>JAPQWN010000012.1:23647561-25081728 GCA_028538565.1 Umbellularia californica | reverse complement strand
TGCCAGCTCCACGCCAACATGCTTCTGACTTGCTGGAGCCCATTTGGCTATGAATTTCATGTTTACATGTGGGCCCTAACCAAATAAATAAGCTTTAACCATCTGAGTTATAGTCGTTTAAAGGGCGATCGGTAGATGAAAGTAGTTTCTATGTCAACCAACAAGAGGGACCAGAAAAGAGAGGAATGGGAATCTCCAAAGACGCTGAAACAACTGCAAAAGCATGCAAGGAATAAATAAAAAACATGTTTGTGTCGGCCAAAGGCTGGTGTAAATTTGACAACTAACATCAAAAGGCAAAACATGTGCCTCGTCCAAACCATAATGTCATACATCAGATGAGTGAGTCCCACCCATCTATGACAGTGACACCTACCTCAATAATCAAGTCAATCCCTCTAACCAGATATTCTTCTGTGTAAACCAATTCCCAGGCCACCCACATGCCAGTTTTATCAAACATATTGCCTAGTATCTTCTATCCAAGTCATCATGTTCCTAGCATGTAGATACCCTGTACAATGACTTGGCAAATATTTTATCAAAGTCAAACCACCCCCAATGAAATGGTGAGATGATCTTGGCTAGGTGAACAATATTTGCAAGGCATAATCATTCGGGTTGATGCATCATGGGCCTGATTTTGGAATTATGAATGGCAGACTTGGGTTCTGGGTATATAAAAGTTTTTGGCAATAGAAACTTCCCTTTTCCCTTGTTTCGGTGCCTCTTTTCTCTGCCAATACCCATTTCATTTCATTCATTGCAGAACTTTAATGTAGAACGGACCTTTAACAAATTCATTGCAGAACTTTCTGCCACTCAATGCGATCCTCTTTGCTTTTTTTTAACAAACTGTGATGCACAAATTCATGATACTCTACTGTGTGGTTTACCTATTTCAAATATGAATTTGACGTTTGGTGAATCTCTTTCAACTAACGGACGTTTGGTGAATCTCTCTCTCTCTCTCTCTCTCTCTCTCTCTCTCTCTCTCTCTCTCTCTAACATCTTGTGTGACCCATTTGGTTGCATGACTAAGTATATACTAGCATGAAATCATGTGCGATGCACAAGTTTATCTCATGGGAATGCTGAGCAAAAATCGTTTGAGGGAGGTATTTTATCTTTTGATAATTAAGGAAAAAACATGTGTTAAGTGTTAATTTTCATTTAACAGTCTTTGCTCTTGGGTATTTATATATTTTAGACCCAGGACATTTGAATAAGCTTCAACCTCCACTTCTTCCATAAGATTTAGTTTCAATGAAGATTATTTTAAATAAAATAACAAAATAGAACATCAAAGAGATAAGAATGAAATTCTAATAAATTTTATCTTTCTAAACAAACCCCCAGAAAATCGATGCAATCTAGCAAACCCAATACAAAACGGGGTGATACAACACAACCAAAATAAGAATTGGATCCGATTGATACACCATGGTTTGAAAGTTGAGCAAGTTAGGAAGAAAAAACATATTCAATGGGTAAAATCACCAATTGCGATACAGGACCTATTATGTGTTCATGCGACACCCGACCCGATCATCAGTTGCTAGATGTTTTCGGCGATTAGTCTCAATAGTTGTTTATTCCAAAGTTACTCATGCCTATACCAATCATTTCTCAACTTTGAAGAAACAGAATTTGAATCTGACATACCCTTTTAGTTGCTTTTATACTTGCTGAAATGAGAGATCATAAGCAAGACCAAATATTTGAGATACAGAGAGAGTAGTGAAGATTAGAAAGGGAGATAAAGAATGATTTAGGGGGGGGGGGGGGGGGGGGGGTTAGGTGGAGAGAAAGGGGGAAGACATGCTGAGGAGGTTAGATGGAGAGAAAGGAGAGACACATCCGTTCAATGAGTCATTTCAAGATGAGGTAGTGTTTTTTTTAATTCAAAATTGAGATGTATTAATTGGATCCCACTTTCATATACTAATGTGGCTAATGGTGGATTGATTTAAACTATAAAAAAAATTCAGAAATGCATCTCCAACTGCACCCACCGTTTTGTACCTTTCAAGAGAAAGAATATCACTTTTTTGATAAAAAAAAATGTCTACTTGTTCAGTTGTCAAATATATGTTTGGAGTGTGATGAATTTTTCGTCTTGGTTTCTTTTCGCTTCAGTTTTTTTCAGGTTGGCTTGGTGGCCCATTGTGATACTATTTAACATGAAGACCCAAGGTATCTTCTTCGAAAGAAGCCAAGGCAAGGGCTATCTTATCGGCGTTAAAGGAAGCAAGTTGGGGTTTTTTCACAAGATTTGCCTTTTGTCAGACTTTCTTTAAGTCGTTCATGCGATATATGGGTCTCCAGATTGTGGTCTATCCATCCTATTTGCAAGACATCAAAGAAATGATACTATTTTTTCCCATATTCCCAGGAACATCAACCATCCTGTTCATGAACTCACCAAAAACTCTTATAGGATGTGCAACTTTATGGGACGGGGAGTTCTTGATTTTGTGGTAGGTCGTTGTTCTTTAGTTTTCTGTTTGCTGTGTTGTTTGGTTGTCTCTCTTTTTTTAATGAATTTCCTTTTTTCTACTAAAAAAAAAATTGAAAGATCTAGTGATAGATCCCGAGGTCTGTGTGTGATATCAACGTGCCAACACCACTCAACCATAAGTGTGTTGGCATCTGGGTGCGATGGTTATGTACCTTGTCATGATTTCTGGTTTGTTTTTCATGTACCTGGGCACGGTTTCTGATCAGCTTTTTGTGGGAGGACTGGCCTAAAATGGCCATGAGAGTGCCTTTTCTTCTGCCAAGATAAAGAAAAGCAAACTTGTTAAAAAGGTTCGGCAGAATTCTCATGGCCACAATCTAAAGTGCCGGGCAGTTCCTTGAAATCCATCCATGTACCCTGCCCGTCAGGACCATTTTAGTCTTGGGCTCACCCACTCAGGATCATCCAATCATTTGGTCAGAACTCAGATGTATTCCCATAAGCCATCTTATGAAAATCACATCAGCCAAAGATTGTGAGACATCGTCTCTCCATGAGAAAATTTTCTCCCCCTGCCTTTCTGTTCATACAATTCGACGTATAAAGTAAAGGAAATTCTCTCCAACAGAAGTTCCCACATGTGGACATTAAGAAAGGTCACGTTAGCGCCTTTAAATTCAAGGAGTCCCAGTCTTTTAAAGGGTTCCATGCCTTTGAGAAGTTCTTTCACTAATCACGGGTGGAAATCTCACATAAAAGTAAAAAATCAATAAAGCAAACCTAATTTAATCGTTCAAAAACAAATGACCATTTGATGAGTACGTGTTCGAAAATGAAAATTAACAATATCAAATCCCAAATAGCATCTGCAGACAGCTGAATAGATGAATGTGGCTTCAATGTCAAGTAGATTTGATGTTCTACAGTAGAGAGGAACCCTGCATTTCTATCCCTCCCATAAAAAATTAAAATCTTCTCCATCTAGAAAAATGTGTCAACACCAAATAATTAACTAGTGGATTGCAAAGAAATCAGTACCAGATTCCTATCAAACAATAATGCACAAACACACCCAAAAGGCGCTCTAACATCCGCAGAAGTTTCCACATAAATTAACACAAACACCTGTAGAAATTCACGCTACTTTTGATGTTCTCCTCAGGGAAAAGAATTCTCATCAAACAATAGAAAAGGTTTTCCAAAAAAAAAAAAACCTTCACGATTTTCCTTCCCATTCCGGTAAAAAAGGAATTACACTAAGCACGTTTGGTAACAGGTGAGGGCCACACTACCCTTGAAACAAGGATTCCTAATTGAGGAATTGTCTAGCTAAGGATTTGACATCAACATTGGTGCATATCAACGCATATAGCTGAGAGAAATCGATTTTGGTGTGCAAATCCACAAAAGTGAGAATATCTAAATCTTTTGAGGGAGGTCGGACTTGAAATTTCTCAAAATTGAGAATTTTCTTCGGTCCAAATCACCGGGGATTTACAATTGCCAAATATAGATTTTCCATGAATATGTGGAAACAAAATATTTTCCGTAAAGATTTGGTTACCAAACATGACCTAACACGCCCTAAATGAAAATAAAACCATGACTGATTGTGAATGGTTTTCATTTTGACTGCCAATTTCCCTTAGCTGCCCAGGACCCAACAAATACTTTGGGTAGCCAGTTTTCCACGGAAAAAAAAAAAAAAAGAAGCAAGGATTGCCGGAAATTAAATTCCACGCTATAGTAAAATTTATATTTTGTGTAGCCACTTTTCCTTACAGAAAAGCACAAAAATGGGCCAAGTTTTCCACAATTCCTCAAAAAATAACTCTTGGGAGGTGGTCAGGAAAAAACATTTATGCAGAAGAGGAAATTTTCTGCATAACTAGTTTTACACGGCGTGTCAGAAACGTGCTCTAGAGGTTGAGGTAGATCGTCAATCAATGAAAACCCCAATGCCGCTCCTGACAGAACCTACTTTTATATTTAAAGACAATTGATTTAAACTAATCTAGCCATTAATGATACAGTGCAAAGATTAGCATTTTAAAAATTACATAATGTCAATGCAGACAATTCACCTTGCATCAACAACCATCTGAAGCAAAGCGGGTATAAAAAAGTAGCTCATCAGATGATGAGAGATTACAAACCAATGACAATCATACAGTCACAACCCATACAAACACGATTAATCTAAAGCACAACATACAGAAACAAAGGCACCTGATACCTCAAGCGCCCTCCTCTTCCTCCTCTTCCTCCTCATACTCTTCATCATCTGCAGTCGCATCCTGGTACTGCTGATACTCGGCCACCAAATCATTCATGTTACTCTCAGCCTCTGTGAATTCCATCTCGTCCATACCCTCCCCGGTATACCAATGCAAGAAAGCCTTCCTCCGGAACATGGCTGTGAATTGCTCACTAACACGTCGGAACATCTCCTGAATTGAGGTGGAGTTTCCAATAAACGTGGACGCCATCTTCAGACCCTTTGGGGGGATGTCACAGACGCTGGACTTGACATTGTTAGGAATCCATTCAACAAAGTAGGAAGAGTTCTTGTTCTGAACATTTATCATTTGTTCATCGACTTCTTTGGTGCTCATTTTCCCACGGAACATGGCTGAAGCGGTCAGGTACCGGCCATGTCTAGGATCTGCAGCGCACATCATGTTCTTGGAATCCCACATCTGCTGAGTCAACTCAGGGACAGTGAGAGCACGATACTGCTGGGAGCCTCTTGACGTCAGCGGCGCAAATCCCACCATGAAGAAGTGGAGACGAGGGAATGGGATCAGGTTCACTGCAAGCTTACGCAGATCTGAGTTGAGCTGACCAGGGAAGCGGAGGCAGCATGTGACACCACTCATGGTGGCAGAGATTAGGTGATTAAGATCGCCAACTGCAGTATGAAGACAGAATGTCAATCTTACACTTTTAAAGACAAAGATTACAATAATATATTTAATATTAATGAGAATCATGTTACTGCTTTCAGAGGAAGTAGGAATATGAAGTATTTATAATATGATTGCTTGCTTGATCAATGGGCGGCAAGTATTTCGCTCAACTGCCCATACCCATGCCACGTATTCTCATAATATAAAAACATTCATCACAATGGAATTGGACATGCAATATCCACTTAGCACTATTGGATCAGGATCATCTGGGATACGATTGGTGGCTTGCAATGGGACAATTACAACTAGTGATCAACATTTAATAAGGGTATGATCAGATACTGTCCTCCAATGGGTAAAATTTTTGGGGTCTCTCCCATTGAAAGAGGGACCCAACATATAAATGAATAAGGAGGGGCCAAAAGGCTGCTGTCACATTTGCAGGGATGATAGAACAGTGTACATCCATATTTCTACGGCAGAATGCCTCAAGATCTCTCCTGAATTTCTAATACAAAAAGAATTGAGAAGATTGAAATCAAGCCCCAAGGTATGGTGTTAATGAATTGAATCTTTTCTTCATGAAAGAAAAATAGTTGTTACGTGAAAACTTAAAATTCAGTTCCTTCTAATATAGCAAGGGCCCTATCATGGACATGGTCCTAGCTGTACACATCAGAAGCAAGTTTGGATAAAAACAATAAAGATAATCATATCAATAACTTAATTTAAAACAAACAAGTAGGGAAAAATCATAAAAACATGAAATCAGATACATAATCAGTCAATGCAGTTTCTCAGAAACCATGTTCTGTTCTTTAAATGGATAAAAATCAGGTATTATTCAAAGGTAAGTGAATCCCAGTAATAAGAAAATCCCCATAAAAGCTATCAAAAACACTCGTGGCAACCCACTGCTGAATTCATTCGAGGTTTCCTTTTTATGACGGAGAAATTGAATTCTTTTCACAATTTATTCAAAACCTACAAACTGGGTTGCTCCTAAAGAAGTCACGAAATATATATTACTTCTATATGAAAATTACTTCCTTATATAGAAACAAACCCAAAAAAAATCTCCCCCATGAAAGAAACATACCAACAATAAACTGCCATTTGAGCAGTCCCATTACTCAAATAAAATTCATAGGAAAAAACCCAAATATTCAAATGAATTGATTAAGTTACGGGGAAAAACACAAAATTCCCACACATTCATAGATAACAAGCATGTTGACAAATGTTATAATATATTTTTAAAACAACTATTGAATTATTTCTAACCATTTTCATACCAATTCACATGAAAGACATACTAAAACCAACATTCACCATATATAATGTTTCGCTTACAGGTAGGGGTGGCGAGCTTGAGCGTGCGGAAGCAGATGTCATAGAGAGCCTCATTGTCTAGAACCATACATTCATCTGCATTCTCAACAAGCTGATGAACAGAAAGGGTGGCATTGTATGGCTCCACAACAGTATCAGATACCTTCGGCGACGGGAAAACAGAGAATGTGAGCATCATGCGATCAGGGTACTCCTCCCTGATCTTGGAGATGAGAAGGGTGCCCATGCCAGATCCAGTGCCTCCGCCCAACGAATGACATACTTGGAATCCTGTTGAAATATATAAAGCATAAATAAGCAACAAGTTGTACACTTGTACTGATTGTATTAAACTACTCATGTCAGAAAAGGCTTACAAGTTACAAAGCATAATGTGAGAGTCACAGCAGCAAGTAAAGCTGATATTAGGGAAGATCCACACACTTTACAAAGTTATTTGCTATCTAACAAGTGTAGGGAAGCCACATGCATTTATATTGGTAATCATAAATGCAATTGATCCTATGCAACAAATCCCATTTACAAGTGAATCTAAAGATCCAAGTGTGCATCTTACAATTCAATACTTATTTTTATCAAATCTTATGATTTAGGTGATCCATCTGGGTGGGAGTAGCCACAACAACGTATGGCTAATTTTTTTTTTTTTTCCCCTCTTTCTATTGGTGTTTCAATTTAGAAGAAGTCATCTAGTGATTACTAAAACCTCTTTTAAGAATTTGTAAGATTTCGGGTATACTTTAGAGAAAAATAAGGAATAGAAATGTGCCTCGTCGCTATTTTTTTTCTTTTTTGGTTTTTCCTTCATGTACACCTCTTTAACTTCACAAGTCATCCCCACAATATAACATTGATAATTAGGATTAAATTTAATTTTTATTAAAGAGAACAAGTAAAAGCGATGCAACTTGCTTATATCTCTCAGTAAAGTTGTCATGTTGAACATCTTCAATTCACGCACATGTTGTTTATAAAATATTAAGGGGGTGTTCGGAAATCAGATATTTCTAAGGATTTTGCTATATTGTCTTCTACTTTAGAATATAATCTACACATCTAAAAACTAGGTGCTTGGATAACTAAGGAGACATCCTACAATATCTAACTTTCTTACGAAAACCTTCATATTAAAATATTCAAGTATATGAAGTATAAAACAATCTTTCATTAAGAAAACTACCCAAAACAAGGGTCAAGAGTGTTTGCAAACACAAGTGGAAGTTCATGAGCAACTACTACCATGGTGGCCGACATTGATGGCTTCACTATAATTTTTAACATTGATGGTTTATATACGAGTCCTACTATGACTCAATATTAGATGGGCCCTTTAGTGTTGATAAATTTTATGTGGGTCTCATAGCCTTGTCACAATTACGTAGTTCCTTTGTTGATTCCTAATATTAGGTGGGTCCTAACAAGGATTGAAATAGCGGCTGCCACGATACATCAGCCGTAGCAGTGGCTGCCGTCGCAACTGTGGCGGCCCCTTGCATAGCGGCCGCTACGGGCCGCCATGGCTGCTACATATCGGGGGGGTTATAAAACCCCACTTTTGACTACTTTTAGGGTCTTTTACCCTTTCTTCCACCCTCTTTCTCCACTTTGACTGCGGTAACTTCCCCCTTGTGGTCCCAAATGACTCCCAACTCCATTTCTTCAAGATTTCTTGTCACCAAATCAAAACACTCAACTATTCTAAGAAATCTAAAGATTCTAAACAAGATTCTTCATCTAGGTATGCATTCCTTTGTGATTTTTTTTTAACTTTTGATATTATCACTCTCTAACTACTATGAATCACAACATAATGGCTTCATTGTCTTGATTGTAGATCCATGCTTCCTTTTGATCTTGCATGCATATCTTTATATATATTGTTATTTTTATTTTCGGATTTATGTTATTAAAAAAAAATATATATATCACTTATGGAAAACTCATGAAACAACTTGAAAATAGCTTCATATTGTTAGATCTATGTTTCCCATAGATCATTCCAACATTTATTGCTTGTTTTTCAATTTTTTTTCCTTTTTTTAATTTCAATTTTTTTATTTTTGTAAAAAAAAATATATTTTTAGTAATTGAATACCAATCAAATGTCTTGAAAAGGGCTCCTAGATTTTAGATCTATGTTTCCCATGGATCATTCCAATATATATTGCTTGTTTTTTAACTTTTATTTATTTTTTATTTTCGGATTTTGTTATTTTTTGTAAAAAAAATATTTTTAATAATGGAATGCCAATCAAATGTATTGAAAAATGCTCCTAAATGTTTTGAATATGTTTGGCATAGATCAATCCAACATTTCTTTGTCTTTCCCTTTTTTTGTCTTTCTTTATTTTCAGATTTATTTATTTTTTGAAGGAAAAAATGCCTCAACTAATTCATTACCTATTATATTGTTTTGAATAAAGCCCCTAAATGTTATATCTATGTTTGGCATAGATTAATCCAACATATATTTGTCTTTTCCTAAATTTTTTTTATTTTCTTATTTTCGGATTTTTTAAAAAAAATTTTACTTTAAGTAATGAAATACCAATTAAATGTCAAGAGGATGATTCCTAAGCATTAGATATATGTTTCCTCTAACATGTTTTTTTGTTTTTTTTAATTTTTAACATACTACTTGTTCATATCTATAGGTATTCAGACTTGTACTCTTCTATTGTGTAATTGTGTTTGCCAATTGATAATTTAAAACGTCTCATGATATTGATCCCGCATGGAGTTTTGGTGAGGAATGCAAGTTTTGTGGGAAAATAACCAATTGTGGCATTACAAGATTCAAGCACCACTTGGGCCACATTTCTGGCAATATTGTTAGCTGTACCGAAGTACCAAGGGAAGTCAAGGAACAAATGAAAGCTTTGGTTAGCCAAAACATAGCTGGTAAAGTAGAGATAAAAAAAAAAAAAGAAACAGCAAGATGTTGATACTGCCCGTTATGATGTATTTGGAGATGAAGGTTTTGATGAGGAAGATGCACAGATAGAGGTTGTACGCCGAGAGATTGGAAGGAAGAAGAAAATTACTGAAGTTATCAAGGCATGTAGAGGCATTACCAGATTTATTTATGACCATTCATGGCTTTTGAGCTTGATAAAAAGATTCACAAATAATCATGCCTTGATACGCCCACGATCAACCAGGTTTGCTACCCATTTCATTGCGATCGAGAGCCTTATAAGGTTTAGAACAGAGCTGATTCAGATGCTTGCATCAGAAGAATGACTTCCTTCAAAATAGGGCAATGCAACAAGTGGTCTGGAATTTGAGATCCCTGACTTGATGATGGACAATAAATTTTGGAAGAAAGTGTCTAATTTATTAAAGGTTTATGAGCTTTTAGTTAGAGTGTCACGACTTGTAGATGGTGATGACAAGCCAATAATGGGATATATATATGAAGCAATGGATCGGGCTATGCAAGCGATCATGGAAAATGTTAGATATCATGAAGAAAGGGGATATTCAAGTGCATCCATCCCTCACCACAATGGTGAGGGATGGATGCACTTGAATATTCTCCCATGAAGAATACATAAAGATTATTGATGTCCGGTGGAACGACAAGCTGCACCATCCATTGCATGCTACAGATAATAATAATATCACTATTTGATGCATTTAAAGCAAGCTATCTCTCTTTTATTAATGTTTAATCATTTTGCATTTCAGCTTGTTTTCAGTATAGGTTATTTCCTTAATCCCGAATTCTACTACCCTAATGCCCAACAACACAAAGATGCAATAGAAACAGAGTTAAGGGTGGGATTAAGGCAAGTGTTGAAGAAATTGTTGGGAGATGATGATCAAATCAAAGCCATCCAAGAGGTGAGTTAGTGATTAAGATTTGAGATAACATATGTATATGCTTGAGATAGGTCCGTTAAACATGTATGGTTTATTGATTTATTCTTAATTTTCACATTGTAGATATCTACATACACACAAAGGAGAGGAGTCTTTGCTAACCCCCTTGTAATAAGGGGAATTGGAAAGATGCCACCTGGTATGAGCAAAAGACCCAATCACCCAGCTGGCTCTCCTTTGTTATTTATCTCTCAATTGATTGGAACTTGGAAGGACTTAAGGAATATCTAATTTTATTTATTTACTTTGAATTTCAGCTTATTGGTGGATGAATTTTGGAGAGGATTCTCCAAATCTAAGGAGAGCAGCTGTTCGCATCCTTAGTCAAGTTACAACTTCATCAAACTGAGAAAGGAATTGGAGCACTTTCTCCTTGATCCACACAGAGTCCAGAATCGGCTTACCATGCAAAAACTCAATAAGCTTGTGTATTGCCATTACAATTTGAAGTTGAGAAACAAAACGAGAGAAAGGAAGGCAAGGGATGTTCCGAGCTATTGTCATATTAGTTTAGATCACATATTCAGAGAGGACAATCCATTGTTCCCATGGATAACCGAGATAGAGAATCCATTGCTAGATTCAGATCCGGCCTTTCAGGAGGATGTTAGAGATTTGCTTGATGAAGAAATGGACAAAGCAGAGGATGCCCCACTTGGAGGAGAAGGATCAAGTGCACAGCGGCACCACAACCTAAAGGGAAAGAACCTGCTCATGTTGTGTCATCTTCTGAGAGGACGAGTACCACCATCTCTTCGAGTAGCCATGGTGGAGGAGATGGGGGAGATGGAGCTGGAGACACTAGTGGGACAGGTGCTACTAGTGAATACTACCAACACGATCAGGAAGATGTCATTCCTGTAGAGGAGGTATAGGACTTTCCAGAAAGAATGGAAGGAAACCGTGGTTATCAACGGCGTCGGAGAGTCTCACCACCCACTCCACCTGCTCCTGGAGGTAGTAGTAATGAAAAATGAAATATGGGTGGAGATGTTGGAGGATAACAAGCGACATGATATTCATAGGCTGATTCGTGGAACCTAGTTACAGTGGACAAGGACCCTCACAATATTTTTCATATGGTCAACTGCAATAAGGAGAAGAACGGTCTTCTGTTTCAAGGCCCTACTCATATGGTGACTATGGTGAAACACAATATAATAGATATCCACCTCCACATCCTCCAACTTACGATGATGCGGTTACCTTCTTTGGGTTTGTGGATCCAAATGCTCATCAATATCAAATGCAATATGGTGCCAATAGAAATGATAACACTGATGGGGATAATGAGGATAACCATGCCTTGAATCTTGGTAGACATTCATTTTAGTGGTGATCAAGGTATTCCTATTTCCTTCACCAACTCTCTACTATTTGTCATTTCTAAATTGGTGTTGAACCGTTGAGTGTTGAATCGTTGATCACTTCATTCACTTGATTGAATTTGAAGTTTGAACCTTGAACCTTGAGGCTTGAAGTATTGATCATTTGACTGTTCAATGTTCACTAATGACCTAACTCTTAAGGCTTATGCCTTTATTTCATGTTCTAGTTTTTTTTTTTTTTAGGAGCTCTTCATTACTTTCTAAGTTAGCATAACTAAGAAACATGAATACAGGTGAAAAAACTAATTATTACTATTATTTTCTATTTACACAGCGATACAGGACCTCATATATTAAGGGCACCGCTACACCCCCTTTTCTTACTTACCATTTTCTTTCATTTTACAATTTTCTGAATTTTCTGGAATTTTTTTTTGGAGTATTTCGAATCACACCGCTACGCCGCTACGTAGAGCCCACTTCGTAGCGGTTGGCCCGCAGCCACCGCTATTTTCATCCTTGCTCCTCTCCCCTCATCTCCTTAGAGCAACCATGTCTCCATAGCTTATTCTCTTGTACATTTCCAAATTCCAAAACTATTTCTCGAAGAAATCATTTCATTTGGTAAGAGAAAATCTACTTAACTCCATTATTTTTACTATTATGTGTTTTTTTAAAGCATAGAAATGAATGAAAAGATCATTGGCATGTCATTTTTAGGTTTGTGTTGTGTTCTTTACTTAGATCTACACACTTTCATGCTAGATCTACTTATATACATGTTTTTGGGTGTAGAAAAATGGTTTTGTTTAAATCTTACACTTTTTTTAAAAAAAAATTGTTGGAGTATTGATGATACTAAATAGTAAATACTAATGGCTTATTAATAGTGTATAGATAATTGATATGTTATCTTTATTTTCTTATATTTTATACTAAAAAATTGATCATGAGCCAAAATAACGGTTGCATTATATGAAATATTGGAGAAGACAGCGAACTGCGACACAGACAAGACTCGTAACTTAAGGTGACCGATATTTTGATTTATTATTGTTACCAACGGAAAAAAAAAAAAAAAAAACATTGTTTTCCAACATTTTCTAATATTCTGGATTTTTTGGATATTTTTTAGAATTTTTTTGGATTAAAAAAATATTCACACCATGACGACCAATAACAGCGACCGATACTGATATCATATTGGTTTTTTTTCCTGGCCGATACCGCGACCGATACCACAATCTTAAACCATAAATACACCCAGAATCTAACACAATAGCCTCAAACTAACCCTTAAATGGATATTCATAATGCATACACCCATTTCACACGGTGACTTTAGTGTTTGGGGCCATGGTATTTCCAGTATTAACTGGGTCTTTTAGATTGAGCTGCCATTATTCAAGGAATACAGCGAAAGCTAAATGAAAAAAAATAGAAAAACTCCCATATGGTTACAGCTTGAGAAATGAAAACCACACCAAAAATAATTTCTGAAAATTCGTAAATAGTTATCATCAGCTCATTATCCAGTCCAAAGATATTTTTTTGTTTAAAATTAGTGTGGAGAGACGCATTTCCATGGTTGGTAGCACTTACCACACAGTTAAGCACGTTTAGCTCTTCATTTCTTACAAGTCAAACAAGAATCCAGAAGAAAACCAAGCCAGTAAAGAAGAACAAAAAACAAATTAAAACATATCATAGACTAGATTTTGAACAAAACACTGCCCAGACCTTTGATCTGACGAATGCACTACACAAAATAACAGGGGGCTCTATGGAAAGTTGTATGCCGAAAGAAACATTGCAAAATGAGGAAGACTGCAACTTTTAAGCAAAATCTGATGCAGACAGTTCATCATATGTATAAAATATATAACATTTCCACATCCCAAGATTGAGATCTTTTAAGCAAACATCCATTAATCTGATGAGAACATGACAGAGTGCCAAGCAGATCAAGGGATCAGCTCACACAAAAAAAAGGGATGAAAATAGCAAAAAATAAATAAAACAACACAAAAACCCCACATCAGAATTTCATACAAAAAAAACCCAATTTCCAAAAAGTACCTCACATCAGGATGGATCTCTGACCAAAATATGATAAAAAACCGCCAATTCATTGACACACATTACACAATTCTCATCAGATCCACAGTCCAAATCACAGCAAAGCAAAGCTCAAAAAACCATAAAGAGCAGTTTAAAATGAGTACAAAAATAGCAAAAAAAAAAAACCAGGAAAAACACTCAAATCATAAATTCATTGGGAAAAAAAGGTGAATTTCAAAAGGCACCCCAGATCAAGCCTAGATCCAGTGTCATTCTTATGACTATGGCCGTCAGATCCACAGTCCAAATCACACCAAAAACACATAAAAACATCAAGCAAACAAACAAAAAAGACAAAAACACCCACAAAGTCAAAAACTAACAAGAACCCAAAATACAGACTCAAACCTTGCAAGCAATCGCAGTTTTCCGCCTCCTTCCTAACCACATCAAGCACCGAATCAATCAGCTCCGCTCCCTCCGTATAATGCCCCTTCGCCCAGTTATTCCCGGCGCCGGACTGCCCAAAAACAAAATTATCCGGCCGGAAAATCTGCCCAAATGGCCCAGATCTGACGGAATCCATGGTCCCCGGCTCCAGATCCATGAGAACCGCCCGCGGCACGTAGCGGCCGCCGCTGGCCTCGTTGTAGTAGACATTGATCCGCTCGAGCTGGAGTTCGGAGTCGCCACTGTACTTTCCGGAGTGATCTATGCCGTGCTCGTCGCAGATCACCTCCCAGAACTTGGCTCCGATCTGGTTGCCGCATTGACCGCCCTGGATGTGGAGGATTTCTCTCATTTTTGCGTTTCGGACGGTGGAGATTTGGGGATTTAGGGTTTTAACGGTTGAAATTGCAGAGTGTACTATGAAGGATGAAGAGAGGAGGATTTTGGCAGTTGAGAGGATTTTTCGACGAGGAATCGAAATGGTGGAGATGTCGGAGGGTTTTATCGTGATTCGTGAGGGAGAGGGGGATGTTGGGTTTTTGGTGTGCCGCGGGAGATTTGAAATTGTGTCTCGCCCTTGCTAACTGATGTGGGCGGGGTCCTTTTTTTTTTTTTTTTTTTTTTGGGCCTTTGGGTTCGGGTGCTGTGGGTTGTGACTAGAGCTGTCAACGGGCTGGGCGGGGTTGGATTAGCCCTGCCCTCAATGCATGCAAGGTGGGACCTGAGCTGGCCAAAGCCCTCGGAGGGCCTTTACTATCTAGGCCCTTACTCTACCCTCGATGGCCCAGGCCAGGATAGGGCTCAGGACTTCAAAACAAGAAATTTATTTTTTTAACATTGTTGTTAAAATCTAAGTGTGATCAAGCGTTATGAATGTGATCGAGCGTTATCTTTTTTAATCTCAATTGCAAAGAAATCATTAAGAAAACATCTGTTATCTTGTCTAATCTCAATTACAAACGAACCATTAAGAAAACAATGGGAGAATATAAGTCATCTCTAAAAAGTTTCTTTTATTGAATAAAGTCATACGTGCTTTGGTGACTTGGGTTAGGTTCCAGACATATGATTTTATTTGTTTTGAAATAAGGAAAATGGTTAAAGATTATAATCTATTTCACCCCTTTAATATGAGTTTTATATGAATTTCCACATATGAAATCATTTTAGCAGTGTCTTATCTTGAGAGTTTGAAATCATTTACACTCACGTACCTTTTATCAATTGACATTATGTTTAATTAACACTGATTTGACTATTACGCATTCTTGGACTTCAGTCACAAAAATAAATACATTTAAAAAATACTATTAGTTTAAACTTTTAAGAATTGAGAGTTATAATTATCTAATTAAAATGATGTTTGGATTACCTCGTATCCTTAAGGGCCCATTTAGTAATTTTACTTATAAAGTCAAATAAAGTTAAGTCAATTTAAACATTCCATCAAAAGCACCTTTTATCAAAATTCCCTCCATCTTTTGTAAAAAAGTCAAAAAGCAACTATCTTTACTCACTAAAAGACAAAAATACTCCACTTTCCCATACAGAAAGTCAAAAAGATTCCAAAATAAACAACTAAAAACAAAATACCATCATAACCCACTTATATTTTATTATTTCTTCAAAATCAACTTTACTTCACTTGACTCAATTAGTAGAGTTACCAAACGGGCCCTAAAGTCCCATGCACATTCAAACTAACTTTATAAATTGGTTGATATCCTAACCAACTTTATAGAAAAAAAAGTGTATCATTATTAATAGAAATGAGTACGCTCACTTTTGCACTAACAATATTTTACAAAAATAACATAAAATACTTAAATAAGAAGCAATAAAACTAAAAGAAAGTGATAAGAATCAACTGTGCAACACTTATTGATTATGTATTAAGTACAATACATAGCTTAAATAATTAAATATAGATGAAATAAATGAAGTATGTATGTATGTATGGACGGATTTTTAGGACATTTTTTAATGGGTAAGTGGGTATGAAATTGCCTTCATATCCCCCCTATTATTGGAAAGTGACTATGATAAGGGTATTTTAGTATATACTTACACATATGTATATATTGTATATAAAATAAATATAAAAAGAGGGCCAGGGCCAGGGCCAGGGCGGGCCGAGGCCACTATTGTCCAAGCCCGGCCCTCAAATCTCAGGGCCTGCAAAAAAATTGTCCAAGCTCCGCCCTTAGGGCATTTCGTTAGGAACAAAAGCCCTCATTTTAAGGGCTTTTTGAGGGCTAGGCCGGGCCGAGCCCCCTTTCTCAAGGCCAAATTGATAAGCCTAGTTGGGACATCTGTATTTGGTCTTGGCTTTTAGACCATCAAGACTTATGCTTGTTTGGCAAGTCTTATTCTAGGCTCTATATGTCTTAAAATGGTTTGAAATCGCATTTAGACCGTTTGGTAATAACATTTTAAATGTCTGTTGAAATTGAGTTAAGACGTAACACCTCTATTTCACAAAGTCACGAAAACCACCATATTTGATTCAGACATGAAAGTCTGAAGGGAAAAGACCTTACTTGCTGCAGTGTCATTTACGTTACTTTTGCCCTCTCCGATTTTCCTCACTTTTGTTTCCATGTGGGACCATAACTCATAATCCAAGCCGTTAGATATCTTAATAAGGTAAAAAACGGCTATGAGATGAGATTTCATCCTTTCGATGTTTGCGGATTTTGAGATATTTGTGAAAAAATTTAGACCATTGGATTTGCATTTTTAGACCCTATGGGCCCCACAATCAAGATCTGAGCCATTCATCTTCTTTGGAAAATTACAAACGGCTATGGGATCAAGTTTAAGGTGTTAAATCATTACAGATCTTGAGATATTTGTTAAAAATCGTGGACCATTAGATGTAAAACAAGTTAAATAATCTCTTTCATGCTACTTTATGCCAGTCTAGTTTTTATATATTTAATATTATCCTAGGTCACTACATGATATCCAAACTGTCTATCCTATTTAAAATGTGAAGCACTGATACGCGATTAAATTTCAGTCGTTAGATGATCACTGGTTTGAAGATATATACAAACGTCCAGATCATTAGAGCTATATTTTTTAGACTCTTGGGCCGCAGCCATAAGGACCAAACTGTTCATCAAGTCTGGAAGGCTGAATGCACTTGTGTGATTTGATTTTAGGTGTTAACTCATCATGGGTATTGAGAAATTTGTTAAAAACCATGAACCTTGGATGTACTCAAGGTAAATCATGTTTTGTTTCAAGTGTTTTTCTGGCAGTCTTTTTTTTTATATATAATTATTTTGGGGCTCTAAATCACGATCCATCATCTTTAAAATTTCAAATATGACTATAGGTTCAAATATCAACCGTTTGATGATTGCATATTTTGAGATATTTGTGAAAAGTGTGGTCCATTAAAGCTACTTTTTTGGACTTCTATTGGGCTCAAAATCAAGATCAGAACCATTCGTCCTATTTGCAAAATAAAAAAAAAATGTTTATTAAGCCAAGTTTCAAGTGTTATCTCATTATAAATTTTACAAAATATGTGAAAAATTATAAACCTTTGGATGTACTCAAACAAGGGAATCAGTTTCACATGTGTGTTTCCAAACAGTCTATTTTTAAAATGTCTATCTCAAATAGATCTCAAATGTTTAAGTTTACATCAGTAAAAAATAAGTGTTTTATATACAATCCTAAAAACCAACAAGTCCACTACAACGACCTATGAAAAACTTTTTTAAGTAAGGGGTTTTTTCTGTACGGTAATCCAAAGTCATCGATTCCTCCCCCCGTCACCAAAGTGAGCTATTTTGCCCAGACTTTCCCTGTACAATCCGTACCCAAAGGCGTTTCTTTTATTTACGATATCACAACAAATGTTGCGATATCACAATTTATGTTGTGATACCGCAAGTTATTAAGTTGTGATATCGCAAAAAGCGTTACGTTAAAAGTCAACGAATGCATTTCTGTCTATAATTTCTTTCCGTTCCATTGCTTTCATCTCTAGACTGGGTCCTTTGCTTCCATTCTCTTCAAGTTAAGCTGGGATGCACTAGCATATATAGCAAGTGCTCTCTTGCCACATTCTTACAAGCCAACCTCATGCCATTGCCATATATAGCAAGTGAATCTCCTGCCATATCTTTATCTATGGTATTCATTCCATGTTTCCCACCTTGTATGTATCCCTCTCTTATTTATTGTATTATTTTTTGGGGCATTTGGGCGGAGGTCCCTCAACGGTGATTTTTATTGCAAACGGTCCACAATACTTTATCATACTGACAACAGTCCTCTTGTAACTAAAAAAGACAAGAACGCCCTTACCTCCATTCCCAAACCTTCCCAGCTTTGCCATCTGGTAAGCCATAAGCCTTCCATTCCCATCAGGCTGAATGAGTGCATCTTGAAGAATACTACAATCATTGGAATTGGATCCCTGGTCCCTTAATTTCATATTCCCATAGTTTGGGTCGTCCAAGTTCACACCATTTTGGAACCCAGGTGTCGTCTTATCCATGTCTATGTTAGAAATGTGATCAGATTTCATATTTCCATCATATGAGCTGGTCGGGCAATTTTCAACTGCAGATTTCATGCTTTGTAACTCTTCCCTATCCTCAGATGCCTTGGCTTCACTCCTTACTTTGGTGGCATTATCTGACGAAGAATTTGAATCTATGTCGGCATCACCAATCTCTTCTTTGTACATCTCTTCTACCATTGGCTTCCAAAGGCGTACACGTGCATTTATGAACCAGTTTGAAAATCAAAATCAGTGTTATCTAATGCTTAAACCTGATAATCTCTACTTTATCACTTCCACAAAACCAGGACATGTTTGGTTTCTCCCATAGTTCCCTGCTCTTGCTCCTTCTTCTCCTTCTGTCAGCTGGCTAAGAAAGAAAACGCGAATCATGAATCACAACCACTACAATAAGAAAGGAGAGATGGATGTGGGTCCTCAGATGGCACCACTTCACATAGCTATTTGTTTGAAACTCAGAAAAGTTATTCAAAACTCAGATAAATTTGTCTTAGTTCTGCTAGAAACTCAGATAAATTTATCTGAGTTGTGCCAGAAACTCAGATAAATTTGTCAAAAACTCAGATAAATTTATCTGAGTTGTGTCAGAAACTCAGATAAATTTTCCAAAAACTCAGATAAATTTATCTGAGTTTCTGGCAGAACTTCGACAAATTTATCTGAGTTTCTGTCCAGTTTATCAGAGATTCTGGAAAATTTATCTGAACTCGACGACACCAAAAGTCAGAATATGGAAAAGTCAGATTCTAATAAAAATCGAAATCCAAAACAAAAACACTTGATGACCACAATCCAATCGAGAAAAGAGAGGGGGGAAACAAGAAAAAGTGCAAAATGCTCTCTTTCAAATCAGTTGTAGAGAGAAATAGAGATTTGGAAGAGACTTCAGATGAAAGAGCAAGATAAAGTAAAATTGTATCTATCTTTGAAGAAATGAAAGAGAGAGAATCGGAAGTCATGGTGGCGACGGAAGGTGCTCTGCAACGATACTCTGCAACTATGGAAAGGAATGGAAAATGGAAAATGAGAGAAGAAGAAAGGAGTTTTCTGGCATAGTTGAAAGGGGCAACTTAGTCATGAAAATACATGACGTGGCATATTAGGGACCTCTCACTAAAGTATCTCCAGCTGTCTGGACTATAAACATTAGAGAAAAAGTAGTTGTCCTTGATGCCTTAGAAGACTGTGCTCAAGGACTTTTAGCTAATTTACCCTTATTTTTTTTATTCTTTTGTATCTTTTGAAGGTAATTAGGATACAAGGAATTCCACTTGTAAAAACATTTGAAACATTTTGTATAAATATTAATAGTGATGAACATGTTAATATATGCACCGGCATATATTAACAGTGATGAACATGTATAAATGTTAACAGTGATGAACATTTTGTATAAACTTTTTTCTTCTTTTGGGACTTTTGGATGAACATCCAGTTGTTGATATATTAAAAAAAACCCCTTGTTCTCATATCATGAATTACCAATAGCAGGATTTGGCTTGGACGTCCAGTTGCAAGAAATAATGTGGGATGTCTTTTTCATCCAGTCCTATGGTGGGTCCCAGCACAAACTCAGAATGTCCACAGATTTTTTTAACCTTTTCGTGTTATTGTGGCTTTACAAACATCGTTTTGATCATTATCTTAAATTGCTAATGACTTTTTTTAATGTTATATATAAGTAAGCAAACGATTAAAAAGTTTAGACTCTTTAATAGTTATCAATGAACGGTGATATTCATTAGATGAACGGTTAAGATCTTACAACTATACCATGCTCTATTGTTCTACAAAATTGAAATGTCAAGGGGTCTTTCCTTGTGTTGACTTTGGCTACAATGTGATCTACACATATATGCATTGCATGATTTTGTATGGCCGATTATTTTGTTGGACCTTGATCAACACAGATATGCATGGATGATTTCAGTTGGTTGATTTGCATTTGGATTGGATTGCTTATTGAGAGAGGGAGGACATTAAAATATCCATGATCAATCCCAACCTAGAGTCCTAAACGTTCCAACAGGACACTAATATGATTATTATTAATCAATGGACTTAGACAAAACCATGCATGTGTACTCTTTAAGACCATTGAGAAGGTCACCCTCATCAACGGGGTTTATTTTTAGTCCACACTAAACCAAACCAAGACCCTCATATCTCATCCTATCCACGATCGACACACATCAAAACGAAGGACTTTGTCCCCTGTATATATATTAACCATTTCCAAAAACCCAATACTATAAAAGTTTTCTACCATTCAATATTTGTCTTTTTCCCCTATTGAGCTCCAACACCAACAATCTATTGCAGGTTGTCTAACTAAGGGGTGAGGCAATTGAAACATGAAAGTGGGCCCCAAATGAGCATACAATCCACCCAAGGACAGCATTCATGCCATGAGGCAAAAGAAGATCATAAATTCATAAATCAATCCTCTTTGCAATTTGCAACTTGCAACTTGTAATGAACTCAAAAAGTAGAAACCTAAAAAAACTTAATCACGAATAAAACTAAATAAATATAAGGTAAAAAAGAATAGATCATAAACAAAAAATCTTAACTTACAAATTAAAGTTGAAGTTGGAGTTGAGAGATCATTAACGGGGACACATCATTATGGCAATACAAAAGAGGTCATTATATATAATCCATTAGGAAATGGAATTGGCATAGGTGAAAACTTGTATCATACTATAAATCTTGTTATAAATCGTGGATCCAATGGTGAAAACCTAGCATTTTGATTCTTTCCCTTGATGTGATGATGGGTAAATCTCCTCCGGGTATCAAATCCCCTTTTGAAGTGGGTCCCGGGATTAAAACTCTTCAGGCAAGTGAATGCAGTTTCTTTAAAAGAGGGGCGTTCCTTGCAAAAGAAAGGAAGATGAAGACAAGGACGTACTTGGGGGGGGGGGGGGTTTACTTTAGATAGATTTTTGTGAATCAACGAGATAATGTAGATGATCAGACCCCAAGTGTAGGGTGCAACTGTAGTAATAATCTGGTGAGTCCAGGTCGATCCACAGGGAGCAAAGCCTTTTGAAAGTCTTTCCAACTTTGACCTATCCTAAATAAATACTGAATCTGGCCTAGATGGAAACTAATTAAATTACATCAACCTTGCAAAAAAAATTAAAAACACTAATTTAAATGAGGAAACCTAATCTAGCTAATACTAATTAAACTAAAACCTGCAAAAGAATACACAAATCAAACAACCAATTTAATATTAAATAAATTAAAATAAAATTTCCTAAATTAAATCCTAATTACCAAAATCACTTTTTATGCAAATATGAATGATTTATAATGCCCTAAATCCTAACAATGCAATTTTATTCAAGTTTCTAAAAATATGATGCATGCTGTAAAAAATTCTAAGTATGGAAACTCTTGCACAGGCCCAATTTTACTGGACTGTACGACAGGCCTAAGATGATATGAACCTAAATCTAATGGCTGGAATCAACACTCTGATGATTCATGAACACAACAAAAAAAGAAGAATGGAAAAATGATTTAAAACGAAAAAGTTATGGTCATCTAAAGATGCCTACTTGAACTAGTTATACTGCTGAAATCTGATACAGGCTTTGCAAGTACCCCTGTTTGAGCCTCTGGTTGACACGGTTCCTGAGGTTATTTTTGGCTGAAATTCTAGGGTTTCAAATTCCAATTACCATACTTTAAATCTGCTATTTTTCGGAGCAAAACACTCACGTTTACCTGGTTTTCAAATAGCGCACTTTTGCAACTCAGTTGAATCAGTTCTGCTGAAACTGTGCAGGATTTTTCACTGTTCTCATACTAGGTCCGATTTAGTCTTTCTAATCAGTTAATGATCTTGTGATTTCAGCAACAAAAAACTTGTTCTAATGCAATTTCTAAATATGATACATGCACAATTACACTTTCCAACCATATACTATGCAAGTAACAAAAGTAGAAAGTTTCTACTAAACATAGTAAGATGCAAGTTGGGTTTTTAAATCTAGAGTTTGTAAATAAAAGAAATTAGAATATTAACTTAAAATAAAAATAAAAGAGGTGGAAAATAAAAAGCGGAAAAGATGTACCAAAGATTTAGAAACTAGACAATCCTGCAAATATTGAAAATGCGATGATGATGTCCTCTCTTCTCAGAGTAGGAAAAATTAATGCAAGTGGTTACTTGTTGTCTCTCGACTTTTAATCTTTTTTATTTTATTTTCAAACCCTAGATCTAATCATGTGAAGTATTATCTCCAATCAAAACACATAAAAGAACTAGAATGAGAAAAATAAACACACTTACATAAAGAATACGCAGAATCAATCCAAGTAGTGGCTCTATTCCTTGATCTTGAAGTACATAAAATTAAGATTCTTCCCTCTTCATCATTCTCTCAACATGATCTCTCAACCTATGTCTAAAGAATTAGAATGGAGAAGAAGAAGAAAGGGATTAGAGAGAAAGGGTGGATGGGAGTGGAAAGAGAGAGAAAACTTCCTAGTTTTCAACTACAAGGCATTGGACGTCCATCCCTTTGTTGGCTTGCTTTTTATAATTTTTTTAATATTCCTTGTTTGGTAAGACTCCTCTTCCATCTTGGCTTGAATTCCAAGCAATCCTTCTCTTGGCAACTTTTCTTGATAATGATAAAGTCTTGTGGTCCCAATCTTTCCATCTTTGGTTGGATTCCTTCTTGGATTAGATTTCTTCTTTTGCAAGTTTGACTCCTCTAAGCTTCTTTAAATCTTCTTTCGATTCTTGAACAAATCTCTCTCTTCATCATGTGGACCCATAAAAATATGAATTCTCATGCTAACAAAGTGGGGCTCCTCTTACTCAATTGCTTTTCAATGCGGGTCCCATTTCTTGTTTTCTCTTACAAATAGAAAGAGGCAATTTTAACATTAATTATATATAAGAAAATAATTATGAACCATGTATGGGACCCTACATGCCTAGGGATGTACCAAAATGACCAACTTTTCAAAAATAGCACATGGTGTCTAAAATAGCAAGATATGCATTGATAAAACCAAAAGCCTAATTTTGGGGTGATAAATGAGATGAGAAAAACTTAATTTCAAAAAGTCATGCAATTCAATGAATTTTGACCATTTCTCCAAAAATAAACTCAAATGCATGTAATCATGAAATTAAATGCAATTCTATGCAATTAAGCCTAATTAAGTCTACAAATGCTAATGAAATGATGACTTAATGACCTAGTTTTGTGGACTTATCAGTAGAAAATATTGACGTTGATTCAACTGTTGACGTGGCTTTTGGAGGATTGAGAATGAGGTCTTTTCTTGCAACTGTTATTCCACTTTAAAGAAGAAGAATGAGTAGGGGATTAAGTGCAGGTAGCTTACCATAGCAAAGTAGATGCTTTTTGAAGATGGGTCACACCACCGCAGATGCTCGATCAAAACAGAGGAAAGAAAAGACCAGAACTCGCTAAAAGAGAAAGGGAATATAAGGATTATCAGGTTCAGTGGGGGCCACTGCAACAACACCAAACTCGGGAATGCCCAAATTGCGAAACAACGGTGGCCAATATCCCTAGTAGATGGAGACAATGGAGACGATGATGCTTCGTCGACATCGAACGGACGTTGGGTGTCTTGTGTATTTGCGAATAGGTTAACGAGGGAGGAGGATGGTGAAAACGGCTGGGGGAGAGTTTTACCGCAGGTGAAAATGATGAATAGTCGAAACAGAGAGGGATAAAGGATGAAAAGAATGTCTCAAGTTGCACTATCGTAATATAAATTGCAATATTACAACATAAATTGTTGAATCGCAACTTAATAACTTGTGGTATCGCAACATAAATTGTGATATCGCAACATTTGTTGTGATATCGCAAATAATAAAATGCATTTTGGCCATCAAAGGGATACGAACTGTACGGAGAACGTCTGAGTAAAATAGCTCACTTTGGTGACAAGGAGGAGAAATCGATGACTTGGGGTTACCATACAGAAAAAATCCCTTTAAGTAATCACCAACAAAGGCCAATAGATCCATCCAACCAAAAATCATCCCCCTATGACGAAGTTCACGTAGCCAAATGTCTAAACAATATTATCAAGAGTCCATTCACTCAACCCCTGACGAGTTTCCTCGACCGACATAATCTCTTGGGTAGGGGTAAGGGTGTCATCACCTGTAAGCTATAACACTAAGGGTTATATAATTAGATAGTTGAGCAAGTAAGCAAGTATAACAAACATAATATTCGATACATCAAATATGAATAAAGATAAGTAATCATGAGATGACAAATAAAGTATACAACTAAGTATTATAAGCATGCATAAATGTATGAAACATATAAGAATTAGATGAAGACATGTCTAACTGTAAATCCTAGCAAAATGACAATCTATATAAGTTATATTTTTCCATAATGGTTGTACATAATTCGTGACAAGAGCATGCAAATATAATTTTAAATAGAGCACGGGCACCTAGGGCTTTACAAGGAAATTTAATTTATAGCAAGACCACTTATAGATTACAGGGTAGTACCTGGAGGACATAGTCACTACCACGCAGGGACTATGTTATAGTTGGCTAAATAGATAAGTACAATCAATGCCTAGCCACGTCCAACTACAATAGGACCGAAGCGAAGTGGTGCTGACTCATAAATCACGCACAGGGTAATACTGAACATGTATTTTCTAATGATAGCAATCATAAATAGAATTAACTTAACATATCGTGTACTTGGTGATTAGTCTCTCAATCTTATAATCTATCTAATAGACCAGGCAAACAAATGAGATATATAACAGATAAACACGACATAGGGATGCATGTAGTAGTCATGTGAATACATGTATAGGTGTAGTCAATGCATGATCAGTGACAAGTAAGGAAAACACCACAAATACTGTTTCTAGGGTATGGATTGCCTAAAAGCGTCACAAATAAATATTGTGTAACTTTAGGATTTCCATTGTTGGCGTTATTGAGGTTAATTTAGCTAAGAGGACTCTAAAATAACACATCTTTGATTTAGCGTTGCTATACCTAAAATTTAAGGTAATTTGCAAGTGAAGTACATCGCCTCAAAACACCACCTACTTGGTCTCTTAGTTAATTAAGGTTGGTTAAGTGTCATAGGATACCAATCCAAACTAAATTAAAGATCTAGGTTAAAGTCTTTTTTGAAATTCAAATATTCTACAGTTAGCCCTAAGATGCCCTACAGCAAGCAGTACGGTCACCGTAGTGTAAAAACCTTAAAAATACACTTTTTAGAATTTCTAATTGATCTATATCCATGGTTAGCTTAGTTTGGAATTACAGTTAACTGTGGGTGTCTTAAGGCTAGCAGTAAGCTTCAAAACTTCTAAATCCAAAATTGTTTCACATTTATTTCCATTCATTCACACACTTTTGAAGCACATTTTAACATTGTAAAAGTCTTATTTCAAACCTTCTTAGTTTTATTCCTAACTTGCTAAATAACTCAATTATTGATACATGCACATATATTTATATATGAGCCCCACTCTCCTTAGCTCCTGTGTAGAATAATTTCCGCTCAAGCATGCCAACCGCACGTGTGACAGATGAAAAGGGTCAATGACTTTTAAAGCCCGCCCATTGTCTATACCAAAATGAGAAATTTTCTCGTCTCGCCCAAACACGAAAAGCTAATATCTCTCCTGAACTCTATCTGTTTATCTTCGTTCTCTCTGTTTCTCTTTCCCGAGCTTTCGCCATTCCGATCGTCTTTCTCTCTCCCGACCAACGACTATCTTTCTCACGCACCTCTCTCTCTCCCGAATGTCCGCCGACGCCCTGGCCCGACCGAATAGCAGGTGAGCAAGGCTATCTCCATGTTTCTTGTTCTCTCCTTCCCTATCTCTTTCCCTCTCTCTCTTTCATTTGTTTGTTTTCTCTAAACCAATGATTCTCCATAAAGAAAAATAAATCACAATTTGATATAAAATATGGTCCCAACAAGAATCATCATGACCCTAACTCAATTCAAGCTGATATAGTCTTTGCTTGATTTTCAAGAACCCTCTGGTGGTCCATGTTACAGTTCTAATTAACATTTTGGATATGGTTTGAATGACCTTTCAAACATATATGTATCTTCTATGAACTGGCACTAATTCCTTCTCTCTTATTATCAAAGTTATATAAGTCAGTATCCTAACCTCTGTATTAAGAGTGGACGACTAGGACCAACCTGGCCAAATCCAAATTATAGGCTTCTGGAATCTAATCTAAGCCGGACTCCTACCTGGATTGATTAGATCCTGGATTCTATTCATGTTCTGACCGGAGTCAAGCTTGATCCAAGTTGCACCCTTTACTGCAGACCCCTGCATCTTCAAGTAGAGATCTTCATTACGTATGTCATCTTCAAGTATGTGATTTGAAATATTTTATTTATTTCCACTATGTAAATTCTTATGTATGTCCAATGTAATATGAATTAACATACAAGCTCGACCATATGTAGGCAGGTCAATGTCGTATTCCCAACCCAAATTCAAGACATGGCCAAATTGAAGTTGCGTCGGAAAGTTCTCCCAACTCAAATTCAAAGCATAGCCAAATGGAAGCTCCATTGAAGAAATGAGGTTGGAAATTCGATGTCTAAGAGAAATTGTTGAGTGCCAAAATATGAGAAGCAGACACGAAAATGGATTTGCCTCTATTTTTTTTTTTCATTGTTCTTCTTTTTGCTGCATATATCTGGTTTGTGAAAAATAGGCAAAACAGTCTATTGGAGTTGGTGTAGTTATTTTGCTTAATATTTTTTTATATTTTGCACGGAAAAGAATTGACTTTTTTACATTTTGATGGTCACAATGTCTAATTTCTTTTTTCATCTAGTTAATGAAGATGTTGGATTTGAGTCAAAACTGTATGGATTAGTCATTGATATTCCATACAATGGCAGGTTGTCTATTTGCATGTATATGATCAGTCTCATACTCCTACTTGAATGTTATTGCTTTTTGAGAAGTCTTGTTACAACATTATGTTAGAAACCGTCGGAAAATGAGCCCTGCAGAAACACAATTATATTTGGTTAGGTTGGGTTGCTGCCACATTCAATCTTGGCATACTGATCTGAGTTGTGGATTGAGTCTCGATGGATTGCAATATCAAACAATTATGCTATGTTTAATTTATAAATGGATTGGATTCTTGATCTTCTTAAGCTATAAATTAGAAAATAAATGTTCTATTCATTTGCAAGATATTCAGAGCTGGAGATTCATTCAGACCTTCTCTGGCCCGCTCAAGCCGATCAGTTATAAATTGGCTTACTGTAAAGTGAAAAACCAAAGTATTTGGGAAAAGCCTTAGAATGATAGCTTGCTTGAATTCAATTGATACCTAAAAGAAAAGGAATCTCCTGATACAATTTACTTTTGATCAAGCAAACAAGTAAAAACCAATTTTACATTAGCCGCAAGAGTAGCAGGCTATAAACAATGACACCAGAGAAATCAACGTTACTTGGCACACCTGATTAATGGATAAAATTTCAAACTCTAAGCTAAAATTGAATTGGAAGAAGACCGACTAACACACAAGAAAAGGGAATGCCAATATAGAAGTACTACCTTTCATGAGTACAAAATGAATAACAAGGTTTGAGTCATGTTCCCAACCAAACCAAATCTAAAACTAACCTAACTTGTAAATTAGAAAGTAATTGTTCTATTCATTTGCAAGATCCATAAAAATGAATATCCGATCCAACCCTTCATGAACATTGAACAGGGATCATTGTCATTGACATAAAGCAAACTGCAAGCCACAACCTGCTTAGAACTTTGATAGCATTCACATGCACACTACAATAATTCAGAGTCTACACTAGCCATTGCACCTGTCAAGGTTCTTCACGGAAACAAAAAAAAAAAAAAAAAAATTATCAGATTTTTCACTGCTAAAAAAGAAAGGAATTATAGCGGGGCATTGATATCAAAAAAGAATCTGCTGTGGACAGTCCTTCAAATTTGAGAAATGCTTAACCCTTATGTGGTGCGTACCAAGATGTATACTTAACAGGATCCTACATATATGTCATTCATTACCCATTTCAACAGTTAATCTTCCCAAAAGCCTTACAGGGATATTTTCATGATCATACATTCATCAAACATTCATCAAACACTCTCAAAATGAGAAAACAAGAAATTGTCCAAAAAAAAAAAAACTATGCTAGATTGACCCAAGTCCCATAATGACAAAACATGAATCCATCAAAATATGCACAGATTCAGTAACCATTTGCTTACAGGAACATCTTCAAAAAGTAAATTAAAACACTAGTAAAAAATAGACAATGGAGAAGTCCCATAATTGAGAAACAACCAAAGATAATGACAAAAAATAAAAAGATCATTATAAATCCATGCCAGTTGCACCATCTTCAGAAGCCTCCATTGACAGCATCTTCAAACTCCAGCATCATACGCCCTACATAAGCAGTCAAATAACGGTTCACATTAGAAAATCTGATAAAAGAAAAAATTGAAAATGTAGCCATAAAAATTGAATCCTTTACCATTTTCTTATCCAAGCATTTCAGAATCGGAGAATTTTGAACTTAAATACCTATTGTCTTGTATTTGGTTTGGATCATTATCAACTAACCTGAAATTATATATCAAACTTACTATGTTAATATGCAAGATGGAAGAAAAAACAAAGCTAAAAATTAAGATCATAGACTATATACTCGTTCGGTAGCACAGGACAATTTCGCCCAAAAAATGTGTGATCTTCTTTTCTGCACCTTGCTCAATGTTATAAGTAACTAGATTTAAATATGTTGTGCAGCATAGTACCTAGATTTAAATAAGCAACTTGCAAGAATGGTTCAAGACATCAGCTACCTGCAATTTAGAATTATGATCTGAGTTCCAACTTTATAAACATAGAAGTTCTCAGTAGAAATCTATCAAATGAATTGATTTGCAAACTCAAAGAGTAGATGTTATTACAGTGAATCAATCATCATTGCCTGATTCTTCCAAAGAGAAAAACCATACTGCAATTTTCTTATGATCAAAAGAGCATTACTTTTTTCATTTCTCCATTTACCTGAAAAATATTCTTATGATGAATGAAAACAATAAACAGAGGGCTGGTTAGATGATCAGCAACATCAAATCCAATTCTCAAAGAGCCAATGGTATGCTTTAAGACTTCCCCTGAATGTTATGCACCAACATCAAATTCATTTCTCAAAGAGCCATTGGTTTGCTTTAAATGCAAAATTCAAATAATTCCAACTCAACAACAAAAAAACCCAGAACCGGATCCACTAAAGAAACATTATATGAAACTGGGAAAGAAAAAGAGAAATTCCAAAACCCCCCATTACAAGAAATTGACCAAAGCCAAAGCCAAACATGCTAACGAGTGGCAAAATAGACCCCCAAAACCCCCTAAATCTAAATGAAAACGGCAGAAGATTCAATAGCCCACAAGCTCAAATCTTTCTCAAACACTATTAATTCAATCTACTGTACCTTATCCCTAACCAAACGCCTTCCAACAAAAAACACATCATCACCCAATTCATAACAACAGGGAAAATGAAACCGAGGAAATCAAAACGAAACAAAACACACATAAACAGAACCATATTGCAACGTACAGAAAGAGCATTCAAACCCAAAAAATAGAAAAAAAAAAGACACTGGAATAAAAATCAATCAACCTAAATACCAGAAAGGGAGAAAACAAAAAGAACCTAGAATGGAAAAAAACCTTAAATAATAAAAAGGAAGAATCTGAGAGGGGGAACACACAAAAACCAAATCCGTTTCCAAAATCCCTTACAAAGCATTAAATCTTACCTTTAGCAGAGTAGAGTGGGTCGCATAGAGCAGCCGACGATGTTGAGGGAGACGGGACGACCACAGAGGAGCTGACGATGTTCGAGGGTTTCTTTGAGGGAGAGGGGACGAGAACATACCATTAAGAAGTTGACGAAGACCTGCCGAGGAGAGCCACATTGCTGCGATGAGGTTGGAGTGGGACTGAGAGGGCGTCTCTGATTGTAGATGAGAGAAAGCGTGGAGGTGCCATGGGCAGTTCGTTTCTTAGCTAAATGGAGAAAGGGGTTGCATCGTGGGGATGGAGAAATGAAATGGGCGGGCCTTGAAAATTTTCTTTATAATAAATGGACTGGCATTCAATAAATGGGTGGGCTTTAAGTCATTGACCCTTTTCATTTGTCACACATGCAATTGGCACGCTCGAGCAGAAATTATTCTACGCATGAGCTGAAGAGAGGCGGGGCTCTTTATATATATGTATGTATATGTATGTACATACACACACACCCACACACACACACACACACACACACACATATATATATATATATATATATATATATGGAGTTGTTGTTGTGAGAGTTACTGTCACGGTATTATGAGAGTAAGGGGTGGGTGGGGGCCCTCGCATTTATGCTATTGGCATTGGATATGGATGTGAGGGCCCCACCCTTACTCTCATAGTATTGTGAGTATAACTCTCATAGGAGTATCTCTTATTATATATATTAGAGTAATTGGGAGGTAGGCCATAGAGAGTGCTATGTTAGCAACAGAAGAGTTCTCCTTTCAAAAAAAAAAAAAATGCACAAAAAATATGTGTTACTTTTACATGCCATTTCACTTTTCTAATCTTCCTCTCCTAAAATCACTTTCATTTAAAGTGTCACCTCCCCTAAAATATCTCTCAAACAGCGGCTAAGAGCATCTCTTCCAAGGTGGGCATGCCACATGGGATTTTTGGCATCGATTTTCACTCCAATAGTTATGCAGAAAATGAGATGGCATTTGGCATATGTGAGTGAGATGCCAAATTTGGCATATGAAAAAGTGGGATGCCAAATCATATTTTATATTTTTTTATTCCAAATGGTCTACTGTGGATGAGTTGGGTTTAACATATAAAAGAAGTAAAATAATAATAATAATAAAATATTAGATTTGGCATATGGGGTGGAGCTGCCTCCAATAGAGATGTCAAATTGTAGAGGGTCGTCCATTTGCCACATTAGCCACCAACCAAAATAAATTTGGCATCTCCAGTTTGGCATCTCTATTGGAGATGCTCTAAAATCTCTTATAAAAATAACCACTCTCTCATATCAATTCTCCACAAATTTGAAAAAACAAGTAGGTGATACCATATGCCTTGAGGGCCATCCATTGGTGGGCCCACGTATAAAAATCACATGCTACCATAAGTGGCCGTAAAATGTAATTAAAGTTTAATCTTGCGAATATAACAAAAAAGACGCTTCTATTCAGATCTTATGACCCAAAAATATCAACCTCTTTCACTTCTGTGTTGCCCCACACAAACTTTATGGAACTCAATAAATCTGACCCATATATCATCTGAGTGGGACCTATCAAATAAATATTTTACTAAGCTATTTAGGATTTGATAAAGTAAAAATCATGGTCATCTTAAGTTGTTAACATTATCTATGAGACTCAATTGATGAAGGATCAAAATATATCTATCATGGGGAAATATTCATGCGCATCATCCCTCACCGTATTATGGTGAGGGATAATATAGTGGGGTCGACTTTATGATACATTTGAACCGTCTACATACATGGGACCTCCTGAATTACATTAGATCCATTGAATTTTCGCCTATCCGAATGGATTGGACCATTGGATTGAAGGTAAGAAACTCTTTTTAATATAAAGTTGTTAATTTGTGAGCCGCAAATGAAGGGGTTAGAGGCATGGAATTTACTCAAACTTGATATATGCATTAATATCTTGCATTCTTTTTTATCTCTCCCCGTATGGAGTTTGGACCATTGATTTTGACAACACTATAAAATTTGTCGGTGCCATTCATAGTGCAATTTGGAATCTACGTATTATATTTTTATTCGTGTGTTTCCTTGAAAACTTGGCCCACCCATCATGTGTCTTAGAGAAACTCTTCTTTGGAACTTACAAGAATGCTCCCTCCACCTCAAAATTTACCTAAAATCTTATATTTAAATCAATGTGCCCATCTTTAATTTTCCTATTTCAATATTACAAATAATTATATAATTTAAAAGACATGATAACAACTAACTTCTAGCATATTTCTTTTCTTATTTCTAAAAATCACACAGAAGATAAAAATGGGTGGAAGTTTATAATTCTGAATTTGGTTTATAGTTTTTGTCAGTTTGTTTTAAAATTTTCTTTTTATGTAGAATTTTGATGCATTTAATAAATATCAATGATGATAGATAATAGATTTGTTTCTCTTAAAGAATTTAGTTTGTTTCTCCTTTTTTTAAAATATTTTTTCCTCTTAAATTTTTTTTAAAAAATACTTAAGTCTTCATAATATATTTTTCCTTTTGGGCCTAGACCTAGCACGGGCCTTTGTTGCTAGTGTGTGTGTGTGTGTGTGTGTGTGTATTTACAGGCACACATATATGCCTAATTCACCAATTAAGCAGAAAACTCAAGCAATCTAAGATGATATGTAATGAGATCCAATGGAAATAACGTACATGAAATGAAATTATACAAGTTACTTGTCTTAGATTGAGTTCTAGCTAACCTCTCTCAAAATCCAGTAAAATTCCAACTGTAAAAGCTTTTACAAATAAGAGAATAAAGAAGATGGGGATAGAAGTTAAGAAGATGATGAAGGAGATGATGAAATGGTGAACTTGATGATGAAAACCTAGCTACCAGGTTGAGGAAGTAAGAAGAGGAAGAGAAGAAAAAGAGAGGGAAAGAGACTGAGATTAATTGAGAGTGAAGGAGAAAAATGAAAAAAATGCATAATTCTCTGGAGTTTTAAAGAAATTAATAAAATTAGAAAATTTTCATAATAGCCCTTAGATTTATAAAATGTATGTTTTTTGGCCAATTGAGGTTCTGGGTCAATAAACTCAAAGAACAAAAGTTGCTTAGAATAATGTCATCTATCCAACTAGCCCAAAAACACAAAAATATAATGTCATATCCCAGACCTGAATCACCTTGGCCTAGGGTAATCCCCGAGGTGTGACGCGTACTCCCGTGATATCATGCCTGTCTCGAGTCAAGTACGACATCACGAAGGAGAAAATTTCCTCTTTGCTGATTGTGAGACTAGCTCACTTACACCTGTCAATACACTTGATAGTGGAAGCATTTCAATAATACACAATTAGGTACCATTTCATGAATTATTAAGTTTCATGTTTATACAAAAGTTATTTACCTATTGCAACCAAAGTGGGGATTATAAAAATCACCTCACAAACCTACACAAAATATAATCCAAAGTATCTATTTAGTGTGACCCACGCAAAAGAAGTCAATCATACTTCCAATCTAGCTCTCAACAGTCTCCATGTCGCTCTCCGGAGGTCCAGACTACATAGGCCCATTACCAAGCTACTCTTCTAGTCCTGGAGGAACATCTTTGGTCTCCTCCTTTCCCTCCTTGGCCTCCTCAAGCTCGAGAGTTGCACTTTCGTCTGTGACACCAAAGATAGTATCTTAAATACAACTATTTAGCAAGTATATGCATTTACATTGTAACACATGTTATATCAAATTCGAATTAAAAGTCAATTGATCAAAGATGCCAAGGTTAAGTAAGACAAGGAAAATTGGTACAATTCGGATAATTTATGCTTATGAATCAAATGGGGAATAAACATACTGATCTGGCTACTACATTGAGCTCATCCTCTCAATAGAGAGCAAATCTAGTTGAGATGTCATCAACGTCTTGGCCAAAGGCTGACTGGCTACCCAAGTTTAAAGTTCTGGTTCTCTAGAATGACTTACTGCAGTAGTCTCAAATAATAAACCAAGTGTAACCCCGTCGGGTATCACAAGGTCGAAGTTAAGTAGTGTCAACTCAATCAAATCAAATAATAATAGAATGTGAATAAATTTCCATAATATATAAAATCTCATAATCTCAAATGAAATCGAATCAAATCAAATAAGAAATGTTCACATTCATATTATTCCAAGGGATCAACTCCGATTATATTAATTGAATTAGAATACACCAATATATAATGCATTGATAAACCAACTTGAAGTCAAGGATAATATTCTACTCAATATGAAATGCAATGAATTTAAGGAATTAATATAATTACTAACCAACTCTAATCTATTTATTTATAGTCTCTCACCGTCCATTACAAGGTAGTTTTAGAAGGTCAATGTATTACTATCATGTATTTGGTGCCACTAATTAAAAGAAAATACATTGAATTCCTAAACCAATTAATCCCCCATGGCATGGTTTTAGACTAATGAGTGTTGTCGGCCTCAAATGAACAATTATAATGTTATAATTTCCCATTAGATAAATGAAGAGGTTAAAGGTTCCATTCTAACATCATAAAAGTCCATTTTGAATATTAATCACCTATTGGTTTAGGGTGTGCACCAGAATTCTATTTAGAGAGGATTAAGGAGGGTTAATATAGGTTAGGGGGAGGTGATACGCCCTTTAATTGGGTCAAAAGGACCCTAGCCATACATTCCAGGTCCGCTCAAGCGGACATCTTCCAAAGAGGTGGTCACTCGAGCAGACTCGAGTGAGTGCCATCCATAGAGGGGTTCGCTCGAGCGGACCCTTGTTCGGTTGAGCGCCCACTCTAGAATTCCAGAATTTCGGAATTCCCGCTTGTTCTTCTCCCTTTACAATCTTTAGTGCATAAACCTACACAAGAGTGAAGTTCATAGCACTTCTACTCCATCTAACAGTACCCATTCATCACATTCTCATAATTTCAACTCTCATTACTACCATTATAGCCATTACCCACTCAAATACACCAAAGATTACAAAATTAGGCTGAAAATCACCAATTTAGAATCTGAATAACGGAATCAATCTTAAGAAAACAACATGCATCTCATATTAAAGCTTATACTTGCCTCAATCAAAGCTTTTCCAACCCCTTGCTCTATTAATAGCCCCAATGAACTAAAACCCCCAAATAACAAACCCTATAACAAGAAATCTGAAAATGGAAGTTGTAGTGAATGATTCCTTGTCAACAAAGGTATGGAAGTGATGAAGAGACCCAATCTTGCTTCCAATCCCACATGCAATGAATCCCTTAGCCAAATGGAGAAGAAAGAAGAGAGAATGGAAAGGAAAACAAAAAGAAGAAATGCTCCTCTCTCTCAGCTAACAGAAATGGTTCAACTGAAATGAATTGGGCTGAGTTTTAAGTGAAAGAGGTGTCCATTTTACAAGGAAATCCACTAGTCTTTAGTGTTTTCATAATGAGTCAAATGGTGGCCCACTAATTCAACGGATGATAAAATGAAATAAAGTTCTATATCAAAATCGGCATGTTCGATGGGATACACGCGATGATGCCAAGATGACGAGCATATGAGGTAAAATGGGAAAATCCTAATTTACGTAAAAGTCCTTGACTCTATCCAATCTAGCCAATTTGAGGTTAAACTACCTACCCAAGACTCATGGTCTAACACAAAGGCTAAAACAAGAGTAATTACTCTTGAAATAACTTAATTAGCTACTGAGTATACTTAATTAAATAAAATATATTTAATTATTATTAAACACCATTAATTTGGGTTGGAGTGTCACATATAATATTTATAAATAACCCCTAACCTTCTCTCAGAAATACAAATAGGTCCTTCTAGGTCCACAAATAAGTTTAAAGCCCACAAATCTATCAAACACACAAGCAGACTAATTAATTACCTACTAAATAAAAGTATTTAGATAATGAACACATAATTAAAAGCCAGGATTTTACAAGTCTTTATAAGCATCCTCATGTCATTAATGCTTTGAATTGTATTAGGCTACACTAGGCACACCCGCAAGTCAGGCTTGGCCCTAGTTACCAGGGCTGCTCGGTTTGGAAACATTTAATAGGGCATGTCTCCACGCTACGTCGTATCCTGCGTGATCACTGCACTCATGGGGATACAAATCCAGCTTGGTGTGTGCCGTGGGACCCACATATTCTAATATAAAATTAGCAACTTTTTGCAAATCTTTTTAAAAAATAAATTATTATTTTTTCTTTAAAACGTTTTCAAACAAACGGTTTAAACCTCATTTATTCTTTTGCCCGCTATCATGAGTTATGCGTTATCGCCACGAGATTAAGTTAGTGGGTAACGTGGCCCCTTTGCATTATGGATACAAATCTAATTTTATAAAAAATCATCCACTTCCTTTTGGTAATAATAAAAGGTTCTGGCAATAACATAATCCGGGCTATAACATCTTCCCGGCGATGGTCTTTGTTTTGTGTCCACATTTCCCCACTTTATCTTCTATCTGAGTTGCGACTAGAGTCTAACATTTAGACTTGGAGTGCCACCATCTTGAATCTACCATTAAGGTCATTGTATCCTGGGGGCAAGTCTCTTGAGTACATGCGCGATATGTTTCAACCCAAAGGGTAAAGCTCATCCTAAAGAGAGTGTAATCAGAAGTGCCTTGGTCAATTGCTGCTGTCACTCCCGCCCTCCGAATTCCACAAACAAAAACACGGCTTTAGGATTCACAAATCGGGCATCATTGTTATTTTATTTTGTTTATTATTTGACAACAACCCCTATTTCTAGAGTGAGATATCCAATAAATAATAATAATAATAATAATAATAATAATAGAAGCAATGACAACCACAATAATAACTATTATAAAACTTGCATGTAATTGCATAAGAACTAGCATAAAGCTCTTGCAATGCACGTGTTGAGTCTTAGGCAAACTGAATTATATATTTATAATTAATATTCAAATTTAGTATAACAAATAAAAAATAAATTGGGTGATTAAATGATAAAAACATTAGTGTAATCATCAAAATATAAATTCATATTATAACGTAGTTAATTAAAATCAAATTCTAGATACAGTATCTCAACAATTTGTGACTAAACATCTATAAATGTGGTTCTTCCAGCTTGAAGCACTTGTATATTTAGTTATATAAGTTTGATTTTTTAGTCTATTTAATTAAATATACACTTTAGTCTACCTATACAAGAAAATGACTCCGACTGCTACAATGTCCCTTTGATTGACAATCAAATCAAATCTTAAGCTAGGCCCACCTAAATAACACAATTATTACGGAATCATGTAAATAATTTAATCACATTTGACTATCTTAAATAATTGTAGACCCAAATGAAACCCATTAGATCTAATTAATCTATCAATGTTTATGACGATTTTGGTGAAATATGTAAACACTAGGTTCCATAAAAGGGTAGATTGTTTGGACGTGATGGGTCCCATGTATATAGAGACAAACGATGGGTTAGGTAAGTGGCTCAGTCATTGTGGATCACATTTTAACAAAGGTAAAATATGTAAGGTATTCATTTAGTAGGTCCCAGACATTTATGAATAAAAAGCTTTTACTGCTAATATCACTGGCTTGTTCGGTAACTTCACTAATAAAGTGAAGGAGTTAACTAGTCAAATTAAGAGACAAGAAAAAAAGATGTGTTAACTAAAAGAGAGATAGTTTTTTTTGTCATTTTGTAATATGAGAATCTAGCTATTTGATCTTTTTTTTAAAGATGACTTTTTGTCATTGGCACGGAAATTTTTTTTTTTTTTTTGAACTTTTTTATTAGGAGAAGAGGTGTTTTTTTAAAATAAGGTACTTTCTGATTTGACCAATTTTCTTTTATTGTGTCTTTAAAGTTGAAATGATTCTTTACATCACTAGTAAATGAATTTACCAAATGGGAGAGTTGGCTTTTTTTCTCCAATGATTACAATATATGGAGACGTTAGATGGGTTGGATAAGTGGGTCGCTCATGGTGGATTTCATTTGGATAACGTAAGATTTATATGGTATTCATTTAGTAGGTCCCAGATATTTAAGTTCAAATTGTGAATAATAGCTCTTAATTCCAGTGTGGCCAAGGAGAAGAGGGAGTAAACAATTTTTTCAACAAGTACAACTTTTAAGGTATGATGGGCCAAGCCTAAGGGCCCAACTCATGTTACAGGACCCGGTTAGCCCAATAAGGTCCAGGCCCAAAGAAGTTCGTAGGCCTGGCCACGTCATCAAGAGAGCATCCGGGAGCCTCACCCTCACCGCCTTGGAAATGGTCAACACCCCACCTCATCCTTTGACCGAATCTCATGGAGAGCACGTAGCTGCCTCGCACGTTGAGAAGAGCTCGCCAAATACAACAGACTAGCCAACTACTTACTAATAAGTCGCCCCAATCTGTTAGGAAGCGACTATAAATTGTAAGCCCCACCAACACTTGGGGGGCATGAGACAGACACCAGAGCACAACTCTCCTCTCCCTCTCTAAGCTTGTACTCTCTGCTCTCCCAGCACTCCTGAATTAATAATGTACCCCGTTACCTCAACCATTCAGAAGTGGACGTAGGTCATACTGACCGAACCACTATAATTTATCTCTCTCTTCTTTAATCACAGCATTAATTACCAATCACTTGACAGGTGGTGTACAAAGCCAATTTGTGCATCATCAGTTTGGCGCTGTCTGTTGGGACCGAACAAAGTTCTCACTTCAGAATACTCCCTTTATCAAAATTATAGTGATCACCACTAGATCCACAAGACGACCAGAGGATAACCCCTTACGAGAGGGCGAGGATGGTCCTCCACCGACTAATCCTACCCCAAATGCTCCTGCTCCCACTCCTCAACAAATGTTGGAGACCATACAGCAGCTGGTGACCCAAAACCAGCAGATCCTACAGCTCATGCTCACAACAGGGCAGGGAGGAGAGCAATTTGGAGGAGTACCACAAGGACCGCGCCCGGGGCATCCAAGAGCTCCTCGCCGGGAAGCTCCTCCCCCGGGCGCCCATCCCACACAGGGCGCCCTTCATGGAGTTCCCCAGGGCGCCCAAGGAGTACCCCTGGACGCCCCTTTTGGAGTTACTTTGGGAGCTGGTGGCCATCATGAAGGACCTCCACCTTCGGGTGGAGCACAGTTTGGAGGACCCCCACCTCCGAGGGGAGCAAATCATGGAGGAATTCCACCTCCTTCCTCTCATTCTAATGGGGAGGATCCTCATTTCCAAGAGGGGGAAAGTGAAAACCAAAGCATGGAGGATGGGAGTTATTTCCACGATCCATTCAGGGAAGCCCCCAATCGCTGGGATGAGAAGATCAAGGAAATGCAGAATCAGCTAGGTGATGTCTTCAACGCCATGAAGGTGCAGGCACCAGAAACAGTAGATTACCTAGTCAGGCGAACGGACACACCGTTCAAGCCCGACGTGGTAAACTACCCACTTCCTCGGAAGTTCAAAATGCCATCCATGGAGACCTTTGATGGAACGAAGGATCCATTGGACCACCTAGAGACTTACAAAACCATAATGCAGCTGCATAATATCCCTGATGAGGTTATGTGTAGGGTATTCCCAACTACCTTGAAAGGATCAGCGCGACAATGGTTCGCCAAACTCACTCTGGCCTCCATAGGCTCCTTCGCCGAACTAAGCAGATAATTTGTGGCACAGTTTATTGGTGGACGCCGCCAACTAAAGCCTGCCACCCATCTGCTCAACATAAAACAGGATCGAGACAAGAGCCTGAGGAGCTACCTCACTCGTTTTAACGAGGAGGTTCTTCAAGTCGAGGAGCCCGATGATAAGGTCAGCATGACCGCCTTCCTAGGAGGCCTCCGGTCATCAACTTTTTTTTTTCAGTAATGAAGCGACCACCAAAGAGCATGCCAGAACTATTGGCAAAAGCTAAAAAATATATGAACGCTGAGGAAATCAACAGGTCCAGGCGAGGTGAATCATCTCACGGATCGCCAAAGCTTGACCTGCCTCTGCACTGTTCTCAAACAGGCATCCTATCTCCAGCTTAGCGGCCCTCTCACGGGTCGCCAAAAAAGCTTGGCCTATGCACTGTTCTCAAACAGGCAGCCTATCTCCAGCTTAGCGGCCGTCTCGTGGGTTGCCAAAAAGCTTGGCCTCTGCACTGTTCTCAAACAGGCAGCCTATCTCCAGCTTAACGGCTCTCTCGCGGGTAGCCAAAAGCTCGATCTCAAAAGGTGTAGCTTGTGAAAACTAGAAGAAGAAAGAAGATGAAAATAGAATTTTGAATCGTCCTCCTTTGAGGGTCACGATGCTGCTTTATATAAAGAATTTGTTGCTATACAAATTACCCTGATTGTAGCAATCAGCCATTCTAATCCTAATTACAATCTAATCATATCTCCTTAATAAGGCAACATAACAGATACATATATTTACAAACGTGAGAGATGACTTATCCCACAAGTTGGGCTTTAGCTAATGTGGGCTGTGACCCAGTGACCCATGTAGCACTGACCCATTTAACACCCCCCCTCAAATTGATGCGGGTGAATCAACCAGCATCAATTTGCCAACTAAGAGTTGGTGTCGTGGCCGAGGAAGTCCCTTAGTAAAGATATCTGCAATTTGAAGCCTGGTAGGAACATGAGGGAGAGTAATAGCTTCACGCACAAATTTATCACGGATGTAATGACAAGCCACTTCAATATGTTTGGTGCGTTCATGGAAGACAGGATTTTCAGTAATCCTGATTGCACTTGTGTTGTCGGCATATAGGGGGGTAGGACCAGTTTGAAGAAATCCAAGCTCAGATAGAAGACCCCGAAGCCAGACAATTTTAGAGGTGGCAGCAGACATGGCACGATATTCCACTTCTGCGGATGATTTGGAGACTTTATCTTGTTTCTTACACTTCCAGGAGATCAACGAGTCACCTAAAAACATGCACCAGCCCGTGGTAGACCGTCGACTATTAGGGCAATCAGCCCAGTCAGAATCAGAGTAAGCAATGAGAGAAGTCGAATTGCCCACGGGAAAGAAAAGTCCCCTAGATGGTGTATGCAGAATATATCGAAGAATGCGGCCAACAGCAACTAGATGGAGATGGCGTGGTTGAGTCATGAACTGACTAACTAGGTTGACCGCATAGGAGATATCAGGCCTAGTGATAGTCAAGTAGATCAAGCCGCTGACTAAACGATGATACAGGGTAGCATCAGGAAGAAGATCACCCGAATTGAGTGTGAGCTGAAGATTTGCCTCAACAGGGGTATCAACGGGAGTTGAGTTTTGAAGACCAGCCATCTCAATGAGGTCGAGAGCATATTTGTGTTGATCGAGGATGAGACCTTTTTCTGACTGATGAACTTCAAGGCCTAAGAAGTATGTGAGTGGGCCTAAATCTTTCATATGAAAAGACTCATGTAAGGATGCTTGTAGATGGGTGATCATGCCAGAATCTGTCCCAGATATGATAATATCATCCAAGTAAACCAAGAGAACAGTAAGCCCATTTAAGGAGCGATGAAGAAACATAGAAGGATCAGAGGCACTTTGAGTAAACTGAAGATGAAGGAGAGCATCCCGAAATTTTTCAAACCAAGCGCGCGGAGCTTGCTTAAGACCATAGAGAGAGCGTCGTAAGCGCGCACAATCTCCAGTCGAGGTACCTGGAGTTCCTTGGGGAAGGCGCATATAGACTTCTTCCTTGAGATCACCATGAAGGAAGGCATTCTTGACATCAAATTGGTAAAGAGGCCATGAGTGAGAAGCAGCAAGGGCAAGAACAATACGGATGGTTGTCATTTTGGCAACCGGAGCAAATGTTTCTTCATAATCTATGCCATATTCCTGTCGGTTGCCCAATGCTACTAACCGTGCTTTATAACGATCCAACGAGCCATCAGCTTTGAGTTTGACTGAGAAAACCCATTTGCAGCCGATAGGTTTGGCAGAGGTGGGACATGGAACAATATCCCAGGTATGATTATCCTGTAGCGCATCTAATTCTTCTTGCATAGCCTTTTGCCAACAGTCATGATTCACTGCCTGTGAGTAAGATGTAGGAATAGTAATAGAAGAGAGAGTAGCAAGCAAGGATGTGTGAGTGAACCCATATTTGTCGGGAGGCTTGGAAAGACGAGTAGAGCGTCGAAGCTGAACTGGAGATGAGGCAGTATGTGATGTAGTGGGGGCAAGATCAGGTGCCGGCGAGGGATCCAGAGGGGGCGGCAGTAATGGAGCATCCTTTTGACGACGCCGTTCATAGACAATGAGTGGAGATGAGATTGTATCAGAAAAAGCAGGTAGATGAGAAAAGGATGGTAAAGGCGAGGAATGGTTTGAAAAAAACAATTGATTTTAAAAAAAAGTGACATTACGGGAGATACGAAGACGGTTGAACACAGGATCATAGCAGACATATCCCTTTTGGTGAGAAGCATAGCCCAGGAACGCACATTGAACTGATTGAGCAGTTAATTTGGTGCGTTCAGTAGGAGGAAGATGGACAAAACACACACATCCAAATATACGCAAGTGGGTATAAGTAGGATCTGTACGAAAGAGATGAAAGTATGGTGTTTGATTGGCGAGGCGGTGAGATGGCAAGCGATTGATTAAGTGAACCGCAGTGGCTAAAGCTTCAGGCCAAGATTTTGCTGGAACAGAAGATGTTAAGAGAAGGGACCAAACAGTATCAAGGAGATGTCTGTTTTTCCGTTCAGCCACTCCATTCTGTTGAGGAGTGTAAGGGCAAGATCGCTGCGATAAAATCCCGTGTGTTTGTAAAAAGGTTTGAAACTGATGGGACATATATTCCCCTCCGGAGTCGGATCGGAGAATTTTTATGAGAGTAGAAAACTGATTTTCAACATAAGCCATAAATTTTTGGAAAGCATCAAAGACTTCCGATTTGGAATGCAAGAAATAGACCCATGTGAATCGACTATGATCGTCAATAAAAGTGACAAAATATTTGAAATGTGTATGAGAGATTACAGGAGTAATCCCCCAGACATCACTATGAATAATGTCAAAACAATTTGAAGCCATAGTAGAGCTGGAAGGAAAAGGAAGAACTTTGCTTTTTCCAAGTTTGCAAACAGAACACTCATCAGAAATGTGACGAAAAGATTTTTTATTTTCATTAATAATACCAGGATTTAACATTGAAGATAACAATTTTGAATGAGGATGGCCTAATCTATTATGCCAGAACCTCCAAACATTTTGAGAAGAAGAACAAGAAAAAGCAGAAATTTGTTTATTTTGAGATGAAGGCAGAACAATAGGAAACAAGCGTCCACACTTAGGCCCCGTCGCGGTCACCGTCCCCGACACTTGATCCTGCACAACACAACCAGAACGAGAAAAGGAAACATTACAATTCTCATCAATCAGTTGTCCAATAGATAGAAGATTTGTAGTGAGATGAGGGGATAGAATGACATTGGTGAGAGGTAATGAGTGAATGATATCACCAGTAGCTGTAATAGGAAGCTTTTGACCATCAGCAGTATGGACTTGCAGATTTCCATCATATGGTTGTATGTTAGAGAGATGAGAGGTGGAAGAAGTCATATGATTGGAAGCCCCAGAATCAATAAACCATATAGAGGAAGGGGATTGGTGTTTACCTGAAATGCCAAGTGCAGAAAAGGCATTCATGATCATTTGTTGAATAAGCTCAGGAGTGATCGGAGGAGCATTACTTGAGGCAGGAGGGGGTGAAGCCATGACCGGTGCTGAAGGACTAGCAATGGAAGTAGGAGCATCTGCAGTGCTGACATGATATGCTCGTGGAGTGCGATTTTGAGGCCGCCTTTTGCATTCATTAATAACATGACCATTTGATTTGCAGTAATTACAAAACTTGGTCTTACACTACGAGGCATAGTGTCCATAACTTTTGCAGCCAAAGCACTGGATTTTGCTGAGATCTTTGGCAGGAGGCTGTCCTTTAGTAGCAGAAGTAGTATGATGACTGGGCCCCCCTAACCATGATAGACACCAGGGGTGTGACTTGTAGTGGCAACATATGCGACATCAGGAGAGTTTCCTGAGAATTGTTGTTTCAGAAAATGCTGAGTGAGCTGACTTTGTTCCTCGCGCAAGAGTTCGTTAAGACACTCATTCAGGGATGGAGATGGAACCCTACTCATCAGATTTGAACGAATGATCTCATATTTAGATCGCAGTTTCATTAGGAACTGGTCTCTATGAGAAATTGCCTGCAATTTTTGAATCTCAGAAAGAGCTGCCGCAGATACATTGAGGTATTTGATTTCATTATATTCTGCCCATAAATTGAGAAAACCCGTATAATAGTCCTGGATGGAAGAACTTCCTTGGGAATACTGAGCAATTTCCAGTTCAAGTTGGTATTGACGGGCAGAGTTCCCGAGGTGATATACTTGTTTAAGATATTCCCACATCTCCTTAGAGGTCTTGTAAGGTTTGAGGTTCAGAATATATTGTGGTTCAACAGAACCAAGAATCCAGGTTTTTATCTTGGCATCCTTTGTATTCCAAGAGAGTATTTTTTTCTCATCTTCCGTAGGACGTGGATCCAATCCCGAAACAAGTCCCCACATTTCCTTTTCTTCAAGATATATTTGAAATTGATAGGACCAGGAAGTATAATTCTTGCCATTAAATTTTATCAGGGCAATGTCATGCTTTTCCATTTTAGTCAATCTTTGACAATATGCAAAACAATCCAACTGTGCTAAAGGTTGTCTCCAAATCTTCAGAAAACGATCTGATAGAAGATGCTAAACAAAGAGGCCTTCCAAATGTTCCAACAGATGAATCAGAATGATCAGCAGTGAAAAAAACAATTTTTTCTTCAAAAAAAGGTGCCAGACGACCTAAAATTTGAGACTAGAATGAAGTGCAGCAGAGAAACTTTGAATGAAAAGATCAATCAGACATCATAGACTGATGAAGGATCAAAATTCGCATCCAATAAACCAGATTTCGTGCCAAACAGAGCCAGATCCAAAAATCTGGACGGCTGTGATGAAACTATACTGCTAAAACTGAGATTTGACTAGAGGTTGTAAAGATCCTACCTCTGAGATGCAAAAAATCCTCAAAAAATGTCCACAAATACCAGAGGGAGCAGACGACCAGAATGGTTGCAACTTCCAGAGGTGATGATGCTGATCTGTGGTGGGCCGCGTTTGATCACAGCTTGATCTGACGATTTCCAATGCTTGGAAGATGAAGACGATATACTCAGAGAGTCTCCCAGAGACTATGACAACTTCCAATGCTTGGAAGATGAAAAAGATTCACTCAAAGACACTGCTCTGATACCATGTGAAAACTAGAAGAAGAAAGAAGATGAAAATAGAATTTTGAATCGTCCTCCTTTGAGGGTCACGATGCTGCTTTATATAAAGAATTTGTTGCTATACAAATTACCCTGATTGTAGCAATCAGCCATTCTAATCCTAATTACAATCTAATCATATCTCCTTAATAAGGCAACATAACAGATACATATATTTACAAACGTGAGAGATGGCTTATCCCACAAGTTGGGCTTTAGCTAATGTGGGCTGTGACCCAGTGACCCATGTAGCACTGACCCATTTAACATAGCTCTCTCACGAGCAATCCTCAAACTCTGTCTTTGCTCTCGCGCAAACAGCCTCTCTCTCCAGGTAATCATGTTAAACATTTTAATGTTTGGAATAACATTGTTTTCGACATCTCTAGGCAGGATCTTGAAACTCAGGTCATCTGTAACCCGAGGGACTACATTAGATCAGCAGTCCCAGCTCCTGCACGCCCAGGCTTGCTCCCATCTGCTTGCCACTCCCCAAATCAACTGCCTGGACAGCATACGAGCTGCTCACCCACGCCAACAGCGGCCAGCCCCTCAGCAGCGAAGCCCACGCCCGCAGCAGCAGCACAGGTAGCGTCCGGCCTGAAGGCGCCCAGACTAGGGGCGCCCAAACCATCTAGGCGCCCAGATTAGGGGCGCCCAGCACCTCTCAGATGCCCAGACTAGGGGCGCCGAGACCATGGGCGCCCAGACTTCAGGGGCGCCCAGCACCTCTCAGACGGCCAGCACCTCCTGCTCGCCCCGAAGCTGCTTGCTTGCCCAAAACCACGCGCCAGCGCGCTTGCTCGCTATTTTGATCGTAAATTTTAGACCGTTACTTCAGATGAGGCTTATTATATATCAAATCGAAGCTCTCGGCGAGCCCTACAAGACACACGCCTATGGCAGTGACTGATGCTATTAAAAGTCCAAAAAAGGCCTAGAAACAGATGTTTTGGCCTCCCGAAGTTTTTGCAGTTGCGAACTCAGTCGAAAATTCAAACGAATGCCCTCCTCTCCAAGTTCCATTGGACACAGGGTATTGGGGGGCAAATGATGGGCCAAGCCTAAGAGCCCAACTCATGTTACAAGACCTGGTTAGCCCAATAAGGTCCAGGCCCAAAGAAGTCCGTAAGCCTGGCCACATCATCAAGAGAGCATCCGGGAGCCTCACCCTCACCGCCTTGGAAATGGTCAACACCCCACCTCATCCTTTGACTGAATCTCATGGAGAGCACGTAGCTGCCTCGCACGTTGAGAAGAGCTCGCCAGATACAACAGACTAGCCAACTACTTACTAATAAGTCGGCCTAATCTGTTAGGGAGCGACTATAAATTGTAAGCCCCACCAACACTTGGGGGGCATAAGACAGACACCAGAGCACAACTCTCCTCTCCCTCTCTAAGCTTGTACTCTCTGCTCTCCCATCACTCCTGAATTAATAAAGTACCCGGCTACCTCAGCCATTCAGAAGTGGACGTAGGTCATACTGACCGAACCACTATAATTTCTCTCTCTCTCTCTCTCTTCTCTAATCACAGCATTAATTACCAATCACTTGACAGGTGGTGTGCAAAGCCAATTTGTGCATCATCAAGGTATATTAGCATGAGCAAGCATGTACACTAGCAATATTTGAGGAAAAAATGCAACCAAAGATAATTGCTAAAAATATTGTGTTGAAGAACTCAAACGACCACATAATTAAATAGTAGGATAGAATTACTACAAAATGAACACAATTAAAGTAATCATATACTCAAACCAAAATCTAATTTATATTTAATTAATCTTTACATCACCTAATGATAAGCCCATTACAAACTGAATTAAATGCAAATTGAGATAGATATAGACTATTAAATGAATGCCATAATGCTAAAAAGATTTAAAATAAATAGGAGAGCCAGAAGAAAATCAAAGCCATGCGATTGAGAGATTCACATCAGAAATATAGATACAAAGAAGTGAAAGAAGAAAGAAATTAGCTAATGAAATATCTGAAGAGACAGTATTAACGTTGTAGACATCTTGATAAGGTTTCCATGCCCAAAAAGAGAAACTGAGATATGCTATATGGATTGAGAAAGGCACTAATGAGGTCATGTGAGTTTGAGAATAGCCATATGGAAACTTAGATAACGCTGTGTATGGATTGAAAGAGCTGCATCATTGAGAGCCGTATGCAGATAAGGGAAATGTGTCGCTTTTGAAATAGTATGGAAAGCACTCGAATGGCAAAGTGCTTAGAGTAAGTTAGATACTCGATTGGGTAACTTAGTCAAAATTAATTAATTGAATTGGTCAAAATTGAAATTAATTGTAAAATTAAGAATCGATTTTGCAATTAAATCGCCGTTCACTACACCAATAATAGCAATCAAGAACATTATTATGGTGTGACTCTAAATTGTTCCAAATTATAAAATAGTTTACAACGGTCCCAAAATTAAAAAGAAAAAACGTTCCTAAATTCAAACTAGGGACTAGGATGGTTTTAAAGCATTCCTAACCTTTTAATAATAAATATATATTTTTTTAACCAGTTGGTCTAAGACCACAGTTTGCGTCCGGAAGTTGAGGATTTCAAACTACACTATCACACTGAGGCCACAGGGGATTTATCTGGCTCCCCTGCACCATATGAATCATTTTGGCTCAAAAGGATGAGATGCTCTCCCTTATAAAGAAAAATATATACATGCTCTTTTTCCATATGCATATTTTTATACAAAGGAGAGAGAGTAAGTAAGAAGTGGGTCCCCATCTTCCCTACAGAGGTTAGTAAACCATCAGAAATCCTAGCCACCTATTAGAAGTGTTCCCACAAATCCAACCCTTTAAACCCTAAAACCCCAAGAACCCAAAAGTCCCCAATAGCAGTCCCCTCCAAAAACCCCTACCTACTCCCTCAGTTTCAAAAACAATCCCCAAATCATTGAATGTGCCCCATATCGAGCGTCTTCTCTTCTTTACCAAGCACCTGCAACGACTCAAGCCTCTCGTCTTGGAGCAGCTACTTGCGACCGATCACATCTCTCTCGCAGGTAGCACCCATCTCATTCTATTCTCTTCTTTTCTCATACTCTTTTTTTTTTTTTTTAATGTATCTTGCATTCGAATCTGCAAAACCCCTGATTGATTATGAGAATCTATGATTTTTCTGATTAGGGTTTCTGATTGCTATTAGAGATTAGAACATTAGGGTTTTCTTTTGATGCCTTCAATTCGAGAAAGGAAAATATTCAGTTGTCCTTTTAAAATCCTCTTAACCACCAATTATTTGTGCCCAGACACCAATCTCCATCTTTTTATCTACTTCTAAGAGAAAGCTCGCTCTCCCTTACTTTCCTAGTCCGAGCTCAATTTACACAAAAATGGCCTATGTAAAACACCAATATGATCACATTATCTATGTAACAACTGAATGAGATCATTGAAATCACTTAAATGTGGTGTATGTTTGTTTTCACCATTCTTAACTTTTCAATTGATGAATTGCACAAAAAAGAAAAAAAGTGATCAGTTGTGGTTAGGATTGCGGCCTGGATTGTTAGTTCCTGTGAAGCCATTCCATTCATTTTAGTACTTCGGTAACAATACTACCATGTAGAATAGAAGGTGGAATTGCTGCCCCCTCCCTTTCTTTATTCCCTATGTGTGCTGACCATGGTTTCATGATATGGACTACTGATGTGATGATGCTATCACTGATTTTTTAAGTCTCAAGATTTCTGTCACATAGGAAATTGCTTCTTTCAGCACTTCAGAATTGAGAACCAGGAGTGCTAAATAACCATTGATATGGGCCCCACCTGAAGAGGAAGAGTAGGGTACGGGTTAGATTAGGATTACTAACTCTTACTATCACTTCATCCTAACCCCACCTAAAGAGAAAGATAAGGGTATGGGTTGGATTGTAAAATTGAGCATCGATTTTTGGTGTAAAGCTTGCTTAATATATATATATATATAGGAACAGAAAAGACTGAAAGACCACCCCAGGGCCACAGCACTACAGGACCCAACACAAAAAAGTAAAACAAACCGCCTTGCGCTAGCTAACTGAAAGTCACCTCACTCAAGTTCTGAAGAATTAGGTCGATGGAGTAACCATGGAAGCAAGGAAGGATAGATGCCCATGTTGCCACTTTGAATTTAATTTTGTTGATCGCTTCTTCTAAGCAAGAGGCTTTCCCTTCAAAATATCCAATGTTTCTTTCTTTCCAAATGAGCCAAAGAGTTGCCATGAAAGATAGATTCCACAGGGTCCTACCTCTTAGCGAGCACCCTGCCAACTTCCAAGACTCATAGTGAGTGAACGACGAATTAGGCAAAACACAACTAACTTGAAACCAACGAAGGCTCGATAACCAAACGGAGCATGCAAACTTGCACTTAAGGAGAAGGTGATCCACCGATTCTTCCTCTGCAAGACACATAGGACAAGCATTAACCACAGTCATTATCCTACGACGCAAGTTATCCATGGTGAGGATACCTCCTCTTGATGCTAACCACACATAGGTCACCACCCTTGGCGGAGCTTTAGAATTCCAAACTCTACACAAAGGACTGGGCATTGAATCATCTACATACAGAGTTGAGAAGAAAGAGGCAACTGAAAAAACTCCATCTTGAGACAGCTTCCAAATCCTGCTATCCTGGGCCTCACTTTGGGTATAGATTTGGTTAAGAATATGTACAAGGTCAGTGAACTGGTAAATTTCTGAGTCTCTTAGATGTCTCCTAAAGACGGGGCTCCAGACAACTATACCATTTCCATCTCTAGCCATATAGCTAACAGCCTTTGCCTCCTTGTCACTTGCACAGGAGGAAAGATCCGGGAAGCGTACAATGAGCGGAGTATCGGCTGCCCACACATCATGCCAGAAGAGAATCCTCTCCCCATTACCAATTTTGAATTTAATATGTTTAAAAAAAGAATCCTTGACCGAAATGGCACATTTCCAAATGCCTGAGTGACAATATGAGGATTCTTGAATATTCCAACATTCCTCATAACTGCATATTTGCTTGAGATGACATGAAACCATAAGATTTCTTGTTCTTCTCCCAATCTCCACAACCACTTACCCAAGTGGGCGTTGTTCATTGGATTTAAAGGCCTTATGCCCAGCCCTCCTTCTCTCTTGGGTTTGCACACAGATTTCCAATTTTACCAAGTGGAATTTCTTCTTATCTTCCTTCCCTCGCCATAGGAAATCCCATTGAAGTTTTTCTATACAATTGTCATGCCCTGAGATCTCAGGCCCTTGGATCCTCAGATTTCAAGGTGCGACATCCCACTTAGCATTATTAGTGAGAAAAAAAAAAAAAAAAACACAGAGCTGAATTAAGATTTCTTATTAATTAGAAATAAACTTGATAGTAGACAATATTAAAAGAAATTGGTCAGAGGCCACATTACAACACTTGAATAAAATCTAATAGAACCCTAGTTTAAAAAGATAAGTTTCTTTAAATTTCCGGACCTCTCGCTTACACTTCACAGATCCGAATCATGCCAAAGTTACTTGCAAAACTGGAGTTGGGGGAATGAGTATTGGAGCTCAGTTAAACATCCAAAGTAATCATTTATAATTCAAATGATTGTTTCCACATAATTCCGATTTACTTAGTTTGCAAATAATGGTCATATAGTTTTGGAAAATTAAGTAATAACTTTAAAATTAAATTTTATCACAGAGTTTAGAATGTCAAAGACTGAACTTAAAATCCAATATCGTCATAAAAAAAATTTCAACTAAATACACTTACTAAGAAAATATTTAAATAAAAATAGTTTAAATCAAAACACCAAGGTGAAATCTGCCTGACATGATTTTCAAAATCCACTTCACTAAAGTAGCATGAACATAGGACCCTAGCAGGGGCAATGCTAATCTTTCTAACATAAGGCATACCCTCGTTAACAAATCACAAAACAAAAGTATGCTCACCAAAATTAAGCCTTGACAAAGCACGAGTACCAGCCATTGATCGGGTACAAATCCAATCCTTCTTGTTACCACTGGGCGTAATCTCAAGAGCTTCAGTAACAACACACAAACGGGCTAGCTGCAGACTAGTGATAAAGCACAAAGGGGTCCCAATCCCAATGTCATACCCAAAAATAGTGGGCTAAATATCCGCATGTGGGCGTCCCCACGTTGTGTTGCCCATACTTAAGACAATGCCTTAAGGTCAAAGGTAAACTAATTAACAATGTATTCCTACATTCTCATTGGGTTCTCAAAGTATGGATGGTTTTGGAAACACTAGCAAAATAAATAGGATCACATCTTAATACATCCGAAGTTCCATTCTTAAATGTGTAAGTGGTAACACATGTAGGGACATTTTCTAGCAGTAGTTCAATTATGTAGAACAGGTCTCATATGAACCATCAAATATATGTAAACAAAAATATTCAGACTCAAAATAAGAACGATTTCAGGCAATGGTTTATAAATCATTAGAGAAACCAGATTAAATCGTTAGAGTTAACCAAGAGATATCATAGTAGAAAACAATCATCCAGAAACAAAGCATGGGTTGCCTAGCATGTAAAAGCACATCAAATCAAATTATAATGAATACAAAGTACCATTAACAAAAAAGTAATTGAATCTGACCACTTACCTAATGTTGTTGGTTACAAAATATGCAAAAGAGTGATGGTGCCGGTATGAGGGCATCACCTGTTTCTATGACCCTCATATTGGCATTAAAAAAAAGTAATTGAATCTGACCACTTACCTAATGTTGTTGGTTACAAAATATGCAAAAGAGTGATGGTGCCAGCATGAGGGCATCACCTGTTTCTATTACCCTCATATTGGCATCATCTGAGGATGATTGTTTTCTTAGTATCTTAGAATATGTAAGCCAAATTAAAGCATTTAAAAGAATAGTATATATGTGGAAACACGTAAGCACAAATAGATCTAGATATATACTTGATGGTCCTCTTCTTCTCCTTGTTTCAGCATGGTCTCTTCTAGTTCTTCTTATAGATCTCACTTGATAAGCTAGGGCTGGGTTTCTAGTTGAAGGGATGAGAGATAGAGAAAGAGGGAGAGGTCGATGGAGAGGAATAGAAGTATTGTAAGGCTGCTGAGTGATGGGTTGGAGTTTAAGGGGTGTCGATATCTATATAGGCCCGAGGTAGAGGGTTCACTCTCCAAATGCGCTCGGGATTTGTGTGCCCTAACCATGGATGAAAATATCGGCCGGCCAATACCCCGTTTAGATACGTACCGGTATCGGCCCATACCGTTCCGATAATTTAATGGGAATGGATATCGATATCAGTCGTGTAAAAAAATCGCCAAAATATTGGAGAATATCGGCCGATATATTGAAAGTATCTATCAAATCCGATATATCGGCCGATATCGACAAAAACCCACCTTCTCTGATCTTTTTCCGTCTGAGCAGATTGAAAATAAGGATTAAGGAGGGAGAAAAAAAAAAGAGAGACAGAGAACATTTTTCTTTTGAAAGGTTGCAAGGGGAAAAAAGAAGATAAGAGAAGAGGGAGGGAAGGAGGAGGGAGGAGAAAGGAGCATACCTTGACCGGGAGTAGTTGTTGCATGTCGCCCACGTCCTTCTCCATCGCCGCCGGACATGGGTAAGGCCGTGGCCTGCTTTCTCCTTCTTCCTCCACCTTCTCTCCCTTTCTTCCCTCCCTTTTTTTCTTTGGCTTCCCTATTTGGTCTCTGCCTCTTTCTATTTCCATTTGGGAAAGGAAAACGAACCATTTAGGCCAAATGCCCTTTAGACACTTACTAAACTGCCCTTTTTAGCCAACTTTGGCAAAAGCTTCTAGTGGAGAACGGTTAACTTACAATATTAACAATCTTTGGGCTCCACTGTGGGGCCCACATATAGAAAATCTAAGCCGTTCAAAATAATTGGTTCTCTTTTATGGGCCCTGGAAAAGCTTCATTGTAATAGGAGATTGTCTCGCTGTAAGCTTGATTAGTTGATCAATTTTAGAAAAAAAAACGTTCCAATAATCTCAATGGGCCCTATAGAAATTTTACTCAAAAGTTAGGCCCATTTCAATAATGAAACTTATAAAACATGTTGATAGAATATAGCTAAAAATCAAGTGTGGTCAATCTAACAGTGGGCCTAGCCCTAAATCCTACTGAAGTGCTTGTAATCATGTAACACGTCCGATTCTACTATGGGTTTAGTTCCAATTGGAGTAATTTTTTTTTTCGAAGCTAACATAAGAGGTCATAGTTATTCTTAATTATTTGGATTTTAGATGTGAAATATTTTAATGAGTTTGTAAATTATAAGTATAGACACAAAGATTAAATATTAGTATGTGACATATTTAATAGTTTCAGATAAGACAGCGACACATGATGTCATTACTTAGGGGGACCGATATTTTGATTTATTGTTGTTACTAATGGAAAAAACATTGTTTTCCAGCATTTTTTTATTATTCTGATTTTTTTTTTGGATATTTTTGTAAATTTTTTTGAATTAAAAGAAAAATTCACACTGCGGGGACCGTGATAGACCGATAACCGCAACCGAAACCGATACCATATCGGTTTTTTGGCCCAATCGATACCACGACCTATACTGTGATTTTGAACCATGCCTCTTACTAAAGCCTAGTAGTAGAGGAGCTGTGTGCAAGGCACAATTCTAATCTTATTAGATGCGAATTTATCATGGTTCCCATCTCTAATAGCTAAAAAGACTAAATCTTATTCATTTACATCTAATGAGTCCTAATAGGATGAGGTGCAAACTAATGCTATTGAAACATAAAAGTGCCACTAGGTTCCTATTTGGATTTGATAAATATGGGTTGAGCCACTGGGCCCTACCCATTGAAAACCCCTTAAGCCATTAGTCTAGGTTTTCTTATCTAAATCTACAAAATTATGGGTTAGGCTCCTGGATTGCAACTAGGGGTGGTACCCTGAGCTATGATGCCCAGACACGGCATGGATACGGCAGGGATACGCCATGGACATGGCAAGGTCATGGATTTTACACATAAAAAGTGAAGTATCGGATACGATACGACATGATACGTTGCCCACTTTGAAGTATCCGTGCATCATAGACCCTAAGGCATGCCTAATTGGGCACCACACTATTAATAATAATACCAATAAATCAAATTAATAACACACAAGTTATCATGCCCGATAAATAAATAATTATAAAGTAACTATTCCATTTAAATTTGAGAAATTCAAATAATTTAACAAAAATCCAAGAAAAATAAAAAAAGTAAATTTTATAACCCAAATTTTAAATTGTCAAATTCCGTATAGGGGGTTCTGGGGTATTACAGGTTGTTGGAATGGCCCTGTTGGTCCCAGATTTGTCTTTTAATTTTCTGTTTTTGCAATGAGGCCCACCAACCCTCTCTTTTGATTGCTAATAGACCATAAAGTCACATGAAGCGGTTGCATACAATTCAACATAGCAACAGGTTCTTGGATGCCCTGGCCAAATGTTTTAGTAGGGTTGGGAGAGGATTGTTTTAGGCACTGTAACAGCATCAAGTAGTTATAGGAAATGACAAAATTGATAATGGGAATTGAATGGAATTAAACAAAAAAAAAAAAAAAAAGGAAGAAAGCAACAAACAAATTAGATTGCAGAAACGAGAATCTAACCCCTTTTTTTTTCTTAATTTGGGTATATATAATATATATATATTTTCTGTTTTTAGTGACAGATTGGCCTTCTATTCTACTACTTGTCTGACATTCCAATGTACACTGCTCTCATTGTCGTAAACTACTTGAATGCTAGTTTTGATAACATCCTAATATAATTGCACCACTCATAAGAGAATTTTTAGCAAAATAGACTAATCTAGGGATATGGTTCGGTTAGACATGAGAATAGGGCCCCATATGTGGGAGAGTTAACCATGTGCTAAATTCTAATGTTATAGGGACTTTCGCTGCCTTCTTTGTGTTGGCCTTTTGAGGTCCTTATTGCCCTCTTTTTAAGTTTCTTCCCAGAGACCAGGCCTTCCGTTGGGTCCTTGGACTTTAGGACCTTGCAACTTGGCATGGAGGTTGGTTTTGGCCTGATACTTGGGCTTCATTTGACCCAATTTTGATGGACCCCATCATTTGGATTACGTCATAGACATAACACATTCAGTGGCTGTTATCTGGATGGATCATATCCCCAAAACTAACAATTTAATCAGTTTAATTAGGCTGTTTAAGAATGTTTAACAGTGCCCAACCATCCACACTTAGAAGACAATGTCAATTTTCTGAATAAATTGTCTTGACTGTTTGCGTACAAGGCTATAGACTGCAATGTAAATGATCCCAATCAGCAATGCTAAATGTGAGCTGGACCATTTATCTTCAGGGTCTTGTCCTGCTTGCATTTTTCTTATAGGTAAATGAGTAATGTTGCGATTTCATTCATTTCCATTCATCCATTTAAGGGTAAATAAGGAGAAACCTGCGGGAAATTTGCTTGAGCATTAAAGTGCGATGGTGGATATATGGTGGTCTCTATTGGGGGCTGCAATTCCAGCTGCCCTTGCAGGGCAAGCTCTTAGAGTGAGGAGGCGGCGTGCTGAAGAACAAAGGCTAAAGAGCGCCCGTGGGAGGGAGAAGAACAGTGATGATATCTTTGTCTGTGAGAGAGTCTGCACGTCAAAGAGGATGCTGAAGAAGGTTGGTGCATTCTCAAAAGACCCAACTCCTGATACTTGCGTCACTGTTTGCGGTGTTTCTGAGCTTGATGCTTGTGCTGATGCCTGCGCTCGCACCGTTTGTGTTAATCAACACCAAGTACCTAATTGGAATGATATTTGCCTCCGCAGATGCCAAAGCGAATGCCTTAAACTATCCTCTTCTTATTCTTCAACTTAATGTTATTTCTGTATTTCTTCCATGGCAAATCTTGGGTTATTTTCTGATAAAATGAGAATGGTTGGTTTCCCAGTTATGGGCTTGTGCCTCTATCTATATCATCAGAGTTGCTAAGGTCGGTACTGCTTGATAACTTATTTTGAATTAGTATAAGCGGTATTTCTTACATGATTATTTTTTCCTATATGATTATATGCCAGGAATTGAATACATAGAATTGCTAAGGGCCTTTTTGCTTGCATTAAAATATACAGGAATTGAATACATATAATTCATATCATAAGTGGTTAAAAATGAAGATCAAAGGTGAATTTCTAAAAATGAGCATCAAATAACCTTTTCATTTAGGGAAATAGAATAAAAAAAAATGGAAATGAATTGTTAGGTTGATGGTTGGTTTTTTTCTCAAGAGGATTCCTCATAGCTTGAGTGTGAGGTGTGTTTTGTTTGTTTGCGTTATATAATGCATAGGAATCAACCGAGGAGTGGTAGCTCTGTTGGCCAAGGACTCTGAGCCTAAGGAAACATAGAGGTCTTGTATTTGACACCTACCTCCGTCGGCCACCCCCCATAGTTTTACCCGGTGCATGTGGTAGGAGGTATGCATGTGCCCCTAGGAATTAGTTCTCGGCTATCCAGAATCGATTGTCCCTCGAGCTCAAGGCCAAAGGCTCCTAGGCTGGGCGGGGCGGGAAATACACTAGGTTATCAAAAAGAAAAAAAAAAAAACACACACACACACACAATTGGAATTGAATACATAGGATTTCTACCATGAGCATGAAATGACTTTTCCTTTTAGGGAAAGTATAATCAAAAGAAGAAGGGAAATAAATCTTTTATCTTCATTTTTTGAGAATCAAATGACCTATTCATTCTATTCTATGTATTCAAGTTGGTCTGAGAACCAAAATCCGTGGGCTGAGAACCGTACTGTTAGATGTGGAACCCATTATTTGTTAATCCTTCCAACCTCTGAAGGCACACGGGTCAGTTTTGTCTAGTAATTACACTAAACAATCCATTTTTTTAGTCGTGGTTAGGACCACGGTTCCTCTTTCTTCCAGAACTAGAGGTTTTAGTATCGACTCCCAGTTCCCCCTTCTTCAGGAATCGAAGGTTGAGTCTACTAGTGCTACCACCTTGGGGCCACAGGGGTGTTTACTCTGCTTCCCTCTCAGCCCGGAGGGAATTGGCCAACCCAAAGGGTTGAGAACCCTCTGAAAGAAAAAAAAAAAAGTGTTGTGCCACATGGTTCGGTAGAAAGGACCTGGTGAGAAACTTGGGTCTTAACAAATATGGCCTAACTCAGGTTAATTTGCCCCACCTTGGTTGACCTGGGCAAGACGTGGTCAAATCCAAGATAAATTATTATAAATTATTTTTTATTTATTAGTTTTTAGACTTTGATTTGACTTGATTTTTTTTTTTTTTTTGGACTCGGTCAAGATCCAGCTTTGTCTGAATCAAATTGGCTGGGTAACTTTGTGTCTGTTTTCAAACGATGCTATGCTCCTTTTTGAAGCTATCCTGGGCCTGACTAGGTCCATGTGCACATCCTATGCTGTTACCTCTATTAGAATATGGGGAAAAACTATAGTTCTCAGACTGAGATGTATAGTAAATGTTGTTTTATCATCTGTTTATTTTTGGGGGATTAATTATGTCAATGGGCCTGCCCCTTGTTTGTAGTAAAGATTCTAAAATTGGCCAGGCAACACAAGCCTAGAAATTTGGGGAATAATCTCAGCCCATAGATTTCTCTCCTCAGATTTCTTCTTTGTAATGGAAGGTAAACCCATGTGCCTGCGTAGTGGTAAATGGACATTAGTGGGGTAGGGAAGACTGACTAGTAGTTTTTGACCTGTGGAGCATTCTGTTGGATTTGTTGTTGTTTCAAAAATTCAAAAGATGTTTTTACTTAACTTAAAAAGATGTTTTTTTTTTCTCACTTTGATTTATAAGTGGATAGTTTATAGGTTATATGGAATACATGGGATCCATTATTGCCAAAGTTCATCTCTTTAGAAGGCTTTATATGCTTTTTCATCTCTATACTTTCTAAGAACTTTTGAGCACTTTTCCATGAGTAGGTTTGACCCGGTGTTCTAGGTCCCATCCTTCATGTATATTGTAGCAATCGGACCTGAACAAAGAAAGAGGCCGTTGTATCCTAGGCCCAAAATCTAAAGCAATCCCTAGGTGGCGCCGGCTAAATCCACACAGATGCAGAAAGAGTGATTAATTGGATGAACGGTCATGGTCGTAAGGTAACAAGTACTAATAGATTCACGTTTTTTTTTTTTTTTTTTTTTTGTTTGTTTGTGAAGAAGAGAGTGGTACCAATCCTTGAACCATCGACCTCCTGTATATACCACTAATCAAGCAACCAGTGAGGCACAAAAAAAGTTGGTGATCGGTGATTCATGGGTTTTCATTTACATAGTTAACTAGCAAAACAGCCCGTGCCAAACGCGGGCCATAAAAAAAACTAATAAAATGCATTGAATCTTAGCGAAACATGCCCGTGCCCTACATTGCCCAACATGGGCCATGAAAAAAAAAAAAACTAATTAATACAATGAAAACAACTGAGTGTTGAACTGTCAGTGATCCTTGAACATATGAAACTGTTAATTAATTAATTAAGTGTTGAACTGTCAGTGATCCTTGAACATATGAAACTGTTAATTAATTAATTAATTAATTAATTTTTACTACGTTCTAACGCTCACTATTATTTTTTTTTTATGATGCATGGTGTGCCTCGCCAGCTCCGCCTTAAGACCTTTGGCCTCTGAATATGGTTCGGTTACAGTTAATGGTTTAATCCAAATCAATTTGTTTAAATTGGAAAACCGTCTAATCGAACCGAACTGCGGTTAATAACCATGTTTCGCGGTTCGGTTATGATTATTAAAATCAGAAAACCGCACTTTACGGTTTGGTTACGGTTTTCAGTATTGACTTACGGTTATTAACCGAACTGTAAAAATACGGTTCGGTTAACCGGTACACAGTTAACCGTACCATTATACTAATAATAAATAAATAAAGAGCCTAAATGAAATATGTATATAATTCTTAACTTAAGTATATACTTGACAAAACGATTTTTAATGGTTTTCCCAGATATGATTTGGTTACGGTTTTAACGGTTAACCACGGTTCTGTTTTTAATGGTTTTTCTGAATATGGTTACGATTATGGGTTTTTAAAACTGAATACCGTGATTCACTGTTCGGTTAACGGTTCTCCCAAAATGAACAGTTAACCAAACCGTTACACCCCTAGTATTTTATTCTATGTTTGCATATAATCAATATAAAAATGACGTGATGGTTCATGAGATAAACCAGAGCCCACAAGTGTATTAGATGTAATCCATATGTGTGGATGAAATTCACGTACATAAGACATGGATCACAAATCTTATACTTAAAATATTTTCACAACCAGTGATGAGATTGGGCATCTTATCTGATAAGGTTGCAACACTGTAATCATTATGAGATAGTGTGGTATGTCTCAATCATCAGGGTATAAGACTCTTGATCATTGTGCTAGTACATTGGATAAACTGAAGGACCTTGAGTAGCACCTTATGCAAATATGTCTTTGATTTAAAGACTGCTCTCATAATTCTGAAGCAATAGATTCTTAATCCTGAGAGATTAATGAACCCAAGTTTCTACTATGCATTTGCTTTGAGTCATCAATGAGTGAGGCCAATTGTAGGTCAGTACATCGATGTCTTGGGTACGTGGTAGTGGGGCCGTGGGAACATATAATTCTAAAGATGAAAAATATCCCCTAAATACCCCCTTGTGCTAATTAATTGATTTTATCATTGGTAAGTACGTATCCATTTCAATTAAGAGTTAATTGGATGGTATTAATGATTATTGTGATTAATTGGGTCATAAGGATAATAAGAGACTAGCAAAATTACCCGTGCTTAGCACGGATATGGCAAACGTTGTAATTTTAATATTCATGTATAAAAAATTCATAAATTTTTTAGAAATAAAGCAAAAGAAAAAATAAATTATAAATATGTATTTATATAATTGAAGAATTGGTATCATAGAATAAAAAAAATGAGAACTAGAGTAGAAGGAGAATGATAGAGTTTGGATTGAAACAAAGTCTATGAAAAATAAAAGAAAAGAAAAATGGAGATCAGTTATGAGTGGTTATTAAATGGTTATGATAAAGAGATAAATAATGTAGTTGATGTAACTTCCAGTCAAAATCATAACCGCCGGTCAAAATTGGATCAAAAACCTCCTAGCTTAATATATTATAATGGATCCAATTTGATTAGACATATTTATTCCAATAGATCCATAAATATAATTGATGGAGGGGCCTGCTTGTAGTAATTGGAAAATTAGGGTCTTCTTATAATTATTCCTAAGACTGGACTGCAATTGCATTTATTTAGTGGACTTATTTGCAATTAACTATGGGTCTGGAGTTCACATGAAATATGAGGTCTAGATTCCCAATTGGAACCAAATTCTAGGAAATCCCTAGTGGTCCTCATGCTAGACCTAATAAGAGAAGGCTACTAATCCAATTAAAACTCTTAAATGAAGGAGTAGGATACATACTAAAAATAGAAGTGAGACTTCTAATTTTGGACTAAGAGGAGGTTTTCCAAAAATTATAAATAAAAGGTGAGGATTAGAGATCTCAAGTTTATCTCTCTTTTCTGGCTTTCTACTAGAGTGCTAGGGTTTTATTCTGCTTGAGATCTCTCCTTGAAAAGTTCTCTAAGAGGGACGTCATAGTGTGGAAGAACACAAAGGCGAAGGAGATAAAATCCGAGATTAAGGTTTGATCCTATCTTTTTTGATAGATTTTTTATCCTAATGCATGAGATTAAGGTTTTAGATTTTGGAGTTAAGTGTTTTTGGCCTTTTGGGTTTTTGATCCTATTTTAGGTGAGTCAAAAGTTTTTGAATACCTTATCCACAAGCCCCACTTACTTCCGACCGGTTATACTTAATTTCATATTTGATTTATCAAGAGAGATTTTGTGCAATCAATATTTTGCTAAGTACTTGTTAAGAAATTACATTTGGTAAGATGCTGTTGGAGATTTTGGTAGATCACATAGTAGGCAAACAATTTGGCAAGTGTATTGGAGTCCGGATAGTATGGGACTTTGACTTGTTAAAACCCTAAATTAAAGGAGTAGTACTCCACATTGCAGCCACCTCAATGAAATCTCGAGAAATTCAAATAGTATATTTTTCTACTAAGTATGTTGTACACGGAAAGGATCATGGAGACACAAGTTGCGTTAGGATTTGACACAGAGGTTTTAGGAGAGGAGGGATTTTATTGGAGGTTTTAAATTTTAATAAAACAGAGGACACACAAGGTAATCATCCAACAAACAAATGGATCAACAAGAAGGCAACTCTTATCTTGCTGTCCAGGGCTCGAACCTCAATAGTCATCTTCCCTCACTCAAGCCCTACTTTTCTTACACGGGTCTACTTCCCTCACCAAAGGGTTGAAGTCCCGGCCCCTGAGCTGGATACCAATTTTTTTTTTTTTTGGTAATAGTAGGTCCTGTGAGATAAAAAACTGAATTGGTGGAATTAAAAAAAAAATCTTCTAAAATTATTGGTTGCCCAATTAAAAGCAATCAAATCTTATAAATAAATATGTGTGTATTTAGTTGCTAATTCTGAACAACTCAATTATAGTTTTGACCAAGTCAATTTCAGTCCTGACCATCCACTCTCCAATTAGAAATTCTCTATCAGTTTGGAGCTAATTAGATTAGATTAGATTTCTTATTTGCTCAGTATTAAGACTCCTTCCCCATATCATATTTGACCCAAATAAAAAGCTCTTTAGCCGATTATTTGGATCACGATTTTTTATTTCACCCTCCTAACTTCAACTTTGATCTTTCAATTGAAGTCTTTATCTTATTACTCTCAATAGCTTTGAAGTGCTTAAGTTATTTTAACTATAACTCCCTCTTTCTAATCTGAGGACAAATATACCATCAACAATTATATAACTTTTACCTTGACTAAAATAACCTTTGAGAATTATGCATATTTTAATTTTTTTAGTTTTTAAGTAGGGAACACTTTTAGGATCATACCCAATGATTACCATTATTTCACTCAAATTGGAATTGGATTTGTATTAGATTGATTATGCCTATAATATTTAATCAAAATTTAAAAATGAAATCAAAATACTTGGGGTGCACATGAATAATTTTAACTAGGGCCAACTCATATTATGTAATTTTTCTTACCATGGGACTCTTTTCAATTACAATTCTGACCTCCAATTGGAGTCTGACCTTTGTTAGATTGGTCACAATTGAAAATGAACCTATGTTAGATTATCATGCTCAAAATATTTGATCAGGGTTTTTTTTTTTAAGAAAAAAGGCCTAAATATTGATGTGCATGTGATCAATTTTTTCTTATTAAAAGTGGGCATCTGCATAAATCCATTAGCCTCTTGTTAAAAGTGAATAATTTAATCCATGATTTTGGATCCGTGTTTGATTGATTGATTATGCTTAATATACATGATCATTCAATCTTATCGTTACAGATACTTTTGAATGTCTTATTTTTAATTTCTAATACTTACTCTTATATGTATAGATAATAATTTAAAACCAATAAAAGTTTTATTATGGTCCATTTGTATGATTAATCATATTTTATATGATTACTACTTTTTTTTGCTATTGGAGAGTTCCCAACCCTTTGGGCTCGACTAATCCCTCCGGGCTCGGTAAATTCTCCTGTAGCCCATGTGTGGTAGTGCAGTTTCAAACCTACAACCTTCGGGTGCAACCATAATCCTAAGCCAATTGAGCTACCCCTTGGAATTATATGATTACTGCTTATCAAGCTAGACTTGTGCTATATTGATCATACTTAAAATACTTGCTCATAATTAAAATACCATAGTCTTTGTACAAAATTTTTGTTTTGAAGTCACAATTATGTGTTATTAGAAAGCTTATGATTCTAGATTTTGTGATTAGTACACAACCATACTGACATTCTTGCAGATGATTATAACTTTAAACTTATAAAACTCTTTGTTTCTGAGAAACAAAAATGTTACCGTGGATTTCAGATAATTCAAACATGCGAAATCTAAATCACTCGAGATTAGTTTTTTTAATTTATATTATTAAAAATTAATATTTATAAAAAAAATAAAATAATATTATTATTTGGAATGGCTTATATTGCTATTGATAAGCACATGAATATTTAACTCCCATCTCTGCAGGCAATAGAATATTGGGTGGAGGGAGGGGACCATGATCATTCCTCCCTCTCTCCCACGTGCACTGCATGTGACTTTGACTAACTACAATTCAAATTCAAAACCTTTAATAAGAGGCTCAAAAGAGTGGAAATGGACCGTTAGTTGCATCGACGATGACAAACGCTCGCGACTATGTTTTCAAGTAGCGAGTCCGTTCTTGGTTGTCTGCTTGCCACCGTTTCTCCACCCATGTAGGCCCAATACAACCAATAGGATAGAGCATATGAGTGTCAATTGGGATCTTCATCGAGAAACTTCTTACCTTGGGAGATCGAGGAGTGTGTGTCTGTCTGGCATCCCTGCTATAAAGGTGCTGGCACCCAAGAGACTCACACATGTAAGGAGTGAAACTCGCACATGTGAGATGAGAAAACATGCACATGTGGGGAGTGGGAATTCTCACGTGCAAGGATTGGCGAGGGACAAAAGTCAAACTCGAGCCATCTGAGTGAGGTATGGTTGCCAGAGACTCACACACATGTAACAAGTAAAGCTCGCACGTGTGAGATGAGAGAACCGGCACATGTGGGGAAACAAATTCGCATGTGCGAGGATGGGCGGTGGGGACAAAGGTCGATCTCTAGCCATCTGAGTGAGATATGGTTGCCAACCAACTAAGCAACGCTTTGTTCTTATGTAAAAAATTGTATTAGACATTACATTTGCCAACTCCAAAAATAAGCTCTTATATTATAATTTAGAGCACATTTATTACATATTAGAGCGTTTTGTATATTTCTAATTATATTTTCTATATTTTAGAGTTTATTCATAAATTAGAGTTTTTGTCTCTTTCAAAATAAGCTAGGGGGCTGGATTTTTTTAGCTAAAGCTGATGGAAGAAGATAATGTAAGATTCTCAAGTGGTTTGGACGAAAATGACCTCACAAAATGCTCAAAATGATGCATAGGTGAGTTCTGCATTATAATTTTTAAAAGGTAAGCCGTAACTACCACAATTCTTATATGTGGGCCCCAATAACGTTATGAAAAAGAGCTTCTTCTTTTTTATATTTATAATTTTACCAAATAGACTAATTGTTAATTAGAACTAAAAAGCCAAAGCTTTTATTTTAGACCTTAATCTAATTATCTCTTGATAATTGAATTAGAAGATCCAAATGGCTCCTAAAAATATAAAGTTTTTAGACATGCAATTATTGTTTTTACAAGTGTTTAATTTGATGGTGGATCCTAATCCTACTCCAAATCCATTGACATTTGGGCCCATGAGGACTCCCTTTAAATGATTTTGTTTGCCCTCTTTTCTGTTGCATCCCATGACATCAATGGGTTAACCATGATTACTTCATTTTGAAAGTGAAATAGTCCTGCTAGAAAGTGAGATGATCAGATGCATTTGTACCATGGGTGAAACCGGGTCTCATGCAACTGCATAAACTAGTCTAAGTGCTATTCGGGCATATTTCTTGTTACTAGTATAGAAGTTCATCCATCGGCTTGCATTGATCAAACTTGACCATAAAAGCAGTCGTCTCTAGCGATATGATACAATGGTGCTTTTTTCACCTCAGAGGATATCACTCTATGGCAGTGTAGGATTCTCAATCCCTTTCACCCATCAAGTAAGACTCCCTTGAACTAAAAAAGCTACTTTGTGTATTCGTGCAAGTCTCCCAAAAAGAGAAAATCCCCTATACTATGAACCATTGTGACAAATGTAAGTTGGTTTTTAAAAATACTAGAGCATTTTCAGGTGGAAATGGAGAAATATACAAACCAAAATATATTACCATATTTTCGTGCAAGTCTCCCAAAAAGAGAAAATCCTCTATACTATGAACCATTGTCACACATGTTGTGGTGGGCGCCTTTAATTAAGGGTGTATCCATTTTTTGATTGCCCCCACATCTTTGATGGTCAGAATGAGTTGTCCACATGTAGAAGTTCTGTAGAAGGAGATTTCGTATATGTGAAGAGCTAACATGAAGCAAAGCAATTGAATGGGGCAAGGAAAATATAGGACATAAATGTCCAATGCAACATTAACCCAAGATTGCTTCAGAAAAGTTCATTGGTTCATCAATGGAGATTGTAAATGAGAGTGGACACAGCAACCCACTCATGGTTGACAACAATTCAAGCAATTTATCTTCAATTTAATCACTATGCTTGTTTCACAATGATACGGGGTTTGTGCTAATTCTTTATTAATTGGTTGGAATCCAAATGCCATTTTCGAATTCAATTTTGACTCTCCTGGGATTTTGGCAACCTCTTAATAGCAGTCATTGATTGATTTTCACCATATGCCGCTTATTATTTAAACCATTTCCCCAACGTGTGTTAACTCCTACCCAACGTTTGTACTCAATCTTTTCCGGTTTTTCCCTTCCCATTAATACTCATTTTATTTCTTATTAGTACTCGTTTCATTACTTATTAATACTCCTTTCATACTCATCACCTCTCATTAATACCCTTTTTATTCTTATTGCCTTTTATTAATACTCCTTTAAGCTATAAGAAATTATTGTCTAACCCATCTCTTATTTACACAAAGTAAATGTCTTTTCCTTTTCATCAATTGCTTTTCATGCCTCCATGTCTTTCCTAAGGAGTGAATAGTCTATTGATCCAAACATTACCAATCCTTTGTTGTAAGTATTTCTCTCAGATTATAAGTATCACATTGCTTCATCTAATATCGTTCTTTGATCAATAGGAATATCATAGTATTTATTTCTTCCTTTTTTTTGTGATGCCTCATGAATCATTCAATAAGACTGTTATTGTAGCAGGATTTTGGGTATGCTGGGCTTTTTTAGTTATATTTTATTATTTTACTCGAGTTGATGAGTTTTATAATCATGCAATGCTTTTCACTTTCCTTTCTTATGATCTTTGTGTTCCTTATTTGGATGAAAACTACTTTGTATTGTTTGGAAATGATGTGGAGTTTGATACACATGAGGCTTTGATGCTTTTTTCAATGTTGCTAAGTTATTGTGGCATGCTATGTTTTAAAGGACAATGCAATTGAGCTTAGCATGATCACCAAAAGAATAGTAGTGTTAGAAAAGAGCAGTCGCTGAAAACCCTAGATATTGCGGACAGATCGCTGCGGAAATAACTGTAGACGAATATGATTAAAAACCATACCTACGAGATCTCTCTGATTTGATCTCGGTCTTATAGCAACCCGAAAATCTCAAGATCTTCTATTGTATTCCTCTATGCTTGAACTCGCACTAGGGTGTGGGTCTCTTCTGCGAATTCTCTTTTGCTCTCCAAAAAGAGATTTCTCTTCTTATTATTTTAACCCAGAGATCAATAGCGCATATATATATATATATGGGGGATATTCATATGCATCCATCCCTCACCATTTTTGGTGAGGGACACCCCTTTTGGGGGTGTTTCAAGTACAAGAGGGAGGTACAAAGTACCCCTCTTGTACTTCTCTTGTACTTGAAACACACCCAAAATGGGTGTCCCTCACCAAAAATGGTGAGGGATGGATGCATATGAAGACCTCCCTATATATATATATATATATGCTACAATAGGGACCTTAAAAAGGAAATAAGGATTAGCTTCTTATAGAAACAGGAAACCCTAATTCGACCCAAATTAGAATCCTAGTTTCATAAATTACAATTCAGTCTACTAAAGAATTATAATTGCACTCCTGTTCTTATTCTCAAAATAATATTTCGAGCTTTTTGTTATTAAATGCTTATTAATCTCTCCACGTTAAGATTGATGATATCCCTTTAATGAAGCTTTTAAGTTTTGATTATGTCAAACCCTACAGGTAGACTTTATGTCTGACATATCAAATAAGTTAAGTGTAAGGTCTTAAGAAATTATATAGATATCGATTAAATATAGATGTAAGTAATTATTTTATCGATAGATATCTGAAATTTTAACGTTGGGAGATTAATAAGCATTTAATAACAAAAGGCTCGAAATATTATTTTGAAAATAAGAAAAAGATTGTAATTATAATTCTTTAGTGGATTAAATTGTAATTTATGGAACTAGGATTCGAATTTTGGTCGAATTAGGGTTTCCTGTTTCCATAAGAAGCCTATCCTTATTTCATTTTTAAGGTCCCTATTGTAGCCTATATATATGCGCTATTGCTCTCTAGGTTAAAATAATAAGAAGAGAAATCTCATTTTGGAGAGCAAAAGAGAATTCGCAGAAGAGGCCCACACCCTAGTGCAAGTTCAAGTATAGAGGAATACAATAGAGGATCTTGAGATTTTCAAATTGCTACAAGACCGAGATCAAATCAGATAGATCTTGTATGTATGGTTTTTAATCATATTCGTCTATAGTTATTTCCGCAATGATTTGTATGCAATATCTAAGGTTCCTGACGGCCGCTCTTTTCTAACAATGGTATCAGAGCCAATCTTGATACTGCGTATGGATTGAAGAAAACATAGTAAGATTATAAGTTATTGTAAGAAAACATGATCTGCTTTTGCTGTAAGTAACCCTTGTTTTACAGCGAACTATCTAACATTTGTTTTGCAGTAACTGAGTAACTAATCTGGTTATCATGGTCAACATGTGTATATGTTATGTGAAAGGATCCCATGAATCAAATCCGTGGTTACTGTTTTACGTATTTTACAATTTTCATGGAGATGTAATTATATTGACATAGCCTGTGAACTCCGTTCGTAAGAAGGGATAAGATTTATTGTAGTTTTTTTTATAGAGATGTAATTATATTGAGATAGTATGTGAATTCCGTTCGTAAGGAGGCTTAGGATTCAATGTAATTTCTTAAGAAATGGTACAGGTTCTAAAGGCAAAAATTCGATTTCGAAAGAAGAACTTCATTCCTTTTTTATGCTTGGATGTCTATTATTATCATTACTTGCTAAATATGATATTAATCCTATTTAATTATGTTTGGAATGGTGTAGTAATAAAGATATGGTTGCATATTACTACTAGATTTTAAACTGGTCTTAATTAAACTATTTTATAAGAACCCTCATTGTTAAATAACTAAGTGGGGGAGGGAACTTCTTAACTTCCCACGGTCTCTATCATTGTTTTGTAGGAGATGTAATTGATTTATGTGTTGACCTTGGAGTCTCTTAATCGGATGAGTTAATTATGTAATCTTTAGTACAAACTCCCATATGGATGATTTAGGGTAATTATTAGTATAGGTCTCTTCTCCATCTGATGGGACCAAATACAGAATAATGGACCTTGAATTAAACGATGGTATACACTTAGCTATAAATAACAGTATGCTCTCCATCTGTACCACTTCTATTATTTATAGGACCAAAGTTATGGCAAATGTTTGGTTTTACTTGGCTTGTTTTATTGTCTTGACAGTAGAACTAAAATGTTATGTCCTATCTGAACAAAATAAGTATGGTACTTGTCCTTACATCGAGGCATACTATGCATTGGTGTTTTAGATTGCTGTCGGATTCTTTTATTAATTTGCAGAGGGAGCCATTTTCCTTTTATTTGAATCAAAAGATTTATTTTTTCCCATCATAATTTGCTGATTATGTAAATCTTAGGTTTTAAGATGGGTGTTTTCAATCCACTTGCTATTATTCTCAAAGAACACAAAAACTCACTGGACCTAATTACATTGATTGGAAAAGAAATTTGGATGTTGTGCTAACTACTGAAGAGTACACATATGTGCTCACTGAGGTGTGCCCAGAAAAACCTGTAGATGGATGAACCGACGAGGTAGCCATCAAGGCATACAAAAAATGGATCAAGGCTGATAAGATGGAGGCATGTTATATGTTGGCATCCATGTCAAAGTTTTGCAACATCAACATCAGTCTTGTCCTACTGCCTACGACATCATGTACAGTCTCAAGGAGATGTTTGGTGATCAGGATCGAGCAGCTAGACAGGTTGCTATGAAAGAACTGTTTAACACTAAGATGGCTGAAGGTACCTCTGTGAGGGATCATGTTCTGAAAATGATGGGACACCTCAATGAACTATAGGTCCTTGGAACTGAAATTGATGATATCATTCTCCAGTTCTTGACTGATTCCTTTGAGAATTTTCATCTAAATTACAACACGAACAAACTTAATTTTTCTCTGACAGAATTACTACAGGAACTTTAGGCTGCTGAGGGCCTTTTGAAAAAGCCACCTAGTGTTTACGTTGCTGAAAAAGGTTCTGTTTTCTAAGCCGAAAGGCAAAAAGAAACAGAAAAAGGGTCAGAATCGTAAGAAAGTTCCTCAAGGGGGCAACGGACCACAGGGTGGAGTGAAAAAGCCTAAGGGCAAGTGTTTTCATTGCAAGCAAGCTAGGCACTAGAAAAAGCAATGTCCAACTTTTCTCAACAAAGTGAACAATAAAAGTAAATTTCATTCACTAGTTGTTGAATCGTGTTTGGCGGTTATATCTTCCGGTACCTGGTGTGTAGATACGGGAGCCACTAATCATGTTTACAATTCATTGTAGAGGTTCCATGAAACCAGGCAGCTAAGTGATGGGGAGATTTATTTTCTTATAGGTGATGCTACGAGAGTGGCAGCAGTTGCAGTAGGAGATGTTTGTCGAAGTTTTAGTAGAGATGAGACTTTAATTTTAAAATATTGTTTTTATGTTCCCTCCATAAGGAAGAATTTAATTTTTGTTTCCAAGTTAGTTAAAGACAGATATTCCATTTATTTTAATAAATTTGTGGTTATTAAGTACAATAAGCGTTTTATCTGTTCTAGTTCATTAGTGGATGATCTTTATATTATTAATCATATCTCTCCTAAACTGCAATTGACCGAATTGAATGACACAACTACCCTACCATGTAAGAGAAAGGAACCACCGATATTGAACCAAAAGTATCTTTGCATTTACGCCTGGGACATATTAATCTACATCGGATTTCAATACTGGTTGCAAATGGACCATAACATTCATTGGAAGTGGAGGCCTTTCCAGTCTGCGAATCTTGTTTAGAGGGGAAAATGACCAAGCGTCCTTTTTCGACAAAAGACTATAGGGCAAAAGAACCGTTGGAATTGTTTCACTCTAACCTATATGGGCCCATGAATGTCCAGGCTAGAGGTAGTTTTGAGTATTTCATTACTTTTATTGATGACTACTCAAGGTATGGGTACATTTACTTAACGCGCCATAAGTCCGAATGCTTTGAAAAATTCAAGAAGTATAGGGCGGAAACAGAGAAGTATTTTAGTAAGAGTATCATAACATTACGATCTGATCATTGAGTACCTCTTTGGAGAATTTAGGAATTACTTAGCACAAGAGGGGATTACATCCCAGCTGTCTGCACCAGGTACACCTCAACAAAATGGTGTAGTAGAAAGAAGGAATAGGACTCTTATGGATATGGTAAGGTCAATGATGAGTTATTCTGATTTACCTAATTCGTTCTGGGGGGCATGCTCTAGAAACGGTTGCATATATTCTAAACTTAGTTCCATCTAAATCAGTACCTACTACACCCACAGAACTAAGGACTGGGCCCAAACCCAGTTTAAAGCATGTTTGGATTTGGGGTAGTCCAGGACATGTGCTGAAAGGGAACATGGATAAGTTGGAACCAAGAACGGAAGTTTGTATTTTTGTTGGATATCCCAGAGGAACAAAAGGTGGTTTGTTCTATAATACTAAAGATCAAAAGGTCATTGTTAGCACCAATGCTCGATTCTTAGAAGAAAACTATATAATCAACCACAAACCCAAAAGCAGAATTGTTCTAAAGGAATTGAGGGAAGAAAGACCTACCCAAACTTTTCCATCGCCAATAGCACAAGAAGAGACACCTCAAGATGGAGAACTCGGCGTTCCATTACCTTGTCGTAGTGGGAGGATTGCCGAGTCTCAAGCTGATGATACTCCAGGTGAAACCACCAACATGTTGGGTGACAAGCCGGATCATCATGTCGATGGTGGCATACTGGACTAGTTTTAGCACAGCGTGACACTACTCATACATAGACACAGGATGTGTCTCGTCGTAGTGGGAGGGTTATTCGTCAACCCGAACGGTATATGTTCTTAGGAGAGTCATAAGACAGAGTCCCTGATGAGCTAGATACCGAACCATGTAACTATATTGAAGCACTCCAAGACAAATATGCAGAACTATGGCAACATGCTATGAAACCAGAAATGGAGTCTATGTACCATAATCAAGTCTGTGATTTTGTAGAACCACTAGAGGGGATAAAACCTATCGGTTGTAAAAGTAAGTCTATAAGAAGAAAAGAGGGGTGGATGGAAAGATTGAAACGTTCAAAGTTAGGCTTGTTACGAAATGGTTTACTCAGAAAGAAGGTATCGATTATGAGGAGACTTTCTCGCAAGTCGCCATGCTGAAATCCATCTGGATTCTTTTATCCATTGCGGCTTATTTTGATTACGAAATTTGGCAAATGGATGTCAAGACAACTTTCCTTAATAGAAATCTTGATGAATGTATCTATATGGTGGAACCAGATGGGCTCGTAGCTAAAGGCTGTGAGCACATGTTGTGCGAGCTTAAGAAGTCCATTTATGGATTTAAGCAAGCATCTAGATCTTGGAACATTCGTTTTGATCAAGCTATTAAATCTTATGGGTTCGAGCAAAACCCTAATGAACCCTGTGTGTATAAGAGGTGCAACGACAATGTGGTGACTTTCTTAATACTTTATATAGATGACATACTACTCATTGGAAACGATGTCGGAGTGTTGTCTTCGGTCAAAGTATGGTTGAGCAGTCAGTTCGATATGAAGGACTTAGGAGAAGCTAGTCACATTCTCGGGATCAAGCTCTTGCGAGATCGGAAACAAATAATGTTGAGCTTATCTCAAGCGGCTTATATTGAAGCAATTCTTGCCCGTTTTAGCATGGTAGATTCCAAGAAAGGATTTATTCCTTTCAGGCATGGAATTACTTTATCCAAGGATCAGTGTCCTAAGACACCTGATGAGATAGAAAAAAAAATGAAGGAAGTATTTTATGCTTCGGTGGTGGGAAGCCTCATGTATGCAATGCTATGTACTAGACCTGATATTTGTTTTGTTGTTGGCATGGTTAGCAGATACCGGTCTAATCCAAGGAGAGAACATTGGATTACGGTAAAGCATATACTTAAGTACCTTAAGAGGTCTAGAAATTATATGCTGATTTAGCAGGCCGAGAATTTAATACCCATTGGGTACACAGACTTGGACTTCCAGTTAGATAATGATGCTAGAAAGTCGACCTCAAGATTTGTATTTACCTTGGGAGGTGGAGCTATAAGTTGAAGGAGTGTCAAGCAATTATGTACTGCTGACTCTACCATGAAAGCCGAATATGTGGCAGCTTCTGATGCAGCCAAGGAGGCAGTTTGGCTTAGAAACTTCTTGATGGATCTAAAAGTGGTACATTCGGTAAAAACACCTATAATACTTTATTGTGATAATATCGGTGCGCTTGCTAATGCAAAGGAACCTAGGATGCATAAGAAGGGTAAGCACATATCATCAATCCCTATTACGGGACGTGAATTCCGTCAATAAACTAATATGCATCATACACGTAGTGTACTCATCTAATTTACTGAGATTATTGACCCATAAAAGATCTCACTCCTTCGTAAATAAAAATGCTAAATACTAAATGTATGTATCTATTATTTATGTTGGGATTAAGAGTACAAGCACTCATAATAACCATTTGGATGTTAATCATCTTATATAGTATGTATAAAGACAATAACCTAAAAACGGTCATGTTCAATACACATAAAGCGTACCAGCATAATGAGTCGAAACTATACCATTTCCAGCAGCCAAGACAAGCCTACTGAAACATCATTCTACAATCGAACTGATGGTGTGTCCAAATCCATCTAGATTGTGAACAACAACTTACATTCTATAAGAACTGACAAATAAGTCTTCCGTGTATAAGTAGAACTCTATACACCAACTTGTCTACTTTATGGAATAAAAGACACTCACATGCATAATAATTAACAATGCAACCATTTGCTCATACAAAATCCCAGTTAGGTGAGAAGACAAAATATACTAAAAAGTGAATTAGTCAAAGACAAATACATAAAAGTATGTTTTTAGTATAAATTCCCAACAAGTAGAACCCTGCCCAAGGTACCTTCATCATGTCCTTGAAAAAGAAAAAAAGGTACCTCCATCATCATGTTTGATTGATACATATCCGCAATCTTTTGTGTCCCGTGAAACTATTGGGACTTTACTGAATTACACCTTGAGTATTTCTTGGTGCCACATGAAAGGCTTTGGTTCTCCATTATTCTATCTAGAGTGAATAACATAGACTCTGGCTTATGTAGATGGATCATGCTTTAAATTTAAGGTTTCAAGATATTGATATAATGCTATTGTATTAAATCTATTCCTCATACCTCATCATCTTTCCAAGGGAGTGATACCAATGATTTGCTTAATCATTATCAACATTTATAATTTTCTTAAAGGATATTGATATTATTTTTAAAATATTATTTTTTAAATCTTCCTCATATATGCCTTTTTTTAAAGAGATGTGATTTGCCCTTTTTTTCATTTTCAGATTTCTCCCATGAATACAAATGGGAAAGCATTATGTTGACTTAATAATTTATATAGCATTGTAAAGCCAATGGTCAAAACTTTTTCTAAAGTTTTGTTTTGTTTTTTTGTTTTTTTTTTTGGATCACAGTGTTACTATCCATGTAATATAGTTAGCTACGAGAATAAACATGGCATAGAAAGAAAGAAGCCAAGTTGACAATTTTATCTTAAAGGAAAGATATAGGATATGGCAATAACTTTTTATCTTTTACTTTGGTTGTAGTGAAATTTATGATGCAATAGGAATAAATTGAACCAAATGTGATTTCATGCAAATTAAATTAGGTATGAGCTATTTAGATGTTATGAATGGCAGCATGGGATTGCTTTCCCAGTTACCACAACCTTAGGGAATTATGGTGAAATGATACCTAGGAATCAAAGAATTCTAAACTATATCTTAAGAGAGAAAATGACAGCAAAAGTTAGAAGCATACAAAAACATGATTAGGTTATAATTTTGTGATTGTTGAATAAGATTTTGATGGATTCTTTTATTCTTATAGCTTTTTTCTTGATCAAAATTAACTGAGGCGTGTCACTTTGAATTTCATCTTAAGATATCGATATATATTTTTAAATTGTCTTTTTTGTGGGATTGTTTGCATTTTCATGGGACTCAAAACCATAAAGTTTCCCATGTAGCACTCAACTTGAGGTGGTTCAAACTTAAGATTTTATAATGGATTTGGAATGGAAGGAGAGAAAATTAATTGAAGAAAAAAACGCCATTCAAAATAGTCTAACTCACAAATGAAGCTCTCAAATTGTAACTGACTCTTAGGATCAACCATTCTTCGCATGTTCCCGTTTGTTCAATTATGAATTTAGAAAGAATATGAAAGTCATGTTATGTTCATGTCATTGTTGGAGCTGCAACCACAAACATCACAAATCCAATTTGGCTTATCAAGACAAAATTCTCTTTGTTTAATCTTTTCATTGCTTTTGTTTTTTTAATAAGTAGGGGTATTTTCTTTTTCTTAATCTTTGGGCTTTATAGTACACTCGAACTCACGAATCCACACATAGTTACCAATTTCTAAAAAGTATTTTTAAATTTTATTTAAATAAAAATTTCAATTATCGTATCATCATCCTCTTTTGTTTTTATAATTTTTTTACAGTACTTTCAAGGCTAGATAATATTAGTGTTTCAATGCAAGTTTTATAAATAGTTTAATTTTTGGCCTTTTTTAAGAGACAATATATATTTTATTTATTTTTATCAAATAATATTACAAATACAATATTAAATTTAAATATATTTTTATTTTTTCACCCGGGCTTAGCACGGGCCATTGTTGCTAGTGTGTATGAGATGAGAACCATGTCATGACTAGCCCAACTTTCAATGAAAACTAACGATGTCCATAACTCGAATAAATTAACATGAAACAAGTGAGCTTCAAATTTACTTTGCCTAAACTTTTATTTTTATTTTTATGTTGGACAACCAGTCGAGAGTGATACTGATAGTAAAGTGCTAACACCACTTAACTAAGAGTGTGTTGGCACTTGCCCCAAACATTTAAGGAGCATTTATTTTAATGAGTTTCCCATAAAAAACTTATGCATGGGAAATCTTTTATAGCAATGTCAGTTATTATTTATCAAGCATTCAAAACTCCACAAGCGATTGCTAAATTTTTACGGAATCCAAATCTTAATATTATAAATTCGTTAAACTCAAGCATTATGAATTATAAGATGTACTCAATGATTGAATACCTGCTTTGAGACATAATTTGGAGAATTAAGAACTCTCCACAGCATCAATTCTCTATACAAAAGGGCCTCTAATGCCGCCAACCTTCCTTGCAAACCAAACCAGCCTTGGGGCTCCATTCGGGGATACGAGAGGGATGGAAAGATTCATTTGGGACCACCAAGGTATAAAGTTTGACTCTAATCCCATGCTTCTAATCCCTTCATCCACGGCGGCTGACAAATTTAACAGCATCTGCTAAAAAAAAAATTACCACACTCCATCTAGATGGCTGCAAAACTGCGAGATCGGTGACTATCCGGGGTTCCATAGACAGCATCAGATTCCCGTCAATTCGTGGGCCCCACACACTATCATTTCCTCGCTGGCATCTCCCTCTGACTACGCGAACCAATATAGCTGGCACTATGAAAAAGATTCCCCTTTCAAATCAACGGCCCAGATTCCTCCAGCATAAATTCTCCACAACCCACAACTCCCCCACCCATGGCCCACCTATGATGTTCAATTAAGTTCTGATCCTTACAAGATCTCTGATTGAAGGGCTAGGATCGTTTTGATCAGACGATGGGTGGGCCCCACATAGGGGTTGGGTTGGGCTGGGCTGTAGAGCGCGACTGGCGTTTAAATGCGACCGAACAAAAAATCTTGCTTGTTTTATCACTTGCCAATCCTGTGTGCCCGTTTTTTACGCTGCTGCAAGAGAAGAAGAAAGTAAGAAGAAGAAGAAGAAGAAGAAGAGAGAGAGAGCGAACGGGTCTAGGGTTTTTGAAATCACTCGTGTTTCAGATCCAAAACTCGCAACGTGACCGGCATTCTCCAAGGTCTGTGATCTTTTTCCATCTCTCAACACTTCCTCGCTTTCACAGTGTTTTTTTATTCTTCCAAGGTCTGGATCCGCAGATCTGAGATTCTTACATGGTTTCTGGTGAAGATCTTGGTCAAAGTGGTTCTTAAATCGTTTTTTGATCTTCTAATTTTGATTTTGTTGCAACGATAGGAGTTTCTTTTTCTCTCTCTTGCCGTTTTCATTGACTTAAGGTTGTTTTTGGTTTGTGCACTGTTTTGATGTTGGGATTGAGGTTGTGGAGTAGTGATTGGTCTGTTGGTTCTGGTAATGTGGTTCCTTTATTTTTTTTGATGTGATTATGAGTTTCTACTGATATTTTGAAAGGCCTGTTGTAGTTTATGAATTGTAGAATGACTTCAAAATGTATGTGATTTCCGTTCAAGAAGTTCGGTGATCTGTTGCGGATTCGGTGTCGGATTGGTCTGTAGTTGAATACAGTAGAGATGAATGATATGTGTTTTTTTCCTTTTCAGTCTGTAGTTGTTTGTGGAGGGTTGATCTCTCATTCTCTTGTGCTTTACGGGAGACACAGTTCTATATCTTTCCAACTCTTATGAGGGTGGGTTTTACACACAAAAATGAAGTTTCAGATGCAATAGGATTCAGATATGTTGTTGACATTGAAGCAGCTGGTATCACAGTTGTCAGGACTATAGAAGGCGGCCATGGATGGAAGGATGCATGAGATAGAAAGTAAGGATAGTAAGAGGAGGAAATAGATATAGCTGTACCATCCATTCAAAACTTTGCGTATCTTCAAGCATCCGGGATCATAGCTAAAATGTATGGATAGAAATAAGCAGCAGGCAGCTACATCTCTATGCATGCTAGACCTTATGGATGATTTCATTCTAGGGAATTCGATTAGAACATAGCAGAGGAAGAATCTCTTAAGTAAGGTTTTGAGGATTTTTACATCTTATTATTTTAGCAGACTAATAGACGACGGTGGACTCTGAAGGTTGCTGAACTGTTGTTAGTCCATGGTTTCCAACGTGATTTCGAAGCCACTGAGTTGCCTATTTCTTAGAAAAGAATAGGAACTTTGTCTTTCTGCATCGAGAGCTTATGTTTTATCATGCGGCATATTCTATTATTTTTTATGGCAACTTTCATTAAAAATGAGAGAATGTAGAGAATATGAATGCTGACTAAAAGAGGGGATTTTATTGGAAGCTCAACCCACTTGAAAAAGGAGACCCCCTCCGTGTTGATCCAAAATAGAAAATAACAATGAAGGGCCAGATCAATCACATGGACCACTTAAAATTGGAAGTTTTTAAACATTGTCAAAAACTTATTTTATTTAGTAACATCTGAGTTTTTCTACCATAAGGGTATGAACTCACCAGTTAATGTGCGACTGCAAACTCTTGATCTCTCTTATTCTCCAATTCTCAATTTTATTTCCCTGCATATGACTTTATAAATGCGGCCTTGGATTCTTGGACACCATATGTTGGAATTAAGCTAATTTACTTGCTCTATTAGCTCTACAGTTCTAATGCATGCCATATGGCTCTGACGGGGATAATACATGAATGAAACCTTTGTTAGAATTTCGTTCAATTGCTTTGGTGGATGATTATGGAAATGTATTTGTCATTGAGCGAGGCATATCTGTTGCAGTTTCTTTCATGTAGATTTTAAATGTGCATATTTATTCTTTTGAAATTAAAGTGGTAACTGTTCGTCCAAAAACATTTTAAATTACAATTGTTATAATTTCTTTTTATTCTGCATTTTCATTATTGTCCGGTTGAAAGTATGAAGCATGCCTTTTTGCTCAGTTGCAACATGCTATCTCATAGACTCTCAGCTTGCTGACCATTTGAAAATAATAATCCTTGATTTAGTTATGAATTTGTGCAACTTTCTGAACTGCTACTTTTGTTTGTTTATGTTAAATGATTCTCTGTAGTCCATTGGTAAAACCTTGACTGTACAGTTTCCTTTTTTCATAATTAATCTTTCTTTTTTCATTTAATTTTGTCTCCCACTCAGTTAGCCTCCAAGATGGTTGTGCAAAACTTTACTGTGGACTTGGATAAGCCTCTTGTTTTCCAGGTTAGAGCTTGTTTCATATCCTTTTTCTTTTACTTCTCTGCAGCTTATAATTATGTAATTTATAGAATGTCTCTGTATCCACTTCATTTGATATAGAATGCCAATTATTATTCTGTTTTCATGAAGATAGTTTCTTCATCACTGTAGGGTGTAGCCTAATCCCATCTATATGCGGTTGGATCTTTGCAGCATTGACTGTACATGAATATTACAAGCAGAATAGCTAGAAGAAAAAGATAGATGCTATATTCAAAACGTTAAAGATGATTTTTTTTTTCTATAATTCTTTTTTTATTGGTAACATGACTTGAACCCACAACCTAAGGCTGCACCTTCCATTGTAGCACAAGCTCTCGTGATTTTTTTTTTTTTAATATTAAAGATGAAAATTTTGAAAAGGATGTAAATCAATAGTACAGTAGTGCTAACTATTCTTTTTGCAAGTGTCCTAGAGTAAGCACAATAAAAGTAGAGGTCTAGGGATTAGATGCTATACCAACAGAAAACAGATTTAAAGATGAAAGCTTTGGGAAGATGTAAATTAAAACGAGTTCCATTCTTTCTGTAGCAAACAAACCTCCTCCTTTAAAGATAAGTGTAATGAATTCTGAGGCATTTGAAAAATTATTCATAAAATAGAGGTTCTGTAAAATCTTTCTTGCAGAAAGTGTGACACTATGAAGCACTCATACCGACAAAAATGAACTATGAAGCAAAATATCAACCTAGAGGGAAGAATGGATAGGTTGGGATGTCATCACTTGTCAATCTCCGTACTCAAAATGCTGCAATCTAATCACAATGTCAAAAGGAGCTCTTTCAGACAACCAGCATTTTAAGCAACCGCTTGTCTTTTCGAGTCTTAAGAAATGTATGCCTTTTCACTGTAACTTGCAGGAAGTAATCGATGTTGATCATATCATATGCTTTCATATCTTTTTATTTTCCTTTTTTGTCTTTTGGGATATTCCATTCCCTTATTTAACCTTGCATATTTCTCTTGATGACTTAAACTGTTGCCTAAGGTGGCAATTGGGATTACAGAAGGAATCTTGTCAAACGAAAACTTCAACTAAAATTAGTGCAGATGAACCTGGTGATGACTAAGCTAAAGAGATCGAGAGGACTGGGTATAAGTTATGGTATACGGGACTTAATAGAGCGAGGAATGGGGTTGGCATAGTAGTGAGCAAGGACTTAAAGGAAGATATAGTTAATGTAAAGCGCTGTGGAGATAGGATTATTGCAATTAAGTTAGTGTTAGGAGAAGAGATAGTGAACGTAATTAGTGCTTATGCCCCCCAGGTGGGCTTAGGAGATGGACATAAGGAGAAGTTTTGGGAAGACTTGGAAGGAGTGCTACTAGAGATACCCCAAGGCGAGATGGTCTTCATAGGAGGAGATTTGAATGGCCATGTAGGACGCGACGTAGATGGATATATAGGAGTACATGGGGGACTTGGATACGGTAATAGAAATGAAGAAGGGAAGGATATTTTGGACTTTTCAGTGGCTTATGATCTCATGGTGACTAACACCTTTTTTAGGAAGAGAGAGGAGCATTTGGTGACTTATAAGAGTGGCTCCTCAAGGACACAGATTGACTTCTTCTTAATTAGGAAAAGAGACCGCTTAGCTTGTAAAGATTGCAAGGTGATACCGGGGGAGAGCTTGACTTCCCAACATAGGTTGTTGATCATAGATGTGCAGCTACAAAGGTGGACTACAAAAAAGAAGTTGTATAGATGCTCAAAGACTAAATGGTGGAACTTGAAAGGTGATAAGCATCTAGCATTTAGGGATAGAGTTCTAGAGGAAGACGTTTGGGCGATAAATGAGAGTGCAAATAATATGTGGGATAAGGTAGCAGAGTGTATTAGGAGGGTAGGGAAAGAAGTCTTAGGAGAATCCAAAGGGGGTGCTCCGGCACAGAAGGAGGCATGGTGGTGGAGCAAGGCCGTTCAAGACAAGATAAGAGTTAAAAGAGAGAGTTTTAAAACTTGGCAAAAGGATCGAAATGCAGCAAACTTGGAAAAGTATAAAGAAGCAAAAAGAGAAACCAAAAAGGCAGTTAGTGAGGCCAAGGCAAAGGCATTTGAGGAGCTATATAGGCGACTTGACACTAAGGAAGGCGAAAGAGAGATATTCAAGCTTGCTAAAGCCAGAGATAGGCGGACCAAGGACTTAAACCAAGTTAAATGCATTAAGGATGAGGATGAAAAGGTTTTAGTAAAGGACGATGAGATAAAGGAGCGTTGGAAGAGCTACTTCTACAAGTTATTTAACGAAAGCAGTAGTAGTGACATACAATTGGAACAGCTTACCATTTCTAGGGAAGAATTGAATCATATGTTCTATAGGAGAATCAGTAGGGAAGAAGTTAAAGAAGTATTGAAAAGGATGAAGAATGGGAAAGCGGTTGGGCCAGATGGTATCCCTATTGAGGTCTGGAGGTGCTTGGGGGAGAATGGCATAAATTGGTTGACAAAACTTTTTAATGTAGTGCTAAAGAGCAAGAAGATGCCTGATGCATGGAGGAAAAGTATTCTTATACCCATATACAAGAACAAAGGAGATATTCAGAACTGTGCGAACTACCGCGGAATTAAATTGATGAGCCATACGATGAAATTATGGGAGAGAGTTATTGAGAGAAGACTAAGAAGAACAACAAACATTTCAGATAATCAATTTGGTTTCATGCCTGGGAGATCAACCATGGAGGCTATCTTTCTCCTGAGGAGGTTAATGGAACAGTATAGAGAAGGCCAGAGAGATTTACATATGGTGTTCATTGACTTGGAGAAGGCCTATGACCGGGTTCCTAGGGAGATTCTATGGGGAGTACTGGAAAAGAAAAGAGTGTGTGTCGCATATATTGAGGCGATAAAGGATATGTATGATAGAGCCGTGACATCTATAAGGACGACTGGCGGAGAGACTAAGGAGTTTCCTATCACGATTGGTCTACACCAAGGCTCAGCGTTAAGCCCGTACTTGTTTGCCCTAGTTATCGATGAGATTACAAGACATATTCAGGATGAGGTGCCGTGGTGTATGCTATTTGCAGATGACATTGTTTTAGTAGATGAGACGAGAGAAGGAGTGAATGCTAAGCTAGAAGTATGGCGGAAAACGTTAGAGACAAAAGGGTTTAGGCTAAGTCGATGCAAGACGGAATATATGGAGTGCAAGTTTAGCCAAAGTAGGACACTTGGTAACATAGAAGTAAGTTTAGGCACACAAAAGATTGTAGAGAAAGAAAACTTTAGGTACCTTGGATCGATGGTGCAACAGGATGGAGGGATTGATACTGATGTAAGTCACAGGATTCAGGCCGGGTGGACCAAATGGAGGAGTGCTTCGGGGGTCTTGTGTGATCGGAAAGTCCCCCTCAAGGTTAAAGGAAAGTATTATAAGGTGGCGGTAAGACCAGCATTGTTATATGGATCAGAGTGTTGGGCAGTAAAGCATAATCATGTTAAGAAGATGGAAGTTGCGGAGATGAGAATGCTAAGATGGATGTGCGGGATCACAAGGAGAGATAGGATTAGGAATGAGGAGATTAGGGGCAAAGTAGGAATAGCACCGATTGGAGATAAAATGAGAGAAAATCGACTAAGATGGTTTGGCCATGTTAGAAGGCGTCCAATGGAAGCACCTGTTAAAAGGTGTGAAGGCATAGAGATTGCTAGGAGTAGGAGAGGGAGAGGGAGACCCAAGAGAAGTTGGAAAGAAACTATTAAACATGACCTTGCCTACATGGATCTAACGGAGGACATGGCCCTAAACAGATTTGATTGGCGTCGTCAAATCCATATAGCCGACCCCACCTAGTGGGAAAAGGCTTGGTTTGGTTTGGTTTGGTTTGGAACCTGGTGATGACTTTTAACACTTTATTTAAAAGTTGAAACTGTAGATGATGGATGCTATAACTCGGATAGATCTATATGCTGCTATCAGTAGTTGGAAAACCACAGAGTGCTCAAAGTAAAAACGTAATTTGAAAATGCAAGTCGCCATAGGGATGAAAGTCAATGCGCTGAAATCCCACTATCTTTTTCCTATAGGCAAAGCGTAACAGCTTACCTGTTAATAATATGATTCAATCAAAGATAGGTGAGTTGACTAAAACATTGTGAAGGTGAGATCATGTTCAGGTCATGTTGGGTTGACTGTCATGTATGGAGCTACCCCGAACTTGGCCTGTTCATTAATCAGGTTAAAATGCCAACTCAAATACCAGAAGTACCAGGTTGAGTTCAGATTGGGTTGGTCGGTTAGGTCATTTGTTACCCCTGGCTAGACCTGGCCTGCTGTTGCCCCTACCTATTCAGTGCTGTTTCTTTTTTTTCCCCCGGTAAAACCTATTCGGTGCTGTTAAACACATGTTAGTACTCTTCTATTCTGTTGTATTCTTACAGGTCTAATTGTTGCCTCTATGGACTTTTTTCTAGCATCTCTTCTACAACTTCCTTTTCCACCATACTTGTTCTTTAGCCATCTTGAAATAGTTTGAGTGATTTTGAAACACCTTACAGGTTGGACATCTTGGAGAGGCTTACCAGGAATGGGTTCACCAGCCTATTGTCTGCAAGGAAGGTCCACGATTTTTTGCAAGTGACTTCTGGGAGGTATCTTTGTTGGTTTCCTTTTTTTTTTTTTTGGGTGTGTGTTGTTTTGATCCATTAATGCACCTGATTCATTTGTAATGTGAAACAGTTCTTAACACGCACAGTGTGGTGGGTGGTCCCACTGATCTGGTTGCCGGTTGTATGTTGGTTTGTGGCAATGTCGGTCCGGATGGGCCTAGTAATTCCACATGTAGCTCTTGTGATGGTTGTTGGGATATTCATTTGGACACTGGTCGAGTACAGTTTGCACCGCTTTCTTTTCCACATCAATACAAAAACCTACTGGTGAGTTTTATTTCCAGTTTCCAGAGATCATTCTTCATTGCACCTATACATTTCCGATGCACCACTTTCTCTATATTAGAGTTAAAAGAGTGTCAATACTTGAAACAGGGGAAACACTGGACATTATCTTATTCATGGCTGCCATCATAAGCATCCTATGGATGGACTACGCCTTGTTTTCCCACCTGCTGCAACAGCTGTGTTATGCGTGCCGGTATGTTGCTGACTTTGTTTTCATGGTTCTCTTCTATGAGATACTAGACATGACTTTTAGAAAGAACTAACATATGGGTATTTGATAGATGATTTCATTATACAATTATTATTTGTCACCTGGTGTCTGGAGCTTTGCTAAATGCTAATATGATGTCTCATCCCCCGCCTATTTCCATGCACCCACACAGCGCATGGCATGTGCCACGTTCATTCCACACCAAGTAGGTCTATTGTAGAGATCGCCCGACTTTAGAATCAGTCTGCTTTCCTAATCATGCTGGCTCCATATATACAATGAATTGACCATTGGCTAAGTTTCTTTTTGTGGTCCATTTATTTTATAATTTGTACAATGTGGATCACCTGCTGAGTAGTCCAGTTGATAATTCGGCCATGCAATGGCCTCCCACCTTTGTGGATGGCTCATTAAATCTTGCTTATAAATCACTTTTTGGAACATGTTTTGGAGTGGAAACTTGCTAAACTTGCATATTATATTTGCTGGTCATTAGTAAGTAGTGAGATTCCAAAACTCAAGGGTAACCCTGCTTTCTTACGGATGGAGCAATCTCTATTTCAAGGGTGTACAATTATGAAATATAGGAGCATGGCCTTCAAAAACTTGTTGTAGCTGCTGCCTAATTATTTTTTGAATCATGGTGATCAGTTCTATTACACTGTAAAGCTTATGTCAACTCCTACAATTGCTCCTGCTCTGTTTGGAGGTGGCTTGTTGGGTTACGTGATGTATGACGTCACTCACTACTTTCTGCATCATGGGCAGCCAACTGGAGAAGTTGCCCGATTCCTAAAGGTGAGGGAGGCATAAGAAAGATACTCTCTCCCATCATTTGCACTAGAAACATCCATCTCCTGGACTAGATTTCTCTTTATATATTCAGCCCTACAATAATAATCTGATTTGTGTTTTTACAGCGTTATCATTTGAACCATCACTTCAGAATTCAGAACAGAGGGTTCGGAATCACTTCTACTCTGTGGGACAAGGTGTTTGGAACACTTCCTGGATATAAAGCTGCCGAGAAGAGCAGCAGATGATCTATTAGCAGCAGAAAATGGCTGCAATCGTTTCCCAAGGATTAAGTTCCTTTTTTATCGGTCTGGCTCACATAAAATGTTATATGTAGTTGTCGTTGTCACTGGTTTATAGTGGGCTTGGTGAAGTCTAGCGGAATTTCTACTCCATTTGTATCAATTCTTTTCTGATTCTTAATTTTGTCCTCTATGTTGTTCCCTTAGTCTGCAGTTCAAATTATGTAAGAAAGTAAATAGCTCTGTTCTACCCTTACTATTTTCTTATTCTCATTGTGGGTTAGTAATGACTGATGACACCTTCCCTGATTATGGGAGTTTGATCTTAGGGATAGAAGGGATTCCAGAAGATAGGTTGTGCTGCCTTAATCCAAAACAGTGGTTGGGACTCACGCTTAATCTGTAGAATTAAGTGCTCATTTGCCTAATTCTTACTGAAATCTTTTGGAATTTTTAGTTAACGGTTTATTGAAGTATCAAATACAATGTTTCTATCATGTCCGTGGAAATTTGATGTTGCAGACATCCACTTTTTCATTGTAAAAAGAAATTCTCATTCCCCACCTGAAATGCACTTCCCCAGACATCATGGAAAATTGAGATCTTTTTTGCACTCTTCCATGGGAAAGCAGTTGCAATAAATGATAAAAATGTTTTCACCGTGGAAGTCTCCCAGATGTCCTGGCCTTATTGGCAGAAACTTGGCTGCACAAATGTGCCCTAAAGGGTCTGTTCGTTTCTATGGAATTGAGTTAGGGTCCGATTTTGATGAGGCTATTTGCCAAGGTGATGAAAAGACAAAAGAAAGAAGAATAACGGGGGCAAGCAGCGAGTGCATCTGCGAAAGTACTCTACTCTCACATATGGCTGGTACAAGAAGGCAATATTTCCTCTGTTTTGCATAATTTCTTTGGGATTTTGGTACCATAAGATGAGGGCATTGACCAACAGTTGACAGAGTTGTTTGTATTCATTGCGAAGAACCTTTCCAAAATGTTACCATAAGATCTCACAATTTTCAATAGCTGCCAGAGTGCATTGACAATAGCCCAGACCGGGTTGGAGTCCTTTTGCAGGATCAGATCATTGGTTACCTGGCACATGATGGTCTGGACTCCGGAGTAGCAATCTCTCTTTTCTTAATTCGGCACCCAGTAATCTTGTCGTTTCTCCCCAATTTAAGTGGAACAATTGAGGCAGAATAAATCAGTGGCAAAAATAAATAGACCACTACCTCAAAAAAAATTGGTCCACAACCTTGCACAAACAGAGAATCCAACAGGAAGAACAATATTTCTGATTGATGTTTTTTTTTTTTTTTAGAAATGCAATATATATCACAATTTCCACTCATCCTTATATCTTAAACACTGTTAATTTAAATTTCACTCAATTCATTTAATCACCTTCAGAAATAAATCAACTGATATCTGGCAGCTTGAAGCTACAAATCGCCTCCACCCCATCTCGTTTTAAAAGAATAAATTGACCATATACTGGAAAAGATGCTGTGCATCATCAGGCTTTCTGTTTCTTCTTCATTGTCCAGAATGCTGCGAAATATCGATTCTGCAAATAAAAGACCCCCAATGAAATGTTTGTTGGTAAATAATGTGAACAAGGACCTACTGATTGCAGTAGTTTTGGTCTTCCAGAACCAATATATTCATATTCAACCAAAAAAGACAATAACAATCAATCTTTCTGACACTTATATCACACCATGGAAATGTCAGGTATCAATAAGATGCCAGTTCTCAATCAGGAATATACAATGCTCACTCTGCAAAAGAGAGCATTCTATTCAAGTGGGCCCCACCATTCAGCAATCCAGAGCATTGATCGGATGGCTCACACAGCTGATAGTTTTTTTTTTTTTTGGTAAAAGAAGATTCATAAATCAGATGGTTCACACAGTTGATAGTTAATACTGCAGCAACATATTCCTACATGACAGTTCCAACTGTCGCCTTAAAATAATTGACTATGTTCAATTTGAGAAGGGAAAAAAGCGCTAAATGGCTTAGTTTCCAATGAAAAAGAGGGTTGCTGATTGCTCGTCTATGACATGGAATGTGGTTTGAGCAACTGAAAGCAGGTCCTTTCTGCACTTGATAATGGCCCTATTACATGTATAAAAGTGTGTTAGAGTTTGTGTGTGTGTGGTGTGTGGGTGGATGGGTTCAGAATAAATATTAATGCCACTCTAAACGAAAATAAGGTCAACTCAGGTGGACCATTTTACGATAAAAACCAGCTATATCGCACCCTGGGCCAAGTAGTTCTCCAAGGTCCTTTGGCTGTACAAATCCAAGCTAATGCAATTTGTAGCAAGGTCTCTTCGTCATTGTCTGCCAAGGAGTTTGTGGGTTACCCACCTTCTACTTTGTATGATACCCTCCTTTGAAAGTAGAAATAGTCCAAAGACTGCCACTGCTCCCACAAAGCAGAACGTTTGGCAGGCCATCTATTTGCAGTACAAAAGGCGTAGGCATGATTCTAAATGATGTAAAGTTAGTTTAAGGTTGTATGTGACATCGGTTGTAATCTTGGTGCCCAACAAGCAATGCTATATATAATGTTTATATTTATACTAGTAAATAAATATAAATGACAGTCTTAACTGAAAAACAACTCAACTCGGATGGATGTTAAATGATGAAAGCCAGCTATGTAGCACTTGCAGACAAGTAGTCCTCTGCCCCATTGGCTCTGCAGTTGCAAACAAAATGCAACTCAGAGCAAGGCCCTTTCATCATTGTCTGCCAAAGAGCGGTTTTTTTTTTTTGTTTTTTTTTTGGGGCTGCCCACCAAGAGATCATTCCCAAGGCGGCTGTGCAAGATGAAACACCCATACCACTGGGGCATCTCGTGTTTGTCGTCTGCCAAAGAGAGTTTACGGACTATCTACATTTTAGTTGTATGATACCCTCTTCCAAATATGAATAGACATGTTCCTACTCGAAAAACCGTCCACAGGTTCACCACACTACTAATGTTACAGTAGGACATTGGCAGGCCATTGATTTACAGTACAAAAGGCTTAAGCATCATTCTAAGTGCTATAGCGTAATGTTGCATTCATGGTATTGGCTAAAGATATAGCTTACCTGCATCATGGATCGAGGGTTTGCAGTGTAAGTTGTTTCAATAGTCTTTTCCATCTGCCATTCAGAAAAAAACACAGCAAAAACCCAGTCATTAGCCATGCATACATGTATTTGTCCAGGATAATGGAAGAAAGAAAAAATAAAGATACCTCCAATTCAAATCCATAGTGGAAAGCAACCTTTTTGACATCTTCCAAACTCAGTTCAATGGACATCTCCTGAGAGAAATGTCAACTCCATAAACACAGTATTGCTCAGATTAGCCATGATAGGAAGAGAAGAAAAAGGGAAATTCTACGAAAATGCTTACATCTTCTGTGCCAAATGCATCTGCAAAATGATAAAGTAGAGGCCCCAAGTTTATCCATATCTATCAACAGATCAAATTCAGAAAAATCATTACTTGAGAGAAGCCATTAGAAGCAATAATGAATTCACTAAAGCATATTCAGACAAATACAAAGTCATCTAAGTAGCACATACACAGTAGTTTATGAGGACCAATATTACAGTTCATATAAAACATTACCAAAATTTCAGTTAATGTTCTGATGCAGCCAGGGCCATAGGTGATACATATCCGAAAAGCCGTAGCACCATTGACATTTATTTTCATCATTTTCTAGTAATGACCAGAGCTCATGTATCAAACAGTGCAGGGGAGACATGAAATTGTGTTCATTAGATGGGTGAGTCAAAGGCCCCGCACTTGTAAAATCTTGACTAATACTGGGAAACTTATGATCCACTCTCTGCTAGATTCTGGAGTAATGGTAATGAGGCTCATGGATCCTTTTGTCCTATTATATTTAGATTGTGAGGATTTAAACATCTTTGAAGAGGTTTACTACATCTTAAGACATTCATATAACTAACCTCTCTCTCTCTCTCTCTCTCTCGCGCGCGCGCGCGCACACACACACACTTACTTTTACTTGGGATGTGAAGTGGGTTGTTATTTACATTTTTAACCAACATGTGATCATGACCCACAAGTGGTGTAAATTATCTCGATCTAATTCCTCTTCTATACGTGGAATACAAACTGGATTTTGGTATGATTTAAAAGGCATTTTCATTGCATACATATTTTAAGATGTTGACAAATTCAAGGTGTGAGCTCAGCTTGCTCCTATTTTCTTGTATAAACTTTGATCTCAGGTTTTTGGTCCAACCCTATGTTATAACAGCCTGCTATTAGGACTAGCTCTCTCTCTCTCTCTCTCTCTCACACTTACTTTTACTTGGGATGTGAAGTGGGTTATTATTTACATTTTTAACCAACGTGTGATCATGACCCACAAGTGGTCTTCAATTTACACCTTTGCTTATATCTCGATCTAATTCCTCTTCTATATGTGGAATACAAACTGGATTTCAGTATGATTTAAAAGGCATTTTCGTTGCATACATATTTTAAGATGTTGATAAATTCAAGGTGTGAGCTCAGCTTGCTCCTATTTTCTTGTATAAACTTTAATCTCAGGTTTTTGGTCCAACCCTACATTATAACAGCCTGCTATTAGGACTAGTTTTTGAAGCACTAGTAGAGCATCTTTTGTTGAATGTTTATTAACAGTGTTCCCAGGGAAGTCTACGTTGAATTATTTACACATTTCAATTGGCATTTAGAGGAGGCAACGTGCAATTGTAATCAGGGGCCAATAACTGATCTGCCTGCATCATGGTCAAAGAAAAAACCTCCCAGGACAAGGGCCCTCCTTAATATAAGAATGAATGAATGATTCCAATTGAGAGTTGAATGGTCCCAATCACCAGTGCTTATTTTAGTGAGATACTAAATATACATACAATATGAGATGACATTCATTATACAATGGTTTCATGGATCCCCTAAAACTTTGCATTCTACCAGGAACCATCTCTAGGACAAAATAAATGACATCTTACTCCTCCGTCTTTGAGAATTCTTGATATGATTTCAATGTATTCAACAATGTTGTGTGCTGTATCAAGGAAGAAACAAGTAACCACAGCATCCCAATATCCTGCAAGATCAGAAAAATCAAAATCCCAAGCAAATATCCAGTTTGAACTAAGTTACTGGCAAAGAGAGGAGTGCATAAACATGATAAAAACCCACTTGTCTTTCGAAAAAGCTATAGTATTCTGCAAATGAAACAAGATCAAAGAAGTAAACAGAAACAGATTGTAAGAATGGCTAAGTTGGCATCACTCCATGCTACTAACTACCAAGTTCCCATTTCAGAGCATTGTATAGTGGGCGCAGTATCAAGGTGAGATTTCTCTTGCACTGAAATAGTGTCTGCATTGTTATGAATCAAAGAAGTATTTATTTCATAGTTTCAAGGGCTTCTGTGTAACAGGCATAAAATTCAGGGGGTTTTTGTAAGTAGTGAGAAAGCATTATTTTAATAAATAGAGGAGGTTGTCCAACTCTCGGATTTGACAACAATCCTTTTTTCTCTAATTCTCCTCCCCCCAACCCCACACCAAAAAAAAAAAAACCCTCTCCTTTGCTTCTATTCCTTTCTCTTAGGGCTTCGTAGACCTTGTCTAAAACCCTAAATCTACAATAATCTAAAGATTCAACTTGGTATCAGAGCACAGAATGAGAGAGAAGATTAGCACCTCAAGAGATCTACTGGTCTAGATTTGACAATGGGGGAGAATATATTTTCCAAGAATTTCAATCTTATTTATCTGAGAATGAGATTGAATCTAAAACTTCACATGCATATACCCCAAAGAAGATTCGAGACGCTGAAAGGAAGAATGGGCACATATTAGATTTTACAAGAGCTCTTCTGATTGAAATGAATGTTCCAAAATCTTTTTGGTCAGATGGAGTATTAACAGTTTCTTTAACAACTACCAAAAGTATTGGGAGGAAATAGCCTAATGGAAACTTTGTGTCCAAATAACCTTTATTTCCAGTTCCACCAAAGGTGTTTGGATGTTCATGCTTTGTGCACATTCCCAAGCAACAACTAGACAAGTTGAACCCAAAGGCAACAAATGTATGTTTGTAGGATATCCTAGCTCTCAAAAAGGATACAAATGTTATCACCCTGGAAAGGGTGATAGGGTATTTTTCACAAGGGATGTTAACATTTCATGAAGATCTGCCTTACTACTCACCAGAAGGTAAAGAGGTAATACATGATGACAGTAAAGGGAAGCAGGTGCCTCTCGTTCAGTCTATACCTCCACCATCATATCAAGACAAGTGGATGATGACAAAAATCAAGAGCTAGAGAAGCAGCCGGGGTAAGAGACTCCTGAGAAAGCTAAAGAAAATGTTAGACCAAACCATTATTCTTGGCCGAACAATCATCAATTGAAGCTCTGAATTCAGATCCTCAGCCTGAACCAATTGTGGACCCTCAGCCTCATTCTGGTAGTTCTTATCATCTTGATCATCCTATTGCCTCACACAAAGGTATAAGGTCATGTGCAACTCATCACCCTTTTCAAAATCTTGTTTCATATAACCACCTGTCACCTATTTTTCATGCCTTTTTTTTAGTAAAGTATCATCAGAATGTATTACCCAAACATGTGTCTACGGCACTAGCTCATCGTAAGCGGAAGGACTAAGGAGGCAATAACTGAAGAAATGCAAGCTGCCCTAGAGAAAAATAACACATGGGTGCCGACATCTCTTCGGAAAGGAATGTGTACTGTTGGATGTAAGTGGGTCTTCACATTAAAATACAAACCAGATGGCACAGTTCAATGGTATAAAGCTCGTCTTGTTGCAAAGGGTTTATCCAATCATATGGAGTTTATTATTTTGAGACTGTTTCCCCAATGGAGAAATTAAATTCTATCACATTAATATTATCCCTGGCAGCAAACCTTTCGTGGCCTATTATCAGTTGGATGAGAAGAATTCTTTTTTACATGGAGATCTAAAAGAAGTATATATAGGTCTTTCACCAGGCTTTGTCGTGAAAGGGAAAAATTGTATGGGCTAAAGCAATCTCCACGGGCTTGGTTTGAGAGATTTAGTAAGGCAGTGATCAGTTTTGGATTCAGCAAGTGTCATGAAGACCATACTGTGTTTGTATAAAGGAGAAATATGAGAGTGGTGATGCTTGTGTTGTATGTCGATAATATTGTAATCACAAGGAATGATGGTGACGAGATTAATAAGTTCAAAGAATTTTTGAGAAATGAATTCAAAATGAAGGATCTTGGTTACTAAAATATTTCCTTAGAATTGAAGTTGCTAGATCAAAGAATGGAATAGTTATTTTGCAGTGGAAATATACCCTTGATCCGCTTGAAGAAATAGGAAAATTGGGAACCAAACCAGTTGATACTCCTATAGAACAAAATCAAGGGTTACATTCTAAGAGTGGAGAATTACTTCATGATAAAAAAAATGGTTACCAGAGACTTGTAATGAAACTAATTTATCCAACCATCACTAGGCCAAATATATCCTACAGTAAGTCTAGTTACTCAATTCATGGTACCCAAAACAGATCATTTGGTTGTCATCCACAGTATCCTTAGTAATTGAAAGGATTTCTGGGTCATCTTATATAAGTCACATGGCATATAAGAGCAGAAGCATATGCTGATGCTGATTAGGCTAGATCCCAGATAGATAGAAAAGTCTAGTACAAGATATTGCACTATAGTTGGAGGAAATCTCGTGTCTAAAGGTCATCACCCAGTGCAGTCCCGCCAAAGCATGGTCCTAGGAGGGTTCAAACTGGAAGCAAACCTATCCCATTGCAATTTTGCACAAAGTGGCTGCTCGAAGGTCTCGAAACGGCGTTATCAGGCATGGCACCCAAGACTTTTACCATTGTGCCAAACCAATGACCCCTGGAGGAAATCTTGTGTCTGTAAAAAGTAAAAGGCAAATGTTAATTGCAAAATCAAGTGTTGAAGCTAAGTCCCAAGCAGTAGCTCATGGGTGTTGTGAGTTATGTGGTTAGAGATTTCGTTAGGAGAAATGGGCTTCAAACAGGGTGGACCAATGACATTATACAGTGACAACACTTCAGCGACCAGGTTAGCCAGAAACCCAATATATCATGAAAGAACAAAACATGAGGAGGTGACTGTCACTTTATTAGAGCAAAATTTCGAAGCAAGGATTTGGAGAAGTCATATGTAAGTATAGGTGATCGAGTTGCAGACTTCCTTACAAAAGCAGTAGCCAATGTATCACCTGACAGTGTACATGAGCCCAACTGCTAATAACTTTCGCCTCTCATAGTAACAAGATATACAAATTTGTTTTGTAGGGTCATAAAGTTTCAATGCAGTCTCATTGCTAAGGTTAAAAGCTAATAGCCAACGCACTCATGGTTAAACTTTATCATGATGAGCAATCCTAGTACGGATAAGTTATATGAACATCATCATCAAGAAACAACATGCATCGATGATGACAACAATAATGAACGTTAGAGCAGAGTCTTTTCCAAGGTCCATTAATGAGTTGTAGGCAAGATTAAGGTCGGTCTTAGCTATTTACTTACATGCCCATTGGAATTTCTTTACCATTACCTCAATGTATCTCTTTCTTAATATAGTTTTTCGTTACCGTTTAAAAATAAAGAAGAGAAAAGAAAAGAAAACTAAAAAATAACGCCAAGAATTTTGACATCATCAAAGGGCATTCTAACAAAAGGATTTCTTTACAATGTCTCGGCAATAACTAATACCACGCCATCTAAGAAAAATGTTGTCTCTGTACCTTCTTGACTTGCGTCACTATACACTTCCACAAAATCGCCGCCACACATGGAAAATCCTTCAGTTATTCCTGCACTGTTTGCAAGATCTACTCAATAAAGAAAAATGACTCCATAAGGAAACTTATTATGTACACTAAAAACTCAAGTACACACTAAATATACATGTTGATATAGTTTGGGTATAAAATCACAATCATCATCATCATCACCATCCAAGCCTGGTCCCAACTGTGTTGGGTCAGCTACGTAAACTGTGTTTCTCCATTTCAGTCTATCCTTGAATAATTTACAGTTCTTTATCCTTACTACTTCTATCATGGGTAAAATCTCATTTAAGTACACAATATATCAACCCTTTTGAGGCCTATGCATAACCCATGGTTAATTGAAAAGGAGAAAGCAAATCACACTAATAAAATTCTAGGGTAACATTACAATTGTTCATTAATGATTACTCAACATGCTTAGTAGAACAATGATAACAACAACAATAACCATATTGACAGCAACTAAAGATCTAATTAATAATATGCATGCCCACATTTGCTTGATCCAATCAGCTCATACCATGAGCCCCCCTCTGTATAGGCACCATGGAACAAAATACGTAGCAGCTACTGCCACTATGCTAAATGCATCATAGTTGTCAATTCCGTTCCAGTCATCATTCTGGTTTGACCCTGTAGTGGAACGTTTCTGCATTCTTGTCAATTCTGGTATTCCGTTTCGGAAAAGATGCAATTGAAAAATGAAAAATATATATATAATACCTAAAATTGAAAAAAAAAATAGTTGAAGGCTAAAATAATACTAAAAAAGCATACTTACATCACTTAAATTAAACTACAATCTATAATTAACCATTTTCTAGTTTTCACTACATATGAAAGAAAGTATGAAACCTTGACCAGAATGGGGCGGAATTGGGACCAGAATGACCGGAAACTTTTAGGAGGCCATTCCAAATGTTCCGGCCAATTCCGGCCGGAATGGAACAGAATTGACAACTATGAAATGCATACTAGTGGCACTAGCAACCATGGCAACCCATATCGGCTGCTACGCAACCATATCGACTAATACCTAACATAAAAAAAGCAGACTCAAGACCAGACTCTGTCAAAGCTGAGTCCAAGTCAAGTCGCTCAACATGATTGAGTTGCATAGGTCTCAGCCGAGTCTTGTCGAGTCCTAATTTAAGGCTTAGAAAACTAGATGATGTGGGTTTGGATTCTTTTACACAAATCCCTCCATCATAGATCGCAAACCAGCCCCTAACACGAGTTGGGATTGGGGTGTGCTCGACGTTTGAATCAGAGGGTACCATGGGTTTGGGGAATCAAGGTATTGTGGATAGCACAGTAGAGTTTCTCATGGAAGTTCGCTTCTGGAGAGGAAATTCAATGATTTCAATTCAGGAGAGCACGCGGGAAGTGATTGGCAGATCAATTCCATTCCGAATAATAGCTTGAATTTTCGGGATCCAATTCAGTTGATAGACAAGGAGCTGTTCTCCCCTTGGATCAAATGGCATTTAATAACGCGGACCATTCAATGCCAATGAACGCATATGGTGAGCATCAAAACTTCCCTGGATCATCTCCTTACTCGCAAAACATTAATAGAGCAGTGCCCCATGAACGTAATGAATTCTGAGTCTGAGTCACTGTACACCCATGAACAAAACAATAATATGGTGAGGATCACAATTTTCCTGGATCATCTCCTTACTCGCAAAACATTAATAGAGTAGTGCCCCATGAACATAATGAATTCTGAGTCTGAGTTGTTAATCTAGGAAACGTGTATTTTATGTTAACTTAGGAACTTAAGTTGTAATTAGAATGTTAACTTAGGAACTTGATTTGTATTAGGATTCTAAGAAGAGGGTTATCCACCCTTATATAATGAGAAGAAGGCAACCCTAAGGGTTCATGTTTTTCTCCTATAAGATCCTTACTTTCTTCATACGAGTGCATCTGACATGGTATCAGAGCCTAGGGTTTTACTGTCTTCCACATCCAATGGTCTGTAAGATCATCCTCATCATCTTCCAAGGTCTGGAAGCCCTCAGAACATCACTGATCCTCCCTGACCATCACGTGGCCCACTTCAGATCTTCATCACAACATCTGTGGAAGCAGCCCAGTGTGGTCGCCTGGTATTTCAATTATTTTTGGTGATTTTTTCAGCAATTTTCGATCATCAAAGGTAGGCCATCTACCATATCTTTTGGTATTTCAGTTTTGTCCAACAGTTTTCATCTCAGCCGTTCAAAATTGTGGATTTTGATCCATTTTGAGTAAGACCTCTTCTAATAGTTGCGAAATAGACTACCCTTCCATCCCCAGTCTTCGATCTGTCTAGAGATCACTTGGTGGGGCCCACGTGTTGCTCTTCCCTCTGAAATCAAGGACGTTTTTCCTCTCTGGTTCTGTTCTGATTCTGCTGTTTGCTGCTGTTTTCTTCTCTGTTTGCTGCTGTTTTCTTGCTGGTTGATTGGTTACTGCTGCTGTTGCTGTTTACAACCGTCCTTACTGCTGTTGCTGTTTACTGCTGCTGTTCTCTGTTGCTGTTGTTGAAATCAATTCTTACTAAGAAGAGGGTTATCCACCCTTATATAATGAGAAGAAGGCAACCCTAAGGGTTCACGTTTTTCTCCCATAAGATCCTTACTTTCTTCATACAAGTGCATCTGACATGAGTCACTGTAGACCCAACTCAGTCGATTTCTCTAGGTGTTTTTTCCCGAATTTCTTCATGTTGTGTTTATTTCTCCAAGTTTTTTTTTTCAATGAATCAATTGGAAATGCATTCTAGCACATAGATCTATGTTTCCCATAGATGAAGCCCACATATCGAGCCAAGTCAGGTTTGTGTACAGTGTAGAGTAATTTTTGGTGGCTTCGGTGAGCAAGGAAATATAGCTGGGGATGTTGGATGGCAATAAACAGCAACGTGGATCCATGGTCACCATGATCCATATTTAGGGTGCGGGACACATGGACCATCACCATACTATAAATATGGTCAAGAAGAACCAGAACAACAATCTTCAGAATCCAGGTCATATGGGCAATATGCCTATCCAGATCCAAGTTCATACAACTTCGCATTCTAGGATCCCTATGCCCAATATGGATATGGTCCAAACGGAGGGCACATGCAATATGGTGGTACCAGTGGCAATGGCTACCAATGATCGCAATGATGTGGATGGGATAGCAATGCCATATATCTCGGCAGACACTCCCTTCGGTATTAGAGGTATTCCTTTCCAAACTATGAACTCTCAAGTCCCAAGTCCATTGTTTGTTTTGGTGAAGTTATTATGTCATTTGTGTTCTAACTTTAAACTTTATTTAAACATTTATACATCTTGTGTTCTCTACAGCTGTGTTGAATATCGAAACGCATAATAGTGATGACATCTTCATGATACTGTTTGGTTTTAAGCATTTTGTTGCTTTCTAAGTTGGTACAACTAACCAACATGAATACATCTGAAAAAATAGATCAATACTATTATTTTATAATTAAACAACAATACAAGACCTCTATGCAATGAGGGGACCACTACGCCCCTGTATTAATTACCATTGAAAACTAACAATAAATTCTAACATTTTCAAATGTTTTGGATTTTTTTTATATTTTTTCGAAATCTTTTGAGTACTTTTTCGATTCACACCACTCTGTATCGCCACTACCCAACATTTTGGCCACTAGCCGCTACGCCTACCGCAATGCTATTTTTTTTTTCTTGATAGCCACTAGCCTAATTTTCTCTCCAACCAGTGTGACTCCATTGGATTGATCTTGTGTAGGAAATATATCAACATTTCACACATAGTAAACCCAATGGTATACATACCACCAAAATTGAATTTTCCTTCTTTTTCTTCTTCGTCCTCCTTTTTACTTTTTTTATTTTTCACACGTGCTTTTTTCCTTTTATTTTTATGCACGCATGCAGACAACCCAAGTCCACCAATCCCTAGTTGTTTCTGAGGAGAGGGTGATACCTGCCTAAACGCTGAGCTATCAATGGACATGAGCAGGTTAGGCCAAGGTAAGCCCCACACAGGATAACCGGGTGTTAAGCTGCTGTCAAGATGGCATCGATGGCAGTGTAAGAAAATAGACAGAGAATTTTTTTTAATAATAGTAATCAGAATAAATGAGCTAGTCAGGCATTTAGCTGCCATCAGTATGGCACTTATGAAAGTATAAAAAAAGTCACTCAATAACAAAAAAAAAATCACTCAATAACAATAGTTATAATAATAAAATTTTAGCAATAATTAGTGTTCTATTACTATATGTTGCTGCTGCTGTTGCTGTTATTTCTTATTAGTTATTATCAATATTATTTTTCTCATTATTTTAATATTAAGAAGATCATCATCACTGATATTATAACTTTTCACCTAGTTTCTTATCATTAGACCTATAGCCATTGTCCAGGTTTATTAGGCTTGCTAATGCAGACAAACCGATAAAAGTTGCATCACAGCTCAATGCAACTTACTAACACGAGGTTGGCTGTAAGTATTGATATACCATCCAGTCCTTGCCCAGATATCCAAAACCACTGAAGAATTCATCAATATTCTTGTGCATAACCCACACTTAGTGCAAGAGAAAGACATGCCCTCCATATTGATGCAGATGAGTATCTGATGATTCAGATCCAAGGAATTGCTGCAAGTTTGGAGCCATTGGACCAGCCCATGGGAGCCAAGGAACCAGCACAAGCAGAAGCTCTTTGGATTTTTTCATGTTCATTACAGGAAAAGTTAATTTTGGAAAGTGATTCTTCCAATGCCATCTCGTGGGGGGTGTCCTTGGATAAGGGATCATGGAAACTCCAGTTCTATTTTAATGAGATAACGTCCTTTTTCTCTTCCATCCAAGTGGTCTTTCGGGATCTTGGTAGATCAGCTAAAAGCATGCAAGATTCATTGGATAAACAATGGGTTATTAGGAATGTTTCTTTAGTTGTTTCTTATTATGTAGTTCTCATGCTTTGGTAGTGTTGAGTATAATGCTCTTGTACCAATGCTTATCCCTTACCCAGGTATCCTTTGTACTTTTGTTAACTTTATAACAATCATCCTCTACTGCTTATATAAGATTAAAAAAAAACTGTGGAAAAATAATACCTTGCTGGATGAATATCTGGAAAGGCAACAGGCCGGAGTTGGTCATTATCCGAAAGAGAATTACAATTGCTATGAATCCAAGGATAAATTGTCCACTCCCGAGCAGAATGAGTGCTGAAAAAGGAAGAGGATTTTATACAATAAAACAACCATATAACAACTAAAAAGATCTTTACATGTTTCTTACTGGTTAAGAATAAAACTTGAGCAGATCATCATGTAGTACGAGAACTCATTTCCTTGACTAACAAAACCTGTTCAGGAAAAAAAATAGATACTAATCTTTTGCAAGAGCAACAACATGTCAATGATACTATAGCAATTTGTAATATCAGTTTGAGCACCAAATACATACCAAGACAGGAAATCTCTAACGCCAGCCTCCCAAGTCCAGCTCCTGGGACCAAACAGCATGGAGACCTATTACACAGTACTGGATCTTAGTTAAAACAATTACAATCAGCAGTTGATAAGGTTAATCTCAAAATACAGTTAAGACCTAGATCATCATTCCAATTTAAGTAGCATATGTTAATGATTCTAGATCCATTGGGTCAAATCCAACATAAAGCCCAACTCATTTGCTTAGTCAAATTGTAATATACTATAAAGATACTACATACTATCTTAGGACATAGCTGACTAGACAATGACTAAATTGTAGCCTAAATCAAGGACTTTACATTAATATATATATATATATGGATATCAATCGATCCTTGGGAGATCATCCCATTGCAATCCAATTTGTCTTCAGTGCTTGTTCCTGTGTCATGGTATCAGAGCACTGTTGAAAGATAGAGGTTATATGATGAAGGAGTTCCCTTCGATCAGTGCTGAAGAAGAGACTGTTTTCTCATCACAGATCTGTCAAAGCAACAGCCAATCTGTGCCTAATCAAGAGTGGCCCACCACCGATGATCCTGGATCCTTCTACAACTTTGAAGTTTTGATCGACAGGATTTGTAGATGTTTTTGGTAATTTTCAGGGGATTTTTCATCATCATCTGAGGTACTGTCAACTTTGAGCATTTTTTCTCAAATCAGTTTAATCAAGACCGTCCAGATTTGTGGATTTATATCCAATACACTTCAAGTTTGGACTGCTGGTAGTAACTTGATCACTCACAACCTGATCTGGTCTGATATGTGATTGGACTAATTAGTGGGGCCCACAGATAGATCCCGCCAGAAATTCCAGGTCGTCTGTTGTGTTTCTGCACAGTTTCTGTCAGTGCATCACTTCTGTATGCATTCTATTGCATCTGGGGCATTTTCTATCCATCCTTAGGCCCATTTGGTTTGAAAACAGCTACTTTACATATTGATCAGAGGATTTGTTCTCTATTTTTCTTTTGAGACAATTTGTTGCTGTGTGATTGGTTTGTTCATCATTACTGCTGGTTCATCTGAATATTTGTTGCAAATGGAGAAATCTGAAATCAACTTAATCAAGTTTAATGGTAAAAATTATCCATCTTGGTCCATTCAATTTGAACTTTACCTAGAGGGTAAAGAATTATGGGGCCATATTTCTGGAACTGATCCAAAACCAGCAGAAGATGAGAAGAAAATTGTGTCTTGGAACACAAAAGATGCTAAGATCAAGAATTGGATTCTCGGATCCATGGAACCACAATTTTTCATGAATCTGAAACCATACAAAACTGCCAAAGATATGTGGGACCATCTGAAAAAGGTGCATCATCTGGGGAATTCTGCACGACAGTATCAGTTGGAATTTGAAATTGCTAATTATATGCAAGGAACTTTCTCCATGCAAGAACATTATTCTGATTTCCAAAATTTATTGACAGAATTAGATGAAATCAAATATGCATATATCTCTGCACAGGCTCTTCCCGAACTACAAAATATACTTGCGACTAGTCATCGGGATCAATTTCTCATGAAATTAAGGCCTCAATGAATTACTGCGAGAGGAACAGAAACAATTAACTCAATCTGGTGTGCTCCAACAAGCAACTCATGGTGCAATGGATGGTGCCTATAGTGTACCCACTCAATCTCAACAATCGAACTCACCAGTAAATGTTGCTTATGCTACCAAGGGAAAGCAACCAAGCAGAGATATTAGTAAAGTGCAGTGCTACAAGTGTCAGAATTTCGGCCATTATGCAAATTAGTGCAAGCAGAGGATCTGCAATTATTGCAAAGCATCTGGACATTCGATCAATGAATGCCGCAAACGTCCTCTAAACAGAAATCCAAAAGTTTACCAGGTGATCACTGCTACTTCTGGCACTATTGATTCATCTTCCATATCTTCTTCTGCCCCTACTTCTGCTGCTCCAGTCACCCCTGACATGATCCAACAGATAATCCTCCAGGCCTTTTCCACTCTTGGTATATCTAGTAAAAATCACACACACACACTCTCTCTCTCTCATTGGTATTTTGACTCTGGTGCCTCCAATCATATGATGTCATCATCAAAAACCTTCGCCAAAATTAAACCATATGATGGAAGGATTCAGGTCCATGCTGCTAATGGTACAACAATAACAATTACCTCTGTTGGTGATATTTCTCATTCTTTATCCTTACATGATGTTTTTTGTTCACCAAATCTTTCTACCAATTTAATCTCTGTCGGATAATTGGTTGATGGTAACTGCAATGTTTCTTTTTCCTCCTCGGGTTGTGTGGTGCATGATTAGGAGACGGGGAAGGTGATAGCGAAGGGGCCTAAGTGTGGGCGTTTGTTTCCTCTTCACATACCAACACCCAATCCAGATATGTCTTTGTTTGCTTCGACAGTTGTCTCTAAGAATAATGTGCAATTATGGCACAATAGATTAGCCATCCCAATTCCAAAGTATTGTTATCATTGTTAAATTCTGGTCGTGTCTCTTCTGCTACCAAATGTTTTGATTTAGTACATAGTGTTGTTTGGGGTGTTGCACCAATTGTTTCTCATTCACATTATAAGTATTTTGTGACTTTCATTGATGATTATAGTCGCTTTACATGGGTTTATTTTCTACATGCCAAATCTGAAGTCTTTGATGTGTTTAAAAAATTCTTGAATTTTGTTCAAAATCAATTTTCAAAATGTATTAAGATTTTCCATAGAGACTCAGGGGGGGAATATGTGTCCGAGAAATTTCAAGCATTTTTACAAGACAAAGGGATTATATCCCAACGGACTTGTCCCTACACCCCCCAATAGAATGGTGTCGCAGAACGGAAAAATCATCATCTTCTAGACATGGTCATGTGTTTGTTATTAGAATCCTCAGTTCCACCTTAGATTTTGGCCAGAAGCATTAACCTCTGCTACTCATATCATCAACCGTCTTCCTTCTCCAAAACTTCAAAACACATCTCCACATTTCCGTCTTTTCCAAATTGAACCACATTACACACATTTAGACACTTTTGGTTGTGTTTGTTTTGTTCATCTTCCAACCCATGAACGTTCCAAGTTATCCGCACAATCTATAAAATGTGCCTTTCTTGGTTATGCTTCCCAACAAAAAGGTTTTATTTTTTATGACACTACATCCAAGCGTATTCGGATTTCTAAAAATGTTGTCTTCTTTGAACACCAGCACTTTTTTCAATCTTATCCCGATTCATCTCCAGAAATCACATTTTCTAAAGTATCATCCTTTGATGATGAATGCCTTCCTTCACCTTTGTGATTTCATCCGGACAAGGTATATGTTCGTCGACAAAGAACAAATGCCACTACTTTGCCTATTCTACAAGAACCAGCCCCGGATCCTCCTTCAACACCAGATCCACCTCAATTTGCTATTCGTCGTTCTTCCCGTATCTCTCGACCTCCGGATAGATACGGTTTCTCTCATTCCTCATATTTAGCTACCTTATCATCTTATTCCATTCCTACTTCTTATTCACAAGCAGCAAAGCAAGAATGCGAGAAAAGCTATGGAAGAATAACTTAATGCTCTACAGCAGAACCAAACATGGGTTGTTGTTCCATGCCCAGCCTCGGTTAAACCTATCAAGAGTAAATGGGTTTACTCTATCAAATTGAAGGCAGATGGTTCTTTGGATAGATACAAGGCAAGGCTTGTGGCCTTGGCAATAGACAGGAATATGGCATCAACTACGACGAAACTTTTGCGCCTGTAGCAAAGATGAATACAGTTCGCACCATCCTTTCCATAGCTGCATCCCAATCCTGGCCCCCTTTCCAATTTGATGTAAAAAAGCCTTTCTTCATGGTGATATTAAAGAGGACGTTTACATGTGACTACCTCAAGGTTTCCCAAAACCGTCAGAAGGACAAGTTGCTCATTTGAAACGGTCTTTGTATGGGCTAAAACAAGCACCAAGAGCATGGTTTGATAAATTCAAGGATGCGTTACTCAAGCTGCAATTTCAACAGAGTCCTTATGATCCGTCATTGTTTTTGCATCAGAAATCAACATGAATCACCATTCTTCTAGTTTATGTGGATGATATCATAATCACCGGCACAGATACAGCCATGATACAAGATCTCCAAGTTTCTCTTCATCAATCTTTTCAAATGAAGGATCTAGGACCTCTAACATATTTTTTAGGATTGGAAGTTCATCAATATGAGAAAGGGATGATTCTGCATCAACATAAGTATACTATGGATTTAATTGGATCAGCAAGCCTGTCAAACTCCACACCAGTGGACACTCCTCTTGAACTGAATCTTAAACTCAATAGTGACAGTGGTGATCTCCTTCCCGATCCGACATATTATCGGCAGCTTGTCGGTAGTCTTATATATTTAACTACTACTCGGCCTGACATCAGTTATGCAGTAAACTTGATGAGTCAATATATGACCAAGCCCCATCAACTCCATTTGGCAGCTATTCGACAAATTATCCATTATCTTCTTGGCACTTCTCACAGAGGCTTGTTTTTTCCTGTTGGCTCTCTAATGACATTGACTGCCTATTCTAATGTTGATTGGGCAGGTTGCCCTGATACTCGTCGATCCACAACGGGCTGGTGCATGTACTTAGGTGGAAAGTGAAAAAGCAAGACAAAGTTTTCAAGTCATCAACTGAGGCAGAATAGCGGTCCATGTCCGCCGCATGCTCAAAAATTCTATGGCTTCGTGGTCTCCTTGAGGAACTTGGCTTCTTACAAAAATCTCCCACACCCCTACATGCGAATAACACCAGTGCCATTCAGATTATAGAAAATCCAGTGTTTCATGAAAGAACTAAACACATCGAGGTTGCTTGCCACTTTATCAGGGATGAATATCTACACGATGTTATTTCTCTTCCGTTCATCTCCTCCAGTCTCCAAATTGTTGATATTTTTACAAAAGCACTTCCTCGACCACGTCATCAGTTCTTGACAGACAAATTGATGCTTATTGACTCATCAGAATCAATTTGATGGGGGGTGCTAATGATTCTATATCCATTGGGCCAAATCCAACATAAAGCCCAACTCATTTGCTTAGTCAAATTGTAATATATTGTAAAGATACCACATACTGTCTTAGGACATAGCTGACTAGACAATAACTAAATTGTAGCCTAAATCAAGGACTATACATTAATATATATGGATATCAATCGATCCTTGGGAGATCATCCCATTGCAATCCAATTTGTCTTCAGTTCTTGTTCCTCTGTCAGCATACTCAGTTCAGAATGTCACAACCATAAACATTTCCCATCACATATTAGACAAGAAGGACCATGATATTGCTTGGAACCCAATCCTCCTGAATAAGAATTAAGGTGCCAACCATAGAAGAAAAGAGAGATGTTTGCTAAAAGATCTTTTTAAAGATGTTTTCAAGGGAAATATAAAAGGCAGGTTCAGGTACTTTTCTGGTGAAAAACTAACATCACTCCATTTTTAAGAAGAAATGAAACTTACATGAACTGGTTAGTGCAAATTTCATAATAACTTGGATTACTTTATTAGTTCAACTGAAAACTAGATGGCCTAAAAGCCAACAAACTGGGCTTTGGATGCAAATTGGATAGGAAAGCTTCCAGTTCAAGTGGAGACAAGTTTGGGTTATAACGAGAACTATTATTAATGTGTTTGAACAAAATCACCCTCATGTTTCCAATATAAGTCAATACCTTCCCACAGTGAGTCCTCACTGTTCCTCACCATTGGCAAACAGGCAGTATGTATCAAAATATCTTAACAAAAAATACTTAAATCGTATGCACTTACGTGGTTCTCCATGAGGAACTTTCCATCTCGTTTATAATATTCAATCATCAATATACAAAACCAAACCAAACCAAGCCTCTTCCCACTAGGTGGGGTCGGCTATATGGATTTGACGACGCCAATCAAATCTGTTTAGGGCCATATCCTCCGTTAGATCCATGTAAGTAAGGTCATGTTTAATAGTTTCTTTCCAACTTCTCTTGGGTCTCCCTCTCCCTCTCCTACTCCTGACAATCTCCATGCTTTCACACCTTTTAACAGGTGCCTCCGTTGGATGCCTTCAAACATGGCCGAACCATCTTAGTCGATTTTCTCTCATTTTATCTTCAATCGGTGCTATTCCCACTTTGCCCCTAATCTCCTCATTCCTAATCCTATCTCTCCTTGTGATCCCACACATCCATCTTAACATTCTCATCTCCGCAACTTCCATCTTCTTAACATGATTATCCTTTACTGCCCAACACTCTGATCCGTATAACAACGCTGGTCTTACCGCCACCTTATAATACTTTCCTTTAACCTTGAGGGGGACTTTCCGATCACACAAGACCCCCGAAGCACTCCTCCATTTGGTCCACCCGGCCTGAATCCTGTGAATTACATCAGTATCAATCCCTCCATCCTGTTGCACCATCGATCCAAGGTACCTAAAGTTTTCTTTCTCCACAATCTTTTGTGTGCCCAAACTTACTTACAAAAAAGTCTAAAAATCACAATCCCCTTTGATCGGGGTAATCTAATCACTTTCTAATTAGGTATAGTACAGAGTATTTCAGATTCTGAACTAAACTGGGTAGACATGGGTGGACCCATATCTTTTGACATCCCCCTCAAATTGATTGTGAGTTAACCAGCAGCAATTTGTTGATGAGAAATTAATTCCAAGATTAAGGTAATGCATTGGTGACAATGTTTGCAATTTGGAGCTCTGAAGGACCATGAGGGAGTATGATGATTTCATCATCATAGGCTTCTCTTATAAAGTGGCAGTCAACCTCAATGTGTTTGATCCGTTTGAAGAACACAGGGTTTGTGGGGTTTGTGGCAAATCGGATTCGATTTGTATTGATATGCTTGTATGGAGCTTTAGATATGCTAGATCTAGTTTGTTCTCATGATTTTTTTTTCTTGATACAATGGCTTGAATTTTATATTTGAATATGTTAGGGGCCGGACGACCCACTCTCTTGATTCCATCATGTTTTTCATTCTAGTTCCTTATTTTGCATGTAAATCATGTCGCATGATTAGACTGAATTGATATTCTTGTTGTCCTCATATTCTTATAGAGATCTAATGGTTAAGATCTTGTGTCCAGTTGTTCGCAGCAACACTAGACCCTTGATTTGACATATTATGTTCATTAGATTCAGATATAATATGTAAACGTGATTTGGGACTAGTTTTGAGATTTACAGAAAATTCCGGGTTTTCGTCAAAAATAGTCATGTTTGACTAAGGTTTTCACTGACCAAACTATTTCAGAAAAATATGAGTTGGACTCATCGTTCAGTCAGCTACAGAATGCATGTAAAATTTATTATCATCTGATTTGAATTGACTGAGATATGACCAATTCTCTAAAAACTATGCAAACTGCTCCAGGCAGAACCTGTACCCCAACTTCATGCCAATTTCTGTACAAATCTGTATAGAACCAGATTTTTGTTTCTTCTACGAAGTTTTAGAAAATCAAGTCATTTTTCAGACCCAAGTGGAATTTGTTAAAATGAATTTTTGTAGAATTAGTTATGGATTTTCTACAATCAAGGGTCAAAACTGTTTTTCTGATTTTCCAATAAACGATGATTTTGTCGCAGATTTCTGACTCTGCTGAACCAAAATTCCAGCGTTGTAAGATATAAACTCATGCACGGTTTACAAGGGGTTATTGAAGGAAATAAAATGCACAAAAATTCAGGGGACATTCCCTGATGGTCTAATGGCTACGGCTCAAATTTCGAGTCCAACTGAATTATGGGGAACTTATGAAAACTTTGACAGCAACAATGATAATAGGTCTGAGATTTATCAAATTGTAGTTTTGCATTGGAAACTTGTCAATTCATAGCTCAATCATCTGATATCCTTGTTACTTGAAACTCGGACGGTTTATTTTCTGATATATGATCATTTTCGGACCAGGTTTAGTAATCACATGAGTTCATCTGAATATTAAGTTGCATGCTTGATAGCTATCCAACTGTGGAATTATTATGACAATCATGTTACATGTGTAGTCCTTAGCCTTGATTCATGACTATGTCATGTTAGTGCAGTATGTTTCTGAATCACAACGATGGTGCTTATTGTACTTTCGTGGACCATGTTACATTCAGAAGGTTTATGGTAAGGGATGTAAATTTTCCTGTGATACGTGATCAATGGGAGTGCTTTAATTAAGAAACCAGTTACATAAGGGGTATATGGTATGGGACATAGACTTTAAGAAACCACTCATTGCGGTGTAGAGTGTAGACCTAAAGGTCTGAAAGCATAGTAGATCCTGTACTTGTTAGGAGGTTGACTTGCACAATTCAGTTATGTTCTAAGTCAGACTTGTACTCCTAATTGTGACTCATTGTTACTATGATACTCTATTATGTGATTCAATTTCTGTCCAAAGTGTGGTCAGAAAATATGTGCTGTGATTTGTCTATGAATTTGAGAAATTCGCAATCCAGGGGATTGCAAAATCGGCCCGATTTTGACAGATTACTTTGATGGTTTGTTTGGACACCATCATGTGACAAGCAACCGCATTGATTCTATGAAGGGACCTTTTGGACATCAATATCCTTTTTGTGGGACTACAATATCATTGAGCATGCTAATGAGAATGCACCAGCCGGGGGCTTGTACCGGAGTGCCCATTTCTAGGGGTGATTGCTGGTAGTGGCGAAGCCAGGATTTTCTTCCATGAGGGGCAAGCAATAGTTGATAACAACGGGTAAAATAAAGATTTTTTTTATATAGGCGATCGATAATTTTTTTTTTTTTTTTTTTTTTTTTTTTTTTGATAACATGGGAACCCGCCGACCCCCTTCGGATGATCATTGGTAAACCCACGGATACATAGAACCACCCATTAGCCCTATGTATCGATAATATTTTTAAGATTTATTGTTTTTAACTTATCATTTAAAAATAAATTCTTTTGCGGGATTTTATACTTATATCTAAAAAAATCATAGATTTAAAAACACTCCAATACTTGAAAATATAATTGTTCAAAACTTTGAGGACAATTAAAATATAACAATAATAGGACTATCATAATGAATACAAACTGTTCAAAATAATCATTTACTTGTTGTTTTAGGAGTGAGAGTTGCATCTCACTCTAATCAAAGTAGGACCTATATCGGATTGATGAAGTGTAAACCAATCTACTCATAATTAATTTATAAAAATCTGTAATTAATTGGTTGCTTGTAATCTTTTAATGGGCCATTAACCAGTGCTATCAAAGGGTAAACAATCAACTATTCATGCTACTTAAAATAAATGTCCTCTTCTTAAGTGGACTTTCCCCAAATTTTATTCTAATAGAAGTTGGTCCCACCATAAGATTGAGCGTATCATATCTTTAAATGTAAATACAGTGGGACCAACTCCTATTTCAATCCAAAGGATACCCAATAAGCCAAAATCCAACTAGTTTTAAAGAAAGGATTATCTCAAAATGGCGGATTGTCTAGCTAAGCAAGGGGTAGATCGGTCTTGTACTCTTAGTGCTCCTAGAATGTAGTTGTGGTTCGTGGCTGGTATATTTCTCTTGTACCGGTGCACCTTTGATGGTCTTTTGGTTTCTCTTTTCTGAGTTGTTGCTTCTTTCTTTTTAATGAAAATTTACTGTTACCAATAAAAAATAATTAAAAAAGTGCCCACAGAAAAACCACTCCTTTGGAGAGAAAAACTCTCCTTAAAACATGGAGATGATTTACTTGCTATTTTGTAAGCAAGCAAAGGACAAAAGTAGCCTCAAAGATTTTTTTAAATTCTCCCTTTTCATAAAGGAACAAGATAATGAGGGGCAAAATTATGAAAAATCAATAGGCCTCAAAACTTTGCTCCTATATTCTAGAGAAATAACGAAATTCAGGAAGGGCAATTGCCCCTTCTGGACCCCCCTCCCTTCGCCACTGGTTGCTGGGAATCTTTTTCTTGTGGAGGTTACTCACTAGGCTTTGCTTTAGTGGAGGATGCACTAAACCTTTTTTTTTGGGAGGTTATGCACTAGGCATTGCTTTAGTGGAGGACGCACTAGATGTGCTTGCAAGACATGCCTGTGTATGGTGTGTCAAGTTTGGTTATTTGTTATCAGTTGTACGCATATGTTTGTTACTTTGTTTTATGACCTTTCGACTCATCTTGTTTATGCTTCATCATTCATTTGTTAATTCTAGTTAGTTTGCCTTGTATTCATACTTTGTTGATTAATATCTTCATTAGTTTGATTCCTTATCCTATTTGTATGCATTGTTCGCTGGTTAAAAACTTACTGGGCACATGCAGCTCATGACTCATCCCAATATATTTTAACATTTTAACAGATGTTAAGGTAGACCATGATGATGTGGAGAATAAAATTATAGAAGACGACAAACCACAAGGTTCCCCGTAAGGATAAAAGTGTGGAGCTATGCGAATCTCTTATGAGAGTTTAATTAGCTTTATAGTAGGATAGACTTCTCTTACTTATTTCATTCTTAAAGTTTATGGTGACGGACTAAAGGTTTTAATTAGTTCAATTTATTTTTCTTCAGCTTATTTAAGACTTAAGACTCTAATTCCTTTAAGAAGAATTTGGACGTTGGTTTAACATTATAGATTTGATTATTTAATTTGAATTAAATGGGAATTACTGGATGTGCTCATCGATTGATGTTAAAAAAAAAATTCAGCTACGACGATTTGACCCATGCCAAATTATGTGGGCATGTGCCACAAAATTTGGGGGTCAAAGTATCCGGATTTTGGGGCTTGACACTGATACAGAACTAATACTTCATTTTTTTTTATTAAAGATGACTATATTCATTTCACCAAAACTTACAGTATAAGAGAAGTATACTGAAAAAAAAAAAAAAAAAAAAATGTGGGCGAACCAATACTGCACTAATACTTCTAGAGTACAAGTTTAGGATGTACTACTTACCGAGTCCATTATTTTGTATAGTTCGTTTAAAATTTTTACTTCTCAACATAAAAAAAAATTTAGAAAGGAATGTAAACAAGGATAATTTCATTAATTCAATAGTGATCTAAAGAAAAAAAATTAGGGCACCCGCATCCGTATGTATCCTAGGGTTTCAAAAGTGTAGAGTTGTACCACCATCGCAGTATCCCTTATCCATATTTGGGCATCATAGGGAGGGAAGGTGAAATGCAATTGCATGGGAAGATAAAAGGTCCTTTTCTTTTCTCTTTTTCTTTTTTTTTTTTCTTTTTTGATAAAAGGTCCTTTTCTTCTGGAACAAAAACAATTGTTGCTCGACTTACGGGCCTAATCAAGAGCTAAACTTGCAAAAAAAAAAAAAAGCAGAAAAATGAACAAATACAAAGGACTGAGCCAACTCAACTTGAACCCAAACTTGACTCTGTCCAGACCAAGTCAGAGTCGACTCAGACTTGGCTAAGTTTTAAAACCACAGGTTCGAGTGTGGGACGTTATTGGCAATCCAATTTTGGATTTGGGTATGTACTGTACTCACCACGAGTCCACCCTGTTTGCATTTACACATAACTGGTGTTGAAATTCACCTAGAAAACTGCTCTGCCAGCGGGATAGAACAGTGCAGAAATCCTATAGGCAACCTCAACTAGGTTGCACAACCTATATCTCGTAGAAATTTGTATAAACTGGGATGAAATATTTCTACTTGTGTTCCTTTATGATAATTAGAAGGCTCTGGTACCAAGTTAAAGTTAAAATCTGGATTTACAATGCTTTTTCTGTAGAAAACCAGAAATCCTTGAAAATTATCAGAAATAGAAAGAAAAATACAAAACAAGAGGAAAATTGAAAAGGAAAGAGAAAGTGATTGCTGGTCGTCCATGTTAGTGTGGGCGCCAGCATCCTTCTGTATTCATACTCAAAAAAATAATATTTCTGCATTTACAAAAAATCCTTACATTTTCATGTATAGAAATAACTCAAATAAGTCCATCCCTGAATATCAGGATAGACCGGAATGGAGAAACAGAATTCACGCAGCCGAACCCAACATAGTTGGGACAAGGCTCTGGTGATGATGGTGATGATGAAATAAGTCATTGAATACAAGAACTACACAAAGCTCCTTGAAACTCAGTTCTAACATTCTGGAATTGATTTCTAACACAAAAATTGCAAAACGCTTGAAACTCATTCTAACACTCTGGAAATAATTTCTAAAACAAACATTGCAAAAAGCTTGAAACTCATTACTAAAATTCTGGAGCTTTTAACACAAACATTGCAAAACACCAATAGCCATAGAAGTCGAAGGTGCCTCCATAGCATGGAGTGAGGCACTCTAAAGATTGACAATACATGCATGAGCATGACATAACATATTAACATGGTTTTCACAAGTCTATGATAGCTTGGTCATAGTGTACCTGGTCTTACATCGAGCAGGAAACAAGCGATCTAGTTCTTCAAGAATAGGCTTATAGCACTGATCACGTTCTCCTTGTCCCTGAGGGAAAAGTGCAGTAACAAAAGAAAATGTTACAGTTGCCAAGAGATGCTGCACATATCATGAAGCCCAGATGGTCTAAAGTGAATACCTCTGCTGCCCAATCCCTTACAATATTCCTTACAATGCATCGTACCTGACACAACAAAAGAAATAAATTGTTTAAACACCTCTCGGTGTGTTAGGCTATATAGACACTTACAGGGCCTTCACACATAAAGATGTGTTTACTGTTTAGTGCATGATTCTTTTTTTTTTTAATATACTTATTCTTTTTTTGGAGAGAGAGAGAGAGAGAGAGAGAGAGAGAGAGAGAGAGAGAGGTAATTTTATTTAAGAGAGAAGTGCAATAAAGAAACAGTTGAAAGTTAAGGACTACATCTTGACAAAATTCTGAATTGTTTCATTAAGAATAGCCAGAATATAACCAAAGAGAGACTCAGAAAACTAGGAGACCTAATCACATCCATAATAGGAAAACTAATATCAACATAATAACAGCTTAATATAGCACAAATTTAATCTAATAATAATCTAAGACCAAGGATTTCATTTAACTAGCAAACCTATTTTTAGCAATTAGAAGGGACAAAATAACTCCTTCCAGCCAAAGACTCTCATAATTAGGAATCCACCCATAATAACTGGAATTTACAAATAAGCCTTTACTGTCTTCCCACATGAAGACGATTGAGGAAATATTTTCCAAGGCAGGCAGTCAAACCCTAACTAAAGAGACGAGCTTAGAATCCCCGAACCAAAGCGAAACAAAATAAAAAAATGTGACAAGCTTAGTTTGGTAGTTTTCCTACATCATTCGAACCAATCCTAATATAAGCAGAAAGATAAAGGCAACAAAATGTGATCCAGATTATATTGTTTGGATCAAGGCAACGAGGGGACATCACTGATGACCTAAACAAGCAAGGATGGCAGCCAAGGATTCATCCACGGTGTTAAAACAATCATTCATATTCTCATTCATAGCATGAACTTCATTTGCAAGGTTTGTCAGACAATCCAAGACATTGTCTTGCCCCCCCTCAGCAGCATCATCATTGTCTCCTTCAGGCAGGTGAGCTTCTGATTGTTGCAAAGAACAGCGATTGACAGCTCCTCGAATCCTTCGAATTGTATCAAGTTATCGCCTATCAACTTCCTTGGACATCAGAAACCGAGTAATCAAAACACCAAATGGGAGTGGCATTTTTTGCAGCACTTGGAATCTTCACGATGATATTGTAAATCATAAGAGGGACATTCACACTGTTCCCCATTCCAATACAATATAGAGCCATGCCATGCTGATGATTAATGGTTGTTGTGTGGCCACGCGGTTCTAAATTTGCAGTGTAGAACCAATTCAAAAACCGGTATTTTAATTGCAAGATACCATGCGCAAGAACACCGGTAGCCCATGGATGGCGAGCACCTACCAATTCTGTCCCAAAGTCATTAAAGAGGCTACTGTTAAGAGGTTGATTTGGGGGAAGAGGATAATCCCATTCCTCTGGTCTTCAATGTCGATAAAAGAAGCCAACACCGATGGAGAACTCTCTAACCCAGCTCACATTGATCTCAGCTATGTCAAAGGTGTAGAGAGAATTCCATCTTCTTGCCATTATAGACCCATACTCCTCAGTAGATGTGAATGAATCATCAATAGGTCTTTCAGAGCCAACAACACGATTAGCAAAGAGTTCTTCGTATGCTTCAGATTTGGCTAAAGAAGGGAACAAGGTAGCATCAAATCTTGACGACGAGGAGGAAGAACTTGCAACATTTTTCCTTTTCTTAGGAGCCATTTCAAAGGAAAACTCCTCTGAGGAATTTTGACAAACACCTGGAGAGCACAACATACCACAAACATATAACAATATTGTTATATCTCAATTAAGGAGTTCCAGCCAATAAGTTTGATTGGGAGTGTTTATAAGATTTTAGCCAAGGTTTTTGCTAATCGTCTGCTAAAGGTGCTTCCTGAGGTTATATCTGATAAACAAGCTGCATTTGTTGATGGACGCCAAATTCTTGATAGTGTCATTGTTGCTAATGAATGTGTGGATTCTCAAAATCGACAAAATCGCCCGGGACTGATTTGTAAGTGGGATTTCGAAAAAGCTTATGATATGATAGATTGGGGTTTCCTTCAATATATGATGGAAATAATGGGGTTTGGATATAAATGGCGTAAATGGATTCAGAGTTGTGAATCTTCAGCTCATTTTTCTATAATGGTGAATGGTTCTCCTAAAGGTTATTTCAAGAGTTCTCACGGTATCCGACAATGTGATCCTTTGTCTCCTATGCTATTTGCTCTTGTTGTGGAAGCCTTGAATGTCTTACTGGAGAAAGCTAGACGGACAGGGTTAATTACAGGATTTGCCATTACTGATTCTGGTTTGGAGGTAACTCACTTGCAATTTGCAGATGATTCTATTATTTTCTGTAATGCTTCTCTTCACGAGGTCAACATTTTGAAACTAATTTTGAAATGGTTTAAACTTTTGTTGGGGCTTCCAATCAATTATGGAAAATGTGAGTTTATAGGTGTCCGATTGGCAGCTAGTCAGGTTGCTACTTTGGCTAATGCTTTTGGTTGCAGAGTTGGCAAACTGCCTTCTAATTATCTAGGGATACCCTTAGGTTTGGGAATTCCCAAGAGTTCAATGTGGAGTCCAGTTTTGGAGCGTGTAGATAAAAGACTGAGTTCTTGGAAAGGTAAGATGTTATCTTTGGGAGGGATAATCACTTTGATTAAGTCTGTCATGCAGAGCATTCCCATTTATTATCTCTCTTTCTTCAAGTGCCCTAAAAGTATGGTGCGTCGGATTGAAAAGCTCCAATGAGATTTTCTTATCACTTGGTTAGGTGGGATTTGGTTTGCAAGCCTATTGAGCAAGGAGGGCTGGGGATCCGATCTATTGAGAACGTTAATGAAGCTCTTTTGGGAAAGTGGTTGTGGAGGATTGGGGACTCAAATCAAGGGTTGTGGAGACAAATCCTTATATCTAAGTATAAGTTGGATAATGATGGGTGGTGTCTTCCAAGTCAAATGTTCAAGGCGTTTGGTTTTTGGAAATCAATTCTATCAATGAAGGATGATTTTTTTCCATGGATTCGTTTTAGAGTGCGTGACGGGCGTCGGGTTCGGTTTTTGCATGATGCATGGTGTGGGAAGTCGTCATTTCTTACTCTTTTTCTTAACCTTTACTTGTTAGACAGGAGACAATAGGCTGTTGTGTGGCAAGTGGTGTGGGATTTTAAATTTCGTCGAGATATGTCTAATAGAGAAGTTGTTGACTTCACTTGCATAATGGCCTTATTATACAATGTTTATATTAATGGGGGAGGATGTGATGTTAGAGTGTGGAAGCCGGCAATTAAAGGTAATTTCTCAGTTAAATTGTTTTACAATGCTCTGTTTGATTCTTCTAGCCCTATTCAAGGGGGGAAAAGGTTTTGGGACTCTACAATACCTCCTCGAGTATTACCTTATTTCTGGGTGGCAAGGTCTCATAAAATTCTTACTTTAGACAAGTTGAGGAGGCGTAAGCATTATATTGTTAATGGGTGTCCTATGTGTCTACAGGATGAGGAATCAGTGCATCATATGCTTATCCATTTTTTTTTTTTTGCTCATAAAGTGTGGTCTGCAATTCTTAAAGAGTTTGATATCCAATGGGTAAAGCCCTTGAAAGTTGTGGATCTTTTTCATCAATGGCATCTATGAACCAAATATGTTCGTATGAGAATTCTTTGGAAGGTGGTGTTGAATGCGGAATGTTGGAAAATTTGGTTGGCAAGGAATAATCGTGTTTTCAAGAATAAAAGTAACTCGGTGGAGGATGTTGTTGCATCTACTATCTGGTCTATTTCGGAGTGGGTGTTTTTAAGAAAAGTGTTTAAAAGGGAGTGTCTGGAGGATTTAAGTAGATCATAGGCAGCTCATTTTCAAGGTGGGTGGGTCTTTAAATTTTTAAATAGTGTTTCTTGGGAATGCCCTCCTGAAGGTTTTCTCAAATTAAACTTTGATGGAAGTTATGCTCAAGCCATTGGAAGAGGTGGTATTGGAGGTGTCATTAGAGACTGGAATGGCATTACTGTAAGGAGTTTTTCTGGGCCAGTAGAATCTCTAGATGTTAATGAATCTGAAATGAATGCTCTTTCGGTTGGTTACCGTTAGCTGTGTATTATCATTAAAGGAGATTCATTTTCTGCCATTCAGTGGAGCTTAGGCAATTGTTCTTATCCTTGGCGGTTGGCTGATGAGGTGGAGGAAGTGCAAGATATCTTCAGTCACTTGGATGCTGTCTTTTATCATGTGTTACGTAAGGCCAATGGTTCGGCTGATATCCTCACTAAGGAAGGAGTGCTTCGTCCTTCTTTTTCCTTTGATGTATAGTTTGTTTTTAGTTTCCTCCCGTACTTTATTCTTTTGGGTTTTCCCTCTTATTAATAAATTTTACTGTTATAAAAACTAATTAAAAATAAAAACAAAAAAACATGAGATAAGTATACCACGCTGCAAGAACATCCCTTGGCTAAGTTGGCTCATCTATCCACTATGGAATCTTCCAATGAACAATAGTCCTGCTCTTTCTTAGGAGCCTGAGTAGCCTACTGTCACCAAAGGAAGGAGACCCCAATTACACCCCCCAACATTTACAAACAGAAATATAATGCACTGAAAGATAAGAAAATGCAGCTTTCATAAGAGTGATATTGCACCAAGGATAGTCTTTTCCAAGCAGATGACATTTTTTTTTTTCAAATTTCTCTATGATAGAAAACCCACAAAATTTTCAATCTTGCATTAGCCTCAATAATCAAACCAAGGTAAATGATGGGAAGCGACCCCACTCTGAATTGCAAACTATCTGCAGAGGGCCAAATAAACTCCTCCAAACAACCCCCACCCCAATTTGGATACTTTTAGATTGACCAACTTTCAAGCCCAGACACAACTAAAAAACACCATAGAATACCCTTCAATAAGGAGATCTTTTCCCATCTTGATGAACTAAAGAAGTGGTATCATCTGCAAAACAAAGATGAGGAATAGCTTCCCCATTCCTGCCCACTTCAAAGCTCTCAATAAGCCAGATCTCCTCAAGCTTATGTAAAAGAGTTACCAAAGCTTCTACAAAAACAGTAAACAAAAAAAGGAAAGAGGAACTACTTGTCTAAGCCATCAGTAGGACTTGAAAAGGCATGAAAGAGTCCTATTAACCAAAACAGAAAAGGGGGTCAACCAAATATATTCCTAAATCCATCTTTTCCACCAGTCACCAATATCAAACATGCTGGCATAGAGTCCAGAAACTTCCATCCCACATAGTTATATGCCTTTTCCAAATCTATTTTGAATATGACCCCTTTACAAGACTGCTTCCTAACATCAACAAGTCTAAAAGCAACCAAAACTCCATCAAGAATTTATCTATTATGTACAAATGCTCTTTGCCAATGGCTAATGATATAAGGTAAGACAGTTTCAAGCGATTAGCGAAAACTTTGAAAGCATTTTGTATGTGCATCCACCAAGCTAATGGGCCTAAACCATTCAATTCCACTGGGTTAGGGATCTTCGCTACAAGAGTTAAAAAGTAGCAATAAGTTCTTTGTTCAATCTATACTTTTGCAATGGAACCCTAAAACATATTTCAAAAATCCTCCTTCAAGAGGTCCCACCCTGCTCTGATAATTTACTCGTCATTGATCCAAAAAAAAAAAAAAAAAATCATCCTTAAGAGACTAAAGGACTTTAAAGGACCCATAAGGTGTTAGAACATAAGGAGGAAGAAGAATGAGAAGAAGAAGAGTGGAGAGAAGGTCGTGCCATTACAGAGCATCGACTGTATATTTATATTAATGTAATGCCTTAATCAAGGCTCTAATTTAGTAAAGATTACAAATTAGAATCACAAAAGGAAAGAATCAATCATATCCTATACATAGAAGGAGAGAAAAATTAGGAACTAAATCCTATCCTATCTGTATATCCCACATATGGGCTTTGTACATGAATTGGGCCTGCGGGCCTGCTGGGCCTGCTATCTTCTACACTCCCCCTCAAATTGATGTGGTAAGATTGAAAACATCAATTTGCTAGTGAGATCATGATGACGCTATCGAGAAAGGGCTTTGGTGAAAATATCCGCTAACTGGTTAAAAGAAGAGACATGAGGCAGAGTTATCTTCTCAGTAACGATATGTTGACGGATGAAGTGACAGTCAATCTCAATGTGTTTTGTTCTTTCATGGAAGACCGGGTTGTTGGCAATTCTAGTAGCACTGGTATTGTCACCATGGAGAGGTGTGGAACTACCAACAAGAACACCCAATTCACATAGAAGGCGGCGGAGCCAGATAATTTCAGCACTGGCAGAGGACATTGCCCGATATTCTGCCTCAGCAGAAGACTTTGAGACAGTGGTTTGTTTCTTGCACTTCCATGAAATGAGAGATTTGCCAAGAAACATACACCAGCCAGTGGTAGACCGCCGAGAGTCCGGACAGCCAGCCCAATCAGCATCCGCATAAGCTGATAATTGCAGAGAAGTATCAGAAGGAAAGAAGAGACCATGATGTAGTGTTCCTTTAACATAGCGGAGGATGCGTAACGCAGCAGCAAGGTGCGGTTTGTGTGGATTGCTAACAAACTGACTGACCGTATGAACGGCATGAGAAATATCCGGCCGAGTCATAGTTAAGTAGAGCAAACTACCAACTATCCGCCGGAAAACAGAGGGATCATCCAGGGGAGTGCCATCATAAGGTTCATGGATTTATGCCACATAACATTCCAAGCCCAAGATAACAATGTATCACTCGTCTCCAAACTCCATCTCAACTGTTTATTGGTCGGTTAAGACCCCTTCAAACTCTTTAAGGACATATCCTTCCCTTTTACACTCTTTGCACCCATGTAATGCTTCTTTTTAACTAATAAAGGGAGAAGAAGAACCAAGCTGTCCACCTAATGATTATGTTGGCCCTTGGCTTGTGCCTGTGCATTACACCCCCACCACAAAACTATCTTGCAACAGCTCTCTTCTCTCTCATAGGGCATTTTCCAATCTTGTGTTTGGAATTAATTCCTTTACTATGTAAATGGCATAACCATGAGATTTCATGGACAATCATTACACAATGAAAAGCATCAGCTTTTGAAGGAACAGAATTGGTCAACATCAAACAAAATATTTGAGGAGCTACCACAACCAAAGAAGAGATACTGAAGATAAATTTTAAAGAAAAATCTCCCAAAGAAACCCATTAGAGGCAACATCATTATCACCATTCTAGGCCTTCAGAATGATATTTTATGAGAAACCTACCTCATTTATGCATATCCTATTGGGTGGCATTTTAGGTATGAAGGGACTGAGAACCGAAGAAAGAGGTGAAAATAATAGGGTGTCTCTTCTAGGCTGCAACAATAAAGTTTTAGAAGGAAGAACTTCCCCACTTGATTTCTCACAATTCTGTTAACATCCACTAGTCTCAAGTTGCCAGGAGAGCTTTACTTGTTAAGCTTCAATCACCAGACAGCTGCTGGATTTTACAATTATTATTTTTTACAGATGATTTCTAACAGCTACAGTACAACACAATTTTTTACCTAACAGCTTACAAAATCAATACAAATGGCAACCTACCTAATGGGAATTCACAGCATTCATATGATAGGCATAACGTAGATAGGACATTATCCAAAAATTGCCCTCATTAGTTGATCCAATTCCAACCCATCCAATTTTACTCTTGTTAAATGTGGACCATTAGCTATATGACTATATCCATTAACAAGCCATCCCCATATCTAAAAATAAGTATGTGATCTACCAATGACTGGGCCAACTAGATGAACAGCTTTGATCCTCAAAAGGTGGACCCACATCATATTGTTAGTCAAACAAGAACAGGCCCTTTCCGTAAGTCTAACATCATACGCTACAAACATAACATGAAATTCACAAACAAATAAAGAAGGAACATGTACTAGCAAGGATACAGTAATCAACAAGAAAATGCCCAGATACAATTTGTCCGGACTTTGGAGCCCATAGAATTTAGACTTGTAACAAGACTATACCTTGTCAACATCGACTAGAGGAACATTCAGCTGTAAAAAAGGATCCAACAAGTCACTTGATTGAGCGTTCACCTGAAAATATATGATAGCAATTTAGAATGCTTAATCAAGAGTTCAAAATAACATTATGATGTTGCATGAATGAGAGCACATGATCACACATACACAATAAAATGGAAAGGAAGAAGAGGCACTACAGAAAGAAAAATAAAATGGACGTCACTACAATTAATGGTTGTCTTCAGTCAACGACAACAACAGACATCCACAAACATACGAGTTTGAATTAGAATTCAACTAGCTCTCCCCTTAATACTAACAAACCATGTCTGCTAAGGTTAATACAGGTTAGTACAATAGTTTATTACATTGAAACCGTAAACCCAATAAAACAAAGATGTTTGCCAACAGTGCCTGGCAGTAGTGGCAATACCAAAACTATGTCATTCAGGTCATGACCATAATTTCAAGACTTCCGTATTTTGGAAGAGTTTCTCCATATAAGCACTGCCAACAATAAATATATGAGAATAAGACTGGCTGGCTTTGAAGACCAATGATCCACGGAGTGACGTCGGCAGAAGTTATTGTTGGGACCTCCCCTCAATTTGATCAAACAACCAACAGGAATCTGAGTACTACTGGTTATTGGACCAGAGAAGTAGAGCCGTTAAACTATAAGCTCTACCATTTTAATGTAGAGAACTATAGATTCCTGATACATCAATATATAGCCAACTTAAGTACCCATTCTCATACAAGTGGATCATGGACTGGAAAAAAAATCCAGATTGGAAGATTCTGACCATCCAATAATCTGTAACTGCTCCAAAACATTGCTCTATTTTGGCCTTCATGTGGGTCCTTTTAGTAGTACATCATCAATTTGTGTAAATGGCAGTAACATGACTAATAAACCAGAGTTAGAGGTAAGGGATCCCCTTTCTCCAAATTCTGGATTTGCCTAGGTTTTAGATCTGGTTAACTAGAGTTTTGCAAGAATATAAATAAATATTGAACGTAAATAAATAATAATTGAGCTACAAACCCACATTTTGTATATTGTTGGGGAACTTGGTGACACCATTAGGTGAAACAAATCCTAGCAGTACTCATATCATAATGCTTAAAACTCAGTTAAACTCTAATTCCAATCCATGCCTTACTAGATAAACGTAACAGCATTCAAGTAACATGGACTCGTAAGCAAATGGATGGACATGATCTTTTAAAATGGCATATATATTCTATTGCAAAACAACCATAGAAAACCCAAGAGACCAAAATCTCGGACGATGCTTTAAACCACTAAAAGCAACCCAAAAGTAAGATACCCACGCCCATATTTTTTAAAATCGGAATCGCATAGCAAATAGTTCATACCCATGAATCAAATCGAATCAAATTGTGAATCGTATTGCGAATCATGCGATTTTTTATTTTTCTAATAAAAATAAGAAATAATTAAAATTTAAAAGAAAAAAGGAGTTATTCATAACCATCCCTTTTCCCCATTTATAGTAGTATAAATACAATGACAAATACGTCTATTATATAATTATATCAAGAACATCATGACATATATTAACATAAAACAAATGATATATGTAAATAGTTAAATAAATTTAAGGTATCAATATATATTTATATTTTGTTATCTTTAAATCAAAATATAAAAGTAAAAATAAAATTCAAACCATCGATCTTACACAATAGGATATCTCTTGAAGTTAAAAAAGTATTCATAAAAAAAATAATAATAATAAAACCCACAAAAGATACTTAAAAAAGAAGATATAGACAAGCATCAAAAGTACAATCGAACGCTTTAATTAAATGCATGTTCTTAATTCATCTCTAAAACCTCTCCAAAGCCGCAAAAACTCTTGAGAGGTTTCATTAACTACTAAATATCCTTTTAAAAGTAACAATGCTAAAAGAAAGAAAGAATAAAGAAAGGAAAAATGTAAAAGATCATTAATATTAATTTATCGATTGTAGCTATTCTCGCTTAGCCGAATCGCTTGAATCATAAGATTCGATACTTGTCGAATCCCAAGATTCATCTGCAAAAGGGATTCGTTGTATAGATACGAATCGTTTTCCTTAGAATTTGGGATACAAATCGGAATTCGGGATACGAATCATAGGATTCTGATAACTATAGAGATTGACAAGCTCCTTTATTATCAGCAAGTGTTAGATTCATTGAAACAATGAAATATAGATGACCACAAGAACCACGGGAAAAAATGCATGACGGAATTAAAAGCAAAGACCACCAAGAAATGGATACCACCAAAGGAGAAACCCTATCCACCCTTGTTGTGCTAAAGCATCCATTGAGCTATAAGCCAACCTAACCACATGACAAAAATCCACCCTCCACCTGTAAATGGGAAGACAAAGCTGTAATTTCATTCAAACAAACCTGAAGCTTGCATGGTGTAAGACCCCGACCCCTAATGTTTGCGATTAGTACTAATTAAGTGCGCGGTTAGTTTAATAAGTGGGATTAGAAGAAAATTATCTTGCTTTAAGGGTTAGAATAGATTTTGAATAGATTTGAGAAGTTTTGAGAGCCTTTGAACCAAGTTTGATGCCTTCAGAGCACTTATTTGTAATTTTGGAAAAGTTAGGGGGTTATTCGTAAATTCTGGAAAATTTAGTTCTTGAGCTCATTTGATAGAGGACAACATTTCCTATAACTTCCGTGTTCACTTCATAGCCTTTCAATGGCCCGAAATCCCTCAGTTCTTGATTTCTGCACAAGGATACGGCAGTCTTTTCCACCAAAGATGAAAATAGCGGTAGCGGTGGGTGTAGCGGCCTGCCGCCAAAACGCTACATAGTGGGTGCTATCCAGTATAGCGGTGCGATTTGAAAAAATCGTCAAAAAAATCTAAAAAAAATTGTAGAAAATCTAGAATATTGGAAAATGAGAGAAAATGTTTTTTTCTTTTGCAAAAGTAACTAAGATAAGGAGGCGTAGTGGTCCCCTCATTGTATGAAGTCCAGTATCACTGTATAAATAGAAAATAATAGTAATGACCATTTTTCTCTACATGTATTCATGTTGCTTAGTTATGCTATCTTAGAAACTAAAAAAAAAAACCTATGTCATTAAGTCAAGACTTAAGACTCAAGAGTACCTAAAGAAAAGAATACATCTACCAAAGGGGGTGTCTAATAAGATGTACTTAGAGAAGAATTCTTGAGAAGAACTCTCTATATCAACTATAGTTCAGAGAGATCAGGCTTTTTGGTGTTCTTTTAAACATAAAAGGGTAGAAAAGTTGTGTAGAAATATTATTTGGAGAGAAGAGGAAAAGAAATAAGTCTTATTACGCATTTTAAAGTTTTTTGGTAAGTTGGAATCTGTCTCACTTTGTAGTGGGCGTAGCAACCCGTAAAGGACTTGTAGCGGGTGTAGCGGCGTAGTGGCCGCTACGGATGTGAACAGCGCTAAATGCTATTTAGCATAGCGGTGAAAACTGCTACGTATAGTGGCTGCTATTTGGATCCATGTTTTCCACTAAAACCCGAGCCCAGACTCCAAAGTCCCCAAATTGTGTCATATTTGTGCCCATTATAAATTAGATTTAATTTTGAGAACATCTCACTTCTTCGTCGAGTCCATCCGAGGCCCAAAATGTCCAGGTTCAAGCCCACAAGTTCTTTAAGTTGTGGGCCTCACTTGAACCATGTATATAAGCCCCATCTTCCTTCTTCCCCTCCATTTTTCCTTTCTCTCGATCAACACCCATGAGTATGGCAACAACCCTCTTCTTCCTCTCTTTCTCGTTTTCTTGCTTGAAACTCCGGATCCTTGCAGCTATTCACCAAACGGAGAGCACCATCGGACTCCTCTTTGTCTCCTCTACCTCCGGGCACCATTATCATGGAAATCCAAGCTTGGTAGCCCCTTCAACCACCTGTTTCTTGCTGTTTGGGCATCCTACAGGTAAGCAACCTCCTCCTCTACCATTACTCGAATTGGCAGCCCTTAGAGAGCCTATGCTCCAACATGCAAACCTCCCTGTCTCCTCTTTCTTTACTTTCCATTTTTTGGGCTAATTTAGTGGGCATTTCGGGGGGTCTTTGATTTATGTTGTTCCCAGCTGATTGGAGGGTGTTAGGTGTTTTTGGAGCCCTTGGAGACCAAGGCAAGTGTTTAAATTTTATTCTAGAACATGCATGCTTGTTATCTTTGATTTCTAATTTCTATTATCGGTATATGTTAGAGTGAAATGCATGGTTTGTTTGGGTTGTGTTGAGGGAAAGGAAAGTCAAGAACCCGGTTCTTCAGGGTAACAACCATAGAACCTTAGAGCCCGTTTGGTAATTTTACTTCTAAAATCAAGTGAAATGAAGTGAAGTAAAGCATCAAATCAAGAGGGAAAAAAATATAAGTGGGTTATTATGGTATTTTGTTTTTAGTTGTTTTGTATGGAAGCTTTTTTAATTTTTGTATAGAAAAGTGGGTTTTTCTTTGTCTTTTAGTGGATAAAGGCGGTTGCCTTTTTACTTTTTTTAAAAAAAACATGGAGGGAATTTTGAATTAAAGATGTGACCTCTTGTCTGAAAAATAGAGGCTTTACTTGACTTTTACTATTTTAGTAAAGTGCCAAACGGGGGGGGGACTAGAAATGGAACCGACAACTAGGACTTGACTTTAATGGACTTGTTGCACTTGTGGAGTGACGTTTGAGCAGACGAACATCCCCGAGGGTTGTCCGGAGGCATGTAGGTGTAGTTTGAAGTTGAGTATACAGGTAGTTAGGGTCTCAGGTGCCGACCAACATCACTACACGCCAAGGAATTATAAATTCCGACATCCGAACACTAAATGCGCATAAGGTCAAATCTTCCTACCTCGACATGTCAATGGCAACCTAAGGCTTAGGTTAGCAATTGTAATGGGTTCCTTGACCGTGTAATTAATCCTATACCCGTCTATGCACTTGTGCTCGTCTATTCGTGTACGCGGTGTGCACCTCTTTCATGAGCTAGTTGTATTCCTTCCGCATGCCCTTTCATACCCGGACTTGACATAGGGTTTAGAGCGAAGGACCAAGCTTGGGGGTTAGAGTGCATTTAATTGCCCTGCTTTCCCTTATGATATAGGATCCACGATTGAGGTGTATTCGGTTGGGATGCGAGCATTTAAATGGCCCTGCTCCCTCCCGATCACCCAAAGCCACCATTTTCCCTACCCATTTCGGGTCGAACCATTCCATACCGGAACGTTGCCCGATTTTCTAGAGACCTTAGGCCTTGTCCAGTTCATGCTTGATTCCATCATGACAGTTACACGGGGTTCCCCGTTTTGCAATAGTTTGTTGTTTTCTACTCTACACGCATGTGACATCATGACCCATATGATCAATGAGGGATACTTGATTCAGAGTGTATGTCACGCCTGTGGCCCCCCTAAAGGACATTGTGTTCCACAAGAAAATGGGTTTGCAATGGTGATTCAGTGAGTGTGTGCATGTATGCCCTCACCCTCCGTGTCATCCTCAAGTTGTGTCACGGTTGTGGCCCCTCTGAAGAAGGGCTTCGATTTCCGCAAGGGACTGGGTTTGCAAAGGTACACAAATCCCGCTCCTGAGTCCGCACCACTAAGCTTGGAGTTCCTCTTCCGCCTGATCAACCGTTTTGAATGTCCTTCAAACCATGATTTACCATCTGCACATTGGTCGTGCTTGTTTTGCCCGGATCCATGGCCGGTGCCATGCGTGGCCACCTCCTTGTGGGGTTTACATATTATTATTAAAATTATATATATACATGATCACTCACCCTTGGGGCATGTCATGCTTGCATGCTCCCTTCACCTTGTGTGTTGGAGTGGGTATAGCTACATGTGGTTTGCCATTTTGCTAGGACATGTGTGTTAGTGGTATTGTTCCATGATGTTTCCGCATTACATTATTCAGATTATGTACTCATGCAAGATATTGCTTAGTTGTACCACTTTATTAAAATTCGCTTAATTATTTCCTGTCTTTATTCATATTGCTGCAAACATGTTATTAGAATTCATTTTAAACACCTACCAGGTCGTCAAACCTCACCCAACTAACCATGGTGTTGTAGGTCTTTCCTTGGCTTGTAGGAGCGCTTGTGGAGGCAGTGCAGAATGGAAAATCTTAAGTGAGGTTTACACTGATGGTGTCAATTAGACATCCAGTCTTGCATTGAGATTTCGTAACATTTGGGGGAGTATCTTGTGTTTTAGTTTACTTCAATTGTACTGGCCTTTGTTGGCCTTTTATTTTCAAGTTGTAATTAATGTATTTTTTTTTTTTTTTGTAACTTTAACATAACGGGTGATAAAATAACCCGGTTACAGCTTTGCTCCGTATATTGTGGTTGTATGATTTTCCAGTCTGATGACTTTTCATATCATAGTGAGCATATGTTTAAGCATTGGGTTGTGACGCAGAATCCGAGGGCCACGAACTTTGGGTTGCAAGGCTACGCAGACTTCCGCGAAATGTCCGTGCAAGTGTTGGAATTCAGTATCCTTACTCACGCAGATCCTGGGAAAAGAAATGCACTAATAATCCTATTATTTCGTAATCCGACACCCCAGATCAGGGGCTTCACACATGGCTTTGAAGCATATGATGGAATATCCACGAAACCACATTAGTGAAATCACTTTCCACAACCAAACTGCTTAGAAAAGTGTTGAGAGTAGTGAACTTGTTTGTAATTCTAGAAATATGGGCTACCTTATAATTGTTTTTTTCTTTTTTTTTTTGTAATTTTCAGAAATATGCTAAACTATATATGTACAAGTTCATACAACCCTAAGGGCCCGTTTGGTAACTCTACTAATTGAGTCAAGTGAAGTAAAGTTAATTTTAAAGAAAGAATAAAATATAAGTGGGTTACGATGGTATTTTACTTTTAGTTGTTTGTTATGGAATCTTTTTGACTTTTTGTATGGAAAAGTGGAGTGTTTTTGTCTTTTAGTGAGTAAAGGTAATTGCTTTTTTACTTTTTTGGGAAAAGATGGAGGGAATTTTGGTAAAAGGTGCTTTTGATGGGATGTTTAAATTGACTTAACTTTACTTGACTTTATAAGTAAAATTACCAAACAGGCCCTAAGGAATACAGCCAGCGGACTAACTTCTCCAAGTGTCCCTTCCTTCTCTTCTACACTTTCCCCTCTGGGATTTTCTAAAATTTCCTGGAAGTGTAAAAAGCAAACAACTGTATCAAAATCATCTATCAAAGCTGAGTACCGATCTGTGTCTTCTGCAAGCAGCAAGGTGATTTGGCCTCAACAACTTCTTCGGGAACTTGGTGTGTTTCTCATTGGTCCTACTCCACTTTATGCAAACAACACAAGTGCTATACTGATTTCAACCGATCTAGTTTTTCACGAGTGGACTAAGCATATTGAGGTGGCCTGTCAATTCATTCACCGACATGTCATATCTGGAGATATACATCCACACACCTCCTCCGAGCATCAACTGGCCAATCTCTTCATAAAAGCGATGACCAAGAGCCATCACAACTTTCTTGCCAGCAAATTGATGCTTTGCCAAACTCTATCAATTTTAGGGGAACTATAGAGATTGGCCCAATTAAGCACGTTCTTAGTGGGCCTGGTAGCATGCATGTGTGTGGTTAGAGATAGGCCCAATTAAGCGCGTTCTTAGTGGGCCTGGTAGCATGCATGTGTGTGGTTGACTTTGTATAACTGTATCATATCTTTAATTAAAGGATCAACTTACCATTTACTAGGATATTGTTGACCTTGATTAGCCCCAATTAGGGCATGATTGTAATCCTAATTAGCTCAGTTAGGGCCTGATTGTAGTCGCACAACTGTATATATACAGAACAGTCGTTGCATGAAGGATACGACCAATTTTTCCAAAAATCCTTTCTTCGTCCCTTTTTCCATTCCTTCTTCATGCTCTCAATAGTTCGCCCCACAATTCTAATAGAGATCGTTGCAAAACATTTTCGTGTCTTGGAATAAAAAGCCTAAAAGGGTCGGTTATGATCCTATTCCACACCATACTCCACCCAGGAGATCTAATAGTCAGAACTGTGATGCCTTGCTGAGTTCTTCAAAAGCACATCCTCACCGAGTTCTCAAAGATCACTATCTGCAATGACAAAATTCTCTGTTGAATGTGCAATACATGCATCTTTACCATCAGCAGCCAGGGAAGGATCAACAACATAGTTCAAAGTCACAGTTGCAGCCACACCTGTACTTGCATTCAACCCCAAGAAACAATACAATATGGCATTGCATCGTGGTTTGAAATCACCATGCCGTGAGTTTTTAAAAAAAAAAAAAATTTTAATATCCAAAAAAAAATCTGGAATACTAAAAAATGCAAGAAAACAATGTTTTTTTTAATTAGTACACGATGTTTCTTTTTAAGTGCACACTATAAATCAAAATAGCAGTTCCCTAAGTCATTACATCCTAATTCGCCGATTAACTTTTGACTGTTAAATAAGTTAAGTTTTGATGTTTAATGTTTAGCCCCAATTTTATAATTTATAAATCCATCCATGTAGCCCAGATCTAAGCACCAAATCAATAAAAATAACCGTCACTTTAGACATTAGCTTTGTGAAAATCTTCACTTACATTAGAGTTAGGCCCATCATCAAATTTACCATGAAAGCATGATTAGAATTATTGGCCTATCAGATACACTGCTTACTATTTTATGACTTTAGATGGACAATTGGTAAGATCAATGTTTGGTCCACTGTTAGATACCAATCTAACCACTTGAATAGTTGAATGTTCCTAATATTTTAGTGTTCAACTACTTGAATTTTCCAAATAAACACGGAGTTCAAGCCTCCCTTTTTCTTATTTTCAGCCATTTGGGAAAGTGACAAGGGGGAATAAAGAGGGAAAGTATGAATTATTGTGCTTTCAGGCTGATTTTTTCAAAACATCGCGGAGACCAATATTTTTGGAGAACTTTAGGAGATACAAGACCGAGACCGAGACCGAGACCGAGACAGATACTTTGCAATATTTTGAAAATATTGGCTGTATTTTAAAAATATTGGCTGCGATGACCAATATTTTAGAAAAAAAAAAATTTTATACGAGACCAAGACTGATAAAAGTTGTAAAATATCAGTTCGGTCTCAGCCAATGCATACTGATGTCTGCCGCCGATATTTTAATCCATGATCAGCAAACATAGCCTCCTCAAGAAGGCTTACTCTTTTCCTTCCAAAAATATGCAAATATAGCATATTTCTCGAGATTTTATGTGATATCGCAAAAAAATGAGCATTTTGGTCATTTCATAGTGCATAATTTGTGCATCAAGATCTGCCGGAGGTAAAATTTGAAATTTCTTAGTGGCAGGGAAAACCTCAGGGTAAGAGACCTTGTACCATCAAAAGCCCAAGAAAAAAAAATGTAAGAGGATGGTTGATATGACTGTCTATGGGAGAGGATAAGAAAAAAAATGTAATAAGAAGATGTCTTTCTATCGGAGGGAGGATTACTTTAATAAAGGCAACAATGTACGACTTGCCCGTCTAATTTATGTCCTTGTTTAAGATGATGGCCACAATCAGGGAGAGATTGGAAAGGATTGTGGAAAGGTAGTGGGGAGAAGAAAAGACTACATTTAGTGGGATGGAAGGGAGTGGTTCGTCCAAAATGGGAAGGGGTTGGGGTTGGGAAACTTGGAGTTGAAGAATTGGGCTTTACTAGCTAAATGGTGATGGAGGTTTAGAGAGGAAAAGGATGCTTTATGGAGAAGGGTCATTTTGTCCAAATATGGTGAGGATGAGGGGGGGTGGGTTCCTAAAAAGGTTTCAAGACCTAGGGTCTCTGGGGTGTGTGGGAATGTGTTAAAAGTGGGGGAGTCTAATGAAAGGGGGGGCAGTGTTCAAAAAAGGTGTGGGTGGGTAGTAGAGTTAGATTTTGGGTTGATGAGTGGTGGGGGTGGGCACTTTGTGTGTGTTTTTTACTAGGTTGTTTCATTTAGTGTCAACCAAGTTATCCATGGTGAGTGATTGCTATGTTGAGATGGAGAGTTGGGGGGGTGGTCGGGTCCGTGTCTTTTAGAAGGTCCCCGCGTCTCTATGAGGAGTCAGAGTATGTGTCTTTGTTGAATATTCTTTCTAATATATTTTTATGTAGGGAGGAAGCTGATGCAGGCATTTGGACTCCTAATCCTTCTGAAAAGTTCTCTACCAAGTCTTTCTACAATATGCTTGAGGATGGATCCTCTTTCAAATCCCCTTGCTCACTTGTGTGGTCAGGTTTGGCACCACCTAGGGTGGAGACTCTTTGTTGGTTGGTGGCTAAAGGAAATGTGTCTACAGCGAATAACCTTAGAAAAAGAGGCTTGTCTTCACAAGAGATTTCAGATGTGTGCCCTTTATGTGAGAATGGGTTGGAGACAGTGGATCACCTTTTCTTGCACTGTTAAGTTTCATCCTCTTTGTGGAGAGAATTCGGTCAGAGATGTAGATTAGCTTGGTGTTTGACAGGCTCTATGATTAGTGTGTTTGAAGCTTGGAGATTTTGTCCTTTTTCAGGATGCAGGGCGGTACTGTGGAGACTTATCCCTTTTACTATAGTGTGGTCCATTTGTAAAGAAATGAATGATAGAATTTACAAGGGAGCAAAAAAGGTCTACAACAATCTTCTTTCAGTTATTACTTGGAGAATAGCAAGGTCGACTTTAGTGAGGGAGGAGTTTACTAATTTCAAAATAGACGATATTCTTCATAATTGGGAGGCTTGTTTGCTTTGTTCAGTGCCTCAAATCATGAAGGTGGAAGTTTGGTGTCCTCCCTCAAGGGGCTTTTTGAAGTTTAATATCGATGGGGCGGCTAGAGGAAAGCCAGGGGCAGCGGGTGTTGGGGGCATGCTTAGGGACCACAAAGGGGATGTCTTGTTTATGTTCTCTAAGAATGATGGTATCAAGGAATCAAATGAGACTAAGGTGTTGGCAATTTTAGAGGATCTTCGATTGTTTTTCTCTTCATTTCGTGAAAAATTATTGGTGTTGAGTGACTCATCAAATGCTATCACTTGGATCTCAAGCAATGAGAGTCCTTGGAGGTTCTGATGCAGCGGCAATACCATATCAGTGCAGCAAAGCACACGGGCACATAAGGGACCCATGAAATTTTGATTTTTTATCATTAGATTTGATTTTAGCAAAGATTGTAATTAGGATTAGTTTCTAATTTGGATAGGATTATTATTTGGTTTCCTAGTTTGATTAGGATTGTTTTCTTAGCCCTTTTCTTGTCATATAAATATAACATTGTAGAGATTGGTAATCTCATATTGGAGTTGATAGAATTTTCCCTTTCATGGGTTTATCATTGGAGAATGATCTTCTTCGTGTGATTGTTCCCTAGGAACCCTAATTGTGCTCCGACACTTGCGATCCTAACCATACGATTGCATCACATTCCACTTCCTCTTTGCGGAAATCAAGTCCTTATCTTCTCAAGGTTATGTCGAGTTTAAGCATGTTAGAAGGTCGGCGAATGCAATTGCGGACTCTCTAGCGAAACAAGGGGTAGACTGGGTTATTCCTTTGATTACTTACACCATGTAATTGTCTACCTTTGTTCTTGTATGCCTTCCTTTTTTTTTTTTTTTTTTTGAAAATGGTGACTGAATTCATTGCTCAAAAAAACTTTACAGTATAAGAGAAATACACTGAACTCAAAACGCCCCAAACAAAATTGGGGAGAGCAACCAAAACCAGAAAAAAAGAGGGACCTAAGCCCAAAAAAAGGAGGGCAACAACCCCGAGAAAACAAGCTAAACAGAAATATAGAACTCTACTTGAAGAACTCCCTCTTTGGCGAGCCTATCCGCTTCGTCATTGGCCAAGCGCTTGATATGGTGGAAGGAAATATTGAAACCACCTAAAAGTTGTATGACCCCTCAATGACATCCGCCAGGTACCAAGGGTGGTTTGAAGATTGGGATGCCCATTGAATTGCGCAAAAAGAATCCCCTTCAACAAGTAATCGATGAGGATGGAGATTAACTGCTTCTCGTAGGCCAATTTTGAGAGCTAACAATTCACCTTCGTCGATGGAACAAATTCCAGCTAGGCCCCGAGTAAGAAAGTATGGTATTACCTTCCTCGTTACGAATAACACCCGCTAGACCAGGATTACCCAAAGCACTACCATCAAAATTAAGCTTGAGGGTGCCTAGAGGGGGAGTGCACCATCTAGGAGAGACCTGCATATGGTGAGGATTAGAGAAAGCCACTTCCTTCAAGTTATGAATAATGGAATTCATCGAGATCCCTTTGAAGATAGGAAGAGTAGAAACCCAAAGAGCCACTAAGTACCTCACTTTGTTAACTAATTTGTTAACATCGGAGGACTTTCCTTCGAAGCATCTCAAGTTTCTCTCTTTCCAAATGGACCAAATAGCCGCCAAGAAAGACACCTTCCACATGATCGTTTCCCTCTTGGACCCCACGCCTAATCTCCAAAACTCAAATAAAGATGGGAGAGAGTTAGGTAGAGGACCGGAAACGTGGAACAAAGGGAAGATCAACATCAATATGTGGTGGGCTATAGAACAATATATCATGAGGTGATCAATGCACTCTTCCCCTGCCCAGTACATGGCAAGCGTTAACAATGATGACCCGCCGACGTTGTAGGTTGTCCATTGTCAAAATTCCTCCGAGTATCGCAGTCCACCCAAAAGCAATCACCCTCGGCGGGGCTTTAATACTCCAAAGGCTAGCCCGATTAAAAAGGTTGACCACCGCATCTCTAGTAATAGATAGGAAGAAGGAAGCGACCGAGAATATGCCATCAGCAAAAGCCATCCAAACTCTTCTGTTTTTACCCTTTCGAGATGAATACCTCATCAAGAACAAGCAACATAGAGTGGAATTGTGATTCCTCAATCTTGTTTAGATTCCTTCGGAACATAGGTCCCCAAACAATATGCTTGCCTCTTCTTTCCATGTAGTCAATAACTTTGGCCTCCTGGTTACTGGCACAATGAAACAAGTCCGGAAAAGAAGTTGCTAAGGGGGCATCCCCCACCCAAAGGTCCATGGAAACGAACTTTATCACCCTTGCCCACAAGGAATCTCACCTGTCTAAGGAATATCTCGTCTGCAGCAAGGATCCCTTTTCATAAACCAGAAAAGCGAGGAATAGGGTCTTGAATAAACCAACCATCCCTAGAAGCATTATACTTAGAGAATATAACTTTCTTCCATAAGCCATGAGAATCATCCCCAAATTCTCCACAGCCATTTGCCAAGTATAGGCAAATTCATTTCCTTCAGAGATCTAAAGACCCAGACCACACTCTTTTTTTCAGCTTGCAAACTTCAGACCACTTGATCAAATTTTTCTTCTCTTTGCCATGCCAAAGAAAATCTCTTTGCAGCTTCTCAATATGCTTGATAACCTCCATCGGGCACTTAAAAGAGCAACATGAAGTAAATCGGAAGATTGGCCAAGGAAGCTTTAATTAGGGTAATTCTTCCACTGAAGGATAAAACATTAGCCTTCCATAAGAAGTTTTCTCTACCGTCTTTCAATCACCGGGGACCAAAGGGATTTAGAAGCTACACCACAACAAAGAGGAAGGCCCAAGTAAGAAGATGGGAGGGATCCAGCTTTGCATCCAAAGAGATTGGCTAACCTCGTCAATCGATCTTCAGTCACCCTCACACCAATCATTTCGCTACGAAAGAAGTCAACTCTAAGGCCTGACACTGCATCAAAACATAAGAGGATTGCCTGGATATTGCGAAGATGAATCTCGTTATCATCACAAAAAAGGAGAGTGTCATCTGCAAACTATAGATGGGAAATTTCCTTAGCACCATTAGAGGGAAAGAAGCCATTGATGCGACTAGCATTACTCGTTGCCTATACCATCCTGCTTAGAGCTTCACCAATGATAACGAATAAGAAAGGGGATACGAGTCCCCCCGACGAAAACCTCTAGTAGCGGAGAAGAATCCAATTGGACATCCATTGATAAGAATAGAGAAGGTAGCTGATCTCAGGCACTCTAAGATCAAACCCCGCCATTTGACACCAAAGCCCATTCTCCTCATTAAATATTGCAAGAATTCCCATTCCACCCGATCATAAGCCTTCTCTGTGTCCAATTGACAGATGATGCCAAGCTTTTGTTGTCTATATCTTGAGTGAATGCATTCATTTGCAATGAGCACGCCGTCTAGAATTTGGCTACCATGAACAAAAGCTCTTTGGGCAACAAATATTAACTCAAGAAGTACTTTCTGAAGCCTGGAAGCTAGCACCTAAGCCAAAATTTTGGCATTCTTCACATCCATCCGATAAAGAGGCCATGAACGAGATGCTGCAATAGCAAGAATTGTACGCACAGTTGTCATCTTGGCGACCGGAGCAAATGTCTCATCATAGTCAATACCATACTCTTGACGGTTGCCAAGTGCCACTAACCGAGCCTTATAACGGGCCAGAGTACCATCAGGATGTAGCATGATAGAGGAAACCAACTTACATCCAATGGGTTTGATGGACGGAGGACGTTGAACAACATCCCATGTGTGATTCACTTTGAGTGCGTCAAATTCTTCCTGCATGGCCCGACGTCGACACTCGTGTTGCACTGCTTAGGAAAAATGGTTAGATATATGAACAGAAGACAGAGTAGCAAGTAAGGAAGTATGGGTTAAACCAAACCGATCAAGTGGGCGGGAAATTCTAGATGATCGACGAAGAGGAACTGACTAGAAGATGTCTGGAGCAAGAGTTGGATTAAGTGCCGAGGAAGCTGACATATCAAAAGGCTCAGGTGCAATCGTATTTTCCCGTCTACGTCTTTCATACACAAGTATAGGCTTGATATTTTTCGTAGGTGGAACAGGAGTATCACCAAAAAAAAAGAAACAAGTGAAATCACAGTAGATGTATCATGATCCAGATGATGTTGGAAAAACTATTGATTTTCAAAAAACACAACATTATGAGAAGTCCGGATACGTTTTACCTTCGGATCATAACAGAAAAATCCTTTATGGTCATTCGCATAACCTAAAAAGGCACACTTAGAGGATTGAGGAGACAGTTTTGTGCATTCAACTGGGGGAAGAAGAATAAAACATATACACCTAAAAGTATGGAGATGAGAATAAATAGGATGCTTATGAAATAAAAAAAATAAGGTGTTTCATTCTCTATACAAGGGGAGGGTAACCTATTTATAACATGAACCGATGTGGACAGAGCTTTGGGCCAAACTTTTGGTAGAACAGAGGATTCTAAGAGTAGTGATCGAAAAGGTGTCTGTTTTTCCTCTCAGACACACCATTTTGTTGGGATGTATAGGACATGATTTTTGAGAAATTATCCCTTCATTTTGCAAAAAATTCCGAAACTCATTAGAAACATATTTACCACCAGAATCTATGTGAAGTGTTTTAATGGATGTGGAGAAGTGATTTTCCACATAAGCTAACAAAATTTTAAAAGTAACAAACACGTTAGATTTTGAATGCAAGAAATAAATCCATGTAAAGCAACTATAATCATCGATGAATGTAACAAAATACTTAAAATGAGAATGTGATATGACAGGTACTATACCCCATACATCACTCTGAACAAGATCAAAACATTTCAATGATAAAGAGGCACTAAAGGGAAAAGGAAGAGTCTTGCTCTCGCTCATTTTACAAATACAACAATTAAAATAAACATCTTTAAGAGAAATTTTATTATCATGAAGCAAGCCAGATTTAAACAGAGACAACAAAGTACGAGAATGAGGATGGCCTAATCTATTGTGCCATAATTGGCTCTTATTTGAGCTAGAAGCAAAAAACAAGGCAGATGCAACCAAATTCCTATCTTGCGTAGATAGTTGTAGCGGAAAAAGACGGCCACACTTAGGCCCCTTCGCTCTCACCTTCCCCGATGCTTGATCATGTACAACACAACTAGAACGAGAAAAGGAGACAGAACAATGATTATCAATTAGTTGTCCAACAGATAATAAATTGGTAGATAACTGAGGAGAAAGAAAAACATGACTCAAAGGTAAGGGATGTGAGATCTCACTGATGGCAATACTAGGTATACTACTACCATCTGCTGTATTGATTCGGAGATTTTCATCATAAGGCTTTAAATGAGATAAATTATCAAAAGAGTGGGTTATATGATTACAAGCCCCTGAATCCAAATACCAGATAGAGTTTGAATTTTTGGTTTTACCTGAGAAGCCAAGAGCGGAAAAGGCATTTATGATCATCTGTTGAACCATTTCAGGAGTAAGAGATGATGAAGAAGCAGGCTGAGCAGGCATCATTGTATTGGCAGCAGGACTCAGTGCAAGAGAAGAAGCATCTAGGGTTGCCAAATTAGCCTTCTGAGAGGTAGCTTGAGCACGGCTCCAACATTCAGGAAAAACATGGCCCTTGCGTTTGCAGTAAGAGCAAGATTTTTTATTGCATTGAGTGGCGACATGTCCATACTTCTGACAGCAATAACACTATACTTTGCTCATATCTCTGTTTTGCTATTTAGGACGTGCAAGATAAGCAGCAGTCATTGGACCGGTGGAAATTGCTTGCTGAAGAGCAGCCTAGGTTGTAAGATGTTCCTCGTGAAAGGGCTCTCCTAAGCAAGAATCAATAGAGAGGGGGGCTGGGGGGTGCTGCTCATCAAATTCGAACGTACATGTTCAAATTCCGATCTAAGTTTTATCAAGAATTGATCCCTTTGACTAGTGGAATGAATGCTTTGAACCACGGCAATCGAGGCATCAGGTAGACTGGAGTAAATAATCTCAGTATAGTCCGTCCATAAGCAAATAAAATTAGAGTAATATTCTTGAATGGACATTGTCCTTTGATTAAACTAAGAGAGCTCATGTTCCAAATAGAACCGTCAGGCTAAGTTATCCTTTTGATAAACCTATTTGAGATAGTCCCACATTCCTTTTGTTGTTTTACAGGGTCTAAGATTCAGGCTGTATTGTGGATCTACTAACCCCAAAAGCCAAGTCATTAGTTGAGCATCTTTGGTTTTCCATTTGGAGACTGCCTTCACATCCTCTAAAGGTTTTGGATCAGTCCCATCTACAAGACCCCATAATTCTTTTCCCTTAAGGTATATTTGAAACTGGAAGGCCCATGATGTATAATTGGTCCCATTAAACTTAATCAGTGACATTTCACGTTTGTCCATGATGACCAATTGGTTTTAAAGAGATCGGGACCCTAGATGGGGTTCACAGCAGAATCGGATCTCAAATCAGAAATTGGGGTATGCTTACGGAGTTCATGTATCTCTAGGCTGGATTCCAAGAGTAGCAGGCCAAAAAAAAACTGTCCAAGTAAAACAAATTGATTTCTGGTTCTCAAAAAATTATAGAAAATCCACCCATAATTCCCAGGAATAGCACAAAACTATAGAGAATCAATTTATGGAAGTCCGTAGGGATCTCTGGTGTGCCAGAGATGATCGAATGATGATCAGAGCCCAGGAACAGGTCTGACAACCTTGATTTCTTCATTGGATCTGATCCAGGTCTTCCACAAATTGATCAAAATGTTAATCAGAGATCTCTTGAGGTGAGGAAATACTTTTTCGTATTCAATGAGCCAAGTTTCATCCAAATCAGAGAAGAATCCAACAATCTGGACGGTTGACATGAAAACAAGTGCTAGAAATTGAAAAACCACAAAACCAGTCATAAATCCTACCTTCAAGCAGCCAAAAATTCTGAAAAAATCACCAGAAATCCCAGAATAGCCAATCGACCATCACAGACAAGGTTGTTGATGTTGTCTTGATCATCGCAAGTGGGCCACAGAGAAACTGGGTTGGTAGGCAGTGATCTTTGTCCCAAACGCTGTCGTTCTCTAAGAACAGAGGTCCAGGAAGAGGAAGCCTTCCTCCTTAAATCAACTGAGATTGTATCGAACAAGATAGAGAGTGATTTGATGTTCTTGAAGCCAAAGCTTATATCAGGAGCTCTGATTCCATGACACGAACAAAAAGAAACGAACTAAAACTTGTGGAAAACTCGGATCCATTCCTTGGACGATCCTTGCTTTCTTTTATAGTCTCCTTTAGCCTTAATCAAGGCAATTACCATCTAATACAATCTGTGTATGGAAAGTAAATATATTACAATCTCTGTATAATGAAAGGGAATCAATTATGGTAAGATTAGTCAATCCTAAATTATCCCACGTGATGGGTCAATTTGTACATGGAATGGGCCTAGTGGGCTCTGTGCGCCAACTGGTGTTAACAACCCTCTTTTAGCCAAAGGATTTTAGATCTTTGCCTCCATTTAATTTTCTCTTCCTTAGCTTTTGAAAGAAACTTCTCTTTTAGGATATGACAAAGAGAAATCTCACTATCCGACAACTGCCCTGCTTCCTCCTTGGAATCAATCTCCTCAATCGAGCACGGAAGATCCGCCATTGAAGTCTCCACACTTCCGAGACTAGTTTTGGCCCAATCTTTGGTTTTAGGTTTTAAACTCTTCAACTTTTTAGTTAATCTAAAACCCGCCCCATCCTTGAAAATGAAGTTCAGACAACCAAGAACGAATTAAATCATCAAAACCCTTTTCTTCCAACCACATAAGCTCAAAACGAAAAGGCTTTGGACCCCATGATTCCTTTTTAGAGTCTAAAACGATGGCTAAGGTTGGTTTCCGCAGTGCAACCTGAGAAGAGTGAGGATAAAGGTACGTCCAATCACCTGAAATCAAAAATCTATCCAACCAAGTCATTACAAGAGGTATCGGGTGATTGGACCACGTGAAGGAGGCCCCATTTAACTGTAAATCCAGAAGACTATGATTGTTTATCCAATCAGAGAACCCACACATTTCAAAGGACATTCTACAACCTCCCAGTTTTTCTTCTGGAAATCTGATGATATTAAAGTCGCCCCTAATGCACCACGACCCAGACCATCTTGCTTTAACTACATCCAACTCCCTCCAGAAATCTGCTCTTCTCTGGCTAGCATTGGAAAAGATAGGCCCAGCCCACCAAGGGCCCAAGCCCATTACAAGCCTATCTCACGTAGGATGTAATCAAATCTATGTGTATAGCTGATTTCTCTCATTAGTTAGCTGATTTCTCTCTTTGTGATTTCCTTGTATAGATTAAGATTGATTAGGATTGATTCTTTCATTCTTTCATTGTAATCTTAACATACTTGGTGCCTTGATTAAGGTAACTATTGTTTATAAAAACAGATCAATCGATGATCAAAAGATCATTGAGTTTTCTCCCCATATTGCTATCTTCTTCCTCATCTCATCTCATCACAGACTCTCACAGAGTCTTACATGGTATCAGAGCACTGTGGGATATCTCCATCTCTCACTTGCAATTCTTTCTCACGGATCTAGAAAGAGCATCTTGCTATTTGTCGTCATTCTTCACTGTCGACATTCTTCACTGTGCAGCGAGGAGATCAAGGTGGGCCACCATCAGATCATCACGATAGCACCTACAACCACTACCACAGTGGTCGACCCCCCTCTCTGAGATTTATGGGCATTTTTTCAGGATTTTTAGCACATCAGAGGTAGGCCATCTACTGCCACTTGTGCTTTCACAGTTTTACAGGATAGTTTTCATCAGATCCGTTCAATTTTGCGGATTTTCATCCGTTTGCCTTGCAACCTGATCTGGAAGTTAGTAAAAAGACTCCTCCATAAGACTGTATTCTCTGATCAGAGGTCTGATCCTTTTGTGGGGCCCACGTGACCAATCCAGGACCAAAACAGTGGTCCTCTGGCATTTTTTTCTGCTGTTTTGGGTTGTTTTCTGCACTGTTCTGTTTTCTACACTGTTCTGCTGGGTTCGTTTCCTGTTTGGAGTTCATCTTCTTACTCCAGTTGGCCATCTGCACCAGAAATTCAGCCTTTCTTGCTGATTATTGCTGTTTCGTTCTCTTCTCTCTGTCAGAGATCATGGACAAGTATGATGTAATTCCCGTTAAGTTTAATGGGCAAAATTATGTCTTGGTCCTTCCACTTACAGAACTTTGTCGAAGGACAGGGCCTTTTTTGGTTATCTTGATGGATCGATAACCAAGCCTCAGACTACAAGTACTGCAGACTCCAAAGGTCTAGCCACTTGGTCCAAAGAGAATGCGAAAGTCATCACTTGGATCCTTAACTCTATTGATCCTTCTCTGGCTGTGGCTCTTCAAGCCTACACCACAGCAGTTGATATGTGGGCTCATCTGAAGAAAGTCTACCATCAAACCAATAAAGCTCGGAAATTTCATCTAGATAGTGAAATTGCCAGATACAGTCAAGGGGATAAAACTGTGCAGGAATACTTTAATGGTTTCCTCACCTTATGGACTGAAAGGGATTCTATGCTGATCCAAACGGTCTCTTCTGGATTTCTGTCTGAGGCTCTCCAGTTACAAGAAGAAACTCATATTAGCCAGTTTCTTATGAACCTACGACCGGAATTTGAATTTGTTCGCTCTGCGCTAATGAATAGGGAGAATACTGCTAATCTTGATACGTGCTTCCAAGAAGTCCTTCGCGAAGAACTTCGTCTCACTTCACAGCGCACTATTCTAGAAGCACCCAAAGCCTTCCTTGCGCCTCTTCCTGATTCCTCTGCTCTTCTGGCAACTCCAAAGCAGCCTCAATGTTATGAATGCAAAGGCTTCGGACATATTGCCAAAAATTGTCGCAAGAAATTGGTTTGCAGATATTGCAAACGGACCGGTCATGTGATTGATGATTGATGACTGTCGAAGTCTGCATCGACGGAATGAAACACAGCCTAAGAAGCTTCCCTCCCATATGCCAAAACAGAATGTTCCATCAGCATTTCAGGCTCAAGCCCCAGTATCAGATACAGGCAGCACTTCCTCCGAGGCTATCTCCATGACTCCTATTCAAATTCAAGACCTGATTCAGAGCACAGTCACCTCTGCATATGCGTCTATGGGCTTCTCTGGTCGTCGGTATCAACCTCATTCTCATATAGCATCTCCTGCCATTCATTCTTCTGCATCTCTTTCTTCTTCTATCACCTCTTCCACATGGTTTTTAGATTCAGGAGCCTCCAATCATATGACATCTGTAGAACATAGCTTTACAGATTCCCACCCTTACCTTGGAAAAGAAAAAATTACCACTGCCAATTGTAATCAACTACCCATTTCTGGAGTTGGTACCATTACCTTATCTAGTGTCACTGGCCCGTCCATCACCCTTTCTAATGTCTACTTTGTTCCAAAATTATCAGCCAATTTACTTTCTATAGGACAACTTATTGATGATGGCTACCTAGTTTACTTCTCTTCCTCTGGTTGTGTCATACAGGGGCGGCAAACTGGGAAGGTGATCGCGACGGGGAGTAAACATGGGCGCCTGTTTTTGCTGGACATTGGACATCACTCCTTTTTTGCTTCTTCTTCTAATAATTTTAAAAACTTGTGGACGGTTTGGTATAACCGTCTTGGTCATGTGAACAATGCCTATTTAATTTCTTTATTTCAACTTGGCTGTTTGGACTCTACAATTGATAATAAAATGATGTCTTCTTTATCTCAATCAAAATGTGAAATTTGTTGTTTAAGTAAGAGTCATATTTTGCCATTCTCTATTCATAATTCTCGTGCATTAGAATCATTTGACATCATTCACACTAATGTTTGGGGCATAGCTCCTACCTTGAGTAGGGCAGGATTCAAGTACTATGTGACATTTATTGATGATCATTCTCGATATACTTGGATTTATTTCATGCGTTTAAAATCTGAAGTGTTTTCTGTTTTTCAAAGATTCTATAACATGGTCCACACCCAATTTAAGAAAGATATCAAGATCCTTAGATCTGATTCTGGCGGAGAATACATGTCTCATGAATTCTCTGTTTTCCTTTCTGATAAAGGAATTCTTCATCAAAAATCTTGTCCGCACACTCCACAGCAGAATGGAGTTGCGGAAAAAAAGAACAAACATATTCTTGAAACTGTTCGCACCCTTTTATTGGCATCCTTAGTTCCTCCTGAATTTTGGTGTGATGCTGCCCAGACTGCGGTATATCTGATCAATCGTCTTCCTAGTACTGTTCTAGGCAAGACTACTCCTTACGGAGTTCTCTTTGAACATCCTCCTTCATACTCTCACCTACGTGTGTTTGGTTGTCTGTGTTTTGTTCATCTTCCACCGACTGAACGCACTAAGCTATCTCCACAGGCTGCCAAATGCGTCTTTCTTGGTTACAGTTCTGAACACAAAGGGTTCTTGTGTTATGACCGATTTGAAAAACGCATGCGAATCTCTCGAAACGTGATTTTCCTGGAACAAATCCCTTTCTTTTCATTGCATTTAGATCATCATCCTATTGCTGTGTCCTACTTGCCACAATTCCCAGAATCTGCTCCTGCCTCACCTGCTATCAAGGTCTATGTCCGGCGTAACAAGGTTCCTCCTATGGTGCCTCCCTCTCCTGATCATCTCTCAGTATAGCCTCCTGCTCCTACAGGTAATCATGTTTCTTCTGATAATATCCTCTCTGCGACGATCTAATCGTCTTTCCATTGCCCCTAACCGCTATGGGTTTCCTGCTCTCTTTTCATCCTTAGATAGTGCTCCCCTACCCACTTCATATTCATAGGCCTCGAAGATTGCTTACTGGCAGGATGCTATGAATGAGGAATTGCTCGCTCTCGAAGCAAATCAGACATGGGACTTGGTACCGGCTCCTGAAGGAGCCTCTGTGATTGGTAGTAAATGGATCTTCTCCATAAAAGTCCACTCCGATGGGAGTCTCGATCGCTACAAAGCTCGATTGGTTGCACAGGGTTATAAACAGGAGTATGGAATCGACTATGAGGAGACATTTGCACCAGTGGCTAAAATGACCACCGTTCGTACTCTCCTCTGTGTCACTGCAGCCCGCAACTGGCCTCTGTGGCAAATAGATGTCAAAAATGCTTTTCTTCATGGGGATTTACAAGAGACTGTCTACTTAAAGCCTCCTCCAGGATATGCTTGTCCTCCTAAGCATGTTTGTAAGTTGCGGAAATCTTTGTATGGACTTAAGCAAGCTCCCAGGGCTTGGTTCGATAAGTTTCGGGCAGCCATTCTTCAAGCAGGATTTCGTCAGTCATTCGGATAGCTCACTATTTCTTCGATGGACATCGAAGGGCTACACTTTCCTGTTAGTCTATGTTGATGATATGATTATCAGTGGCAATGATAGTGCTAGCATTACGGAACTCAAACATCATCTCACTCGCCACTTCAGAATGAAGGATCTTGGTCCTCTCACCTACTTTCTGGGGCTGGAGTTCTTGCGTAGCAAATCTGGCATTCGGGTTCATCAGCGGAAATATGCTACAGATTTAATCACTTCGGCAAGACTCGATGATGCTCACACTTTTGATACACCTATGGAGTTGAACAGCAAGATCAGTGCTGATGACGGCCCTCCCCTGGATGACCCCTCTGTTTTCCGGCTGATCGTTGGTAGTTTGCTCTATTTAACTATGACTCGGCCGGATATCTCTCATGCTGTTCATACGATTGCCAGTTTGTGAGCAATCCTCACAAACCTCACCTTGCTGTTGCTTTGCGCATACTCCGCTATGTCAAAGGCACCCTTAATCATGGTCTCTTCTACTCTTCCAGCGCTTCTCTGCACTTATCGGCATATGCGGATGCTGATTGGGCCGGTTGCCCAGATTCTAGGCGATCTACCACTGGCTGGTGTATGTTTCTTGGGGACTCTCTGATATCGTGGAAATGCAAGAAGCAAACCACTGTTTCCAAATCTTCTGCTAAGGCTGAATATCGGGCGATGTCGTCTGCTAGCGCTGAGATCATCTGGCTACGCCGTCTTCTCTGTGAATTTGGTGTCAGTATTGGTGGTTCTACCCCTCTTCATGGTGACAACACAAGTGCTACCAGAATTGCTAACAATCCGGTCTTTTATGAACGAACGAAGCATATTGAGATCGATTGTCACTTCATTCGTCAGCATGTTGTTACTGAGAAGATCACTCTGCCTCATGTCTCTACTCTTAACCAATTAGCAGATATCTTCACAAAAGCTCTCCCCAAAACGCGTCATCATGATCTTACTAGCAAATTGATGTTTTCTGCCTTACCACATCAATTTGAGGGGGAGTGTAAAAGATAGGCCCAGCCCACCAAGGGCCCAGGCCCATTACAAGCCTATCTCACGTAGGATGTAATCAAATCTATGTGTATAGCTGATTTCTCTCATTAGTTAGCTGATTTCTCTCTTTGTGATTTCCTTGTATAGATTAAGATTGATTAGGATTGATTCTTTCATTCTTTCATTGTAATCTTAACATACTTAGTGCCTCGATTAAGATAACTATTGTTTATAAAAACAAATCGATCGATGATCAAAAGATCATTGAGATTGATTAGGATTGATTCTTTCATTCTTTCATTGTAATCTTAACATACTTAGTGCCTTGATTAAGGTAACTATTGTTTATAAAAACAGATCAATCGATGATCAAAAGATCATTGAATTTTCTCCCCATATTGCTGTCTTCTTCCTCATCTCATCTCATCACAGACTCTCACAGAGTCTTACAAGCATGTGGGCCATAGACAACAGAAATGCGACGATCCTTGTGAATTTAAAGATCCTCCAAAACAACTAAAACAGAAAATTCATCCACCCATTGCACCTTAGAGGCGACCTAGTGAGTATTCCACGAAAGGAAGGTACCTCCAGAGGAGCCACATGCCTTGAGGGCCACCCATTTAACAAACTTACCACCCCAAATATCCTTCACCACCTCCTCCCTAGAATTAATTTTAGACTCCTGAAGAACTACAACCATCTTCTGCATCTTGATCACCTGCTTAACAATGGCTCTCCAATCGATACTACCGAGACCCTTAACACTCCAAGATAAAGTCTTCATTGACACTGTTTACCTTTTATCTTTAAGTTTTGAGGAATTTGATTCAAACACTGACTACCCACACTCGTATCTGTGTTCTTATCATAGATCACTGAGGTCTTTAAGCTCTGCAGTTCTCTTATTACTTTTTTATTAGCCCTATCCTTCACCCTTGCAACATTATTAGACTATTCACGACCTTGAGCAAACCAAATTAGTAAGTCCCAGTCACTGTCGTTGTTGCCCACGGAGATACCGACCGCCTTCCCACAAACCACTATCTGGGACTTAAGCTAGTCACTGGAACCCGACTCACCATCCTCCAGAGTAGTCGGAATTGAATTCTCCGAATGGAACTCACACTCCTCCAATCTGTCATCAGCAACTACTTCAAGGATTGTCCGATGCAACTAATCTGGAGTCTAGATAAAAACCCTATCTGAACAGGCAGGAGCATAGGAGTCCACACTCCAAGCCATCTTGCAAGGGGATATACAAGTTTTACCCAATCCATTTGTCTTGATTTGAAACTCCCCAGGAATAGACGCTGATAATACTGCAAAAGGTGGGATAGAGTCACCAAGGCCAGTGATGGGTAGGCAGTTCACCGGAGAGACATCGAAAATCTCCATCATAGCCAAAGTTCAGTCCGCCTCCCCTTGTCTCTTCCTAGACTGCCGCTTCGGTGCTAAGAGATTTTCCTCTTTGCTTTATTCAATCTTCTCCGAGCTCAAAAAGAGGATCGCAACAGGGGAACCCCTCTGGCGATCAACTACCAGTTGTGGATTGTGCTCTGAGGTCGTCTTCGAGAGAAGGATCATCGAATCTGCCCTACCTCGTATGCATGAGCATGTATTCTTTCCAAGACTTCTTTGGCCATCGACTATCGCATGAAGCCTGAAGATCATCCTCGCAGTTTGTCTCCAGCGGAAGAGGCCAGAGGTTCGGCCCTAGCTCCTGTACAAACGCTCCTCTCAGCTTTGGAAGTGTCTGAGGCCTCTTTTGAACCCACCTTTATCGAAAAGAGTATTAACTAAAACATCGGGCCTAACACCATCTTCAAGCCCATGGTCCAGCAAAGGGTCCAAACCAAATTGTGGCTCAGGATCCAACATAGAGGTCCAGCTCCAAGGGCAACGATCCAAATCCAAGGCGTTAGAATTCAAATTTCACTAAAAAAGGGGGATATTCAAATTTGAAAACACCGAGATGACGTCATCATCTTCCTTCACCGGAACTAACTAGCTGAACCTACCATCACCACTTCTTCCAGATGGGATATCTTCACAACATAGGAGATTAGTCTTCAATTTTCTAGTATTTGGAGCAGTGGCCTGCGAATCAACAATACCTTTGTCTTCCATTTCCAACTCCACTTGGATGGGCACACCCAGATCGTCTAGCCAACGATTTAATCTCCGAGGAAGTTTCTGGTTCAAGTCTCTAGCCACTTTGACCCTTCCAAAAAGGAGATTGTCCTTCCTAGATGTAACAAGGTCCACCTCTACTAAGGATCTCCAAACATGCGAGGGGACACCTTTGAATCTAACCCAGACATCAGAGGGAGGGCAACCCATTACTTCCATCCATCTTTCTAATGCAATGAAGGGGTTATTCTCAGAAACAGTTGCTAGCTGAAGAAGATCTGCAACTTCTGCTTCATATTGGAGTTCCAGCCAGACCACCAATGGGCCAAAAAACCAAATACAGATGGTATTTTGCCCCAATGTTTTTGCAGGCAACACTCGATCTGAGAAGTGGTTACCACCCAATCCTTCAGGAACCCAACTAGACTAAATCTCATGGCCTCTTTGCCTTCTGACATAACTTTAGCAGACAATGTAACCCTGAGAATATCTCCATCCTTGACAATCCAGCCTTCCTTGCTCAGAGAGGGGTTCTCCTTCACTAGAAACGCAGGATCCTTCCAAGCCAGCCAGACAGTGGCGGAGGGGCACCAATCTTAGTCTGAGAGGCATTTCTTTGAGTAGCATTAGCACCCTGTTTAAACTTGGATAGCTGTGCTTGGATTTTCCTACCTCCCCGAGATCTGCTACGAGCCATCTCCACAGCTCTCTCTGCCTCTTGGATGGATCCAAATCTGCCAAAGGCAAAGCCTCTCTTCTTCCCACTACACTTGTCAATGGGTATGAAAGAGTCCTAAATCTTACCTGCCCTACAGAACATGGCTTCCAACTCTGTTTTGGAGGTTTCTTCAGCAATATTGGAAACAAACAAAGTGAGAGTTCTCCCTAAGATGAAGAATCCTTCGTGGAATGGAGGCAGTCCTCATAAACCCCATTAACAGCCTGCTTGCCTGCAACCCCATTAACAGTTTGTTTTCCTGCAACTCTTCTCCGTTCTTGCCTTTTCTCTTCTTCCTCCATTTCTCTAGTATGGGGATGTTAGTTTTCAGCGTCAGGAATTTTGTTCAGCCATTCCAGTCTTTGTATGCCTTCTTTTTAATATATTGTTTCAGTTACCGTTAAAAAAAAAAAAAAAAAAAAGGTTGATATGACTGAAAAGCTACCATCAATGCACAAGATAGAATAAAAGAATTTTTTTTTTTATAAATTCACCTTTCGACTCTTTGATACATGGGAAGTCCTTTTGACTCTCACATATCAAAAACATATCATTCTTTTAATTTTGGGCATGAGGGATTAAAGGATTCTTATAACTTACAAATACTGGAGAGATGCATTGATTCATGGATAATAGGAGTCTTCCTCTAGAGAGGGTCTTTTTTCTCCTTCATTTGTGATTTTGAGAGAGAGAGAGAGAGATCATGGAAGCCAAGGCTATTTGGAAAAAAAAAAAAAAGGAACTATTGCATACCTCAGATTCTACAGAGGAAAGCACTAAAAGATCTACAACTAGAAGATAATTCGGACTTCAAGTGAGTTACTTCATCATCTTCATGAAAGCAGTTGGGTTCGGCCATAAGAATTCCATTTCAAATTTTCACTTCAGAATTCATGTGACAACTTTTATGTCAGCTCACAACCTACCTAACGCAACCCCCCTCCTTTATCACACAAATCGTTCCGCAATAGTTCTTTCTAAGTTTTCTTTTTGAACAAAACCTCATATTTAATGCTTGAGCTCTAATAGATATTTTCAAATGAAAAGAACTCAGCACATGCCATAACGAATTTAGCTCCAAACTGAAGCCAACTAGTTGTTTACGGTTCTGAACCATAAAGAATTAACCTGCAAATTGTTCAATTCAAACCATTTGTAGTTCGAGGTCAGTTTGGGCAATTTTGGGTAACTATGATACTCCCCAAGAATTCTATATCACACTCATCTGGTATTCCACATTTATTCTATCACATTCATCTCCTCTCTTCCTCATGTCCACTAATATCCCCTCGGATCATTACACTTCCTCCATTGGGTATATCTTGCATTACCTCATCCATCAAGTCCGAAACGTTCTCTTTATCTTTTTCACTTAACCCTACTAGGGGCAAATAGCACTAATGACGTCAAGGATATTTGTACCTAGCACATTTTTAATTACCATGCTGTTATTATTCTTTTATCTTCACCTTTACAATCTTATCCTTCAAATATCCAATCAATTACAATGCTAATTTCATTTCCAGAATTACACTTCACTACACAAAATAGATCAAAACCCATCACCCTATCATTCTTTCTTCTCTCTTCTACAAACTTATCCTTTATATATCCTTCAACTATGTTGTTAATCCATTACTGACTAGCAAGGACGATGGCCTTCTTCCCTTTCCACTTAATCTCTTGTAAACACACTATGTCAACAATTCTCTTTTCAAAGGATCTACTAAGTACCAACTCCAAACTCTTTCTTGTGAGAGTACTCACGTTCCAAGAATCCATCCTCACTTTGTAGTTTAGTCTTTCAAGGTGAGTTCCCCTTTCATTTCTTCCTGATCCCTAACCCTATTTTGTGTATTACTGTAGGAAATGCTAGCCAACCCTTTCTAGACACTACAACCAGGTTATGTCGCAGCCAGTCACTTCATTAAAGGGGTCTATATATATATATATATATCATACCACCAAGATTGAAAGAAACTTTTATGGGACAGCAATTAGACCAGCTATGGTCTATGGAGCAGAATGTTGGCTAATCAAGAAGCAACACAAGCACAAAATGAGTGTAGCAAAGATGAGAATGCTGAGATGGATTTGTAGTAAAACTAGGAAAGATAGTATCATAAATGAGCGCTTTAGGGAGCATTTAGGGGTAGTATTAATAGGAGATAAATTAAGAGAGACTCATTTGTGATGGTTTTGGCAAATGTCCAACACAGGCCAACAACGGCACCACTGGGGAAAAGTTATGTAGTGCAGGTTGATAGCCCACCAAGGAAAAGGTGTAGGCCAAAGAGGACATGGATGGAAGTAGTAAGGATAGATATGAAGAAGTGAAACCTATTCGTGGAATTGACTCGGGATAGATCGGAATGGAGAAACAAAATTCAAGTAGCCAAACACAACATCGTTGGGACAAGGCTTTGATGATAATGATGATGATATATGTGTGTGATAAAATAGGAAAAATCTTAGAAATACAAATTAAAAAAGTGAAACTCAAAATGAAGTACGGCAGGTATTTTACAGATGCTTTTCAAGGTGAGGCAATCCTCTTCTATCTGGGCTTGGGACCTGCACATATTGATGAATAACACATAGTGGAGGAAAAGAAACAAATCACCTAATGAGAGAAATGAGAAATATACTTCATGCATGCAAATGAGGAAAATGTTCTTCTCTACTCCTAGCTACACAAATACTCTCTCTTTTTTTTCTTTTTTTTCTTTTTTTTTTTTGAATACTAAGACACACAAATGCATATAAGTCGAAAAAACAAGAAATAAAGAAGCACCAAACTTCCACAACCAGGAATGTTGTCCAGTGTGGTAAAGGTAGCTATGGTTTAATGAAGGGTATATTCATTAGACAGGCTCACATTTCCATTGGCAGTAGAAACAGAAAGTCCAGCATTATTGTTGATAACCTTAACATCATGCGCTCCACTACAATGTATTCCTGTGCTGGCCTCAGAGCTTACTGACCAGCTTCCCATAACAGACTCACAGAAGCTTTCCATGCGCATCTCCTGTCGTTATCTACAGAAGTCAAATTTCTAAATGAAAAAATATAAAAGAAGCCCATAATAATCAGCATTTGTTAGCTTCCAAAGTTATCAATCAGAGCATCTAAGAATAAGTACATTGAGAAAGTTACAGGTGTTTTTGTAGGTACCTCGTTACCAGTCTTTTTTGGTGGTGACTTGCAAGTAAAATCATTTTCTTCCCTGCAACCCAGTTGCTCAGTTTCAAAAAGATCAGTTCTTCCGCTAGTCGAGGCACGCTGCCCAGAGCTTATGTTCCTCTCTTGATTGTCAGCAACAGTTCCTGAGTGAATACACTCACCAGTATTTTCTAAATTTTCATGTTCACAAATATCTATATCCTGGCTCATATCAAGTGGAGGTTCAAATGCCTGCAGAAATCAGTGAAGAAATAATAAATAAAAATCCTTGACAATTAAGGTTATCAACTGAGTCCAGCCTATATCAACACAAGCCTCATCCATTTGTTTGTCTAGCCTGAAACTCAGCCAAGTTTCAGACCGTGGATCAGGAAGTGAGGCCGAAGGCCAGCCAAAAGGCTTGAATCTGGGCTGAGACAAGAACGAATAAAGAATGTCATCAAAATTGGATTAGGGCAAACCGTTTTAACACTTGGGGCCTGAACTCAGGCCCAAGAACAGCCCACAGGCCAAAAGATGAGGCCTAAACCAGGTCTAAGACATGCACTCAAAAACCTGAATGCTGACAAAACCATTTGCAGCCAAGTTGAAATGCATGGTTACAAACCAATAAATAAATGAATTTTCACAATGCTGGAGCTAGTCAATTCAGTTTTTTTCCAGAATCGCCTCACGTAAAACCAGAAAATTTGCTTGGTCCTCCCTAGGATATTAACATATCCTTGTGCATGGATCAAATAATTTCACAGAGAACCATGCCTCGGATAATTGAACTCAAATTGCATTAAGGATAGTTTGCCTTTTATGCATGGGTTAGGAAAAGGGGTTTTACATGTGCAAATGTTAAATATGCAAATGTTACACAGGTGAAACACACTATCATGTTTGTCAAAATCACTATTATCAAATCTGTAAATGAGTACATCCGACAGTTTTAGAAAGATTGGTTGGATGTTATGGACATTTTTCACAAATTTCTCAAAATCCATGAAGATTTTAAGATATGAAACTAAAAGATTTGATGAGTATTATTAATATGAGAATATTAAATGGTTCAGATAATGAATTGGAGGCCCAAAAGAGTGCAAAAAATTAGATCTATAGGTTGGAAATTTTTTTTTTTTTTTTTTTTTTGGATGTTTTTCACAAATTACTCAAATGATGAAGATTTGAGATAATCAGCTTAAAGGTCTTGGGGTTTATTAGTTAAAATAATAATAATAATAATACTAATAATAATAATAATAATAATAATAATAAAACAAATTGGAGGATTTGGTTCACAAAAATGGAGCACGCAAGAATGGGAAAAAAATAATAAAAGTGGTTGATGGGATTTGATGCCATAACCAATTGCAGGACCAAATGCAATCACGATGTAAAGCATGTACTAGTGCCTTTTGGCAAGGGGGAGACGTAAGAGTTTCACACAAATCACACCTATTCATGTGTGAAAACTTTGTTTTGAAAATGGCCCTATTCACACACCATTTTCACACCTCATCTACGCAGCACATGCATAAATGAACACAAATAAACGTGCTGATGCATAACCATTATGCATGTGAATTATTTGCATATGTATATGAGTGGAAACAAATAACCCCTTAAAAATCCCTTTCAAATAAAAACAAGCAATGTAGTTGTTAAAGTAAAAGACATGTTTAAGATAATCAAGAATAGCAAACAACCTGAATCATGTTCAAGATGAAAAATGAATTCACAGAGATGCACCTGAAATATCAAAGAACATAACCAATCAGATTTTCCAAGCATTTGAAGCATCAATAGCATGATTCATGAACCTTAAACAGTAAGCACCTAAATTGTGCTCTACCTATCTATCAGTACTTGTTGTTCTGATATGAAGCTATGGAAAAATAGCTTGAACTAATCTAAAGTGCAAACAGGAAGTGAATAGCAATTGTACAGGTAAGTCCAACTTTTGATCATTTGAACCATTCATCTCGTTAACTCTGGCAGAGTATGTGCTGGGAGATGATAAAATACAAACAGCTGTGTGAGCATTGCATGGGGCCGAACCGCAATCAATCCAACCTCCTCAAAGTCATCTTAAACCACCCCCTCCCCTTTTTCTCTTCCCTCCACATATTAGCCCAAATTTAATGTCGATCAAAGTGATATTCTTCAATGGAGTCAATCACTCGAAGTGTTAACCTTTAAATCTTGGGGCCCTGAGATAAAAAACTATCATAGAATGACTAGAAAACCTTATCCGCCATCAGACTTTTCCATTCAACTATTCATCATGATCAGTAGTGGTCCTAAGTGGACCGCATAAAAAAGAACACACCTCAATATTCTATTGTCGGTGTACTATGTCCACCCTCATTATAGATTATGCCATTATAGTTCCCATTGTGATTTTAAGTATCCTATTGGAGGTTGACGCAACTCAGAGGCTACAAACGGTCAGAGTACATAGCAAGAGCGCTGGAGTCACCAAAGAACGGAGAGGAAGGTGATGGAAATCTAAGGATTCAGAAGCAGTGGAGTTACCAACTTCCAGCTCAGAGAATCACTCGATCCAGCAGTGGATCACTCACACCAAAGTACAAAGAAGGAAAGGAGGTTCTTTCCCCAGTGAGAGCAGAACCAAGCAACTGTTTTTTCATTTGAGGGCTCTTTCCACATGCTTTAAGTCACTTTCAGACACGCATGAATCTTCCAAGCCACGCTTACTTTACTGATGTACAAGATAATGTTCATATGTATCAGAGCATGTAGCTTGTCAATCTCCTCATGAGAAGCAGCAGGTGATACATCCAGTTGATCTGCTGGTAAGGTGGGGGCACACTCGGGATCATCAAGAAATGGAAAAGGCCATAAAGGGATAACACGTTGAATACTGAACTGATAGCCATCCCTGTTAGTAGTTCCTTTCTGCAGCAGAGTTGTCAATTCCATTCTGATCCCCATTCTGGTTTGGCCCTATACCGAAACGCTCTGGCATTCCGGTGTTCCGTTCCAGAAAAGACGCAATTGAAAATGAAAAAAGAAATCAACAGCCCTATTTTTTATTTAAGTGAAAATTGGGTAGGGCCCTATTTTCTATTTGAGTGAAATTTGGTAATTTGGCCAGGGACCATTTTATAAAAGGGAAATTTAGTTAAGGCCCATATATGAGTGACATTTAGTTTAAATGATTTAGATAATGGACCTCACTGAAAATTTTATATGCCTCGGATTTGCAATGGGATGGCCCCACTGCACTTTAAGATCCGGATTCTATTAAAAGGGCTAAAGGGGAAAAACAACTTTTGCCCCCTTATACCAACCGAGCAACGGACTCTAAGAAGGAGGAGGAGGAGGGAGATATATATATATATAGAGAGAGAGAGAGAGGAGGAGGAGGAGGAAAGTTGAAGATGAAGCAGTCGCAGCAAGCAAAAGAGGAGCAGCAGCAACACCAACAGTGGCGAGGAGCAGAGGCAGGCTGGCAGCACCAGCAGTGACGAGAAGCAAATACTCTCCCTCCTTCCTCTTGACTCAGTAGCTGATTTTTGTTGATTTCGGCCGAAATCAACCAATTTCGGCCATTACCAACGGAATTGGCCAAAACTGCTGGAACCAAGCGGAATTTCGGCAGGAAAAGCTTTAGGGGTATGCTCCGTTCTGCCCCAACCAAATTCCAGAAAGTTCCAGCTGGGACGGACCAGAATTGACAACTATGCTTTCCAGCTGGAACGGACCAGAATTGACAACTATGCTCTACAGGCATTTGGTCCTAGATAATACAGCATGGTCCAGGACTTTGTTGCTTTGATTTTCCATAAGAACCACATGTGTATTCTTTTTATCCCCGAAAATAGACAATGATGAAGTCTACTTAATTGAACAGCAAATTCCGTCATTTGAGATCTTTCTATTTTTTTAAAGGTCTCTTTTGAGATCTTCTTGCACTTGCATTGTTAAGCAGCATTATTGTAACACAACGGGCCTTACCCACCACAAAAGCTAGCTATTGAAGCGGAGGTAACCATGGGTACTTAAGCTCAAGCTCTAGACTTGGATGTTTCCAATGTGGGACTTGTGGAGTCCCTTGTAGCCCAGGTGTTCTTTGGCGAGTGATGGGCAGACTAGATTTTAATCGAATCTGCCACCTTGGCCCAAGAAAGCCGGATCTCACACTCTCCCCCACCAGAAACAGTCATCCACGACTCTGATACCACTTTGTAATGACCCGGAATCCAGGACCCTGTCCGATTCCGTAACGTGACCAAAGAGTAGCATCGCATCATAATAACTTAAATTATTGGAAGCATAAATATTCAGGCTTTGCCTAAAATCTCAATCATTAATTAAAAGATAATTCAAATCCCAATGTCAATGGAAATATCCAAAATAAATTAAACAATTCAAAAAAAAAAAAAAAGTCTGTGTAGTTTGACTGAATCAAGTAATGCATTTATCTAATTTCTAATTTGATCTGTCGGTCCCATGTTGCTCAGCCGCCGATTTCAAATCCAATCTTCGTTGTCAGGATCCTCACGCCTTTCTAAGTTTTGCTTAACTAGGATTGGAGTGAAAATACACAAAGCAATAACACTGAGTGAATAGAATTCTACATCTACAGTATGTGTGCAAATAACAATAAAATAAATGAAATGTTCCTGCTTAGTCATGAATTAATTAGGAGACATGTTTGTTAAGTCCAGTCAAGGTTTTCAACTCTAACTTTGGCACTACCACCTAACCACTGTATGCAAAGGCTTTCGAAAAATCATACACCTCAAGGGTACCTCCGCAAAACATAAGGGGTGAACTATAGTCAATCAAACGGCTGACCTATAGTCCCTGCAACTGACTAAAAGTCTGAGATATTACACAGATGGCCTAAAGCCATGTAGTCCCCAACTCTTAGCCTCTCATACCGGTGATCTAGAGATGTCCAATGGGTAGGTCTATTCTAGCTTAATTACAATTTCATCCAGGTTTCATATGCCCCATTCCCTTCAGTTACTTGTACCCATCTTTTGTGAGAATTCTATTCATCCAGGATTCTCATCGTCGCCCCATTCTCTTAATTATAATTTCATCCAGGATTCTCATCCCATCCGCTATAAATACCTTATAATCTCTCATTATGCATTTGATGAAAATTATCGCTCTCTCTCTCTCTTTATTACAAATGCATTGAGCAAGTATTTCTCCTCGTTCTTCGTCCATGGATCACAAATGGTAATGACTCCAAAGGCCCAATCCATAGTGAACATGCGAACATACATCATTAGGTCCCATCACAGCACTGAGCTCATACACTATTGAGTGAAACAAGAAGGCCCATGAAAATAACAAGGGTATCCCTAGGGCGTGTTTGGATGTATGGTGAATTGAAGTAAAGTGAGGTGAAGCATCAAATCAAGAGAGAATAAAATATAGGGGGTTAAGATGGTCTTTTGTTTTTAGTTGTTTGATAGGGAATCTTTTTGAATTTTTGTGTAAAAAGAGGATATTTTTTTGTCATTTAGTGGAGAAAGGAGGTTGCTTTTCGACTTTTTTTTTTTAAGGAGGGAATTTTATATTTTTGTACTTTTGATATGACCCCTTGTCTGGATACTTTACTTCACTTTAACTTTACTAGTAAATTGCCAAACACGCCAAAGAGAATTTATCACAAGGTATACAGTGGGCCCACAGTAGAAGAATTAAGTTCAGATATCCAAAAGTTGGTATCAGTTGTTCAAGTGTACAGTTTGCAGTGCCAAGCAAATGGCTCAATCCAAACATTTTTTAATTTCCTCACAAGGAAAGAATAGGATACATACCATTCTCTGTGAATGCAGTACCAAGAGAACTTGGACAGAAAAATATAACAATTATTTTTGCCAAAAGAAAGAGAAGGAAACAACAAAACAGACTCAAAAAGTGCATATACAAATGATAAAACAAAAAAGGAAGATAAAAAAGAGACAACCATAAAACAAGACATAATATGCTCCTTAATCTTTCTTTCTTGTCAGTATTTAAAACTGCCATCAAGACTCCAGCATGCCAACAGGCCTAGTAAGGGATCCAACTATTTCAATTACCCACATCCTGATTGCCAAATGCCAACACATTAATGTAAACAAACATGTACGGTTCTTTACTGCAGTAACAGGTCCTTTTTTTCACTTGATACTACAGTGACAGGGAATGATACTTAGATACTTGTACATATTGAGCGAATCCATATCGGACCACTAGGACACACATTGGCACTCAATACTACATCAATGCTTCTGGGGTACTAGTTCAGCATATCCTACATACCAACTCCATTATTTCAGATAGTTCTTTAGTTTTCATACTTTCAACACAATATGTTAGAAAGCATTGTAAACAATAATAGCATTATTAATTCAAAATCGCTGGAAAGAAAATTTTAGATCTGTGCCTATATTCTATCTGTATCTGGGCATAACAGGTGAGAGGTACACAAATCTCAGTAGCTGTGCGGCAGAAACATGCATGTTAGGACTCAAGTTTTTGGGTTGTCATCAAGTTGCCTTTGAGAAACTTCAGCAGATTCCTTTGATTTGGATTGAAATGAGTTGGTTTGCTTCTTTGATCTTCTGATTTTTCAGGAATAAAGATATCCAACATTTACACCTAAATAGGTTTCCAGCAGGGTTTTTTTTTTTTTTTTTCTATTCCAATTTTTCAGGATTGCATCCGACACTGCAGCTGGTTTTAATTAAATAAAGTAGCCTTATTCAGTTAATTCCTGTAAAAAATAAATTAGGCAAACAGGCCCTCAAGGTCACAATTAGAACTTATAAGGTGTCCTATTAGACTGCTTCAGTTCATAGATTCTTTTACTCTCAGATGAAGACTGCAGGTAGCATAGAAATATATACCGTCTGAGTCTTTGATATTTTAAGGGTAAATGAGAAAGAAGAGCCTGCAGAAACAAGCAGAACATATCAGCGTGTCATAAAAGTAAGAAATCTCAAAACTGTCAATAAAGATAAACATAGATCAAGAACAACCAACAACAGAAATAAACTGTAAAAACTATAGCTTCCAGCATTAATTAAATGAGAGATCAGAGGCCCCCGCAGGCATAGCCTAATGGTGGTAGCAAGGATAAAAGCAGCAGTTGCGGCAGGCATAGCGGCCAACGGCCAAAATGCTAAGTAGCAGCCAACAGGTGATACCTAGCAGTTGCGGCGATATGTAGTGGCGTAGCCGTGTGAATTTTTTTTCTAGTAAAAAAAATTTTGAATCTTGTGCAGCAACCAATCTTGTATTTTTTTAGTGATTTGGAACCATTTAAGGGTAGAAACAACTATAGAAAAGGCTACTGAGCAGAAGAAAAAGGAAAAATAGTGTTACAAATTAAAATTGCTTGGCTCCATTAGGTTTTAGACCATAACGCCACTATTTTTAAAATAGCGTTGCGGCCTCAACCGCTACGGCCAATAATGCGGCGTAGCAGCCGCTATTTTGAACCATGGGCGGTAGACACATTCCCTCTCAATAGAGAGGATAGGGGTTCGACGCTACTAGTCCTGCTAAACCCTCTGTTATGCCAACACATCAGCCAGTGAGCTCCTACCAAATGGAAAAAATATATGAGAGATCAGAGAAAACAAAACATACCATTTTGACCACATTGCAACACCGAAACAATGGAAATGTTTTTTTATTCCTTTTTTCTCAATGGTAACGTGACTCAAACTAGCAACCGTGCAATCGCGATAATGATTAATGACCACCTTCCAATAATGTTGTCATACAATAAACACAAAGTAGGACTTGAGAGTTGTTTTGATAGAAAGCAGAATAATATACAAATCAAAAAGAGGAAAATAACAAAAATCCAGATACTAAAAATATCAAATTGCAATGATGTGCCACAAGCAAGACACAAAACACTGTCAACCAAAAACAGAAGGTGATAGAAGATAACTTGAAAAAGATCTCAAATTACAACAAGAGCCCATAGCATAGTTGAAAGGTGCACATTGTTGCACCCACAAGTTTGCAGATACAAGTCATGTTATGGGAAAAAAAGGGTCTCAAATTACACTATTATCCACATTAACACCCAAAAAATCATCCTTTACCCAGTGAGTCAAGTTTCTTTTTTTAATAATATCCACCAAAGCAGTGAGACAGGGTACATCTGTCTCCAATCTGGACCCTCCCAAGACCCTGCTTTGGAGGGTAATGACCTTTTTTATCCAACAAAACATTAGGTGATGTGAACATCATTTAGGCAAAGTGGAACCAAGCATCAGAGAACAATTGAATGCATGGGTGCAAGTGGCATTTCTTAAAAAGAAAATGAGTAAAAAATGGGAAAGGATGGGAGATCAATATTAGAGTAGAGATCAAAAGCCATAGCACAACCTCAAATCAAGTAGTTCCTGTAACTAAAGATATTTAAATGAACATATCACCCATGTTGAGCTATCAGCAGACCAACTAAAAGCAGCTACAGAATTGCCTAAGAATGAAAGTGGAACTAACAAGTGAGTCCATCCATTTTGCTTGCCTAGCACATAAATAGTTGACTTCGACGGTAGGACATGCATGCATACTGAATGGGCCCCTTTTTGGTCCAGGGAACACGATGATGGGGCCCACATGATGGATAGATTGGTCTCGAACACATGCCACTGCCCTACATGCCAAACTTATAACTTCATCTCACACATATGCCCATGCATCATACGTGTAGCTCCCTGGATTTATTATGGATTGGGCTTTCCCAAAATTTATGATTTCTCAAGCTTAGTTCAACCAACTTTCACCCATACGCTATGGCCCCGTCGAGGCAGTCAGATTCAGTAGTGGTAAATAGTTCTAGGATGCAGAACCTCATGGCATGCAAAAGACAGGCGTCTTCATAGAAATGCTTAGAGCAGAACGTGAATGTACTTGAGGATGAGGGATTTTCAAAAGTGTGGCCAAATCTTCATATATGCATGTATTTATGTTTGTATGTATGTAGTTCATATGTATGTTTGAATGTATATACACATACTGCATACATACGTACAAATATATATAGAAAGCGACATTCAGATAGATATATATATATATATATATATATAGAGAGAGAGAGAGAGCTAATCTGATAGTTAAACAATACATCAATTGATGAAATGCTAGGTATTATCGTGCTAAGAGCAGCGAAGAGAGCTAGGATTAGATAAGATTTTTCAGGTTTCATGATGAATGATATTTCTTTTTTATTGGGATGCTTGTGTGAAGCGCCAATGATCAAAGAGATGGAAGTGATTAAGTGGCAACAATTTTCATTAGGTTCTTTCAAGTTCAATGTGAATTAGGTATCTGGTATGCTTGAAGTATTCAAATGAAGCTGACTATTAGCAGTTAATACTCAAAAAAATTTTATTATTGTGTTTAATTTCAGGTGGTGATGCACTGGATTACATTTCTTCACATTTCCCTCAAAGAAACACACATACAGACAGACACAGGGGAGAGGAGAATTAGAGATTATCTAGTTATTTACCTTTGGTCTGTGTAGGAAATCCAGCGTAGTCTGCAATGTCTGTAATGGTCGTGCAACCTTTTTTATTGGGTATTTGATTAGGAAATCATGGAAGGCTTGTGAATTGAAGTAATTGTACTCAATATCGATGACAATAGCTACAAGAATGGCTAAATTTGGACAATTGAAGTGATGATGACGAAGATGGCCCATGTCTCCATGAGGGATGAATGGTTAGACACAGGCAAATGAAGTAACCGTCATGATGACAATGAGGGATGGGTGGTCACATACAAGTGGAGAAAGATTGGTCGCTGGTACATGCATATGCTAGTTGGGAATGGTTGACCGACATATACACAGGTAAGACACAGATTCCCGTTAAATAAACAATTCAAGTTCAGGTTCAGCAATGAGACCGAACCCAAGCCCACCAGACCCTTTGTCAAACCTAGGTGTAGTACAAGCCATACATCTTTTTATAGGGGCCAATTCACTTTAATTGGTTGGTGCATTAAACTCAGTTAAGGCAGATACAATTTCCACCTCTAAACAACGGTCAAAACAACTTCCACCTACACAGTAGTAAAAGTAAAATGCCTACAAAACCACTTTCTCTAATCCAATGCAAGCTCTAAAGAAAAGTTTACAAAGTTTATCTGATATACATACCAAACATACCCTCGACTTTATAGAAGGAAAAAAATCTTTTTTTAGCAAAACTGAATTTTATTTAATGGTGGATCTTTACAAGCTATCATAACTTCTAAAGAATGGAAAAAACAAAAATCTCAACAATCAGATTTCCATTTCAGATCCTTGCCTTTGGCAAAGAGTTTGGTCTTAAAATTGGCAAACCATTCTCATGCACAAACAATTCAGAGGATCCACAAACCCCAGTCCCTAGCACTAGAGAAGATCTTAGTCAGCTTGAGGAAAAAAGAATACCTTGTGTGCGGGTGGAAGCTGTTTAAAGGATCTTTCACATCTTCTCACATCCTCTTCCGCAGCATCCGAGTAGCTGGATGCGAAATTCACACAGAAAAAAATGAATATGGCATTTTTTTATTGTTAAGAATATGGTAAATATAAAATCACAAACAGGACAGAATTATGATAAACTGACTTTCTTATATCGGAAGAAGTGCGCACTCATTGAAGGAAACAATGAATATGAAAAAGAAAACAACATAAAGAACATGCTTTGCCGCACATTGAAAGTCGCAAGAGAAAAATGGCAGACATGAATGTGAAAGGAAAAACTTGAACAATGCACAACCCGATGAAGGTACGGAAACTATATAGTCAGAAAATTAAGGAGTTTTGTCATGAGAAAAAAAAAAAACATTTCGTAAAATAAGACTACTCTCTAGTATCAGCATTGCCATTTAAATTAAAAGATGCAAGAGGTAAAAATTAAACCAACATTTTACAGCCTGAAAACAGAACTTCACTAGTTGAAAAGTGGAGATCACTGTTACAGCTTGAAACAACACAATCATGGACACCAGAGCACTTTACTTTCCGAAAGGAAAACCATGCGCATCTATGAGGACTTTGGTCCAATCTTGTGGCTCAAACATGGGATGCCGGGATAGCTTTATGCTCCCGTGGCTCAGACATGGGATGTTGTATCCAGGAGAGCCTTTGCTCATGTGGCTTCCCAGGGATGTGGCAGACTGTGGGATACAGTGTTTGACTCATTATGCAGCGTGAACGGGCAATGTCACAGCCCATACCATAGGGGAAATAATATTGTGCCTAGTCACAGCCTTACACGAGGGTGATAATACTGTATGCCATGTGAGCGGGCATTGCCACAGCCCATAAAAGGGTGGTAATGTTGTACACTTTGTTATGTGCCTTCTGTTTCTGTGCTTGTTCCTGAGTTCTTTGTTCTGTCAGTTTCCAATTACCGGTATGCTACTCTAACCTTGATCTGATTTAACACTTCACCGCTTTTGCTCGATATGTACGGCTATGTGCTTTGCTAGTTTTTATTTCCTTGACTGTATATGATTTAGTTATGTAGATTGATTTACTCAAAACAAACCACCACCACCCCACCCACCCCCACCCCCCCCAAAACAACCCAACCCACGCCAAAATAAATAAAATAAATAAATAAAAGACAAACAAACTCTCTCTCCCTTTTCCCTTCAGTTTGTGCAAGTTAGTTACTGACCCTTGGACTATTGTGATGTGGCGAGAGCATCAGATGATTCTAGTGAGAGTTCGGATAGTATTCAATTACTCGAGGATTTTGTTTTAGAATTGTTTGCTACTAGTATTTTATTTAGTTTTCAAATACAGACATTGTAACTTGTAATATTTATCAATTAAAATTGGAAAGTTAGATATGTTTTTTTATCAAGTGATCAATGAGATTCCTCTGTCATGATTTGACCGATGCATGTATTTGAAAAACAAATCACAACACGAAATTCAAAGCCACCAGGTGCCAGGTTGTGACAACTAATACGGCTGCTTTCTAATGTGTGTATTTGCAGGGATGAAGCAGACATTCATATTTGGAAGCATTTTCTTTCTGGATACTCTCTTCTAAGTCTTTCTACGTGATTTCTAGTGGATCGCCTATTAATAGACCTCCATGGGGATCTGTTTGGATGGCCTTAGCTCCTCCAAGAGTGGAGTCTGTTGGTTGGCAGTGGCAGAAAAGATCTCAATGACGGAACATAAGGAAAAGCACCTTAGCATATAACATTTCCAATATGTGTTTTGTGCACGAAGGAAAGGAAGTCGATTAAGCGCTTGTTCTTGCATTGTGACTTTTCGTCTTTCCTTTGATAGAGTTTCTTTCAACAGTGTGAACTATTTTGGTGCTTACAGGAACCATTAGGAGATTGGGTTGATGCTTAGAGGTAGGGGTGTTCATGGACAGGCTAAGCAATATCCTAACCCAGCCCGAATTTTAATTCATAGGCGCAAGCCCACCCTGAGCCCGGCCCACCTAAAAAAGTTTAAGCCCGAGCCCAGGTGGATGATATTTTTAGGAATAAAAAAGGCTTCCATTCACTGTCCCAAGCTGTAGGTCAGCCGGTAGGCAAGCGTGTACGTCTTTGAAAGTGCATGTGTATGACTCCCTCTTTTAGGGTCTGTTTGTGCACGCGACGTTACAGCAGAAACGGGTGCCAACATGGCACTGGAATTTCCAGCACCATCTTCGTCTTGTTTGGTGCAGCAAAGAGAAGACCGGATATTCTGCGATTATACTGTGTTTTTCTTCGTTAAAGGGGAGATGGCTTTCCCATCTACCCCCATCGGAAACGCAGAGCTGCCACAAACACACCTTTAGAAAAAACAAATGTGTTTTTGCTTAACTGTAACTCATTCAGGCTGGGCTTCGAGCTCTCTAGCAATGAATCCAAGCCCGGCCCGTATATTAAAAGGGATCAGATCATAGGCCCAAGCCCGGCCCGAGTCCTAAAACACAAAGCTCAAGCCTGGCCCAAAGCAGGCTGGTCTATGAACACTCCTTTCCATGGTAGTCGGTTGACATTATGGAAGGTCATGTCATTTGCCATTTTTTAGTCAATTTAGAAAGAAAGAAATTACCACATTTTAGAGGAACATCCTTCTCTCCTTCAGCTATTTTCAAGGCAATGGTTTTGAGAGTAGCAAAGTGGGTGGTTTCGAAGGAGTTTGTAAATGTGCCGATTAACAATATTATTAATTGAGAAGCATCCACGGAGTGTGGGCAATGAAGGAGAAATCAGTGTGCAATGGTCTCCTCCAATGGGTCTTTTGAAGCTTAAAACCGTTGATGGAGTGTTGATGGAGTGCCTGTAGGTAAACCTAGACTTGCAAGCATCGGCAAAGTGCTTCATAATAGTAAAAGAGAGATTCAGTTTATGTTCTATGGACATGTGGGTGTCACAAATTAATGAGGCGAAGGTGTTGGCAATTTCGGAAGCTCTTTGAATTTTTGCATCGAACTCATCAGATTTTAGCAGTGAAAAAAAAAGGCATTGCAGGTTCAATACAATTGGCTAGTTTCCTGTGACAAAAAAGGATATTTTGTGTAAAGACAATGCAAACATACACTTTAAGGCATGCACTTTAAAGCCACCATGTAAGTTGTTAGAGAAAGACAATCCCTTTAGACTTTGAAACAAATAATGGCTAAAAAAGTAAATGATCCTTTTAGGCATTGAAACATATAGCGCCTCCGAAAGCAAGATTGTAACTGTTTAGGCTTTGTAATAAACATTGGTTTGGAACTGATATCATCCAATATCTAGACCATATAGATGTGGAAACTAATCTACTGCTTTTTTCCGTTTCTTAGAGAAAACCCCACAAGCTCATTGTAAACCAACCAAAGCAACTTTTTTTTATGCATACCAGAGCAACATTTGTTCAACTTTTCATTAGCTTTTTTTTTTTTTTTTATGCTAGGAAGGAATCAAACTCACGCACTATTGCTCCCTAAGGGGAGCATTTCGCATCCCTAACCAGCTAAGCTACCGCCTTTGACTTCTTTCATTAGTAATTATAATCGAGCACTTTCAAGAGCATTTAGGGGTGGCATCAATCGGGGGATAAAATAAGAGAAACTCATTTAAAAGATAGTTTGGGCAGTCCAACACATGCCGGCAATAGTACCAGCAAGGAAAAGTTTGGCTATGCAGGTTGATGTCCCACCAAGGAGAAGGGGTGGGTCGAAGAGAACGTCGATGGAGGTAGTAAAATTAGATATGAAGAAGTGCAACTTATCTAAGGATCTGGCTTAGGATGATGATGATGAAGTGTAAACACAAAAAGAGAGCTAAAAGAGTTGATTAAGGGTGTTCTACAGACCAACTTAAGCCATGGAACTTCTTGATCACTCATAGACTCATGCAAGTATGATTAAAAAATGCACCCACTCACACCAGATGTCCATAGCTTTCAAAGGACATGCTCCCTATTGCCCACCCTTCTATAAGGTTGACTCTAACATAGACAAAAATGGAAATTGCAAGTTCAATGGTTATTGGATGGTTCCCTCTGATGAGAAGGATGCTTTGTGGGGAGTACATTGGAAACATGAGCTTTAAGACATGGGCTTTACATACCACATGCATTGGTTTCACAATAACCTCTATCCATTAAAAGACCCTTGAAACATTAATGAACAAAACTGTTACTTTCAATCAAACTCCTTGAAGATTAGTGAACCAAATGTTGTAAGGCTGGGTATTCCATGACCAGCAGCTATTTTTCTGTCAAACAGGTATGAGCTTGCCCATTCAGATCTGCACTGATTTTCAGGTGGAAAAAAAAAATAGACAGCTCCCAAGTCCATATTGTCAGTAACCTGTCCACACAGAAAATCGCATAAGCCGCTATTGACTCAGTCAAAATATCTGAATCATTAAGGCTCCTGGCAACAACTCTATTCAAACTCTAATGTGCCAACATTGAATAGCCCAAAATATTCTATCATAAGATATAAGCATCTCAAGAAGCGGGGAAAAATAAAAAGTAAAAGAAATACACTTATACTATGACAAAGAAGCCGTGAATTGAAATGTAGGATTTCTTTTATCTGTAATTCAGACATTGGACTTCTCATTGAGACCTCGTCTCATGACAACATTTCATTTAGGGCACGTTTGTGTAGAGGTAACTTCCATGGCAAGATGAAATTGCCACATCAGCAAATTCTATGGTTTTTAAATTCCTCAGAAATGGTTTTCTGAGGAAATTAGAAATTCATGTTTGGTACAAAAAGGTTTTCCTCGATGAATTAGTGCTAATGTTGTTTGGTGCAGCTATGGATTTCTTTAGTGAAAACCACTTTTTAGTAAAAACTATTGGGTGGGTGGATTGGTATGTGTGTGGGGTGGGTGGGGTTGGGAGTGTAAAAGATAGGCCCAGCCCAACAAGGGCCCAGGCCCATTACAAGCCTGTCTCACGTAGGATTTAATCAAATCTATGTGTATAGCTGATTTCTCTCATTAGTTAGCTGATTTCTCTCTTTGTGATTTCCTTGTATAGATTAAGATTGATTAGGATTGATTCTTTCATTCTTTCATTGTAATCTTAACATACTTAGTGCCTTGATTAAGGTAACTATTGATTATAAAACAGATCCATCGATGATCAATTGATCATTGAGTTTTCTCCCAATACTGTAATCTTCTTCTTCCTCTCATCTCATCACAGATTCCCACAGAATCTTACATGGTATCAGAGCCAAGGTTCTAAGAGACTTTCCAACCATCTTCAAATACTTCTCTACTGGTGTATCTCCATATCGTGCATTTTCTCTGCTGATACGTGCCTGGAGTTCATCTGATCAACATGGCCCACCTTTCATCAACCTCTAGCTAACAGCAACCACTCTCATGATGATCGACTACCCTTCAGGAGAATTTTGAAGATTTGTCTGGATTTTTTAATCAACAGTTAGGGTATTGTTCTACCACTTCTTCATCTGACAAGTTTGGGTCCTTTTTCTCAAAAGGTTTTCATCACAACGGTACAGATTTGTCGATCTGTATCCAAATCTCATCAAACTTGGACTGGAGGTCATACAATTGATCTCTTCTAAGCTGATCAATCCAGGTCTGTGATTGGACCACTTTGTGGGGCCCACAGACAGCTTCTGCCCAGAAATTTATGGTCATCTGGCTCTCTTTTTTTGCCATCTTTGGGACTAAGTTGAATTATTTTCTTCTGGATGAATATCTCAGCCATCCAAACTGCATCCTTCATGCTTGGTTAGTACAATCATCTCAGATTACATCTTTTTATCAGTTGTGATTGATAATTTCTCTACCTCTGGACTGCTTGAGTCCCTATTTTTCTACTATTGGACTGTTTGGTTCCCTCTTTGCTACTGGACTGGTTGAAGTCACTCACTGCTACCGTTGTTCTACTATTGCTGTTGCTGATACTGCTGCTTGCATCTTGCTCTTGCTGTTCCATTTTCTTCATCAAATTTCTACTGTTGCTATTGTCGTTGCTATTACTGTTGTTTGCATCTTGCTTTTTTCTTGGCCCTGTTGACTGCTGATCTGAGGACTGCTGATCTCTTCCTCTACTACATCCTGCAATGGACAAATATGATGTTATCCTAATTAAATTTAATGGGCAAAATTATATGTCCTGGTCCTTCCACTTACGGAACTTTGTCGAAGGACAGGGCCTTTTTGGTTATCTTGATGGATCGATAACCAAGCCTCAGATTACAAGTTCTACAAACTCAAAAGGCTTAGCCACCTGGTCCAAAGAAAATGCGAAAGTCGTCACTTGGATCCTTAACTCTATTGATCCCTCTCCTGCCGTGGCTCTTCAAGCCTACACCACAGCAGCTGATATGTGGGCTTATCTGAAGAAAATCTACCATCAAACCAATAAAGCTCGGAAATTTCATCTGGACAGCGAAATTGCCAAATATAGTCAAGGGGATAAAACTGTGCAGGAATACTTTAATGGTTTCCTCACCTTGTGGCCTGAAAGGGATTCCATGTTGATCCAAACGGTCTCTTCTGGATTTCTGTCTGAGGCTCTCCAGTTACAAGAAGAAACTCATATCAGCCAGTTTCTTATGAATCTACAACTTGAATTTGAATCTATTCGGTCTGCGCTCATGAACAGGGAGAATACTGCCAATCTTGATACTTGCTTCCAAGAAGTCCTTCGCGAAGAACTTCGTCTCACTTCACAGCATAATATTCTGGAAGCACCCGAAGCTCCCAAAGCCTTCCTTGCGCCTCTTCCCGCTGACTCGGCTCTTTTGGCAACTCCAAAACTGACTCAATGTTATGAATGCAAAGGCTTCGGACATATTGCCAAAAATTGTCGCAAGAAACTGTTTGCAAATATTGCAAACGGACCGGTCATGTGTTTGATGACTATCGCAGCCTACAACGACGGAACGAGACACAGCCTAAGAAGCCTCCCTCCAATATGCCAAGACAGAATGTTCCTTCCGCATTTCAGGCTCAAGCCCCTGTATCAGATACAGGCAGCACTTCCTCCGGGGCTATATCCATGACTCCTGCTCAAATTCAAGATCTGATCCAGAGCACAGTCACCTCTGCATATGCGTCTATGCGCTTCTCTGGTGGTCGGTATCAACCTCATTCTCATATAGCATCTCCTGCTTTTCATTCTTCTGCATCTTTGTCTTCTTCTATCACCTCTTCCACATGGTTTTTAGATTCAGGAACCTCAAATCATATGACATCTGTAGAACATAGCTTTACAGATTCCCACCCTTACCCTGGAAAAGAAAAAATTACCACTGCCAATGGTGATCAACTACCCATTTCTGGAGTTGGTACCATCACTTTATCTAGTGTCACTGGCCAGTCCATCACCCTTTCTAATGTCTACTTTGTTCCAAAATTATCAGCCAATTTACTTTCTATAGGACAACTTATTGATGATGGCTGTCTTGTTCACTTTTCTTCCTCTGGTTGTGTCATACAGGGGCGACAAACTGGGAAGGTGATCGCGACGGGGAGTAAATATGGGCGCCTGTTTTTGCTGGACATTGGACATCATTCCTTTTTTGCTTCTTCATCTAATAATTTCAAAAACTTGTGGACAGTTTGGCATAAACGTCTTGGTCATGTGAACAATGACTATTTAACTTCTTTGTTTAAACTTGGTTGTTTGGACTCTACAATTGATAATAAAATGATGTCTTCTTTATCTCAATCAAAATGTGAAACTTGTTGTTTAAGTAAGAGTCATATGTTGCCATTTTCTGTTCATAATTCTCGTGCATTAGAATCATTTGACATCATTCACACTGATGTTTGGGGCATTGCTCCTACCTTGAGTAGGGTAGGATTTAAGTACTACGTGACATTTATTGATGATCATTTCCGTTATACTTGCATTTATTTCATGCGTTTAAAATCTGAAGTGTTTTCTATTTTTCAAAGATTTTATAACATGGTCCACACCCAATTTAAGAAAGATATCAAAATCCTTCAATCCAATTCTGGCGAAGAATACATGTCCCATGAATTCTCTGTTTTCCTCTCTAATAAAGAAATTCTTCATCAAAAATCTTGTCCGCACACTCCGCAGCAGAATGGAATTACGGAAAGAAAAAACCGCCATATTCTTGAAACTATTCGCACCCTTTTACTTGCACCCTTAGTTCCTCCTGAATTTTGGTGTGATGCTGCACAGGCTGCGGTATATCTGATCAATCGTCTTCCTAGTACTGTTCTAGGTAAGACTACTCCTTACGGAGTTCTCTTTGAACAACATCCTCCTTCATACTCTCACTTACGTGTGTTTGGTTGTTTGTGTTTTGTTCATCTTCCACCGACTGAACGCACTAAGCTATCTCCACAGGCTGCCAAATGCATCTTTCTTGGCTACAGTTCTGAACACAAAGGGTTCTTGTGTTATGACCGGTTTGAAAAACGCATGCGAATCTCTCGAAACGTGATCTTCCTGGAACACATTCATTTCTTTTCATTGCGTTTAGATCATCATCCTATTGCTGTGTCCTATTTGCCACAATTCCCGGAGTCTGCTTCTGCATCACCGGCTCTCAAGGTCTATGTCCGGCGTAACAAGGTTCCTCCTATGGTGCCTTCCTCTCCTGATCCTCTCCCAGTGCCGCCTACTGCTCCTACAGGTAATCATGCTTCTTCTGATAATATCCTCTCTCTGCGACGATCTAATCGTCTTTCGATTGCCCCTAACCGTTATGGCTTTCCTGCTCTCTTTTCATCCTTAGATAGTGCTCCTATACCCACCTCATATTCACAGGCCTCGAAGATTGCTTACTGGCGGGATGCTATGAATGAGGAATTGCTCGCTCTCGAAGCAAATCAGACATGGGACTTGGTACCGGCTCCTGAAGGAGCCTCTGTGATTGGCAGTAAATGGATCTTCTCCATAAAAGTCCACTCCGATGGGAGTCTTGATCATAGTTGTTAATATCATTTCGGACCTCATTTCGCTCTGGCCTGCAAAATGAAAAGTTTTGGCCGATTCGGGATTTTGGCGAAACTTTTCGGAATTACATTTTGGGGAAAATATAACAAAATATATACACATATGTAAGTAAAAAAAAATAGAAAAAGTAAGAAATATAGATTTAATCCATTATAGTAATTTTTTTTGGAATTATATTTTGTGAAGATATTAGAAATACAAAATATATGTGTAAAAAAAGTTTTAAAAAAATAATTTTGTAAAATTCCATTTCGACCGGAAGTTACATTTCGGCCGAAATAATCCCGAATTTCTACTGATATTGACCGAAATTCAAATATTGACCGAAATTCAAACCGAAAAGTTTTGGTTGGAATTTCGTTTCGGCCACTTGACCGAAACAAAAAATTTCGGCCATTTCGGCCGAAACGAAACGAAATTAATAACTATGGTCTTGATCGCTACAAAGCTCAATTGGTTGCACATAGTTATAAAAAGGAGTATAGAATCGACTATGAGGAGACATTTGCACCAGTGGCTAAAATGACCACCGTTCATACTCTCCTCTGTGTCGCTGCAGCCCGCAACTAGCCTTTGTGGCAAATAGATGTCAAAAATGCTTTTCTTCATGGGGATTTACAAGAGACTGTCTACTTAAAGCCTCCTCCAAGATATGCTTGTCCTCCTAAGCATGTTTGTAAGTTGCGGAAATCTTTGTATGGGCTTAAGCAAGCTCCCAGGGCTTGGTTCGATAAGTTTCGGGCAGCTATTCTTCAAGCAGGATTTCATCAGAGTCATTCAGATAGCTCACTATTTCTTAGATGGACATCGAAGGGCTACACTTTCATGTTAGTCTATGTTGATGATATGATTATCAGTGGCAATGATAGTGCTAGCATTACAAAACTCAAACATCATCTCACTTGCCACTTCAGAATGAAGGATCTTGGTCCTCTCACCTACTTTCTGGGGCTGGAGTTCTTGCGTAGCAAATCTGGCATTCGGGTTCATCAGCGGAAATATGCTACAGATTTAATCACTTCGGTAAGACTCGATGATGCTCACACTTTTGATACACCTATGGAGTTGAACAGAAAGATCAGTGCGGATGATGGCCCTCCCCTGGATGACCCCTATGTTTTCCGGCGGATCGTTGGTAGTTTGCTCTACTTAACTATGACTCGGCCGAATATCTCTCATACTGTTCATACGGTTAGCCAGTTTGTGAGCAATCCTCACAAACCTCACATTGTTGTTGCTCTGCGCATACTCCGCTATGTCAAAGGCACCCTTACTCATGGTCTCTTCTACTCTTCGAGCGCTTCTCTGCACTTATCAGCTTATGCGGATGCTGATTGGGCCGGTTGCCCAGATTCTAGGCGATCTACCACTGGCTGGTGTATGTTTCTTAGGGACTCTCTGATATCGTGGAAATAAAAGAAGCAAACCACTGTTTCCAAGTCTTCTGCTGAGGCTGAATATCGGGCGATGTCGTCTGCTAGCGCTGAAATCATCTGGCTACGCCATCTTCTCTGTGAATTTGGTGTCATTGTTGGTGGTTCTACCCCTCTTCATGGAGACAACACAAGTGCTACCAGAATTGCTAACAATCCGGTCTTTCATGAACGAACGAAGCATATTGAGATCGATTGTCACTTCATTCGTCAGCATGTTGTTACTGAGAAGATCACTCTGCCTCATGTCTCTACTCTTAACCAATTAGCAGATATCTTCACAAAATCTCTCCCCAAAACGCGTCATCATGATCTCACTAGCAAATTGATGTTTTCTGCCTTACCACATCAATTTGAGGGGGAGTGTAAAAGATAGGCCCAGCCCAACAAGAGCCCAGGCCCATTACAAGCCTGTCTCACGTAGGATTTAATCAAATCTATGTGTATAGCTGATTTCTCTCATTAGTTAGCAGATTTCTCTCTTTGTGATTTCCTTGTATAGATTAAGATTGATTAGGATTGATTCTTTGATTCTTTCATTGTAATCTTAACATACTTAGTGCCTTGATTAAGGTAACTATTGATTATAAAACAGATCCATCGATGATCAATTGATCATTGAGTTTTCTCCCAATACTGTAGTCTTCTTCTTCCTCTCATCTCATCACAGATTCTCACAAAATCTTACAGGGAGGGGAGGAGGAAGAAAGAGGGTGGCCGGTTGGAGTGAGGGGGAGAGAGAGGAAATTGGGGGGTCATTTTTCCATGGAAATGGACTTCCCATACCCCCCATAGGAAGTCTATTTCGATGCCTAGGAAGGAAAAAGCTGACGTGGCGAAAAAGTATTTCCACATAAAACTGCAGCACCAAACACATGAAAAAGAAGTTTTCCGCAGAAAACTACAACCTTTTCCGCGGAAATGAGCTACACAAACATGCCCTTAGTCAGGAGAGATACAGCAACTGTTGACAACAAGTTACTCTAACCGAGAACGACGTAAACAGTCAGGCTCCACATAGGACCCTACACACAACACCCGCCATGGGAGAATATGGGGGCACCAAGGCCCAGCACAACCCCCAAATTCAAACACTCAACCTCCCACTCTGATATCATCCACTCTGATAACATGTTGACAACCACTTACTCTAAAAGCTTAAGTCGGTAGATAACGACCTAACAATGTATACTAAAGGGCACAACAACAAACAAGCCAATAAATAAATAAAAATCCTCCCAAAGCAATAATGTGGCGAAAACTATCGCATATAACAAAAATGGAAAAGACCCAGTTCCACAATTTGAAAATAAAACAATCCCTCTAACAAACAAATAAACCAACCCATTTCACAAAAAAAAAAAAAGAAATTCGAAAGGACCCAGTTGGTGAATTAACCAACCCCTCCATAAAAATACAGAAAAAAAGTAAAATAAACAGAAAACAAAGCAGAAGAAAGACAGATGTAGAAATCAAACCACTTCAACTGGAATATATGTGTGTGGGTGTTTGTGGAAAAGACCCAATTATACAATCCGAAAAATCAAACCAACCCATATCACTAATATGTACAAAAATCACAACAGCCAAAGAAGGTGAGTTCATCAACAGGAGAAATAAGAGAAACGCCCCAATGCATTGAGAAGAGGACATCAATAAATGAAATAAGAAGCATATGGGAAAGGAGATTATTGTGACAGTGAAAGGGATCATCTAACTTGAGATAGGCACTGATGATCCGCCTAAGAGATTTGATTTCCAGCGCCTCCTCGAGCTTGCTGTGAGGTTGCTCTCCGTCTGCTCTGGGCGACGACGACATGTCTCTCTCTCTCTGTGTAGAATCTCTCGACTCCAAGCAAGAAGAAAAGTGATGCAAGAATAACACACAAGTCGAGGGTTTGAGGCTTTTCGCTCTTGCTTACATTTACACGGAAATTGGTCTGCCAAATCTGATGGATAATGTGGCCCACATGTCTGTCGGGTCAGATGGACCCATCAAGACCGTTTGGCCCATCTAGCCCATTGGGTTCATTGGAGCCCGGTTCCAATAACGGTGCGTACCGCATGATCCCGCCAAAAGTAAAGCACCTGGATCCAAATCAAACTTGAGCTTTGATCACTTTTTGGGGTTGTTTTACTTTTTAGAATGGCTAAATTTACATTTGTTTTTACTCACTGCATACTTAATATTTTGAGGATTTTATTGGAAAATTAACCTTATTTGCCCGTTGCACCAAAAAAATAAAAAGTATTTCTCCATGCATAAACGTGGTCTGTTAGGATGGTTTCATTTTTCATTTTTAACTTTGAGATCAGCGACGCTAATGTTGCTCCATTTAAAATAAAGTGACGCTTTGTAAAACCCTCATTGCCCTCATTCGCTCCCTTTTTTTGGTTTTCTCCTTCCTTCTTCTCTCACACTGTGTCGACGCCGCTGCCCCCTGCCTCATGTGCTCTCTCTTCTTCCTTTTCTACCCCCCTTGTTCCGATATCGCTCATCAACTCGATGTAGGTATGTTCAAATGTACTCGTTGTTGGAAGTTCCATTGACCATTTTTTCGTTTGTTTTGCTGTTTGGTTGTGTATTTTGTTATTAATGGCTTCAAATCAGTTGCATGAAGCAAATGGCTGGTGGCATTTAGTATTCCTTCCTAATAATCCAGTTCGAGTTATGTGACATTGGGGTTTGTGGTTTGAATGGCTTGGGATTCCAAATCCACTGCGATGAAGCCGTTTGAGGTTTTTGTTTCAGATCTTTATTGACTTCAAATCCTTGTTTCAGTAGACTCTGCTAACATGTTTGTTTCTGTTTTTTAATGGCTTAAATCCATTTATGTTTCTAATCAATAGGTTCCAAATGTATTTCGAGTTGGGATCTGTTTCTCTCTCTACAGTGACAAGTTTCTTGTATTTTCTTTAAGTGCAACTCATTAATGAGTATAAGTTATTGTGTATTTGTATTAACACTTGATAGGTTCCAAATGTATTGTTAATTGTAAATTGATGGTATAAGTTCTTGTGTATTAATGTCACGACCCAAATTCCGAGGCCCTGTCTGATATCCGGATCATGATCATATAGCAATATTCACCATGCATACATCAAATAATTTCCATAAGGAATCAGGCATTTAGTTTCAAAATATATTTTTCGTTTATAAATATCAAAAACCTCTGAGTAATCAACTTGTTATGTCCTGCCTCAAATTCAATAATGTGATTAAAACATTAAATAACTTTTCCTAAACAATGCCTCAAATTTAAGCTTTTCTCGTTCTCTCCCTTCAGACATGCATGCCGAAATCTACGTGTTGATCGCCATTCCTCTCTGGCCCACCAGCAATATGATTACCTGAAGGGGGCAACACAACATCCGTATTTCTGGTGAATGAGTTTTCCTAATTACACAAGCCACATATAACATAATTTCACATAATCAATAAATTTGAATTAATAATTCAAATATCATTAAAAGTACATTCATATACAAATCCGTGCCCATGCACATTACCACGCCTCATAAGGCCTATCGTATACATGTATAGCGGTCACCATGACCATGTCTCATCAGACATGTCCACTAAGGACCAGCCATCATAATAGCCGTTCTCGTCCACTAAGGACCAACTGCTATAACAGCCCGGACACAAAGTCCAACATCCCACGTTTGGGACCCAGTGCACAATATCACATAACAACTAGAATATGAATATTAAATAATACAATTGAACATACATGCAGCAGTGTGGGCCCAACCCTTGCACATCTATCTGATTACTGCCCCACTTCTTATCATAATAGTATTGAGTGGTATAGGGATGGCCCACACTATATTATAAACATAACATTAATTACTCACAGCCTAAATAATTAATCACAGTTAACCATAATTAATCACAGAACTTCTCTTCATCAAAGCAAGAAAGTTATTTAATATTTCTACACTAAAATCAAGGTCTTTCTCAATTATTAAACCCTTTTCAGAACTAATCTTACTATACAGAACATAAAATAAACAAACAGTTTATGTCTGGACCTCTTAATGTAAAATCCAGTGGGTCCCACTGGACCAAACCAAGATTAGACCTAATGTCTAAGGTTGTCCAGGGATAGGCTTTACTCTTAATGGATTAGATTCACCATCAGACATCTTTACTGAGCCCCACAATATCAACAAACAGAAACAGAATTCATGAATAAGCCTAACAGTTAACAAAATTGAAGCTTCGGATATCTGGACAGATGAGGCCCAGGCCATATAGGACCACCACCATCTAGGTCGTCCCTGGGCCCTCTTCAAGATGTGGGGTCCTTATCTCTGATTAACTTAGATAGTAGGTCTCATTGTGGATGTCGATCCAACTCCCTGTTTTCCCAAAATAACGTCTCTGATGCAAACAATCACTTAGATGGGGGCCCAAATAGGGCCCACTACACATGAGTCTGGGTCTTCCTTAGTCGACCAGCAGTACCCTACCAGATCTCTAGGCCTGATCTGGGATCAGGTGGGCCATGGGGTCCCACAACTCTTTACAATCAATTTACACATTGACGTCAGGCCTCTGATTCACCTGTTCTACATCAATTCAAGGGATATTCATGAATGTGCATATCATATCAACTATAACAATTCTAATAGCCACATACAGGATTCCTGGACTCGAATCAAATCTTTAAGTACAGAATACGTGCATCTCATCTCAATATCAGATTTCTCTTAATACAACATGTCCAATTCACAACTTAATATCAATCATCTTGCTTAACCAACTAATTAATTAGGAAGATCCACTCAACTTTGGTAAACGATCGTCGCCTTTGCAATATGCTGATGCGAATATGACATCAATAGCCTTCCCCTCCTTCTCCTATTTTGTAGCCCACAAAGCTCTCTCAGAATTTCTCCAAAATCAAGAATGAGGAAATTGAATAATATACTAGGTGATCAATGGTTGTATGTATATATATAGAGTCCTATTCCTATTCTTCTTCCTCTTTCTAATTAGTGTAGTCATACCACTTCTTCTCTTTCTAAAACTCTTCACGTGAGGCAACTTCTAATTCCATAACACTTCTAATTTCCAAGTAAGTAATACTTCTAATTTTATAATAAGAGATCAGCTAGAGAACTTCCTGGGCCAGACTAAGCATGGGCCCAGGATATGCAAGATATTACAATTATATTAACACTAGACTTTAAAATTGTATGTCAAGCGTTTGTTATAGTGCTTAATAGATGAAACATCATATGTTTGCCATTTGACATTTTTGGCAATATCAGTTTCTTTTGTTTATCAATGAAGGGGACAAGATGCAATGGTCAGTAGTTACTTAATGAATTGATATACCAGTGATTTTTCTAGATATGTTCTATGTGTTTGTTGTTACATCTTTTAAATTCGCACAGATGGCTAAAGGACAAAAAATTATGATGGTGGAGAATTGTGTAATGAGCAAGACTCATATATCTCAAAAGTCATAATGAATGATCTTGAACTAGACACTTATCGATGCATAAATACTAACCCGAATAAGAATATATGGGTTCTAACGAGAAGGCAGAAGGACATTGTGAGGGAAGTGGTCTATCTCACCTTTTAGAGATAAACTACATGAGAATTGACACGCTCTCATTACTGGGCTGGTTGAGCGTCGGAGGTCGGAAACCAACACATTTCATTTACCTGCCGGCGAAGCCACTGTCACTTTGGAAGACGTCGCATACATATACTTGCTCTCTATCGATGGTCCACCCATAGCAGTAAGGACATTTTCGCTTGCCAATGTCCCTGAAGTGTGCATGAAGTTGCTTGGCATGGCTCCACGGCCTAACAAAGATTCCATTGGCATTACAATCAAGTTCAAGTGGTTAGAAGAAAATCTCAAGCATTCAAAGAAGAAGAATGAGATCAATAAGACCAAGGCTTAATTGTATTTCTTGGTTTCTAGGCAAATCTTTTCCAATTTGTCCAGTGCCCGAGGGCCAGCTTGGCAACTATGGCTTTTTAGGGAGTTCAAGCGCTATGCATGGAGTCCAGCGTGCCTTGCTAGCTTTTACAAGATGCTTACAAGGGCCATAACCTTGTTAAAAGGTGAAGAAGAAGAAGAAGAAGAAGACGAGGGGGGAGAAAAAGGAATTAGTGTGAAGATTACACTATTGAAGACTCTAACAGGGCCCCTCTAGTTGTTACAGGCGGTCTAAACTTTTTAATTTTACTTTGAATCTGAAATACCTTTTTATATTATGTAGTAAATGGATTTCATTTATTCTCTTTGCAAATATGGACCTATTCAAGAATGTCCAACGGAAGATGTCCTGTACCTGATCCCAATTGGAAGAAGGATCTAAAGTTCCCATTATTTAAGACGTGGGAATTGAGACTGCTTGAATGAAAATAAGTTACAAATATAAAAGAAGTCCGGTTGCACATCAACAGCTTACCTAGGGATGGGGTAATTAAATGATTCGGTTTGATACTGTGCTTGCATGCCCAAATAACACTTGATGTTTCTTGCATTAATATTTTCATATTGATTGTTTGTTTCTAGTCTTACTGTTCAATTGGCAACCGTATGCTAAGATGTCTAAGAAGTTGTTCTAACAAGTCCCAAGGCATAACATGGAATTGTTCAGTTCGAGGATCATACTCATTCATTATTTAGTAGTAGAAAGGTACAATCCTGAACGTGTTGCAAAATAATTCAAACAGGTTGTCCCCTCGCCATTCGATCTACCATTAACGAGAGTAGAGCGTCTAAAGAGATGCGAGCTAGATTACAGTGAATACAATGGTGAGGTCATCAAACTAGGGGATACAAGGAGAGAGAATATCCCACACATGCCAAAAGACACTTGAAAAAAGCATCGAGAATCCTATTTCGTATGATATTCCTTTAACACGGTCCTAAATTTTGTTTGTGGCAAAGCCGGTGAAAGAGCACACATGATTGACACTTATTTGTGCAACGCTTAACGGCAAGACTACGGTGTCGTCAAGTAGTAAAGGACTAAAGAGTCCGGATTATCAATCCCACGGAGATGATGGAACAAGCAATGAATCCAATTAAAATAGAATTAAACTAAAATATAGCTAATATAAACAATTGAAGTAAATAATTAAAACTAATAAACTATGCAATGTAAACAACTAATTAACAATCTAAAATATGAAATTAACTAGATCTAAACTAATCTAATAAGCTATACTAAACTAATGAATGAATGGTGGTGGAAATGGAAGATTTAAGGTGAACATGTGGTGTGAAATGTGTAGGATTTTAAAACAAGTGATGTGAAATATAGATCTAACAATCTAGAAGTTAAAATAACAAATCAAATAAAAATTAAAATTAACAGTAATCAAAATAAGAGACTAGGCAATCCAAAACCCACTAAGTATGCAATTAATCAAACCAATGCATGTTCTAATTCAACTCCCAAATCTACAATCCAATTAGTAATCTTTTGCCTAATTGGATTAAATGATATAACAATGAAGATTAAAGTAAAGAAAATAAAAAACCAAGATCCTAAATCATCATCTAGCTACCCTAATAATAATTCATCAAAATCAAGTTACAAAATATCAAAGATAAGGGCTATATAATATGTTATATGAGAGAACTTGATCCAACTACAAAGCATCAATTGAAATTATCCAAGCATCAAGTGTAGAGATAGAGCATGAGAAATGAGAGAGATTATAAAATTAGATATAAAATCTACTAATCAATCAAGGTACAAGTAGGGAATTTAAACTAAAACATGAATGTAATTAAACTAATCACATTATTTAGCTTCAAAAGAAGAGCCTAATCCAAGAGTTTTGGCCACTAAATATCAATAAAGAGCTCAAAATCTTTATTAATGATCTTCAATTATACACTCTTTCTATATTAGATACACTTAAACTCCTATTTACACTCTAAAAGTATAGAGGAGGTAAAATAAAATTGTTAAAAGACTAACTTGCCAAAAGATTTTTTTCATTTTACAAATACATTCCAATTTATAGAAACATTAAAGACATTTGACTGGCTCATTTTCATTCACAATGATTGCTTCAATTTGATTTGTTGCAACTTAAAGGCTTTTAATTGTCTCATTTGCTTTCGCATAGGTTATTTCAATTTGATTTAAAGGCTTTTCATTGACTCTTTTGCTTTCACATGGATTGATTTAATTTGATTGATTGCCAAAAGCTAAAAGCATATATGCTTTTGGTATTATGTGGTCCTTCAATTTAGAGGCTTTTGATTGGCTCATATTCTTTCACATGAATTTGTGTCATGGCAACCTTTGATTGGTGGAGGGATTAGAATTGGATGCTTCCATTTGATTCGTTGCAACTTAAAGGCTTTTGATTGTCTCATTTACTTTTCATTGGCTCTTTTACTTTCATATGGATTGTTTCAATTTCATAGGAACCTAAGTTCTAACCAATACACCAACCATTCATTCGTGTTAGAAAATGACTTCTTTTATTCTTAAAGTCTTCTCCTTTTATTTTAGAATTCTTCAACTTTTCTTAAAATTTCTTCAGTAAGATTTTTTAATATAACTTCTTTATTGAAATCTCTTCTTGATGCCTTAGGACACTAGCTGGAAGGTTGGGGTAGTCGCGGGGTCCATCTACACAAGAGAAATTACATAAAAATGCGTTATAAAGAATCGGATTTATGCATGATAATCCGACAATCCGTTAATGTGATAGAATGATAAAATTTCCGTGTAAAGCAAATGATATACATATGAGATGCTGATAAAATTCGGACTAATGAGGAGTAATATATGCAATATTTAACACTCATCAACACACACCTGAGATGACCTAACCGGCAACACCTAAAGAAAAGGAAAAAAAAAAGAAACCTAACCCCATAGGGACAGGAGTTGGCACTCAGACTAATGAGTCATCAACACTTCGAAACATGTGAGGGTCCTCTATTTTTTTTATTGATGATTGTGCTCCCACCAATTTTATGTTGTTAACTTCATGGATGACTCGTTCTTGTATTTTACTTCGTCCTATAGGTAAATGCTTTGTTGGACCATCTAGAGTGATCATCTTTCCGAGCAGACCGGAAAAAGATAAAGTTGGAGGATTTCACCACGTGTTTACATAACAAAATAAAAAGATTTAGAGACTCATTTGCCTCCGCATTTGATAATGTTGGGATGGAACCTTGCTACTTCCCAGTCAGACAATGAGAGTAAGAATGTAATAGTAAGATTTTCTATGGATCCAATTAATTTCTCTTCTGTTCCCCATGTCATTATAATGCTATAATCCATTGCAAGATACGCCTTCCACTCAACAAAAACGTGCTGTGCAAAAGGGAAGGTCTTCCAAGAATTTCTCACCGACTGCTAAGAGGCTTGAGTATTCGGATGAGCCCATCCAAGTAGATTCTGCAGCAACTTCTCCACAGCCGAATACTACATTTGCCTCTTCAGTCGTGCCATATGTTGACTATGTTTTCAATACTCGGGTGAATGCACCACCCGAGATGTTGATCACAGTCTACACGCCAATCTCAAACATAAACACACTGATATGGCGGATAAAACGATTGCGTGGGGAGAGAAAAATTCCTCGATATTTCGAGAATTACGCACATTTGTTAGTGCATTCTGAGTATGTTCTGACTGAGTAAAAAATCACTCTTCTAGAAGGATTTCATGGATTCTACAAACAAAAGTATTGAACAAAAATTTCCATGTTGCTGGATGTTTTTCTACTTTGGTAAGTTGTCGAATTTTGTTTAACTGTTCTAAATATTTACATTTCACAGACTGGATGAACTTGAAATTTATTGCACGATAGTGGCACCAAAGGCCCTGAAGAATGCACTAGAGTTGGATACGTGGTTTGACACCAATCTGATGTATTAGTGGTTTGAGGTTGTAAAGGATCGGTACCCGGATGTTTTTTTTTACGATCCCAGTGTCTGTGAGTTTAAATTGTTAACCTCATTTAAATTGTTATCCTCCTTACTATGTTTAAACTCAGAATCTACTTTGCGATAAAGTATACCTTTTGTATGATTTTCTATTTTTGATTATCGGAGTTGGTGGCGAGAAAACAACGTAAAAGCATTGGAAGAGAACATCTGGGGTAAAGATGGCATCAAAGTATGGGAGGCTAAAGAGAAAAAGTTGTTGATTCTCATTCTTTGGCATGAAGCTCACTTCACGTTGTTGGTGGGCGACTGTCAAGAGAGGAGGTGGGACTTTTACAATAATATGAAAACCAACAGTTCTTCGTTACTAGTTTGCAAAGATTTTGTAAGTTCTTCAATTAACTATCTGTGCTGAGGATGTATGTAAATCACTTTATACTTAAATCACATTATTAAGGTTATAACCAAATGTACTCTGATTTTTGTGCAGATTAATTTTTTGGGTAAGCAGTTCTCAAACTACTGATGTTATGATACTCATGTGTGGCTTATCCTCGTCAAAACAAAAATCCATTACCAAGAGAATGGAAATGATTGCGGTGTATTTGCATTGGCGTTCATAGACCATTGTGCATCTGGCTACCCAATTAATTTCACTCAAGTAGATATACCGTATTATAGGTTGAAAATTGTCGTAGGCATATATGGTAGAAGTTGAGAGATGAATAGCCACCAGCTCCCCATTGATCCTATAACCCAGTGAAACTTTCAATTTATGGACTTGTACAATTTTTATGTCTTGATGGTAGATTGAAGATGAAAGTCTGTGATGTGATTACCCTTTTTTGTCTTTATAAATGAGGAGGATGGTGGATGTGTGTATTCATTCGTGTGGAAAAGATGAATGATGAAATATTGATAGGTGTCCACTATTGACATACGTGTAGCCAAATGAAAGTAGGCTGCTTATGAAGCAGAAGATGTAAAAAAAAAGGTATATGACAAGCGATGCTGGCGTAGTCTATTAGTAATGCTATGTGCGATGCTAGTGTCGCAGAACACAGTCATCATCAAATATAGAGTCTTTACTTGAAGTGTAGGTCTTCATGCTTGCCTTTGACAACTTATCTTGACTTGTTGGGGTGTACATGCGATTTTTTGCATGCCAACAGGCACCACTCGGCTTCAACCCTAACCAAGTTGTGCCAGCTGAAGGGGGTTTAGTATGATGTTTATAAACTAGTTACTGTCTAAATTATGTTATAGGAGATTACCCATGCCGTAATGCCCTAATTCTGAATGCCAAGTTTACCGCCAAGGTACTCAGAATTGGCGCACTACTTCCCTGAAAATTCCAAAACTTCCAAGATCACAGTTTGTAGTGAAGCCCAATTTAAAACTTTTTAAATAATATAATGATCAACGGTTAAGTGCGGAAGCATATAGATTAGCAGAAGTAAAATCACATAACATCGGAAGCAAATATCAATAATAGCGGAAGAAATAAAAGGTATCTCCAGTCATATAGCAAATGTAGCCGGGTTGAAGTCCAGCCTAAATCTCAAAGCATGAATATGAAGTACATATCAGACTATTTCTCTACTCACAACAAATCACACTAAAACCCAAAAATAGGTGCACTCGATCCCCAAGTGCAGGCACTCAAGTCTCCAGCTCGACCTCCTGGTCGGCTAGTCCCCATCCATACTCATCCAGTGGAGGCGCCTCGACGATCGCGTTGCTTTCGGGGTCAGAGATAATACCTAAGCACCAAATAATGGGTCAGATCTAAGGATCTGGTAAGCCACAGTATATAAGTAACATATAATGTATGCATCAAAAGAATAGGTACGATGATAATATCATAAAAATAATAGAGGTACAAATGCTAAGCAATTGAGCAAGATATAACAAATAGAATTGGTATAAATAAGGCATCTAGTTAACCAACATCAACGTGGCACGTTCACACGAGCTGGATATTTCAGGATATTATACCATGGCCCTTCCATAATGTAAACCTGTCATGGCAGGGAAACTAAAGTAACCATGTAGAGAATGATGAGCCCCGCCAATAATAATAACAATATCAGCATTCTCACGCTCAATAGACCAGAACCGGAATCCCACCGGTGATCTAACCATAGCTCATCACGATAGCTCTAATCCATAACCAATATAGCTCTCATCTCACCAATAATGATCGGTCCAATGGCTAAGCTTATAACATTTAAGTGAATGTTAGTGCCGACTCAAGGAATAAGTAAAGGTTTGTGTCTGTCTAGGTTTGCCTTGCGTGAGCAAGGTCCTATCATGTTCATAAGAGGTCCAAGGTATATGTTCAATCCATAATTACGATCCAAGTCCAAGTCCACCATCAAATTTATTGCCATAACCCACCAATGTCATGGTCTTAGTCCAAAACAGTCCAATTATATCATCCATGCTCAGTCCAATAGTATTCAGTCTATTCCCATTCAGAAATGGATCATAAAACAACAATAACAATCCTTTTTGCTCTAAAGTATCAAACCATCAATTCTTAGACCATAAGATGGCCCGCCTAGCCACAGACATTGGTAAATTATCACAAATCCTTAACACCAGATTATCACTAGGTAATCCTAGGTTTAGGTTATCCAATTTCCATGTTGTTAACATGTATTAACAGTTGAAAGGATGCAAGAGTAACACCAATGAATCAAACATAATAAATCTCCAAAACCAAGCCAATCAATGGGAAATAACAAAGGTCCATCCTAAGTAATGACCTCATTTTAGGTCCAAGTCCATGTTAGTCGATTCAATTCCTAAAAGATGTTTCAGATGCCAAGGATAATGTATTTTGGTACTCTAGAAGTTACGGGCATTTTGGACAACACTTAAGGATCAAATCGAAATCAATTTAATACACTAGACCCTACTTGGGTGGTCCTCATTAGTCAAGGTTGAGCTAAACCTTTGACTCATATTTGGTACATCAATATAAGTTTATTTGGATAGTCAATGGGCCCCACAAACATCAAACTCCAATAAAAGGCAGAAGACCATAACTCACTATTTGCAGTGTGGCAGGTCGACCAGGCAAGGGTCGGGTCGACCTGCTACACAGGGTTCAAAGGCTGGGACCTGACTTGAGTTATGTGATTTCCAGCGTTTTTGGTCGACCTGGTACACTAGCTTACCTGAATCAAACAGTTTCCAAGCCAACTTTCAATCTTTGACATTCTTAGTGTATCCGGTCGACCTAGCTCAGCTCATGTTGACTGGGTACATTGGGCGTAGTCTAGGGTCCGCAGTGTATTCAGGCATAGAGTCAGGTCGACTGCATACACTGTCTCTACCAATTCTCCAAAAAGCTAACCAAGACCTGAAATTTTGAGATTCCGAGTGTTCCCGGTCAACCGAGTACACTCGACTTGTAACTTTCCAGATTTTTGGAATTTCATTCATTCCATCAATTTTCCATCAAAACCACATCCAATTTGGTCCATTCATTATGGAAACATACACAACCACCAAAAGCACTTCAATATCATCAAACCATCACTAATTGGGCCATTGATCGTCCAAATGAGAAATCTCATCCATCAAATGATAAGAGACATCAGTTTCATGTTAAGTACATTGTACTTGCCACTAATCCAAATGCAATGAATTTGACTAGAAGTAGATAAAACCAAGCTCCACTATAGAAACACAAGCTCATGAAGTCTCCAATCACTTAATCAGCCTAAAAACTTATATCTAAGTAGATAATACCCAGTCCCAGATCGACAAAAGAATTGCAATAAGGAAAGGAATCAATAGAGAGAGAAAGAGAGAATTCTAGGGAAATGGAGCTAGAGAGAAAAGTACTTTGAATTGTAGAGAAATGAGAGATCTATAAGATGAGAGAATTTCGTAGAGAAGATAATACCAGCAACTTGTAGAGATCCTTCTCTTCTTTTTGCTTGGAGCTTAGATCTAGGGTTTCTAGAGAGAGAAATTGTGAGAATTCTTTGAGGGAAAATGAGAGAGAAGAGAGAAAAGAGAGGAAAATAAGCAATGAGATGAAGGCTCGTTGATATAGGTTGTGTTGGAAAGGAAAGTTTCAAATTGCCCTTCATTAGTTAGTTGAAAATTAAGATAAGTACATGGGCTTTTGAGTCATTTTAGGTGAGATTAGAATCTTCTCATGTGGAAACCCCTCATACTACTTCTAATTACTAGTAAGGGCCTCTAACTAACAAACTCAATTAAGTCTAATGAACAACCTATATATTATAGAAAAATACAAAAAAAAGGGGGCTAATTCCTAGAAAATAGGCTAAAATGCTAGGAAAATACTATACTACCCTTACTAATACCTACTAATTAGCACAATGAGATATAGGATGCTATAATTAACACAATTAAAATAAAAGTGAGGGTCCACAAAAGGGTGGGGCCTCACAGGTGCTCTAGGTCCACTATGGAGTTTTAGGACCATTTGCCTCCTAGTGGTACCATCTTGTCATATCATGTTATGTTTCATGCTCTAATTTAGGCCATGCATAGCAGCCAATTTTGGAGAATATAACTAATGTGATTTTGCCATCTCGTTAGGATACACTGTTAGATTTTGTCACCCATGATTACATGCCTACTCATGCGAAAGATTATGCCTTGTTACCCTTCATTTCCATATTATGATCATATGTATTTTTATTCATTTGATGCTACATGTATATGTTTATTAGATTTGTTATACTTGCTATATCGTCGTATCTAACAATGCTACACTTGGCGTTATAGGTGACGCCCAGGGATAGATGAGTGGACCCCAATGTTATCTTCAAGAAGTTCGTATTATATGAAATCTCGTCACAAGGGACTACTCGTCCTTAGTTGGATTTTGGATTTGGCCCTTATTGGTCATCATCCTCTTTGGGTTGTAATTAATGTACCTTTTTCTAATTATAACTCAAACATATTTTGGGGAATAAATAACTTGGTATACTGCTATGCTCTGGATATTTTAGTCAAATAAAATATACTAGTCCGATAATATAATGTGTAAATAACAACATATGATTAAACGTTTGGGTTGTAACACGGAATCTGATGGCCACAGACTTTGGGTTTCAATACCATGTAAGCTTTTGTGAAATGTTCATGCAAGTGGGGGAAATTCGTATATCCCCACACACATAGACCCTATGAAAGAAATGTAAGGTTCAGTTTGGCATGTCTATTTTTTTTTTTTTTTTTTTTTTGTCTTATTGTCTTAAAACTGATTCAAACCGTTTTTAGCTTGTTTGGATGTAACGTTTATTGTGCCCATTCCAAATGGATACTAGACATTATGGCTCTGTTTAAAGAAGGAGGGGAAAGCAGCAGAATTGAAACAGAGGAATTCGTCTTAAGTGGGTAGACATAGTGACTTGGAAGTGGTTTTTCCATCACCGTTGTTTTAATTTGTTATAAATATCCGGGACCCAAAACATTAATTTGAACCGTTAGAATCATTCATAAGGCTCATTCATAAGGCCCAAAACGGCCCACATACCAAATTTCAACCATTGGTCCTTCTCGGTTCTCGAGATTTGTGCAAAACATCAAATAACCACACATCAATTTTTCTGGGCTACTGTGGGGCCATAATCACAATCCAGCTCATTAATCTTCTTTGAAGTATTGAAAACAGCTGGGCATAAAAATTTTAGCATCAGATTTGACTTATAGCCGTCCAAAATCAAGAAACATCTTAGAACCGTTGATATCACATATGGTACTCAGAAAGTAGAAATAAATTGACGCTGAACTGTCTTTTTTTGTTTTTCCCTTGAATTTTAGACCCCTAGAAACCACCATCTATACCGTTGGATAGCTGGGGGAGGGTAAGAACTACTATGTGATCAAATTTGACACGTTGATCTATCAAGGATCTCGACCAATTTGCAAAAAACACGTGGATTGTTTGGTCTAATTTTCTTAAATTTGTGGGGGCCTATTTCAAGATCCAAACCATTAGTTCTCTTGATAATACTTTGGTCATCCATGGGGTAAAAAATTAGCCTCAGATTCCTTGTGGGTATGGAGAAATTAAAGAAAAATCATTTATGGTTGAATTTAAAAAATCTATTTCAATCAGTTATGTCGTGTTACCAAACGCACTGTTTCAAGAACATCTTATTCAAATAGGGCCTGTTTGAAATGGATCTTTTTTATTAAGATCCTCTTAAACCCAATAAGAGTTGCCAAACAAGCCCTAATTATCCTACATATACTAACCTCACGCCTAGAGATGTGGATAATCCTGTTTGGGGGCGTGACACCTACGATAAGCCCCGGGCTGAGGTGATTCCAAAGGATACATTGATTGAGGAGTTTCAAGAGTGGTATGCCGACGAAAAATAGTAGTATTTAGACAAAACATACAAACAAGAAGTAACCATTGAAGAAAACAAGTGTAGCGGAATCCTAAAGAATGTTCCCCCTTTTCAACACCATTTTTCACCCACAAATACCTTTTGTCACTTCAATATTTTCACATACAATGCTACCCGTCCATGAATTGACACACACCCAAAATTCAACACTATTTCAGATATTGTTGATTGTTAGATTTTATAAAAATGGTAAAAAGTCAATCATGTATTGCTATTGAACTTCAATGACTAGAAAGAAAAGTTAGACTCATTTGATTTGGTTAATATCTCATATTCTCCGTGCTTCGGACCAAATTTGTTCATGGGGCTAATCGAGAAAGACATGGAAAGGATAAGGGGCCCTTTACCTTTCATGCATATAAAAGGAAAATGAGATTTACACATGTAAATGTTACACATGTGAAATGCATTAATATGTTTGTCAAAATCACTATTTTCACACGAGTAAATGAATCCATCCAATGAGTTTATGTGTTTGAATTGTTTAGACGCTTTGGGTACCATCCTTGGAGGGGAATCTGTGCTCATTTTACTTGCATTAGAGGAAATATCGTGTTTGAATAAAATGTTGGGGCGAGGATCGAGGCTTTCCTAAATCATTTAAAGGGCAAACAATCGGGGATTTCTTGATTCCGAATCTTCCCTATCGAATCTATCTTTTCTTAGCAACTGGAGAATGTAGTCCCACAGTGCAATGAGTTGGTCTTTTTAAAAGGTTCATATTTTTTTTATTCTCTTTTGAATTTTTGGGGTTCCTTAATTAAGATTAGAACCGTTTATGCTCTTCAAAAGGCCTAAAATGATTGGGAGGTCAAATATTATCCGTTGATTCATCACAAATCTTTAGATATTTATAAAAAAGAAGTTCAAACCAAAAGAAAGCCATTATTGGACTTTGTGGGCCCCATTTGCACAATCTGATTTGTTCATTCTATTCAAAAAGCCAAAAAGGGTGATGGGAATGGTTCAAATTCTCAATCGAGACCGGTTTGTAGGTCTTGGTCCATCCCGTTTCGATATCAACCTATGTATTGGTCGCAGACTCTACTTGGCAAAATATCCTTAAATTATCAAAACTTATCTGTCAATATTTCAAAATATTGGTCTTGGCCGATATATTGACCGCCATTTTCAAAATATCAATTGACAATATTTAAAACCCTTTAATTTTTATTTTCTCTCTTGCACTCATTTCTTCCGCTTTCCAAACATATCAGCTGCTACTCTTCTTCTTTTTCAACTCTCATTTCACTTCCAAGCCATCAACAAATCTTATTTTTTTGGGAATTTCATCTGCAAAAATCATATACAACTCTACCAAAGTAAGTATTATGAATTTCTTTTGTAATTTTTTAAAAGATTTATTTAAAAATAACTTAGAAATGAGGATTGCATCTTTTTTTGTTGTGGATACATTTCATTCTTTATGATTAATACATTTTGAAGCTAAATCTACTTTTTGAGATTTTGAAATTGGTATTTTACCGAAATCATATAGATCTTTGCAAAATACTTAAATACATTTCGAGTGTGTTTAAAATGGTTGTAACTTCTTAGTTTGACATAGATCTATTGAGTTAAAAATGTTAGTTTCTTAGATTTAATTTTAGTAGATTGCTTCTGAGTCAATTATAATTGTATTTTATAGAATTTGTGATATTTTACCTTATTTTAGTATATACATGTTAATTTATTTAATTATAAATAAAATTTATATACTTTCTTAGGTAAGACAACGACATAGAATGTCATGACTTATGGGGACCAATATTTTGATTTATAGTTTTGATTAAAGAAAAAAAAATTGTTTTACAACAGTTTATAATATTTTGGATTTTTGGGATAGTTCTTAAGATTCTTTGAGGTAATAAAGAAATTTATGCTGTGACAAAATGCGAATTGCGACCGATACCTATACCGATACCATATCAGTTTTAGGGGTCGGCTGATACTGTGACTTATACCATGATCACAAGTGAAATTTGGATCAAATTGTTGATCAATTATAATGACAAGTCACTACTCAAACTAAGTTGTATCTTACATTCTTAACCAAAAAAAATAAACTAAGTTGGACATTCTTCATTGAGATGGCAATAGGTTGGATTAAATAGGTGGTCCGTACCAACAAATCCAATTAATCGTGGTTTGGTTTGAGAGCGGTGTGGAAACAAGAAAATTTTCACTACGCGTTGTTGGACTCGGCTATTGGTTTCCACTCTCATTGCCGTCCGACTCGGGGCTACCGAGAGGCCGGCGAAGTGGAAAGAAGCGGGCATCAATATTTTTATACGGGTATGCTAGATTTTCTATTCTACTTGAAATTTAGAAATGGTGATCCGGATATTCACCTTTACAATTAGAAAGGAAATCAATCTTTTTTCTAACTTTCCATTGTACATATATTTAAGAAAAGAGACAATATTTTGAATGCCGAAAGAGGCGATTTGTTTTCTTTGGTTGCCATGAAAGGCGGTTTTGCCGTGAAAGGCGATCTTTGCCGTGGAAGGCGGTTTTGCCGTAAAAGGCAATTTTTCTTTGTTTGCTGTGAAAGGCGATTTTTTTGCCGTGAAAGGCTATATACAAATCTAATCAATAATGAAAGACAAGAATTGTGATTTTTTTTTTGTCTCTTTGAAAAAAATACAAAATACAATAGAAAAGTAAGAAACGGAATTCTAACTTCTCAGGAGATTGCGGGGACTCGCTCAGATCGACGGTCGCAAGTCATGTATGGACTTCGCCATTGTCCTTTAGATGAGAACGTATGATGCTTTGATTCTCTTGGCTTGGCGTGGACTTCAGATTTTTAGATGATAAAGAGCAAGGGGAGGTCCTATAGCCAATAAAAAACTGAATAGACGGGCTGAAAACCCGCGTCTATGCCATGTTGGATAAAAAGAGAGGGACATTGGGGGGTGGCCCCCCAAGGGACTTCAATCACCTTGTGGTGTTTGTTGCAGTAGAGTTTCTTCAAAGTAACAAGGATTTTTTGAGATTTTGTGGCTCTCTCTGTGTCTGTGCAGCCCTCTATGTGTGTATGGCTCTTGGATTTATGGATCTTGGATTTCTTGGAATACCCCCCTTTTTATAGGCCTTTGGTAGCCATGGGATGTGTTTATGAGCATTGATGGCATTGATGCTCCATGATGGGGGGAGTTACAAGTTTTTATTTCATGATTTTGTAACTCATTTTTCTTGGCTTCTGATTGGTTGATGGAGATTAATGGGCATTTAATCACTTTTAATCTCCATGATAAGAGGAGTTTCATGGTTTTAATGCCATGATTGATTTGATTTGTAACTCCTCTTTCCTTGATTCTGATTGGGCCGTCCAAAATAATGGGTTATTAAGCTGTCATAAAACGGGTCAATTAATTGCATTAAGTAGTCACCAGGGCGCTTGAAGAGTCGCGGGCCATACCGCGTCTTTTGGAATTCTTCCTGTGATGATTGCCGATGGATCTTCATGCTGATCGATGTTGGATGACCATGCAACTTCAGACATTGATTGCTATCAGTGGGCCGGTACCATCTGTCATGTCGATTTCTCGATCGGTCGGACGGAAAGTGTACTTTTTTTGTTGGCTGGTTGGCGATTTTGAAGCATGCGATGATGATCCCATGCTCTTAATGGTAGATCCAAGATGTTGGTGAAGATCAGCTGATTTCGAGCGCCAAAAATCAGATTTTCGAAAAACCACCGGGGTTGAAATTCCCGAAACACGAAAAAGGGTCAGAAAATGGCCCTTTTGGAGGAAATCCGGCGACCCGGATTTCCAGGGTCGCCGCCGACGACCATGGGCCAAGGTCGCTGGCGACCATGGGCTTTTTCCCCTTTTTTAGGTCGCCGTTTTTCGGCAGTTTCTCGATTTTTTTCGATCCTTTTTTTTTTGTATTTTTCTTGACATTTTTCCTAATTTATTGACTTGATTCTCCTGAAAAAAACCTGACGAGAAGCAGTACAAATCGGAGCACAGAGTTTCGTATTTTCTGGAAAGGCCGAAGACTTTTTGTCGCCGATTTTTCGTCTGCAATCAAAACTAGGTCAAACGATGTCGGAATGACCTGAAATTTGAGGTAAAGCCTCATGAGCAGTAGATAGGACTAACCATAGACTTTTGTTTGAGTTTTGAAGCCGTGTGGGGTCTCGTCGCCGGTAGACTTGATTTTGTTGCAAGGGAGATGCCGCCCTTTGATGTGTGGTCAACCGATGTCCGATTCACCTGAAATTTGACAGGGAGTCTATTGGAGTAATTTTGAGACAATCCTTGGCTCTGATTTGGAAGTCATGGTCCCGGGAAGCTCCGCCGCCTGGAGGCTTGATTTTCTTTCCGAGCGTCGAAGTCAGGTTAAACGTCGTCGGAATGACCTAAACTTTTACATGTAGCCCTTTGGAAGCAAGTTGAAGCCACCCATGTGCTTTGTTTGATGAGTAATGGCCTCGGTGGTTCTCGCCGCTAAGAGGCTTGATTTTACTGCTCGAAGGTTGATGGAGGGTCAAACGTTGTCAGTTTGACTTGAAATTTGACATGGAGCCTTTTGGAGGTATTTTGGAACTATCCCAGGCGCTGATTGAAATTTTAATGTCTTTAACACTATCGCCGCCAGGAGCACCTGTTCAGCTGCTGGAGGAGTGAAGTTGGGCCAAATGATGTTGGAATGACCTGAAACTTCATGTGTACTATTCTTTTTGCTACTTTGAAAAGTCTTGCAGTATTTGTTTAGTTCTGACAGGATTTGACGCTTAAAGTATCATTGCCTGTTTGTGGTAGGATGCGGCTTCTTGTAGCTTTTTGATATTGAGGAGGCAAGGTGACTTTTCTGGTGTCAACACGCTTGATAGTCACTTTCTTCCTATTAAAGCGATGGTCGCTAGCTGAGTACTTAACTAGCATAGTGGGAGCGGAAATCTAATTAAAATATTGGAGTCTCCCGCCTCCAATCAAGAGATCAAACTCGTACCCAGTGGAGTCGCCACTCTGTTGGTGGTTGGAGATCGCTGCCGCTCTGCACTGGTCAATGTGAGTGGTCCAGCCACCACCCTTTGCAGTGGGCCTTCACTGGACTCCGGCTTGCGCTGTAGGGCCAGTTTCTAGTGCTGGGTTGGTTAAAGACTACGCCCACGGCGACGACTGGGACGCTCGCTCTCTACCATAAGGTATGAGCTAAAAGGTTGGGAATGTAGTATGAAGAAAGTGACTATCATGCGTAGTAAAAATTTTCTTGTTCCCACACCTCTCTCAAACCATACCATGATTAATTGGATTTGTTGGTACGGACCACCTATTTAATCCAACCTATTGCCATCTCAATGAAGAATGTCGAACTTAGTTTATTTTTTTGGTTAAGAATGTAAGATACAACTTAGTTTGAGTTGTGACACGTCATCGTATTAGGTCCTTTTTTTTTCCTTTTTTTTTAAAAATTATTTTGGAGGGTGTCCTGGTCCTTTTGGATGGATCAATCACTGCGGTTGCAAGGAGGGGCCGTATAAATCCCTAATGATCTAGTGTAATAGTGCAGTTCAAACCCACAACCTTAAAAAAGCAATCCATCATTGAACGTGATTCAACCTAGATGCCTAGTTTAAAAACATATATAGGCTGCTCGGATTGTCGGATCAGGGTATTTAGCAATTAGCCAGACCTAGTTCGGATCGTCGATGCAGTGACAATTTCTCACGCGCTCCGCACGTGAGCGCTTCTCCTACTTACTGGAGATGGAGCTTGGACAACTGTAGCTGCAGGTTTTAAAGGGGTTTTAGGTTTCATACCATTTCCATCAACTCAGACCTTCGCCTCCATGGCGTCTTTCTTCTGCAGACTTCAAAACGATCAGAATCCAAAACCCTAACCCAATATTTCCTCTGATCTGCTTTTCTCGCAGCAATGGCGGGTGACACGCTCCAAAACTCCGAGCCACCCAAACCCTGCTGCGCGGCCGTACGAATCCCAATCTCGAAACCTCTTATGTCATCTCGTTCATTTCGATTTGTTGTTTTTCCGTTTTCAATTAGTATGAGTACTGACTGTGTGATTGTAACAGCTGGAGAAGAAGCTATCTAAGAGTGAAATGGGACGGGCCGCGCTGAAGCAAGCCATAGCTCTGTACGATAAGAAAGTGAGCGAGTTGGAGACGGATCATCTCAATCTCAAGAAAGGTATGTAATGGAGCAAGTGTTTTTTTTTTTTTGGTTGCGGCTTCTTGATTGAATATGTGCTTCTGTATTTAATTCAAACCACCAAGGGATTTGATATGAGTATTGGGCGATTTCATTTTTGGCTGGAAAAGTAAAATAATGGCCTTTAATGGGGCCATATTTGCGTGTATTGGCGTATTGGGGATATGCATTTGACTGTGGATACTCTGTATTGGCTATTCTGAAGGAGTAGAAAAGACAAGACATGTAAAGAAAGGATCATTAAAACATATAGTACAATGAGAGACTATAACTCTACAAGTCTCTATGCAGCACAATGTATGGTAGTCTCAGGTTCCACTGTTGAGTTCCTTGCCTTCACTATGTGAAGGCATTGGACCAAATTTAACTGCAATCAGAAGATGTTCATTCTTGAATTGACCTTGTTAGAAATTTATAGTTACCTCGATAAAATTTATCCATCCAATGGGTATGATACTCCATTTCAAGTGAAATTTGGTGGGTTCGTATATAGAGAGGTATATTCGATGTGGGGGTTTGAAATTCAGAAGAGTTCTATGCATAGGTTAAATTGGCTAAATAGTTGCCATTCCATACTGATGGCATCAGAGAATCATATTTCTATCACACCATCATTGTCATTGTCATTGTTGTTGTTTTTATATGAGTTTTATTACATAGATGCCTCACATAGATTTCCAGGTCCTTTCCCCTAGAGCGGAAAAGCCTCGATCATCTAGTTAACCTTGTGGTTGGCTCATCATGGTTAAGAAATGTAGAGCCCTTATTATATCGTCACAACATACCTTAGCAAAGAAGAAAGTTCTGTGAAACATTACAGTACTAAGGAATGCAATGCGCTTTTTTACACGGACAGTTACAGATCTCAATGAAGAAGAAAATGCAAACATTCTTTAATAGACTTACTGGATTCATAGTGGTGCAAACATGGAATCTGGATCAAATGTATTAGCTTGGTGGTATTTGGCTCAAAGGAGGTTCTTACTTTCCTTATCACTTTCTTCCCAAGTACTTTGAGATGAAATAGCACATCTTTACATATTCTGTCTGATGTGTTTATTATATTTACATAAAAGAAATACGAAGTGTGGCACAGAAGGTAATTGCCGACATTGTCTTTTTGCCAAAATTGTTGACATTGTTTCATTGTGTTGTATTTGTAGTTTTCTTTTTGGCGTGATATCCATCTTTCCAAGCTCGTATTTTCTAGTGAAATATGGTTGTGAAATTCCTATGCCACAGGAATATCAGTAAACATTTTTACATGAATACACAATTCAGACACTTTTTAAGTATCTTTACCTTATGCAATCTTGTTTTTTAACTGACAGCCTCTTTCAAGCTGTGTTTGTTGGTTGCATGCAAATGTTATATTTGAAATTTATCAGAGGGCATCTTGATATTATGCTTTTCTTATGGACATGGAGTAAGATGGAAGCAATTGAGTGTTGATATTTGCATTTGCTACACCATCAAAATGCCTTTGCATGTGGTTTATTCAGATTGCAGACTGATGGTATTTGTTTTCCAGAATGCGAGCGGGAGCGGACACGAGCAGAGCTCGAGAGAGAAGCAAAAGAAAAAGAATGTGGCTGTAGGATTGAGCTGGAGAATGAGATATGCAACTTGAAGTCACAGATTGCTTCATTGCAGAAAAGAGGATATGCGGAAAGTGAAGACAAAGAGGGAGACCGACTGCTTGAAACCCGTGTGTTAGAAGGGGAGGCTGAGATAAAGAGGCTTAAGGATCTTCTTGAAAAGGAGAGAAAGAGAGGAGATTCGGAGTGCAAAAAGGCAGAGGCTGAGAAGAAGAAAGCTGCAGAGGCATGGAAGGCGGTGAAAGCAGAAAAGAGCAAGGCTGAAGAAGAGAAGAAACGTGCAGAGATAGAGAGGAAGAAGGCAGAAGAATGTAGGCTTTGCTTGGAAGCGACAAAGCTTGAAGCTAATGAAGTGAAAGCGAAACTGATATCTGGAAATTCAAAAGCAGAAGAGACAAATAGAAAGGCCGAAGCGGAGAAGCAGAGGGCAAATAAAGAAAAAAAGCGTGCAGATTTGGAGGCAGTGAAAGCAGAGGAACAAAGGAAGTGTGCAGAAGTAGAAAGGCAGAAGGCAACTGATGAAAAAACCCGTGCCGATCAATTGTCTCAACGATTGGAGGAGGAGAGGCAGAGGAAAGAAGCACTGTCATGTGGAAACATGAACAGAGGTTGTTCATGTTCTAGAGCTAAAAGATGTGGTTCTATACCAGGTGATCATAGTGAAAAGACTGATACTGCAGACAAAAAGGTTCTAAATGAGCAGCTTAAGCTGGAGAAGATGCAAGCAAGGCAAGCTAAAAAAATTGCAAAAATAGAGAAAGTGCGAAACAATTTACTACAACAAGAACTAGATCTTTTAAAGCATGATGCCATGCAATTCTCACGTCGTCTGGATATGCTTGATGAATGTTTCTCTCATGGCATGGAAGGTATAGACAGTATAGCAAAGGTTGGTATCTGGATCCAATGGAAACTTCAAATATTTACTTTATTTGATGTAGGAGTTGTTGCTTCCTTCAGGGTGATTATGATCGGTAATGTATTTTAGCAACATAGTGCTTTCTAACTAATTTGGAAATTTCTATGTAGTATTAACACTAATATAAAAGATGGGTTGAGAACTCGATAACTGATAAAAAATTCACAAATCCTGTAATCTATGCTGCTTCTTCTCCTTTTTATTTTAATGAAAGTGAACAAAGTCTATCCCTATTTCTAATCTGCCTCGGTAGGTTTTCATCTCTGATTACATCTCTGTTCGTTATCTGTTTCTGAACTGTTTCTGACCTGTTAAGAGCCTTTACACCAATGCTGCTTGTCCAACACTTGCATCTCCACTCTTTTTAGATGACTGGTTTTCTCTGTGATGTCCGGTTGTTTGGTTGCTGTGCATTGCAGTTGTTCAACACTTTTTTCCTCTGAATATTTCGTCTCCCGAGCTCAACTTTTATGACCCACCCAACTGTCTAAACCTTCAAATCATACAGAAAAACAAGAACTATTTACCATTTTCCTACAAATATTTTGCTTGCCATCACCGAATTCTACATTTCCTTCATGAACACACTAAGTTAGGCATTAATTATAGTAATAAGATAAACATATCTTCTTCAGTGATAGAAATATATAAATGCTATGACTTAGGAAAGAAGGTTTGGCATTTCTGTTCTAAGAAAAAATATGAAATTTATGGATCTGAAGAATCATGCAGCAGATGAAGATTTAGCTTTTTTTTGCTAAAGGAAAATATGAAGTTTATAGATCTGAAGAGTCACGGTGCAGCAGAAAACGAGGAGGTGCAAACTGCAAAGGATCTGGATCCTAGGCGTAAAGAGATCTAACCATATAACAAACGAAGAAGACTGTTGTGAATTGTGAGTTGTGACTCAAGAAATCCATTTCCTTTTGATGCTTGTCTCCATGCTGGAAAAATATCGCAAACAGGAAAGAGGGAGCATTGTGTATTTGTGTTGACTGGGATGTACCTTACTGTTGTGAATTGTGAGTTGTGACCCAAGAAATCCAACTCCTTTTGATGCTTGTCTCCATCCTGGAACAATATCTCAAACAGGAAAGAGGGAGCATTGTGTTGATTGTGATGTACCTTTCTTCACGAGAAGCCATAGAAGAAGAAAATACCGAGAGAGAGAAAAAATCATAAGGAGAACCACATCCTTTCTTCACAAGAAGCCATAGGAGTGAATAAGAGATGGAAAGACCCATTAAGAGAATAGCCATGAGAGAGAAGCAAACTGCTCTTAGGAAAAAGATGATGGGAAAACAAAGTACCCTAACTGAGCTGACTGTTTGATGTCGCACTATGCTGGCATTGGATGCATCTCACTAAACTGAGAGTCTGAATGTTGTATGGCTCCTGTTACAATACTGAATCCATATCATATCGTATATTGGTAGGTCAGTGAATGAGATTTATTGCCCCTTTTGTTATAGATAGTAGGGCCACATGAAATTAGCACCCCTCCCTCTTCAAAGATATGAAGATATAAGAAATCATAGATTTCCTCAATTACCTTTCCTAGTTTATATGCAACTTCCTCAAAGGGAGTGGATGTTAGATCTCCACCAACAATTAGAGTCCCATTCTCCACATGTGATTATGTGATCTGATCTGTCAGATCAACTTTACTCAAATATGAAATAAGGAGAACCAAAATGTCCCTCTATTGCTTCTACAGTATATAATATTAGGTAGGCATTAATATTAATAAAAAAATTAGTTAGGCATTGGTGGTGGGCAGTTTCAAGCCCATTTAATGAATTTTTCTTTGAGGGTGACATAGTTTTAATATGCTATATTTTGCTCTAGAGAATGATGCTCTTATTTGAAAGCATGATCTTGAATAGGATTGAGTGGAAGAACATCAATCAAAAAGGTAACTCTAGGCGGATGGGTTTGTCAAAATTGAAGTTGAGCAGGTGTATCCTTAGCTTGTTAGCAGGTGTATACTTGGTAGAAACCATTTCTTATTCTCATGCACACAGACAAACATAGAGAGAGAGAGGCCTTATGTCCTTGTTTTCAATTTCTTGGTAGGTTTTGTGGTCATAGCTTTGTTGGAATTTTGTTTTTTTTTTTTGTTATTTTTTTAAAAATATAATTGAGGAGTTTTAAATTATATTTCTTTTAGCCGACCTGGAGTGATGTGATGTGGTTGTAATGTTGAAAATATCGTGCTTTACAGACTATACATAAAAGAGGTAACTTGTTCAACTCTTGGTGACTTGATCAAGTTGATGCAGTTGATTAAGGGCTTGCTTGGATCCAAGGATTTAATCGGGTTTTGGAATCTTTGGATCCTGAGACAATTGGACTTAAATTGAATCCAAATTTGATAGGAAGATTCTAAATCCTACTAATAAAATATTATGTTTGACTTTCTGTTGAGTTCTGTCTGTGAGATTGTGGGATTCTTGAATTTTTCAATTTGGATGGTTTCTGAATTTCTTCTGATTACTAATACACGTATTTCATTCATACAAAAAAGTAAAATCATTGTTACTAATTGCATTCAGTGTGTGGGCCACTCATGCTTCATGCTTATTATCAGAGATAATAGTAAGAGTATGGCAAGGGTTTTTGCATGGGAACTTCTCAATGGAGAACTTGACGCGATGGATTCAGAAGCTCTTTATGAAATAAATACCATCTTGGACAAGATATGATTGTGGCCTCAAACCCACACTTCCTAGAGATTCATCAATCCATGGATTTTTTTTTTCTTTTACACAGTATTCAAACTTACTCACACAGACCATATGTCCCTAACCAGCTGAGCAACAGCTTGGGACAATCTATGGATTTGAAAGTAGGCAAATCTGCATATACCCTTATGTAAAGTGTTTAAAATGGATTTCATGAATCCGTGGGTTGGGAAATTTTTGTTAGGAATCCTCCTCACATTTAAACGATCCCCAAATCCTATAAGACTCTTGGCAAATTTGAGTTACTTATTTTGTTGTTGCATCAATTTGAACTTTGATCAAAGTTGGTTTTTTCCCTAATGAATTCTCAAACATGTTTCAAGATATCGATGCAATTTGTATTGGTTGATTCTACAAGTTGGCTGATTTGAACTCAATTAAAGACGTGGTTTGCATGGCTTCATATGCATGTGCTATGATGCTTGGATACGGCATGAATACGGCAGGGACACACCATGGACATCGCAGGGACACAAATTTCACACACAAAAAGTGAAGTATCAAATACTATACGGCATGATATGTTGCCCATTTTGAAGCATCCTTGCATTATAGTGCACTTGCCATCTTCGTTTATTGTATTTTCTTCGAAATATTTTGAAAATTTTCATGTAAAATAAGAGGCACACAAACTTCTCTTCACATTGTGATTACACTAATTCTCTCGCATACGTGTTTTGTAGGTTGGTGACTCCCAAAATCAACGAAGAATTAACCCAAAAAATGGAATTCCAGGTATAGAAGTGTGTGATTTGCATTGTCAAAATGAAAATGAGCTAATAAAGACTCGTTACATAGCCACAGATTCTTTTGACCATTACAAGACAAGAGGAGCATGCATGGGGAATTTGCTCCCAATCTCTGGAGTGAGCTGTACCGAAACAGCATCAGGTACTAATTCTGAAATGGAGTCTCTGATTGGAGGTTCCGTCAGAAGCAAGTCACAAAATTCTGCCATATGTTCCACTAGCACATCCTTTTCTGATAGACAGTTGATGGGCTCACAGGATGGAGGTGTTTTTCCTACCACAACATCACCAAGATTGACAGAAGAGAGCTCAAAACAAGGATCATGCTTTACGAGATTGTCTGGTGAGGTTACAAAGTTAAGTAAAAATGTTGGGGAGGTGGCTGAAAATATTGATACTAGTCATTTAAATGTTAAAGATAAACTTGGAGACAAATTGCTGCAGCATAGAAGGAAGAGAAAGAGAATCCAAGATTCACGGGAATCTGTTCTGTACATGCGTTCTGAGGATAAACTGCATATGAAGACAGAAGAAGCGCTTTCATTGCTACATGATGTTTCAGATCCTAAGAATATCATACCCATGTCAATTTGCTCTCAAAGTGATGAAGACTCTAAGCTTTTAGGAAATGGAAAGTGTCTGGTTTTGAAGTCATCAGATGATTTACATGTTAAGAAATACAAATCCAGGAAGAAGGAAAATGTGGCTCAGAAACAAAAACATGTTGCACAGCCATCTCTGCAGAATGATGGGCTAAAGCAGATTGATCAGCTGGAAATTGAAGGTAAGAGAGATGTGCGCTTTTGCACTGGTGCTTCACTTACTGCTGCCAACCATATTAGAGAAGCTGATCCTTCATGCAGGGATAGAACAACTAATGCAGCCAAGAGCTTCACTGATGGTACTATTTGTTTTGAGGACATGTTTGGTGGAGATATTATGAAGCTGCTGGAACTAGATAATGATGTTGATGAGGAGAGGTATAGGATTGCAATGGAAAGGCCCATGTCACCCACTTTACCCGAAATTGATTTCTGTAAACTTAGAGTTCCTCAAGTGGATGACTTCAATTATTTGGTAGAGGGGCATTGTAGAGGATTGATCATGGAGGAAGTCAACCAGGTCTCATCTCATAACTTTGATGTAATGGATGTAGAAATCGATTCAAACAATCTTCATTTGATGCATGATAATGAACATGCTTCTTTCTTTAGATCTGCTGCATCTGTAGCCATTGAACAGATGCATGATACTGAGAAACGCCATGGTTCTATGGTTAGTGCTGATCATGCTTCATCTCTGGATCTCAAAAGGTCTGTTCCAATTTTTACCCGAGACTTTCAGGAAGTGCCTACACAAAATCATGGAACTTACAGCTTGGTGACGAATACTGTTTCTGCTGCATGGAAACAAAATAATGCAGTTAAAGGAACACGGTTTATTCAATGTCAAGTTGAGGGTAAAGGAGTGAATCTTTCCATTTCTCAATCTCTAAATGGTCTTCTTGGAAGCAGTGAGTCTTTTAGTCCGAGTAAGTGTTCCTCTAGTATGTGTTCGTCTAGCATGTCCCTTATATTTATATATTATTTTGATCATATAGTCTGCGTGATTTTGCCACTGATACTGTTAAATATTGCTGAAAATGGTCTGGTTGATATTACTGAAGCAGGGCAAGACAATGCTGATGATGTCCTGGGGTTTGGTGTGGAGAAGGAACTTGGGAAGTTGATGCCTGTTTCAACTGCTGAAAGGATGGAAATTGATTTTGTTGGCAATGTTGGAAGTATGCAAGGAACCGTTTCTAAGTTTTGTGTTGTTACTTCAAATGTGAAGGATGAAGACAACATATCTAGGATAATTTGTGCCATAGAGAACTTTAGTTCTCAGACTTCTATGGTTTGTGCGACGCATTGGGTGGTTGCAGAGGTTCTGCTTGCTCTTGCTAAGAAACAAGATCTCATGCTTGAGTAAGTGATTTAATTCATACTGTTTGTTTGCAAATCTATTTCTATTGTTTCCTACTTCTGTAGCAATTTGAATACTAACTTGTTAGTATTGGTTGATGACTTGATTTAGATACATCTTGTCTGTTTGCTTCTGTCTTTTTGGTTCTCAACTTACATTGTTTTCTTAAATTATATGATGGACAAATGCTAACTTTTCCTTTTCTGTTTGTGTGCTAGGGAGAAAGCTTGTGTTTTCTTTTCAATGTTGCTACACAATATGTCAGTGATGGATTCGGCAGATTCCAAAAGCCACATGAGTGGTGGTTTTTCTTTCTGCTCTGATTCATTGGCAATAGAGTTGAACCGAGGTTTGTGGAATTGAAATGTTGGAATTTCTCTTTTGATGTTACACTTCCGCGGTGATGTTGAAATCTCTCTTTACATACATGTGCAATTGTTGCATGTGTACGATACGTGTTTGAGAATTTGATAGGTGGGTGGAGCTAGGAAGTCTTGTGGAACTTGGGTAGGTCAGGTTAGAGATGTCAAACATGCCGCACGGCACGCTTCAAACTAGTGGCCATGCCGGCACGTCTGACACACAGCTCGCCCGGCCCGGCTCGCTGGCATGTGCCTGGGCCGTGCTATTCGTGACAACCCTTCATGGTGGGCTTTCATTACGTGCTTCTAATATGTCGTGCTTCCATTTTTAGGGTTTTAGCCTAAAAAAAAATTGAAAGATACACACAAAGAAGAGTATGACACAGATTTAAGTGGTTCCGTCAAATTCGACCTACTCCACTTATAAGAGAACCATTTGGATCTTTTCTATTGAAGGTTTTTCAATAGGATTGCCTTCAAAATCTTTACAATTTTTGTGGTCAATAAAAAAAAAAAAAAAAAAATAAAGACTACATTGGAGTGGTAAAACCATCAAAATACACAAAATATGATTGATTTGCATTCTGCCGTGCCGGGCCTCAGATGGGGCCGTGCCTCAGTCGTGCCAACGGGCCTGGGACTCAGGCCTAGACATGTGCCGTGTCGTGCTTGGGAACGTTGACTGCCGTGCTGGGCCCCCAGGCATGGCCCATTTGACATCTCTAGGTCAGGTATTAGCTCAACCCGAATTGTATGGAGGCGAACCTCAAGCCTGACAAAAACGAAACCTGAGAGTATCAGACCTGAACCCAATCTTGTAGTGGATAACGCCCTAACCAATTGCAATTTAAGTTGACTTGGATCTGATGGAGGACACAAACTTTTTGGGTTTGGATGTATTTTCAAGGGGTATAAAATCTGGATGGCATATATAATATGTATATTGTGCAGTGTAGATACTATGTGGTCTACAGTACATTCATGTTTATAGGTTAGCTGGGTACCCAAATTGAATTCTGGTATGTGAAGTCCAAACCTCAATCTGACTAAATTGCAGTGGGCTCTGAAATCCAGGTGACCTTGACACAAACCTGAATAAGGCTGACCAAATTTCACTTTTGATCAGTTGACTAATGGGCTTCCAAGTGACTCATTACCTTTAGTTATTGGATATTCTACCCATCTTTTCTTCATCTTCAGCTTGGCTTGCTCTCGAATCAAGTTCGGGCGGAAGTCAAATCGAGCTTGAGGTTAAGATATATTGAGCCGATTTTAAGCTTGGCATTCGAGCTTGAGCTTGCCCAACCTTGGCTTGGCTCATTTGTACCCCTACTTATCCTTGGGTTGGGTAAAGAATGGATAAACTTGTGTAGTCTTGGTTAAAGAATGAATGAACTGGCTCTGCATTATTGTCTTTTTTATTTGTTTACATTTTCAGCCAATTAGTTACTCTTACAATTATGTAACTCATAAAACTTGATGCTGTTTTCTTTCAGTGGTTTCTGATGGGGAGACAAGAAGTCTATTTTTAGAATTATGCGAGTGCAATATCCTGTTCAACCTTATTGAAAGCTTTCTTTTTGATAGAACTGTTCTGGTGTATGGTGATGTCTCATGTCCGCTATTACTTCCATCTGATTCTGGTGGCAAAATCTTATCTTTGCATGGCAGAACTATGTTGATGTCTTCCAAAACTGCTACTTCCAATCAGTTAGAGACTGGATGTGTACTATTAGCATCTGTTTGCACAGCAACAAACAATGTTGGTTTTATTTGTGAGGTTTCATACAATATTCTTCGGATGTGTAAAGATGATTTATGTTGGATTCTGACGGCACTCCATATTTTCGCTTCTGTATGTGGGAAGAAATACTTTGAGCAGATCAACCACAGTTCAATTATGACTACCACAAAATCTGTTGTTTTACATCTTGAAAGAGGGAAAAAATCAGGTGTCCTTGTATCTTCTCCTTATCTAACTTCATCAAGTGGCATCCATCCCAGTTTCATTTCATGTGTGCAGTGCCCATTTGCTGACGGTGCTGTTTGCATGGATGAAGTCCTTACAATGCTTCTGGAAAACCTAAATGAATATGCTAACTCAGCGATTAGAAGCCAATATCTGAAGAAACCAGCCATTTCATCAATTGACACAATCCAAGCACAGCGAGAAAGTGCTGAAGGAAGCCTAGAGAATGTAAATGGTGTCATTGTGCAAAATATGGGATTGAATGCATCTGGCTGTTTATCCATGGATAAAAGGATTGCTACTCTTAAAGCTGACTTTGCGACCGACAGGACTTCATCTCAATTTCATGATACTATTTCATTGGTAGAGCTTATCTCATGCTACATGGTATGTTCTTCACATTTCTTGGTTTACGCTGAGTTTCATGTTGTATTATTACCTATTACAATTAGCAGTTCTAGATTGAGACAGTGATCAACCTGGGTCACCAGCCTTTTCATTTAGGCAAGACCATTCATCAGGTGGGCCTTAATATTATGGGTAACGGTGTAAATGAGTCGGGTTCAGGTTGGACCTGGTTCCAACTCGGAATCCTCAGTCCTGGACCTAAATCTGGATCCAACTGTTGATACAAATCCTAATAGGAAGCCACTTCCGACTTGACCTGACTATCATTGGACATAAAATTGCAATTTTTCATAGTTCTTACACTGCTGTCGAACTGCCAAAGAGTTTGATGTGTTGGATTTCTTTTTCCTTTTAAAAAAAAAACCATATTTCCACCTTATCTGCATTTCTGCAATAATCAGAGGATAGGAAAAACAAATACAAAAAATAAAAATGGTATAAACATACCCACAAAAAAGATGACTCAAAAAATAATCTTACAAGTAGTACACAAGTTGAATGAATTTAACCGATAAACATACAGGCTTTTGTGATGGATTTAGAGAAGCGTCAGAAACTCAGTAGAGAAAGGACCTTATCAGTTATCACCATTACTTACATTGACATCTATGTTTATGTACCATGTAGACTATAATAATGTATACAGCCATCAAAATAAAAGTAAAAACATGTATGCGGTCTGTTTATTACTTGATCCCTTTTTTAACCTGATTATTAATTGGGTCCAGATGGTCTTTATACCCGTTATGAATGGTACGAGTCAATGCCACCCATGTTGATTACTGCCGATATTAAAAGTCACCAACAAAAAAAGAAAAGAAGAGAAAAATAAAGTAACAGGAAAATTCTAAAACTGTGCAAATATGGTGACTAGATTGTACATTTAAAAAAAAAAATTATGATGACTAAATTGTATCTTAAACAATGTTGAGAAATTCGATTCGGACCACATTTCGGTTTGGCCTCCAAACCGAATAATTTCGGCTGATTTGGAATTTTGGCGAAATATTTTGGAAAAATATAATATATATAATAAATATTAAAATAATGAAATGTGGTAGGCTCTATTTCCTATTATGGGTGAAATCTGATTAGTAAAATTTTTCTTTGGCCCACATATGGTGGGCTTATTTTAATGGACTTATTTTAAATGGCTAAACGAGTTTAAATATATGAGCCCCACAAATGCAGCCCTCAAACCCAACCCATTTTCATTTTGTCCCTTATAAATGGGTGAAAGGGTTTCATTTCACCATTTCGTCTCGACTGAATGAAGCAAACGAAAAGAAAAATTAGAAGGGAGAAGGAAAAAGAGGAAGAAAAAAGAAGAAGAGAGAAGAGAGAAGGAAGGAGGGAAGAAGAGAGATGGGGAGACGAAGAGGCGTTGCGGTGACTGGTAGCAGCGCTCCGGTGACTGGTACAAGCAGCGACGGCGACCGGTAGCAGCGGCAGCAGGGAGCATGGGTTCCATCCAGTCCAGGCATGCTATTCTCCTTCCTCCTCTTCTTTTGCCCTTTTTTTCTCTATAAAGTCTTTTCTTTTTCACCGTTGTGACCTCCTTTTGCTCTTGTTCTTGAAGGGGATTGGGGTTTTTTTCCCTTTCGAATTTTTGGAGGGGAATGAAAGGCATTAAGGGTTTTCTTTATTCCTTTAAAGATTTCTGCCGAACAGAGCATTTTCAGACCTGTTTGGTTGAAATCTTTAAGGAATAAAGAAAACCCTAATCTCTTTCATTCCCCTCCAAAATTTCAAAAGGGAAAAAAAAAAAAAACCCCTAATCCCCTTCCATAACAAGAGCAGAAGAAGGTCAGACTTGTTCGGTTGAAATCACAGACTTCGGACCGAACTGGCTGAATATGTCCGAAATTTGGGTCGAAATTTTCTAGGGGGGGTTGTTTGTATCGAAGTATTGTCCGAACTGAATAATTTCAGCGATTTCAGCCGTAACGAACCGAATTCCGTAACTATGATCTTAAATCAATTATAGGGATGTATAATTTTTCTAAAAGCTGGCATAATGTTCACTTCTTGTAGCTAATGGAAGGATCATGTAACACATAAAGAGAACCAAAATTCAATATGCAGTAATTAATGTTCGCCGCTTATATCTAATGGAAGAAAGAATTATTCAACCATAAATAGCACTTGAATTATCAGTATATAAAAATTATTTATAACCTAATACCTCAACTGTGGGTCAAGCCACACCAATGATGGTCCAGTGGCAAGACATCTCCTTTTCAAAGAGACAGCCATGGATCTATCCCCAGTTGTTGCTTTCTTGGTTAGGGACTTGTGTAATGTGTGTGAGTGCAAGTTGACTATCTACCATACCAGGGGAAAGAAAGAAAGAAAAAAAATGCGAGAGCAACCAATACCCCATTGCTACAGTGAGTTGCAAGGTAGCTTAGATTCACCATTACCATGATCTCTATTCCTTATTGGATAATTTGGGTAACCAAATGGACAGGCCTAAAATTGTCAAACAACTCCTTTGGCTCCATCGTTGTCGTGATAATTCCCTTGTGACATTAATCTTCAAACTCATACTGTTCACCAATCACCACCATACTAATGCTACCTTTTAGCTATTGGATAATTTGTAATAGTCTCAATTTGGTTCCTATGTAATTATATAAAGAACCATATGGGCTTTTCTGTGTTTAATCTTTATACGGGCAAATATGTAATTTTCTTCTCCCTGCCAAGCTGGACAAAAAAGAAAGGGATAATCATTCCCAGCTTGCAAAGGATATTATACAACTTCCAGGATAAAAACATCTGCGAGTTGATCTTCTGACTCGACAAATTCTGCACTAACGATTTTTGAAGTTATCTTCTTCCATATGAATTAACAATCCACTTTGATATGTTTGGATTTTTCATGAAACATTGGATTTTCAGAACCATATAAAGCTACCTGATTGTACAGAGACAGTGGTGCTTTATGCCAAGATCTGCTAAGAGCTCAACCATAATGGTTCACAATTCCCATGAGCGATTGCCCTATATTCAGCTTCAGCACTTGATCTTGCAACTACGTGGTGTTTTTTTTTTTTACTTTTCCACGTGACTGGATTCCTTCCACAATGTATATTTTCCTGTGGTAGCTCTTTATCAATTTTGCAGTTCTCAATCAACATTAGTAAATGTTGTCAATCCAAGTTATTGCATTTAAAGTTATCCTTAACTGGTTCTGAGTTTAGGTACCTCAATCTTGTGAACAACATCAAAATGCGATTTCCAAGGTGAATGCAAGAATTGGCTGACTACATTAATAGAACAGACCATATCAGGTCTAGAGATAATGAGATAAATGAGTCTCCCTATTAGCCTTTGGTACTGCCTTGTGTCAGTTAACAACTGTCCCTATGTAGAACATAGACCACGTTTTACTTCCGTAGGAGTATTAGCTGCTTTACACCCAAGTAGCCCTATTTCTTTCAACTAATCAAGAACATTTTATCTTTGGGAAATTACAATCCCTTTATGACATCAAGTTATCTCTGTTCCCAGGAAGTATTTCATAGGATCTAAGTCCTTAATATCGAATCCCATGGATATGTATCTTGACTTTCAATATCTCTGACACTATCACCTCTGATAGTAATATCGCCAACATGAACTGTAATATCAGTAATTCCACAGCGATTTCTCATGAATAATGTATCGTCAACACTATTACTCTTGTATCTCAGAGCTAATGTAGCTTTACTAAAATTTTCTAACCATGCCTAAGGGATTGTTTTACTCCGTAAAGAGCTTTCTTCAGTTTACAGACAGTTGCAGTCTCCCCTGAGTTGTAAAACCTGGAGGAATTGCCATATATACTTTTTCATGAGGATCTCCCAGTAGAAGGGCATTCTTAACATCTAGCTGAAATATCGGCCAATTTCTATTTGCTGCTAGAATTCATCTTTTGGCATTCTTAATGTCTACTAGCTGAAATGAGCCAATTTCTATTGCTGCTTGAGAAAGGATAACTCTGATAGAATTCAACTTCGCTACTAGTGTGAATGTTTCATGAAAGTCCAGCCCACATGTCTGATTGAACCCGTTTGCTAGCTTTATACCTTTCAATGGACCTATCGGCATTGGCTTGACCGTGAACATCCATTTGCATTTGACAAGCTTCTTTCTTCTGGTAATTTTGTAGGTACCCATGTCTTTTTTTTTTTTTTTTTCCCAAGAGCTTTCAATTCTTCATTCTTTGCATCTTTCCAAAGTGGATTGCAAAGATACATTTTGACAAATAGTGATTTAAAAAAGAGATCGCATGATGACTCAATCCATTGTATAGAATTGATGCAGAGTGGATTTTTAATCGAGATTTCAAAGTGGCCAAAGCCTACATGAAGCGGATTGAGCATCACAAGAAGGTTCGCAAGTGTTTAAGCAAGAACTGATATAGATTTGGAGCCCAAGCACTCTCAATTATTAAAAAGAAATATGATGTCAGGGGCTGGTTCAGGAAAAGACATAAACAGGGCTGTTATTGCAAATCGATGTATGAAGATTCTGATCATGATCTATCCAACTCATCATCGTAAATTAGATCTTTCAAATCACAATCATCATCCGGTCTATCATCGTAAACCGAGAAATCATCATCACTATCAACATTCGATTTGTCTTCATAAATTGAATCTTCTTCATCACCATGATATATGGCCTCATCCGATTCGTCTTCATGACGCTCCATATGCCGTCGTCTTCTCACCGGAGACCCGACTATGGAACATATTGATAAATTCCTTGGCATCCGTTTAGTCGTTATAATCATCATGATGATTCAGACACTCCAAACGCTCTGGGTCAGCCGTTCAACTTGCATTCTTATTTTCTGAATCTCAATTTTTCTTGGATCTGGTTTATGACCCTGTATTGCTCTCAACCTCTGGCCTACTATCACAAACTCTTCGGGGAGACATTATCAGGGAGACAGATTCACAACACAGATCGTAAGGTCGATTCACGCTGTGATACCTACTGACGCAATCAGACTGTCTAAGGCCCCATTTAAATCAAATCCAGAAATATTCCAACACCATACCATTATGTAGTAAAGAAAACAGAAATCCAGAAAATTGATGGTGAAGGAACAATGCTTAAAAAACCCAAATTCTGACCTGTAAGAGCCATTCTCAATCTCCTAGCATCCACATGATACAAGAGAGAGGAAAAGTCAAGCCAAAACAATGCTTTATTAAGAATATAAAAAACTGCATTTTAGCATGCTACAGTAATTTCGACCATAATCTCTATATAATGCATAAACACTCATAAAACCCTAGGAAACCCTCCCTAATAGGCCTCTAATATATTTTGGAGTCCTAAACAAAGTTTCTAAAGCAATTAACATAAAAACATGTAAAGAAATTTAAGAGAATGATCAATTGTTCTGTCTCCAGGCCCATCACTGCATTATAGTAGCAAATTGTCTGGGGCCCCCAAATGGCCCACCCTTCCATGAAACAAAACTCACAATCTGGTGATGCACTCATGGCGACCCTCCTAGTGTAAACTTTTAATGCGGCCAAATTGAGGCCCCAAAATAGTGAAATACAGCACTCTACAGTCGGTTCAACTCTATTGCCACTGAATCTAAGCAGAAATAAAAACCACCACTTGTGTGGCTTTTGGAATTTGCCGAATCCATCATTGACATATTGTGTAGCAACATTGAAAAGAAAACACAAGCTTTCTCCCTAGCACATAAACAGAAACAGAAAAGTTAGCATTTGTTCATCATATAATTTAAGAAAACAATGTACGTTGAGAACCAAAAAGACAGTAGCAAGTGGACTTGATCTTGCAAATCGCGTGTTAGATCCACTTGGATAGGTGAGCAGAACAGGTCCTTCACAGCACTAGCAGGCTTTCTCTACATCAAGAAGCTATGGTCCCTTGCAAAGAGTTGGTTTTACATAATTATTATGTATACCCTAAAAATTCCCTTTGCTCTAGTCGACTGCATTGATACCAACTTGAGAACTTGATGCAATAGTAAGAAGAGAAGCAAATTACGATGAAAGAATAGTGAGAAGGGTTTGCGCATACGGTATATGGACGCACAAACACTTTCATATATTTGTTGAGTTGAAAAAGAAGAAAATTACATATTTGCCTAACTAAAGACTAAAGAGCGTCCATTTGGTCCCTTAACATAATTACATAGGAACCAAATTGAGACCATTACACATTGATCAACAGCCCCAAGTGCAAGGCCGCGATGTTGTAATAACTCAGTGAAGTCCGAGGTCGATCCATGGGGAGCGAAAAAGAAGCAATTAACTCGCACCTGTCCTATGAAAAATCTAACACCAGCCTAAGTGAAGCTATACAAATCCACACTACTAATATGAAAATCAAATTAAATTACAGTCCCTTACAACCAATAAAAATCACGTAATCTAGAAAACCTAGTCTAAAAATCCTAACTACTATGCTGCAAAGCCATAAAAAGCATTAAAACAACCAATTGCATGAAATAAAATATAAATCAGAGTATTAAAAACAAAAATTCAGAAAAATAAAGCTGCTGAAATTTAAATAAAATTACACAGGAAGAGACTGATTGTGTGTACCTCCAATCATTAGGAGGAGGAGGAGGAGAAAACACTAATTTTATTTAAATTTTTTTTGAAATGGTATGGGTCATTAATCCACACCATAGAAGAATGAAAGTGATGCCCTTTTAATATTAATTTCAGAGGTGAATTTTTAAACAATTAATGGTCCTAAAGATTTTCTCTTGCTCATGCACGCATTGCCTCCAAGCATGCAATGTATCCAGGAAAAACAAAGCTTAAAAAAAGGTTACAGTACATGACAACTAACTTTAAAAACATCCCTCTCCGTTAATAAAAAAAAAAATACGCCACTCTTCTAACTCATGATTGTCCATAAAACCAATAAAATTATAAAGGAATCACCCAGACGCCTAGAAAACAAAGAAAACTAGCCTACCATTGACATCTTCTCCAAGTCTTGAAAAATCTCAGAATTGCGCAACTTGAAGTAGAAGCAACTCGAGCTAGATGGTGTTTTGACGGCGGCGGAGCAGACCCAAGTGGGTGGTTGGCCTTAGGGAAGACCCTTGGGTGAAGAGGATAGAAGGTAGAGAGGTGGAGCAAGGTGGTGTGGAGAGATGGGATGTGGCTGCCCTCTCAGTGTGGACGTCCAAAGTGGGAGGGAGCATGGGACGTCCCATGCATAGTTGCTCCTATTATTAGTTGTAGTTTGGCTTTGTTTTCAAGGGATTGGGTTTTACGAAGTTTCTTGCTTAGGGTCTAAGCTATGATGAATTTTGGAAAGTTTTTGGACAAAAATCTTGGCGCTTTTTGAATTGTTTCCTTCTTGAAATCACTTGTTGCACAAAACCTTCTAAAATTAGAACTCTCTTGGTAGCTTGCGACTCTCCAAACTTGGTCCCACTTTGCTTGAGAAAAATTCTCTAACTCTGATTTTCAGGTTTTAATCAAAACTTGAATGCTTAATGGACCCAGAAGGGGCGTGCAACACATGGAGGATCACATGCTTGGACGTCCATACTCTTGGCATGCAATTTCCTTGCTTTCTTTTTTTGCTTTTCTTTTCTTTTTTTCTCTCTTCCCTCTTTCCGCTTTCTTTCCTTTTTCAATTTCCTTGCTCCTCGAGACCTGTCTTCTTTCCTTTTTTGCCTTAAAATTCAAATTTGAATTTTGAAAAATATCACCGGACAAAAAAGGCAATAAATCTGAATTTCTTACCTTTCCATTCACACCGAGGCAGGTTGGCCCCCAAGGTGGGTCTTCATTCAAATTTTCTCTCCTCTTGATTTCTTTCTTCATCGGGCCCTGAAATTTGATTTTTTTTAACATAAAATCAAAGAATAACCTTTCAAGCGAGAAAAGAATAATGCACTGCATGGGACCCGATATACAATGTATGCATGCGTATGAATACATCACGTTGACTGAAATTTCGTGAACTACACAGCAATGCGAAGAAACCATTCATGTTTATATGTGAATTTGGAGAAGATCAATGCGATAGTAGGACAATTTAAACAGAATAAATTCGATAAAACTATGCATTTATGTGAATTTTGAAGGATTTTGACTTGAATTCAACTTTAAATGCCCAAATGCAAGATTTTATCAAATTCGACGCAAATCGATGAAATTATCCAACATAAGTCTATAAAATCACATGAAATAATGCCAATGGAATGCAGTTTTATGGAATTATCACACATTATCCAATATTAGCCTCACTATCCTATTGATGAGCACAAAGATTTAGATTTGAGTACCATACTTGTACTTAATCATTTTCATTTCCAAGTTCATACTCATGGAGGAAAAAAGAAAAGAAGGAGAAAAAAAGATATTCAATGTTTTTGGTTAAACTGGGAAGAAAAAAATAAAAAAAAGAGATCCATATGTTTTTGGTTAAGCCATTGTGTGATTTGGTTTGTTATCAGTCTTGAGCTAGTGCGCACTGGCCATGTGCCATTCTGCACCATTCCCATTCCATCCTGTTCTAGTCTCGTCGGTCTGTCCCGGACTGTCCCAGTCTTGTGCTGGTCTGTTCCACTTCGACTACAGTCTTGTGCTGGTCTGTGCCACTTCGACTTGACCGAGTCAGTATCAACTTGGTCATATGAGTAGCAAGAGTCAAAGAGGCATCGAGTTGACCTAACACCAGAAGAAATTTCAAACCGTGGTTTGGAACTGTGGACCTATATCAAACCTAAAATATTAATCAGGCTTAATAATAATCTCCATACCAAAATTTATGGAGTACTAATGGTAATTATGTGCAACTTAATTACTTTGTTCTTATTTTTATAGAGTGCTTATTGCGCCAGCCATGAGGGTGAGGACTTTTATTTTTGTTTTATGTTAAGTCCAACACTATGATATGGGTTGAGCATTGTGCACTCTTCTCTTTTATATGCTTTTCAGTCTAACACTGTGAGTTGAGGGTGAGCACTATACACTTATCTCTTTGACATCCTTTATCGGTTTGGATTTAGACAACATTGGTTGATTCTTTCGGCCTGATACTGCTCGTTGCTGTTGTTTTTAACTTTCATACTTAGTTCAACATGTGATTATTTCCATGCTTCCCTTTCAATCTTTCTTGAACAAGAGAACTAACCTTCGTTCTTATTCTAATCCTGCATTTTTTTATTTAGGATTGGGATTGGGTGTACAACAATATTATTCCCTCCCTTTTGAAGCTGTTGGGTTCTCATGTGTCTGAGGAGTTTTTAGCTGCTATTCTTATTCTTACTGGTCATTTGGGCAGGTATTTTTTTATTTAATCATATAAGAAGTGTTGATATCTTTAGATTTATGATATGTGAGTGTTCTGCTGATTAGTTGCATCTACCTTGACAACTTGAATCTTACCAACCTAGTGTTTGGGTGTTTGAGCATAAAATACCACTTTGAAGGGGACATGCAGTACATGGTTATAGCTATTTCTCCACATGGAAATCAGCTCTATATTTGATTGATTTGCTTGAAATGAGGACCTGGCTCGTAACCCTGATTCATAGAAGCCCACGTTTTCTCACATGATATCCTGCTAACAGCCTGAAATTGCTGGTTCAGTTGTCTGCTTGGATTTTTTATTATTAACAGAAAATCTATTAATGAAAGGAGAATACAAGAAAACTGCTACAATTCTAAAATACAAGCAGCTAGTAAGACTACCCAGGGAACAAAAAGGGGCTCACCTTGAATCACCCCTATCAACCCCTTGTTTGACTGACAAATTTGCAACATCATTTGCGACCAAAGGATGTAACAAAATGTCACTTAAATGGAGGACGATAAAGCTCCAATCTTATTAAGAATGTAATGAAATTTCCAACTGCCGTTTACCAGCTTCGCAGTTCATGTAATAGCATTCGATAAATCACATTGGACAATGTGCTTCTCATGAAAAGTGATAGAAACTCCTCAATGCCTCTTGAATAACCAATATCTCAGCCTCATTGGAATGTTTAATGCCTACAACTTTATAGAGGCAACTAAAAACTCCCCTTTCAAAATATGAAGCACACCAACAATTTCTGTTGGAATTTGGCTTGCCCCCATCCACATTAAATTTGAGATATGCATCGAAAGGACACCATCCATCCAACTTGGTCACCTTGGAGACACCAATCATCACCAGTCATCGTTCAAGTTTCCAAATTATGAAGAAAATCATGTAAGCCCAAATTTGTTGGCTTCTCATTTGCCAACTCACTTTGATAACCACTCCAAAAAAAACAATGAAAAAAAAAAAAAACACCGCTAATAGGATATCCTCTGAAGATGACACTGGTGCGCTAAGCACCCATTCATCCCTTTCCTTCCAAAAAGACCTTAAGTTAGAAAAAGGAATGAGGCTCCAAAAACAAAGAACTACAACCATAAGAGGGACACACCCTCCATGCATCCCTCCAATTCACTTGAATGTCGAGGAAATCACCAAAGTACTATGCATTTCTCCAAAAATATACATCCAAATCATGGTTGCAATCTCACAATGAATCAAAAGATGGTTAATGTACTCTAGTTCTTTTCCACACACAATAAAGTTGATGCAGGACAGACCCAACTAGGTCCATTAGGCACAACCCATATTTAGTTGTTATTTACTTCATTTAGAGTTCTTATTTAATGGTTTGTGCCTTCAATTTGTTTAAGTTAAGATGCTTTAATCTCGACCATAGGAGTGATTCGATGGCTGAGATTAGTTTTCGGGTTTTTCTTTTGCCTACATATTGATAGAATGCCTCTTTGGCTCTTTAGACTTGATTAATGAAAAACAAAATTGAGTGTTTACTCTCGTCTGCTCTTTTGCGATGGGAACCTTTCTTCGCCTCTAGTGATTGGAGTATGGCATGAGGGCAATTTTAGGTGTGAAGCCCAACAACCTATCCCCCCTTCTTCCATCTTCATCCCTTGCCTGCCCCCTCATCGGTTCGCCGTCTGCATCATTTGGTATTAGAGCCAAAGATCGATCCACCCGGATTTGAAAACTGGCGCGAGGTTCCTTCAATCAGGATCATCATCTTCAGGTATTGTGTACCCATTTCGTTGATTCCATTCCATTCATCATCAGCCGAGCCTTCATCACAATTCAATCGCTTGACCCAGCTACAAACCACATGGCCACAGACCCCATCCGTCAGATTTGATCTCTAAATCCATCTCCTTTTTAGCTGTTCACTTTTCAACCATATTCAAGCCTATCGACATCTCCAAACTCAAATCTTTTTAGTCGAATGCCATATACATCCCAGTCCCATCCCATCCAACAAAATACCTTGAGATTTCAACCTTTCTCGTTTGAAATCCACCCCCACTCCTAATTTCCCTAAACCCATTGTTTGATTGGTGCCTGTTCTCCATATTACCAACCAAATCCCAGTTGAGCCAGTCAATTGCACAACCAAACCTAAAATATCTCAAGATCCCCAAACCCCATAAAATTTCCCAAATTCTAGTCCTAAAAACCCACAATCCACCAAATCCTTCTCAATCCAAACCTGCGAGTCCCTAAAACCCCAAAGCTAAGCATCCTAACTTCAAATCCAAATATTTGTAGCTTCCTAGGTCCACCCCCTTGATTCCTGTCGGGGCCTCCCAGTGGATATGATTCAGAGAAGTTGGAAAGAAGTATTAACCTCTTCCCCGGCAATGGCTGAAGTTATTCACAGATGGAACCCCCCCACCCCTCCAAGTAGGTGCTTTGAAGCTAACCTTTGATGGCAGTGCATGTGGCAACGCTGGCGTGGCTGGGGAAGGAGGCATCATTCGAATTGAGGCGGGTATGCCCGTTCTTTCCTTCTTGGGACCTGCTGGATTCTCCTCGACAAATGTGGCAGAACTATTGGCTATTTGGACATGCCTTAGGGAAGCAAAGCGATTGAACCTACGCAACTTGATCATTGAAGGTGACTCCTTTTGTGCAATTCAGTGGGCCTCGGGAGCAACTAAATCTCCTTGGAGGGTGGCGGGTGTGGTGGGGGAGATTTGGATCTTATAAATAGTATTTAGGTGGCCTTTTCCCATATTGGTCGAAGTGCTAACTCATAAGCCGATCGCTTAACCAAGGAAGGGGCATCTCGTAATGTGTAGTGAGTTATAGTGTATCCCCTGTAGTTCTTTTCCCTCTTTTCTTTTCTTGTTTGTAGTCTTTTGAGATCGGGCGGGACCCTCTATTTTGTTTGGGTCTAGGCTTCATGCTTCTTTTGTTGCAGTATACTTCTCCTATACGGTATAGCTTTTCTTTTTAATAGTCACTTTTCTTTAAAATAAAAAAAAAAAAAATATATATATATATATATATGGGAGATGCTCCTGTGAGAGATGCTCTCACCTTACTATGAGAGATAAGGTGGGGGCCCTCACATCCATATCCAATGCCAACAACTTAAATGTGAGGGTCCCCACCTTATCTCTCATAGTAACGTGAGAGATGCTCTCACAGGAGCATCTCCCTATATATATAGGGAGATGCTCCTGTGAGAGCATCTCTCACCTTACTATGAGAGCTTGGGTGGGGGCCCTCACATTTTATAAGGTGAGAGATATCTCTCATAGGAGCATCTCCCATATATACATATACATATATATATATATATATATATATATATACACACACACATAAACCCAAAACCTACTGGCACAAAACTCTAAATCTTGAACCGAACCCAGATCGTTTCTTTAGTTCGTCGTTGATATGCTCAAGCCCAGACCCCATTGACCTCTTCTACAAACCCCAGACCCCATTGAGAGTCCACGAGCCATGGGAACGTTAGACCATTGGATTGGATTTTGACTTGTAAAGTGGGACTCACCGTGAAGTTTCACTAGCACTACTCTTGGAATTTACCCTCTTAGCGTAGAGAAAAGTACGCAAATCAATGATCTTCTCTTTGAATTCAATAAAATCTTAGTGGCTATTGAGGATTGATTTCAATCTTAAAGAAGAGAATATGGCGTTACTTATGTTGTCTTCCCTTCTTCCATCACATGAACAATTAGTTATTACTATTTTATGGGAAAGACAATTGACATGGAAGATGTCACTTTATCTCTTTTTTAAATGAGTTGACGAAAATGATGTAGATGATGATGTCCAAGTGGAAGGCTTGGTGGCACGAGGAAGGACAAAAGATGGCTAGGACAAATGTGGCTCCAAATTTGGGCCAAAGATGAAAAATATTGAATGTTATTACTGTCATAAGAAAGGGCACACTAGAAGACTGTCCTAAACGTAAAATGAAAGATATGAATGATGAATCCTCCAATATAGTAATTGTTGCAGAGGATGAATCAGATTATCATACTGCTTCATCTATAATTGCGAACAATGTTTGTCTCCATGATGAATGGATTCTTGATTCGGGTTGCTTTAATCACGTGTCCCAGTAAGGACTGATGCATCGCCTATAGAGAAATGAATTTGTGGCAAAGTCCCTATAATAAGGTTGGAATGGAAAAATTCCTCAAAATCAAGACGTACGATGGAATCGTCAGAACATTGACAAGGTTTGGTATTGTTCCTGATATGAAAACCATTATGATCTCTTTCAGTGCCTTGGAGTCCAACAACTGTAAATTCTCACTGGTGGGTGGAGTAATGAAGGTTGTGAAGGGTGCTTTGGTTATGAAAGTGAAAGGGTTGGAAATTTGTAGGTTTTGTCCGGAAATACAGATGCAGAAGATTACCATGATATTGTCTTAATGTATCTATGGCACTTGCGTATGAGTGACATGAGTGGACATGAATTAGTAGAGTTCAGCAAATGAGGTTGGTTATATGGCACGATGATAGGCAAGTTGTACTTATGTGAGAAATGAATCTTTGGGAAATATTGCAGGCTTGGTCTCATAAAAGGTATTCATCTCACTAATGGGATCCTTGATTACACTCATTCAAATTTATGAGGTCTTTCTTAGGTTCCTTTTAAGGGCAGATCTCAATATATGTTGACTTTCATTGATGATTACTCGAAGAAAGTTTAGATTTATACATTAAAGAGTAAGGATCAGAATTTTGTCACATTCAAGTGGGGGAAGACTGGTTTGAGGACAGATGATGACAAGGAATGCAAATTGATAGAGTTTGAGAACTATTGCAAGGACAATGGCATAGTTTGACACTAGACCATTATAGGAACTCCCCAACAAAATGGAGCTGTGGAGAGGATGAACTTGCTCCTTGAGAAAGCGTGTATGTTGTTAGTGCAGGACAACATAAATACTATTGGGCGAACCACTTGGTTATAATGTTTCCCCACACGAAGGTAGATAGACTACAAGACACGCGAAGAGGTATGGTCAGGTAATCCAACTGATTGATCTACCTTTAGAATGTTGGTTGTCTAGCTTATGCTCACATTAAAACTGACAAGTTAAAACCAAGGACAGTCAAGTGTATCATTATGGGATATGTGTTTGAGGTGAAAGCAGTGTTACGACATTTTGGTTCATTTTGTCTGAATTTTCTGAATAATTTTGGTTGGGTCCCTCTACGGAAACAAACACCACTGGTAAAATCTCGTTTTAGAATTCAGTCTGATTCGGGCGAATTTTGGAAATTTGGACCAAAATGCTTGATTTCGGCTGAATTGGGCGAAATTTCCATGTATCAGCTGAAATGTGTACTATGCCTTTAAAATAGAAAAATAAAATAAAAAATGAGGCGGCGAAACACAAATTTTTTTAACTTAAAAGTAAAAACCCACCCCCCCCCCCCCCCCCCCCCCCCCCTAATTCAACACCCTTCGTTCGCCTCTTTCGCTAGACAGAGGAGAAACAAAGAAAGAGTTAGAGGAGGAAGAGGCGGCGAGTGACCAAAGAGAAAACAGCAGAATAAGAAAACAAAAGAAAAAGAAGAAGAAGAAGAAAATAAAAAAGAAGAAGAGGAAGAACCACCTGTGCTGCTCTCCTTGAGTGCTGCTGCTGCTTACCTCAAGTGCTTGACCCAGCTATTGCTTAACCCAGCTCTTGTTTCTGGCCAGGTACTTCTTCCTCTTCTTATTCAGCTATTTTCTTTTCTATTTTCTTTTCCTCTTCCTCAGTCCAGACACTTCAACCGTGCCCTTTTCCTTTTCTTTTCCTCTTCTAGACACTTTGGCTGGTGCCTTTTCCACAGCTAATGCTTTTTTCTTTTTTTGTCTTTGTTTTTTTTTTCCTCCTCTTTTCGGATGGGCTTGTTGCTGCCTTTCTTCCATGGTTCAAAATCGCGGTCACGGTTGCCATCGCGGTCCTAATTTTTATTTTACCCTAAAAAATACGAAAAAATATCCAAAAAATCTAGAATATTCTAAAATGCTAGAAAACAATATCTTTTTCCATTAGTAAACACTTTAAAGAAAAATATCTGCCCCCCCTAAGTCATTACATCTTGCATAGCTGTCTTATCTGATACTTATGAAGACTGCTATGAATTAAATAGGCTTACATGTATATATTAAAATAAGTCCAAATATCATAAATTTTATAATATGCATTGCAACCATAATTTTGAACTAATCATTAGTGTTAAACACTTAAAGACAAGAAACTACTAGTAGTAGTATAGATGTACAATACTCAATCAATAACCAAGTAAATTGTGCCTGAATTTCAACTTTCAAGTAACATTTACTACTACATCAAGATTAATTAATTAATTAAAACATCGGAATATGAACATAAGGGTATTGTGGTTGCGAAGGGAAGAAACCATTATATGAGAATCCACAAAATCTTGCAAATCACTTGAGTTTTGGTGAAAAAATGAGCTTAGGAAGCTCCACATAGTTTGGGAAAGAAAGAAATGAAAAATAAGGGGGAAGATAATAAAAAAAAAATCATCATCAACTGATATTTTGACCGTTATTTTCAAAATATTGCCCGTTATGTACTGTTATTTTCACTGTTTTTTCGACACTGTGACCATTATGACCGTTATATTGTAAATATCGTAACGGTATAGGCTGTTACTGTTTCATAACGGCCATTATGAAACGGTAACGGCTGTTATTTTAAACTATGCTTTCTTCTCTTCTTTTCAGTTATCAACCTATTGCTGCTGCTTTTTTTTTTGTCAACTGCTGAATTTCCTTTCTTGTTTTTTTGCATTCTGATGTTTTTCATTTCTGCATACCTGTCATAGTTATGAATTTCGTATTGGATGCCGTTTCAGTTTGGCCTCCGAACGAAATGTTTCGGTCGATTTGAGAATTTAGGTGAAACTTTTCGGACTTATGTTTTGGAAAAAAAAAAAAAAAAGATATATATATATGTATGTATAAATTTTTTTTAATATTATAATTTTAAAAATAATATAAATTGGCTTGGGCCCATTTTCTGTCAGTGGAATTTTGCTTCAGCCCTATTTTTCTACTAGTGTGAAATTTGGTTAGGGCCTAACTTCCATGAGAGTACAATTTGGGTAGTGTTCTATATTCTATTAGAGTGAAATTTGGATAAGAAACTTTTTAACTAAAGTGAAATTTGGGCAATGCCTATATTAAATTAGAGTGAAATTTGGATAGGGGCCCATACTATTAGAGTGGAATTTGGTTAGAGCCCTTTTTTTCTAACTAGACTAGAATTTTTAGGAAAGCCTTTTTTCTAATTTAAGGTGAATTTTTCTAGACCTAGGTTTTTATTAGATAGAAATTGGGTAGGACTCGTGTTTAGACATCAATATATTGGCCCCAATTAATAAAAGATCTCCCATGAAATCGTAATTAAATGATGAATCCCATTTTTATCAGGCTTAATTATACTAGTTTAAGTGTTTATTCAGTGGCCCACCATGGGGACCATGAATCTTATTTCACAATTAAAAGGCGAGGGCTTAGAAGCCCTTTATGATAGGTATGCGTCAGTGTTGTCCCAGAAAGTTTGAGAAAGAAGGGAAGGAAAACAGGGAAAAGGAGATGGGAGGAAGGAGGGGAAGGACTGAAGGAGGAGGGGGTCATACCTGCCGGAGTGGTGGTTCGCTGCAGTCAACGGTGATAGGTAAGCTGTAGGGCTAGGTTTTCTTTTCTTCTTTTCTCTTCTTCTTCTTCTTCTTCTTCTTCAGTTGAATGGGAACTGAGATCTGAAGCGGATTTGGGCCTTTTTTGGTGAAAATTTCCATTTTGTCCGTGCAATGGACAATTTCGCGTGAAATAGATTGAAAATCTGGGCGAAATGTTTGGAGGGTCTTCTCATTTCGGTTTAACAGCGGAAACGAAAAATTTCGGGAATTTTGTCCGAGATGAAATGAAATTTGCAACTAACAAACTTGTATGCATGCAATGTTGGATTTTTTGGTATTGATGTTGAATTTATTTGGTAGTAGTGTTGTGTTGAGTTTTGTTCTGTGTAGTTTGCCATTATTATTTGTTTAATTGTTTATATCATACATATGAGTTTAGTAGAATAAACTATAAGTATCAAATCATATTTTTAAATTATTAATTATTTTTTATAAATGTATATATTTCTAATTTTTATATTTTCCTGAACATAAATCTGAAATGTTTCACCAAAATCCCAAATCGGTCGAAATATTTCAGTTTGGAGGCCAAACCGAAACAGCGTCCGAAACGAATTTCTCAACTATACGGGTGAAAGTGCACATATTGTGGTATACTGACTAGAGTTCACCCAAATTTATGATCATCATGGACGTGGCATTTCATGAGGCTGCATGATGCAAACAAGTAGGTGGAAAAGACAAACACAGGTAGTACCAGTGACACCATTCGGGTGGTGTCAGACGTCCATAGTTAGGGAGGAGAGTGCATTCAGTATGGTGAGCTATGCACATTCTTTGAGGCAGTGAAAGGGTAAGAATGTGACAACAACAGCAACCATGGGTGAGGAGATGGAATCTCTTAATAAAAATCGGACCTAGAACTTATGGAGCTTCCCAGTGGACATTAGGCCATTGGTTGCAAGTGGATTTGTAAGAAAAGGAAGGCAATGCAGGTGCAGGTGGAGTGGGGTGCAAAGAATGTCTTGCAGCAAAAGGTTATTCGTAGAGAGAAGGAATCAGCTATAGTGAGGTGTTTCTCTCTGGTTGTAAAGCATACATCCACGTGTACATTTTGGCCTTACTGGGAGTGTTTGACTTGAAGTTGGAGCAACTTAATGTGAAGGAGGTGGTTCTACATGGTAATTTGGATGAACTGATTTACTCTCACTAGCCACCAGGCTTCTTGGTAAGGAGGATCATGCATGCAGATTGAAGAAATTGCTGTACAGGTTGAAGTTGACTTTTGAATCAGCGTTTTTTCTTATGTTGGAAGTCAGCTGTGGGAGGCACAGCAGCAATACTGATGGAAGAGTGTGAATTTTATCCTGTAATCCTTCGTAGAAACGGTGGTGAGGAGGAACACTAGGACCTATCCACCAGTGCTCTGGTGGTGATGATAGCTCCACAGATTGTGCTTCCCATCTCTTCTTGGGACCAAATTTACTGGACCTATTTACAGACTCAATCATTGCACCATGACACATCTCTTCTTAGGACCAAATTTACCGGACCTATTTACAGACTCAATCATTGCACCATGACACCACAATTGCAGGCCACATCCATCGAAGGTTAGAATATGCAATTCTAAATTGGCCATCAGCCAGGTCTTAGGATTGTGGAGGACTAAAGAGCCAAGGCTCATGCCTTACAAAGTTGCTTTAAGGAATTTGAGGAAATGGATTTTGAGCATGATCCTAGAGAAAACCTAGTTGGCCAAAACATTGGCTTCTGTTGTTATATGCCTCTCAGATCAAACAAGTGGTTTAGGTAGCTGAGCTCAGCTGGTTAGAGCTAAGGACTGAAAATCCTTGGTGTTAATGGTTCAAATCCACTTCTAAGCAGGTGAAGGGTCCATACAGCAGGTCGCGGGGAGCCAGCTAAGAGTTTGAAATGAATGTGAAAGAGGAAGTTGAAACGTGGTTGGAGGCATATTTGATAAAAAAGCGGTTGATTACTTGGATTGGTTCTTGCACCCCTATGCCCAAAAAGGATGGGTGAGTTTGGTTCAAATCTTTGTCGGTCGGGTGGCTCTTGGATGAAGGGCTCCAATAAAATGGTACATGCAATTTGATGCATTCATGAAGAAACGTGTTATAGACATGTTCGGAGTTTTGCTTGGACTTGGTCAATGTCACTTAGCATGGATAAGTGAAGGATGACCCAGTAAAAGTGGGTGCAAAGACACATCTTTCAGCCAAAGGTACTAGAGACCGAAGACATTGATGGTTATTTTCTAGGTCGCTTGAGTTCTATGGAAGCCAAGCCAAGATAGAGATTGTTAGGTTTTTGTCTTGTATTCTTGGTTCATCAGATTGATCCAAAGGACTAGCTGGGGACCGGTGCTTTCATAGAACTTAAGAACGCGAATCGTTCATACCCATGAATTGAATCGCGAATCATAGGATTTTTTTTTTATTTTTTTTAATAAAAATGAAAAATAATAAAAAATTAAAAGAAAATAAAAAAGTAATTATTTATAACCATCCATATTTTTTTTATGATTACCTAGGGTATCTTTCGCTTAGCCCAGCCCAGGAGCCTTTGGCCTTGAGCCCGAGGGACACTCGATTTTGGACAACTGAGAACTAATCCCTAGGGGCACATGCAAATCCTCCTAACCGCAATTCCGCATGCACCGGGTAAAACTGTGGGAGGTGGCCAACGGAGGTTGGTGTCGAACACAAGACCTCTTTGCTTCTTGAGGCGCAAAGTCCTTGGCCAACTGAGCTATCACTTGTTGGTTACCATCCATTTTCCCATTTATAATAGTATAAATATAATAACAAGTGTATCATACAATCATATCAAAAACATTATGACATTAATATATATATTATATGAAATAAATGATGTGTAAATAGTTAAATAAGTTTAAAGTATCAATATTTATTTTTTATTATCTTTAAATCAAAATAGAAAATAGAATAAAATCCAAACCATCAATCTTATACAGTTTCTTAAAGTTAAAAAAGTGTTCATAAAGAACAAAAACCAAAATAGATTAAAAAAAAAAAAGATATAGACAAGCACCATACCTACAGTCAAATGCTTTAGTTAAATGCATGTTCTTTATTTATCTTTAAAACCTTATCAAAGCAACAAAAAATTCTTACTAGGTTTCGTTAACTACTAAATAACCTTTTAAAAATACAAGTGATAAAAGAAAAATAGAATAAAAAAAAGAAAAAAAGATTATTAATATTAACTTATTGGCTGTAGCCATTCTCGCTTAGCCGAATCGCTTGAATCGTGAGATTCGATGAAATGAGTATTGAATCGTAAGTTCACACCTGAGTCCTAAGATTCATTTGTAAATGGGATTCATGACATAGGTCATTGTAAAAGAATGGAAGCAGTTGTGAGAGAATGCTCAATATAGTGCCCTTTGAGGGTCGACTATTGTTCATATATGTAGGGGCTCAATACCCTAATTACAATCAATTAAGTATCTCAGATCCTAAACTGTAGCAACAAACTAAGTATTATCCTTTGACTAAGTACAATACAATAAATGGGCCTGGTGAGATTGGGCTTGGATTGACACCCCCCCTTAAATTGATGCTGGGGAGCTAAGAAGCATGGACACTACGACACGGACATGCCGACACGGCATTCTATGATGCACGGATACTTCAAAATGGGCAAGGTATCGTATCCGATACTTCACTTTGTACATGTAAAACCCTTGTCCCTGTCATGTCTATAGCGTGTCCCTGCCATATCCATGCCGTATCTGGGCATCATAGACGACATTTCTCAAAAAAGTAGGACACAGACACGTCAGGGACACGTTAATATTTATTATTAATAATAATAATCCTAATAATAAATCTAATCATATACTAAAAGATAATATCATTTTAACTTTGTAATCAATTTAGCAATCAAATAAATAAAAATCCAAGTACCAGTGTACTACTGTAATATTTTCCCCTCCATTAAGTTTCTCAAACTTGTTTACATATTTCCACAGAGGCTTATTTATATCTTCTTCATTGGAGGGGTGTGAGCTAGAGCCTGGAATGGAACTCATATTCCTAAATTCCAGAGGTTAAGAAGCAGTTGATAAATAAAAAAAGAATTATTTGATATAAACAACAGCAGCAAAAAATAAAGAACAACAGCAAGGACATTTGATGAGCCAAAAGAAAAAAAAAAAAGAGCAGCATGGGCAAAAACTAAATAGAAAAAACAACAAAATGTTTTTCGCAGCAAAAACTGAAAAAGAAAAAAGTAGCTACAGCAGAGAGAAAAAAGAGCAGAATAAAAAACAAAACTAGCGTACCTAATTAGCAGAAGCAGTACCATGACCGAAAAAAGCAAGCAGAAGCAGTACCACAACAGATCTTCTTCTTCTTTTCCTTTCTTCTTCTTCCTCTTCCTTCTTTCTTTCTTCTTCTTCTTCTTTCGTTAGGCCTGGACGGACGAATGTGGTTTTTTTCTTTTTCGTTTAGGGCTGGATGGATGAATGAGGTTTTTTTCCTCTTTCGTTTAGGGTTGGACGGACGAATGGGGTTTTTTTTTTCCTTTCGTTTAGGGCTGGAGCTGGATGGACGAATTAAAAGAGCTCCCTTTTCCTCTTAAGTTATAACATTTTACAAACAACCCCCCCTTTTTTTAACTCTAATTTTAATTTATTTTCCAATTAAAAGAGGCCAGCATGTCCCCCAGTGTGTCCCTAATGTGTCTCAGCGTGTCCCAAGCGTGTCCCTTGTGTCTCCGGATTATAAAATATAAAAAAAATAAATAAGATACTCTTTTTGGCGTTTCTGAGCGTGTCCGGACACGGACACGACGGCCCCGGAGAGGTGTTCGTGCTTCTTAGCTGGGGAGTCATAAAGCAGTAATTTGGATACAAGAAATTGATGTTGAGGCCGAGGAAGTCCCTTCGTAAAGATATCTGCAAACTGAAACTCTGTAGGGACATGAGGTAGACTAATGATATCATGCTTGTATTCAAACTTGAATAAAGCAGTAGTCAACTTCGATATATTTGGTGCGTTCATGGAAGACGGGATTTCCAGTGATTCGGATTGCCCCAGTATTGTCGGCATGCAATGAAGTAGGAGAGGTTTGAGCGAACCCAAGTTTCAAAAGAAGTCCCTGTAGCCATAAGATCTCAGAACAAGCAGAAGACATTGCCCTATATTCAACTTCTGTGGAAGATTTGGACACCTGTTCTCGTTTCTTTTATTTCCAAGAAATGAGAGAATTTCCAAGGTACATGCACCAACCAGTAGTAGAACGGCGTGTCTTAACAGCTTGTCTAGTCAGCATCCGCATAAGCGGTCAGATGAAGAGGATTATCCTTTGGATAATATAAACCATGAGTGACAGTTCTCAGTAGATAGAGGATATTGCGCTTCACAGCTGTCAAATGAAGGTGTTGAGGAGCTGTCATGAACTATGATGCCCATATACGGCACGGATGCGGCAGGGACACGCTATAGACACGGCAGGGACACATATTTTATATGTAAAAAGTGAAGAATCGGATACGATACGACACGATACGTTGCGCTTTTTGAAGTATCCGTGCATCATAGGTCATGAACTGACTCACAAGATTAATAGCATAGGATATGTCAGGTCTAGTGATGGTGAGATAGACAAGACTTCTTACCAGGCATCGGTAGGTATGAGGATCAAGAAGAAGATCTCTATCATCTTTACTCAACTTGAGATTTACTTCTACAGGTGTATCAACAGGCGAAGAATCATGGAGGTCAGCCAACTGAATAAGATTTGATGTGTATTTGTGTTGATTAACAAATAGACCTTTGGGAGATTGATGCACCTCTAAGCCCAAAAAATAATGTAATGGGCCCAAATCCTTTATATGGAAGGAGTCCCTGAGAGAAGCTTTGGGAGATTTGATCATACCATCATCCGTGCCCTAGTGATAATGATATCGTCAACATACACGAGAAGCACAGTAACACCAGTAGATGTGTGGAATAGAAAGAGAGATGGATCATAAGAGCTCTGAGTAAAGCCAGTCTCGCATAAGCGACCCTTGAAGGTTTCAAACCATGCCCGAGGAGCTTGCTTTAGACCATAAATCGATTTTCGCAGGCGACAGATAGTCAGTCCTCTTTGAGGGAGAGGGGACGCCTTTTGGGATCCACATATAGACTTCTTTTTTTAGATCCCTATGAAGAAATGCATTTTTGACATCCATTTGGTATAATGGTCAGGATTTAGATGCATCAATGGTGAGAATTAACCGAACATATGTCATTTTTGCCACAGGTGCAAATGTTTCCTCATAGTCAATGCCATACTCATGTCTGTTTCCGAGTGCCACAAGTCGAGCTTTGTGTCTATCCAAGGACCCATCAGATTTAAGTTTGATCGAGTAGATCCATTTGCAACCAATTGGTTTAACTGCTGAAGGACACTCCACAATATCCCAGGTGTGATTCTGATCCAATGCATCCAATTCCTCCTTCATGGCTTGGTTCCAACAATCTTGTTGTACAGCCTGCAAATAAGAACTTGGGATAGAGATAGAAGATAGGGTTGTCATCAAAGAAGTATGGGTAAATCCATACCGCGCAGGCGGTCTAGAAGTTCTGGAGGAGCGATGTAATGGTAGGAGATGGAATGCGGTTTATGAGATTGTAGGAGATGGAATCATTTGCCGGTGGAGGATCAGGAGGAGGGCCATCTGCAGTGGTAGGTTTTCCCCGTCGGTGATATACAAAATCAAGATTAAACCTAGCAACGGTTGTCTGATCCGAAAAACCAGGTAAGAGAGCTGGTGAAGTGGTTGAGGACAGTCCATGTAAGTTTGGAAGACATACTGATTTTCAAAGAAAATAATATTTCGAGAAATCCTGATATGATAACCAATGAGATCATAACAAACAAAACCTTTTTGATTAGTAGCATAACCCAAAAAAGCGCACATGCGAGATTGCAGTGTTAGTTTCGTTCTTTTTGTAAGAGGTAAATGAACGAAGCAAACACATTGAAAGGTATGTAGGTGATTAAACACAGGATGATGACCAAAACAGTTTAAACTGAGGCGTGAAATGAGCAATGGTAGGAGATGGAATGCGGTTTATGAGATAGACTGCTGTGGTGAGAGCTTCAGCCCAAAAAATCGAGGGGGAATGGATGATTCAATCAGAAGTGTTCTAGTTACATCAAGGAGATGTCTGTTTTCTTGTCCGCGACTCCATTTTGTTGTGGAGTATACGGACAGGTATGTTGAGAAATGATTCCTTTATTGTTTAGAAAAGATTGAAAATCATTGGAAACATACTCCCCCCTTGAGTTTGAGTGCAAAGTTTTAATGCATTTGGAGAATTGGGTTTTAACATAACTAACAAAAAATTTAAATGCATTAAGAACATCAGACTTCGAATGTAATAAATAAATCCAAGTAAATTTGCTGTAGTCATCAATGAAGGTTACAAAGTACTTGAAATGACTATGGAAAGGGTCGGAGTAATGCCCCAAACATCACTGTGAATTAACTCAAAACATGCCGTGCTCCGTGTTTTAGAGTGTGGAAAAGATAAAGTTTTACTCTTTCCTAATTTACAAGCATCACATTCAAAAGAAGCAGAGTCAATAGGTTTATTTAATAATCCAGATTGAAATAAAGTAGACATTGTAGAGGCATTCGGATGACCAAGTCTATTATGCCACAACCGAGAATTATTCTAAATGAAAAAACAAAATAACTGATGTAAAGTTTTATTCTGAATAAATGAAGACACTGGTAAGGAAAAAAAGTCTTCCACGCTTAGACCCCCTCGCAATCACTTCCACCGACTCCTAGTCTTGCACAACACAACCAGTAGGAGAAAAGGAGACATTGTAATTATTTTCAACAAGTTAACCCACATAAACCAAATTAGTAGCAAGATGAGGAGAAACTAAAACATCGGTTAAGGGGCCAGGGGTATCACCAACAGAGGTGATGGGAAGACAATCTCCGTCGGCAGCTTGAACATGAAGAAGACTAATGTAAGGAATGACATTTTGTAATTTTATGGGTGAAGAGGTCATGTGGTTACTTGTACCAGAATCTAAGTACCGTGTATTGGAAAGAGATGAATTAGTACCTGCGATGTTCATGGATGCTAAGGCATTGATAATCATTTGGTTTACCATCTCAGGGGTGAGGAGCTGGGGACGCAGATTATGTGGAGGAACCAAGTTCTGAGGAAGAATCATACTGCAGAGAACCACTGAAGTCAGAGGATGCATATCGTGGAGTGGTCACTGTGTAAGCATTAGGAGCTGACGGCACTGTGTAAGTACTAGGGGCTGATTGCACATAGTTGCGGGAAGTAGAATTGCGACCCTTCTTCGACATTTGTCAATAACATGGCCTTACAATATCTGCAGATCTTTGCCTTGCATTGATTGGCATAGTGACCATATTTCTTGCAGTGATGGCACTGAATTTACTGATGTCCCGGGGAGGTGGTCTGGTGGTAGCAACAAAGGCAAGCGGAGCCTCAGCAGATCTCTGTTGTTCCATAGTAGTTTTAGTGACTAGACGTTCTTCTTCCCATAGAAGCTCCTGAAGACAGTCATCCAAGTTGGGAAAAGAAGCCTTGCTCATCAAGTTAGATCTAATTGTCTCAAACTCTAGACGAAGTTTCATGAGAAATTGATCCCGATGGCTACTTTGCTGTAAGGGAAGTAGTTCAAGTAGGAGTGCTTCAGACATTGTGGCAAACTTAATCTCATCATATTTTGACCACAGTCTGCGAAAGCCATTGTAATACTCCTGAATAGACTGGGTGCCTTGAGTAAATTGAGAAATGTCAAGTTCCAATTGAAATTGGCGAGCAGCATCGCCTTGTTGATAGATCTTTTTAAGATAGTCCCACATTTCTCGGGCAATTTTGCAAGGTTTGAGGTTGAGGATAAAATGTGGGTCAAATGAGCCCAGCAACCAGGTTTTGATTTTAGCATCCTTAGTCTTCCAAGCTAAAATCTTCTTGTCATCTTCCTCAAGTTTAGGTTCAGATCCATCAATGTGTGCCAGAGTTCCTTTCCTTCCAATTAAATTTGAAATTGGAAGACCCATGAGGTATAATTTTTTCCATCAAACCGAACGAGCACAATTTCAGATTTTTCCATGACGAGTAGACTAGTAAAAATTTCACACCGGAGTAATAAGAGCAATGAAGGAAGACCAATAACTAGCAGTAACTATAACCAGAAGCAGTACCAGTGCCCAGAACGAGCAAGCAACCCAGACAGCAGGAACTAGATCAACAACAGTAATTTGACGATGAATTACAGTTACTAGCAGAATGATGAACAAGCAATCAATAGCAAGAAAACTGAACAGCAACAACGATAAAACTTAGTCAGATCAAATCTTGACTAGAGCTGTTCCTGGAACAGTCAATAGACTTTGCCAGTACTATTCCCAGAACAGTTACTAATGGCAGAGAGGAGCTCTGATGGGTGCTACTGTAGGAAGCAGAGATGCAGAGATCCACAGAATGCAAGATGATGTCACAACCCCAATATAATGAAGAATATGCACAAATATGGACTGTGTAATCGAAATAGTGCACAGAACTGCACCAAACGTGACTGACGACCCTCTCGTTAGTGTGATTTCATACACATGGCCCCACCAGATCATCAGAGGACAGATCGGAGGTCAGGGATGAAGGCACATCATATTTTTGCAAGTGATGGAAGAAGTTTCAGCCAAAAATAATCAAGAGCCTTGATTTTGGAGGGCCGAGATGAAATCAGAGGGAGAAAATTGAATTTCCACAAATTGTGATGGAAGACCTACCTCGGATGGGAAAAAAATTCTTGAAAAATCACCACAAATACTAGCAATTCCAGTCGACCAACATGGGCTGGTTCCGCAGAGTTGTTGAAGAAGATCTCAGGTGGGCCACACCTGATCTGAGATGATCGGAGACACACCGAGGGCTTCTAGACGTGAAAGATGTCTTGGAGGATCTACAGATCTTGTAACTTAAGGAAACTACAGCACTAGGGCATGTACAGAAGGCTCTGATACCATGTCATTGTAAAAGAATGGAAGCAGTTGTGAGAGAATGCTCAATACAGTGCCCTTTGAGGGTCGGCTGTTGTTCATATATGTAGGGGCTCAATGCCCTAATTACAATCAATTAAGTATATCAGATCCTAAACTGTAGCAACAAACTAAGTATTATCCTTTGACTAAGTATAATACAATAAATGGGCCTAAATGGGCCTGTTGAGATTGGGCTTGGATTGACAACATAGATACGAATTGTTTTCCTTTAGATTCGAGATATGAATTGGGATTCGGATAACTATGCATAGGCACACCACCGAACCTTGTGTGATTTCTCCCTTCCTGTGGTTTATTGTTGATTGTATGCTTCTGCTTCCGCATGCGCACAACCAATCTAGATGAAAAGCTCTTGAAGAAAATCAATGAAGGAATAGCGGGAGACTTATTGATTGTTTCTCTAATCTGATTACATGATTTCTCTTACAGTATAGCTGTCTTTCTCATCCCCTTTAGAATTGCTTGGTGGATTGGATATGCTGCTTGATTAGCCACTTTTCTTCTTTAGTACTGTTTTTTTTTTTTTTTTAATGTTACCTTCTTTATTACTGTTGTTGCGTCTTTCGCATGTTTTGAGAGTGGATCATTGTTTTCTTCTTTTATTCAAGTTAGTGGACCTCTTGATGCATTATTTTGCCTTATTGTATTGGATTAAAACTTTCTATTAATACCCTGTTTCATTTTTTTTCTCCCAGGCTCGGCATTGATGCGGGTGGATATGATCAGAAAGGGCTTGAAGGGTTACGATGCCGTTTATCTGCATTTTTGGGCCCGGACGCTGCATGGGAAATAAGTCTTCCTTCTCAGTTTGCTGCAGCTAAGGCTTTAACTGATCTTCTCCTGCTTGAGTTTGAAGAACTGATACAGAAGGATCTGGATATCATGGGTGAATCGGCTAGATCAAGTCACAGAAAAATTATAAAGAAGTGGTTTTCTCAGCTGAGCAAAGAGCAGCAGTCCTTGTATTTGAACCTTTTCCAGTCTGCTATCATACAAAATGCCTAACCGCCAAGTGATTCGGCTCAGCTTGTATTCAGTTTTCTTACTGGCGTCCCTCATATTTATCATGCTTGATTGGGATGCTGAGAATGCAATTTTTCTTCATGTTCCCTGGTACGCAATTCGTACCTGCTGAGTGAAGATTGTGTTTTTCCCCCTAAACTGGTGCTAAGAAATTTTGTTTTATCTGTAAAGTTCCTTCATTTAGAGGTTTCTTCTTGTTGTGTAAATTCATATTTTAACTAAGAATTTGAGAGTATTGGCCTGGCTTCAAGGAATTTTTGTTACCTTACCATCAATTGAAGCCTTTTGGGATTTCCCTTTGATTGATGTGGCTTGTAGAAGTTGATTTTTGTTACTGCATAGCTTGTGAAGTCTGATCTTCATGTTTCTTTACGAAAAATCCTGAAATTCAGGTCTAGTGGATGAGGGAGAATTTGGAATGTGCTACTGAAGTTCCTGAATTCTTTGTTTCGTTATGTCAGAATTCCCTCTTGAGAAATTTATGATAAACTCCTGTTTTATAGCTGCGAGGATTCCAAATAGGAATTACATCAGGTCAGGGCACGCATTGGTTATATGCTGGATCAAATATATAGATACTAAAATGTCTGAAGGGTATAGATTCATAGCAACCCCAGCGTCCATCGACTTTTAGATACCATATTGTACATATATGGGTCCCAAACACAAAATACAATACTCAAACATGGGGCTTTACCTTTATTAGAAATCAAGAAAAGAAATGTGGTAAGTGAGATTCCTACACAACAGAATGTCAAAAAATTTAACTAAAAATTTATAGACTTAAAGATATAGAATTATTTGCATTCATATAGCTAAATGCAATAGCCAAATGTGGGTCGAAGTCTGAAGAATATTCAGTAGGCAAGAGTTTAACCCTTAGTTGTCAATAACGTTTCGGACTTCATTATGCTCTGGTCTACAAAATGAAACGTCTTGGCCAATTCAGAATTTCGGTGAAATTTTTAGGAATCACATTTTTGAAAAATATTAAAATAATATATATATATAGAAAAATAAAAAAATAAAACAATAAAAACATATAATAAAAATAAAAAATAAATCAATTAATATGGATTTAATCCATTCTAGCATTACTTTTTGGAAAAGTATAAGAAATACAAAGAATAATATGTATAAAAATTAAAAAAATTAATTAATTATGTAAAATATCATTTCGGCCGAAATGTGATTTTTTGGTCGAAATCCAGGATTTCGGCTGAAATTGGCCAGAATTTAATACAAAAATTTATATGGGAAATTCCGTTTTGGTCAATTGATCGAAATGAAAAATTTCGACTGAGTAGTTTTAAATTAATAACTGTGGTTTAACCTCTTGGATTTGAAGATCTATGATTGTGGGCATTTTTGGGATTGGCTTAGAAAAGATTGGAATGGAGAAATAAAATTTATGTAGTCAATGCCAGCATAGTTGGGATAAGGCTTTGACGACGACGACGACGACAACTGTTATTATTATTCTTGAATTTCTACTTAAGTAACAATGAATCTATGAAAAGAAATTTAGAATTGCAAAAGTTAGCTGTAAAAAAAAATTCTAAGTAGAAAAAGGAGGCGAAAGGGTAGAATGCGCTGGCAAAGTAGCAAGCAAGAAGAAATTGGGAAAGGCCCCACTTCAAGTTCTTTAAGAAGTGAAAAATAATCAATTTTCTTATTTCAAAAGTCAGCTCCATTTTTTATTATTTACATATTTTTAAATTTATAGAAATCCTTTCAAAATCCTATGGGCCCACGTGAAAATTCTAGTCTAATCTAATAAAAGCAGATTATAGGTATAAGACAAATAGCTTTAATTTCTAAATTTCAACTTACATTTATTAGTTTCATTTACCAAAAAAAAAAAAAAAAAAAAAAAAAAAAAAAAAAACAGATGATATGGTAAGATTATAAAGCAAAGCTCCTATTTCACACTTGTATGTTTGATCATCAGAGATGTATTTCTTTTTTGTAATTTTCAAAATGTAATTTTAAGTATAGAAAAAAACGATTGCCACAATAGGGGCGAGTATCAATTCATAGGGGGCGTGTGAATTGAATGGCACTCTGCCAAATTGAGAGAATCAAAATAGAACTTGAAAGGGACTAATTTGAAATTCTTTTATCCACTTCCTTCAACATCCTTTTCATGCTCTATCCACCAGAAGTTTTAAGGTTGAAAGGCCAAGAAAGGCATGAGGAACCTTTTGTGGTCCGCTTCAGAGTACAAATCTAAAGCAAATTTGGTCCATTGGAAGAAAGTTTGCATTTGCATTTCTAAAAGGATGGAGGAGGTTTGGACATCCGTAGGCTCCCAGAGATTAATTGCGCTTGCCTCTTGAAGTTTAGCTGGAAAGCCTCCACCTCGAACACTCCTTGGCAGGGCTGATTTCTTTTACGCCTTTTTGTTAAAAGAAAGGTAAAAGGCCTTAAAGCTGGTTGAATTAGATATTCCAATGAACTTTGCCAAACATTTTAAAATATTTGAACGTCTATTTGATTCAGTTTTGAAAAAAAAAGTAGACTTGCCAATGACACTTTAGGCTTTGTTCCAAAACTAGTTAGCACATATAAAATCAGAAGCTTTTGAATTTATATATATGTTCCTTGTGCATCATGACCTAGGGTCTGGATCCAATTCTGGAATCATAAATGTAATTTTCTTTTAAAAGTCAACAAAGCTTGGATCATATTATTGTTTGAATGTACATAGATGATAGATTATTTTGCTATTTGAAAGCTCAGTAGTATGCTTAACAGATGTTTAAAGCTTTTCGTTGGAAGGTAAAATTCTCACTTGCAGGAGTCCCCCCTAAGGGCGGTGGAAGATTTTCAGTTCCCACTGTTTACAAAGCGACTCACCCCCTTGTATTAAAGGCAGAGACCAAATATCCCACACGGGTTTCTTGTGGGGCTCTCATATATATAGGAAACCAAAACCCTGATTGTCGTTAACTCTTATTAGCCCCACATCTAATTCTGATTGAATCTGATCCAAATCTTTAAGTTCTGCAGTTTGATGGACTTGGTGGAGCGGCATAAGGCTTGGGTTTGCTCCCAATGTCATGTGTTCGAAATCCACTCTCGATTTGCCTTGAATGTGTTTGTGTAGGTTTAGCAGGTGCCACCCTGGGACTGGTCCTGGCGGGTCAAAGGCTTCGTAGATACCCATGTCATTAAAAAAAAAAAAAAAAGAAAGTTTCTGCAGCTTGATGCCGGATTCAGACCCAACACAATCCATGTCGGATCCACATCTGATTCAAACCCAAATATATACATCATGGTTGGACCTGGGGATCCGACACATTTACATCCGTAAATTTAGACAATTGAAGCAATATGAGAGGCAAGTTTTTTTTTAGATTGACAGACTGATGGAGAAGCTAGAGATATGCCTTACTATATCCAACAACCACAACCGTTCTATTCTAATTTATATAATACAACCAATTAATGAAAATGTAGTCATTGGAGTTTGTCCAATAACAACATTACATGTTACAACATCCATGCAAGTAATTTTTTCCTCCTGAACAGTCCCATGTTTCAGTGAAGTTATGCAACAATATAATATACAGAGACAACCAAAAGCAATAGTGTCTCCATTCTTACTCTTTTACCATACAACCAGAGGTGGAATGCTCTGCTCATTCCAGAAGAAATTATCCGGGTCAACCTCACCTTTCACAAGTGCCAATCTCCTGAAGTTACCCTTATAATACCTCCTCCCCCAAACACTAGCATTTGAATAGCTAGTGTTCTTCCCTCTCTTATTTCTACCCAAGTCGAGATCTCTGTAGTTGAGATATGCTGCCCTTGGAGACTTGGAAACAAAAGGACCCATGTAACTATATAGCCTCCTAATCCAATCTATGTGCCTTTCGTATCTGACATCCTCCTTGTTCCATGCAACTAAGTACTGAATGTTGCACAAGTTCCCATCTCTATGTGGGAATGGTGTTGCAGCCTCTGATATCTCACTCATCCTCCCACCCAATGGGTCCATGATCATGACAGCTGCCTCTCCCTCTAAAAACCTCTTCCAAATCCCTTCGAGCCCAATTTCAGAGATGGGGTCTCTCACAAAATCAGACTTGGCTTTGAATAAGACCTTAATTGGGGTTTCTCTTCTCAACAGTACATCTAGTGGGTCTCTTTCTCCATATGGGTATCCTGAAAAATAAAGGGCTGACCTGATCCAACTCATTTCTATACAGTCCTTTGGCTTCAAACCCAACTCAGGAAAGCTTTCTTCCATCAGAGGAATGAGCTCTGAAACACTCCCGAGAAATAAGGAGTTGAATGAGACCTGTATTTGTCTTGGTCTCTCTCTGTCCTCCTCTTCATTTATGACTTGTATGATGATTCTGATGAAGAGATCCTCGTTGAGTTTATCTGCAATGTTCTGCCATCTGTTCACAAGCTTGGTTGCACCCTGCTCTAAGGTCTTGGGTATGGTGAAAACAGTCACAGTACGAGGAACATGAACTAACTTGATCTTCCATGAGAGTACTACACCAAAGCTGGCTGCCCCACCTCCTCTAATGGCCCAAAACAGGCTCTCACCCATCGATCTTCTGTCATGAATCTTCCCATCAGCATCAACCAAGTAGGCGTCAATGATATTATCGGCAGCGAGACCATACTTTCTCATCAGGGTGCCTATCCCACCTCCGGACAGGTGCCCGCCAAGGCCAACGGTGGGGCAGAGGCCGGCGGGGAAGCCAAGCAAGCTGCTCTTCTCTGCAATTCTATAATAGACCTCGCCGATGGTGGCACCGGTCCCGACCCATGCTGTACGGTCTTCAACATTGACAGAAATGGACCGGAGGTTGTTCAGATCAACAATGATGAAGGGTGCGTCATCGTCGCGGGAGCTGTAGGAAAGGCCTTCGTAGTCGTGGCCGCCACTCCTGATTCTCATCTGGAGGCCATGCTTCCTGCAGCAAAGGACTGAAGCTTGGACATGGGATGCGTTTGTGGGTGCAACTATAAGGAGAGGTTGTGGGGTGGTGGAATTCAAGAACCTTAGATTTCTGATGGAGGACTGCAAGAGAGAGGTGTAGGAGGATGTGTTTGGGGTGTAGATAAGTTGGGTGGTTTCATTGGAGAGTAGCAAGTGATGGGAAAGGCAATGAAGGAAGGTTTCATGGATTGGAGTTGAAGTTGCAGGAAGAATCAAGAGAAGGGTCATTAGAAAGCTAACTGAAGAGCTTAGAGACCCCATTTGTTGGTGATTTTGTGTTTGATACACAGGCGTTTTCAGATATGGGATTTTCTTGGCCTTTTTATAGGGATTGTAGTTTGATTTGAGATCTTGCATTTTGAGGTAGTTTTACTCTTTCTATATGGACAAGTGAGACACGGAAATCCCTATGTAGGGAAGGGACAATGCACTAGGGACTCTTTGAAAAGGCCATTTTTCCAACGGTGTGTACTTTTCTCTTGGCCACCTGGCTAAATTCAAACAAATCCACATCCATGTATACAAGTTGACTTCTTTGAATAAAACAATTCCATATCCATGTATGGGCTATACTAATGTTTAATGGCAGGACATTAGATTGTAGTTCACGGAATAAAGGTCATATTTTGTATAATGGGCACCAAATGCCCAAGGAAGTCTTGGATAATAATGGAATTCTTGGATTAAAATGAAATGAAATAGAAATAGAAATAAAAATAAAATAAAGCCTGTCTGTAGATATTGAGAAATAGGGATTGGAATATGGATCCATGTGGCCCACTTGGATGCATGCCATATGGGGAGATAGTGTGGTGGAATGGTCTCATTGTGGACATGATTTTGGGCGAAAACCATCTCGGTCGTTTCATCGTAACCATTGATTTAGAAGCCTTCAAGTTTAATGGTTTCTTAGTTACATCTTTCATGAATTTAAAATTAATAAGTATGATTTAGATTAGTGTCAAATATAGTGAGTGTCACGCCCAAGGTTCAGACTTCCCAATTACCGTATTGGTCCGCATTTGGAGGTGCGGTTAAATTTAAACTTCCCCATTTGAATCTAAGTCCACGGAGTGAGGGCTTGTTAAATTCCACCATTTACAAGAATACACACCGGAAGTCTTATCAAATCATTAGAACATATAATAGATATAATATGGTAAAAGGGATAGAGCATAGCATAATTTCCAAAATACTAAAGTTGCATAAATACAAAAGTAACTGCTTTGGCTACAATTTAGGGCCATGACGAGGCCAATCCAAGATACCAAAAATAATCTTTCCAAAAGAAACTTTGTGAAACAAGATAACCCTTGTGCATGTGCATGAAATGGTGATTCTATACTATTTCGTCTGCGCATAACCGTGATAGTCTGGCACCTACTCAGAGACCGTCTCAACCATTTTGGTCAAAGGTTGGAGGCTCGTCACCTATTACACCAAGTGTAGCAAATTAGGATTAAGAAATCTCAACGGCTAAAAATACATGAAATACATGTCATGATGCACCAATATATATAGAATAGAAGACATATAATTAAGAGATTGTAGAGACAAGTTATAGGTAGGTAATTCGGCATGAATACTGATAATCATTTAGAATCATTTAAAACTATCCTATAACAACATCTAAACACAACGACAATCCATATAAGCTAATCCATCATGGCATAGTATCACTGTCCTCTTGAACTTGACAGAATTGTAATAGAGATGATGCGTAGAATTATAGCCTGACCATGTGAGTTGCATTGGAAATGCCCGAACGTGAAATGCGCATATGAAATAGAATACATTTGATGGTCATCACATGACAGCAGTGCACAAGTTATGTTAAGGAGACCCAAACACAGAAAGTCAATCTTTTAACAATATAAATACTGAATTCAAGTGCAGAAGCAATAAGAGATCAATATTGCAAAACTAATACAAAAATTAGCAACAGTAATTTTGAATGTTAATCTAACACAAGATTTTTCATATAAAATAAGAAATTAGATGTAGAAAAATAATTTTATAATGGTTCAATCCTTGACCCGATGGTGTCTTAGGTTTTCGATAGTTACGTCTCATACACATATAATCTAATTTTACTAAGGTGGTTCGATCACAAAGGTCTACTCCACCGTCTGTTTTGTGATAAAGGTCTGATCACTTAGGTCTACTCCTCTTTAAAGATATGAATATTAAGAAAAAAAAGTTCAAACACTTGTTCTAATTAATAAATGTACATACTACTTGATAAATGCGCTTGATGCCAAAACCCAGAATTTGATGAATGCGCTTGATGCCAAAACCCAGAATCCAAGCTCTGCACTTTTGATCTCCGATGAATAATTCTCCGAGCTTTGAAGATTTTCCCAATGATTGGCACAACCAAGTGGATTTTAGAGGTCTTTGGATCAATAGTTTCGGAAGATGTTCCTATGATCTGAACAATCTAGATCAATAACTATTCCACCCAAATTCTCTCTAGTGAGCTCGGATGCTCGAGAGTCCAAAATATGCAATAAACTCAGGCACCATGGCTAGTTGATTCAGATCTAGATCCACTTCGGTCGACGAGGGAGCTATTTGGTCCCTCAAGACCCCTAGATCCCCAAAAATCAAGTTCTCTAGATTTTAGACGGAAGGAAATATTGGACCTCCGAAAGGGTCTTTCGGTCAATTGAGTAAATCACTGGGCCCCAATACCTTTAGAGCTCCAAAACTGAATCTATTCTAGATTCTAGCCTAAAGGAAGGTCTTGGGCCTCCAATGGGGTCTTTCGGGTTACCGAACTAAATAAGCTTGGTCTAGTAAAGATGTAATATAATGGAATTTCATAGTTAGACATGTAATATATGATTCTCTTATATTATATATATATATATATATATATATATATATATATACATACTTCCCCTTACTATGAGAGATAAAAGTGGGGGCTCTTACATTTAAGTTGTTGGCATTGGATATGGATGTGAGGGCCCGACCTTATCTCTCAAAGTAAGGTGAAAGATGCTCTCATAGAAGCACCTCTCATATATATATATATATATATATATATATGGATCTTCAAATGCATCCATCCCTTTTGTACCTCCATTTTGTACTTGAAACCTCCCCAAAAGGGGTGTCCCTCACCAAAAATGGTGAGGGATGGATGCACTTGAATATTATCCATTCATATGCATCTATCCCTCACCATTTTTGGTGAGGGACACTCCAAAAGGGGAAGTTTCAAGTACAAAAGTGTACTTGATGTGAGGTACAAAAATACACTTTTGTACTTGAAACTCTCCCTTTTGGTGAGGGATGAATGCATATGATTATGCCTAGTTGTAGACATTATTTCCTCACCAAAAATGGTGAGGGATGAATGCATATGAAGACCCCCCTACATATATATATATATATATATATGTATATATATATATGGGGGGATATTCATATGCATCCATCCCTCACCATTTTTGGTGAGGGACACCCCTTTTGGGGGTGTTTCAAGTACAAGAGGGAGGTACAAAGTACCCCTCTTGTACTTCTCTTGTACTTGAAACACACCCAAAATGGGTGTCCCTCACCAAAAATGGTGAGAGATGGATGCATATGAATACCCCTCATATATATGTATATATATATATATATATATACATTTTATATAGCATGATTATGCCTAGTTGTAGACATTATTTCCTCCTTATATATGATCACTTGATTTTACTCATCATTGATTCATCATGTTTATGTTTATTATACTTGTTTACTTATTCAGGTATTTGATGATGTTACATTTTAAGCGTTATCCTACCCTTGCTTAGGAGACTGAAGCGGTCGAGGAGATTCCTCCTGGGCTGAGTGAATGGACTCCTGATGACATCATATAGACATCAGGCTACGCAAGAGTTGTCATTCTTTTGGAATGGTTTTCTTTTATGAGTTGATGATGTATCAACCTTTGTTGGGTTTTGGGTTTGCAACTGAAAATACTTTTTTTCATGTTGTAAACTTTAATACATTTGGATTGTATATATTTTAGGACTTATGCTCTGTTTACTTCATCTGATCATGATTTTGGTTATAGATTTTAATTTATTGCTTATACAAGCTTGTGCTGGAAAATGCTTTAAACTGTGATAGAAAACTGCATTATCCTCACATGTGACATCCTTTGGGATAATTATAGTGTGGTGAAATATCTTTGAAGTCACTTTGACTTGAATCCTCACACTAGTCGTGTGTTCGAATTTGGTACCATTACGGTAATCCTATTCAGGGGCGCCACAATAGACCCTTAGAAAATGTGCCTAAACTCAACTCATAGGTCCTGAAATATCCTATCGTATAGAGGTCATTTCAAAACATTGTTGGTGTTTTGTTTTTAATTATATCTTTGGAAACAACCTGATGGCTACAAGATAAATATTTTTCTAGGATTTTTCATAAAAAGGAAAACGAACCCTCAAAATCTGAGCTGCTAATTCCATTATGTGTGTTTTTGACAGGAAAACATGAAACTAAATTTGCAGAAAACAATTTTGAGTAATAACAAAAAAAAAAAATACCCGTAAAATATAATAGAAAACTTCAATTAAGTTGAAACCAGTTTTTCTTGAAAGATAACTTGAAAAACTACATTTCTCGTGAAATAGCCAAATCCAGCATCAAACTTGTAGTTCCAACTAATTGATTTCTGTCGTCGAAACTTCTACAACTTAATGAAAAAGGGAGTGTTAATTTGCTATTACAAGTCCCACCGTAGAAGAACAGCTCATTATCTGAGTGGTAAGGAGTGTCAGTTCTTACTTGGTAGATGGGGGTTCGAACCCCACGTATGTCACTTCTTACTGCGTGTGCAGGCTTGGACTTTATTCTATAATATTATATTCAATTTCCTAATACACTTAAGACTTTTAACTGTAGTCAAAAGGTCTTTTTCCCATTTTCCTTTTAAAGTAAAATTCCTTTTTCTCTTTGACTCAGTTTAATAATGCGACGGTATAGTGTTTTTATGCACTTTTATTAGTTTGTTTAATCACCAATCAATGTGCAATGGGAACCCATAACTAACTCTAACAACTTCCCAAATTTGTTATTAACAATTAACCGTGCTTTCTTTATTTCTTATTTTAAAACTAATTACTGACTAATCTCATTGTTATGTAACTAATCTCTAACTGCTTGTAATTAGTCACAAACTGATTAAGAGATTAACTTTTAAATTAACTAACTAGCACATGAGTTGCTGTAACCTCCAATTAATTCCAAACTAGCCATAATTAGTTATTAACTAACAAAAAAAAATATTTTTTCCATAAATACTCTTAGTTTCTAATTAATTATAAGAATGCCATTGGTTACCCCGTGTATGGTCATACCCCATCTTTGAGAGGTATGCCACCCTTGTGGGCCCCCATGTGGATCCACCTACATAATATTTGGCTTATTTATTCTATTTTATTTCTATTTAATTAACTATTTTTTTATATAATTTTTTTTATTAAAAAAGAATGCATGTGAGGGGTCCACTTGACGCTGCACTTTAATTTATGGTGATTCTCTAGTGTTTCCAATATTTATAAGCATTTATCAGTTATTTATATATAGCATTTCATATTCATTTTATTCTTATGGCACAGTTTTAGGAACTTACATTTTGTTCCCTACATGTTTAATTATTAATTATATACACAAAATGGGGTGTAGGAGGCACATCATATTGTTCTTACTTTAATTTGTCATTACTTAATAATCATCCAATGTAAATTTGCCAGTGGGTCCTTACATTCTCGTCCACTTAAAAACATTTGGCCCTCCAAATTAATTCACCTCGAATTAGTGATATTATGTCTTAGATAGGTATGAGGACATGACAAGATATCGGATGCTACTCAAAAAGATGAGAGCATGTACAATGCTCTAATAGCACCATTCCTTTACACGTTTAAGGACGACTCGAGCCCAACTTGAACTAGACCCACAATGGACTCAATTTGGGCTCTAATTCTGGCTAGTGGGTCATACTTAGGCCAACCTTTCTGGCCTGTTTATTAAATGGGCATTGGCATGGGCCTAAGTATGCTTAGCACTGCATCTGGTCCGGACATATTTGTATGATTCGAAAATGGTCTGGGATTAATGGGCCTAACTATTGGATCCAAACCTGAATTTTTAATGAATAGGCTAGCCTTGGAAAATCTCTACACCCCTCCAGGACTCGGGCCATAAAAACCCATAGTTTCATACTTAAGAGATAGAGAAACTAATATAAGCACATCCACAGGATAGAGTTCAATTGATTAAGTGCAAGTTAATAAAGGCAACTAGCAAACTTTCAATTTCCACGTTTCCTCAAACTAAGGGCCCAGCTTTGTACTTGCTGATCAAGTTTTGATTTCACGGTCTTTAGAAGAGATAATAACAAATGATAAATGGTAGGCATGAGCTGGAGCAAGCATCGTTGACTCCGCCATCTATGATGGGTCATAGATGATGGAGTATGAGTATGACGGGTCATAGATGGAGTATGACTCCATCATCTATGACCCATCATAGATGGCGGAGTCAAGGATGCGTATCGTTTATCATTTTGTTATCATCTTTTAGGAATATCTAGGGTAATCAAGGATCATAAATTTTATAATGATGGTAAGGGACCTCCAGCCCAAATCATCTCTATTTTTTCTTATTCTGTCATGAGTAATATTTGTTGACATCAATAAACTTTTATCAAAATCCACAAACATGTCTAATTAGCACAATCAAGTGACCATTGTACAGGTGAAGCATTTATACATAGAATTTGTTGACGTCGACAGAATAATTGTCGACATCAACATAAACTTTTGTTGACTTCGATACAAACGCTCAGTTAGCACAGTCAAGTGACCCCCGTGTGCATAGGTTAAACATTTATGCATAGAATTTATTGATGTCGACAGAATATTTGTCGAAATCAACATAAAATAATCTTAACTTGGGATTAGGTTTATGCCGACATCAACAAAGAAAGGGCAAAACGGGAGAAAATGGATGATTTGGGCTGGAGGTCCTTGGCCGTCATTGTAAAAGTTTATGGTTTTCAATTGTGGTTACCCTATTGAAAGGGATTTTTCCGGTAGATGTCCTTATTTCTTATATTCATGACGATCCATTTAAAGTCCTAAAGTTTAATAGCTTTTTTATAAGTGAAACTAAAATTGTTAGATTTTAGGGCCTTTAAATAGATAGATATGTGTTACATTGTAATGATATTTAGCCCCACCTTGAATCCAATGTAAAAGCTTTTGACAAATTTGGTATGCTTTGCAGTTAATTAAATTTTCCTTCTTACATTTTTCTAATTCCATACAATTAAGAAATACCAAGTCCTGAATCTAAGTTTGAAATAAGGGAAACATCCGAGGCTGGGGTTTTTCAAACACTGCGGCATATCCGAAATTTCTTGATTCAACATTAGGTTCCCATCATCTTAATCAGCAGACATATCCATGGAAAGTTAGGCTTAGTCAAGACTCGACGGCTATAGATGAGAGAGCTCAAGTAATAGATGACATACAATACTATACGTAGGATTTTAGGATAAATATATTGGATCTCCCAGGAAGCTCAAATACGCAACCAATGTATTAGAAGGTACATGTGAAATAAAACACATTATAGAGTTTATGGGTCTACCATATGAGATACACGAGTGCCTAAATCGATACTCATTTTATTACAATCGGGTTTATTAGTTACTACTGGCTATACAATTTAAAGCTATAAAATTGACAGTGAAATTAAGAAATTTGCCTGGTGTCTATTTTATGACTCTATATTGAGCAGCTTGAAACCCCTTGTGGACCTATTTTTAGATAATTCTGTCTTTGGATTTCTTATTTATTTTTTGGAAAAGTAAGTATATTTCCAAATGAAAATAGATACAAGATCCATAGAATAGGGGAGGAAGCTCCTACAAAGTTTCAATACCCTGGACGGGACATGAGCGACTCCGAGGGAAGAGTCTTATAGAAAACAAGAAATGCCCACAACCACGAGAGAGCAGGCTTACAAGGAATAATTGAAAATAGATGTTAGTAGAAGATCATTGTGGAAGCTTTGGATCGAGTGTCACAAGTCCACTATAATGCAAAGACCAATCACGCGAATGATGAGATTGTTTATTTTTCAAATGGATAGGTGAGATTTACAAGAAATCTCTCCTAATCAAATCACTCCCTATCGTCAACATGCTTAAATATGGATGCCTGATGAATGAACCTTTGTGTGGATGGCTTGTATGCCTTTTCTTCTTTCCTTTCCACAGTCTCCTGGCACATTAGAATACTTGGGCTAACCAAAGATCGAAAGGGGAAGAAGACGACTATGGTTATTGTATTTTTTCTTTCCTCACTTTCTCCTTAAATGGCCATTGAGAAGAGAGCCATTTGAGAGACAATGAAGAGGAATAAAGATGTTTTCGTTTCTCCATTCAATAAGAAGCAAAGAAGAAATGATGAAGAAGAAAGGAAACACCCTTTCTGTATTAATGAGGCGTGTTACATCCATAAGTGGTTTGGGCCATGTTGGGTTGACATGACAGTGGGCCCAATCTAACAAGGCAAACATCTCCCACTCGCACCGTGTTGGCCATGTGGGTTTAGGGTCATAGGTATTTTGGTAATCGTACCAAGACTTTCTTGGTGACTAAGAAAGGATTTCTTGTAGGTCAAGAAAATGAGCATTATATATATATAGGGGGGTCTTCCTATGCATCTATCCCTCACCATTTTTGGTGAGGGACACCCCTTTTGGGGAAAAATAAGTACAAAAGTGGGGAAAAAACAAAGTACAAAAGTACACTTTGTACTTGCTTTTTCCCCAAAAGGGGTGTCCCTCACCAAAAAATGGTGAGGAAAGGATGTATATGAATATTTCCCATATATATATATATATATATATATATATATATAGGGGCCTCTCCTCAGCTAAAGCTGAGGAGAGCATCCGCTCAAATATGTACCGACCCACCAGGCCTGCACAACGTGAATTTCATCCCCTTTTCGCCCGCCCATTTCATTTCCAATTTCGTTTCCCCATTTCGCCCGCCCATTTCATAACATCATTTCAGTGAACGAAACCCATACCATTTCATAACATCATCTCATTTCCCCATTGACGAAACCCATTATAGAGAGTGAACAAGAGCCTCAACGCCATCTCCGATTTCCGATCTGTAAATCCCCATCTCCCGACTGCAATTTGTCTCACGCATATCTCTCCTGAGCGTCCTCCGACGCCCTAGCCTGACCGATCAACATGTGACTCTCTCCTTCCCTCTCTTGTTTTCTCTCTCTTTCTCTTTCAATTGTTTTTTTTTCCTTCCCCACATACTCTAAACTCAAATATCTACTCACATATTGGGGTTTGTTTGATTTGGGATTTTAGGGTTAGTCATGGAGATTTGAGTATTCCCTCCCTCCCTTTTTCCGTTGTTTTCTTTTTCGTCAGTTTGGATTTTTTTTCCTCTGTTCAAAGCATGGGGTTTGATGGGTTTGAGGGTTTACTTGGTGGGGCTGTGATATGGTGGTATGATCTGTTTACATACCTACAAAAGGAATTCGAAAAGGGTTTCATTGGTATGAACGTAAGTCACACATCATCATTCACACCAGGTACCTTTCGCTGTAAATAGTTATTCTTTGTCTTCCTCAAGCATCATCATATCTAGGGTTTCATTGCTATTTCCACCTTTCTTTTCCCTTTCAAATTTTCCAAAAACCTGATTTTGCTTCTCTCAAATGCTATATCTTCAAATTGCAATCCCCAAATCAAAATATTCAAATCACTTCAGGAATTTGGAATCCTTGTCCTCATGATCGTGGAGATAATGAGTTTGGGTGCAGGTGAGAACACATTCAATTGAAAGTTTTCAATCTATGAGTTCATGATGACATCCTGCATTGGTGTTTGTATGAACAACAATTATCTAAGAAAAAAAAGGAAATGGCCTCAGATCCCATACAATGGCAGATGGCAACAAACCTTTAATGAGCAGAGGTCTAAATTTTAGGATTAGGGCTTTCAAATTAGGGGTTTTAGGGTTTTATGATGATGGATTTGGAACAGGGGATTTTTGGGTTTAGTGATTGCAAATATTAAATTTTTGATGTGGTCCTTATGTTATCAAAAATAAATTTATGTTCTCTGATTCTTTGTCTTTGAATTGCAGAGGTCTGAAAGATGATGAGCCTTGGAGTACGTTGAGAGAGGAGGATTTAGATGCAAATGGGTGCATGATTAAGATGGAGATTTATTCAAGAGATGGTTGGAAGAGGCTATGGAATAGGAATTAATGGATTTAATAGATGGATTTTTTTTTTGTTGTATCATTTTTTTTTTTTTACCTTGGCCATTGCCAAAGTCTAACTTACTGCTGTAAATCTTTTGAATAAAAATTGCATTTTCACTGAGATATGCAATTTCTATTGTTTTCAGCTGGTTATGTGTTAGATTTTGATATGATAGAGAATCTAAGCGATATAACCCATTTCTGCTTAAGGTAGACCAATCATTTTGCAAGATTCATGTTTCCAGTTGGACTGGTGGCATCTTCTTCACTAGGATCTCATTTTTATTTTGGGTGAATCCATGGCATATTCCTCATGCTAGCACATCACTCAAACACTATGGTCATCCATGATCTAAATATCTAATCCAACCAATAAAAATTATCTTTCATCCAAGGTATTGAGCTCATGTTTTGTATATAGAACCCAACATATCTATCATCACTGAATAATTGAATTATAAGGTCCTTATACATCATTTAGAGGACCACCACCAATATTGATCATCAAACCTTTTTTTGTCATTAGATCAACACAAATTAGCAGTTAATTATTGTTACACTCCGACCCGATCTAATCCTGATTAGTATTAATTAACCGTGTTTTAGCTAAATTAAATGTGTTCAATTGCTAATTCTAGTGATTAGTGTTTATTAGCTTTATTAGACCGAGTTAGATGAGTTTTGCGCCTTGTATAGGTGAGTAGGAACCGAGTTGACTCACTTAAGTAAAGTCAAGGACTCTTTCGTAAATATGAGTTTTCTTGTTTTTCATAATTTGTCCGTCATTTTGACATCATCACGTATATTTTGATGAGTACATCGATTTTCATAATAGGCATTTTTTATTTGACCAACCGTTGTATAATTGAACCCTCATTTGACTCGAAATAGAAATATGTTATTAGAATGGACCTTCTTGCAATAGGGCACTTTATCCCTTTATATATAAAGGCCCTATCCTCTTTTCTTTCATTCCTTTCTTTCTTTCTCATTACTCTTCTCCTCCTACTTCTTTTCTCTCTTCCTCAAACGATCAAGAAGGAGTTGTGCTTGTGCTTTGAAGGCTTGGAGAGCTAGAGAGTGAACTCTACTACACCTTCATCACCATCTTCTTCACCTCCTCCTCTTCATTAGTTGGCTAGAGACTATCTCCACCCTCCTTCAATCCTTCCAAATTCGAAATACTTAGAAGAGGTAGGCTTCAAGAACTTTTGGTGGGATTTTAGAGTTGCATTTGAGTAAAAAAGACTCTTGGATGAGCAAACATGCATGTTCATATAGTTTCATGTGTTCATTGTTGTTAGGGTTTGCTCATTTGGGGCTTTTGAGATTTTCTTTGAACCAAGTGTGTGAGAAGTTTTGGAAAGCTCTTCTTTGAGGCAAGTATAAGCATAATTTGGGTTTGCATTTTGTGCATTTTCATTTGGCTCAAATGCAAGATCCTAACCACTAATGCCGTATTATTTATTAATAATTGTATTTTAGCTAATCAAGTATGTTTGGAGTCTAAGCGAGTCGGGTTTGACGTGTGAGTCGCGCGTGCAAAGTTTCACGCGATTCAGAGTTCGTTTGGGCACAATAGAGGGTGGTATGGAATTTTAGGAAGTTTTCGAGGGCCTTTTCGAGATTTTGGGCTTTTGTGACTAGAAGGGACAAACAATGGCCTATAAGGGAATTTTAGGAAGTTTTCGAGGGCCTTTTCGAGATTTTAAAAGAGTAAAGATACCAAACATACCCTTAAAGCCCTCCAATTGGTCAACTAGAAGGGACAAACAATGGCCTATAATGTGTGGCCCAATTTCCCAAAACAATAGAGAAGAGAGGGAGACAAAACCGGTATAAAAGCCCTAGACACTGTCAGGGTTGAATGCTCAATTGGCCCTAATAGTCATTGTCCAATTAGGTTGCAGATTGACAAATTCTTCAAGTGTGTCCCTCCTTTTGGTCATCTTTTGGAGATCCTTTTTCACAATAAAGGTTGTCCATTTAATATCAACTGCTGCCACTAGTTTCACGTCAAACTAAATTGTACAAGTTACTAAAGAGACATGAGCATGGAATGGTTTTTAGCAAAATGATAGAATTGAAAACGAATCAAGAGAAATCAATGCATACATGTTATGAAATTCAAATTAATCACTTACTTTGGTCTCCTAAGCTCCCAAGAATACTTCCAAAGAGGTCAATCTAAGCTAAAACTCTCATAACACAAAAGCCCAAAAAGTCTACCATAGAGGCTCCTAGGAATGGGAAACCAAGAAAGAGGTGGAATCAACACCTGCATGTTGAGATTTGTGGCTGAGTTAAGGTTCCAACAACATATCAAAAGATGAGAAGGATTGCTCACCTTAGACTGCTCACCACTAAGGGGTCCAACTAAAACAAAAATGGTGGTGGAAAGTGCGGCCAAGCTTGAACTCTCCAACAATGGTGATCAATGGAGAGAGAGAGAAGCCTGACGGTGGCCTTTGTCTCACAAATGGTACCTTGGTTATTGAGTTTGGAAGAAAAGGAGGGGAGAGAGAGAGAGAGAGAGAGAGAGAGAGAGAGAGAGAGAGAGAGAGAGGGGCTGGTTGTTGCTGGAAGTGGAGAAGGAAGAAGAGGAATGGAGGGAAATGTTTATATTGTCAACTTTTATGAAATGACATCTATGTCCCTCTTAACAAAAAACCAATTTGAGGAAACGAGGGTTTTTGGGATATTGGATGGGTTCGAACCAAGTATGTAAGGTATATTTGAGTGTTGGCTAATTCATTAGGTAATGGACAAAATCATGAATTCAATTTATAATGTACTTTATAGATGAACTGCCCAGATTAATCTTAAAGAAGAAAATCAAAGGAGATAGAAAATTGAGTAGGCACTAGAGCGGACCCTCATGCGCTCTAGTGCGCATTGTCCAGAGAGCTTCTGTGCACAATCACAGACTTTTATGCACGAGCCTGACAGCAAACATGTATGCAAAATGAACATTCGCTCGAGCGTGCCTCCATCTGCTCGAACACATGCTTCACAAAAAGCTCAATGAATTCAGGAAACTTATTTCTAATTTGCATCAAACTACCAACTTGGGTTTTGCTCTCTTTAGGTAACCCTATGCGCATCCCAAGGTCTTTATAATAAGCACCCTAGCAACCCTAAAAGGGATCCATTGCTCTTCTCTCCCATTATAAACTCTATGATCAATAGAGAGATCTTTTCTTCTCCAAAGCTTCATCAAGTTGATGCATTGAAGTTCAAAGTCTTTGGAGTTTCTTTCTTCTAGTCTCCTGATGTAGATTCGTTTTGAAGAGGTTGTCAAGTTGGTTGATTCAAGCATGGTGAAGGTGTACGACGAGACATCAACAAATCAAGCAGTCCTTAGGTTGAATTGCAAATGCGAAGGGTACTATAAATTTTTTAACTTTCAAATTATAGTGCTTGGTTGTCTGTTAGTCTAGACAGTAAAGGCTGTGGTTTTTTCCTGAGTAGGGTTTTCTATGTATAAATCTTGTGTGTCCTTCTCTTTGTGCTTGATTGTTTTTTAATTGGGCTTAGGTTAATTCGCCAGTTTAATAATCCGAATTGAAATCTAATAGAGATACTGATTCAAGGGACCTTAGCCTAGATCAAGGCACTCATTGGTTTTCATTTAGTACCAGAGCAGGTTGCACTAATTCATTGTATGATCTTCAAATCAGTATTCTCTCATGGAGTTCAATATAGAAGGAAAATCTACCACCAAGTCCCCACTTCTAGACATATCCAATTATGCTTAATGTAGAGTAAGAATGGCTGCATTCCTTAGGCAATTGATGCTCAGGTTTGGGACATAGTTCATGAGGGGCATTCTGACCCCACCATTATTGTAGATGGGCAGACCATATTGAACCCGAAGCCCAATGGATCGATGCTGAGAAAACAAAGTCTAAATGCAATAATAAGGCCATTAATGCTATCTACACCGGAGTTACTCCAGCGGAATTCCATTGGATTTCTGCGTGTCCTAATGTTAATGCGGCATGGAATTTATTACGGACTATCCACGATGGAACTGATACTGTCAAGCAAACAAAGCTCCAAAACTTGGCTACTGCTTTTGAGACAATACGGATGAAAGAATCTAAGACTTTTGATGAGTTTAATGCTAATTTGAATAAAATTGTGAACTCATATTTCTATTTGGGTGAACCTATTCCTCAGCCCAAAATAGTTAAGAAGATACTAGGGTCTCCTCTAGAAAGATTTCGTCCAAAGGTTGTAGCCATTGAGAGCCAGGATCTTAATTCCCTTAGTATGGAAGAAGTGGTTGGAAATTTTCTAGACTTATGAAGACAACCATTGTCAGAGTAAGATAGGTAAGGAAATTGTACTCAAGTCTTCCAAATCTACGGAGAATGATTTTGAATTAGATTGTGATTTGGATGACGCTGAGTTTGAAAATACTTCATTAAAAAATTCAGAAAGATGTGGAAGAATAAAAGGGCTAAGAATGATTCATAGAACAACAAGGCACCCTCAAAGAACAAATTTGTGCCCAAATCTGAAAAAGAACCCATCAAAAGGGTCGTTGAGCCAATACGATGCTTTGAGAGTCAAGGGTATGGTTACATTGCTGTAAAGTGTGTAAACAGAAAAGAAAAGAACAAAGATAAGGCTCTTATTGTTTCTTGGGATGAGGACACTGATGTGGAAAAAAGTGAGCCTGAGTCTCCTACTTATGAGTCAGTGAAATTTGTTGCTTTTATGGCAGTGTCTAATGTTTCTTCTGTTTAGGGTTCGTTTGATAAAGAACCCAAGTTAGATGAAGACATAGATAATGACGATTTTTCTGACCAGGAACAGGATGTTGAAGAAGATTATAGGAGATTGCTGCAAGAGTAAGTGAGAATGTCCAAAATCAGTGAGAAAAGAGCCTTAAAGCTAAAGGCTATGGAATCAAAGAACGTCTCTCTGCAAGCTACCTTGGAAGATTCAAGATCTAAGGTAAAACAAATTGAAGAACAACATATGATTTTATCTAATAATTTGATTGCTATTGGGAAAGGAGAAAGAGTTGTTGAAGGAACAAGCGCTGAAAGCTAAAAATGAATTGGATAGTTTGGAAACGAGATGAGCAAGTGTAAATCTGAAAAAGAAGACTTTCTGAAAAACTGAAGATGGTTCTCACAGAACTTGATTCCGTAAAAGCCTCAATTAAGTGGATGAATACTGGGTCTAAGAAGCACGATGAGATCCTCAGACCCAAAAGACTGATAAGTCAAAAAATGGACTTGGCTACACCTATAGAGTTTCATCCTCAAAAGATGAAGGTAAATATGTCTTTGTTCGAGGACCTACTGTGTACTCCGTGACACCCATTATTCACAATGCTCCACCTAGGAAATATGTGAACGCTAATTATAGGAATGTGCTAAAGCCTAAATTCACACCCACCTGTCATTTTTGTAGGATCAATGGGCACATCAGACCACAATGCAATAAGATGAGAAATCAACGAAGGAAGAAGTATAACTTTCCTCAACAAGTTAAGACAAAGTCTATCTGAATTCGTAAGTCTAACATGTGCTATAATGTGGTCCACACTGCACTCACAAAATCTATTGAGCCTACTAAGTTTTATTCTCGTAAGCCCCTAGGCATGGCCTACATTCTTAATCCTCAAATCATGTTTTGAATTTCACATGCATACCTTTTCGGGCTGATTTATGATTATTTGGCATGTGATTCACGTTGATTTGATTGGTTTTGGAACTAAATTTCTTTAATTCAAGGTTTAAGGATTCTTAACATGTCCACAAGTACATGATGACTCACTTGGACATTCACTTAGGGTTAATGTGACACTAGGATTGACATGATTCTTGCTCTTAGTGGTTTTGCACCTATTCAGAGCATTGATCTTGAGTTTCCCATTCTCTAATGCTCCCATCTTAATGATTGTATATGACTATTTGTGGCTCAATGTGCGTAGAGATCTCTATAGACCAATGTGCTGAAATGAGTAATAACTAGGTCTGCTCCCTAGGTCTTATTTGTGTCTATCTCATAGAGCACAGAAATTTCTACAAATGAGCAAGTGAAAATGTTGCTAACTGGGTTTGCTCCCTTGATTTTAACTTTTCTCATAGCACTCAAACTTGAGCATCTTTACATGTGAAAAAGTTCTTGACAAAATATTATATTGGGTAAATATGGTTTCATAAAATTTTGTGACATTAAGGAGGAGCTTCATATCTCATTGCTGATCCGATCGAATGTTTTTTAAAGGTGTGAAACTCACTTTTGTTCTTGATGAATGTTGATTTTTGGTTGATCTACGACTTCTTCGTGTTTTTCATTTGAGATTATCCCCCACACACAATTCACACACATGTGAAATTCCTAAAAATTGTGTAGCCTCAGGCATTGCAAATTATCGTGTTTGATCATTGAGGATTTTCGATTTTTGGCCTGATTGAGTTCTTGCATTTTTGCATTTTTTAATCTAATTTCGGGGAGTACTAACTTTGTCAATTTGAAAAAAAGGGGGAGAAATATGAGTAGTATGGCATGAATTGAATAGTTTCCTGATTGAGTTTTTGAATTTAAGAATTATTTCAATTTCATGATTTCACGCTTGATCTGTTGTCAAATTTTCGTGAACAGGTTTTTGAAGGGGTTGCAATATAGTGCTGAACTAAAGGAAGGTTTCTTGAAATTTTTTTGGATTGGGTTATTTTGTCCGGTTTTTTTTCTATATTCAGGTGTTTTTCCATGAATTGCCAAAGGGGGATATTGTAAGGTCTATTTGAGTGTTGGCTAATTCATTGGGTAATGAACAAAACTGAAAATTCAACTTATAATGTACTTTATGGATGGTCTGCCCAGATTGAAACTTAAAAAAGAAAATCAAAAGAGATAGAAAATTTAGTGGGCACTCGAGTGGACCCTCATGCGCTCGAGCGCACATCGTCCTGAGAGCTTCCGCACTCGATCATAGACCTCTGTGCACGAGCCTGACATAAAACATGTATTCAGAATGAACATCCACTTGAGCGTGCCTCCATCCGCTCGAATGCATGCTTCACAGAAAGCCCATGAATTTAGGAAACTTATTTCTATTTTGCATCAAACTACCAATTTGAGTTTTTCTCTCTCTAGGTAACCCTATGCACATCCCAAGGCTTATATATTGAGAACCCTAGCGACCCTAAAAGGGATCCATTACTCTTCTCTCCTATAATTATAAACTCTAGAATCAATTGAGAGATCTTTTCTTCTCCAAAGCTCCATCAAGTTGATGTGCTGGAGTTTCTTTCATCTACTCTCCTGAAGTAGGTTCACCGTGAAGAGAATGTCACGGTGGTTGATTCAAGCACGGTGAAAGTGTACGGCGAGGTGTCACCAAATTAAGCAGCCCTTAGCTTGAGTTGCAATTGGGAAGGGTATTGTGAGTTTTGTAACTTTCAACTTATAGTGCTTGGTTATTTGTTGGCCTAGACAGTAAGGCCCATGATTTTTTCCTGATTAGGGTTTTCCATGTATGAATCCTGTGTCCTTCTCTTTGTGGTTAATTGCTTTTTAAAACCATATGCGGGCCCCGGTAGTGCCTGGGTTCACAGTGATGGTCCATGACTGGCCCGAATTGAGCTGTTGGCCACCGCCAACAGGGACCGCAGCGGCCCAAACAGTGTAGGGGCACCGATTTGTAATCACAAATGTGGCTGCATTGGTGGAGATGAAGAGGAGAGGGAGAAGGAAGAGAGGGAGGATTGTTGAGAGGGTCATGTTTAGAGAACTTGGTTTTAGGCTCATGTGCTATGCTGTTTAAGCTTGTTGTATGGAGGTGAGGAAGTTAGGGCCATTTATAGGGAGTCTTTGAAACCTTTCAGCGAATCACCTAGCGCCACATCATGTCACTACTTTAAAAAACGAGATGAAGAAACCAACGAGAATTTGCATACTTTCAAAGTCTCGCCTGCACTCCAAAACGTCGTCTCATCTATTCTTACAAGCACACTGTGTTGACTGGAACCCGTGGCATTTCCATCTGTATGAAACTTGAGGGCAATTTCCCTTTTCTCTCTCTGAACTTCTTTCCTCTAAGCCCTCTCTTTTGAATTTTGTGAACCTCGGACTTCTTCTACTGCTGTTTTAAATTCTAGTTCGTTAGTAATCTTTTTAGTTTTTCTAATTGTTCAAATATCATACAATGTGCTCTTTTTATTTGATAATTAATGTGACCACTACTATTTATATTTTATTTTATTTGGATTTTAATATCTAAACATTTCATGCTTTTAGATGGGCCTGAAGACCTATTTTCAAGCTATTAGTGATAAAATAAATTTAAACCGTTTGATGGACCTCAATACTATGTTTGTTTTCTTCCCATTTATTTCAAATATAATATAACTCTGGATTCAACATATCTTTTTTTTTTTCCTAACTAGATCTTTTTACATTCTCTTCTTTATTTTTTTTTAGTAATTACGGCATGTGCCTTCTCTACTAGTATCATAATGACTTAGGCTTAGGGATGTAAACGGGTCAATTCCGGTCCGAGTCCATGGTGGACCCGGACTCAGAACTGTTAAGGAGATGGGTCTGGTCCGGGTCATGTAATTTGTCATCACCTTTACCCTTCACCATTATTCTGATGGGTCCAGGTCAGTTGCTATGGTAACCCCTTCTAAAGCCCGATTTAATTTTACCACTCGCACTTCCCCCAAATGGGTATCATCCAACCTCTTCAATTATCCAATGTACATTCAAGTCACAACAAACAGTCCACACCCCTTCTACCCCTTACCTACATTTCTCCTGCACATATCTGCAATTTAATTACAGTGTTTTTATGATGAGCTGATGCATATGATAATCGATGCAAGAGCAAATTGGCCAAGTCCCTGTTGGAGTTTGGCTCTTTGGTTTCTTTGTAAGCCCACTAACCATAAGGGCATTTTTGTGATTGGTGAGCGGATGCGAACAAAGGACTCTAAAAACTTTCCATGCAAGTATGGACGCCCGAGTTCATTTGAGGATGCATCAGATTGAGACTAATTGCCAAAGAGATGGTACAATCTCCTAAGGAATTGTTCTTAGTGAGACCATTTCCCTAAAGAATCTCCTAAAGAGGGATGGCAAGTTAGAAATGGACCCAATTTCAATTGAAGTGATTTTATATAGACCAAAATGTAATTTTGAATGGTTTGGGATCCATTCACCATTTCTAATGGAAGATAGGGAATCAAAATTGTTGGAGAAAATGGAAAACATACCCATAAAATGAAGAGGGGTATAGAAAAAATAATGGTAGGTCCCAGTAAATAAAAGATTTTAGAGATAATTATCGAAAGGTCCCTCATATAGGACTTGTAAGGCATCCAGTCCATCAGCTTTTCCTCTAAGGTCTGTAGTCCATGCAGCTTGGACATATTTCGGTAAGAGGTCCCTAGACACGTCAGCTCATGGAGAGAGGTCCGTAGACACGCCACCTCATACATTTGCATGACTGATTTGCCCTTTCAACTGATTAGGTATAAAATTTTAAAATTTAAAATTTAAAATCTTCCATTCTCCCTTTTCTTCTTCTTCAAACCGGACATGGGCATTGACGGATTGAATGTCAACAGTTGAGATCGATCTCTATTTTTTTTCAGAGAATGAGATTGGGGTTTTTAAGAGAAGTAGCATCTCCAAATGCTGCTGCTTCCTTAACTCATACGCTATTGTCGGAGAGGAAGAAAAAGACCCCTGCAACCTTACTCAGGTTCTGTTGCAGACTTGCAGAACACGAAACGAAGAAGAAGACGATCTTATGCGCCATCGCCGGATTTCCTGCGCCACCGTTGTTCCTGCGTGTCGCCGGAGAAGGGGGATCGCCACCGGATGCCGCGCCATGCCATCGCTGGAAACGAGGAAGAAGGTGAATGGAAGATGGGTTTTGTGTTTCTGAATCCAGAACGAAGGAGAAGAAGAAAGTGGGCCTGGGCTCTTGTTACATTTCATCTCGAGTTAAGTAGGATTAACTTTAATTAATCGAGATTAAAGCATATTGCGTATGATTAGTCAAATTAAATGTGATTAGTGATCAAAATAGATTAAGTTAAGCATGAAGGATTGGATTAAGAATAATGAACAAGTTTGGAAGAGATTGAATTACTAGAGTTGAATTTAGACACAAATTAGTGAAGCTAAGGACTTTGTCGTAAATATGGATTTGTGCGTATTTCATCGGATACGATAAAATTTGATACCAACATGTGTATCTTATTGAGTACAACAATTTTCCTAATATATTCGTATTCATTTGATCTCAAATGAAGCAAATGAGTCTTAATTTGACTCAAACTAGAATTGTGTGTAAAGTAGGGGGTTTATATGCAAAACTACCTTTTATAAGGTTCTAAAAGAACCCATTCCAGTCGGTGAAACACTCCTTCAGCTGAAATAACATAGAGAGTGAGAGCTCTGAGGTTTTCTTCTTCGTTCTTCCTTTTTGAGTGATTGAAGTGGAGTTAAGCTAGTGATTAGGGAAGAGAACTTCATTGTTGCATCTTCTCCATCGTTTTCTTCAAGTTTCTTTGGAGAAAGCGATAAAAGAAAGCTATAATTTCATTGGTTGAGCTACAAGTAAGTGAACTTTTAGATTTATGGAATTTTTGAAAGTTCTATTCAATGATTTGGAAGGATTTATAGAATAAATATTTCTATGGAGTTCGTTTTTGGTGTTTTCATGGAATTAGGGTTTGGAGATTGGTGATTTTGAATCAAATAGAGATTGAAAGAAAGGGGTTTTCGTGTTTAACTCAACCATAAGGAAAGTATAATCAGTTTATAAATGATTGAATATTAATTGATATAGTTTTCATTGATTTGTGAAAATTAAGTTTATGAATCATGTTGTGTATTGCTATGGAGTTGATTTGAATGAATATATAGTGTTTAAATGATGGAATAGAAGTGTTGTAATTGTATTGAATGATGTTAGAAGATGGGAACAGGAGGTTCCAAGCTTATATTACAGGTATGAATGGATTTGTGATGAAAGGGAGAATGATTTAGAATTCCGAAGTGGAATTCTGAATTGTCCGCTCGAGCGAACTGTCATCTATGTGGATCCGCTCGAGCGAATTGATATCCGCTCGAGTAAACCTGATACTGTTTGGTCTCTGTCTGTCTTCGCTTGAGGGAAGTTAGATAAGTCGCTTAAGCGACCAATGTTCTGTGAGCCGTCCGCCCGAGCAAACTTGGATCCGCTCAAGCGAACATGAAGTAAATGTTTCAGGTGGTTTTTCTCAATTGAGATTCGATTTCTTTCTTTTGATTAAAGATATTTAGTGATTATAGCCGATGACTAAGTTATACTTTATTAATAAATGATGGAATTGTTGACCAATTGTCAATCAAATATACTTGATAGATATTTGGGGTTTTCTAGGAATTTGTATTCCTAGATTTGAGATTGAATTGAAACGTGGATTAATCTAAATTAATAGAACTTCATGTTTAATTCCTGTATTATAAGAAATGAGCTTCTTGATTAAAACAAGGCCGTTGATATTATTTTACCTCCATGGGTGTTAATCAATGGGACTTTAATGTACAAAATACATATAAACGCGTACATTAAAGAACTGAGTATTACACTTGTGTGGTTAATATTAATTAGTTAAATTTGTACATTGAATTGTATCTATTAGTTGTAATTGAACATCATTAAATGTTAAACTGAATTGTTTCTTGAGTCTGGCACTACATAGTGATTTTGTAAGTTCATTGGAGCTATAACTGCTGCAACAGATTATTTGGGAGTGTTCCAGAAATCCGTGGTGATGTCACACGTCCCTGGCTAGGGCATTGATAAATCCCACAAGATATGAATCATTCCGTATGGAAGATGGCAATCCTTCCTTTTTAGGAAGATGGAAATTAAAAGGAAATGCTATTGTAGTTTTACCAAATAATAAAGACTCTTATTGATTTGAATTAAATGGTAACTGTATTAGTCTAACATTGGATTAGACATATTAAATTTGTAAATTAGCATGTTAAATCATGTACCTGTTTATACATTGCTGAATTGTCAAGTTCATAGTGTTATTGATGGCATTACAGGCACAACTGCGCATGCCGGTCCTTCAGAGGCCACAAAGCCAGCGGAGATTACCGATTCGGTTCCTCAAAGAGGACTAGTTGAGTGGAAGTAAAACAATATCATATGATTATAATATTGAAGCAAAACTTGAAAGGAAACTTTTGAATGGAACTTGGGTTTGAAAATGTTTCACACTTTTGATCATTGTATTGTATTTAAATATGCAAGCAATTAGTTTTGTACATCATATGAATGAGTTTTATTTTATACATGAGCAATGTATATTTGTTTATATTCCGCATAATGTGTAAATGATATCCTTTGTGAATTTTAATGTGATTGAGGTTCACGGGAGTAAGTATGCGACGCGACTCGGAGTTAGTTTAATTAATTAGAATTTCGGGCTCGGTTCATGTCATACTTATTATATGGTATCAGAGCAAAGTGAAAGAGTTAAAAGATAATTTAAAATCCGTAGAAAGTGTAAGGAGACGGTGAGAAAACGTCAAATTTCGAATCAAATCTTAATTTTGGATTTGTGATTTAATTGCTTTCACTGAATGTGATTTGCTTTCACTATATGTGATGTATATGTGATGGAAGTATAAAGATGTATATCTTGTCTTCCTGTGTTATTTTCAGAATGGCATCTGGCTCAGGAAGCGGAGGAAATGAGAATGATAACCCTGAATATGTGGTTAGTGGGAATGAAGGTCCTATACTCACACCTCCTAATCCAAATAGTGATGCTAAATTCACTGCTATCTTAAAACAGATGGCTAAGAGCCATGAGACACAAATGAATATGGAAGCCTAGATTAATGCTATGCTACAAGTGCAAGCTCAGATGCAAACTCGATGCAGTCTCAGATACAAGCTCCACAAGCACCACCAGTTCAACCACCACCTAATGTTGATACTCAGGTGGTGTACAGTCCAAAGAAAAAGACCATAATGTTCTTTATGAACAGTTTAGGAAGAGGGGAGCTACTGAGTTTTATGGTAAAGAAGATGCATTGGTTGCTGATGAATGGATACAACACATCGAGGATGTGTTTGATACAATTGTTTGTACTCCAAAACAATGGGTGTTACTTGCCTCTTCTATGCTACGGGATGTAGCGAAAGATTGGTAGAGGGGTGTTAAAAGTACAGTAATTGAAACACCTGTAGCTATTGTATGGGAGAGTTTCAGAAAATAGTTTGAGATGAACTTTTCTCCAGAGCATGTGAGGCAGAGAAAAGAATCAGAATTCATGAACTTAAAGCAAGGGCAAATGACTGTGATAGTATATGTGCACACATTCATAAAGCTGTCAAAATATGCCAAGGACTTAATAGATACAGAAGAGAAGAAGATAAAGAGGTTCATAAATGGTTTGAACTCAGCTTACAAGAAGATGGTCTTGGCAGGTCAGAAGCCTGTGCATTTTGATGATGCAGTAGACAAAGTGTATACTGCTCAAGAAGTTCATAAAGAAGAGCTAGAGACAAGTGCTGGTCCTACGAGGAGTGGTAGCTCTTGGTTTAAGAAATGAGGCAAATTCAAGAATAAGAGACAGAAATATGTTGCTAGAGCTGAAGTCAAACTAGTTTGTGAGACATGTGAAAAAGCTCATAAAATCGAAGCTTGTTGGAGAAATACTGGGACATGTTTAGCTTGTGGTTCAATGGAGTATAAAATGGCTCAATGTCCCAGACTTAGAAGAGATAATCTAGCTCCACAGCAACAACCTCCTTGGGGACAGGCGGCATTTCCTGTACCTCCACAGCAACGTCAATGGCAGCAACGTCAGAGCCAGCAACAACCATGGCAACAGCAACAACAAAATAGGCCTCAGGTTGCAGGACAAGTCTATGCTGCGAATGGGAAACAAGCTGAAGCTGTAGCTAATGTGGTGGAAAGTATAATTTATGTTGATAATAGACCAGCGGTTGCATTATTTGACCCTGGATCTACACATTCATTTGTTGCATCTCCATTTGTTTGTGATATGCAAAAGCAAATTAAACAGATATCATATGATTTTACTGTAACTACTCCACTGGGAAGAAAAGTAGTATGTGAATTATATGATTTTACTGTAATTTATTTGAGTCTTTTGAAATTTATTTATATTTTTTTAAGATTTATTTGGATCTATTGAAATTGATTTTCATCTTTTTAAATTTATTTATATATTTTTAAATTTATTTGTGTCTTTTTAAATTTATCTGCGTTCTTTTGAAATTTATTATTTTTTTAAATTTATTGCGCTTTTTAAAGTTTATTTGCATTTTTTGAAATTTATTTGCGTTATTTTGAATTTTATTTGTGTGTTTTTAGAATTTATTTGAAAATCTCATTAATGAGATTCCTTTAATCTTGGCCCATTAAGTGGTAGTTGACTATTACTAATGGGATATCCCACCAATCATGGGATATGATTTAAAGAAAGGTTAAATTAGACATATCAGGTATGGGAATGTGTTAGAGGACCTTTGACTGCATGATTTCTTTTATGGAGTGTTTGCAACAAAGTCATACTTTGAGGGACTTCTTGCCGAACGCCCCAAGATTTTATCTCAAGTGAAAAATGGGCCCATCTTATTATGGAATGCTAGATTTTGGGTTGGCAATGATGTAAGTTGTAATAGCTTTTACCCAAAAAAAAAAAAAAAACCCCACCGTCCCGTGATAGGAGGTCATGTTAGCAATAGCATTGTCTCTTGGAGCACGGAAATGATGATTTTTTTTATGCTATATCTTAGGTGGGTCATACCTAGAAAATAGTTGGGATGGGATTCCAAGTGTTCCAATCAAAACATAGTGCTTGTCTTGGTGTCTTTAAAACCAATGAGTCTGGATGTGGTGAGGAAAAACCCTACGGTGATTATGAGTGGATCATTCACGGTCCGCTAAGTCACCGCGAGCAGCATGCCATGCACACGTGCAGGAGCAGCTCGTAGTGATGTGGCAAACCTTGAGTGGTCCACTAACATATCGTTTGTGAAGGAGGTAAAATGAGGGGAAGGAAAAAAAAAGAGGAGAAAATTGAGGGAATGTTGAAATTGAGGGTGTATAGGAAGGGAGAGGGAAAGTGGGGGAGGGGAATTTGGGGGTAAAATTAGTGTGGGGTCCACTCTAAACCTTTGCCTTCAAAATCGGGAGAAAATATGAGGCAAAGAGGGGAATTTTTGTCAAATTACTGAACTGCCCTGTTGTTTTTTTTATTTGTGAAATATAATTTTGAAGCTTTTACAAAAGTAAGGATAAAATGGTAATTGTCTCTCTACCTCACAAATAAATAAAATTACACTTTTTTACTTTTCTTTCCCCTACTTTTTGACATCCAAATAAAATGAGATAAAATTAATTTTTTCTCCCCTCTCTTTTATTTTTCCTCCCCCTCAAATTTTCCCAACCGTCCACTTCTTTCCCTTGAAACATAGTGGAAAAGTCACCGCCATGTGTAAACACATTCAGAGGATCCCGACTCTAAAAAGAGTAGATGAGAGGGCGTGTTACCCTCTGTTTGGGAAGGGGGGAAAGAGGGGGGAAGGTAAAAAAGGAGGGGAAAGTGGGGGGAAAATCTTTTTGAGGGGTGTTTGGGAAGGGGGGGAGGAAAAGGGGGGGAAGGAAAGTGGGGGAAAATTTTTGTCTTTTTGTGGCAAAAAATTTTCCCCCCAAAAATGAGGGGAAAATGAGGGAGGGGAAGGAAAATGAGGGAAAAAGTCCTTTTTGCCCTTTTTGTCCTTTTTTGTTCTTTAGAAACTTTTATAAAAGTAAGGGCAAAATGGTAATTTTTTATGTACTTCACAAACAAACAAAACCCTAATTTTTCACTTTTCTTCCCCCTACTTTTTTACTTCCTAAACAAGATGAGATAAAATTAATTTTCCCTCCCCTCCCCTCCCCTTCATTTTCCTTCCCCTTAAATTTTCCCTCCCCTCCACTCCCCCCCTTCCCAAACACAGCATTAGAGTGCAGGTAAGATTTTGATAGCATGCAAAATCTCGTCGGTGTCTTTACCTTTTTTTCTAAAGTAGTGACATGACGTGGCGCTTACTGATTCGCCTAAACAGCATTTCCCCCTTTCTTTGAAGCAGGGGATCTGAACTCATTTAATAGGAGGAGGTAGGGGTGCCAGTTTTCCAATGTAGACTATTCCAATTATTTATTTTTCGACTTGACTTGAGTAGGGCACCACCGCATGACTTCTGACTAGGACATCAATATGAAGACTTGCTTAATACACATAGGAGATCAATATAAAGACTTGCTTAATACACATGATTATCACTTGGATTTGAGTGTTACCGATCGCAATCCGCAATAGGAACATTGAGAAAAATCACTCAATTGATTAGTTCCGGTGACAGACAGATCTACTGACTTTATCAGATGGTTGATCTCTGAAGAGGAGATGTTTGGGTCTGGAACCTTCAACAACTGGAGCTCACAAAAAGGTCATGTCACCGCTGCCCACATGACCACCAAGTCTCTGATGGATCTTAACTGCGAGGCCCTAAGTCCAGTCCTCTTGGTTTGTAAGGAGGTTCCTTCCATGCATATGAAGTTGTTAACCTTTTTGATGTGAGATGGATGATTTGATTTTCTCATTATAAATCTGATGGTTAACCTAGTTTTGACCTCTGTGGGACCTACCTCTGCTACATCTGAGCAGTTCATTTTATGCATCCTCATCTGTAAGAAATCGGGTAAGAGTTTGTCCAATTGGAGAGAGGTACATCGTCGTACTATTCATTATGTACGAAAAATAGAACTGGGAGTGAGGATACCCTGATGGATGGTATAGGAATGGAAAAATGAGGGGATTCAATCAAGAAAAGGTGGTCCTAACTCAACTTAAATTAGGTGTAGTTGCATTATCTTGTATGATACGACCATTTTAAGGCCTAACTCAACTTAATCCTTTAGCCTACAGCAATGTCAAATGGACCCGTTGTGGAAAGATAAAGAGTGTACATGGTCTGGTTAGGCTGCCCTTATCTAACCAGGTAATTTTCAGGAGTACATCGAATGGAAGAGTGAAAATATAGGAGAAGATAGTGTAAAGAAAACTTTGGGAATTATTTGACCGTTCATTGGAGGGATGTTTGAACTTTGAAGGGCATCAAAGTTGTCTGGATCCTAGCCTCAACTGCATTGGCTCAAACTCCGAAATTCAATCCACCTCTATATAGGGCTGCATATAGGCAGTTTGGATCGGTTTAACACTAAAACTAACAACCAAACCGAACCTGTCGGTTTTTTAATTAACCGATCTGATTTGACCGATGGAGAGGGCTTAAACCAAACCGAACCGAACCGTTCGGTTCAGTCGGCTAAACCGTTGTTCTTTTTTTTTTTTTTCTTTAAATCAAACATTGAAAATTTCAAAATGATGATACCCCATCCTTTGCATTTATTCCAATGTTTAGTGCAAACATAAAAATCCAACATTCCAGACTGGACTAAACGCATATAAAAAATTATTCTACTTCAAAAAGAGAATTTGGACTAAACGCAAGCGCGTAAAAAAAAAAAAAAAAAAACCGGCTTGTAGTGAAACATTCATTCCACATGATACCATTTGGAATTACAATAGAATAATATTTCATGTCAAGAAAAAGTCACACACAAACGGAATCTGTATCAGAACCCATTGTATTTTTCGAAAATGAAGGTTTCTTAACACATTGATTAGGTGAGACCAAAACCAACTATCAAAAGGCTAGACTCTACTGGCTTTTTTAGCATTCTCAAGAGTGTAGCCTTCTGATAAAAACTTCTTTGAAACGAGGTAGGAATTATGATGGAAGAAAAATACCCCGTACAGTAATCTCTGCCCCGTGCAGTAATTTCTCTATCTACAATGAAGTATCAAAAAGCATTTGAGAGATTAGAGGAGGTGCATCACGGTTGAGTTTATGTAAGAATGGAGTTGTGGAATATAACTTAGAAAGTAGTAAAAAACAAACGCTAAGGCTAAAATAGTAAAAAAACAATATTAAGTTACTGCATACGGTTGGCTCGGTTTAAGCGGTTAACCGTGGGCTCAAACCGATAACCGACCGATGTAAGCGATTTTTATGATTTTCAAACCGTTAACCGAACCGATCTATTATAAATCGATCCGAACAGCCCAGTTCGGTCGGTCCGATTTGATTTTGTGGTGATTCCAAATTTTTTTGTGTAGCCATACCTCCATAAAACTTTCTTGGAACAAATTATTTTCCTTTTCTGGCCCAGAGAAGATACGGATCACTCACTCCCATCCAAATGAATGTGGCAAAGTTGCAATTGGCTCAACCGACAAGGGCATTTGATCAGCCTTGATTCATGGCTAATATTGATACACATCTTCCTAATGTTACAAAACGACCTAGTACATCAAGGTGGGGACACGAATAATAAGTCAAAAATGTCCCCGAAAGGTGACGTCGTCTTCTCGCAAGGAGTGACGGTGTCTCTCTGACGACGAGAGGAAGGAGACTTTACTGTTTGAAAAGGAAGTATGCTTTCTCGCAGATATCTTCGGGTGTGCGTCCATCCAACTTCACCTTAGTTTCTAATTGTCTTTTATAAGGGAGGCATGATGGAGAGCCAAGAGAAAAAGGCAAATCCACCAAAGAAGACCACAATTCTAACTCTTCTGCCTTAAATCTTATAAGTCTTTGTACGTGCCTAAAAATTACGGACTTGGTTTAGGTGGTGAAAAGGGTTTACAGAGAGGCTGTTTAAGCTGAACAGGAACGTCTCTAATGATTCGAAATCTGAAAGGGAAGAGAAAACAGAGGTCAGGGCCCGAGGCTGCTGTCAGCCAAAGGCACTCCGACGCCTGAGTTAGTGCAGTCACTGAACTAGGGTGAAATGAGGAAGAAGATGTGAGCAGAATCAACAGGATATAGACTGTGTTCTTGCATCCCTTTTATGGGATTACCATGCAGGTATATGTAGGAGAGAGTAGAAGGTTCCATAGTGGAGGTAGGTGGGGATACTTGTCCCATCAGCCCACCCCTAGGATCAAAGTAGATGAGGATACTTGTCCCATCGGACATCCCCTCAAATCCCTCACATAAATGTGGACGTGATAGGGAAGGTCCCTTATCAGCATCTGGCGGTTACCCTGTTGGGGGGATCTCTGTAGTCGTCCTATCTCATAATGGAGATTTAGAAGAAGAAGGCCCATCTCGGTCAAGTAGACCGAGATGGAAATTACCGAGATCAGGGGCACTCGAGGTCGGGCATTGGTACCGAGGCTCTCGGGGCAGAGCCCGTAATGAACGACGTCGGTATACTGACCGAATGCAACTCCAACTCGGTGCCAGCTGGCACTTGTGCCGAACTGGGTTAATCGAGGCCGGTGTAGCCCCTAATTGGTATTTCAGTGTCAAGGTAGAAGATTACCTCGGTATTACACAACCACTCCACACAATTGCCCCCCAGCTGTCGAACTCATCAGCTCGGGTTGTATTGAGGTCGGGAGCTGAGACGTGGAAGCTCATATGAGTACCGAGCTAGTACACTTTTCTGTAATCAGCCGCCGGTGTTGCGGTTTTCATCATGACTTCATTTAAGAGTTCCATCCATCCGTCGCCAGCCTGTCTGCCAGGAAGCGCCAAAATCGTTGCGCCTGCCCGAGACTATTAATTACTCTGACGGCTTTTACTGCGGAAACCGCCATGATCTTGACACGTGGCGTCATCTGGTTATTAGTACGGAATACCGATGCGACGTGCGCGCCGTTCGAGGCGGTGTGATGAGGGCGTGCCTTCGGTTTCCGAGGAGTCGTCCTGCTGCCTTATAAAAGCAGCATTCCTCTTCCTCCTTCATCACTTTGCCATTCTGATTCTGGGGGAGACTCTGTTCGTGCGATTTTTCAGACCGTCTCTGTATTTTCCCTACCTTTCTATCCTTCTGCGTCTAGTTTTCTGTAAGTCTTCTTTTTCCCTATCTTTCCCTTTGAGCACCTCTCTTCTAGTTTCTTCCTTGAGTTAGGGCTTTTCTTTCGTCACCCATCTTACAGTCCTCAAAACATGGGAAAAGGGGTTTACCGTTGTCTAGCCGATACCCTCGGGGCCATATTTAGGTTTAGGGAGACCTACAGCATCCCGGACGACGTCCGGATCAGGCTGGACGATCCAGACGATTTCTGGGACGGTTACGTCTACCGAGATGGGGCGATGCCCTTCCCATTGGTCTCGGTGATCGAAGGGGCAGTGAGGTTTCCCGTCCATCCATTGCTCAGGCGATGTCTGGCGACGTGGCATCTTGCCCCCTGTCAATTAATGCCGAGTAGCTATAAAATCATAATGGGGACAGTAGCATTGAATAAACTTCTAGGCATCCACCTCGGTGTCCATGACATCGAGAAAGCGTATGACATTAGCAAGTCCACCGGGGAGGTCGACGACTGTTATTACCTCCGGAGTAAACCGAAGATGGTCTCCTTTGTTACTGCTCTGGAGGACTCAATGAGCCACGCCGGGACCGACAGGTTGTTTGTTACCGGCAACTGGGAGTTCGGTGCGCAAGAAACCGAGGCAGAGAGGAGGTATCGGGTACCTCGTCACTTTGGGCGCCTCCCAAGTAAAACACCGAGCTCAAATAGCTTGACTTTTCATCCTGTTATCTTCCTGCCGAACTGACATATGTTGATCTGTTTTGTGCAGGCATTAGTGAGAGGAGACAGGCAGCGATTCGTGACGGCTGGAAGAAGAACGGGGGTTGGTTTGACAAAGTCCAACGCTACCAGGGGCATAAGGGCAGGGCTGCCTGGTGTCTCATAGGGTACCTGCCGAGGTACAAACATTACACCAAAAGGCGAGGGGACGAGAACATTGAGGTTGGGCCTAGTTACGCACCGGAGGCGGTTGGGCAGGAGCGACCGATCTCACCTGTTACCGACCCAGAGGAGACATCCGAGGAGAACCAGCCCAGTGCCGAGATGGAGAGGGGTCAAGATCTTCCTACCACCAACCTCCGGGAGAAGGTCCTGGGTAAGCGGGCCTCTTCATCTTCGAGGTCTGCTGATTCCTCTTCCAGGGATGCCCATAAGGCTCCCCCATCCGCCTCCTCCCGAGATGACTCGACTGCGGCGAGGGAGGAGAGGCAGACGAAGAAGGCGAGGGGCGAAGAGCCGCGCCAAGCGAAGCCCCGGAAGGGGAGGGCTACTCGGTCAAATCCGACTCCGTCGGAGGAGAGGAGGGAGTCGCGTCAGCGACAGGAGGTGGAGGAGGAGCCGAGTGTAGAGGAGCAACCTCTGGTTCACCGAGAAAGGCAGGAGGAGAGGGAGCCTGTGATGCCCAGAGGAGAGGGCTCATCTCGGCAGAATGCTGTCCAGCCCTTGGTGCCTCGTGCCCTCGTGGTGGAGCCTTGGCGGCCACCTTTTCTTCTGGCGCCAGGGACGCCGCTGACCTCGGCACACCATTTGCAAGGTTGCCCGGCAGTGGCGGCCGTGCTGGCTGAGGCATGTGCGCTCCCTGCAGATGTCGAATGCTTCAGGAGAATGGAGGAGGGTGCGCTTCACCAAGCCAACCTTACATCGGCCCTGCTGGTAAGCAATGCTTGGTTTATATAGATTTGGGGTCATGCTGTGTGATGCTAACCTTTGTTCCTGCTGTCCAGGTTGTGCAGAGATCTGTAGTGGCTTTGGAGAAATCCCGCCAGAGCCGTGCTGCGATCCATTCCCTGCAGGCAGAAAAACAGAAGCTCGCAGCAGCTCTGGAAGGGAGCTCGGAGGAGCTGAGGATGTCTCAGGAAGAGTATGCCAAGTTGAACACAGAAAACGAGGCTGCCATGGAAGAGATCACCAAGAAGAGCGCCGAGAACTATGGGCTCCAGGCTGCTGCGTACAAGATGGAGAAGAGGGCCAAGGAGATGGAGACCGAAATGGAGGCCCTGAGGAAGGGAAAAACTGAGATCGAAGCTCTGCTTAAAGCCGACCAGGAAGCCTCAGTCAAACTGAGGGTTGAGCTCGAGGCTTCACGGCAAGCAGAGATCGAGGTCTCCTTCCGGAACGGTGTGGCGCAGGCGACCAAGGATTATGAAGAGCAACTCGTCCCGCTGGGGGAGGAGCTTTTCGAAATGGGATGTCTTGCGGTGTTGAAAGAAATGGGGTTCCCGAGGATCACCCCATCCGTCAAGACCTGCCCAAGCTCCCTCGCGCCGAGCCCGAGTCGCCAGCTCCTTCGTTCTCCGAGGCCCCTCCTGGCCATCCTGCTGACGAGCCACAAGCTTCGGACTCTCTCCAAGTTCCGACTACCGAGACCACCACTGCCGATCATGGGCCCGATGTCACGGAAGCCCCTCCCGCTCCGACTGGTGATGGCGAAGATGTGTCTATCATTGAGATAGATCACCTGCCATAATGTTTTTCTCTCTTCTTTTCTTGTGCCCGTTTGGGGAGACATGTAATTCTTCTTGGTAAAAATGACACCTTCATTGTATAAAATTTTGACTGAATGGAACTTCTATTTTGCTCTTATCTCTGTACAGTGTGGTGAATGTCCTTTCCTTTCTACTTTTCCTGCTCTTTTTATGCGTTTGGTCCCATAATCAGGACACAAGAAAAAGTTAGACAAGCAAGCGAGCTCGGCCCTCCATGATGGAACGCGCTCCGGATGCGCCGTGGGGCGGCTACCAGGGTCGGCGGAACGTGGGAGTCCGTCGGGTCCGGCCCTTTCGCGCCCTGGCGGGCCTGAAGCGTGCATCAACATTTTTTTGTGTGGGTGTGCCAGATTTTCTATTTTACTTGGAATTGCAAGTGGTAATCCGGAGATCAACCTTCACAAGTAAAAAGGAAATCAACTTCTTTCAAGTTTTCCATTGCACAAATATTTAAGAAAAGAGACATTTTCTTGATTTGCCGTGAAAGGCGATTTTGTTTGGCATTTATAGCCGATTTTGTGGCGTTTATAGCCGATTTACAATTCTCATCAATAATGAAAGACAAGAGTTGTGATTTTTGTCTCTTTTAGAAAAATACAAACTACAATGAAAAGCAAGAAAAGGAGGATCTAACTTTTCAGGAGATTGTGGGGGACTCGTTCAGATTGACGGTCGCAAGCCATGTATGGGCTTCGCCATCATCCATGCAGATGAGAACAGAAGATGCTCTTGATTCGCTTGGCTTGGCTATAACCTCAGATTTTTAGAGGACAAAGACCAAGAGAAGGTCCTATGTCCAATAAAAAGCTAAGTAGACGGGCTGAAAAGCCACGTCTAAGCCATTGGAGGCAGCGGGAGAAGGCAAGGACCTTGGGGGGGGGTGCCCCCCCAAGGGACTTTTGTCACCTTGTAGTGGTGGCCGGTGCAGAACTTCAGCAGAGTTTTTCTCTCTTTTTTCTTTCTCTGGATACGAGCTCTGGATTCTTTCCGATCGATCGATCTCGATTTTCTTGATCTTCATTTCAATGGAATGCTCTCCTATTTATAGGCTTTTGGTAGCCATTTAGGAGGGTTTATGAGCTTTAATGGCTTTAATGGGAGGAGTTACAAGATTTATTTCTTGATTTTGTAACTCCTTTTTCCTTGAATCTGATTGGCCGATGGAGATTAAGGGCTTTTAATCACCTTAATTACCATAATGGGAGGAGTTTTATGGGTTAAATGCCATGAATCAATTGACTTGTAACTCCCAAATGCTTGCTTCTGATTGGGCCGTCCAAAGAAATGAATTAATGACTGCAATAAAGTTAGTCAATTAACCACATTAATTGGTCGCCGAGCAGTTGAAGAGTCGCGAGCCGCGCCGTGTCTTCTGGAATTCTTCTGGCGATGATCATCGATGGATCTTCATGCTGATCGACATCGGATGAACATGTAACTTCGGACATTGATAGCTAGCAGCGGCCTGGTGACATCTGTCTTGTCGATTTTACGATCGGTCGGACAGAAAGTGCACTTTCTTGGTCAGCCGGTTGGCGATCAATGTTGATTTTGATACTTTTGGAGGTTGACCCGTGATTTTGACGGATGTCGGAGGACATGAGTCAATTTCAAGCACTTAAAAATCACATTTTCAGGAAACCACAGGGGCCAAAGTGCGCGAAACGCAAAAAAAGACGGAAAAACTGGTCACCGGCGAAAAATCCGGTGACCCGGACTTCCATGGTCGCCGGCGACCATGGGCCATGGTCGCAGGGGCCTGCGACCTTAGGGGAATTTTTCCCTTCGGAGCCCGTTTTGCGGTCGTTTTGAGGTCTTTTTCGTCGCCGTTTTCTTCTGTATTTTTCTTGACATTTCTTCTCATTTATTGGCTTGATTTCCCTGTAGAAAACCTGATGAGAATCCTTGCATTTTTAGAGTGCAAAGTTTTCAATTTTCCGGGAAAGCCGAAGACTTTGTCGCGTAGAGCTGCTGATTTTCCGCCAGAGGTTGAAACTTGGTCAAACGATGTCGGAATGACCTGAAATTTGAGGTGGAGCCTCCTGAGCAATATATAAGACCAACCATAGGCTTTTGTTTGAGTTTTGAAGCCGTTTGGGGTCCCGTCGATGCTTCACTTGATTTTGCTGCGGGGAAAATACCGAGCTTTGATATGTGGCCAAACGATGTCCGATTGACCTGAAATTTGACGGGGAGCCTATTGGAGTCATTTTGAGACGTTCCATGGACTCCGTTTTGGATGTCATGGTCCTGGGTTGCTCCGCCGCCGGTAGGCTTGATTTTCTCTCGGAGCATCAAAACCTGGTCAAACGTTGTCGGAATGACCTGAAATTTGACGTGCAGCCTTTTGGAAGCATGTTGAAGCCACTCATGCACTTGGTTTGATGAACGAAGGCTTCGGTGGTTCCCGCCGCCGGGAGGCTTGATTTTGCTGCTCGAGCATTGATGGAGGGTCAAACGTTGTCGGTTTGACTTGAAATTTGGCATGGAGCCCTTTTGAGACATGCTGGAGTCATCCGTAGGCTCTGATCGAAGTTTTGACGTCTCCGATGATGTCGCCGCCGGGAGCGCCATTTTAGCTGTCGGAGAAGCGAAGTTAGGCCAAATGATTCTGAAATGGCCCGAAACTTCATGTGTACTCTTCTCTTGGCTATCTTGAAGGATCTTGCAGTTTTTTGTTTGATTCTGACAAGATTTGAATTTTTGGAGAAATTGCATTGCCTATTTATGGCAGGTTGCGACTTCATGCAGCTTTCTTGATGTTGAAGAGGCAAAGTGACATTTTTGGTGTCAACACTCCAGCCGGGCTTAACGTATCAAGTTTAAAGCCCGAGGTGCCGATCCTGTGACCGAGCTGTGAGCAAGTGCCGAGTTGTCATAACTTGACCATACTCACGGGTAGGAGATAGTTTTTAGAAAGTAAACATACTCTATAAAAAGAATCAGTTTATTCACTTCCGAAACCTGATTACATCTCAAAAATAGAATTTCTTGAGGTGCATAGCATTCCATGGACGTGGCGGTTCTCTACCTTCCATGTCTTCTAGTCTGTATGCAGACTGTCCAGCTACCGAATTCACTTTGAATGGTCCATGCCAGTTCGGCGCAAATTTTCCTTCGCTGGGATTTTTGTCTGCTGGAAGTGTCTTTTTTAAGACCAGTTCTCCAGGGGAGAACTTTCTTTTTTTGACCTTCAGATTGTAACCCCTGGCCAACTGTTGCTGGTAAGAGGCGAGGCGAATGGCTGCTGATTCCCTCCGCTCTTCAGCCAAGTCCAGCTCTGTGGCGAGGTTCATATCGTTTCAGCCTTGATCAAATAGCTCCGACCTGAGGGTCGGTAGACCGATCTCAAGTGGAATCACGGCTTCCATCCCATAGGCTAGGGAGAAAGGCGTAGCCAAGGTCGAGCGTCTTGGGGTAGTCCTGTATTCCCAGAGGACACTTGGAAGTTCGTCGACCCATCTTCCTTTGGCTCGATCCAGTCTCTTCTTGAGTCCGTCAAGCACCACCTTGTTAGAGATTTCGGCCTGTCCGTTGCTCTGGGGGTATGCCGGGGTAGAAAAGTAGTTTCTGATGCCAAATTCTTGATAGAAGTTTTTGAAGAAGTTGAAGTCGAACTGGGTCCCGTTATCCGTGACCAAGGCTCGAGGCACTCTAAACCTTGTTACGATGTTCCTCCATACGAAGTTTTTGGTATCCTTCTCGGTAATGGAAGACAACGCTTCAGCTTCTATGCATTTGGTAAAATAGTCAGTAGCTACTATTAACCATATTTTATTCCCTGGAGCTTGGTGGAGAGGTCCCACCAGGTCCAGTCCCCACTGGGCGAAGGGCCAGGGGCTGGAAAGAGGACTTAGGTCATGTGCTGGCTGATGGAGAGAGTGAGAGAACTTCTGACACTTTTCACATTTCCTGGCACAGACCTCTGCGTCTTTCTGCATATAGGGCCACCAGTACCCCTGGCTGATAGCTCGGTAAGCCAGTGACCGACCTCCAATGTGGCTGCCGCAGATCCCTTCATGGATTTCATAAAGGAAGTCCTCGACTTTGCTTGGGTGAACGCACTGGAGGTAAGGGCCGTTGTAGGACTTCTTGTAGAGCTTGTCATCCGGGGAGAGCCAGAATCGGGCTGCCTTTAGCCTGATTTTGTAAGCCTGGTTCCTGTCTTCGGGAAGCTGGTCATTTTTGAGATAGGAGATGAGCTCATCCATCTAGCTCGGGCCCAGATTAACACACATGATCTGCCGAGGTGGATGGAGCTCTATACTTGGCCTGTCTAGTGCTTCGACTTCGACAGTTCTTTTTCTTCCTGCCTCAATAGCAGAGGCCAGGTTTGCAAGTGCGTCGGCGTGAGAGTTGGAATCTCTGCCGATCTGCTTGACTTCAGCCTTTTTGGAACTGGGATAGCAGTTGCTTGGTGTGGGCTAGATAGGCTGCCATCCTGTCGTCACGGGCCTGGTAATCTCCATTGAGCTGGCTTGTGACCAGCTGTGAATCGCTGAAGATCACCAGTTGTTGTGCCCCCAGGATTTTTGCGCTGCCCAGCCCTGCAATTAGTGCTTCGTACTCAGCTTCATTGTTCGATGCTTTGAAGTCAAGAGTCAGGGCTTGCTCAATGACGAGGCCCTCCGGAGATTGAAGGACTATGCCAGCGCCAACCCTTTTGGAGGTTGAGGACCCATCGACGAAGATTTTCCAGGATGAGTCGAGGAACTGTTTCCAGGACCGCTCCTGTTCGGTCTCGGCAGAAGCGGTTGCCTCCTTGCCCCCCAGTTCGGTATCGAGGTGGCTCGGTGCCGAACTAGGAGAGGTGAACTCCACAATGAAATCTGCCAGTACTTGGGCTTTGATGGCCGTCCTGGGCTGATAGTGAATATCATACTGCCCGAGTTCAACAGCCCATTTTGACACTCTACCTGAGAAGTCTGCTCTCCTGAAGAGGGACTTGAGTGGGTATTCTGTCACAACCACTATGGAGTATGTCAGGAAGTAGTGGGAGAGCTTGCGGGACGCACTGATGAGTGCAAATGCGAGCTTCTCTAATGGCAGGTATTTCGTTTCGGCATTTAGTAGGATTTTGCTTGTGTAATAGATGGGCCTTTGCTGTCTGTCATCTTCTCTGACGAGTACAGAGCTTACTGCATGCTTTGAAACTGCTAGATACAGGTATAAGACCTCGCCCTGTGCCGGGGTGGAAAGCAGGGGAGGTGAGGAGAGGTATACTTTGAGTTCCTGGAGGGCAATTTCGCACTCCGGGGTCCATTTGAACCCTGTGCTCTTCTTCAAGAGCTGGAAGAAGGGACGACACTTATCTGAAGCTCGGCTGATGAAGCGGTTTAGCGCTGCTGCCATCCCGGTAAGTCTTTGAACCTGTTTTGCCGAGGTCGGACTCTGTAGGGCCCTGATTGCTGAAATCTGATTGGGATTGGCCTCTATTCCTCGCCTAGTAACCAGGCTGCCCAGGAATTTGCTCGAGCCGACGCCAAATGCACACTTGGAGGCGTTCAGCTTGAGCTTGTATTGTTTGAGGACGGAGAAGATTTGATGTAAGTCGGTCAAGTGGTCCTGTGACCTTTTAGACTTAACGACCATGTCATCGATATAGACCTCGACCGTCCTGCAGAGCTGGTCCTGAATCATCTTGGTCACCAGCCTCTGGTATGTTGCACCGGCGTTCTTTAACCCGAAGGGCATTACTTTGTAACAGTAGGTACCTCTGGGTGTTATGAACGCCGTTTTTTCTTGATCAGGCTCATGCATCGAAATTTGATGGTAACCTCAGTAGGCATCGAGGAAACTCATCCTATCATGCCCGGCAGTGGCGTCGATCAGCTGGTCTATCTTTGGAAGGGGAAAGCTGTCTTTGGGACATGCTTTGTTGAGGTCGGTAAAGTCTACGCAGACCCTCCAGCTCCCATTCTTCTTTTTTACCACAACCGTGTTGGCTAACCACACAGGGTAATGGACTTCTCTGATAGCTCCAGCTTCTAACAATTTTTTGACTTCCTCGGTCACAGCCTCTGTTTGTTCGGCGCCCGTCCTGCGAGTCTTTTGGACAACGGGTTTATGCTTGGGATCCACATTCAGCCTGTGACTTATGACCTCGGAGGCGATGCCAGGCATTTCATATGGGGTCCAGGCGAAGACCTCTCTATTCTTTAACAGGAAGTCGAGCATTTCGGCCCTTTCCTCATTGGTAAGCTGGCTACCGAGCATGAAGAATCTTTCCGGATCGTTGGGATCGATCCTGACTTCGGTGAGGTCTTCAATGCTCTTCTGCTCGGGAGTTCGGCCCACAGCGTCGAGCTCGGCCTCGAGCTTGGTCATGTGGACTCGCTGCGGCTCTGCATCTCCGGGGACTACAGCCATGGGACATTCCTTGGCCATTTCTTGGTCACCACGGACTATGATAACTTCGAAACCCCCGTTCTCGTTCTGTAACGGGAACTTGAGCTTCTGGTGATGGGTGGAGGGGACAGCCTCCATGTTATGGAGCCAGGTTCTTCCCATGATGGCATTGTATGGAGATTGAGCATCTACCACCAGGAAGTCTGCTGTCATGGGGGCCCCTCCAACCTCGACCTTGAGGGAGATCTTCCCTTTGGGGTACACTGTCTTGGAGCTGAAACCCACCAATGGGGTGCGAGCTTCCTGCAGATCCTCCTCCTTCAGACCCATCCTTTTGAAGCAATCTAAATAGAGGATTTCTGAGGAGCTCCCGGGGTCCACTAGGATCCTCTTGACATTGAAGTTCTGTAACCTCATAGTTAGAAGAAGAGGATCATTGTGGGGCAGCTGGACCCCGGCCAAGTGTTTGTCAGAGAACCAAATTTTCGGCATCTCTATATGTGCCTTTTTTGCAGAGGGGCCAAGCTCGGCCATCATCACTTGTTTGCCGTGCTGGGCCCTCCTGGCCTCGGCGCGGGTCCGGTCACTGCCTCTAGGGGCGGGGCCAGGTGAATGACGTCGATTGTCCCTACAGGCCCATCGCTATCTCGATCGTCGGAGTGGTGCTGCTGGGCTTGGTTTACTCTACCCTCCTCTTTGATATGATCTCTGAGGTGCCCATCTTTCACGAGCCTTTTAAGGTGCGCCTTAAAGGCATGGCAATCTTCGGTTCTGTGTGATCTATCTTTGTGGTAGGCACAGAACTTGCTCTGATCTCGGGAGGCGGCGTCACTTTTCATAGGCTGGGGCCATTTGAAGAAGGGCTGGGCTTGGATCTTGCCGAGGAGCTTGTAGATAGGCTCCTTGAAAATGGTATTGACTGCTCTGTAAGAAGTGCCACTTGATTTCGGCCTCGTGCTGCCTCCCGGGGTGGGGACAGAATGTGCTGCCGAGCTAGATGGCTCTTTATTTCGATCCGCCTCTTTCTTAGCAAGCCTCCTTTCTTTCCTCGAAGGACGGCCCTCCGGACGGCCCTCCTGCCAAACATTATGGCTTTCCCGGGCTCGGATTTCGTCCTCCTCTTGCTCAACGTACTGGTTTACCCGGGCCATGAGTGCCTTTACCGAAACCGCGGGGTGACGCACCAATTTCTTCCGAAGCTCATTGCCTGGGAGCAAAGCTTGTTGGAAGGCCGTGACGGCTACCTCGTCGTTGGAATTTTCGATTACGCTGTAGATGGTCCAGAACCTTTTGGCAAATCGAGTGATATTCTCGTTAGGCCTCATCTTGATGGAGATCAGGTCGGCGTCGGTCTTCGGGATGACCCGGTGTGCTTGAAACTTCTCGACGAAGGAGTTTCGGAGCTGTCGCCAGCTCGAAATCGATTCCTCGGAGAGTGCACAGAACCACCGAAGCGGGAGGTCACCTAAGCTGGAGGAGAAAAACTTGCAATTGAGGTTGCCGTCGCCGCTGAATACCGACATCTTCTGGGTAAAGTGTCGGAGATGAGCTTCGGGGTCTGACGTTTCGTCATAAAGATTGAAGCGTGGGATGCTGAATTTATCAGGGAGAGGATGATCTCTGATTTCCCGAGTAAATGGAGATGTGCTGTGGATGTCACTGTATCTGGTAGCCAACCGACCTCGAGCGAGGCCGACATGCTCCAGGTTCTGCTGCACGGCCAGCTTAATTTGCTGATCAATATAAGCAGCCATGTCGGGGTCGGCCCCGGTCTCCCGCCTTTGTCTCCGGAGCGGCTGCTGGTCGGCGCTGGCGTGGGTGTTATTCGAGCCCTCTTCCCGAGCTCGGGCATGCCTTTCGTTTAGTTGCTCCCTTAGGTCTGGCTGACCCTCGGGGTCCCGCCGAGCTTTCCGCCGAGGTGGAGGGGTGTGAGAGGCTTCGGGCAGGGTTCCGTCCTTCGTCGCAAGCTGTCGGTGAAGCTGGAAGATCTGCTCCTTTTGTTCTTCAATGACGAGGTTTTGAGCCTTGATGGCTTCAGCTTGGGCCTCAACATCGTCATCTTCCTCTAGGGCCATGTCATCGTCACCCTCATCACCGAGGTGGACGTGGTCCTCTTCCATGTAGTCCTCGTTTTGAGACTGATGAGGATGAGACCGCACAGGAGCCCTACCTCGTTGGGACTGCTCCTGAGGAGGAAAGTCCTTACGAGGTGGCTCAGTGAAAACAACCTCCAGACGTGGACGCTCTGCCTGAGAGGTTGTTGGCCGAACTTGCTCTGTTATATGACCATGCCGAGGAGACGCCGCTGCATCTCTTGAAGATGAGTGTGTCACCGTGACGGGTGATCCTACACTTCGAATACCAGGCTCTCCACCCGCTCTTCTTGACTGAGGGTTGGGTGGAGTTTGCATGGCCTCTCTTTGCTGGCTTGTTACCAATGCCCCTGCCTGGTTCATCACCAGTGGAGGTGGCATGAGAGGCAAGAATGTCTCTGGCTGCCTGGACTTGGACGGTCCGGCAACGCTCTTTCCCTTCTTAGCCTTAGGAGGCATGGCTGTTGGGGTGAAAGTATGGAATTTTCTTCAGATCGTTCCCCACAGACGGTGCCAAATTGTACGTGCCTAAAAATTACGAACTTGGTTTAGGTGGTGAAGAGGGTTTACAGAGAGGCTGTTTAAGCTGAACAGGAACGTCTCTGATGATCCGAAATCTGAAAGGGAAGAGAAAACAGAGGTCAGGGCCGGAGGCTGCTGTCAGCCAAAGGCACTCCGACGCCTGAGTTAGTGCAGTCACTGAACTAGGGTGAAGTGAGGAAGAAGATGTGAGCAGAATCAACAGGATATAGACTGTGTTCTTGCGTCCCTTTTATGGGATTACCATACAGGTATATGTAGGAGAGAGTAGAAGGTTCCATAGTGGAGGTAGGTGGGGATACTTGTCCCATCAGCCCACCCCTAGGATCAAAGTAGATGAGGATACTTGTCCCATCGGACATCCCCTCAAATCCCTCACATAAATGTGGACGTGATAGGGAAGGTCCCTTATCAGCATCTGGCGGTTACCCTGTTGGGGGGATCTCTGTAGTCGTCCTATCTCATAATGGAGATTTAGAAGGACAAGGCCCATCTCGGTCAAGTAGACCGAGATGGAAATTACCGAGATCAGGGGCACTCGAGGTCGGGCATTGGTACCGAGGCTCTCGGGGCAGAGCCCGTAATGAACGACGTCGGTATACTGACCGAATGCAACTCCAACTCAGTGCCAGCTGGCACTTGTGCCGAACTGGGTTAATCGAGGCCGGTGTAGCCCCTAATTGGTATTTCAGTGTCAAGGTAGAAGATTACCTCGGTATTACACAACCACTCCACACAGTCTTCAAATAATTTAAAATTGTTTTTTGAAATTAGTTTTATGAACAAAAGTAACCAACCACTGAGTTTGCACATTTGTGAAAAAAGTTTCATTTTCTTTTTCCCCGGCAAAAATATGGCTATATAGACGTGTTTTTAAAGGCATTGTTGGTTAGGAAAAAGTGCGAAAGCGCTTTTAGTGCGTCGGCTTTCCTGCTCCCATTAAGTTGAAGTGGGAGACAATGTTCCCCCACTTACATTCTTTCTACATGGTGGCTCCTTCTACGTGAAGTGGCAGAAAACCTTATCCCACCTGCATTCTTTCTACATATATTTTGTATTTTCCTTGGAGTGTAACTTATGTTCCAAAAAATAGGGGGAGGGCTGATTGGGTGGACGGTAGGAAATCGTGCTATTCACTTGCCACGGGTCCCACATCAGATCAAGCAATTCACAGTTGCTGATAAGTCCATAAAATTACATATTGTAGTAATTTAATGTAGAACTAGTGTGAAAGGCCCGTGCCCAACACACATTGACGGAGCCAGGAATTTCTTCTAGAGGGGGCAGACGATAGTCAACCAACAGCGATAAAACTAGAACTTTTTTTTAGAGGAGATCGATAATATTTTCATATTTATTGGTTTCTTTTACTTATCATTTAAAAACATAGTTATTATTTATTTCAGAGTTTTTTTAATAATATCCAAAGAAAAAATATTAAATTTGAAAATACTAATTAAATTTAAAGATAATTTATCAAACACTTGAAAGTAATTAAAATACAAAAATAGGAAAGGTCACCCTAATGAATCCAACCCGCTCAAAATAATCATTTACTTCTTATTTTAGGATAGAAAGTTGTATCTCACTCTAAACAAATTAGGGCCCAAGACAGATTAATCACTTGTAAATCAATCATCCCATAATTGATTTATGAATTGATTCATTACTTGTAATTTTTTAATGGGTCACAAGCCCGTAGTAGACATGGATGATTGAATGTCTATAGATTAATGACCTGTAACTTTTTTATGGGCCATGATGCCTGCAAAAGAGTAGACATTTGAGAGAACATCATTGATAGCCATTTACTAATATTATAAAATGGTAAACAACGTAGGAAGATCCATGCTATTAAAAATAAAAGCTCTTCCCTTAAGTGATTTTCTCATATTTTACTCCAATAAGAGTTAGTTCCACTATAAGGTTAAGCATATGATATTTTTAGTTGTGTACTCAATACAGTGGGACCAACTCCTATTAAGTAAAAATTGTGGGCAACCCAACTAAGGAGAGGGGCTTCATTTGATTTCTTTGTTAGATCATCCTAGCCATTGATTTAATAATCATAATGTTTAGTGGTCTTTTAGCAGTAGATTTTATTTAATATTCAATCCAATAGTGGATAAATGCTTGAAATTAAATCCAAAGAAAAATGCCAAGATGCCCAAATCTAGTTGTAGAGAGGTTTCTCAAATTGCCCTCAAGATAAACATGTGAGAGATAAAGAGGGAATGGATTGATTGCAAGCATCAATCTCTTCTTAAAATTTGGAGAAACATTGACTTATCTCTTGGGTAACAATTAAAAGACAAAGGAGGAGGTGGGCTGTGGAGGGTGCCACGTCAGCAACCATGAGAGTTATCCTTTCAGAAAAATGATTTGAAAAATTATAAACAACTTTGGCTTTGATGTGGGCTACTACACCTCTTGAAATCTCCTCCTCAAATCTCTCCATTTCAAGTAAAATCTCCTAAAATTCCTCTATCAAAATCCATCCACTCTATTTGCCTCTAATCCCTATACTAAATATCTATGGTACATATATTCCCTCCAATTCGATCTTCCACCCATTTTAATTTGTCTCATGAAGCTTCCATCCGATCCTCTCTCTTCCCAACGTCATCATATTTTTCTTTTATCTCCTGATCTTTCTCCATCATCTCCTAATTTCCATCCATCCACCTTAATAATTGTTGAGCAACCACAAAATTCTCTCAAAATCAAATTTTGAATCCATCCTATTGAATCTAACCCAATTGTAAGACCACTAAAATATCTAAGTCATAAGAGTCATCCATCATTGTTCAAAGACCCATAAATAAGACATGAAAAAAGTCTAATTGAAATCTCAAGCCATCCGTCCAAAGTGATCAACCCATTCTCTCTCTCTCTCTAATAATGGTAGTATGAATAAAGCCATCCATCTTAAGCCTATCTCTCTTTGCCACGAGCATTTCATTTTTTTTCTTTTTTGAAGATGATTTTAATATTCATATTTTATTTTCTTTTGTCTTTTTTAAATGTATGATTAAGTTTTATAATTTCTTTTCTTTTTGTTCTGGATGTATGGGAGTTTAAATGTTCTATTTTTTTATTCTTTCTTTTATATATGATAGTTACACCATTTCATAATGGTTTATATTTTTGTTGAATGTTAAGAAGATGGTTATGTTGTGTTTTTTTACACTTAATTTCTCTCTTTCTCTCCTAGCCATGATCATTACAATTTTTTTCTAGGCATCATTTTAATATGTTATTACATGTTTGTTGAGTGTGTCTTTCATGTTTAAATGTCATGGATTGCAAATGGTATTTTAGGCTAGGACTCATACAATGTCTTTTCTGTTTATGCAGGGATTAAAAGTGTATCCCATATTCCTATTCCACCACTCAAATCGGAATTATCCTAGCAATTTTTACACTTAGCCCAAATTTCTCTTATTATTATTATTATTTTTTTATATTTTTAGTTATGCACAAAAGCCTAGTTGCTAGATGGGCAGACGAGAAGCCCAAATTCTATGATAATCTTGATTATTAGTTTCTTTCGCCAAACTAAAATGCTAACCTTTTTTCCTACACTATATTTTTACTTTCGATTAATGAAATCTGAAGTTCTTTTTTGTTTTCTCAGTATTACTATTACTACAGAATAAACCAATCTAGATTTGTCCACATAAGGGCTTTTTTATATATAATTTGTGCACCTTTTGTCATGATAGGTGTTAAATCTTAATGCATCTTTACTCTCTAATCTTTTTTTTATATTTGGATTCCAATTAATTTTTTGAGTTTTGGGCTGAGGTATGTCAATCACATGTCTTTAAAAAAAAGGATGCTTAACCTTCACATCATATCAATAATTACATTCCAAAAACTTTGAAGTGATATGTAAATTTTTGACATGTAAAATTTTAAGTTCAGTGTTTTTTTGTTTCTAATAATATTTGATAACGATACAAGTTAGTTCTTAGAGTAAAGGAAAGGAAAATGAGGGGCTTGATCTTTTGGCAGCCAAGGATACATTGAGTGGACATCGTCAATAGTCAAGAGCATCTGGGGTATATCTTATCTATTTACGAATTTATTTCAATGCAATTGTGTTTAATACCATAGATCTTGTAGGTCCATATATTGGCTCATGGATTTATCAATTTAATCTAGAGAGTACTCTCTATGTATTTTAGTTGAATGAGCCCCGCAAAACTTAGATATATATGGGGCCCATTATATGGACCTATTCGATGTAAAATTCCTACTCAAGTGCATTTACAACTGCGACTCTACGTGGGGTCCAATATAATGGAGGATTATTAACACAAACCACCTACCTATTAACAATACACATTTCACGGGTTTTGGTATATTACATTAAAATTCTGAAATTAATATAAAATTAAATTTAAAATACTTTATGAAACATGTATTATAATATTCATATAAGTTCTTAAAAATTACATAAAAATCAAATAGTGATAATTTATAAACTCATATTTGATTTATAAAACTAAAAAATGAAAAATAATACATTTGTTTATTTTCTATTTATATTTTTCTCATTATTGTCTTAAAAGATGGCCTCAAATTAAATATATCTTTTTTTTTGGCACGGGCCTCTATTGCTAGTTAAAAGACAAAGGTATCCTTGAATCTTTTTAAATCCTCTCTCTCTCTCTCTCTCTCTCTCTCTAATGAAAAGCAAGTGAATGGGCCAAAATTGTAAGGGACTAAAAAGCCATAATTTCTTTTACAACCTCTTCCAAATATTCAAAGGAAGTACAAAATTTGAGAGCTAGGGGGCCCCACTCGACCTCCAATCCCTCCATCCCCGCCAACACGAGCAAAAAAAGAAAAAAAACATATATTTCAATATAAAAGAAATATTAAAATATAAATAAAAAAGATTTATAGAGGAAGCTAGATGAGGGAAGGAATAAGGAAAAGATGAAGACTTTTAGATCGATTAGGTAACCCCACATCCAAATTGGTGTAATGTGTGCTAGCTCTATTGAGCCCCTATCAAACCCAATGACCGTTGTTCACTTTTTTCTCTCTTTTTGCTGGTTTAAGAATTTATGTGGTTGTTTCACATCTGATCGGTGGGACCCGTCTGTTAAACACAAATAAGTCAAATAAAAATAGTATACATTTTTCTCATTCCAATTGGAGAAAGAATATTGATTACTAAAGTAATCTATTAAATCCAAACCACTAAAGATAATTCGTGAGATAAATTGTTTTAATGGTTTAATAGAAATAATAAGTACCAATATATATTTAAGAGAAGAGTGGGTTTTATGGGAGGTTTTGAATTTTAATAATATAGGGGAAAAAAATAATAACGATTGATGATCAGCTAAGGCCCATGGCTAGCCTGTGCCCAGTGTATTTGATATTTGGATAAACTAGATCGAAGTAACTTGATGATCAAGTGAACAACCTATTAAGATGAAAACAAAAAAGTGTCACCTTCTATACAACTGCCCTGGATGGTGCTGATGATCTATGAGATGGGCCACATTTATTCTTGTTTGAAGAATTCAGATAGTGGGCTTCAGCATGGATTCTCTAATTTTAATTTCACTCGTGAATTGTCCATCATGGATTGTTCATCATGGATGGACCCTTTTTAATTTCACTCTTCGCTCTCCCATAAGAAGGTGCTATTAATATGAACACCTTTGGTGAAGATGCCACAACTTCTTGATCGTGGATGCGAGACATCTTCAAATGGATCATATTCAAATATCTTATGTTTTGGTACTTAGGGCTTGTTTGGCATCTCTAGTCTTTTTTTCATAGATCCATATAAAATAGAGCCATTAAAAAAAGAGCCATAAAAAAAAGAGGCTAGAATAAAAAAAACGCTTTTGATAACGCACGAATCTATTTTAAATACCTCGCCTTTATATTTTAAGACCCAAAAGCTCTATTTCTCATCTGCCCATTTTTGGAGCATTTGGATTTTAGAGGATTTGCCTCTAAATGTCTAAAACGAACAGAGTCTAGAATCTTGTGCCAAACGCTCTAATTGTTTAGACCTCTGTCCAATTTAGACATTTAGAGAAATAGAGGTATGAAATAGAGATGCCAAACATGGGCTTAGAGATATTAGGGATGTTACGTAGAGATTGACATAAAGATAATAAGATAAAGGGAAATTGGGGATTTGATCTTGAGAGATGATATGGTTAGTTATCAGTTAAATTTAATGGAGGTAAGATGGAGATAATTAAGGGCAGTTTTTCGAAAGATTCCAACGGGTTATGAGGTATCTATAAGGAGGGTATGTCACATGTCATTGCGAAATACCGAGAGGGAGCGCCACGTGTCGCTCTCCCATGAAGAGGAGGGCTGCTGCTTTAATATATAGTGGAGTAGGCCTGCGCCCAATGCAGGCCATGAAAAAAAGTAAATAATATTTTAATTAGAGATATTTATAATTTTTAAATAAATTATAAATAAAAAATAATTTGTGATTCATAATACAAACATAATTAAAAATGAACTTCAAAAATCAAGGTTTAAAAGAAAAAAAATAAGTAAAACGAATCATCTTTTATTGATCGTGATTGGACTAAAACTGTAACATTGAGCAATAGAAATCGAATGAAAAATAAAGTGAAAGAAATTTATGGATTGTCACAAAAACCCCAATGCAAAACGTAGCTTCTTTTAAAAGGAAAATGCAATTTCACGTTAAAACTTTTACTAAAAAGAATACAAAAGAAAAGAAGTACAATAACAAAAAAAAAAAAAAAAAACAAAATAAAATACAAAAGAAAAGAAATCATAACTCTTCGTGAGTAAAATCTCTTGTTCCCCAATGTGGAATAACATCCATGTCTCATTGCTTCTTTTTCAAGAACAAAAGAGGACTCAATCTCTAGTAGATCAAGATCATTAAAATAAAAAGTTCAAAAGCCCATGAATCTATTAGAGAATTAATTTTTCAAAGAAAACATAAAGTCCTTGTAGATGAAGTAGGTCTAGGTGATGGAGCAACAAGATATAGATTGATGGGCTCAATTTGTGGGTTGCACAAATCGAGGGTTAGTTTCAATGGGTGGGTCAACAGGTGGGTTGGATAAGTTCAAGGGTGGGTTGGATGCTGAAGGGTTAATGGATTGAGTGAAGGTGGGTAGGCGAGGCTTGAGTGGGTTTAGATGAGTGGTTGGACTTAGACAGTACTTATGTGTTGTTGGTGGGCCAGCAGCTGGGTTTGGGTTGAACATTGGGATAATTGGATTATGTGGGTAACGAATTGAGTTGGAGAGTGGGCAATGGGTTGGAAGCAGGTTGGTGACTGGGTTGGTGTGTAGGCATCCAAGTGGTCAGAATGGTTTTGTTTGGCTAGGTATAGATGTGAGTCGAGTTGGTCGGGTTATATGGTGTTAAGTAAACTTCATTTTGATTTGGTGAGTTCACAGGTTATAATAGGAAGAGGTGACAAAGATGAATGATGAGGAGGAAAGAAGGATAAAAGAAAAAGAAAAATTGAGGATGATTGTGAAGATGGGAGAACAATGTAGATAGGTAGATGGTGAAGATTGGGTGAAGTGCTGTTTAGTTGGATGGGCCTATGGGAAAGTTAAATAGAGGATTGGGGATGAATTTGACGTAACAAATATTGAAAGAAAAATAGGAAAAAAGTAGCAAAATACTGCCTACGAAAGTGCCCCAAATTTCTGCAACTTGGATCTGACATGCGGTCCCACAAATTGATATGCAATAACATTTAATACATACATGTTCATCGATCACTGAAATCATAGCCAAAGAGCCTTTATTCTTTTTTTTTGTTAGTTTAATAATACGTGGGGCCCATTGAAGGTGACTAAAGAGAATTTATTATTGTATGCTATATTTTAGTGAAGGGATAAGTATCTTATTTCAATAATATCTTAGATTTGCATTGAGATATTTTCGGTGATGGAGTATTGGAGAATTTGAGTTAGTTTGGTAAGATTAGATTAGAAGGGTAATTCTGGAATGTAGCATTGCAAAAAGTTTTGAGGATCCGCCACGTGTTGCTTCCTCACGAAGAGGGCTGCTGTCTTTATATATGTAATTCTTAATCTCCAATAAATCAGAGAAGGGTAAAATACGTGATAAATGCCCCTCCCTTCACACCTTTCCTCTCATTAATTTAAATCTAGTGTGAGAGGCCCGTGCCCAACATGGGCCGAAAAAGAAAATAAAAAAAATATATTCCGATATAAAGGCAATAGCTACGCCTATAAAAAAATCCAATTGATAGAGAAATGCATACTTCTATAAGATTTGTGAGGTCTCAAGGTCTCATTCAGATGTTTTGCATGGCCTCAGGTGGGCCCCATTATATATATCTATATTTATATTGTATTGCAAATGGATGGTTGAAACAAAATACTAAGATCCATAGTTGTTGATTTAGGACTTCAATAGAGAGTTTTCATTGCGCTGCTATCCATAGTGGATCCTACTCCTGCATAAGGCAAAAACTGGGCTAATGTAGATTATGTTTATTGGGTTGTGAAAGGGCCCCTGTTTTCTATCCAATGTGCACTGTATTCTGGGTCTCAAGACTCATCACAGTTGATGCTCATGGATTAATGATCCATACCATAGATCTCATGGCCCTCAGATTGTATATGTGAGCAACTAGACCCATGCTATATAGATTATCCACACCTTTCTTATCCATTCAATTGAAGGGTTTGGATTGCTCCATAGGAGAGAACAGTGGCACGGTCAGCATATGAGATGATGGTTAGATTAATGAACCATGGTCATACCTATACCTACACAAGAGTCAATACCGGTATGAATAGAGTACACGCTAATCTCTACAACCAAAGAGATTTATTGTAGGCTGGCCCATCCATGATCACATCTACAATTATAATGAAGTAACTTTCTGATTAATGATTTTACACACACAGGAGAACATAATCCAATGAGTTGTATGTGATTCTTTGAGCAATGGAACTGACAGTGCTGGTGAAGTGAAGTAAATTGTCAGCCTTCTCTTATTCTAGGGTAAATTGTATATATATATATATATATATATATATATGGATGTAATGTGTAACCAATGAGTACACAAGAGCGGAGAACTCAAAGGAAAGTCGCATTTCTTTCTTGTGGATGTAGGCGAGTTTGTCGAATCACGTAAAATCTCTACGTGTAATTTTCTCCTTCTTTTGTAGTTGATTGATTATCGATCGTGGTGATTCACACTTCCACACACACATGTACAACACACAGATGCATCTACCATCACATAAGCTCATCCCATAAAAATACAGCCCAGGGAGTGAGACCAAATAGATTACACATCTTTGGAGAGAATATGCAGTAAGTCACCACCCAACTATTGCAATCCTACTATCCATTGCATCATGCATCTACCCTAGACCCACATGGCCACACCAGACTAAATGCATCTCGTACCCTTGAGCCACATCCAACCCAGTCATGCACGCTTATCCCGTTTATCAAGTAAAACAGATTCTCAACAAATCTTTAAAAAAAAATCAACTAAATATGCTATTTACATAATATAATTTTAAAAAAAGTTCGTATACAATAAAAAATCACTTGATATTGCGGCGATGGATGAGAGGAGCAAGGATACAAATAAAAATGAGTATGATACCAAGGGGTCTTCCTCATGCTAAAACGAAGTTTAGCATCATCTGAGTTGCTTGCTTAGCACAATGGCTCGTAGGTCCCCATGGCCGAATCCGCAACCAAAGCACCGAACACCTCCTCCCAAACACATAGGTGAGTAGTTGAGGGTACATGATGTGGATCTAGTTCTTTAGCCACAAGTACAACACCACCCTAGTGTCCATGAGGTCTAAAATGGCAATCACAGAGGACTACACTCCATCATGTTTCTCAAAGTGCAGAACATCAAAAAGTGGGATTTAGTTACTTTTGTTTTGCACATGTTTCTCAAATTCCCGAGGATTTAAGATATGAAAGTTCATGCCTTGGTGTTTATTGTTTCTATGAGAATATGTAACGTCCCAGTCTCCGGAGCACTATCGAATTCTGGCCATGACATAGATGTTTATAATAATCGCATATTTCAAGAAAAGGAGCCAATAAGAATTTCCATAAATTCAGAGCGAAGGAAAATTAAATTAAAGCTACTAATAGTGCAAATTATAAATGTTTTAAAAACATTAACTAGTACAACCTTATCATCACAATTCACAGGGATGAATACAAGATATGAGAAAATAAGCTGATCCCTGAATGCCACGACTCTCAGCACAACAACAAGCTATCAGCAATAGGGCCTAAGTGTATCGCTCTAACTAATCCCATGGTTACATGCAACTGTTTACCTATTGTTCTAACGGAAGAAGTACTTACTACTTACCAGCACCAAGAACAATATTAGGTTTTATGACCCTAGCAAGCATCAATCATGGATTACATAACATGCACTATTAAATTGAAATAGGAAAAGTAACATGTGGGTTGGTGCATACTAGTGTGTACGACAAATAACGAAAAGAAATTAATGCAAGAAATAAACAAACATAACCATACTAGTGTGCCAGCGAGTCAGCCAAGTGTATATCAATGCCGCGGAAGGTGAGGCAGCTATAATAATCCATAGCATAGGCATGAGTGATATGAACTAAGTGCATACAAGTGTATAAATCAAGAACACCCGGTAAGCGAGATAATGAGTAATAACCACGCGTGAGTGTAAGATATAACCCGATAGTAAGTACTCGCAACTGCGAGCCATAACTCGAGACGGACTAGGCTTGGTGCACTTAACTACATATCGGCCAGCACCTGTTGATGCCTACAATGTTAAGGACTCGGCTCTGAAAACGCCTACTCTCGGTATCCTGATACCTACATATCAGATATATAAGGCTTGACATTGATATGCCTACAACTCGGTATCACCCCATATATCTACCAAGATAATACTCCAGTGCATAATAGTATCTTGTCCAAGTGAGCCTCGTTGGCATTTAAAAAAACTTTTGGCAAGACTCTATTCTATGTGGACTTAGTTGGGGTCATGACTAAATGGGCCCGAACCCAGTAATTCATTAGGCTTGTTTATGCACAAATTGGACCCAAGTCCTATTGACAAGAAAAAAAATCAAAGCTTCACCTGTGGTCCATGAGGATATGTCAAGGGGGAGTAAATCCTTGTTAAAATGATTTTCTAGCCGATTTAATACAAACCGTTGCACTAGTTGAATTGGTTATTGTTACTTTGTATTATGTGAATCGTTGAAGGTTTGAATCCTATCAAAAGTTATTTTTCAAAATCCCTAATGAAAGAGGGCATATGACCCATTCAGACACTCAATAGAGCTAACTGTGGGGACTTTTTGAAACTTCCCACCCACTTCCCATGACATCATGTTTGGAAGTGAGTGAAACTTCTCGAATAAAAGAAATAAAAAGGGAAGGGAGAAGGTTCATTTTACTGAGAGAAGAGAAGAAAAAGTGAAGGATAAAAGAGAGAAGGCAAGGGAAGAAGGAAAAGGAGATAATGAAGTTTCATTCTTTATTTTTCATTTCATCTTCTCTATCATATCTCCAGTCCATCTTCCCATCTCATCTTCTCCGCTGCATCTCATCCATTTCATCTTCCCCACTGCAATGTGTTGGTGATTTGGAACCCTATTTAGAGGGATTCCGACCTCTAGCCACCACATAACTCCCATCTCCATCAGCTCATCTTCCTCACCACATCTTCCCATATAGAACAACTTTCTTCCCATTGAAATGGAGACTCGGATCCTTAAGAAGGTCTCCGCCCTCCCACCAAATGGGTGCCCACTTCATCTTCCCTTCCACTTCATTTCATCAGTTTCATCCTTTCCAACACGTCCTCTTCAGTAAAATGGAGATTTGAGTTCTCATTTAAGGAGGATTTCAGCCGTCCTCCACTCAAATGAAGAATCGGATCCTTCTGTTAAAAAGACTTGCTCTTTAAAACTACTCCATTAAAAGCTATGATTAATTAAAGTGACAAATCGTTGTAAGGACTTTTGTTAGAAATTAGCTCATAGGTGATCATGATAAGGACGATCTCAAATGCAAGATCCTAACCACTAATGCCGTATTATTTATTAATAATTGTATTTTAGCTAATCAAGTATGTTTGGAGTCTAAGCGAGTCGGGTTTGACGTGTGAGTCGTGCGTGCGAAGTTTCGTGCGATTCCGAGTTCGTTTGGGTACAGTAGGGGGTAGTTTGGAATTTTAGGAAGTTTTCGAGGGCCTTTTCGAGATTTTAAAAGAGTAGAGATACCAAACATACCCTTAAAGCCCTCCAATTGGTCAACTAGAAGGGACAAACAATGGCCAATAATGTGTGGCCCAATTTCCCAAAACAATAGAGAAGAGATGGAGACAAAACCGGTATAAAAGCCCTAGACACTGTCAGGGTGAATGCTCAATTGGCCCTAATAGTCATTGTCCAATTAGGTTGCAGATTGACAAATTCTTCAAGTGTTTCCCTCCTTTTGGTCATCTTTTGGGGATCTTTTTTTACAATAAAGGTTGTCCATTTAATATCAACTGCTGCCACTAGTTTCACGTTAGACTAAATTGTACAAGTTACTAAAGAGACATGAGCATGGAATGGTTTTTAGCAAAATGATAGAATTGAAAACGAATCAAGAGAAATCAATGCATACATGTTATGAAATCCAAATTAATCACTTACTTTGGTCTCCTAAGTTCCCAATAATACTTCCAAACCGGTCAATCTAAGCTAAAACTCTCATAACACAAAAGCCCGAAAAGTCTACCATAGAGGCTCCTAGGAATGGGAAACCAAGAAAGAGGTGCAATGAACACCTGCATGTTGAGATTTGTGGCTGAGTTAAGGTCCCAAACAACATATCAAAAGATGAGAAGGATTGCTCACCTTAGACTGCTCACCACTAAGGGGTCCAACTAAAACAAAAATGGTGGTGGAAAGTGCGGCCAAGCTTGAACTCTCCAACAATGGTGATCAATGGAGAGAGAGAGAAGCCTGATGGTGGCCTTTGTCTCACAAACGGTACCTTGGTTATTGAGTTTGGAAGGAGAGAGAGAGAGAGAGAGAGAGAGAGAGAGAGAGAGAGAAGGGGCCAGTTGTTGCTGGAAGTGGAGAAGGAAGAAGAGGAATGGAGGGAAATGTTTATATTGTCGACTTTTATGAAATGACATCTATGTCCCTCTTAACAAAAAACCAATTTGAGGAAACGAGGGTTTTTGGGATATTGGATGGGTTCGAACCAAGTATGTAAGGTTTATTTGAGTGTTGGCTAATTCATTAGGTAATGGACAAAATCAGGAATTCAATTTATAATGTACTTTATAGATGAACTACCGAGATTAATCTTAAAGAAGAAAATCAAAGGAGATAGAAAATTGAGTAGGCGCTCGAGCGGACCCTCATGCGCTCTAGTGCGCATCGTCCAGAGAGCTTCCGTGCACGATCACAAAATTTTATGCACGAGCCTGACAGCAAACATGTATGTGAAATGAACATTTGCTCGAGCGTGCCTCCATTTGCTCGAACACATGCTTCACAGAAAGCTCAATGAATTCAGGAAACTTATTTCTAATTTGCATCAAACTACCAAGTTGAGTTTTTCTCTCTTTAGGTAACCCTATGCGCATCCCAAGGTCTTTATAATAAGCACCCTAGCAACCCTAAAAGGGACCCATTGCTCTTCTCTCCCATTATAAACTCTAGGATCAATAGAGAGATCTTTTCTTCTCCAAAGCTTCATCAAGTTGATGCGTTGAAGTTCAAAGTCTTTGGAGTTTCTTTCTTCTAGTCTCTTGATGTAGATTCGTTTTGAAGAGGTTGTCAAGTTGGTTGATTCAAGCACGGTGAAGGTGTACGACGAGACATCAACAAACCAAGCAGTCCTTAGGTTGAATTGCAAATGCGAAGGGTACTATAAATTTTGTAACTTTCAAATTATAGTGCTTGGTTGTCTGTTGGTCTAGACAGTAAAGGCTGTGGTTTTTTCCTGAGTAGGGTTTTCTATGTATAAATCTTGTGTGTCCTTCTCTTTGTGCTTGATTGCTTTTTAATTGGGCTTAGGATAATTAGCTAGTTTAATAATCTGAATTGAAATCTAATAGAGATACTGATTCAAGGGACCTTAGCCTAGATCAAGGCACTCATCAGTTTTCAATTAGTACCAGAGCAGGTTGCACTAATTCATTGTATGATCTTCAAATCAGTATTCTCTCATGGAGTTCAATATAGAAGGAAAATCTACCACCAAGTCCCCACTTCTAGACATATCCAATTATGCTTAATGTAGAGTAAGAATGGCTGCATTCCTTAGGCAATTGATGCTCAGGTTTGGGACATCGTTCATGAGGTGCATTCTAACCCCACCATTATTGTAGACGGGCAGACCATATTGAACCCAAAGCCCAATGGATCGATGCTGAGAAAACAAAGTCTAAATGCAATAATAAGGCCATTAATGCTATCTACACCGGAGTTACTCCAGCAGAATTCCATTGGATTTCTGCGTGTCCTAATGTTAATGTGGCATGGAATTTATTACGGACTATCCACGATGGAACTGATACTGTCAAGCAAACAAAGCTCCAAAACTTGGCTACTGCTTTTGAGACAATACGGAATGAAAGAATCTAAGACTTTTGATGAGTTTAATGCTAATTTGAATAAAATTGTGAATTGATATTTCTATTTGGGTGAACCTATTCCTCAGCCCAAAATAGTTAAGAAGATACTAGGGTCTCCTCTAGAAAGATTTCTTCCAAAGGTTGTAGCCATTGAGGAGAGCCAGGATCTTAATTCCCTTAGTATGGAAGAAGTGGTTGGAAATTTTCTAGACTTATGAAGACAACCATTGTCAGAGTAAGATAGGTAAGGAAATTGTACTCAAGTCTTCCAAATCTACGGAGAATGATTTTGAATTAGATTGTGATTCGGATGACGCTGAGTTTGAAAATACTTCATTAAAAAATTCAGAAAGATGTGGAAGAATAAAAGGGCTCAGAATGATTCATAGAACAACAAGGCACCCTCAAAGAACAAATTTGTGCCCAAATCTGAAAAAGAACCCATCAAAAGGGTCGTTGAGCCAATACGATGCTTTGAGAGTCAAGGGTATGGTTACATTGCTGCAAAGTGTGTAAACAGAAAAGAAAAGAACAAAGGTAAGGCTCTTATTGTTTCTTGGGATGAGGACACTGATGTGAAAAAAGTGAGCCTGAGTCTCCTACTTATCAGTCAGTGAACTTTGTTGCTTTTATGGCAGTGTCTAATGTTTCTTCTGTTTAGGGTTCGTTTGATAAAGAACCCAAGTTAGATGAAGACATAGATAATGACGATTTTCTGACCAGGAACAGGATGTTGAAGAAGATTATAGGAGATTACTGCAAGAGTAAGTGAGAATGTCCAAAATCAGTGAGAAAATAGCCTTAAAGCTAAAGGCTATGGAATCAAAGAACGTCTCTCTACAACCTACCTTGGAAGATTCAAGATCTAAGGTAAAACAAATTGAAGAACAGCGTACGATTTTATCTAATAATATGATTGCTATTGGGAAAGGAGAACGAGTTGTTGAAGGAACAAGCGCTGAAAGCTAAAAATGAATTGGATAGTTTGGAAACGAGATGAGCAAGTGTAAATCTGAAAAAGACAACTTGCTGAAAAACTGAAGATAGTTCTCACAGAACTTGATTCCGTAAAAGCCTCAATTAAGTGGATGAATACTGGGTCTAAGAAGCACGATGAGATCCTCAGACCCAAAAGACTGATAAGTCAAAAAATGGACTTGGCTACACCTATAGAGCTTCATCCTCAAAAGATGAAGGTAAATATATCTTTGTTCGAGGACCCACTGTGTACTCCGTGACACCCGTTATTCACAATGCTCCACCTAGGAAATATGTGAACGCTAATTATAGGAATGTGCCAAAGCCTAAATTCACACCCACCTGTCATTTTTGTAGGATCAATGGGCACATCAGACCACAATGCAATAAGATGAGAAATCAACGGAGGAAGAAGTATCACTTTCCTCAACAAGTTAAGACAAAGTCTGTCTGGATTCGTAAGTTTAACATGTGCTATAATGTGGTCCACACTGCACTCACAAAATCTATTGAGCCTACTAAGTTTTATTCTCGTAAGCCCCTAGGCATGGCCTACATTCTTAATCCTCAAATCATGTTTTGAATTTCACATGCATACCTTTTCGGGCTGATTTATGATTATTTGGCATGTGATTCACGTTGATTTGATTGGTTTTGGAACTAAATTTCTTTAATTCAAGGTTTAAGGATTCTTAACATGTCCACAAGTACATGATGACTCACTTGGACATTCACTTAGGGTTAATGTGACACTAGGATTGACATGATTCTTGCTCTTAGTGGTTTTGCACCTATTCAGAGCACTGATCTTGAGTTTCCCATTCTCTAATGCTCCCATCTTAATGATTGTATATGACTATTTGTGGCTCAATGTGCGTAGAGATTTCTGTAGACCAATGTGTTGAAATGAGTAATAACTAGGTCTGCTCCCTAGGTCTTATTTGTGTTTATCTCATAGAGCACAAAAATTTCTACAAATGAGCAAGTGAAAATGTTGCTAACTGGGTTTGCTCCCTTGATTTTAACTTTTCTTATAGCACTCAAACTTGAGCATCTTTACATATGAAAAAGTTCTTGACAAAATATTATATTGGGTAAATATGGTTTCATAAAATTTTGTGACATTAAGGAGGAGCTTCATATCTCATTACTGATCCGATCGAATGTTTTTTAAAGGTGTGAAACTCACTTTTGTTCTTGATGAATGTCGATTTTTGGTTGATCTACGACTTCTTCGTGTTTTTCATTTGAGATTATCCCCCACACACAATTCACACACATGTGAAATTCCTAAAAATTGTGTAGCCTCAGGCATTGGAAATTATCGTGTTTGATCATTGAGGATTTTTGGCCTGATTGAGTTCTTGCATTTTTGCATTTTTTAATTTGATTTCGGGGAGTACTAACTTTGTCAATTTGAACAAAAGGGGGAGAAATATTAGTAGTATGACATGAATTGAATGGTTTCCTGATTGAGTTTTTGAATTTAAGAATTATTTCAATTTCATGATTTCACGCTTGATCTGTTGTCAAATTTTCGTGAATAGGTTTTGTAGGGGTTGCAATATGGTGCTGAACTAAAGGAAGGTTTCTTGAAAATTTTTTGGATTGGGTTATTTTGTTTGATTTTTTTTCTATATTCAGGTGTTTTTTCCATGAATTGCCAAAGGGGGATATTGTAAGGTCTAACAAAACTGAAAATTAAACTTATAATGTACTTTATGGATGGTCTGCCCAGATTGAAACTTAAAGAAGAAAATCAAAAGAGATAGAAAATTTAGTGGGCACTTGAGTGGACCCTCATGCGCTCGAGCGTACATCGTCCTGAGAGCTTCCGCACTCGATCATAGACCTCTGTGCACGAGCCTGACATAAAACATGTATTCAGAATGAACATCCGCTTGAGCGTGCCTCCATCCGCTCGAATGCATGCTTCACAGAAAGCCCATGAATTTAGGAAACTTATTTCTATTTTGCATCAAACTACCAATTTGAGTTTTTCTCTCTTTAGGAAACCTTATGCACATCCCAAGGCTTATATATTGAGAACCCTAGCAACCCTAAAAGGGATCCATTGCTCTTCTCTCCTATAATTATAAACTCTAGACTCAATTGAGAGATCTTTTCTTCTCCAAAGCTCTATCAAGTTGATGTGCTGGAGTTTCTTTCATCTACTCTCTTGAAGTAGGTTCACCGTGAAGAGAATGTCACGGTGGTTGATTCAAGCACGGTGAAAGTGTACGGCGAGGTGTCACCAAATAAAGCAGCCCTTAGCTTGAGTTGCAATTGGGAAGGGTATTGTGAGTTTTGTAACTTTCAACTTATAGTGCTTGGTTGTTTGTTGGCCTAGACAGTAAGGCCCATGATTTTTTCCCGAGTACGGTTTTCCATGTATGAATCCTGTGTCCTTCTCTTTGTGGTTAATTGCTTTTTAATTAGACTTAGGTTAATTGGTTAGTTTAATAATCCGAATTGAAATCTAATAGAGATACTGATTCAAAGGATCTCAACTTAAATTCAGCGGTTTTCAAAGTATAAAAGTCTCAAAAAATAATTTCCTCTATCTAATAAGCCAAAAAAAAGACAAAGTTTTGAAATTGTAAATAACAACCCAACTTTTTTTGAAATTACAAATAGGTCCTCTAAGGTGCTAAGCTAAGTTCAAAAGCTACCAAAGCTACTCAAACATTATTCTAACACTCAAGCCTAGCTAAAACGCACCTTGATCATATCATACACAATGAATTAATACTAAACATAGCTAATTAGCACTAAACATAGCTAATTAGTATTGATCAAACAATTAAAGAGTCATGGGTCTTACACATTGCTATGATCGTTGCCTGTAGAAAAAATACCTCTTCCATGATTACTCCCAACAAAGTGAGTGGCAACATTTGATGTGGGAACGTCGACAGAGATGAAGTCTATTTTGGATAGAAGAAGGCTCCGTACAAAAAGGAGGTCATGGACGTGATCAGTGGCGGACCCATGATTTTCATTTGAGGGCAATTGTTGATGGTCGAGTAAAAAGTCAATTATTATTTTATTATATTTTACTCACATTACTAATGGCAAAAGAGAAAACAAGTTAATTATATATTTGTGTTCATTCTTGTGGTATAAGAGTTATCCGGAGGGAATTTAGACTTGTTTAGCAGTAGGAAAAAGTGAGAAGTGGAAGTTTCCTTCAAATTAAAAGCAATGCAAACTTTGAGGTTGGAAATTCCTAGATGATGTAACCCCATTTGTTAATTGACTCTTGTTTACCATCTACCCTAGAATAAAACTAAATTTAATACTTTTTTCTTTATCAGTGAAATTGTATGTGTAGCAATTCTATTGCAAGGGGTGCCAAAGTACTAAATAACTTTATTCTCGTCATTTTTTTAATCAAGTCTTTAATTTGCGTTCTAGAAAAATTGGAGATTGGGCACTTCCAAAAGTCTATTTTTTTGTAGAAATTTGAAAAGTTTGTTAAAAAAAACCATGTTATCTGTTGAAAATAATAACTAAAGTATTTCATGGATTTGGCCTATTATTGTTTGGGAATTTTTATTGGAAACAAACTTTGAGCTAAAATATCATTTGATCTTCCTTCATTTGTTTGTTCAAATCAAAACCAAAACTACTCCCTAAAACTCCTTCCTAAAACCATAATGTAAATTTCAACCAAATATTCCATCAAAATTAAATAAAATTAGCTAACAATCAATAACATGCATCGGTATCTTAAAATCAATGATGACATATTAGATGCATGTTTCCCCCCTGTCTCTAATTTGAATGTTTGCTCTTTTTTCTTTGAAATCAAATTAACTCCATCAAGAGAACCCATTTCAATAATGAAGATTTCTAGAAAATCCCCCATTTCTTAAATATCTTTCATGAATCAAGAGAACCCAATTTAAAAATGGGAAATTTTAGAAGAATGAGGAATTTCAAAAATTCCCATTTCTAACCTTACCATTTCTAAAAGATATTTTTTGGAAAAATCACCTAATAAAAAATCCCGCGCAACACCTAAAATTATTTAGAACCGATACATAGAGGGGAGAGAGACTTCGATGAGCGACGGAGCCGGAGCTCATCTATCACCAATTTGGGATTTTTGGAGAGAGAGAGAGAGAGAGAGAGAGAGAGAGAGAGAGAGAGATTTCATGGGGGCTTATGGATTTTGTTCCATGGGGGCCTTAAAGGGGGGCTTACTAATATGTAGGTCCGCGCCTGGGTCATGTGATGATGGCTTCATAGTCAGAGTTGAGGCCACTAAGGAGATTGGAAGCCAGATTAGAATCGGCCATGGGGGCCTTAAAGGGGGGCTTACTAATATGTAGGTCCGTGCCTGGGTCATGTGATGATGGCTTCATAGTCAGAGTTGAGACCACTAAGGAGATTGGAAGCCAGATTAGAATCGGAAACAAGTTGGGCAATAACACCAAGATTGTCTACAATGGACCTCTTTTTTCCGAATATGTTCAGACATGGAAAGAGACCGTTTCTTGAGGGTGTGAAGTTGGTATTTAAGAGTCATGAAATACCAACTTATAGTTTAGAGCTTTTAGTAAATGTCTTTTTTCACACCAATTTAGGGACTGTATATATACAATATGAGAGGAGTTGTGACAAAAAGAGATGGATAAGATACAACTTGTGAAACAGATAACAACTAATAGTCATGGGATATGAAACGGCTGTCGACTGTTTCTTCTTGACAGTTGATCACCGTCAATTAGAAGCTTAAAAAGGTGTATAAAATCAGATAAATAGGATTAAATTATTTTTTCATTTTTCATATATTTTTCAAATATAATGAAACTTTACAAGTTTAAAGAATGGGTAGGGTATTTGAAACTTGCTATTCTGTATGCAAGCCTGGTCAATCCTACTGATGTTCCTCGTGGCTGGAAAGGGGAACATTTTAAAACTTCTGCTGAAAGTTGGAAGGTTATGACTGAAACAATTGCATTAATTGTTCCCTGACCATTCCATTGAAGAGATCTGATGAGTATCGTATCATATTATCTTCATGCGGTGAAATGTAGGACTGGCAGAGTTGGTGGTTTGTGAGTTTCACCTTGGTGCCTTTCTTACAACAGTTCAATAAAAAAAAACAGTTCTTCGTTTTTGGGTGTTTATTTCGATCAGAATGGGTTTTGGTTTGGCTGTCGCCTTGGGTCCAATGAATCCCGCAATTAAAAAAGAGAGAAATAAAGGGCTAAGTTGCATCCATGGGGCCCAAACATTAGTCCATGTATCAAAACAGTATATCCCATATTTGAGTGAATAAAATCTGTGTGGACTGCTTCTACCGAAACCGATGTTACACCCCTCCTCGGTAACAGCGCCGATCAGAAAAGGCCTTAACCCCCTTCTCTCCGGCATAGCAGCGTCTCAGCCTTTGTCGAGGTGGGACTGGTCCCGGTAGAAGTACCGACCATGTCCTGCCGAGCTCGACCTCGCGCTGGCATCCCAGTCCGATCTCGGGTATAGCTGACCCCGGCGTCTTCTCCAGTTCGGCCCCTCTGCCGAGGTGAACACCGGGCTTCCAGTTCCCATTATGAGATGGGACGGGTACTTTGTAGGGAGTCCCTGTCAGGCAGGGCGGCCACCGGCCATTGATAAGGGCTCGTTCCTATCAACAGATCACATCCACATTTATGTGAGGGATTTGAGGGGAGGTCTGATGGGACAAGTATCCTCACCTACCCCCACTAAGGATCCCAGGTGTGGGCTGATGGGACAAGTATCCTCACCTACCTCCACTGTGGAACCTTCCACTCTCCTCTATATATGCCTGCATGAAGAGTCATGAACAGGTACATGCAAGATACAGCCTGCACTGTTATTCTGCTAACATCCTCTTCTTCCCCACTTCACCCTAGTTCAGTGACTGCACTAACTCAGGCGTCGGAGTGCCTTTGGCTGACAGCAACCTCGGGCCCTGACCGCTGTTTTCTCTTCCCTTTCAGATTTCAGATCGGCAGAGACGCTCTTGTTCAGCTAAACAACCTCTCTGTAAACCCTCATCATCAACTAAACCAAGTCCGTAATAATTAGGCACGCACAATTGGCGCCGTCTGTGGGAAACGATCTGAAAATTCCATATTTTCATCCCAACAGCTATGCCTCCTAAGGCTCAGAAGGGAAAGAGCGTTGCTAGACCGTCTAGGTCTAAGCAGCCAGAAACATTTCTGCCTCTCATGCCGCCTCCACTGGTGACAGACCAGGCAGGAGCGTTGGTGACGAGCTCGCGAAGAGATACCAGGCAAGCACCACCCAACCCTCCTCCGAAAGGAGTGGGAGGAGAACCTGGCATGCGGAGTGTAGGTTCACCCGTCACAGTGACACACTCGTCGTCGAGAGGTGCAGCAGCGTCTTCTCGGCGCGATCCTGTATTAGAGCGGGCTCGGCCGAATACCTCTCAGGCGGAGCGTCCGCGCCTGGAGGTTGTTCTCAACGTGCCACCTCGTAAGGACGTTCCTCCTCAGGAACGGCCCCTACGAAGTGGGGCTCCTGTGCAGTCTCCTCCTCGTCGGTCTTCTCACGAGGACCACATGGAAGAGGATCACATCCACCTCGGTGATGAAGGTGACGACGACATGGCCCTAGAGGACGATGTTGAGGCCCAAGCCGAAGCGATCAAGGCTCAAAACCTCATCATTGAAGAACAAAAAGAGCAGATCCTCCAGCTTCAGCGACAGCTTGAGCCAAAGGGCCAAGTCCAGCCCGAAGCCTCTCACACGCCTCCACCTCGGCAACGAGCTCGTCTGGGTCCCCGGGGTCGACCAGACCTAAGGGATCAACTGAATGAAAGGCGTGCCCGAGCTCGCGAAGAAGGCTCGAGTAACACCCACGCCAGCGCCGACCAGCATCAGCGCCAGAAACAAAGGCGAGAGACCAGGGACCCCGACATGGCTGACTATATTGATCAGCAAATTAAGCTGGCCGTACAGCAGAGCCTGGAGCAGGCCGGCCTCGCTCGAGGTCGGTTGACTGCTAAACATGGGGACATCCACGGCACGTCTCCATTCTCTCGGGAAATCAGAGATCATCCCCTCCCTGATAAGTTCAGCGTCCCACGTTTCAATCTTTATGACGGGACGTCGGACCCCGAGGCTCATCTCCGCCACTTCACCCAGAAGATGACGGTATTCAGCGGCGACGGCGACCTTGACTGCAAGGTTTTCTCCTCCAGCTTGGGTGACCTCCCACTTCGGTGGTTCTGTGCACTTCCTGAGGGATCGATTCCGAGCTGGCCACAGCTCCGAAACTCCTTCGTCGAGAAGTTCCAAGCACACCGGGTCATCCCGAAGACCGACGCCGACCTGATCTCCATCAAGATGAGGCCGTCCGAGAACATCACTCAATTCGCCAAAAGGTTCTGGACCATCTACAGCGTGATTGAAAATTCTAACGACGACGTGGCCATTACTGCCTTCCAACAAGCTTTGCTGCCGGGCAACGAGCTTCGGAGGAAATTGGTGCGTCACCTCGCACCTTCAGTGAAGGCTCTGATGGTCCGGGTGAACCAGTACGTTGAGCAGGAAGAAGATGACGTCCGAGCTCGGGAGAGCCATAATCTTTGGCCGGAGGGCCGAACGGAGGGCCGTCCCACGAGGAGAGAGAGGAGGCGTACAAAGAAAGAGGTGGATCGAAATAGAGAGCCATCCATCTCGGCATTACGTCCTGCCCCCACCTTGGGAGGCAGTACGAGGCCGAAACCAAGTGGCGCCTCTTACAGAGCCGTCAATACCATCTTCAAAGAGCCTATCTACAAGCTCCTCAGCAAAATCCATGCTCAGCCTTTCTTCAAATGGCCCCAGCCTATGAAAAGTGACTCCGCCTCCCGAGATCAGAGCAAGTTCTGTGCCTACCACAAAGATAGAGGACACAGAACCGAGGACTGCTATGCCTTCAAGGCGCACCTTGAAAAGCTCGTAAAAGATGGGCATCTCAGAGATCATGTCAGGGAAGAGGGCAGAGTGAACAATACTCAGCAACGCCACCCCGACGATCAAGACAGCGGTGAGCCTATAGGGACCATCGACGTCATTCACCTGGCTCCTGCCCCCAGGGGCAGTGATCGAGCCCGTGCCGAGGCCAGGAAGGCCCAGCACAGCAAGCATGTGATGACGGCCGAGCTCGGTCCCTCGGCAAAGAAAGCACGTGTGGAGAGGCCAAAAATCTGGTTCTCTGATAAAGACTTGGCCGGGGTCCAGCTACCCCACAATGATCCTCTTCTTTTGACTATGAGGTTACATAACTTCAATGTCAAAAGGATCCTAGTGGACCCCGGGAGCTCCTTAGAAATCCTCTACTTGGATTGCTTCAGGAGGATGGGCCTGAAAGAGGAGGACCTGCAGGAAGCCCGCACCCCGCTGGTGGGTTTTAGCTCCAAGACTGTATATCCAAAAGGGAAGATCTCCCTCGAGGTCGAGGTCGGAGGAGCCCCCATGACAGCAGACTTCCTGGTGGTGGATGCACCATCTCCATACAATGCCATCATGGGAAGAGCCTGGCTTCATAACATGGAGGCCGTACCCTCGACCCATCACCAGAAGCTCAAGTTCCCGTTACAGACCGAGGACGGGGGCTTTGAAGTTATCATAGTCCGCGGCGACCAAGATATGGCCAAGGAATGTCTCATGGCCGTGGTCCCCGGAGATACACAGCCACATCGAGTCCACATGACCGAGCTGGAAGCTGAGCTCGACGCTGTGGGCTGAACTCCCGAACAGAAGAGCATTGAGGACCTCACCCAGGTCGGGATCGATCCCAGCGATCCAGAAAGGTTCTTCCTGCTCGGTAACCAACTTGCTGACGAGGAGAGGGCCAGGATGCTCGACTTCCTGTTGCAAAATAGGGAGGTCTTCGCCTGGACCCCATATGAAATGTCCGGCATCAGCCCCGAGGTCATAAGCCACAAGCTGAATGTAGATCCCCAGCATAAACCTGTTGTCCAAAAGATTCGCAGGTCGGGTACCCAACAGGCAGAGGCTGTGACCAAGGAGGTCAACAAATTACTGGACGCTGAGGCTATCCGTGAAGTCCACTACCCTGTGTGGTTGGCCAACAGGGTTGTGGTAAAAAAGAAGGATGGGAGCTGGAGGGTCTGTGTAGACTTCACCGACCTCAACAAAGCCTGTCCCAAAGACAGCTTTCCTCTACCGAAGATAGACCAGCTGATCGACGCCACTGCCGGCCATGAGAGGATGAGTTTCCTCGATGCCTACCGAGGTTACCATCAAATTCCAATGCATGAGCCTGATCAAGAAAAAACCGCGTTCATAACACCCAGGGGCACCTACTGCTACAAAGTAATGCCCTTCGGGTTAAAAAATGCCGGTGCCACTTACCAGAGGCTGGTGACCAAGATGTTTCAGGACCAGCTCGGCAGGACGATCGAGGTCTATATCGATGATATGGTCGTTAAGTCTAAACGGTCACAGGACCACTTGACTGACTTACATCAAACCTTCTCCATCCTCAAGAAATACCAGCTCAAGTTGAACGCCTCCAAATGTGCATTTGGCGTTGGCTCGGGCAAGTTCCTGGGCAGCCTAGTTACTAGGCGAGGAATCGAGGCCAATCCCGATCAGATCTCGGCACTCAGAGCCCTGCAGAGTCCGAACTCGATAAAACAGGTTCAGAGACTTACCGGGATGGCGGCAGCACTGAACCGCTTCATCAGCCGAACTTCGGATAAATGCCATCCCTTCTTCCAGCTCTTGAAAAAGAGCTCCGGGTTCAAATGGACCCCGGAATGCGAAAGCGCTCTCCAGGAGCTCAAAGTGTACCTTTCCTCCCCTCCTCTGCTTTCCACCCCGGTACGGGGTGAGGTCTTATACCTATATCTGGCAGTTTCGGACCATGCAGTAAGCTCTGTACTCGTAAGAGAAGATAACAGGCAGCAAAGACCCATCTATTACACAAGCAAAAACCTGCTGGATGCCGAAACGAGATACCTGCCATTGGAGAGGCTCGCATTTGCACTCGTCAGTGCGTCCCGCAAGCTCTCCCACTACTTCCTGACATACTCCATAGTGGTCGTGACAGAGCACCCACTCAAGTCCCTCTTCCGAAGAGCAGACTTCTCAGGCAGAGTGTCTAAATGGGCTGTCGAACTCAGGCAATATGATATCAATTATCAGCCCCGAACGGCCATTAAAGCCCAAGTACTGGCAGACTTCATCGTGGAATTCACCTCTCCTAGTTCGGCACCGAGCCATCTCGACACCGAACTGGGGGGCAAGGAGGTGAGAACTTCGGCCGAGACCGAACAGGAGCGGTCCTGGAAACAGTTCCTCGACTCATCTTGGAAAGTCTTCGTCGATGGGTCCTCCACCTCCAAAAGGGCTGGCGCTGGCATAGTCCTCCAATCTCCGGAGGGCCTCGTCATTGAACAAGCCCTGACTCTTGACTTCAAAGCATCTAACAATGAGGCTGAGTACGAAGCACTAATTGCAGGGCTGGGCAGCGCAGAAATCCTGGGAGCACAACAACTAGTGATCTTCAGCGACTCACAGCTGGTCACAAGCCAACTCAATGGAGATTACCAGGCCCGCGATGACAGGATGGCAGCCTACCTAGCCCACACCAAGCAACTTCTATCTCGTTTCCAAAAGGCTGAAGTCAGGCAGATAGGCAGAGACTCCAACTCTCACGCCGATGCCCTTGCAAATCTGGCCTCTGCCGTCGAGGCAGGAAGAAAAAGAACTGTCGAAGTGGAAGCACTGGACAGACCGAGCATACAACTTCAACCGCCTCGACAGATTATGTGCATTGACCTCGGTCCGAGCTGGATGGATGAACTTATCTCCTACCTCAAGAATGACCAGCTGCCCGAGGACAAGGACCAAGCCCACAAAATCAGGCTGAAGGCAGCCCGATTTTGGCTCTCTCCGGACGGTAAACTCTACAAAAAGTCCTACAATGGCCCTTACCTCCAGTGCGTTCATCCAAGCAAAGTCGAGGACTTCCTTTATGAAATCCATGAAGGGATCTGTGGCAGCCACATCGGAGGTCGGTCACTCGCCTACCGAGCTATCAGCCAGGGGTACTGGTGGCCCTATATGCAGAAGGATGCACAGGTCTACGCCAGGAAATGTGAGAAGTGCCAGAAGTTCGCTCACTCTCTCCATCAGCCAGCGCACGACTTGAGCCCTCTTTCCAGCCCCTGGCCCTTCGCCCAATGGGGACTGGACCTCGTGGGACCACTCCACCGAGCTCCAGGGAACAAAAGATGGTTGATCGTAGCAACTGACTACTTCACCAAGTGGATAGAAGCCGAAGCGCTCTCCTCCATCACTTAGAAGGATACCAAAAACTTCGTGTGGAGAAGCATCGTAACTAGATTCGGAGTGCCTCGAACCTTGGTCACGGATAACGGGACCCAGTTCGACTCCAATTTCTTCAGAAGCTTCTGTCAAGACCTTGGCATCAGGAACTACTATTCTACCCCGGCCTACCCCTAGAGCAATGGGCAGGCTGAAATTTCGAACAAGGTGGTGCTTGATGGATTCAAAAAGAGACTAGATCGAGCCAAAGCCAGATGGGTAGAGGAACTTCCAAGTGTCCTTTGGGCATACAGGACTACCCCGAGGCGCTCGACCTCGGCAACTCCCTTCTCCCTAGCCTACGGAATGGAAGCTGTAATTCCACTTGAGGTCGGTCTCCCCACCCTCAGGTCGGAACTGTTCGACCGAGGCCAAAATGATGCAAACCTCGCCACAGAGCTCGACTTGGCTGAGGAGCGAAGGGATGCCGCGGCCATCCGCCTCGCTTCCTACCAACGACCGTTGGCTAGAGGGTACAATCAAAGGGTCAGAGAGCGAAAGTTCTCCCCTGGAGAATTGGTCTTGAAAAAGACTCTTCCAGCAGATAGGAATCCCAGCGAAGGAAAGTTCGCACCGAACTGGCATGGGCCATTTAAGGTGACTTCGGTAGCTGGGCAGTCCGCATATAGGCTTGAGGATATGGAGGGCAGAGAGCTGCCACGCCCATGGAATGCCACCCACCTCAAGAAATTCTATTTTTGAGATGTAATCGGATTCGGGAAGTTAATAAACCAGTTCTTTTTATAGAATACGTTTTTTCTTTCCAAGTTGTCTCCTATTCTCGAAGAAATGGCCAAGTTATGGAACTCGGCATATACCTACAGCTCGGTCACAGAATCGACTTGTATTCTTTGTTCGGTTACAATAGTTAGCTACTTCGGCCCAGTCAATGGACCAGTCAAGTTCTGATTATAAAACCAGACTTAGCTTTGGTCAGAGGACCAAGCGCCCTCAGTTTTACCGAGATCGATGCTTGTTATGGTTGCAAAATCAATACGGCACCTCGGGTTACAACTTTACTACATCAAATTCGGCTGCGACCGAGCTCATTTACTTTGTCTTATTTCCTATTATTTATTCTGGTTGTTAAGCCAAACGCATAAAGAAAGGAAAAAAGAAAAGAAAAATTCGCTACAAATGTTCAAAGTTGGATGCAAAGCCAATTTCATTTCATAAATGAGAAAGGTTACAATTTTTCCCAACAAAAAGAAATACAAAATCTCCCTCCAATACAAAAAAAAAAAAACAAAAACAAAGTTACATCATATCTTTTTCAAGCCACGGCCCCCTCGGCGCCATCAGCAGCAGCGTCTTCCACGACTTCGGCAACCACTTGTCCGGCGTCGGTGTCCGCGTCGAGTCCAGGGGCAGGGTCTTCGGTTTCCCTGACTGGGACCTCAGGAGCTCGGTTCGGTGCGGGCTGAGGAGGAGGAAACTGGGGGATCTCTGTATACACAGGGCTGTCCTCAGGGACCCCTGCTGCTCTCAACGAGCTCGTCCACCCCAGCCTCCAGGCCTTCAGGCTGACCCTCTTGACTTGGGCAACATACTGTTCGGTGGCCTCTGCCACCCCTTCGTCGAAAGACTTGTCGACATCAGCCCGCAGTTTGTCAGCATCAGCGCGGAGTTCAGCCTCCACCTCCTCCCACCTCTTTTCAAGCTCGGCCGTTGCCTGAACTTGGTTTTCCAATTCCGCCCTGACCTTATCAAGCTCGTCTCTGAGGCCCATGGCGCACGCTTCCTGCTCGGCTGCCTTCTGTTTTATTTGGCTGAGCTTGGCCTCGAGTTCCACTTCCCTCTTCTCCGCCCTCTCTGCCCGAGCGGTGCTCTGTTGGACTTTCTCCGCCAACACCAGCCCCCTTTGCAGGATCTGAGGAAACAAGTGTTACGCGGGGGTCAATATCAAAAGTACAGAAATCAAAGAAGAAATGCAAAGCTCAGAAGTGGGAATTACCCTGAGGGCGTCGGCCATCTGGGCCACATCCAGCTCCACCTCGCTCAGCTTCCAGTGTTCTGCCATGTCTCCAGGCAGAGCGCAGGCGTGCGCGAGGGCACTGACAACAGAAGTGCCATCATTCAGCCGGCCGTCCGACGACAGCGACTGGCCATCCTCCAGCAGGAAACTAGGGTTCCAGATCGGAGGGCCGAGCAGCGGCGAGTACCGAGAAGCAGGGTTGGGCTCATCCCCGACTGGGTCCGCAACCCTGGGCCTTTTTCCCAGCCAAACCGAATCCCGACGAGATTTGGTGGAACGCTCGGTCGCTGCTGAAGGCTGAAGAGGAGATTGAACTGGGGGAGAGACGACTGTATCCTCCAAGTTCGGAGGGAGAGCGGTCCCCAAAGAGGTGGGCGAGTCTCCGAAGATGACTTCATCAAGACTTAGAACGGCCGCACGACGTCGCCCCATCTCGGCCTCTTCGTCCGATTCAGAAGATGGGAGAATCACAAGGTCCTCTTGCTGAACCCCCTCGGACTCGCTCTCCGACTGACTTTCCTCTTCGGAGTCGGTCCCTGCAGCGGTCTGGACGTGCGAAGGACCGGCTTCGGCTGAAGCTCCAGAAGGTATGGTCTCGGGGGGCACTTGCGCAGGCCCTTCGGCTGGAGCTGTTTGCTCCTCGGCTTCGGCAAGGGTTAAGACTTGCTCCCCCCTGAGGTTCTCGTGCCGTCTTCTTATAAAAGATAGGTACACGGGCTCGTACCCAAGAAGGACTGAGGCAGATCGGGTTCGGTGACCCTTGTAACTATAAATCCTTTTTAACCAGGCGACGTTTCGTCGCCACCCGGAGTTCTTCCTCTGCCGTTTTCTCTCCGTATGACCTGCACAACAAGCAATTAGGCATCAGTTCGGCAGAACGAAACTACATCAGAAGATTAGAAATTGAGATATTTACTCAGTGGTACTCCGAGACGACCGGGTACGTGGTTCACCCTGGGTTCTCCGGGGGCATACTCCCAGTTCCCGGTGACGTAAAGGCAGTCATTCCCGGCGTATTTTGTGTTGTCCTCGAGCTCGTTGATTATGGGAATCTCCTTCGACCGAACTCGCAGGTAGTATGCGTCGTCCTTTGGAGATCGACAGAGGTTATACACATCCTCAATGTCCTCGACGCCAAGGTCGGTTCCCAATATCCTATTGAGTTCAGCTATACCCATGATTATCTTGTAACCATTGGACATTAGTTGGCAGGGGGTAAGGTTCCACCTCCTGAGACAAGCCCTCAGGAGGGGATGGACTGGGAATCTCACCCCGCCCTCGATTATGGCTACTAGTGGAAAGGGCATCCACCCCTCTACAAGAACCCGTGGTCGGCTTCGGTCACCAGGCCCGTCCGCCCTAATCTGGACGTTCTCTGGTATCTGGTATTGTTTCCTAAGCTCAGCTAGGGTAAGCTCTGTGTCTATCCAATGTCTAAAATCCCCCATCTTCCCCAGCCTAGACCGGAATACAGGTGACGGCGACGGAGAAGAAGGACAGAGTACACGCCCCCAAAAAGAAAAAGACCCCAGAGAAGAAAAAATGTCAGAAAGGCAGAAAGGAACTCACTAGGACACAGGGCCGGAAGGAATGTAGGGACAACGGAAAACTCTAAACTTCAGAAGGCGAACAGAGGGGCTTCTCGGACGACGAGGCTTCAGGCAACTCTCAGGCAAAAGCTCCAAGCACAGTAACAGCAAAAGTGGTCCTCCTTCGAGGACTAGGGTTTTTATACAGGGATGGGGATCTCTTCGTATCCCGAAAGGCATGTGCAGACACCGCCTCGAGCACGCCACCCGTCTCCTCGATAAGACGTAATGGCCATCAGGGACCTGACACGTGGCAGCATCACAACGCCTTCATGATGATATGGTTGGGTTATTAAACCGCCTCCAGACAGCCAGGCGCTATTTAAAGCGCCTCGGAAAGCGAAGCGGCACCCCACGCCTTTTTGTAAGCTACGGGATCGGTTTCGGGAAAGTCCCATCCTATCACTCCCAACCCCGTGGTCTCCTTGACCCCCCGAAGTCAGGAGCAGGGGGCAATTGTGTGGACTGCTTCTACCGAAACCGATGTTACACCCCTCCTCGGTAACAGCGCCGATCAGAAAAGGCCTTAACCCCCTTCTCTCCGGCATAGCAGCGTCTCAGCCTTTGTCGAGGTGGGACTGGTCCCGGTAGAAGTACCGACCATGTCCTGCCGAGCTCGGCCTCGCGCTGGCATCCCAGTCCGATCTCGGGTATAGCTGACCCCGGCGTCTTCTCCAGTTCGGCCCCTCTGCCGAGGTGAACACCGGGCTTCCAGTTCCCATTATGAGATGGGACGGGTACTTTGTAGGGAGTCCCTGTCAGGCAGGGCGGCCACCGGCCATTGATAAGGGCTCGTTCCTATCAACAGATCACATCCACATTTATGTGAGGGATTTGAGGGGAGGTCTGATGGGACAAGTATCCTCACCTACCCCCACTAAGGATCCCAAGTGTGGGCTGATGGGACAAGTATCCTCACCTACCTCCACTGTGGAACCTTCCACACTCCTCTATATATGCCTGCATGAAGAGTCATGAACAGGTACATGCAAGATACAGCCTGCACTGTTATTCTGCTAACATCTCTTCTTCCCCACTTCACCCTAGTTCAGTGACTGCACTAACTCAGGCGTCGGAGTGCCTTTGGCTGACAGCAGCCTCGGGCCCTGACCGCTGTTTTCTCTTCCCTTTCAGATTTCAGATCGGCAGAGACGCTCTTGTTCAGCTAAACAGCCTCTCTGTAAACCCTCATCATCAACTAAACCAAGTCCGTAATAATTAGGCACGCACAAAATCTAAACAAATGGACTAAGATAGCCCAAACATTAGCCTATGTATCAACCAAGAATTACCCATATCAAGGACCGACGAATTGATAACATATATTCCAACTACTAGTTCAACTTGATTGAAAGAGACAAATAAGGTCTCCTTCTTGCTCCGGATGGTGACAACATTCATGGCAATGAATAAACCTAGAAGTCTATCAAGCTGTGGCCCCAAAAAATATTTATAAATTTATATGGAATTTTCATAAAAAAAAGTCTTTCCTGATCATTTAAAAGAAGGGAATTTTAACAGTGCCCACATTTATGTAAAATCCAGCAATTTAATCGAAATATATACGTACAAGCCCAGAATTAACTATTATGATGTGGGCTTGTAGCTGTCACTCTCTCCCACGTAAACAGAGGCCCAAAGGTAAAAAACAGACACCTCCAGAGTGGGTCTGTAGCAAAATCCAGACAGAGAATCAGAACAGGCAAAATCTAAGATGTGGCGTTCTTAGGATGAAAATATTCCAATTATCCGAATCCAAAGGACCAAGGCAGGACAATATTAATAACTCTTTAATGTGGACCCGAATAAAACTGGAACGGGTCAGAGTTTGGTTCCATAGGGTTTATAACTCAACAGCCCAACACCTAAAAACCACCACAGTGCCTATGTGGTTTAGGTCGAAATCCAAACCACTCAAAATCGCTGTCGCTCTTATAATGGCTCTAGGCCAAACCTCAGTCCAATTTGAGTTGAGCCCACCAATTGAAAAATGCCTTTATGGTTAGTGGAAGTTTTTGAGAATTTTCACATTGGCCCCTCCAGGAAAGTTTATATTTTGACAGTGGCCCCTCAAAGGCGTATTTTCTGGTTTGCCACTGCCCACCATCATACTGATCAGTCAAATTGGATCTTCAAAGGTGATGGCCTTACCTTAATTAATGCACCTCCTTTAATAGCAATGAAGCTGCTGGCTTCCTTTTTGCCGAGTTGAGAGGGAGCCGGCTAGAACGGCAAGATTGACTATCTATATATTTATAATGATTAATAATTAATGCCCTTTAAAGTTTACTGATCCATAAACGGTTATGCCTACGTATGCATGCTCGAGACGCTAAAAAGACCCAACAACCGTAGATAATAAAAACCAAAAGCTGAGGTCTCATGAACACACAAGATAGACTTTTATTTCACTTTCATTTGAACCCATACAGGACTCAAAACATCTTATTCTGGATAGTATTTATGTGTAATATTTAATCTCATCCATTAGAGATGAGTTAGAGAGGCTCATGGGCAAAACACAACCCTGTAGTTAGCCCCAGAAGGACAAGTAAATGTGCTAGTTTGATCATCCTTTGGATAACTGTAAGCATCTGGGCATCTGTCCTTGAAGAACCTTGAGTAAGTGGTGGGTCCACAGCTCCCTGAGTTGCAACAATACTGATCAGTCTTAAAAACTGTACATGGGTTGTTGCATCCACCCGGGGCCTTTAGTTCATTCGGGCACTGGCCGTTGATGTCAGCGGTGCACTTGATGCCTCGGGTGCAGCCACCTGAGGTGGGGCTAAAGTCCATCGGAACGTTGAACCCGTCAACGAGAGAGATGTCGAAGAAGTCTAGGTTACTGAATTGCTTTAGAGCAAATTCGGCCAGTGTATTGGGTGGTTGCCCATAGGCAGTGCATCGGAGGAGCCCCCCACAGTCGCCAGTCTGGCACCGGCCCCGGCCACTTGCATCGAAGTTGCACCCAGTTCGGGGCCATATGCGGGCCCCGGTGGTACCTGGGTTCACAGTGATGGTCCATGACTGGCCCGAATTGAGCTGTTGGCCACCGCCAACAGGGACCGCAGCGGCCCAAACAGTGTAGGGGCACCGATTTGTAATCACAAATGTGGCTGCATTGGTGGAGATGAAGAGTGTGTGGAGTGATTACATAATACCAAGGTAATCTCCTGCCTCGGCACTGAAATACCAATTAGGGGTTACTCCGGCCTGATTTATTCCAGTTCGGCAAAAGTGCCACCTGTCACCAAGTTGGAGTTGGATTCGGTCTTCTTACTGGCCTCGTTCATTACGGGCTCTGTCCCGAGCGCCTCGGTACCGATGCCCGACCTCCTGCATCTCCTGATCTCGGTAATTTCCATCTCGGTCTACTTGACCGAGATGGGTGTTGTCCGTCCAGATCTCCATTATGAGATGGGATGGCTACATGGCAGAGCCTCCCTGACAGAAGGTGGCCGCCAAATACTGATAAGGGACCTTCCCTATCACGTCCACATTTATGTGAGGGGTTTGAGGAGACGTCCGATGGGACAAGTATCCTCACCTACCATCCTAGGAGTAGGGCTGATGGGACAAGTATCCTCACCTACCTCCACTATGGAACTTTCTACTCTCTCCTACATATACCTGCATGAGAGCCCCATAAGAGGTACGCAATATACAGTTTACATCCTGTTTATTTCACCCACATCTTCTTCCTCACTTCACCCTAGTTCAGTGACTGCACTAACTCAGGCGTCGGAGTGCCTTTGGCTGACAGCAGCCTCGGGCCCTGACCGCTGTTTTCTCTTCCCTTTCAGATTTCAGATCATCAGAGACGTTCTTATTCAGCAAAACAGCCTCTCTGTAGACCCCCATCATCACTCAAACTAAGTCCGTAATTTTTAGGCACGCACAATTTGGCGCCGTCTGTGGGGACTGAACTGAAAATTCCATATTTTCATCTAGACAGCCATGCCTCCTAAGGCTAAGAAGGGAAAGAGCGTTGCTGGACCGTCCAGGTCCAGGCAGCCGGAGACATTCTTGCCTCTCATGCCGCCTCCACTGGTGACGAACCAGGCAGGGGCATTAGTAACAAGCCAGCAAAGAGATACCAGGCAAACACTATCCAACCCTTAGTCGAGCGGAGGGGGAACCTGGTATTCGAAGTGTCGGGTCACCTGTCACGGTGACACACTCATCGTCGAGAGGTGCACCAGCGTCTCCTCGGCACGATCATATAGCAGAGCGAGTTCGGCCAACAACCTCTCAGGCAGAGCGTCCACGTCTGGAGGTTGTTTTCACTGCGCCACCTCGTAAGGACTTTCCTCCTCAGGAGTAGTCCCAACGAGGTAGGGCTCCTGTGCGGTCTCATCCTCATCAGTCTCAAAACGAGGACCATATGGAAGAGGACCACGTCCACCTCGGTGATGAGGGTGACGATGACATGGCCCTAGAGGAAGATGACGATGTTGAGGCCCAAGCTGAAGCCATCAAGGCTCAAAACCTCGTCATCGAAGAACAAAAGGAGCAGATCCTCCAGCTTCAGCGGCAGCTTGAGACAAAGGACGGAACCCTGCCTGAAGCCTCTCACACGCCTCCACCTCGGCAGCAGGCTCGGCGGGGTCCCAAGAGTCAGCCAGATCTAAGGGAGCAACTAAACCAGAGGCGTGCCCGAGCACGCGAAGAAGGCTCAAGTAACACCCACGCCAGCGCTGACCTGCAACAGCGCCAGAGACAAAGGCTGGAAGTCGGGGCTGACCCCTACATGGCTGACTACATTGATCAGCAAATTAAGCTGGCCGTGCAGCAGAGCCTGGAGCAAGTCGGCCTCGCTCGAGGTCGGTTGGCCACTAGGCATAGTGACATCCACGGCGCATCTCCATTTACTCAGGAAATCAGAGATCATCCTTTTCCTGATAAATTCAACGTCCCACGCTTCAATCTCTATGACGGGACGTCGGATCCCGAAGCTCATCTCCGACACTTCACCCAGAAGATGTCGGTATTCAGCGGTGACGGCAACCTCAATTGCAAGGTTTTCTCCTCCAGCTTGGGCGACTTCCCGCTTCGGTGGTTCTGTGCACTCTCCGAGGGATCGATTTCGAGCTGGCGACAGCTCCGAAACTCCTTCGTCGAGAAGTTTCAAACACACCGGGTCATCCCGAAGACTGACGCCGACCTAATCTCTATCAAGATGAGGCCGACCGAGAATATCACTCAATTCGCCAAAAGGTTCTGGACCATCTACAGCGTAATCGAGAATTCCAATGACGAGGTAGCCGTCACGGCCTTCCAACAAGCTTTGCTACCAGGCAATGAGCTTCGGAAGAAATTGGTGCGCCGCCCCGCGATTTCAGTGAAGGCACTCATGGCCCGGGTGAACCAGTACGTTGAGCAAGAAGAAGATGAGGTCCGGGCTCGGGAGAGCCATAACCTTTGGCCCCCGCGCCCAGAGGGCCAACCTTCGGAGGGCCGACCTTCGGAAGGCCGACCTTCAAGGAGGGAGAAAAGGCTTGCTAAGAGGGAGGCGGACCGAAGTAGAGAACCATCCAGCTCGGTAACGCGTTTTGCTCCCAGCTCGGGAGGCAGCGCAAAGCCGAAGTCGAGTGGCGCCCCTCACAAAGCCGTCAACACCATCTTCAAGGAGCCCATTTACAAACTCCTCGGAAAGATCCAAGCTCAGCCCTTTTTCAAATGGCCCCAGCCTATGAAAAGCGACGCTGCCTTACGAGATCAGAGCAAGTTCTGTGCCTATCACAAAGATAGGGGACACAGAACCGAGGATTGCTATGCCTTCAAGGCGCACCTTGAAAAGCTCGTGAAAGATGGGCACCTCAGAGATCATATCAAAGAGGAGGGTAGAGTAAACCAGGCCCAGCAGCACCACCTCGATGACAGAGATAGCGATGGCCCTATAGGGACCATCGATGTCATTCACCTGGCCTCCGCTCCCAGAGGCAGTGATCAAGCGTGTGCCGAGGCCAGGAGGGCCCAGCACGGCAAGCATGTGATGAGGGCCGAGCTCGGTCCCTCCGCAAAGAATGCACGTGTCGAGAGACTAAAAATTTGGTTCTCTGACAAAGATTTGGCCGGGGTCCAGCTACCCCACAATGATCCTCTTCTCCTGACTATGAGGTTACAGAACTTCAATGTCAAAAGGATCCTAGTGGACCCCGGGAGCTCCTCAGAAATCCTCTATTTTGACTGCTTCAAAAGGATGGGCCTGAAAGAGGAGGACCTGCAGGAAGCTCGCACTCCGTCGGTGGGTTTCAGCTCCAAGACAGTATATCCAAAAGGGAAGATCTCCCTCAAGGTCGAGGTCGGAGGAGCCCCCATGACGGCAGACTTCCTGGTGGTGGATGCACAATCTCCATACAATGCCATCATGGGAAGGACCTGGCTTCATAACATGGAGGCTGTACCCTCGACCCATCACCAGAAGCTAAAGTTCCTGTTACAGAACAAGAACGGGAGCTTCAAAGTTATCATAGTCCGCGGCGACCAAGATATGGCCAAGGAATGTCTCATGGCCGTGGTCCCCGGAGATACAGAGCCACAGCGAGTCCACATGACCGAGCTCGAAGCTGAGCTTGACGCTGTGGGCCGAACTCCCGAGCAGAAGAGCGTTGAGGACCTCACCCAGGTCGGGATCGACCCCAGCGATCCAGAGAGGTTCTTCCTGCTCGGCAGTGAACTTGCTGACAAGGAAAGGGCCAGGATGCTCGACTTCCTGTTGCAAAATAGAGAGGTCTTCGCTTGGACCCCATATAAAATGTCTGGCATCAGCCAGGAGGTCATAAGCCACAAACTGAATGTAGATCCTCAGCATAAACCTGTTGCCCAAAAGATTCGAAGGTCGGGTACCCAACAGGCAGAGGCTGTGACCAAGGAGATTAACAAATTATTGGAAGCTGAAGCTATCAGAGAAGTCCACTACCCTGTGTAGTTAGCCAACACGATTGTGGTGAAAAAGAAGGATGGGAGCTGGAGGGTCTGCGTAGACTTCACCGACCTTAACAAAGCCTGTCCCAAAGACAGCTTTCCTCTGCCAAAGATAGACCAGCTGATCGACGCCACTGCCGGGCATGAGAGGATGAGTTTCCTCGATGCCTGCCGAGGTTACCATCAAATTCCAATGCATGAGCCTGATCAAGAAAAAACCGCGTTCATAACACCCAGGGGCACCTACTGTTACAAAGTAATGCCCTTCGGGTTAAAAAACGCGGGTGCTACTTACCATAGGCTGGTGACCAAGATGTTTCAGGACCAGCTCGGCAGGACGGTCGAAGTATATATCGATGACATGGTCGTTAAGTCTAAACGGTCACAGGACCACTTGACTGACTTACATCAAACCTTCTCCATCCTCAAACAGTACAAGCTCAAGCTGAATGCCTCCAAATGTGCATTTGGCATCGGCTCGGGCAAGTTCCTGGGCAGCCTGGTTACTAGGCGAGGAATCGAGGCCAATCCTGATCAGATCTCGGTAATCAGAGCCCTACAGAGTCCGACCTCGACAAAACAGGTTCAGAGACTTACCGGGATGGCGGCAGCACTGAACCGCTTCATCAGTCGAGCCTCAGATAAATGCCATCCCTTCTTCCAGCTCTTAAAAAAGAGCTCCGGGTTCCAATGGACCCCCGAATGCGAAAGTGCTCTCCAGGAACTCAAAGTATACTTTTCTTCCCCTCCCCTGCTTTCCACCCTGGTACGAGGTGAGGTCTTATACCTATACCTGGCAGTTTCGGACCATGCAGTAAGCTCTGTACTCGTAAGAGAAGATGACAGGCAGCAAAAGCCCATCTATTACACAAGCAAAATCCTGCTGGATCCCGAAACGCGATACCTGCCGTTGGAGAAGCTCGCATTTGCACTCGTCAGTGCGTCCCGTAAGCTCTCCCACTACTTCCTGACATATTCCATAGTGGTTGTGACAGAACACCCGCTCAAGTCCCTCTTTAGGAGAGCAGACTTCTCAGGCAGAGTGTCTAAATGGGCTGTCGAACTCGGGCAATATGATATCAACTATCAGCCCAGGACGGCCATTAAAGCCCAGGTACTGGCAGACTTCATTGTGGAATTCACCTCTCCTAGTTCGGCACCGAGCCATCTCGACACCGAATTGGGGGGCAAGGAGGCGAGGACTTCGGCCGAGACCGAACAGGAGCGGTCCTGGAAACAGTTCCTCGACTCATCTTGGAAAGTCTTCGTCGATGGGTCCTCCACCTCCAAAAGGGCTGGCGCTGGCGTAGTCCTTCAATCTCCGGAGGGCCTCGTCATTGAGCAAGCCTTGACTCTTGACTTCAAAGCATCTAACAATGAAGCTGAGTATGAAGCACTAATTGCAGGGCTGGGCAGCGCAAAAATCCTGAGGGCACAACAACTGGTGATCTTCAGCGACTCACAGCTGGTCACAAGCCAACTCAATGGGGATTACCAGGCCCGTGATGACAGGATGGCAGCCTACCTAGCCCACACCAAGCAACTCCTATCTCAGTTCCAAAAGGCTGAAGTCAGGCAGATAGGCAGAGACTCCAACTCTCACGCCGATGCCCTTGCAAACCTGGCCTCTGCTGTCGAGGCAGGAAGAAAAAGAACTGTCGAAGTGGAAGCACTAGACAGACCGAGTATACAACTACAACCGCCTCGGCAGCTCATGTATATTGATCTCGGCCCGAGCTGGATGGATGAACTTATCTCCTATCTCAAGAATGACTAGCTGCCCGAAGACAAGAACCAGGCCCACAAAATCAGGCTAAAGGCAGCCTGATTCTGGCTCTCTCCTAATGGCAAACTCTACAAGAAGTCTTACAATGGCCCTTACCTCCAGTGCGTACACCCGAGCAGAGTCGAGGACTTCCTTTATGAAATCCACGAAGGGATCTGCGGCAGCCACATCGGAGGTCGGTCACTTGCTTACCGAGCTATCAGTCAGGGGTACTGGTGGCCCTATATGCAGAAGGACGCACAGGTCTATGCCTGGAAATGTGAGAAGTGCCAGAAGTTCTCCCACTCTCTCCATCAGCCAGCACATGACCTAAGTCCTCTTTCCAGCCCCTGACCCTTTGCCTAATGGGGACTGGACCTCGTGGGACCACTCCACCGAGCTCCAGGGAACAAAAGATGGTTGGTGGTAGCTACTGACTATTTTACCAAATGGATAGAAGCTGAAGCGTTGTCCTCCATCACTGAAAAGGATACCAAAAACTTCGTGTGGAGAAACATCGTAACCAGATTCGGAGTGCCTCGAGCCTTGGTCACGGATAACGGGACCTAGTTCGACTCCAACTTCTTCAAAAGCTTCTGTCAAGACCTTGGCATCAGGACCTACTATTCTACCCCAGCATACCCCCAGAGCAATGGGCAGGCTGAAATTTCGAACAAAGTGGTGCTTGACGAACTCAAAAAGAGACTAGATCGAGCCAAAGGCAGATGGGTAGAAGAACTTCCAAGTGTCCTCTGGGCGTACAGGACTACCCCGAGGCGCTCGACCTCGGTAACTCCCTTCTCCCTAGCCTACGGGATGGAAGCTGTAATTCCACTTGAGGTCGGTCTCCCCACCCTCAGGTCGGAACTGTTCGACCAAGGCCAAAATGATGCAAACCTCGCCACAGAGCTCGACTTGGCTGAGGAACGAAGGGATGCCGCAGCCATCCGCCTCGCTTCCTACCAACGACAGTTGGCTAGAGGGTACAATCAAAGGGTCAAAAAGCGAAAGTTCTCCCCTGGAGAATTGGTCTTGAAAAAGACACTTCCAGCAGATAAAAACCCTAGCGAAGGAAAACTTGCACCGAACTGGCATGGGCCATTCAAGGTGACTTCGGTAGCTGGGTGGTCTGCATACAGGCTGGAGGACATGGACGGTAGAGAGCTGCCACGTCCATGGAATGCTATGCACCTCAAGAAATTTTATTTTTAAGATGTAATCTGGTTATGGAAGTCAATAAACTGGTTCTTTTTATAGGATATGTTTTTACTTCCTGATACCATCTCCCACTCTTGAAAATAGCCAAGTTATGGAACTCGGCACTGGCCCGCAGCTCGGTTACTGAACCAGCTGTTGACACCAAAAATGTCACTTTGCCTCTTCAACATCAAGAAAGCTGCATGAAGTCGCAACCTGCCATAAATAGGCAATGCAATTTCTCCAAAAAATCAAATCTTGTCAGAATCAAACAAAAACTGCAAGATCCTTCAAGATAGCGAAGAGAAGAGTACACATGAAGTTTTGGGCCATTTCAGAATCATTTGGCCTAACTTCGCTTCTCCGACAGCTAAAAATGGCGCTCCCGGCGGCGACATCATCTGAGACATCAAAACTTCGATCAGAGCCTACGGATGACTCCATCATGTCTCAAAAGGGCTCCATGCCAAATTTCAAGTCAAACCGACAACGTTTGACCCTCCATCAATGCTCGAGCAGCAAAATCAAGCCTCCCTGCGGCGGGAACCACCGAAGCCTTCGCTCATCAAACCAAGTGCATGAGTGGCTTCAACATGCTTCCAAAAGGCTGCACGTCAAATTTCAGGTCATTCCGACAACGTTTGACCAGGTTTCGATGCTCCGAGAGAAAATCAAGCCTACCGGCGGCGGAGCAACCCGGGACCATGACATCCAAAACGGAGCCCATGGAACGTCTCAAAATGACTCCAATAGGCTCCCCGTCAAATTTCAGGTCAATCGGACATGGTTTGGCCACATATCAAAGCTCGGCATTTTCCCCGCAGCAAAATTAAGTGAAGCATCGATGAGACCCCAAACGGCTTCAAAACTCAAACAAAAGCCTATGGTTGGTCTTATTTATTGCTCAGGAGGCTTCACCTTAAATTTCAGGTCATTCCGACATCGTTTGACCAAGTTTCAGCTTCTGGCGGAAAATCAGCAGCTCTACGCGACAAAGTCTTCGGCTTTCCCGGAAAATTGGAAACTTTGCACTCTAAAAATTCAAGGATTCTCATCAGGTTTTCCACAGGGAAATCAAGCCAATAAATGAGAAGAAATTTCAGGAAAAATACAGAAGAAAACGGCGACGAAAAAGACCACAAAATGGACCAAAAACAAGGGAAAAACCCCCAGGGTCGCCGGCGACCATGGAAGTCCGGGTCACCGGATTTTTCGCCGGTGACCCGTTTTTTCGTCCTTTTTCGCTTTTCGCGCACTTTGGCCCCTGTGGTTTCCTGAAAATGTGATTTTTAGTGCTTGAAATTGACTCATGTCCTCCGACATCCGTCAAAATCACGGGTCAACCTCCAAAAGTATCAAAATCAACATTGATCGCCAACCGGTCGACCAAAAAAGTGTACTTTCCGCCCAATCGATCGAAAAATCGATAGGACAGATGTCACCGGCCCGCTCTTAGCAATCACTGTCTGAAGTTACATGTTCATCTGATGTCGATCAGCATGAAGATCCATCGATGATCATCGCCAGAAGAATTCCAGAAGACACGGCACGGCCCGCGACTCTTCGACTGCTCGGCGACCAATTAATGTGGCTAATTGACTAGCTTTATTGCAGTCATTAATTCATTTCTTTGGACGGCCCAATCAGAAGCAAGCATTTGGGAGTTACAAGTCAATTGATTCATGGCATTTAACCCATGAAACTCCTCCCATTATGGTAATTAAGGTGATTAAAAGCCCTTAATCTCCATCGGCCAATCAGATTCAAGGAAAAAGGAGTTACAAAATCAAGAAATAAATCTTGTAACTCCTCCCATTAAAGCCATTAAAGCCCATAAACTCTCCTAAATGGCTACCAAAAGCCTATAAATAGGAGAGCATTCCATTGAAATCCGGATCGATCAATCGGAGATCACTTCCAAAGCACCACAGATCCAGAAATCTGAGAGAAAGAAAAAGAGAGAAAAACTCTGCTGAAGTTCTGCACCGGCCACCACTACAAGGTGACAAAAGTCCCTTGGGGGGTACCCCCCCCCAAGGTCCTTGCCTTCTCCCGCTGCCTCCAATGGCTTAGACGTGGCTTTTCAGCCCGTCTACTTAGCTTTTTATTGGACATAGGACCTTCTCTTGGTCTTTGTCCTCTAAAAACCTGAGGTTATAGCCAAGCCAAGCGAATCAAGAGCATCCTCTGTTCTCATCTGCATGGATGATGGCGAAGCCCATACATGGCTTGCGAAGCCCAAAGGACGTAGACAGTATCCTCGCCAAAGCAAAAGAAAAGGATATACTCAAGGAGCATGGGATCAAGCCACTATATCCTTTATGGATGGACTCGGTCCCGTTCCCCACAAAATTCAAACATCCTACTCTCCAAACATATACGGGGAAAGGATCAGCCAGACAGCACGTCATCCACTTCAAGATTTTGACGGGAGCTATCGCGGATCAAGATGTACTCAAGATTCGCCTCTTTGCAAGTACCCTAAAAGGTACGGCCTTCGATTGGTACTCCACTCTTCCGGAGGACTCCATCCAAAACTGGGCCATGCTAGAGACACGCTTCCTGACCCACTTCCAAGGTGAGGATCATCCTATTACTATGGCTCAGCTCTGCAGCTTAAAACAGGGAGAGAATGAGTCGACTTATGACTTCATTCACAAGTGGAAAGCAATGGCGTACAAATGCTCGGATGTATTGCCACAAGCGTCGCTAGTCGACATCTGCCGAAACAACATGAGAGCCAGAATACGCTCCATGATCATCGGCAACAAATCAAAAAACCTGGGAGAACTCCTGGAAGCTTCTATGGAAGCTGAAACGGTGATTAAAGACCTCAACAGTCAGAAGTCATCAAGAAAAGAGCCAACCGCCATTGCAACCTCTAAACCAAAGAAGAAAGAGGTCTTCAATGTGCAAACCAAGTCAGCTCCTCAGCAACCAAAGAAAGCTGAAAACAGAGCTGCAGGTAAGAGACCTGAACTCTCTGATGCCTTCAAAGAGCGAGTAGAAAAGAAATACCCGTTCGATGAAGATGTTGACGAAATCTTCGGGGCTTTCGTGGCAAACGGCAAGCTCACCTTACCTGAACCCAAAAGACCGGGCGATGTTGGCAAAACCAACGATCCTCGGTAGTGTCCATACCACCAGATGGTCTCGCATCCTCTCAATCAATGCTTTGTTGTGAGAGAGAAGATAAACGAGATGTGGAAAAACGGAGTCATCACCTTTGACAAAAACTATGGGACTGCCTCCGTCAACATGGTGTCATGTGGACAAACACCAAAATCACCGAAAAAGAAGATCACTACTTCCTTCATGGTGATAAACAGAATTCAAGTGTCCGAGGAGCTGGTTCCTTTCCCGACACCAGACAGACAACCTATATGGGTACATCCTGATCTCCTAAAAGATGAAAACTGGGAGATCATCAAAACAAAGCCAACAGCTCAACAGCGAAGGCAGGTTAGGAAACATCTCCTCAGGCTCAAACGGCAAGAGAAGACCCAGCCAAAACAAGAAGTCCATGAAAAAGCAGAGGCCTCCTCTACCACTTCACTCGGGGCAACAAAAACGTCCCTTCCAGAGACTTCAAAGGCGGTAAGAAACTTCACTCTCAGTGATTTCATGCCACCTCAATTCAAAAAAGAAGCCATGCAGGGGGCATCATACTCTTGCAACTCGGTAGTTGGATTCTCCACTGATGGATACGAGTCCAGCGACACCGACGATGGATTCGAGCCCAACTACACCGGCGAGTGGGAGGAATCTCTTGAAACAGGAGAGTATCTCTCCGACGAAGAATGGGTTCCTGAAACTCACCTTATGCCAGTAATCTGGTATAACCCCTTACAGCCACAAGGATCCTGGTCTTATGATGAGGAAGACCAAGAGGCTGTACAAGAAAATGCTGTTGAGCCAGCACCCGTCGTTGCTCCAGTGGAAATCAACCATGTTGAGCCACAAAGAGCAGACGAAGAAGAGGATCTGGCTCCCATGCCTGATCTTGAAGAGTATGCAAGGATCTTGCAGCGTCTCGCTCTAGAACTAGAGCAAGATCGCATTAACGAGCCTCCTCGCAACCCAGAGCCTGAAGTCCCTGAAGCCCATCAGGTACCTCCTCCCTCAACTCCTGAAAATGGAGAAAATTGCTGGGTAGACGATCCTCTTACATCTGAGGATGAGTCTGACTCCGAGCAGGCAACATCTCCTATCAGAGCTTCCTGTAGTGTAATATATCAGGACTATAGCTCTTCTGAAGCGTCGTCTGATGAGATTACTGTAGACACCTCACTTGGCCCCCTATGATAGACTTAAACACCTGTCATATATAACGGTGCCCCCATTTCACCCATAATTGAATGGTTAATGGCATAATTAAGATTAATTAATGACGATGAAGATGCTTGTTGAAAATTTTATGCTTAGTTCGACGACCTTTAGAAATTCGTGAGAGAAAAGGCCGAATCGCGTTGAGATTTCGAGTCCAACCCACTACTCATACAAGACTTAGGCTACAACACTATCCCAAGTCCCTTCCAGACTACATAGGACACACTCAAGTTGATCCCAAAGATATTACACTTAGTTTACCTAAGTACGATGCAATTAGTATGATTTACACGGTTAGAATCTTTGATCCAGATATCCCTACTATTTCCTGAACTCTAATCACTATGACATATGGACCAAAAGATTCTACGTTCCGAGAGCTTTCCGTTGATATATAGAACGTCCAAATCCGATGAACGACTCAAAAGATATGGTCGTCGGAAGATTACCCCGCGAACCCCCCACCAGGCACATACCTGGGCGCCCATGTAGGTGCGCCCATGTCCCAGACTTGTACTTGGGCGCCCACACAGGTGCGCCCAGGTCCCTAGTTGCCTTAGGGAAGCACTTAGGTGCACATTTAATCGCATCCCACTTTACCTTTCATAGTTTTGACCCAATCTCAATCTAAGAAATGAACCGGAACCAAACCTCGAGCCCGTTTGACCAAGACATGACATGGGCGCACCTGTGGGTGCGCCCAAGTCCTGGAACCTACTTGGGCGCCACCCCATGTGCGCCCAAGTCCCAAGATGCCTTAAAAATGCACTTTGATGCATACTTAGGTACGATTGACTCTACTCTTCGCAGTTTCGACTCGGTTTAGACCCAAAAACAACCCGGAACCGGACCCTAGACCCAATAGGCTTCAAAGTTAGACATGGGCGCCACCATGTGGGCGCCCAAGTCATGGGACCCACTTGGGCGCACTTCCATGTGCGCCCAAGTCTCCGAGAGCCCTAATCTCACCTTGGTTTGCGTGAAACCTCTAGAAGCTCGTGCAAGTAGTAGCCCTAACCCTTCCTCCACGTCAAAATCACTATAAAGAGACCTCACATACTACTTTTGCAGAAGAGGCTACCAAAAAGAGAGAAAAAAGTAGAGTAAAAAAGAGAGAAAAAGAGAGAGGTCACAAAGGAGATCTCTAGATCTAGAAGAAAGGAGAAAGAAGATTGCTTTGGCTCTTCAAGATCAGTAATGGAGAAAGCCTCCCAAAGCCATGGACTTGCGCAAGAACTTCAACATAGGACTTTAGAGCACGATTCGAACCGGTATTTCTAGATTTCTTTTGTTTATTTGCATTCCACCATCATTTTTGTTTAGAAACATGCTTAGGATCATGCACACATTGTAGATCTGCATTGATAGTACTATGTTACAGTAGATCTAATATTCAGCATTCATTCCTCATTAGGAACATGCTTAGGATCATCCATAGTTTGTAGATCTGCATTATTTTCATCATTCTGAACTCGTGATTAGAATAGATCTTGCATCCATATCGTTTTCATTAGGAAAATCCGAATCCGAAAGGGAAAGTGTTAAAAAAAAAAAAGAGAAGAGTACTTGGGCGCCACTGTGTGTGCGCCCAAGTCCCAAGAGTGGGATTTTGACCTTAGTTTCATTCCGCTTGTAGTTTCTCTCTCAAATTCGGGATCTATTCATATAAGTTGGTATCGGTACCCTCGAATCTGTGACTTTGTGTGCAAAATCGCGCAAAAAGTATTGAAAAAGAAACCAAAGAGAAAGAAAAGTGCAACAAAGCACTTGGGCGCCCATACAGGTGCGCCCAAGTCCAAGGTTGGAGGTTTGATTCCCATTTTCTATTTCGCGCGCATTTTGTTTCGGAAATCCGAGTCCATCCGAGTATAAGTTGATATCAAGGTATTCGGATTTGTTAAAGGTATTGAAAGAATCGAAAAGGGACCAAACATATCATTGAAAAGAAGAAAAAGTATAGGAAGGTACTTGGGAGCAACCGTAGGTGCGCCCAAGTCCAAAAGTAGGCTTTTGGTCCCTATTTGTTTGATTCATATGCATTTTGCTTCTTGAATTCGAGTCAACCCTCATATAAGTTGATATCAAGGCATTCGGATTTATTAAGAGTATTGAAAGAATCGAAAAGGGACCAAACATATCATTGAAAAGAAGAAAAAGTACAGGAAGGTACTTGGGAGCAACCGTAGGTGCGCCCAAGTCCCTGCAAAGGGATTCACCCTCGAATCCTTGTGCTTGCATTATTATTTTCAAGTCCCGAAGCTTTGACATTAATAATTCATAGTATTACCTTACACTTAGTCTCGAATTGTTAGAAATCATATCGAGACATCGACAGAAGTCTGAAATACATCACAACCCGCAGAGGGAGAACTTGGGCGCCACTGTGTGTGCGCCCAAGTCCCGCAGAGACACTTGGGCGCCCCTGTAGGTGCGCCCAAGTCCTTGGCTTGTTCTTCAGCCCGTATTTGCTACATCTTGCGTCTAATTTAACATGATGTTCCATATTTGTGATGATTTCAATTAATTGCCGAACTTCTAGACTTCGAATCTTCAAATTATCATACTTAGGTTGCATTGTTTGCATAAAATACCAAAAAAATCATAAAGTCATAAAACTATTCCCTTCTCATTTGCTCTTTAGTAATTAGAGAAGAGAACAAAAAAAATTAAAAGAAATAGAAAAATACATAAAAAGAAAAAAAAGTAGACATTAATTAAGTAGAAAAACCCTAGATTGTTCTTTAGGATAGCTCGCATTGCTTTTGCATAAAAAACCAAACACCAAAAAAATCACAAAATCATAAAACACTTCTCCTCTCATCTTGCTCTCTAGTAATTAGAGAAGAGAACAAAAGGAAATTAAAAGAAGTAGTAGAATTATAGAGTTAGACATTAACTAGGTAATCCTAGGTTAGTCCATTAATGCTTGAGTGAATTAATAAACTTAATCAACCCTCATCTAAACACTCAATTAATTCGAAGCAATTAGTTAAAACACTCAATTAAAATCCACATACTTAATTAATTAATTAAATCCCTAAAACTTATTAACAACTCCTAATGAAACCCCTAATTAAATAAAACTTTAATCAACAAATCCCAATTAAAATCCCGATTAACAAACCTAATCAATAAGCTTTAATTTATTAAAAGAAATTAACTTAGAGACACCCTAGAAGATAACAAACCACTAGACTGACACTTGGGAGCAACCACAAGTGCGCCCAAGTCACCCCAGACACTTAGGAGCAACCACAAGTGCGCCCAAGTCACCCCAGACACTTAGGAGCAACCACAGGTGCGCCCAAGTCACCCTTGACACTTAGGAGCAACCACAGGTGCTCCCAAGTCACCCTTGACACTTAGGAGCAACACAAGTGCGCCCAAGTCACCCCAGACACTTAGGAGCAGCCATAGGTGCGCCCAAGTCACATTTAGTTTGGGATTCACCGAATCCTTATTAATTTCAAACTTTGACCCAAATCAACACGTTAGAACACCCTTACGATTTGAAACAACTATAGCCAATAGCCTAGATTAACCTAAAAGATTAAACCGACTTAAGCCACTTGACACTTAGCCTCCCATAATCATTAAGAAATCTAATTAATTGAAACCTAATTTAATTCCAATTGACACAACACAATAAAAACACAGTTAATTTAAAGAACATCAAACGATAAACACTTAATCTCAAATTAACCCATAAAGAAGAAAAGAAACACGTGACCCAAACACTTAGGCGCCACCACAGGTGCGCCCAAGTCCCATCCTAGTCCCAAGGCCACCACATCCTAACTCACTTCGAATTTTGGCCAAAATCAATATCTTAGAACCTTTACAGAACCAATAACAATCTTTATATCAAAACCTTGATCAACTTAGACCCGTCCGGAACTTCAAACCGAGCCAAAGTGACCAAAAGATTTCAAATTCCAACTTGGGCGCCACTACTGGTGCGCCCAAGTGCACAGGAATACCTAGGCGCACGCACAGGTGCGCCCAAGTCCTCTGTCACATCCAAGTTGAGAACCTTGGTTTCGTTTCGAATCCATGACTTAAGACTATTAAAATTAATTGACCCAAAGTTAAAGACAACATCATAACAGAAGCCTACATTGATTAGAACCCCACGAAATTCCAAAATCAAGCCAACACCATCGCAAACAACCGAATCACAAAGAGCAGCCACTTGGGCGCCACTACAGGTGCGCCCAAGTCCTCCCGTCCATCACTTCACTGGTTTCGACACCTTTTGATCATTTAAATTGAAACTCAAAATTCCAGAACCTTTGGCATACTAAAACAGAACCTTAAAATACTCTTAACTCATCCCTAAATAACTCTTAATCAAACCACAACTTAAAACAAACCAAATCAAATTAATAAGGTGTTTAGGTATAGAAGCTATCAAATTTAGACAATTTACACCCTAGCATTAGATCGGGTTTCCTCATTAGATAAATTAGAGCATTAGGCTTCGTCCCATCACTTTTCCTGTTCCGTTAGGGGATCGGGAGAGCTAATGTGGGCGGTCTAGGACCTTAGGTTTAGGGTTAATCCGATGATCAGTAATAAAGCATTAATTACGTAAATCCAAGTAAAATCCTCTAGTTAGGCCCTTCTAGCCCCAATATCAAAAATCCATAAAAACTATAAAACCAATAAAATAAACACAAAAAGATTTTTCCCTTTATTTCTTCCTCCACCTCAGGTGCCAGATATTTAATTGAACTTAATGATAAAAGGGAAAGAAGAACTGATTTCTAAAATTGAATAAATGAGAATGACGAGATGAGATGAATGATTTCGCACACACTTTTAAAACAATCACGGCCCATCGGCCACTCTAAAACAAATATCGGCCCATCGGCCACCTTTAGTCAATTACGGCCCATCGGCCTTTCACCTTTATCACTCGTGTATCGTACACGAAAAACACAGAAATCACAAGTCAAAGTCTCATTTGCATCATTGTTTTGGTTTGCAAAGTCAGCCTTTAAACCCTATTTTGCCAAGGGATTTGAAGGGGGTACCCGGGAACGGGGCCGATCCTCTTCTTAAATATTTGGCACCTCCCCCCTCTTTATTTTCTTTATCTTAATTGTTTTACTTTACTTGGATATACTATGATTTTGCTATGTGAGGATTAATCTTTATTTGGACTTTAACGCGTAACCCTGAATTGACCCTGTATTAAAGAGACCCAAAAAGACCCAAATTAATGTGACAAGACAACCGTCGTGTGTTGCCGGCAGCACATTAGACGAGAGGAAGAACCCACCTATTTATCTTCTCCCATTTTTCTTCGGCTTTCGTCGAAGGACGGTGTTACGGCCGTTACCGTAGCTGGCGATCGTGATCCGTCGATTTTGAGGGTAGTCGGAATCCTCACTTTCGATGTAAAATTAAAATAGCACATGTATAGATGAATGGAGATTCTTCCCAAGCCCCATTGGTTAGCGCGGGGGGGTCGAAAATTCACATCCGACAGCCTGGCGATCGTGATGGGACTTCTTTTGTTGTCTTGTCACGAATTTGGGTCTTTCTGCAGTTCTATTGTAGGGCACGAACATCCAATTAATAATTAGATGTCCGTGTCCCATTCAGTTTAGGGTTATTATAAGTTTAGTCCCAAATTAAACCTAAGGTTCGAATGAACCGTCCACTAAGCTTTCCCCCAGTACATCATAAGAAACAAGCCTACACCAACCCTCACTACCAAAGAACATAAAACGTGCTTTTCTCATCCCCTCCTTCTCTCTACTCTCATCTAGATATTTCTTCACAAATGGAGGGTTACACGTTCGGAATCTCTTGAAACAGGAGAGTATCTCTCCGACGAAGAATGGGTTCCTGAAACTCACCTTATGCCAGTAATCTGGTATAACCCCTTACAGCCACAAGGATCCTGGTCTGATGATGAGGAAGACCAAGAGGCTGTACAAGAAAATGCTGTTGAGCCAGCACCCGTCGTTGCTCCAGTGGAAATCAACCATGTTGAGCCACAAAGAGCAGACGAAGAAGAAGATTTGGCTCCCATGCCTCATCTTGAAGAATATGCAAGGATCTTGCAGCATCTCGCTCTAGAACCAGAGCAAGACCGCATCAACGAGATTCCTCACAATCCAGAGCCGGAAGTCCCTGAAGCCCACCAGGTACCTCCTCCCTCAACTCCTGAAAATGGAGAAAATTGCTAGGTAGACGATCCTCTTACATCGGAGGATGAGTCTGATTCCGAGCAGACAACGTCTCCTTTAAGAGCTGCCTGTAATGTGATAATTCGGGATTATAGCTCTTCCGATGCATCATCTGATGAGATCACTTACACACCGGCGACACCTAGCACCATATCTTCTGGGGCTACCTCGTCTCACGTGACTTTCACAGAGATGACACCCTCTCAGGCTTCGTCCCCTGAGACTGTGACTTCAGAACTCACGCTCTTCCCGACTCATCATCATGAAGAAAACCCAACTTGGGATGATGGATGGGTCAACGAAGAAGAAAAGCTGCTGGATGCTGTTCAGGACTCGCTCCCGGAAAATGCTCCATGCAACACAATCACTGAGGATGGCAATTCTGCTGCAGACGCATCCTCAGTAAATGAGAAACGACAGCCTCTTCATCCTGAGGACAATCTTCCAAGCGAAGACCCTTCTCAAGAAGCTCTCGAAGTTGGTAGAGGCACCCGCTCGGGCCGGGACTACCACAAAAATTACAACCAATCTTCCTTTACTTATGTAAATCCTTCGGGAAAAGATGTTGTAAGCGCCCCCAGTGGCAACAATGATGAACATGCAAGCCCTAAAGAGGCTTTCAAGTATGATTTGATCGAGCACTTCAAACACATACCTGCACGACTGTACATCCTGGATTTATTACGAATGTCTCCACGCACTTGTGATAATCTCATCTCAGAATTACAAAAACTGAATGAGGATGTCGACAAACATGCCCCGCAAGTCCTCCAAATTGAAATGGACTACCGGGTCAAAAACTCTGAAACTTCCTTAAAGGGAGAAAAGAAAACTGAGGGATCATGCATTGAATGCCTCTCGGTGCAAAAAGCAGCCAGTGCAACTATCGCCTTCACAAAGGACGACCTCCTACTGGGCGAAGCAAGGCACAACCGACCCCTGTACTTCACAGGGTACATCAAGGAAATGCCTATACATAGAGTTCAGGTCGACCCAGGTTCTGCACTCAACCTCATCTCCACTTCGGCTCTCGAAGAGTTGGGCATCCCACCCAGCAAGCTAAGCCACACATCTGTATCTATCTTTGGATACGATGGGAGTACTCAAAGGCCTATCGGCAAAATCAGGTTCAAATTGCAGATCGGTGATCTTATCTCTGAAGTCACTGTGTATGCAATAAAAACCCCTTCATGCTACAACATCCTTCTCGGACGCCCCTGGATACACGAGAATGGTGTTGTCCCTTCAACTCTACATCAATGCATCAAGTTCGTCGGCGACGACGGCATGGTACATCGAGTGTTTGCGGACAGAAGACCCTTCAAAGGTAAAGAAGTCCACTTCGCAGACTCCCAAATGTATGAAGGCGAAAAAGAAGAAGAGGAAATAACACCCCCTGCTGAAAATCTCCAGAAAGATAAAGGCAAGGCTCCTCAAAAATCACCGGAAGAAAACAAACCCTCCGGCAAATTAGAAGAGAGTAGTCAATCTCCCTTCGTCATCTCCCTCAAATCTTCAAAACCTTTGGTCATCACGACTAAAGTGAAGAAGGCGAAACAAAAGTCTGGGGGCAAATTTGTTGTTTCTCTCGTGTCTATCATGCAAGACATAGACTCGGACTCAGAGCCAGAAGACGATGCATCGTCAAGCCAAGCTGACGCCCAGCAAGTTCAGCCTGCTCTCACTCCGATGGAGACACCTGCTGATGTAGAAGATCCTACGTCTGCTACCTTTGTTGTTCCGGCAACATCACCAAAGTAAAAGCCGATCTTCTTCCATAGATCGGACGCTTCTTCATCAAACTCCATGCTGGAACCTTTCCAAAATGAAGGTATGCCTCAGCTATCTCTATATAGTCCTGTGGCACAAGCAATTATGAAGAAAATGGGCTATGACGCTCAAAACCCAGTCGGTTTGGGAGAAAGACGCGGTATTCTCACGCCATTGGGGCCCGCCTTGACCAAAAGCCAGCTGGAAGATTGGAGACTCTACGGTCATGTAGAAAAGTCTTCATATGGGTTAGGGTATGATCCCGACACTCCTCTGAGACAATTGACACAAAAGCTTAAAAGTCGTTTTACAGACCAAGCCTCAACATCTCAAGTCCATGAAGACATCGATCTCCCTGGATATCTCTTTAAAGAGTTACCTGACAAAGATCCAGGAAGCTCATCCAATTGGTATGATTTCTCTGATGATAAAGAGGAATCGTCCGATAATACAGACTTGTGCTACTCTGACCCAGAAGAGCCCTCGTCTCAAAAAGAAGTACCTTACTTCGACCCAGTTTCAACAGGCAATTGGGACCATCTCATAGCAAGCCTTGAGAAGATCACCAATCAAGAAGACCCGTGGAAAGGAACAAACCCTCGGTCTACAAATGCCCTTGGAATCCCAGAAGGTTTTGTTGAGCTGGAAGCCTCCGAAAATATTGTGGAGAAACCACCTTCGAACCTTCTAACAGAAGATCCTGTTGAAAAGATAGACTTGGGAACACCAGATAACCCACGTCCTGTATTCATAAGCAAGAATATAAAGGATGATGAGTTACTCGAGTATATCGGTTTTCTTCGTGAGTTCGTCTATTGCTTTGCATGGTCCTACGCTGAAATGCCTGGTTTAGACCCCAAAGTAGCAGTCCACAAACTCAATCTTTAAGAAGAAATCAAGCCTGTCAAACAAGGCCAAAGAAGATTCCGTCCAGATGTGATGGATAAAATTGAACAAGAAGTTCAAAAGCTCAAAAGCGTCGGCTTCATCCGTGAGGAACAACATCCAGAATGGTTGGGCAACATTGTCCCCGTGACAAAGAAAAATGGGCAGATCAGAGTCTGTATTGACTATAGAGACTTGAATGGCGCTTGCCCTAAAGATGAATTCCCGCTCCCCATACCGGAGGTGATGATTGACAATACCTGCGGATTCGAGCGAATGACATTCATGGATGGCTTCTCTGGCTACAATCAGATAAAGATGCATCCTGAAGATGAAAAGCACACTTCATTTCGGACTCCATTTGGCGTGTATTGCTATACTGTTATGCCATTTGGTCTGAAAAATGCTGGTGCCACATATCAGAGGGCTATGATGAAAATATTCCAAGATATGCAGCACAAGACGGTCGAATGTTACGTTGATGACCTCGCCGTCAAAAGCAAAAGAAAAGAAGACCATCTCAAAGATCTTCGGGAAGTCTTCCTCCGACTCCGCAAACACAAACTGCGGATGAATCCTCTAAAATGCTTCTTCGGCGTCTCGTCGGGTAAGTTTCTCGGATTCCTTGTTCGGAAAGCCGGAATAGAACTTGACCCCATCAAAGTCAAGGCTATTCTAGAAATGCCCCCTCCAAGAACCTTAAGGGAACTAAAAGGGCTCCAAGGGAGATTGGCCTACATCAGACGGTTCATCTCCAATCTTTCGGGGAAGTGCCGTCCATTCTCTCGATTGATGAAAAAGGGTGTAGACTTTGTCTGGGATGCCGACTGTGAAGCCGCATTTCAAGATATCAAGTCATACCTGACCAAACCTCCAGTGTTAGCTGCCCCTGCCACTGGAAAACCATTCATCTTGTACACAAGAGCTCTTGATCATTTTGTAGGTGCTCTGCTTGCACAAGAAAATGATGAAAGAAAAGAAGCTGCTCTATATTACCTCAGCCGCATGCTAGTAGGTGCAGAGCATCGTTACTCTCCAGTCGAAAAAGAATGCCTTGCAGTGATGTTCGCCGTACAAAAGCTACGTCACTACTTGCTTTCCAACACAGTCTACCTCGTCTCAAGGATCAACCTCTTGAAGGTCTTTGTTACAAAAGCAGGTTCTCTCAATGCCCGACTGGCAAAATGGTCCATCCTTCTATCACAATTTGATATTAGGTAAGTGCCACAAAAAGCAATCAAAGGCCAAGCTCTAGCAGATTTCCTCGCAGAGCATCCATTGCCTAAAGATTCACCACTCAGAGATGATCTCCCAGACGAACCTGTCTACAACGTGGAGACCTTCTCGCCAAATGCCTCCTGGGACATGTACTTTGACGGTGCAACCAGGACAAATGAAAAAGGACAGCTAATCTCGGGAGTTGGCATCCTCTTTGTTAGCCCTAATAGATACATGATTCCACATGCTTTCTCGCTATTGGAACCATGCACAAACAATGCAGCTGAATACCAAGCTCTGATCCTAGGATTGGAACTCGCTATTGAATCCGGTATCACCATGCTGGAAGTCTTTGGAGACTCTCAACTGATCGTCAACCAGATGAATCAGAAATATGAAGTCAGGAAGCCTGATCTGCTGCCTTACTACAATAAGGCACAATCGCTTCTGCAAAAGTTTGACATCTGCAACATCACCCACATTCGTAGAGGTGAAAACATCCGTGCAGATGCCCTGGCTGGACTTGCTGCATCTATGGCAATTTAAGAAGGGGAAAACATGCAAATTACAGTGTGTGAGAGAAAGATCCTCCCTCCTCTTAACACACACCAAGCAGTTGCTGAATGCCACCAAGTGGTTGGAAGTCGGATCTCTATCCTTCAAACTTCAATCGGCGACTGGAGGGATCCGTTCATTGATTACACTATGTTCGGAATCCTACCTGAAGATCCAAAAGAACGGGTAAGCATTCAAAGGCGAGCCCCAAACTTTCATTTGGATATTCCTTCAAAAATCCTTTACAGGAAATCCTTCAATGGAGTACTCCTACGCTGCTTGTCACAACAAGAAGCCGAAGAAACACTCAAAGAAGTTCACGCTGGTCTTTGTGGAGCACATCAGGCTGGTCCCAAGCTCTACGACCAAATCAAAAGGTTGGGTTACTACTGGCCTACCATGGTACCCGACGCAATGCAATTTGCTAAGCGCTGCCAACAATGACAAGTTCATGGAGATTACATTCACATGCCTCCGGAATGGCTACACCCTACAGCAATCTCGTGGCCTTTCGAAGCCTGGGGTATGGACATCATAGGTCCTATTTCTCCCCCTTCAAGCAAAGGTCATCGCTTCATCTTCGCCACTACGGATTATTTCTCCAAGTGGTCAGAAGCATTTGCGTTCAACGAAATGAAGACCTCATCAGTCCTTCAATTCCTACGCACCAACATCATTTGTCGTTTCGGCATACCCAAAAGATTCGTCCATGATAACGGACAACAATTCCGGGATCATCGATTCTACAGGTTCTGCGACAAATACAAAATTCAAAGCTGTCCTTCGACTCCATACAATCCGGTAGCAAACGGATTAGCAGAAGCCTTCAACAAGACACTCTGCAAAATCCTCAAGAAAATGGTCTCTAGTCACAAAAGAGACTGGAGCGATAAACTGTCTGAAGCTTTGTGGGCCTATCGAACCACCGTTCGAGGACCAACCCATAGCACACCATTCTCCTTGGTCTATGGATGCGAAGCTGTCGTGCCCCTAGAGGTACAAATTCCTTCTCTGAGGGTATCTCTACAAAATGACATGACTCAAGAAAGCAATGTCAAATTGCGACTCCATGAGCTGGACAATCTCGACGAGAGACGGCTCGAAGCTCGACAAAGCATTGAACTTTACCAAGCACGCATGCCAGGATCTTTTGACAAAAGGGTCCGGCAACGCGGCTACAAAAAGGGTGACTTGGTTCTTGCGGTAAAAAGACCAATGGTCTTCGCATACAAATCCAAAGGCAAATTTGAACCAAAATGGGAGGGACCCTACGTCATCAACAAGGTCTTCTCCAACGGCGCATATGCCCTCCTAAACATGGAAGGCGACAGGTGTATTCTGCCCATCAATGGCAAGTTCTTGAAGCGGTACTACCCTTGAAGACTTACCCAACTGGGTAAGAGCAATGCCTGTATGGCCAAAACCTGTTCTCAGGTACTCGCTCGTCAAACCCACTCTCTTTAGAATTTTCATATCAAATGTCGAAATTTCTAAAGAAACGCAAAAAACAATGCTTACTTTCATCATTTCATTGTTCAAAAAAAAAAAAATCCAAGTTTAGGAGCCTCTCCCTGACTTGACCAAAACTTTTGATCCTTGAACCAAAATTCATGGTTTGAAACAAAAATCCGGATTCAGGGATTTCCACCCTAGTCCACCTTACCTTTTACCGCCAAATGGTTTTAGGTCAAAATTTACAACCCTCGTGTCTTTAAACAAAAAAAATGGTTTTTCAAAAAACCGCGGGGAAGTGACACTTAGTCGATACTCGCAAAACTCAAAAAATCAGAAGGATGCGAACCCCATTCGATACTTCCAAAACCTAAAATCGTGGAGAAGCAATAAACCAGTTGATATCCACAACCCAATTTCAAAAATCGTGGAGATGCAATATACCAGTTGCTATCCACAACCAAAATTTCAAATGGTTCGAGAAAACCTCAAAAAAATCGCGGAGAAACGACATCAAGTTAGTACCCGCAAAACCAAAAGTTTTGGGAAACGCAGGGAAGCGACGCTTAGTCGATATTTGCACCCCAGCCCGCGAGGAAGCGACATTCCATCGATACTCGTAAAACCTAACCCGCGAGGAAGTGACATTCCATCAATACTCGCAAAACCGAATGAGCAAGGAAGCGACATTCCATCGATACTTGCAAGACCATTCAGCGGGGAGGCGACATTTAGTCGATACCTGCATTTTGAAAACCAAAATCTGGTTATAAACGCCAAAACCCGGCTATAAATGCCACAAACCGGCTATCAATGCCACAAAAAATTGGCTTTCACGCCGACAAACCAAAACTTGGCTTTCAAAAAACCCGGCTATCAATGCCACCAAACCGGCTATCAATGCCACCAAACCGGCTATAAATGCCACAAATTGGCTATCAATGCCACCAAACCGGCTATAAATGCCACAAATTGGCTATCAATGCCACCAAACCGGCTATAAATGCCACCAATTAGTTATCAATGCCACCAAACTGGCTGTAAATGCCACAAAAATCCGGCTTTCATGCCAAATTCGTTTCCCCTACCAAAACAACCATTTGACAAAAGATTTTCACAAAATGACAAAGCTTTTGATCAAATCCCATTTAGCAATTGCTTTCATCACAAAAAGATTTGAGTAAGCGTAGGGAAAAAAAAAAAAAGAAGAGTACCAAAAAAATACATATGGTACCAAAAAAAAGAAAGTGTTCACAAGCACTACAAAAAAAGAAGTACCAAAAAAATACATGTGGTACCAAAAAAAAAATAAATAAGAAAAATAGTTTCTGCTACAAAAAATCTGGAGCTCAGCCAAAAATGGTCTCCAGCCAAAGCTTCAGCTCCTCAAGCAAACTTTTGGCATCAGCCGTCAGAGTTTCCAAGGCACGCTTCTTCAGGAACTTGCCATGAGATGCTGGCGAATGCCGTAACCCTTCTTTTACACCGGGAAGCTTTTCCCCAGCAGTTTGCCATTGCTCGTTTTCTAGAGTCCTCCTCTCAAGAACTTGACCAGCATCTGCAACCCTGCGAATCAGAGTACTCTCCCTGTCACGAGCCTCTGTTATAGCAGTCCACTTAGCATCAACTTGTGCCTTCAAATGCTCGAGATGCTTCCTGGCCATTTCGACCTCTCCATCAAGGATGTCAAGATCGCGCTTTAATCCAAGGATGACTAGCTCTTCCTTATTCTTCTCTCGGACTACCTGCTTCCTGCTCTGTGTAGCTTCATTCAGGTCAGACTTAGCCTTATCAGCAGGGTCCAAGAACATCTCCTTGAAGAATTGGTCGTCAGGGAAATCCATGGTCTCAAACCACTTGTCACCCAGTGCAATGATCCTATCAACGATCGCCCTGGCACCTGTGACATCCAGACCAACCTCTTCGGTATCAGTGAGAATCTCCTGTACATGTGGTATCATGCCAAATCCTGCCTCCAAGTGTCCAGAAAGGAGAGTCTTGATCCAAGAACTCAAAACCCGAGCCAGCACCTTCTTCGCAAATTGAAGAGACGAACTGGATGAAGATTCACCCTTCTCCGCTGATCGGCTGCTCATGTCATGTCCCATTGGAAGAGTAACAAAGGAACTCTTTCCACTTGGAGCCACTGGAGAAGGAATCTCAGCATGAGGTATCTCCTCTATCGCGTCAGAACTGGTTGTAAGAGTCTCTACCTCCGGATCGACCTCTGGCATCCCTTGCTCTGGTTCTGAAGAAGGCGATGGACTCTCTTCTATCACTTCAAAACCTGCAAATGAAACACAAAAAGGTATGAATATGATCCTGTTAAAAAAAAATCATCAGGGTCATCACTACAAAAAGAAAAAAGAGAAAGAAAGAAGCACGAAAAAAAAAAAAAACAGAAATCACGTGGAAAAAGAAAAAAAAGAGAAGAAGAATAGAAAAAAAAAAAAAAGAGAGAAACTTTCTTTTTTACCATCCTATTCTCTACATGGAGTTTTCTTGAAAGAAAAAGAGAGAAAACTTACTTGAAGCCATTGATGGAGAAGAAGAAGAAAAAAGCTTGAAGATCCTTGAAGAAGAAGAACTCTTGGTCTTGGAGCTGTCTTGAGATTGTTGCAAAAGAAAGCAATAAGGGCAAGAGATCTAGCCTCCTCCTTGCTTTTATAGAAGAGAGCAAATCAAAGAAGGAAACAAAAAAAAAAAAAAAGAAAGGTAAGTGCTACTAATTAGTAACCTTACCAAAAGAGAAGGAATTAGAAAGATTCTTTCCCAAAAAGAAAGATATCTTTGAGAGATTTTCTCCCAAAATCAATCAATGAGAGATTCTCTCCAACAAAATAGGAGATTGGAGATTCTTTCCTAAAAAGAAAGATACCTTGAGATATTCTCTCCCAAATTAAGGGAATATGAGAGATTCTCTCCCATAAAGATATTTTTAGATATTCTCTATCCAAATGAGATATCTTTAGATATTCTTTACAAAAATGACCCCACATGAGATCTAAGCCATCCTAAAAAGCTTAAGGTCCCATGGGTTAGCCCATATGAGCCAGGTTTGACCACCTAGGCACTAAAAAAAAAAAAATGGGCTTTTAGTCAGAAAAAAAAATCCCTCTTACCAAGAGCATACAAAAATGGTTCCATGCCTCTTTTGAGTTGATTGAACCATACAAAAAAAATTCCAAGCCCCATGAGCTTCCAAAAATCAAACCATCCAGCCTCATAAACCAAATTGAGCCAAAATCTTGAAATTGACATTCCACAAAAAAATCCAAACCACTCCAATGGACCCACACAGTCCCAAAGAGTGACCAAAATCCAAATCCTGGTCCCCTAACTTGCCACATACAGCTTATTAGGTCACAAGACCAAAACCAAAAACCAAATCATGATCCCCCAACTTGCCACATACAGCTTGTTGGGTCACAAGGTCAAAACCAAAACCCGACCCCCCTAACCTGCCACATACGGCTTGTTAGGTCACAAGGTCAAAAACAAAAGCCCAAATCCACATCCCTGATGTCATCTTCAAAACTTTGCCTTGAGATGGTACTTGATTCCTTTCATTTACCATAAAATTCCCCTGGAAGCTCAAAGGCTACTCTACCAAAGGAAAGATTGCTCAAAGACTCTTGGTCAAGACACAAGCTCTCCTTCAAAAATCTCTTCGAGGCACATCGACTACAAAAGTCAAGCAACTCGTCGCTGTACCTCGAGGGGGCATTTGTTGACACCAAAAATGTCACTTTGCCTCTTCAACATCAAGAAAGCTGCATGAAGTCGCAACCTGCCATAAATAGGCAATGCAATTTCTCCAAAAAATCAAATCTTGTCAGAATCAAACAAAAACTGTAAGATCCTTCAAGATAGCCAAGAGAAGAGTACACATGAAGTTTCGGGCCATTTCAGAATCATTTGGCCTAACTTCGCTTCTCCGACAGCTAAAAATGGCGCTCCCGGCGGCGACATCATCGGAGAAATCAAAACTTCGATTAGAGCCCACGGATGACTCCAGCATGTCTCAAAAGGGCTCCATGCCAAATTTAAAGTCAAACCGACAACGTTTGACCCTCCATCAATGCTCGAGCAGCAAAATCAAGCCTCCCGGCGGCGGGAACCATCGAAGCCTTCGCTCATCAAACCAAGTGCATGAGTGGCTTCAACATGCTTCCAAAAGGCTGCACGTCAAATTTCAGGTCATTCCGACAACGTTTGACCAGGTTTCGATGCTCCGAGAGAAAATCAAGCCTACCGGCGGCGGAGCAACCCGGGACCATGACATCCAAAACGGAGCCCATGGAACGTCTCAAAATGACTCCAATAGGCTCCCCGTCAAATTTCAGGTCAATCGGACATCGTTTGGCCACATATCAAAGCTCGGCATTTTCCCCGCAGCAAAATTAAGTGAAGCATCGACGGGACCCCAAACGGCTTCAAAACTCAAACAAAAGCCTATGGTTGGTCTTATTTATTGCTCAGGAGGCTTCACCTCAAATTTCAGGTCATTCCGACATCGTTTGACGAAGTTTCAGCTTCTGGCGGAAAATCAGCAGCTCTACGCGACAAAGTCTTCGGCTTTCCCGGAAAATTGGAAACTTTGCACTCTAAAAATGCAAGGATTCTCATCAGGTTTTCTACAGGGAAATCAAGCCAATAAATGAGAAGAAATGTCAGGAAAAATACAGAAGAAAACGGCGACGAAAAAGACCCCAAAACGGACCAATAACAGGAGAAAAACCCCCAGGGTCGCAGCCCGCGACCATGGCCCAGGGTCGCCGGCAACCATGGAAGTCCGGGTCACCGAATTTTTCGCCGGTGACCCGTTTTTCCGTCCTTTTTCGCGTTTTGCGCACTTTGGCCCCTGTGGTTTCCTGAAAATGTGATTTTTAGTGCTTGAAATTGACTAATGTCCTCCGACATCCGTCAAAATCACGGGTCAACCTCCAAAAGTATCAAAATCAACATTGATCGCCAACCGGTCGACCAAAAAAGTGTACTTTCCGCCCAATCGATCGAAAAATCGACAGGACAGATGTCACCGGCCCGCTCTTAGCTATCACTGTCTGAAGTTACATGTTCATCTGATGTCGATCAGCATGAAGATCCATCGATGATCATCGCCAGAAGAATTCCAGAAGACACAGCACGGCCCGCGACTCTTCGACTGCTCGGCGACCAATTAATGTGGCTAATTGACTAGCTTTATTGCAGTCATTAATTCATTTCTTTGGACGGCCCAATCAGAAGCAAGCATTTGGGAGTTACAAGTCAATTGATTCATGGCATTTAACCCATGAAACTCCTCCCATTATGGTAATTAAGGTGATTAAAAGCCCTTAATCTCCATCGGCCAATCAGATTCAAGGAAAAAGGAGTTACAAAATCAAGAAATAAATCTTGTAACTCCTCCCATTAAAGCCATTAAAGCCCATAAACTCTCCTAAATGGCTACCAAAAGCCTATAAATAGGAGAGCATTCCATTGAAATCCGGATCGATCAATCGGAGATCACTTCCAAAGCACCACAGATCCAGAAATCTGAGAGAAAGAAAAAGAGAGAAAAACTCTGCTGAAGTTCTGCACCGGCCACCACTACAAGGTGACAAAAGTCCCTTGGGGGGTACCCCCCCCCCCCCAAGGTCCTTGCCTTCTCCCGCTGCCTCCAATGGCTTAGACGTGGCTTTTCAGCCTGTCTACTTAGCTTTTTATTGGACATAGGACCTCCTCTTGGTCTTTGTCCTCTAAAAATCTGAGGTTATAGCCAAGCCAAGCGAATCAAGAGCATCCACTGTTCTCATCTGCATGGATGATGGCGAAGCCCACACATGGCTTGCGACCGTCAATCTGAACGAGTCCCCCACAATCTCCTGAGAAGTTAGATCCTCCTTTTCTTGCTTTTCATTGTAGTTTGTATTTTTCTAAAAGAGACAAAAATCACAACTCTTGTCTTTCATTATTGATGAGAATTGTAAATCGGCTATAAACGCCAAAATCGGCTATAAATGCCAAACAAAATCGCCTTTCACGGCAAACTAAGAAAATGTCTCTTTTCTTAAATATTTGTGCAATGGAAAACTTGAAAGAAGTTGATTTCCTTTTTACTTGCGAAGGTTGATCTCCGGATTACCACTTGCAATTCCAAGTAAAATAGAAAATCTGGCACACCCACACAAAAGAAATGTTGATGCACGCTTCATGCCCCCCGGGCGCGAAAGGGCCGGACCCGACGGACTCCCACGTCCGCCAACCCCGGTAGCACCCACGGCATTCGGAGCGCGTTCCATCAAAGTTCAGAAGAATCTGGCGGTCACCTTGTGTTTGCTAGAAAAATATTTCCCACCATCTTTCTTTGATATTATGGTTCATTTAACCGTCCATCTCGTTCGAGAAGTTCAGATTGGGGGCCCTGTTTGCTTGCGATGGATGTATGGATTTGAGAGGTATTAATAACTTTAAATATTCTTCAAGTACAATTTACTAATTTAAATTATATAAAGTAATCAATGGTTTACTATGTTTTAGGTATATGTCGGTTTTAAAAGGTCAAGTAAGAAATCGTTACCGTCCAGAAGGTTGCATGGCAGAGTGTTATATTGCGGAGGAAGCGGTTGAATTTTGTAGTGAGCACTTCTCTGGATTGGATGCAGTTGGAATTCCACCATTTGAAGATAAAAGTTGCCCTGGAATTGTGACTGGAAAGAATCCTCCAGGAGGTGATTTTGTTGAAGTTGATGCTAAGTCCTTGGAGCAAGCACATTGTTATGTACTGCATAACACAAGTGTTGTTCAACCCTATATTGAGTAATTATATTTTAACTTCTTGACTTACAAATTAAAGCGTTACACTAGTTTTAGAGCTAACATGTGGATCGTATGGAAAACTATGCAGGAGACACATGAACCACCTAAAGAAAACATTTCCTCAGCGGTCCAAAATTCAGAAATGGTTACAAGATGAACATAACCATTCTTTTAGTTCTTGGCTCAAAAACAAGGTAACAATTGTCAACCGTAAGACTTTTGTTGTGTCTATTTGCTAAATGTGACTAATTTTCTTAGGAACACAGGTTTTTGAAGATCGGCGTGTCACCGGTAACAACATCTCAGAAATCTTGAGATGGGTATCACAAGGTCCTCGTATACATGTTATGAAATATCATAGTTATACCATTAATGGTTGTCATTTTACCACAAAGGATCGTGATGCTTCACGTGTCACTCAGAATAGTGGTGTAAGTCTAGTGGCCACGGCGATGAACGTGTCTAGTGCAAAGGATAATAATCCTGTTTTCTGCGAATCAAGGTACTATGGTGTTATCGTGGAAATATGGTTGATTGATTATAGTCATTTCAAAATCCCATTGTTCAAGTGTGATTGGGTTGACAACAAGACTGGCTTTAAGGTAGATGAGCTGGGATTCACCATAGTTGATCTTGCTAGAATTGGTTATAAATCTGATTCTTTCATTTTAGCCTCTCAAGCAAAGAAAGTCTTCTATGTACCTGATCCAGTCAATCATAAATGGTCCATTGCTCTAGCAACTCCTGAAAGAACCTATAATGTTGATGACAATGAAGAAGTCCTCTTTGATGCTGGTATTGAAGATCAAACTCGTCCTGAAGTAATGCAATATGATGAACCATTGGTTGCTATAAATGAATTTGAGGCAATGTACACGCGTGAAGATGTTGAGGGGACTTGGACTGACATTGATATTTGAAAATCTATTATAATTGTGTCTTTTGTGTAAGTGTTTCTTATTGCTAAATATTCCCTTATGTACTTGTTTGTAAGAAGCATATATAGGTTATTTGAGCTGATGTCACACTTAGTGGTAGTGTTAGTATGCTATGCATTGCATCGTTGTATGTATTACCTATTCCATGACATACAATATATTTATTGATATGTATGTTTTTTTTTTTCACAGCTAGTAATGGATCTAGAAAGGAATGGTGAATCACAGGACAACATAAGTAATGTTGGTCAACCCCGCATTCAAAAAAAAAGGAAAGCTAGGGGGACAACTTTAATGCTTGAGTTGACCAAGAATTGGGATGGAAATGTAATTACTGTTGAGTATGATCAAAAGGGTAGGCCTACACCACAAGCAGTACGCAGGAAAATAGCTGGTTACGAAGGGGCTTTGGCAAGAGTGATGGTCCCACTTAACGCATTTAGTGATTGGCGTAAATTGAAAGAACTTAGGGAAGGGCAGCTGGAAAGAGATTTATGGGCTACAATGAAGGTAAATAAATATGTGATTTCCTGTTACTTTTGGAAGACCTTAGAATAATATGTGCCTTACTAAGCTATAAGTCATTTTTACTATTTAACACAACATATTTTTTCTATATGATATCTCCATGTTTATTTGATACTGTCCTCGTCATCTGCATTAATATTTAGGTTTATGAAGCATTCTAAACAGAACTTGTGGTCTTTGTCACTTACATGTTTGGGCTGCTCATAATTTGGGATTTGTCTATGTGATAAGTTTCCCCTTTCATTTCAGCATGCATGCCCTATGAAAACATCTGTAGGTCGATAAGTCAATTGCATGAGACTCTGTGAAAACATCTGTATAGTCTGCAATATTTGTTTTAAGCAAATTACTGGTCGTACTATGATTCGGGAATCCTCATTTTATTCCCCACATTCTTATGTGCATCTTGTGTTGTATTAATTGGCATGAAAATATTACGAGAAGTCTCACACCATTTAATTCATTTGGTATAGACCAGATTTGTGTTGGACGAAAATACGAGGGCTCAAGTTATATCTGATATTGGCCTCAAGTGGAGGACGTTCAGGACAACTCTAACTACTAAGTACATACTCCCATTCAAAGATAATCCCGAACTACTTGTGGAGCCACCTACAAAGTATAAGTTTATCGACAAATTAGTTTGGACTGAATTTGTGCAATCAAGGCTGACCCCAGAGTTTCAGGTATATATCTACTTCTATAGATTACTTGTGGAGCCACACCATTGCACCACTCACACAGCACTGAGCACACCCCTGCACACTGTAGCACACCCATGCACACCACACAACACACCGCTGCACTGCAGTCTGCCCACACAACACTCAGCGCACCACACATCACATACACGGCCAAATTGCGACACTTACTGTCTTATATGCTGATGTATGTACGTTAATGTCTTTTCTTCTTTGTAATTTGAAGGAGTTAAACATTCTACAATCTAAAGGCAGTCCAATAATTTGTATATACACCGACTAAGCAGATCAGGCTATGCGGGTCTTGAAGAAGATATTGTAAGTACATTTAGTATAGAAATATTTTAAATAGTTTCTTACGGTTGAACTAAACTAACTTAGATGTTTAATTGTGTTTTCATATTTCATGTATAGAAAAAAAAATCCATAGAGACAGGCATTTTCGTTGATCATGAAGATAGGAGTGTCAAATGGAAATTGGCTCGTCAAAACAAAAAGGGGGAATATTCAAATGATTCCACAAGGGAAGTAGTAGGAAAAATTGTAAGTTTCCATTCTCAGAAAAATTGTAAAGTGTTTTAGACTTTTTGTAAGAGTGCATCAAAGGTAGATGCAAGGCATCAAACGTCTTCACTATAACTTGTAGGTCGAGTATTCTCCCTAAGTGCCTTGCATGACCATGCATCAAGGTATTTGAATATTAGCTGTATATATATGGCTTGGGATTCATTGGTGTCATGGTTATTGTAGGATGATCTGAAAAAGAAAGTAAATGAGGGGGCTGTAATGACTGAGGGGGGCAATGATGTTCTTACTATGGCTTTGGGTACCCCGGAGCATTGTGGACGAGTTAGAAGGGAAGGGAAGCATGTCACTCCAATGGCCTATTTCAAAGTACCAAAACGCAGAACAAAGAAGTATAATGAGGAGTTGTTGGCCCAGTTACATGAATCTCAGGAAAGGGTGAGAATTTTAGAACAAATTGTGAAGGATAAAGAGACACATCAGAACTCTCCCCATTCAGAAAATATTGCATCCAATAGTAGCGGCGTTTTAAGAGGTCAACAGGTAGTTTCACATGGTGATTATATTTACCATGAGTGATTATATTTACCATGAGTCGGATATTGTTGTGGGTGTTTCACAAATTCCAGATAATTACCCTTTCATATACCATGACTCTGTATTTAATAATCAGGTTTGTGTCATGCAAAAAATATTTTTGATTGGTTGTTGTGAATCCATGTATGGCTATGTTTTGTTCCTACTCCGAAATGTTTGCACATATTGTCTCAATTCTGAAATGTTCTTTCCATTCACTGTTGAATGTGATACTGATGCCTCATTTTTGAAGTGGAAGTCATCATTTTATCTGATGCTAAAGTGCTCATATTGTATACATAATCATCACAAAGTCATTCAAAGATCAAATTATAATATTTATTTAGTGAGTTTTTTCATGAGCACAACAACTGATCTTGCTTGTTTGATAAAGAATGTGGATATGGTCATGCATGTTTTTCCATTTTCAAATTGGTAAACTCATTTAGCTTCATCATGGCATTGGCTATGCTATAGGATCCATTTTCAAATGCGGAGCAGCAAATGACTGAAATGAGTGACTGATGGAAATTGCATGTTGGAATTCATTAATGATTTTCTGATGCGAAGTGTTAGACCCCGACCCAGACCAACGCGATTAGGGCTAATTAAGTGAACGTTTAGTCTTAAGTGAGTCCTAGTACTAGTTGGGTTAGAATGTGATTAGACTTAGTCTGGATTATAGTTTTGGGGATTTTGAGGACGTTTAGTATGAGTCAGACACGCTCAGGGACGCCCTGAGTGCACGTGTAAGAATGGGTTTTTGTTCTAGATTTTTGATGTGGATGTGATTTTTATTTCTCTTGAATGGCCTTATTATTTATGGCAACTTTCGTTTTTAAGCTGCATGCATTTGAGGCCCAGAAACCCAAGTTTTGGCCCAATAAGGGCAAATCTGTCTTTTCATGCAAAATCTGGGCACACTTTTCGAAGTCGTGAAACCATGTCAAAAGTATACTTTTCTGAAACTAGATTTTTCGACGATCGTTTTGTTCTTCTTCGTCGACTTCATCCGGGGTCCACAAGACCATGTTTTAAGCGTTTCTAGTTCAGCTAGAGAGGGACCCACCTCTCAACCCATATAAAAAGTCTCTTACTCTCTCTCCTCCATTTTCTTCTTCCAAAAAAAATCCTGCAACGGTTGCCCTAGAGTGGAGTGGAGAAGGCAGCCCTCTCCTTGATCTTTTTCCCTTGAAACCATCTAGCAAGAAGGCTCCGATCTTCGATTCGTTTCCGCCATTCTCTTCCTCTCTTCGCGAGCTTCGATTGGGCACGTTTTAGAGCCAAACCCCTTCTACTATTCATCATCTTCAACCTCCCTTCACCTTGTTCAACGAGCTCAAGGTTAGTGTTCTTCTTTCATTCCTTCTTTTGATGTTCTTAGGCTCACCAAGAGCTTGTTTATCATGATTTCAAACCCATTTTCGAAATGGGGGTTTATGTTGGCCAAAATGTTGATTTTTGTATGCTCCATTTTGGGGGTTTTGTGTAGATCTCGTGGAGCACCCCTCATTGTTGGTTTTTGTGAAGCTTTCTTTGACTTTGGATTGAGGCAAGTAAACTTTTTGGGATTTTTCCATGTATATTGCATTAGGGTTCCATTTTTCTTCATTAAGGTATGACTTTTGTGTTGGTTCTCTTAATGCTAGTTATGTCTACACTCTTTCAAGCCATGCACTTCAGTTTCTCTATTGGTTTTGTCACTAATGATTTACTAAGTTCTTAGAATCATGTTGGTCTTGTAAGTTCATGAAATTGTTATGGGAATGCCTTGATGTTTCTCTTTGGAATAAATGGACAAATTTGTGGATGGAATGCTCTTTAATGTGTATAATGAATCCCTTGGAAAGCATGGAGGCTTGGGGAGTGCAGGTGGTAAAAATGTGGAAGTGAAGAAGGGAGAAAAAGTTGTAAAAATTCTGAACAGAATGCACTGCCCGTGCCTGTCGGTCAGCTGTCGGTCCGACTTCGGTCGACCGACAGGTCGACCGACACCAACCGAAATCTGTCGGTTCGATTTCCAGAGAGCAACATTTTCTGTCTGGTCATCTGTCGGTTCACATTCGGTCAACCGAGGATCTGTCGGTTCAATTTCCAGAGAGCAGCAATTCTGGGCTGGGATCTGTCGGTCAAGCCTTCGGTCGACCGTCAGATCGACCTCGGTTAACCGACGGTTAACCGAGCGTTGACCGACAGTTACAAAAAGGTACTGTTTTGAAGGATTTTGCAGGAATGAAAACTAGACTTGGTCTTAGACCCTTTTTGTTGACCTTGTGCACTTGAAATTTCCAAAATGTAATATACCTTCGGGGACACCAAGTTTTATTGAATTTCAACATTTGGTTTTCAATTCCACAAGGGTCAAAGATGTGGTCTTAGCCCATGCTTGATAAAGTTATGTTTGAACCTTTGTTTATGATGCTTTATGCACCATCATGTTCTCGTCTGATTTCCAAGTGCAAGTCGTTTTTAAGATGTGTTTCAAGAATCAAAAAGGGAATCATCTATTAAGTTTGTAAGCATTAATGCTATGCTATTTTGCTAGTCTTGTTACGTCGTGCTCGTTAAATGATTTCCCTCTTGTTTTGTCGTGTTTCGATCGCGTATTGCCGTGTTTTGTGCATTCATGATATAAGTGAATTTCACTGAGCTTGGACCGCCCTTTTAGCTTGATCCACTACCTGGGGGTCCTTAAACTCGTGGACTGTCTGCAGACTAGTCGTGTCTTGAATTGACACATCGTGCGTGTTCGTGGTCCGGTTCCGCGGCCGGATACCCCGTCTACCTTGTGTGGCGTGGGATCGTGTTTCTTGTCGTGCTTGTCTTGCGTGCTTGCTCTTGTCATCATGTATGACGGAGAAAGGATGAGCTCATGTGGATTTATCTTTTCATGATACTATATGTATTCGTGCTAGTTTCGTAAGCATTGAAACGTGTATTTAAACCTTGAACTGTTTTAGCATTATTTCAATTATTCATGCCTAAATTGTTTATTTGCCAAACCGTCGTGTTTGATGCTTGTATTTTGGTGTCCAGGTGCCGGTGGTTTCGCGCGTGACGAGGAGTGCCCGGAGGAGGCTGTTGAGCCACCCCCAGCACTCGAGTGGCAGCCCAACGACGTCATCTAGACGCCGGTCGGGATCGTGATTCTCGTTTCACCTAGCTTGGGTTTTGTCGGGTTGTTCTTTTTGGGATTCCATATGTTGTATTGGCCTTTGTTGGCCTCTTGGGGGTTGTGTAACTGGAAGTAAAACACTTTGTCTAAATGTTAAACTTTATTCATGATAGGAATGCTTTGACGACATTCTCTTTTGATACATTGTCTCCATATTATATATGCTTCTTGTATCTTATCGTTCAAGATTGTATGAATTGTTTTGCTACACGCTTCCGCATACCCATTCGTGTGAGCTCGACCCGTGTCTTGGGATCCTCACCGCGGAAACCTGTGGGAAAATAAATGAAATTATATCACAACAGCGGCGGCGGTGTGTTTTGAATAATCATGCCGCCGCGGCGCAGTCGCGGGCCCGGGTCCCGGTCCGGGGTCGCGACACGAAGCTTTAACTTTTTCTCATAATTATGTCTGCACTGTACAGGTTTGTGTTGCTGAATATAATAATGTCCGCAGTCAGCTTAATGCGATAAACAGAAAGCAAACTGGAAGGTCTGTAAATTAGCACATCTGAATTGAATTTCATGAAGAGATCTATTTACATGGATTTGTAATTTATTCTTGGCATGTTATATCGGGCATTCTTTCTTAAATGTCGAGTCACTGCTCAAGCCTCACTTGCCTATTTTAGCTTAGCCGTTCGTGATCTGTCCAGTTTAGTGAAGCCAGGGGACATTGTTACATCAGAACATTTAGTGACACTCCTTGCAGTTGTACCAAAGTATTCACAAAAGGACTGGCTATCACGCTATGAAACGTTAACTACCTATGTGGTAAGTATTGCATTTAGTTCTTATAGCTTCTTATAGTTCTTATAGCTTCATTTTGCGTCATCCATCCTCGAATTAAGACGGGGATTGACTTATAACCTAGTATCAGGACTTGGCTATTTCCAAAATGGGACTTAGTGTAGTCCAAGCGCCCCTGGGGGACAAGCGAGCAAACAGGCAAACAGGCAAAATAGGCAGCCCAGACAGGTGGGAACTCACCCAACCAACAGTAAAAATATAGTGAAGGTTATAAGGTCATGAACCTAGGAACTAGACAGTGCTTTTTACATACATGTGTGGCCTATGTGCCCATATTTCAGTGACTGAGGATCATTATATTGTTGTGGTAGTTGAACAGGGGCAATTCACAATCCCACATTATTTATTTATTCATTTTGTTTTTCTTTAACCATACCCACACCCATATGAATCATTCATGTGTACATCCAAATAATTGATAACAAATGCTCTTGGTTGATTCACAAATTGCACCAGGAAGTTTCTTTCTAATAAGAAGATTGCATTTCTCATTTAGAGTATATGGATCTTTGTCTCCCATTGGAAGGAAGACTACACATGGTTAGAGAAGTGGATGAAAAATATTTATTTGCCATAAGTCATAACATAATACTTCTCATCCTTGGTTAGAAAAGTACTTAGCTCTTACATGCCTCAAAAGTAGTCCTTACCACTTACATGCTTCAAACACATTTAAAATAGTAGGGAGTTGGGGTTGGATATAAGAAAAGAAGATCATGAAGAGGAGGACAAAGGAAGAAGAGAAATACTCTACAAGCAGCTGTGTCACCTGTGTGCAGGGTGGAGTAAGATGGTGAAGGAGACCGCGGTGACATTCTGATGCTACTGCTACTATTACCGTCACATCCGCTACCTCTGCATCTGCTAGCATTGAACATAATGCGGCTGCCACCACAATTGCTGCTGATTCAATTCCTAGCTCAACCAATGAGGAAGAATTATCACTTTGGGGCTCTCTAGATTTCCCTCCCATCTGCTCTTTTACTTAGTTAAAAAGGTGCTTTTTACTTCATTTCCCCACTTTAAAGTTCTTAAAGCAATCAAGGATTCAAGTTCTTAAAGCAATCAATGTTGACTAAAAGTGATGTAGCCACTTCCAGGAGATGAGGAGAACTAAAAATGGAAATTGATGTATAATTGAAATGGAAGCCTGCAGACATTGTGCATCTGGCTATGTCACCCGTGGGCTTAGATACTGTGGTAGTGAAATTTGACCAGTCATACGAGAGGAGACATTTTCTAAGCTTCATTTGTGCTCCAGGTGAGATTTCCAACAATGATGTTGGTAGCAGTAGTGAGCAACCTCTTGGTATATTGCCTCATCAAGCCCGAGGTTCCATTTCCCAGTTCTCGTATCACGTATTGATAGGTTACTCCTGAAATAGCTGTACAGCTTGTTGCAGCACAGTAAGTTCCTTTTATGATTTTATACCCTTCTTAATCTATTCACTATATTTAACGCATGCCCATCTCTCTGGTTTAGTAGTGTGTAATTGTTACTTTTGACTTGCTGTCCAGCCATGTTGGACTGATTTCAATATTTAGTTGTCTTCATATGACTGTACTTGAAAAAAGAAATAGATTGAATTGAGATACAATGAAAAAGTGAAATAATAATTGATTCAAATATTTAATTTGGTGTTTATGAGACTGAACTTAAAAAAGAAATAGGTTTACTGAAATAAAATAAAAATGTTAAATAATGAACTTGGTAAAAGGCTAAAAGAAGAAATACAAAAATATGCCCTGCTGCTTCGGCATCGACTGCCAGCTGCCGGACAACCCCTTCGGCACCTGCGCGGCTGCGCCTTTGTGCCCAAGACCTGCAACTGCACCTCCTGTGCCATGTGAGCTTCACCTTCATTGGAAGATTCCCAGCTCAAATTTTCTTGATGTGGGGTACTTTGTAGATGATCATTTGAGCCATGTTTCAGTCCCTCCCATAGGAACCATACAAAAGATGAACAGAAAAAAAAAAAAGATAAATTATCTTATAACATTTTGTGATTAAGCGAAAAATTGAGATTTAGTTTTTATCTTATAACATTTTGTGATTAAGCCTCGATTAAGCGAAAAATTGAGATTAAACTCAGGTTTTTATGTTTTGGGCCTGGTGTGCTTTACTATATGATAGAAAGCGTTTCTATTTTATGCTATTTTAGTTACCATAATTGAACTGTTCTATGCATGTTTTTGTTATTGGTTTATTTTCAACAATTACGATGATGTATGCCATGCAGCTGTAAATGTTGGAACCAAGGCAAGACAACTTTAACTTTCTAAAGTGAAAATTCTTGTAGTGAAATACTATAGATGTAGAACTGAAGCTAGGAAATTTAGCTGAATTCTTGGAAGGAAGTGATCATATTAAGTGTTCATTTTTTAAAAGTGACAGCCTGTTTATATTGTTGCCCTAGTGATTCATTTCACTTCCAAGTGGGAGAACTTAAGCCCAAAATGGCTTTTCAGATCTATGGGAAATTTGAAGTTGAGATTTACACACACAAGTAAATGATTAGAGCTTTGTCTCTTGCCTTGAAGTTGTCATTTTTTCCTCATGCTCCGAATTCTGCATGTACTTAAATTTAATGCCAGTATTCTTTTATAGATGGTTGATTACAAGACACATAAAAAGAATTAGACTGAAGGGCAAAAGTACTTATGGTAAGTTGACCATTATTGAGATTGAGGATTTAATGATACACCATTATTGATTACAAGACTCATTACTGCTTTAGAATTATCTTTGTTTCTAAAAAAGGCCAGGACCAACTTCCCTTTTTATTGTTTTGTATCTTGTAATGAGAATGTTGTTTTTGGAATAATGACATGGTGTTGGATATAGAAATGAATGAACATAAGTTATTTTGGTGCATCTTTCTAGTCATGTGTTGGGGCATTGAAGTGCTATGGTTGAATGGTGTATGACTGATGATGTAGTGGTGAATGACTTTGTAGTGTGTTGGGGCATTTGGTTGTTTATATGAAGTGTTTCTTTTTTTTTTTTTTTTTTGTCATGTACAGGTACTAGCAGGTTGTAAAAAAAAATTACATGTCACATGTACAGGGGAGACTATGCCGAAATTTCGAGAAAATCTTTCCAGGTACATCCCATGGTTCTTAGGTCTACAAAGATGTGAACCTTTTCTATGAACCACTTTATTTCGTTTAAGTTGTGAATCTTTTTGTTTGGGGTTTGAGATTTTGTTGTATTGGTTTGGTTTTTAAACTGATAAGTGGTGTCGGTTCTCAGCCATTGATGCACCAGGCGGCTCTCTTGAAATGGGTGATCTTGAACAGACAACGATAATGTGTTGTTGTTGTTGGTTATTTATTTATTTATCATTTTAATTTTCTCCATGCAAGTTTAAACCTTCTTCCCAGTCTCAGTTTTGTGGACTTATTTGACAATCATCTTCATGTCAGGTTGGAAACTTTAGAGTTGAATAACCTGGACTGTTTTGTTCCATGGCCGTGGAGAGCATCCCAAGGTTCTTTTGCAACTTATTGTCTGGAAATAACTTACAGTTTAGATAGTTGTCAGCAGACTAAATAATGAATGTATAAAACAATGCAAAGAAATGGATGTGTGGAACCTCCCATTTTACAACAAATATGATAAATGTTCCCAAAATGCATGAAACCGCTTGAAAATGGGAACTAGGAAATGCAGGTGTTTTTGTGGGCAAAGGGGATTCCCTGAACTCAAACTCACAGAGTAGTGCATTTGTTGACTAGACGGAATTTCAGTACAATTTGCTTTCCATTTTAATTTCCTGGATAGTTGATCCCATTAGATGGTCTTATTTTTGTTTTCATGATTCCAGATGGGCAAGTTGAAAAGACGAATACGGCCAAGTGATATTACAATAAACATTGGAAAGGGTGCTCCGATTCCTGAATGTCCAATCCCTGGTGAAAGGTTCTGTAATTTCTATATACTTTCAAAAGATGTGTGGTTGCATTAGAGATTATTAAGAGTTTTGGTCATCATCATTATTCTGAGTCTCTGCGGTCCTTTTCAGGTGGAAAGAGATAAAGCATGACAATACAGTTACCTGGTTAGCATTTTGGAATGATCCAATCAATCCAAAAGAATTCAAGTATGTCTTCTTAGTAGCAAGCAGTTCCTTGAAAGGACAGAGTGACAAAGAGAAATACAAGAAAGCAAGGATGTTGAAGGCAAGTTTTGTATATGGTTCTTATTTGTGGAATTGGTGATAATTTGTGTTTTTTGCTGTTGATTCTCAGATGAATTGGAAGTTTCATTGGACACGCAATATCTTTTAATTTACCCCATAACTTTATGTGCAGGACTACATTCATGGCATTAGAGCGACATACACAGAGGATTTTGTGAGCAAGGATCTAACCAAGCGACAAATAGCTGTTGCTACGTATCTCATTGATAAGCTAGCTCTTAGGGCAATGCAATGAGAAGGTAAAATCTAATTGCCCATGCATGTGCTGGTTGAACAATTATTTTATGATTTTATCCTCTATATTGGTTTTAGAGAATATTTTATCCTCTATATTGGTTTTCGATCAGAATATGTAAAATTATATATATCTTGGAAGGGTTGATATTGATTTTCAGGTTATGACAGGGTTTAGGTTTTTGAAATGTCGAAAATACAAAGGAGACTCTGCCGAATTTTTATTTGATATTGAGGCGTAGTTACAGTTACATTAGAAACTTTAATTTATACTATACTATGCATGCATGTGTATATTATATGTACATAGAAATTAATTTGTTTATATATATATATACAAAGGTTTTTGTCGTTTAGATGTTAGTATTTTGAGGTATATTGCAGGTTTTTTTGTCGTGGTACAGCAGGTTCTTTTGATATTAAAAAAAAAATTATGGAATTATATCGGTTTTTAATGAAACCGATATAATAAACCATATGAAACCGATATAACAAACCCATTACATATTTTTTATATCGGTTATTCTTAATCAATTATATCGGTTATTATGAAACCGATATAAAAAACCATATGAAACCGATATAACATATATTAATTATATCGGTTTGGCTATAAGTTATATCGGTTTGACTATAAATTATATCGGTTTGGCTATAAGTTATATCGGTTTGGCTATAAGTTATATCGGTTTGACTATAAATTATATCGGTTTGGCTATAAGTTATATCGGTTTGGCTATAAGTTATATCGGTTTGGGTATAATTTATATCGGTTTGGCTATAAGTTATATCGGTTTTACAATAATTTATTATATAAATACATATGAATATTACATCGCTTTAGGCTTAACCGATATGAAATATTACCCTTATTATATCGGTTTCGTTTATATATTATATCGGGGGTACTTATATCGGTTTGAAATTCACTCAAAAACCGATATAATAGGTCTTTTATATCGGTTTTTAGCCGATATAAAAGCCCTTTTTTTTAGTAGTGGATGATACGGTTAGTTATCGGTTAAATTTAATGGAGGTAAGATGGAGATAATTTAGGGTAGTTTTTCGAAAGATTCCAACGGGTTATGAGTTATCTATATGGAGGGTATGTCACATGTCATTGCAAAATACCAAGAGGGAGCGCCACGTGTCGCTCTCCCATGAAGAGGAGGGCTGCTGCTTTAATATATAGTGGAGTAGGCCTGTGCCCAATGCAGGCCGTGAAAAAAAAGTAAATAATATTTTAATTAGAGATATTTATAATTTTTAAATAAATTATAAATAAAAAATAATTTGTGATTCATAATACAAACATAATTAAAAATGAACTTCAAAAATCAAGGTTTAAAAGAAAAAAAATAAGTAAAACGAATCATCTTTTATTGATCGTGATTGGACTAAAACTGTAACATTGAGCAATAGAAATCGAATGAAAAATAAAGTGAAAGAAATTTATGGATTGTCACAAAAACCCCAATGCAAAATGTAGCTTCTTTTAAAAGGAAAATGCAACGTTAAAAATTTACTAAAAAGAATACAAAAGAAAAGAAGTGCAATAACAAAAAAAAAAAACAAAATAAAATACAAAAGAAAAGAAAATCATACCTCTATTACTTGAATCTGACAACAATAAAAGGAAGAAAATTACAAAAAAGAACAACAATAAAAAATCTATAACAAAATACAAAAGAAAAGAAATCATAACTCTTCGTGAGTAAAATCTCTTGTTCCCCAATGTGGAATAACATCCATGTCTCATTGCTTCTTTTTCAAGAACAAAAGAGGACTCAATCTCTTGTAGATCAAGATCATTAAAATAAAAAGTTCAAAAGCCCATGAATCTATTAGAGAATTAATTTTTCAAAGAAAACATAAAGTCCTTGTAGATGAAGTAGGTCTAGGTGATGGAGCAACAAGATATAGATTGATGGGCTCAATTTGTGGGTTTTACAAATCGAGGGTTAGTTTCAATGGGTGGGTCAACAGGTGGGTTGGATAAGTTCAAGGGTGGGTTGGATGCTGAAGGGTTAATGGGTTGAGTGAAGGTGGGTAGGCGAAGGCTTGAGTGGGTTTAGATGAGTGGTTGGGCTTAGACAGTACTTATGTGTTGTTGGTGGGCCAGCAGCTGGGTTTGGGTTGAACATTGGGATAATTGGATTATGTGGGTAACGAATTGAGTTGGAGAGTGGGCAATGGGTTGGAAGCAGGTTGGTGACTAGGTTGGTGTGTAGGCATCCAAGTGGTCAGAATGGTTTTGTTTGGCTAGGTATAGATGTGAGTCGAGTTGGTCGGGTTATATGGTGTTAAGTAAACTTCATTTTGATTTGGTGAGTTCACAGGTTATAATAGGAAGAGGTGACAAAGATGAATGATGAGGAGGAAAGAAGGATAAAAGAAAAAGAAAAATTGAGGATGATTGTAAAGATGGGAGAACAATGTAGATAGGTAGATGGTGAAGATTGGGTGAAGTGGTGTTTAGTTGGATGGGCCTATGGGAAAGTTAAATAGAGGATTGGGGATGGATTTGACGTAACAAATATTGAAAGAAAAATAGGAAAAAAGTAGCAAAATACTACCTACGAAAGTGCCCCAAATTTCTGCAACTTGGATCTGACATGCGGTCCCACAAATTGATATGTAATAACATTTAATACATACATGTTCATCGATCATTGAAATCATAGCCAAAGAGCCTTTATTCTTTTTTTTGTTAGTTTAATAATACGTGGGGCCCATTGAAGGTGACTAAAGAGAATTTATTATTGTATGCTATATTTTAGTGAAGGGATAAGTATCTTATTTCAATAATATCTTAGATTTGCATTGAGATATTTTCGGTGATGGAGTATTGGAGAATTTGAGTTAGTTTGGTAAGATTAGATTAGAAGGGTAATTCTGGAATGTAGCATTGCAAAAAGTTTTGAGGATCCGCCACGTGTTGCTTCCTCACGAAGAGGGCTGCTGTCTTTATATATGTAATTCTTAATCTTCAATAAATCAGAGAAGGGTAAAATACGTGATAAATGCCCCTCCCTTCACACCTTTCCTCTCATTAATTTAAATCTACTGTGAGAGGCCCGTGCCCAACATGGGCCGAAAAAGAAAATAAAAAAAAATATATTCCGATATAAAGGCAATAGCTACGCCTATAAAAAAAATCCAATTGATAGAGAAATGCATACTTCTATAAGATTTGTAGGTCTCAAGGTCTCATTCAGATATTTTGCATGCCCTCAGGTGGGCCCCATTATATATATCTATATTTATATTGTATTGCAAATGGATGGTTGAAACAAAATACTAAGATCCATAGTTGTTGATTTAGGACTTCAATAGAGAGTTTTCATTGCGCTGCTATCCATAGTGGATCCTACTCCTGCATAAGGCAAAAACTGGGCTAATGTAGATCATGTTTATTGGGTTGTGAAAGGGCCCCTGTTTTCTATCCAATGTGCACTGTATTCTGGGTCTCAAGACTCATCACAGTTGATGCTCATGGATTAATGATCCATACCATAGATCTCATGGCCCTCAGATTGTATATGTGAGCAACTAGACCCATGCTATATAGATTATCCACACCTTTCTTATCCATTCAATTGAAGGGTTTGGATTGCTCCATAGGAGAGAACAGTGGCACGGTCAGCATATGAGATGATGGTTAGATTAATGAACCATGGTCATACCTATACCTACACAAGAGTCAATACCGGCATGAATAGAGTACACGCTAATCTCTACAACCAATGAGATTTATTGTAGGCTGGCCCATCCATGATCACATCTACAATTATAATGAAGTAACTTTCTGATTAATGATTTTGCACACACAGGAGAACATAATCCAATGAGTCGTATGTGATTCTTTGAGCAATGGAACTGACAGTGCTGGTGAAGTGAAGTAAATTGTCAGCCTTCTCTTATTCTTCCTCCTCTACTTATATAAATATATATATATATATATATATATATATTTGTTGTTGTTGTTGTTGTTGTTTGGTTTGAGATAGTGTGGTTTGGATTTTGTAGAACATGGATGGTTAAGAAATGGGCTGGATTTGTAGAACATGTCCAGTTAAGAAATAGGTTAGAAAAAAATTTAGAAAAGTGACCTCTAGAAGGGAGGAATGTGATGGCTGAAATTGGGATGGAATCTTAAAGAGATTATGTTGCAATTAGAGAGGAATTTCTAATCCGAGATTAGATATTTGAGAGATTTTAGAGATTAGATAGTGGAGAGATTTCAATTGAGAGATTTTAGGAAAGATTCCTTTTGTGGTGGAATCTTAAAGAGATTATGTTGCAATTAGAGAGAAATTAGGGGAGATTTTAATTGAGGGATTTTAGGAAAGATTAGAAGAGTAGTTTCGGAATGTAGAGAAGTTTCGGAATGTAGAGAAGATTGGAAGGGTAATCCCGGAATATAGCATTGCAAAAAGTTTTAGGATGCGCCACATGTCGCTCTCCGACGAATTCACCTGCTCCTTTAATATATATAACTAGCGAAAGAGGCCCGGGCCCAACCCGGGCTAAATAGGACAAAAATATAACAAATAATAATATATATAAATGATTACTAATAAAAGATTTCATTATATAAAATATACAGGATAAATAACACAATTTATAAGGACAAAAAGATCTAAAAAAGATTTAATTCAATGCAGAGGAGAGAGAGAGAGAGAGGTGGAGCCGGTCTTTTTTGGTAATTTTATGTCTTTTAAAAAATGTATTACATATAAAGAAAAGCAACAAATAATAAATAATAAATAAATAAGTCGTCATTGGTAAATTGAAAATGTATAAAGATGAGACAATAATAGTGGGCTGCTTATTCCTATAATTAGGAATTAAAACTCCCACCTATTAAACAACATCTAATGTAAGATTCAAAACAATTAATAAGAAAGAAATAATGAAAGAGACAAAGACTTTTGGTATAAAAAGAACTTAACAATGAAATAAACAAACTCACTTTCATTTTAAAAAGAGTTTAAGGGTTTATTGAGAGATTGGATTTTTTTAGTAATAGGGATCTTATGGATGGAGAGCTTTTTAGGGTAACTCAAAGCATGGAGAGAGAGATTTTAGGGTATTTCAAAGCTGCTGCCACGTGTCATCCTCCCAGAAATCTCTTTCCGCCACGTGTCGCTCTCCCAAGAAAAGTCTATTCTCTTTATATATATATATATATAATTGGGATGGAATCTTAAAGAGATTATGTTGCAATTAGCGAGAAATTTGAGAGGGATTTCTCTTCCGAGATTAGATATTTGGGAGATTTTAATTGAGAAATTTTAGAGATTTGATAGTGGAGAGATTTTAGGAAAGATTTCTTTTGTGGTGAAATCTTAAAGAGATTAGGCTGTAATTAGAGAGAAATTAGGGGAGATTTTAATTGAGGGATTTTAGGAAAGATTAGAAGGGTAGTTTCGAAATGTAGAGAAGATTAGAAGGGTAATTCCGGAATGTAACGTTGTAAAAAGTTTTAGGGCCCGTTTGGATGTTTACAGAATAAAATATTTACAGATTTAAATATTGCAAGAATAAGATAATATAGAATAGAACAATGTAATATTATAATATTACAATATTTTTGTTGTTTGGCTAGTTTTGAATAATTTCAAAGATTTTAAATTGAGTTGTTTGGAATGTGCTATGATTAAATTCTATTACATTATTAGAATGATTTTTTATTAAATATTTTAACTTCTATATAATTTACCAAATCTGGATAAAAGAAGTAGTGTGGTAAAGTAAAGTTCAACTGCAATATTTTTACCTTTAGTTACTTTTCTTTTATCACATAAAATCATGGTAAAGTATAGTAAAATCAAGTCAATACAAAACACAACTACTTTACAACTCTCTCTCCCACTTTGCTTTACCACATACTTCATCTTACCTTACTTTGCCTCACATTTACTATGATATGATATCAATCTTTAGTTTACTTTACCATACCTATAAATATATCACTTTTTATTTACTATATAAAATTATGATAAAATGTGATAAAGTAAAGTCAAATAGAAAGAAACAACTTTACCATTCCTTCCTACTTTACTTTATAAAATATTTTATCCCACTTTTACTTTACCCCAACTTTACTGTGCCGTGACATTTACTTTTAGTTTACTTTACCATAATGTAAACAAACACATCATGATGGATTTGGTGAACTAAGTCTTTACTTTACTCTACTACTTTTTAATTGTCATTTTGAAAGATTTTTATCTTGTAGAATATTTTCTACAAGGGGGAGCTGTAGGAGAAAATATTGAGGTTTTTGAAAGAAAAGAATATTTTCTTTAAATTTTTCTTAGATTACCAAACGCACAAGATTCTCTTCTTTAGAAAATGGAAGAATATATTCTATAAAATATTATTTTCTTGTGTTTTATTGTGCATCCAAACATGCCCTTAGGATGCGCCATATGTCGCTCTCCCACGAATTCACCTGCTGCTTTAATATATATAATTGGGATGGAATCTTAAAAAGATTATGTTGCAATTAGCGAGAAATTAGAGAGGGATTTCTAATCCGAGATTAGATGTTTGAGAGATTTTAGAGATTAGATAGTGGAGTGATTTTAATCAATAGATTTTTGGAAAGATTCCTTTTGTGGTGGAATCTTAAAGAGATTATGTTGCAATTAGGGAGAAATTAGGGGATATTTTAATTGAGGGATTTTAGGAAAGATTAGAAGGGTAGTTTCGTAATGTTGAAAAGAATAGAAGGGTAGTTCCGGAATATAGTATTGCAAAAAGTTTTAAGATGCCTCACGTGTCGCTCCCTCATGAAGAGGGCTGCTGTTATAATATATATATATATATATATATATATATATAATTTGGACCTATTTAGGAGAAAATGCACTAAATTTCACAAAATCATGCATCATGGTGTTCAAAGTTTATTTCATGATAAAATTGGTTTAAATCTTAGAAATTGCATATTTTTATGGAAAGTATTCCTGCTGGACTATCGGATTATCCTCTTGAATATATCTTCAAATCTGCACATAGAGTCACGTAATTTCTTTGCACCATTGGATTGAACACAAAAAACTGAGTTGAATGGTTTATTTGCATACATTCATATGTGTTGAAATGGGTCCCATGCATGGCATGATAGTTTTCTATGTAGTATTATTCTTTTTTATATTATTATTTTATTTTTGTAGGAAATTCAAGAAACAAGGTCCCACATGAAGAGAAAAATCAAGATAAAGCAAGAGAGAAGAAAAATAGAAGACCACCAAGTAGGGTCCACCTTAGGCATGAATCCCAACGTGGCATGCTCATGGGGGTTAGACCCATCATTGTTGAAATGCAAGCAATTTTCTCCCTTTTCTTTCAGGAGATTTGAAGTATGAAATTTAAAATTCAAATTCAAAAAGAGCCCAAGCAAGGTAAGACTTAAAAGACTTCAAAATCAAGAAAGCTAAAAAGGAAGGAAAAAGAAAGAAAGAAAGAAAGAAATCCAAAGCACATGGGACGTCCATGTGGGGTCCACCAGCCTTGCACGCCCATGCGGGACCCACTTATGTCCAGAATTGCAAAGACTCCTCTCCTATAAAGACCTTTTAATTTGAGATGAAGTTCATGGTGGAGGTTTCTAAGAAAGTAAGGTAGCGTTTGGTTCGCTGTAATGAAGGTCAGAATGAAATGGTCATTCCAACGGAATGATCATTATAACGTTTGGTTCGCACAAAAGTGGCGGAATGACTGTTGACACAAAAAAAGTCACTATGTCTCCTCAACATCAAGAAGCCTCGTAAATCTGCATTCTGCTACAAAACAGGCAAAACTATTTCAAGCATCAGATCTCGTCAGAATCAGACAAAAACTAAGAGATCCTTCAAGACAGCCAAAAGAGGGGTACACTTGAAGTTTCGGGCCATTTCGACATCGTTTGGCCTAACTTCACTTCTCCCACAGCTAAACAATCGCTCCTGGCGGCGACATCATCAAAGACACCAAAACTTTGATCAAAGCCTATGGATGACTCCAGAATATCTCCAAAGGGCTCCATGCCAAATTTCAAGTCAAATCGACAACGTTTGACTTCCCATCAACGCTCGAGTAGCAAAATCAAGCCTCCCGGCGGCGGAAACCATTGAAGCCATCACTCATCAAACAAAGTACATGAGTGGCTTCAACATACCTCCAAAAGACTGTACATCGAATTTCAGGTCATTCCGACAATGTTTGACTAGGTTTCGATGCTCCGAAAAAAAATCAAGCCTACCGGCGGCGGAGCACCCCGGGACCATGACATCCAAAGCGGAGCTAATGGGTTGTCTCAAAATGACTCCAATAGGCTCCTCGCCAAATTTCAGGTCAATCGGACATCGTTTCACCACATATCAAAGCTCGGCATTTTCCCCGCAACAAAATCAAGTCAAGCATTGACGGGACCCCAAACGGCTTCAAAACTCAAATTAAAGCTCATGGTTGGTCCTGTCCACTGCTCAAGAAGCTTCACCTCAATTTTCAGGTCATTCCGACATCGTTTGGCCTAGTTTCGACTCTTGACGGGAAATCGGCTACAAAGTCTTCATCTTTCCTGAAAAATGGGAAACTTTGTGCTCCGGTTTTGCGCAGGTTCTCGTCAAGTTTTCTCCAAGAAAATCAAGTCAATAATTAAGGAAAAATGTCAAGAAAAATACAAAGGAAAGAAGGAACAAAAAAGACAGAAAAACGGCCGAAAACGAAGCTCGGCGACCTTGGCCCAAGGTCGCTGGTGACCCTGGGTGCATGGTCGCCGGCGACCTTGCAAATCCGGGTCGCCGGATTTCGCACCAAACGGCTTGTTTTCCGTTCCTTTTCGCGTTTCGAGTGTTCCTGCCTCTGTGATTTTCTGAAAATCCAATATTTGATGCTTGAAAACCACTGATCTTCACTGACATCTTGGATCCGCCGTCAAAAGCATGAAATCATCACCGATCGCTCCAAGATCGCCAACCAGCTTACCAAGAAAGTATACTGTCTGTCCGACCGATCGTGAAATCGACAAGACAGATGTCACCGGCCCACTAACATCAATCGATGTCTGAAATTGCACCACAATCCGACATCAAACAATGTGTGGATCCACCTGTGATGATCACAAGAAGAATCTCAAAAGACGCGGCGCGGCCCGCGACTCTTCACATGCCCTGGCGACCACTTAATGTCGTTAATTGACCCGTTTATGACTACTTAATGCCGTCATTAACTCATTGTTTTGGACGGCCCAATCAGATTCAAGTATTTGGGAGTTACAAATCCAAGCAATCATGGCATTAAACCCATGAAACTTCCATCATCATGAAGATTAAAGGCGATTAAATGCCCACTATCCTTCATCAGCCAATCACAAGCCATGAGAAATGAGTTACAAAATTAAAGAATAAAAACTTGTAACTCCTCATCAATTCTCTCATCATGGCCATCAATGCCCATAATCACCTCATGGCTACCAAAAGCCTATAAAAGGAGGTCCAAAAAAAAGAAACAAAAAAAAAAGAATTGATACACACATCGATTTGAAATTCTGCACTTGCACACTTGCAGTCTCCCGAAGAAATCCAGACGAAGTCCTGCTGCTCTACTGCAAGAAACACCACAAGGTGATCAAAGTCCCTTGGGGGGCCACCCCCCCATGGTCTCCTCCTTCTACAACATTGCCTAAACGCGGCTTTTCAGCCCGTTTACTTGGTTTTTTATTGGATATAGGACCTCGTCTTGGTCTTTGTCCTTTAAAAAACTGAGGTTAGGAGCCAAGCTGAAGAATCAAAGCATCAACCGTTCTCATTTGAAGGACGATGGCGAAGTCCATACATGACTTGCGACCGTCGATCTGAACGTGTCCCACAATCTCCTGAGAAGTTAGATTCCTTTTCTATTGTAGTTTGTATTTTTTAAAGAGACAAAAAGAAATCACAATTCTTGTCTTTCATAGTTGATGAGTTTTGTAAAATCGCCTTTCATGGCAAAATCGCCTTTTACAGCAAATAAACAAAAAACGCCTACTACGGCATTATCAAAAACAAACTTGTCTCTTTTCTTAATATTTATGCAATTTGAAAAGTTAGAAAAAAGGATTGATTTCCTTTCTACTTGTGAAGGTGAATCTCCGTATCATCACCATTCCAAATTCCAAGTAAAAAGTAAATCTGGCATACCGGTACAAAAAGTTGATACCCGTGATTTCCCTCCTCCGCCGAGACCCAGGCCAGCCCCCGGGTTGCGGAAGGAGAGGACGGAAACCTCCGAGGGTCCATCAAGTTGGCATACCCGGTGGGACACGTTGACTTGAGAACGTGATGCTTTAATCCCTTGGCTCCTTTCTAGTTGGTGGCCTATGTTGCGTGTTGCATCTAAAAGAAAAAATGAGATGGGATTTTTGTTATTCTTTCTCATTTCAAAAAAAAAAAATCTGATTTCTTTTCTAAGATTCAACTTTGAGAAACTCTGATCCTTTCCTCTTCGAACTTGATAGCTCACAGAAATATTTGCAGCTATCGTTCATGTCGGGGATTTGGCCATCTTTTCTCTTTGATGAGTCCAATTGGGATTTCAAAAAAAAAAAATCTTCATTTCAAATTCTTTAAAAAAAATGATCTCTCTTTCTCAAGATTCAACTTAGAGAAATTTTGATCATCTCCTCTTCGAACTTGATAGCTCAAAGAAAAGTTTACAGCTATCGTTCATATCGGGGATTGGGCCATCTTTTCTCTTTGATGAGCCCAACTGAGATTTCAAAAAAAAACAAATTATAATTTCAAAAAAAAAATCAGTTTTCTCTCTTTTGAATTCAAATTTGAGAAACATTGGTTTTTCCTTTTCGGATTTAGCACTCGCAGAAATGTTGAGCCTTTGCTCGGATTGGTACACCATTTGCTCTCTTTGATGAGTTCATTAAAAATCTTTAAAAATAGTTTTAAAAAAAAACACTAAGGTTCCACCAATTGCGTTCTTTGACCAAAGTGGATTTAAGAAAGGCCTTGTCCAGAGTGTGGAGACAGCTAGACTGTTCGAGGCAAGGGTCCTCCAAACGGGTTCATTAAGTAATCCTACCCTTACCTGGGGGCTGATCTTTCTACTAAGGTTTCATAAGATTGAAATGGAAATTTATGTGCACCTTTAAAAAAAAATCTTAAAAAAAAAAATCTTTTGTAAAAAAAAAAAAAAAAAACTCCTGTCACTTTTGAATTCAGAGTTGAGAAATCTTGGTTCTTTCCCTTTTGGATTTAGCGCTCGCAGAAATATTGAGCCTTTGTTCGGAATGGAACACCATTTGTTCTCTTTGATGAATTCAATCTTGACCCTTCAAAAAAAAATTCCGTCACTTTTGAATTCAGAGTTGAGAAATCTTGGTCCCTTCCCTTTCGGATTTAGCGCTCGTAGAAATGTTGAGCCTTATTCGGAATGGAACACCATTTGCTCTCTTTGATGAATTCAATTTTGACCCTTCAAAAAAACAAACTTCCGTCATTACTGGATTCACATCCGAGAAATTCTGGTTCCCTCCCTTCTGGATTTAGCGCTCGCAGAAATGTTGAGCCTTTGTTTAGATTGGAACACCTTTTGCTCTCCTTTATGAACCCAAGTTTGACCTTTTAAAAAATCCCATCTCGTGTCCTTCCCAAGGATGCGATTTGCAACATTTGTGCCTAGCGGTGCTAGTACGCCCTTTCGGGTCTACTGTATTCGCGACCGACACATTTGTATGTCCAACCTTATATCATTTTATCTTGAGTGAGCGTTGCTTCTCGGTAATTTGAATTAAGGTCTACAATAGCTTCTAGCAGTCACTGGTACACTCACCCTGAGCCTACCATACTTGCATTTTAGAACAATTGTATCCTCTATGGCTTTTTGCCTTCTTCATCTTGCTTGGGCTGGGCCATATCCCCTCAAGTGATTTGAAAGGACAAAACCATAGTTGTTTTCCATTTATGATCACCGTATTCTTGTGATTACTAATGGATTTGGTCTTGCTTCAAAAGTTTTCCAAAGCTAACAAAGGCAGCTTCTTTAACCATCACTTTCGATGAGAACAAGTACCAATTTATGCTTCAAGGTAAGCAAAACAAGCATAAGCGCCCTGCCAGTTGCCGAAGCGTCATCTCCCTCGACAACTCTCCAAACACCGGGTCAACCTCAACTCCCTGGACCATCGTCTTCGGGTCGCTGGGACAATTCCCACTCCCCGCAGAAGAAACTTTACATGCCAAGAAGCAGAAAACCGCCCCGCAACATGTCACCACCATGGCACAAGGGCGAACACCAGAAAGCCTGAAGCCCGTGGCGCTCCCACGAAGCTTCAACCCACAAGAAACCAGGTTTGCCCCAAAACCTGGTCTCCGAGATCTTCACCAAAGCAACGAAGATCCCGAACATCTGCAAAGCCAGCATACCTGGCCCCTCTCAAGGAGAACCGGTTCTACCCTCTCTCTTACATGAAAGAGGAGAAACCTACCCTCCGCCCAGAGAACAAACAAAATCAGCATGAGCCGGTTTGCTCCTACAAGCCCAAAATCAAATCCTGCATCGTTAGGTCTCCGCAAAAACATGCTGAAGCCTGCACTCTTGTGAGTAGACCTTTCATCTCAATAGGGGCCGAGCTCGCAAAATTCAAGTCTTTACTGCGACAGGCAAAGGACAGCGTCCAGATTCTGTCCTTGCCTAGCTTCAAAGAAGATAAGCTCGGCTGCTGTTAGACCCCGACCCAGACCAACGCGATTAGTGCTAATTAAGTGAACGTTTAGTCTTAAGTGAGTCTTAGTACTAGTTGGGTTAGAATGTGATTAGACTTAGTCTGGATTATAGATTTGGGGATTTTGAGGACGTTTAGTATGAGTCAGACACGCTCAGGGACGCCCTGAGTACACGAGTAAGAATGGGGTTTTGTGCTAGATCTTTGATGTGGATGTGATCTTTATTTCTCTTGAGTGATTTTATTATTTGTGACAACTTTTGTTTTCAAGCTGCATGCATGTGAGGCCCAGAAACCCAAGTTTTGGCCCAATAGGGTAAATCTGTCTTTTCATGCAAAATCTGGGCACACTTTTCGAAGTCGTGAAACCATGTCAAAAGTATACTTTTCTGAAACTAGATTTTTCGACGATCGTTTTGTTCTTCTTCGTCGATTTCATCCGGGGTCCACAAGACCATGTTTTAAGCGTTTCTAGTTCAGCTAGAGAGGGACCCACCTCTCAACCCATATAAAAGGTCTCTTACTCTCTCTCCTCCATTTTCTTCTTCCTTTTTCCTGCAACGGTTGCCCTAGAGTGGAGTGGAGAAGGCAGCCCTCTTCTTGACCTTTTCTTCCTTGGATCATCTAGCAAGAAGACTCCAATCTTCGATTCGTTTCCGCCATTCTCTTCCTCTCTTCGCGAGCTTCGATTGGGCACGTTTTAGAGCCAAACCCTTTCCACTATTCATCATCTTCAACCTCCATTCTTCTTGTTTGGCTAGCAAAAGGTCAGAGCTTGGACCCATCTTTCTATTTGATGTTCTTAGGCTCACCAAGAGCTTGTTTATCATGATTTCAAACCCATTTTCGAAATGGGGGTTTGTAATGGCTAAAATGTTGATTTTTGTATGCTCCATTTTGGGGGTTTTGTGTAGATCTCGTGGAGCACCCCTCATTGTTGGTTTTTGTGAAGCTTCCTTTGACTTTGATTTGAGGCAAGTAAACTTTATAGGATTTTCATATACATTGTGTTGTAGTTTCACTACTTCCATTTAAGACTTGGTTTTTATGCTTGAACCTATTAATGTAGGTTATGTTTATTTTCTCTCAAGTCATTAGTTTGAGTTCCTTTACTTGTGTTATTGTTGAGGATTCATCCAAGTTCTTAGAATCATGTTGGTTTTGTAAGTTTCATGAAATCGTTATGGGAATGCCTTGATGTTTCTCTTTGGAATAAATGGACAAATTGTGGATGGAATGCTCTTTAATGTGTGTAATGAACCCCTTGGAAAGCATGGAGGCTTGGGGAGTGCAGGTGGTAAAAGTGTGGAAGTGAAGAAGGGAGAAAAAGTTGTGAAAATTCTGAACAGAATGCACTGCCCGTGCCTGTCGGTCAGCTGTCGGTCAGACTTCGGTCGACCGACAGGTCGACCGACACCAACCGAAATCTGTCGGTTCGAATTCCAGAGAGCAGCATTTCTGTCAGGACATCCCTCGGTTCGCTGTCGGTCAACCGACAGGTCGACCGACAACCAACCGAGGATCTGTCGGTTCAATTTCCAGAGAGCAACATTTTCTGTCTGGTCATCTGTCGGTTCACATTCGGTCAACCGAGGATCTGTCGGTTCAATTTCCAGAGAGCAGCAATTCTGGGCTGGGATCTGTCGGTCAAGCCTTCGGTCGACCGACAGATCGACCTCGGTTAACCGACGGTTAACCGAGCGTTGACCGACAGTTACAAAAAGAACTGTGTTTGGAGAAATTTTGCAGGAATGAAAACTAGACTATGCTTTAGACCTCCATTTGACATTGTGCACTTGAAATTCCTAAATGTATCTTACCTTCGGGGACACCAAGTTATATAGAGTTTCGACGTTTGGATTTCCAAGTCCACAAGGGTCAAAGTTTTGGTCTTAGCCTATGCTTGATAGATTTTGTTCGGACTCTTGTTTTGATGCTTTATGCGTCCTCATGTTCTTGTTTGATCTTTTTCAAGTATAAGCTTGTATTTAAGACGTGTTTCAAGAATCGTGTTTCAAGAAAGAAAAAGGGAATCATTTCTTAAGTTTTGTTAAGCATTTATATAATGCTATTTTTGCTAGCCTGTCGTGACGTGTTTGATAAATGATTTCCCTCTTGCTTTGACGTGTTCTCGGATAAGTTTTGTCGTGTTTTATGCATTCATGATATAAGTGATTACCACTGAGCTTGGACTGCCCTTTTAGCTTGATCCACTACCTGGGGGTCCTTAAACATGTGGACTGTCTGCAGACTAGTCGTGTCTTGAATTGACACATCGTGCGTGTTCGTGGTCCGGTTCCGCGGCCGGACACCCCGTCTACCTTGTGTGGCGTGGGATCGTGTTTATCGTGTTGTGCTTATCGTGCTTGTCGTGCGTGCTTACTCTTATCATCATGTATGATGGAGAAAGGATGGGCTCTTTGTGGATTTACTAATCATGATATTATAAGTATACATGCTAGTTTCGAAAACGTGAAACGTGTATTCAACTCTTGAACTGTTTTAGCATTATTTTAACTATTCATGCCTAAATGGTTTATTTGCCAAACCGTCGTGTTTGATGCTTGTTATTTTGGTGTCCAGGTGCAGGAGTGTTCACGCGTGACGAGGAGTGCCCGGAGGAGGCTGTTGAGCCACCCCCAGCACTCGAGTGGCAGCCCAACGACGTCATCTAGACGCCGGTCGGGATCTTGATTTTCGTTTCACCTAGCTTGGGTTATGTTGGGTTGTTCTTTTGGGGTTCCATTGTTGTATTGGCCTTTGTTGGCCTCTTTGGGTTGTGTAACTTGAATTAATATACTTTTGTTAAACCTTGAAATGTTAATCATGATAGGAATGCTTGATGACTTTCCTTTTTGATACCTTGTCTCCATATTATATATGCTTCTTGTATCTTATCGTTCAAGATTGTATGAATTGTTTTGCTACACGCTTCCGCATACCCATTCGTGTGAGCTCGACCCGTGTCTTGGGATCCTCACCGCGGAAACCTGTGGGAAATCAAACAACAGCCGGCGGCGGCGTGCTTTGGTTGTCGGTTAATCATGCCGCCGCGCAGTCGCGGGCCCGGGTCCCGGTCCGGGGTCGCGACAGCTGCTGCGCACGGGGGACTACATCCTTCATTGCCAGAGCCCAGCCAGAGCTGACTGATGCTCAAATTGCTCGTCGTATGCGTCGCCGCGCGGCATATCGACAAAAGAGACTTGAGAAACAAAGAACCCAGCGTTTTACTCTCCATGTCTCAAACAAATGGGTTGAAAAAGAAAGACCCGACCAATTCGTTGCTGTCTAAATGGTTGGCAAAACCAGAAAACGCCAGAAGTCAGTAACCAAAATCCATGTCAGACGTCCAGTGACTCGCAGCGTCTCTCGGACTCGAACACATCTAAAAAAAGCCTCAACTCCTCCAAGCCAAGGACACCGGAGTAACCACTCTTCAGATTCTTCATCCAGAAGAATGAGCCCCAGCTCAGTCACCAGGATGATTTCTTTGTTCGAATCCCGAGGGATGAACGTCTTGGCTACAAGTTCTGAGCAGCCTCCACCACATGGTGATGTAACCACACGCATCTAGCAGTTGGAGCAAGGATAACGGAGAATTGAGGTTCTGATGGGAAACCTTCTTCTCACTCTACAGCGTCCACCACCTAACAATGAAGGTCCTCCGAGTCATGAAGATGATGAGGCCAATGCAGAAAACAACGAGTCACGCGCCCTTACCAAAAAGGACGTGGACGATATCTTCGCAAAAGCAAAAGAAGAGGATACATTGAAGGAGCATGGGATCAAGCCACCATATCCCCTATGGATGGACTCGGTTCCGTTCCCTGCAAAATTCAAGTAACCTACTCTCCAGACATATATAGGGAAAGGTTCAGCCAGACAACATGTCATCCACTTTAAAATCCTAACAGGAGCTATTGCGGATCAAGATGCCCTCAAGAGTCTCGTCTTTGCAAGTACCCTAAAAGGTACAACCTTTGATTGGTACTCCACTTTGCCGGAGAACTCCGTCCAGAACTGGGCTATGCTGGAGACACGCTTCTTAACCCACATCCAAGGTGAGGACCATCCTGTTACTATGGCTCAACTCTGCAGCCTAAAACAGGGAGAGAATGAGTCGACATACGACTTCATTCACAAATCGAAAGCAATGGCGTACAAATGCTTAGATGTACTGCCACAAACGTCGCTAGTCGACATCTGCCGTAACAATATGAGAGCAAAGATTTGCTCCATGATCATCGGCAACAAATCAAAGAACCCGGGAGAACTCCTCGAAGCTTCCATGGAAGCTGAAATGGTGATCAAAGACCTCAACAGTCAGAAATCATCAAAGAAAGAGCCGACTGCCATTACGACCTCAAAACCAAAGAAAAAAGAGGTTCTCAATGTCCAGACCAAGTCAGCTCCTCAGCAGCCAAAGAAAGCTGAAAACAAAGCTACAGGTAAAAGGCCTGAACTCTCCGATGCCTTCAAAGAACGTGTAAAAAAGAAATATCTGTTCGATGAAGATGTTGAAGAAATCTTTGAGGCTCTCCTAGCAAATGGCAAACTAACTTTGCCGGAGCTCAAAAGACTGGGAGATGTTGGCAAAACCAATGATCCCCGGTATTGTCCACACCATCAGATGATCTCATATCCTCTCAATCAATGCTTCGTTGTGAGAGAGAAGATCAATGAGATGTGGAAAAACGGAGTCATAACCTTTAACAAAAACTACGGCTCCGCCGCTGTCAACATGGTGTCATGTGGGCAAGATTCAAAGTCACCAGAGAAGAAGATCACTACTTCATTCAAGGTGATAAAAATGGCTCAAGCATCCCAAGAGTTGGTTCCCTATCCAACACCAGATGGACAACCTATATGGGTGCATCCCGATCTCCTAGAAGATGAAAATTGGGAGATCGTCAAAACAAAGCCGACCGCTCAACAGCGAAGGCAAGCCAAGAGACAACTCCGCAAGCTCAAACAGCAGCAGAAGTCTTAACCAAAATAAGAAATCCTTGAAAAGGCAGAAACCACTTCCACTGCTTCACTAGGGGCGACGGAAGAATCCCTTCCCAAAGCTTCAAAGGCGGTAAGAAAATTTACCCTTGATGATTTCATGCCACCTCTATACAAAAATGAAACTGCGCAGGGGGCATCATACTCCTGCAATTCGGTAGTTGGATTCTCCATGGATGGATACGAGTCTAGTGACACTGCCAGCGATATCGATGAGTGGGAAGAATCCTTTGAAACATGAGAATACCTCTCCGATGAGGAATGGATTCCCAAGATTCATCTTATGCCAGTAATCTGGTATAACCCACTGCAGCCACAAGGATCCTGGTCTGATGATGAAGAAGACCAAGAGGCTGAAAATGCTGTTGACCTGGCACCAGCAGATGCTTCAGTGGAACCCAACATGGGTGAACCACAAGGAGCAGATGATGAAGAAGATTTGGCTCCTATGCCTAATCTTGAAGAATATGCAAGAATCTTGCAACATCTTGCCATATAGTAAGAGCAGGATCGCATCAATGATCTTCGTCATGATCCAGAATCGGAAGTCCCTGAAAATCAACGGGAACTTTCTCCCTCAACTCCTGAAAATGGAGAAAACAGTTGGATTGATGATCCTCTTACATCCGAGGATGAGTCCGATTCCCAACAGTCTACACTGGGGGCATTTCCTGTCCGGATGACCTGCAATGCAATAGCTCAGGACGATAGTGCCTCTGATGATTCCGAAGATACGTGCACCCCAACCGGTAATGTATCATCTGGAGCTACATCTTCTCAGGTGACTTCCACTAAGATATCATCCTCTCAGCCCTCGTCTCCTGAAGCTATGACATCGGAACTCAAGCCTCTCCCGGTTGATCATCTTGAAGAAACAGCTGTTAATGAAATCTTCTTCAATGAAAACGCAATCGATTGGTCCCAGATACCCGATCTTATAGACGATGTCTGGACTAATAAAGAAAGGTTGTCGGATGCTGTTCAGGACTTGTTCCCGGAAATTGCTCCGTTGCAACACAATCACTGAAGACGCCAATGCTGCTACAGAGACGTCTTCAGCAAATGACAAGGATCGACCCCTTGATCCTGAGAATGATCTTCCAAAAGAAGACCATTCTCTAGAAGCTCTTGAAGTTGGTAGAGGTACACGTTCTGGCCGGGATTACCACAAAAATTACAACCAACCTTCTTCTTCTTATGTAAATCCTTCGGGAAAGCAAGTTGTAAGCATGAAAATGCAGGCCCGAAGGAGGCTTTCAAGTACGACTTGATCGAGCACTTCAAACACATACCTGCACGTCTGCACATCCTTGACTTATTACGAATGTCTCCACAAACTCGTGATAGTCTCATTTCAGAATTACAAAGGCTGAATGCGGATGTCAACAAACATGCCCCACAAGTCCTACAAATTGAAATGGACTATAGGGTCAAAAAATCAAATACTCCCTGAAAGGGAGAAAAGAAGAAATTGAGGGATCAAGCAATGAATGCCTCTCGGTACAAAAAGCAGCAAGTGCAATATTGCCTTCGATAAGGCTGACCTCCTGCTAGGCGAGACAAAGGACAACCGACCCTTGTACTTTACGGGGTACGTCAAAGAAATGCCAGTACACAGAGTTCAGATCGATCTAGATTCTGCACTCAACCTCATCTCTACTTCGGCACTCGAAGAGCTGGGCATCCCACTTAGCAAGCCGAGTCATACGTCCGTATCCATCTTCGGATATGACGGGAGCATTCAAAGGCCTATCGGCAAAATTAGGTTCAAATTGCAAATCGGTGATCTTATTTCTGAAGTCACCGTGTATGCAATAAAGACCCCTTCATGCTACAATATACTCCTTGGATGCCCTTGGATACATGAGAATGGTGTCGTCCGTTCAACTCTACATCAGTGCATCAAGTTCGTTGGCAACGATGGCTTGATACATCGAGTATTTGCAGACAAAAAGCCCTTCAAAGGCAAGGACGTCCATTTTGCAGATGCTCAGATGTATAAAGATGGAAAAGAAGAACAAGAGGAAAATTTTTTTCATTTTGCCTACAATCTCCAGAAAGATAATGGCAAGGCTCCTCAGCAATCATCAGAGGTAAATAAACCATCCACCAAACTCGAAGTAAGCAGTCATGCTCCCTTCGTCGTCTCCTTCAAATCTTCAAAGCCTTTGGTAATCACTACCAAAGCAAAGAAGATAAAACAAATGGCTGGGGGCAAGTTCACTGTCTCCTTTGTGTCTATTATTCATGACACAGACTCGGAGTTAGAGCCAGAAGATGACATCGCATCAAGCCAAGCTGATGCTCAGCAAGATCTGCCCGCTCTCACTCCATTGGAGACACTGGCTGACATAGAAGACCCTACGTCTGCTTCCTTTGTTATCCCGGCAACTTCACTAGAAGAAAAAACAATCTTCTTCCACAGATCGGGAGCATCTCCACTAAACTCTCTGCTTGAACCTTTCCAAAACGAAGGTATGCCTCAGCTATCCCTGCATAGTCCAATGGCACAAGCTATCATGAAGAAAATGGGCTACGACGCTCAGAATCCGACTGGTTCTGGAGGTGGCCGTGGTATTCTCACACCATTGGAACCCACCCTGACCAAAAGTCAACCAGAAGATTGGAAAATCCACCTTCATAAAGGCAAGTCTTCATATGGGTGGGGTATGATCCTACCGCTCCTATGATACAGTTGATACCATGGCTGCAAGTCGCTTTACCGACCAAGCCTCAACATCTCATGAAGACATTGATCTCCCTGGATATCTTTTTGAGGAGTCACTCGTCAAGGATCCAGAAAGTTCTTCCAATTGGTATAATTTCTCTGAGGATAAAGAGGAATTGCCAGATGACACAGACGCATTGTTTTCTGACCCAGAAAAACCATCGTCTCAAAAAGAAGTACCCTACTTCGACCCAGTTCCAGCAAATGATTGGGACCATCTCATTGCAAGTCTTGAGAAGGATACTGATTAAGAAGATCCATGGACAAAAATAGAGCCTCAGTATGAAAATACCTCTGGCACTCCAGAAGGTTTTGTTGAGTTAGAAGCCTCCGAAAATATTGTGGAGGAACCACCTTCAAACCTTCCGACAGAAGACCCTGTTCAAAAGATAGACTTGGGAACACCTGATAACCGACGTCCTGTATTCATAAGCAAGAATATAAAGGATGATGAGTTACCCGAGTATATCTCTTTTCTTCGTGAGTTCGTTGATTGCTTTGCATGGTCTTATGCTGAAATGCCTGGCTTAGATCCCAAAGTAGCAGTCCACAAGCTCAATTTGCAAAAAGAAATCAAGCCTGTCAAACAAGGTCAAAGAAGATTCCGTCCCGACGTGATGGACAAAATTGAACAAGAAGTTTAGAAACTCAAAAACGTTGGCTTCATCCGCGAGGAACAGCATCCTGAATGGTTAGCCAACATCGTCCCTGTGACAAAGAAAAATGGCCAGATAAGGGTCTGTATCGACTACAGAGACCTGAATAATGCATGCCCAAAAGATGAATTCCCGCTCCCCATACCAGAGGTGATGATTGACAACACCTATGGGTTCAAGCGAATGACATTCATGGATGGATTCTCTGGCTACAACCAGATAAAGATGCATCCTGAAGATGAAAGACATACGTCATTTCGGACACCATTCGGCGTGAATTGCTACACACTCATGCCATTTGGTCTGAAAAATGCAGGTGCAACATATCAGAGGGCTATGATGAAAATATTCCAAGATATGCAGTACAAGACGGTCGAATGCTATGTTGACGACCTTGCCATCAAAAGCAGAAGAAAACAAGACGATCTCGACGATCTTCGAGAAGTCTTCCTCCGACTTCGCAAACACAAATTGCGGATGAATCCACTAAAGTGCTTCTTCGGTGTCTCATCGGGTAAGTTCCTCGGATTCATAGTACGGAAAGCTGGAATAGAACTTGACCCCACCAAAGTCAAGGCTATCCTGGAAATGCCATCTCCAAGAACCCTAAGAGAATTCAAAGGGCTTCAAGGAAGATTGGCGTACATTCGATGATTCATCTCTAATCTGTCAGGGAAGTGTCGTCCATTCTCTCGCTTGATGAAGAAAGGCGTGGACTTTGTCTGGGATGCTGAATGTGAAAATGCATTTCAAGACATCAAAGCATACCTCACCAAACCTCCAGTACTGGCTGCCCCCACAACTGGAAAGCCATTTATCTTGTACACAAAAGCTCTCGACTACTCTTTGGGTGCTTTACTTGCACAAGAAAACGACGACAGAAAAGAAGCTGCTCTATATTACCTTAGTCGCATGTTGGTAGGTGCAGAGCATCGCTACTCCCCAGTCGAAAAAGAATGCCTTGCAATGATGTTCGCTGTACAAAAGTTGCGTCATTACCTGCTGTCTAACACAGTTTAACTGATTTCGAGGATCAACCTCCTAAAGGTCCTTGTCACAAAAGTAGGTTCTCTAAATGCCCGACTGGCAAAATGGTCCATCCTTCTATCACAATTTGATATTAGGTATGTACCACAAAAAGCAATCAAAGGCCAAGCTGTAGTAGACTTCCTCGCGGAGCATCCATTGCGCCTAAAGATTTTCCACTCAAGGATGATCTCACAGTCGAATTTTTCTACAATGTGAAAACTTCCTTATCAAATGCTTCCTAGGACATGTACTTTGACGGTGCAACCAGGACAAATGAAAAAGGAAAGCAAATATCGGGAATTGGCATCCTCTTTATCAGCCCCGACAAATACATGATTCCACACGCCTTCTGCTACTGGAACCATGTTCAAACAATGCAGTTGAGTACCAGGCCCTGATTATAGGATTGGAACTAGCCCTCGAATCCGGCATCACCATGCTGGAAGCTTTTGGAGATTCTCAACTGATTGTCAACCAGATGAATCAGAAATTTGAAGTCAGGAAGCCTGATTTGCTACCTTACTACAGCAAGGCACAGTCACTTTGACAAAAATTTTACATCTGTCACATCACCCACATACTTAGAGGTGAAAACATCCTTGTAGATGCCCTGGCTGGACTCGCCGCATCCATGGCAATCCAAGAAGGGGAAAACATATAAATCACAGTGTGTCAAAGAAGGATTCTCCCTCCTCTTAACACACACCAAGCAGTTGCAGAATGCCACCAAGTGGTTGGAAGTCGGATGTCCATCCTCAAACCTCCGATCGGTGACTGGAGAGATCCGTTCATTGATTATATCATGTTCGGAGTCTTACCTGAAGATCCAAAAGAGCGGGTAAGCATCCAAAGATGAGCCCCGAACTTTCATTTGGATATACCTTCAAAAGCACTTTACAGAAAATCCTTCAACGGAGTACTTCTACGCTGCTTGTCACAACAAGAGGCTAAAGAAACTCTCAAAGAAGTACATTCCGGTCTTTGTGCAGCCCATTAGGCTGGTCCTAAGCTCTACAACCAGATAAAAAGGCTAGGTTATTATTGGCTTACCATGGTAGCTGACGCAATGCAATTTGCCAAACGCTGTCAAAAATGCCAAATTCATGGAGATTTTGTCCATATGCCTCCAGAATGGCTACATCCAACAACAATCTCATGGCCTTTCGAAGCCTGGGGTATGGACATCATAGGTCCTATCTCTCCCCTATCAAACAAAGGTCATCGCTTCATCTTCGCCGCTACGGATTATTTCTCCAAGCGGTCAGAAGTATTTGCGCTCAGCGAAATGAAGACTTCATCAGTCCTTCAGTTCTTGCGCACCAACATTATTTGTCGCTTCCACATACCTAAAAGATTCGTCCATGATAACTGACAACAATTCCGGGATCACAGATTCTACAGGTTTTGCGACAAGTCCAAAATTCAAAGTTGTCATTTGACTCCATATAATCCAGCAGCAAACGGACTAGCAGAAGCCTTCAACAAGACACTTTGCAAAATTCTCAAGAAAATGGTCTCTAATCACAAAAGAGACTGGGGCGACAAACTACCAGAAGCTTTGTGGGCCTATCGAACCACCGTTCAAGGACCAACCCATAGCACACCATTCTCCTTGGTTTATGGATGCGAAGCTGTTGTCCCTTTGGAAGTACAAATTCCTTGCTTAAGGGTATCTCTGCAAAATGACATGACGCAAGAAAGCAATGTCAAATTGAGACTCCAAGAGCTGGATAATCTTGATGAAAGACAACTCGAAGCTCTACAAAGCATTGAGTTGTACCAAGCACGCATGGCAGGATCTTTCGACAAGAAGGTCAGGCAACGCGCCTACAAAAAGGGCGACTTGGTTCTTGCAGTAAAAAGACCCATAGTCTTTGTCCACAAATCCAAAGGCAAATTTGAACCAAAATAGGAGGGACCCTTCATTATCGACAAAGTCTTCTCCAACGGCGCATACGCTCTTCTAAACATGTATGCTGCCCATCAACGGCAAGTTCTTGAAGCGGTACTACCCTTGAAGACTTCCTCAAACGGGTCAGAGCGATATCTACACGGCCAAAGCCTATTTCCAAGGTACTTGCTCGTCAAACCCATCCTCTTTTGAAATTTTCATCTTGAAAATCTCAAAATAATGCTTACTTTCATCGTTTCATTGTTAAAAAAAAAATTCATCAAAATCCAAAAATCCAAGTTTAGGAGCCTCCTCCCAAACTTGACCAAAACCTTTGATCCTTGAACCCAAAAATTCTTGGTATGGAAAAAAAACCAGGACTCAGGAATTTTCACCCTAGTTCGCCTCGACTTTTATAACCAAAATGGTTTTAAGTCAAAATTTATGACCCTCGTGTCTTTAAACAAAATTTTTTTTTTAGAAACCGCGGGGAAGCGACACTTAGTCGATACTCGCAAAACCCAAAAAACCGGATGGATACGAACCCCATTCGATACTTCTAAAACCCAAAAACCAGACAGATGCGAACCCCATTCGATAATTCCAAAAACCCAAAAATCGGAAGGATGCGAACCCCGTTCGATACTTCCAAAAACCCAAGAATCGCAAGGAAGCGAACTCCATTTAATACTTGCAAAACCTTGAATTTCAAAAAGAAAAAAAAACCCCAAATTTCAAAAATCGCGGGGAAACGACACTAAGTCTGTACCCGTAAAACGAAAAGTTTTGGGAAAAGCATGGAAGTGACGCTTAGTCGATACTTGCACTCCAATCCGTAAGGAAGCGAATTTCATCGATACTCGCAAATCCAGCCCGCAAGGAAGCGACATTCCATCGATACTCGCAAACCGAATGAGCAAGGAAGCGACATTCCATTGATACTTGCAAGACCATTCAACGGGGAGGAGACATTTAGTCGATACCTGCATTTTGAAAACCAAAATTCTGCTATAAATGCCAAAATTTGGCTATAAACGCCAAAATCAGCTATAAACGCCAAAAATCGGCTATAAACGCCAAATCCGGTTATAAACGCCAAAATTAGGCTACAAACGCCAAAATCTGGCTATAAATGCCAAAATCGGCTTTCATGCCAATAAAACAAAACTTGGTTTTCAAAAATCTGGCTCCTATGCCAAAACAAAACAAAAAAAATCACAAAACAAAACTCGGCTTCTATGCCATTCCAAAAATCGGCTTTCATGCCATCTCAAAACTCGGCTTCTATGCCATTCCAAAAATCAGCTTTCATGCCATCTCAAAACTCGGCTTCTATGCCATTCCAAAAATCGGCTTTCACGCCATCCAAAAAAACTTTGGCTCTCATGCCACAAACAAAATTTTTGGCTCTCATGCCACAAACAAAAAAAAAAAAACTTTGGTTCTCATGCCACAAACAAAAAACCTTTGGCTCTCATGCCACAAACAATTTTTTTTTTTTGGCTCTCATGCCACAATCCAAAAACTTTGGCTTCCATGCTGAAAACAAAATTCGGCTTTTATGCCATTTCAAATTTTTGGCTCCCATGCCGCAAAACAAATTTTGGCTCTTACGCCACAAAATTAGGTTTCCATGCCACCTAAAATTCGGTTTTCAAACCATCAAAAAAAAAAAAAAAAACCCAGCCTTTTTGCCACAAAATTGGCTTTCATGCCCAAAACAATCATTTGACAAAAGATTTTCGTAAAATGACAACCTTTTGATCAAATTCTTGAACAAACATTCCCATCAGCTTTTACTCAAATTTTTTTTCATCAAAAAATGATTTAAGTGAAAAGAAGGGAATACAAAAATATAGTACCAAAATTTTTTATACATGGAGGTACCAAAAAAAAAAAAGAGAAAGAAGAAAAAGAGTTTGTTACAACTCAGGAGCTTAATCTAGCATGGACTTCAACCAAAAGTTCAACTCCTCAAGCAGACCCTTGGCCTTAGCTTCCAAAGACTTCAGGCCACGCTTCTTCAAAATCTTCCCATAAAATGCGGCCGAACGCCGCTACCCATCGGTTGCACGAGGAAGTTCTTCCCAGAGGACCTGCCACTGCTCATACCATGAGTTTTCCTCCTGACATTACCTTCAGCTTCCTCAAACTGGCGAATGAGAGTCCCCTCCTTGTCACGAGCCTCCACAATGGCGGTCCATTTGGTAGCAGCTTCTTCCTCCAAAAGCTCAAGACGTTGCCTAGCCTCGACAACCTCCTTATCAAGGGGGTCTAAGTCTTGCTTCAGCCCCATAATGGATAACTCGGTAACATTCTTCTCCCGAACGACCTGCTTCTGAGTCTTCGTGACCTCAGTCAGCTCGGCTTTGACTTTGCTGGAAGGCTTCATAAACATCTCATCAAAGAAGTCACCATCTGGGAAACTCTTGGTCTCAGTCCACTTGTTCCCGAAAGCAATGATTTCATCAACAAAATCCTTGGTGCTTGCGATGTCCAGACCGACTTCTTTGCTATCAGCAAGAATGTCCTGTACATGCTTGATCATGCTAAAACCAGCTTCCAATTGATCTAAAGAGAGAGTCTCAACCCATGAGCTCAAAACAGTCTTCAACACCTTCTTTGCATACTGAAGGTGCGGCGCAGATGAGGATTCACCATGCTCTGGCGCCCGACTGCCCATATCATGCTCCATCGGAAGAGTAATCAGTAAACTCTTTCCAACCGAAAAAGCTGACTCATTGAAGGAAGAAGAAGCCCTTACTCCTGGATCAGCAGCAGGTATCCCCTGTTCTGGCCCTAGGGAAGACGGAGGAACTTCCCCTGCTGCTCCACAATTTGTCAAGGAAGAGACAAAAAGGTATGAATACGATCTTGTCAAAAAAAAATCAATATCAACATTAGTATTGCAAAAATACCTTCTTCGACCACCGGCGGAGTACTCTCTGCCTCTCTGAGCTCATCCGAAGCATCGTCAAAAGTTGCATCCATTGATGGCTCAAAATTGTCAGAATCCTCTGACAAGTCAGCTAACAAGAAAACAAAAGCTACATGTTGGCAAAAGACAGCACAAAAGAAAGGGGGCCAAAAGCAATCATACCAGGTGAAGATTCTGGAACCACTCTAGAGTCCCTAGGCTCTTCCTCAGATGCCACGATTGGATCCGTCATCTCCTCATCAGCCGGAACCTCGGGCATCACCAAGTCATCGTCCTCTGCCAAAAGAAAGAAAGCAGCGGATCAAAACAAAAAAAAAAATCTCTTATAAAAGAAAAGAAGTAGCAAAAGGAAGAAAGAGGATCATACCAGCTGTCTCCTCTTCTCTGCTCCTCTTCTCCGGAGGCTCGTTAGCATCCTCAGACACCTCCTCAGGAATGGTGAAAGGCACTTCAAGATCAGAAGGACTATCGTGCCGTCTCATCTTACTGCGCTGTCCTCTCCTCCTCTTTCCTCGGCGGGTCAATCTGCTCGACGATCCTGCCCCACTATCAACATCAAGCCTCTCACTAGAGTCCTCACTGGATGGCATACTTTTCTCAGTAGACTCCATAGAAGCCTTCGTACGCTCTTCTTGTATCATAGCATCGATCTCGGCCTCCACCTCCTCCAGCTGTCTCAAGACCTCACCAGGAATCCCTTGTGTAGCTCCTGATTTGATGACGTCCTGCTCATTGAGAAAGCCTATCTTATGCTTCTCTCCATAAAGGAAGGCCAAAACTTCCTCCCGACGGACACCATCCGATTTGCTAAGACCTTTCCCAGGAGATTGCTTTACATCGAGCTCTTTCTTGGAAAGCCCAGTACACTGAAAAGCTCTCCACGAACCACTTCGTAAAGCCAGCAGTCCGGAAAGTGGGCAGCTCAGGATAGGAAATCATGGCTGTAGTGTCCTCAGCACTGTAAAAAGCCCATACATTTCTCCCATCCTGCAGACCTCCAACACGCTTCACCATGCTCGAAGGCGCTCCAACAACGCCTTGAGAAAAGCCAAGCCGCAATGCAAAACGCGAAGGGACATACGGTTGGATATCGACGAAAAGATGTCTGCGGTACACCATCGTACCAACCCGTATATTGAAGAGCCATCTCTTCTCCGCATTTGTCAAAGTATAATGTCTTCCTGACCCTGCCCTGGTCGAATCACGGGAGACACCAAAGTCAAAAGCCTTCTTCCGCAAACCCGGAGAAAGCTTCACTGAAGACTGCCCAATCTCGACGTCCCTAAATGGTCGGATCCTCAAACGGGCAGATAAAAGCGATTCGGAAATGGCTGTCCCTCTAGCCAAACGAATCACAAAGGGATCTTCATCCTGTGCAACCCCCAAACGATGGAAGCTAGGACAGTGGTATACATACCACGAATAGAAGATGTGGGCAGAAAATACCATGTTCATGGGGAGCCCAAGCCGAACCAGGAAAGCAGCAGCCTGCAGTTCGGTACGCAAGTAGGAGTAAAGAGCAGGTACCGAAGCCATCCGCTCTCCAAACGCCATTTGACAAGCCGGAAAAATACAGTGCGGCCTGATATACACTCCATCTCCTCCAGCAAAAATAGCCTCACCCAGCCAATAAGTGAGGTAAATCGCGAGATCACTCCGCAATGCAATGTCGGAACAAATGGCATCTGTGCTTGCGAAGAACTTCATCAACTCTTCTCGCATAGCAGTGATCTTCTTCAAACTTGATGCTTTAGCCCTAACATCCTGGGCCATGCCATCAGAAGACTCCCCGCTGTCAAAAAAGTTGGAGCTGCAACTCCTCCAACTACTGCATCTAACTTTCGAGCCCTCCTTCTCCTTAAAAAAATCATAGAAGGCGACAAGCTGAAAGTATACAAGCCTGAACTCCTCAGACTGCTCCTCAAGGACGCTGTCAATAGGCATAAACTCCTCATAGAGTTTGCCGAAGATAGGCAACCCGGTGATGGCGCTCAGTTCCTTCAAAGAAAAACCAATCTCACCATTCGTCACAATGAAGGAGTTGGTTTGTGGAAGGAATGACTCCAGCATGGGCATGAAAGCCTCATCGGAGAAAACGACGGTTTGCCGAAAAGCGCGAACCACGTCAAAAATCTCGGCCTCCCGTAGAATGGCCTCCCCAATCTTCAGGGTGTGATCAGTCCATGATTCCCAGCTAGAGTCAGCACTGAAACGGCCACGAAGTTGAAAAGGCTTCACCCAATTGCTGCCGTCACCCCGAAAAATACCAAGGCCCACCGGTCTCAAATCGACCGATGGATGATTAGAACCTTGGTAGCCATTGGCTGGCATCAACATGTCCATACGGACAGGCGACTTCTCTGCAAAACCGGGAGGGCCGCCAACAAAAACCCTGGTCTTGATCACACTGGTCCTCTTCACCCAGCTCAGACATCTTCCCTCTTAGGGCACGTGGGAGAAAGGCTCAGGATCGAGATGGTCCGATCAAAAGTCGACCCGGTAGAAATAGTTCTCTCCTCACCATCTGCTGTGTAAGAGAGCTGAAAAAATCTCATTTGGTATGTCAAGTCGTCGGGGACTGCATCACCAAAGAAGAAGGTAGGCTTGGGCACAACGCTCTGATCGTCCGTAATCCAAGGACGGCTGCTTACCATGATCTTGTAGAATTCCTCATCTTTGAGAGCGATGAATCGCTGTCTCATCTCATCATGATTGAGGGAATCACACTCTTCCAAGTTCTTCTCACCAAACTGGACATTCTCCCAAGCCTGCTGAACGGCCGCATTAGAAGATCTGGCAGACTGACGAGGTGCGTCAGTAACATGACCTTTACCCTTGTTCGTTCTGGAAGAACTACCTACAAAAGATGGAAGAGAAAAGATCAATCATCATCAAAATGACAGAGTTTTGCTACAAAAATTCACGCAAAATTTTGACATAGTTCCAGGGCAATTCCGAAGAAAAGGAAAATACTCCGAAAAAGACAGGAAGCTTTAAGATGAGCTCAACATCGCTGCGAGCTCATAATCAGTGGAGAATTCTCAAAGAAGGTTTGAACTCAACATCGCTGTGAGAACGAACCAATCTCATCAAATTTCCGCAAAATTTGGAAAAGAGTTCAACATTGTTGCGAGCTTCAAAATCCAAAAATTGTAAAGTTCCTCAAAATCCAGCAAGATTGAGAAAGAGCTCAACATTGCTGCGAGCTCAAAAACCCAATACTTGCAAAAGATTTTCAGGTATGCATCATCATGCTTCCAAGTCCATTTACAAAAAATCATGCATCAAAGAATATCATCATGCATTAGAAGCTAGGAGAACCTTGACCAAAATTTGACCCATTCCAATCTAATTTGGTCAAAACCAATCAAACTTTGTCCAAGTCAAAAATCATGTTGGCTTGACCTAGAGACTCTAGCTTTCTATATTGATGCATAAAAAAAAATTCATGAACATATTGAAATTGCATGAACCTCATTATCATGGTGAGCAAACAAAGGAAAGAAAAAGAAAAAGACAGAGAGAAAAAATCTCAGAAATTTTTTTTTTTCTTTTGGCCCATAGGCCGTGGCAGGCTGTCCGTACAGCCAAGAAAAAAAAAACAGAAAAAACGCTGAAAAAAAAAAGAAATCAGCATGAAAAAAAAAGAAAAAAAAACGCTGAAAAAAAAAAAAAGAAATCAGCGTGAAAAAAAAAAACAGAAGGAAAAAAATACTGAAAAAAAGGGGGAAAGTCAACAAGAAAAGAACGGAAAAGAGAAAAAATAGAAAAAAAGCACACGGTAAAAAAAAAAAAAGAAAACTGTGAGGAAAAAAAAAGAAGAAAGAAAAAAAAAAGAAAAAGAAGAAGAAGAAGAAAAAAAGAAGAAGAAGCACGAAAAAAAAGGGGAAAGGAAAAAACGTGGTTTGAAAAAAAAAAAGAAGAAAAGAAAAAAGGAGAGAAGATAAAAAGAAAGAAGCTACTTCTACAATGGAGTTTCTTGTGGAGGAAGAAAACTTACTTGAAGCCATTGATGAAGAAGAAGAAGAAATGCTTGGAGATCCTTGAAGAAGAAAAAGCACTTCTTATCTTACAAAGCACTCTTGGAGATACCTTGTAAACAAAGAAAGCAATGGAGCAAAACAACCAACCCTCTTGCTTTTATAGAAGAGAGCAAACCAAAAGAGGAAACAAGGAGAACGAAAAGAGGTAAGTGCTAAAATTTAGCTACTTTCCCAAAAAGAAAGATATTTTGAGAAAATCTTTCCACAAAAGAAGGAAACTTGAGAGATTCTCTCCAAGTAAGGATATTTTTAGATATTCTCTACACAAAAGAGATATTTTTAGATATTCTCTACAAATATGACACCATATGAGATCTAGGCCATCTCCAAAGCCTAAGGTCCCATGGGTTAGCCCATATGAGCCATGTTTGACCACCGAGGCACTACAAGTGGCTTAGTCAAAATATTCCTCTTACCAAGTGGAAAAAAAAAAAGTCCCATGCCTCTTTTGAGTTGATGGGACCATTCAAAAAAAAAAAAAAAAATGAAAGCCTCATGAGTTTCCAAAAAACCAAACCATCCAACCTCATGAACCAAATTGAGCCAAACTCTTGAAATTGACACTTCACAACAAATCAAACCTTGGCCCCCTAACTCGCTACATACAGCTTGTTAGGTCACAAGACCAAAACCAAAATCAAAATCCAAACCAAACCAAAACCAAAACCAAATCCAAAAAACCAAATATGACCCCCCATCTTGCCACATACAGCTTGTTGGGTCACAAGGTCAACATCAAAATCAAACCCCGACCCCCTAACCTGCCACATACAGCTTATTAGGTCACAAGGTCAAAAACCAAAATCCAAAACCCAAAATACAATCCCCCATGTCATTTTCAATAGCTTTGCCTTGAGATGGTACGTGATCCCTCTCACTACCATAAAATTCCCTCGGAAACTCAGAAGGCTATTAAAAAAAAATTGCTTAAGACTCTTGGTCAAGTTGGAAACTCTCCTTCAAGTTTCTCTTTGAGGCACATCGACCCCAAAAACCTACACGTCGTTGTACCTCGAGGGGGCATTTGTTGACACAAAAAAAGTCACTATATCTCCTCAACATCAAGAAGCCTCGTAAATCTGCATCCTGCTACAAAACAGGCAAAACAACTTCAAGCATCAAATCTTGTCAGAATCAGACAAAAACTGAGAGATCCTTCAAGACAGCCAAAAGAGGGGTACACTTGAAGTTTCGGGCCATTTCGACATCGTTTGGCCTAACTTCACTTCTCCGACAGCTAAACAAGCGCTCCTGGCGGCGACATCATCAAAGGCACCAAAACTTTGATCAGAGCCTATGGACGACTCTAGAATGTCTCCAAAGGCTCCATGCCAAATTTCAAGTCAAATCGACAATGTTTGATCCCCCATCAACGCTCGAGCAGCAAAATCAAGCCTCCCGGCGGCGGGAACCACCGAGGCCATCACTCATCAAACAAAGTACATGAGTGGCTTCAACATACCCCCAAAAGGTTGTACGTCGAATTTCAGGTCATTCCGACAACGTTTGACCAGGTTTCGATGCTCCAAAAGAAAATTAAGCCTACCGGCGGCGGAGCACCCCGGGACCATGACATACAAAGCGGAGCTAATGGGTTGTCTCAAAATGACTCCAATAGGCTCCCCATCAAATTTTAGGTCAATCGGACATCGTTTGACCACATATCAAAGCTCGGCATTTTCCCCGCAGCAAAATCAAGTCAAGCATCGATGGGACCCAAAACGGCTTCAAAACTCAAATAAAAGCTCATGGTTGGTCCTGTCCACTACTCAAGAAGCTTCACCTCAATTTTCAGGTCATTTCGACATCGTTTGGCCTAGTTTCGACTCTTGGCGGAAAATCGGCTATAAACTCTTCGGCTTTCCCGAAAAATGGGAAACTTTGTGCTCCAGTTTTGCGCAGGTTCTCGTCAAGTCTTCTCCAAGAAAATCAAGTCAATAATTAAGGAAAAATGTCAAGAAAAATACAGAAGAAGGAAGGAACAAAAAGGACAGAAAAACGGCCGAAAATGAAGCTCGGCGACCAAAAGGGCCAAAGCCCGACCCCGGCCCAAGGTCGCCGGCGACCCTGCAAATTGGGGTTGCCGGATTTCGCACCAAACGGCCCATTTTCCGATCCTTTTCGCGTTTCGAGTGCTGCTGCCTCTGTGATTTTATGAAAATCCAATCTTTGATGCTTGAAAACCACTGATCTTCACCGACATCTTGGATCCGTCGTCAAAAGCATGAAATCATTACCGATCGCTCCAAGATCGCCAACCGGCTAACTAAGAAAGTATACTTTCTGTCCGACCGATCGTGAAATCGACAAGACAGATGTCACCGGCCCACCAACATAAATCGATGTCTGAAATTGTACCGCAATCTAACATCAAACAATGTGTGGATCCACCTGTGATGATCACAAGAAGAATCTCGAAAGACGCGGCGCGGCCCACGACTCTTCACATGCCCTGGCGACCACTTAATGTCGTTAATTGACCCGTTTATGAAAACTTGATGCGGTCATTAACTCATTATTTTGGACGGCCCAATCAGATTCAAGCATTTGGGAGTTACAAATCCAAGCAATCATGGCATTAAACCCATGAAACTCCCATCATCATGAAGATTAAAGGCGATTAAATGCCCACTATCCTTCATCGGCCAATCACAAGCCATGAAAAAAAAGTTACAAAATCAAAGAATAAAAACTTGTAACTCCTCATCAATTCTCTCATCATGGCCATCAACCTCATGGCTACCAAAAGCCTATAAAAGGAGGTCCAAAAAAAAGAAACAAAAAAAAAAAAAGAATCGATACACACATCGACTTGAAATTATGCACTTGCACACCTGCAGTCTCCCGAAGAAATCCAGACGAAGTCCTGCTGCTCTGCTGCAAGAAACACCACAAGGTGATCAAAGTCCCTTGTGGGGCCACCCCCCCAAGGTCTCCTCCTTCTACAACATGGCCTAAACGGGCTTTTCAGCCCGTTTACATGGTTTTTCATTGGATATAGGACCTCCTCTTGGTCCTTGTCCTTTAAAAAACTGAGGTTAGGAGCCAAGTTGAATAATCAAAGCATCAACCATTCTCATTTAAAGGACGATGGCGAAGTCCATACATGACTTGCGACCGTCGATCTCAATGTGTCCCCACAATCTCCTGAGAAGTTAGATTCCTTTTCTTCCTTTTCTATTGTAGTTTGTATTTTTTAAAGAGACAAAAAGAAATCACAATTCTTGTCTTTCATATTTGATGAGTTTTGTAAAATCGCCTTTCACGGCAAAATCGCCTTTTACGGCAAATAAACAAAAAACGCCTCCTACGGCATTCTCAAAAAAAAAACTTGTCTTTTTTCTTAATATTTATGCAATTTGCAAAGTTAGAAAAAAGGTTTGATTTCCTTTCTACTTGTGAAGGTGAATCTCCGGATCATCACCATTCCAAATTCCAAGTAAAAAGTAAATCTAGCATACCGGTACAAAAAGTTAATACCCGCGATTTCCCTCCCCCGCCGAGACCCAGGCCAGCCCCCGGGGTACGGAAGGAGAGGACGGAAACCTCCGAGGGTCCATCAATGACCATTACCTCCGGAATCACCATTCCTTTAAGTAGATGAATGGTCATTCCACTGGGGAGGCAGAGGAATGGCCATTCCATTCCTTTATGTTTTTTGGTTGAGACCGAAATGCCCCAGACAAGGATATTTTATAATAATATAATAATATAATAATTATTATAATTATAATATTAATATATATTATTATTATTATAATATAATAATTTATATTAAATATAATTATCATATTTACATAATTATTTATAATTATCATTATAGAAATATTAGTAAATTATAATATTTATGAATAATATATTATATAATAATATAATTATAAATTTATATTATTTATTAATATAATAATAATAATTAATATAATATATAAAAATATTATTAATAATATTTATTAATAATATTTATTAATATTATTAATAATATTATTAATTTAATAATATATTTATTAATATAATATTAATGTATATTATTAATAATACATTAATATTAATATTAACAAGGCCATTCCATTCCAAAATTCTAACAAAGGAATTTTGGTCAGTTTTATGTAAATTTTATTCCATTCCGGACATCATTCCAGTATACTAAACGCAAGAACATGAATCCAGAGTTCTATTACTGGGTTGATTCCTCAACGTACCTAATGCTGGAATGGAAATGACTATTCCTGACTTATTCCATTCCAAATTCATTCCGCTCTCCATTCCATTCCTGTCTAAAATAATTCCAGCGAAACAAACGCTACCTAAGAGTTGGAGCCAATTTAGAAAGTCTCATGCACCATGGGACCAAACATCGAAAGACTTGCAAAATTTCCCTCTTTTCTCTTTCTTTCCTTTCTCATTTCTTTTCTTTTCTCGCCAAGCTAGCTACAAACTTCCCCAAACCCATGCAAACTTGGGAATTTCAAAAACCATTTGCAAGAACTTCACACGCCCCACCTCTCTCCTCTCACTTGCATGCCACCCAATTAAAGGTGGCCAAGCCCGCTTGGCCAATCACGCTCCTTGGTTTCTCCGCCCATTCCACCACTTTGCCACCTCTTTTATTGGCTGCTTCTTCCCGTTTTGCGAAGATCAGTAATGTTGGAATTTAAGATATGATGTAGCTCGAAGCGATAGAATGTTAGAACTCTTTTTCCAGGAAAATGGGTGATACTTTTTTTGTAATTTTATTGGTCTTATGTGTAGATAGAATAAGAAACGGATGTCTTTAGCAATTTTAATATAAAAGAATGACTTTGATGTTGAATGCATAATCCCATCAATTCTTTGATATTTTATTTTTGTTTCTAGATATATAGCATGTTTAGAATCACTGTGGGTTTGTGCAAAAAGAAAAAAGAAGAGTCATTAATGTGTTAGTAATCACTTTAGAAATTGATTGTCTTAAACAACTGTTTTGTTCTTCTTCTAAAATAGTCCGACAAACTGTTTTGGAAGGGAGATTCGAATCTATTCGTACTTCCAATCATTAGGAGGAAAGTGGATCCCCGATATCGGAAAACTTATTTTGTCATTGTTATTTTAATTCTTTTCAATTTTGATTTTTTTTTCTTTGGTTGCAACATTCTTTTAGATTTAAATAGGATTTTTAGATCTAGGGTTTTTAGTTTAGGAATCTTTATTGGTGTGTAATCATGTAACTAACTTTTGATTAAGACATTGCGGGTTGTATATGTTTCATTTTTTATTCTTTTAGATTCTTTTAGATCCTTTTCAAATGAATAATTTTTTGAAGTTCAATGGAAATCAATGAAACTATCCTATAGAAGTCCATAAACTCACATGAAATAATGTGAATGAAATGCGGTTTTATGGACTTATCCCAACCTATGAAGAGAAGCCAATTCAAATCATCGATACCAAGGAACAGGTTCTGAGGACAAGAGTAATTCATTGAGTGAAGGTGTTGTGGGAGAACCATAATCAACAAGAAAAAGGCAACATAGGAACTGAGAGGGCGATTCCAAAGAAAAAACCCCCACCTTTTGCCCTAAGGTTAGTAATACCCATTTGGAGGACCAGATTTTCTAAGGGGTGGAGGACGTAAGGACCTAGACCAAAATCATATGTATTAATGTAAATTAATAGTAATTACTAGTAATTAGTCGTCTTTATTAGTTTTCTTAGTGTTCTAGAGATAGGCCAACTTAATTTGTGGGTTAGAGCGTGTTTTGAATAGCTTGGGAAAGTTTCGAGAGGGTTTTGGGCAAGTCTGGTGACTTTAAGGGTCTAAGGGTAGAATTCAGAAAAGTTCAGGGGGTTATCCATAATTTTTGAGAATTCCCGTTTAATAGATAAAATTATCCACTATAACTTTCATGTTTTCTCCGAATCCATTCAATACCTAGAAGTCCTTCGTTTTGTGTATTTTTCAGTAGACCAGGGGTATTGTTGTCATTTCTAAAAAATTGGATCAAACTCCAACGTTCCCGAAACCTGTCATATTTGTGCTTGTTATAAATTAGATTTTATTTCGTGAACTTTCTCCTTCTGTGCCGAGCCCATCCGAGGTCCAGATTTTAAGTTATTGAGCCTAACGAGTCTTTAAGCCATGGGACTCCACATATATAAACCTATTTTCTCTTCTTTTTCATCCCATTTCTTTCCTTCGTCACTCGAGCAATGTTCCAGCCACACCTGAGCTCTCTTCCTCCTTCACTCTCCTTCTCATCCCATTCACTTCCAAGTTGTTGTACTTGGAAACCGAAGGCCGCTAGCTTCTTCCCGAGCTCTTCTCTCCATAGAACCCTTTTTCATGCGGTTTAAGCTTGAGCAACCCCTTCCTTGAGCTAGATCCTCATCGTCAGCCATCGTAGAGGTGAGGAATCCTACCCATCTTCTAGTATGAGCTAGGGCAGGCCCTAGAGGCTCTCCATTCCCACATGCATGATCTAACCTTCTTAGTTTCCCAAATTTGTGGGTTCCAAGGGTAGTATTTGGGGGTATTGATATGTAGGTATTTTCCAAAGTTTTTTGGCAAGCTAGAGCTGTTTGGGACCTACAAGGCCAAGGCAAGTGATTAATTTCAGAATTTTAATGTATTTTCTTATCTCCATGATTTTCATGTTCTATTCATGTATATCTTAGAAATTGACCTAATTTTAATCCTATGCTTAGCTAGCTTAATTTGGTAGCCAATGGCTTAATTAGATGTGTTTTTGGATGCCAAAAACTCCCCCAAGAGTTAGTGCAAAAAGCCCTAAAATTGGCCAAGAGAAACAAGGGAAATTAGTCCAAGAAAGGGCATCTTTAGACATGGGGCTCTATGAGCCCATATCCAGCAAGAACTTGACTAAACATGGGCTTCAAGGGCCCCATGTCCCGCCATGGCCAGACATAACCAATTAAAGGCCTCTTGAATGTCGTTTTCTCCATTGTTTGCCCCCATTCTTCTTTGTTGGTTTTGGAATTTGTACACTGTTGACTTAAAAAATGTCACTTTGCCTCCTCATACACTTTCAACATCAAAGAAGCTACATGAAGCTGCATCCGACCACAATGGGCAATGCTATTTCCAGCATCAAATCTTGCTATAACCATCTAGAAACTTCAAGATCCTTAAAAAAAGTCATAAAAAGAGCATAAATGAAGGTTTGGCCCATTGTTGACACAAAAAAATGTCACTTTGCCTCTTCAACACTAAGAAGCTACATTAAGTCGGATCCTAACACAAACAAGCAATGTTACTTCAAGCGTCAAATCTTGTTTGGGTCAAACAAAAATTGCAAGATTCTTCAAAATAGCCAAAAGAAGAGTACACGTAAAGTTTCAGGCCATTCAGCATTATTTGGCTTAACTTCACTCCTCTAGCAGCTGAACAAAAGCCCCCAGCGACGACAGCGTCGAAGACATAAGATCTTCAATCTGAGCCTATAGATGGTCTCGAAATACCTCCAAAAGGCTCCATATCAAGTTTCAAGTCAAACCGACAACGCTTAACCCTACATCAACCCTAGAACAACAAGATTAAGCCTCTCGACGGTGAGAACCGCCAAGGACATTACTCATCAAAATGACTTCAAAATGCTTCCAAAGGGTTACACGTCAAATTTTAGGTCATTTCGACGACATTTGACCAGGCTTTGACCCTCGGAAGCCAAATCAAACCTCCCAGTGGCGAAGCTCCCTGGGACTATGATTTACAAATCGGAGCTAATGGATCGTCTCAAAATTACTCCAATAGGTTCCCTATCAAATTTTAGGCCAATCAGACATCGGTTGGCCGTACATCAAAGCGTGACATCTTCCTTGCAACAAAATCAGGTCCACTGGTGACAGGACCCCACACAACTTCAAAACTCAAAAAAAGGCCTATGATTGGTCTTATTTATTGTTCAGGAGGCTTCACCTCAAGTCATTCCGACATCGTTTGACCTAGTTTTGGCTTTTGATGATAAATCGGCAACTGTGCTCAACAAAGTCTTCGGCTTTCCCTGAAAATCAGAAACTTTGCACTTTGATATACAAGGCTTCTCGTCAAGTTTTTTGCAGGAAAATTAGGCCAAAATATGTACAAAAATGTCAGGAAAAATATTGAAGAAAAAAGAATCGGAAAAACCAGAAAAATAGTAGAAAATCGGCTACCTTGGCCGAATGACCGTTTTTCGGTCCCTTTTCATGTTTAGAGATGTTCGGCTCCTGTGGGTTTCCAAAATTCTGACTTTTGAGGCCCAAAATCCGTCAATCTTCTTCAACATCACGGATCCGCCGTCGAAAGCATGAAACCATCATTGATCACTTCGAAATCGATAATCGGCCGACAAAGAAAGCACACTTTCTGCCTGATCGATCGAGAAATCGGCAGGACAGATGGCACCGGCCCATTGGTAGCAATCAATGTCTGAAGTTGTATGATCATCCGACATCAATCAGCATGAAGATCCATCGTCGACCATCAAAAGAAGAATTCCAAAAGACGCGGAAGAATTCCAAAAGACGCGGCACGGCCCGCGACTCTTAAAGCGCCTCAACGCCTACTTAATGCAGTTAAATGACCCATTTTATGTCAAGTTAATGTGGTCATTAACTCATTATTTTGGGTGGCCCAATCAGAAGCGAGCAAATGGGAGTTACAAGTCAGCCATAAACACGGGATTAAACTGTGAAACTCCTCCCATCATGGAGTTCAAAGGCGATTAAAAGCCCTTAATTCTCTATTGGCCAATTAGAAGCCAAGAAGAAGGAGTTATAAAATAAAGCATTAAAAACTTGTAACTCCTCCCATTATGTGGCTTTAATACATTTAAGGCTCATAAACCCACCAAATGGCTACCAAAAGCCTATAAAAGGGAGGTGATTCCAAGAGAAATGAATCGAAAAAAATCAAATCAATTGAATTGACGGAATCTGGAAAATACGCAAAAGAAAACTCTGCCAAAGTTGCTACAACGATCTCTCCTCCGTTAAAGAAGTCCGTCACTGACCACCAATACAAGATGACTAAAAGTCCCTTGGGGGGTCACTCCCTTGAAGGTCCTTCTCCTCCTCTCTGGCTTAGACGTGGCTTTTCAGCTCGTCTACTCTGCTTTTTATTAGATATAGGACCTTCTCTTGGTCTTTATCATCTAAAAATCTGAGGTTTAAGCCGAACCAATTGAATCAAGAGCACCTTCTGCTCTCATCCGAAAGATGATGGCGAAGTCCATACATAGCTTGCGACTGTCAATCTGAACGAATCCCCATAATCTCTTGAGAAGTTACATCCATTTATCTTGCTTTCTCATTGTATTGTATATTGTTTGAAGAGACATAAAAGATCATAACTCTTGTCTTTCATTATTGATAAGAATAGTAAATCGCCTTTTACGGCAAAAATCGCCTTTCACTGCAAAAAAAATCGCCTTTCACGGCAAACATCTCCTTTTACGGCAAAACAAATGAAATCGCCTTTCACGGCAAACAAAACCATATCTCTATTCTTAAATATATATGCAATGGAAAACTAGAAAAATGTTGATTTCCTTTTCTACTTGCGAAGGTGGATCTTCGGACCACCACTTTTCAACTCCAAGTAGAGTAGAAAATCTGGCATACCTGTACAAAAAAATGTTGATGCTCGCATTCTGCCACTGGTCGTGAAAGGGTTGGACCCCACGGACTCTCACGTTTGCTGACCTCAGTAGCGCCACGCGCAGAAAAGCGAGTCTATCAAGCTGGCACATCCGGTGGGACTCATTTGTTTGAGAACATCATGTATTTAGAAAAGAAATGTTTGCCTATCATATCTTTGGCTCTATGCTTATACTTCTTTTCTGGATTCCTTGGCCCCTTTCTAGCTGGTGGCCTATGTTGGATTTTGCATCTAAGAAAAAACTGAGAAAGGATTTTTTGGAAATTTCTAATTCTATCTTTGAATTTATTTCCACTATTTCTTTCTTAATTCTTTTTTCAGATTTCTCATTTTTGGATTCAACTTTGAGAAACATTGATCCTTTCCTCTTCGAACTCGATAGCTCGCAGAAATGTTTGATCCGATCGTTTGTATCGGGGAATTGGCCATCGTTTCTCTTCGATGAGTCCGTTATGGATCTTCCAAAAAAAAAAATTCAGATTTTTTATTTTTGGATTCAACTTTGAGAAACCTTAATCCTTTCCTCTTCGAATTCAATAACTCGCTGAAATGTTTGATAAAATCGTTTGTATCGGGGAATGGGCCATCATTTCTCTTCGATAAGTCTGTTAGGGATCTTCCAAAAAAAAAAAAGTTCAGATTTCTCATTTTTGGATTCAACTTTGAGAAACCTTGATCCTTTCCTCTCCAAACTCAATAGCTCGCAGAAATGTTTGATGCAATCGTTCGTATCGGGGAATGGGCCATTGTTTCTCTTCAATGAGTCTGATAGGGATCTTCCAAAATGATTTTTTCTTTCAGATTTCTCATTTTTGGATTCAACTTTGAGAAACCTTGATCCTTTCCTCTTTGAACTCGATAGCTCACAGAAATGTTTGATGCAATCATTTGGTATCGGGGAATTCGGCCATCTTTTCTCTTTGATGAATCTTTTTGAGATCTTCCAAAACAAAAAAAATAAAAATTATAGATTTCTCATTTTTGGATTCAACTTTGAGAAACCTAGATCCTTATTTCTTCGAACTCAATAGCTCGCAGAAATATTTAATGCAATTGTTCGTATCGGGGAATTGGCCATCGTTTCTCTTCGATGAGTCCGTTAAGGATCTTCCATGTCAATTTTTTTTTTTAGATTTCTCATTTTTGGATTCATCTTTGAGAAACCTTGATCCTTTCCTTTTCGAACTTGATAGCTTGCAGAAATGTTTGATGCAATAGTTCGTATCGGGGAATGGGCTATCATTTCTCTTCAATGAGTCCGTTAGGGATCTTCCAAAACAATTTTTTTTTAGATTTCTCATTTTTTGGATTTAACATTGAGAAACCTTGATCCTTTCCTCTTCGAACTCGATCGCTCGTAGAAATGTTTAATGCTATCGTTCGTATCGGGGAATGGGCCATCTTTTCTCTTTGATGAGTCCGTTAGGGATCTTCCAACAACAAAAAAAAAAAAAAAGAGGCAAAGATCACTAAAGGTCACACCAATTACGTTCTTTGACCACTATTGATTCAAGAAAAGCTTTGTCTAGAGTGAGGAGACAGCTAGACTGTTTTAGGCAAGGGTCCTCCAAACGGGTTCATTAAGTAATCCTACCCTTACTTGGGGGTTAATCTATCAATTGAGGTTTAATAAGACCGAATTAGGAAGCCTAGGTGTACTCTTCAATCTTTAGATTTTTCTTTAGAGAGAGAAATCTTGAAAAAAAAAACTTCTGTCACTTTTGGGTTCAAATTCGAGAAATCTTGGTCCCTTCCCTTTCGGAATGAAGCTCGCAGAAATGTTTGAGTTGGCTTCCAGATGGGGATATCATTTGCTTTCTTTGACGAATTCAATTTTGACATTTCAAACTTCCCTCACTTTTGGGTACAGATTCGAGAAATCTTGGCCATTTCCCTTTCGGAACGAAGCTCACAGAAATGTTTAAGTCGGCTTTCGGATCGAAATACCATTTGCTCTCTTTGATGAATCCAATCTTGGCCTTTCAAAAAATTCAAACTTGTGTCCATTCCATGGATGCGATTTCCAACATTTGTGCCTAGCGGTGCATGTACGCCCTTTTGGGTCTACTGTATTCGCGACCGACACACTTGTTCTCTCCAACATTTGTGCCTACCGGTGTTAGTACGCCCTTTCAGGTTTACTATATTCGCAATCAACACATTTGTACCTCCAACCTTATATTCTCTTACCTCAAGTGAGCCTTGCTTCTCAACGATTTGAATTAAGTTTTACAATTGCTTCTAGCAGTCACTGGAATGCCCATTCTGGGCCTACCATACTTGCAATCAGAACAGTTGTACCATCTATGGCCTTTTGCCTTCTTCATGTCGCTTGGGTCGAAACATGTCCCTCGAGCGATTTGAAAAGACAAAACTATAGTTTTCCCATCTATGATCATTATATTCTTGTGATTACTAATGGATGTGGTCTTGTTTCAGAATTTTTTCAAAACTAACAATAGCAGCTTCTTTGACCATTACTTTCGACGAAAAAAAGTACCAACTCGTGCTTCAACAGAAGCAAAACACGAGCACTCAGAAGCGCCCTATTAGCTGCCGAAGCGTTGTCTCTCGTGGTAACTATTTGAACACCGGGTCGACCTCGACTCCCAGGACCATCGTCTTTGAGACGTGAGGACCATTTCCACTTCCCGTAGAAGAAACTACACTCGCTAAAAAATAGAAAATCGTCTCTCAACGTGTCACTGCCATGACACCAAAGGCCAGTGTCAAGAAATTTGAAGCCCGCGGCACCGCTGCAAAGCCTCGACCTACAAGTAGCCAGGTTTATCCCAAGACTTGGTCTCCAAAACCTTCGCCAAAGCAAAGAAGTTCCCAAACATCTGCCAGGCCAGCATACCTGGCTCCTCTTAAGAAGAACCGGTTATACCCTCTTGCCTGCATGAAAGAGGAGAGACCCGCTGCTCACTTGACAAAAAAGTTAAACCATCACGAGTCGGCTTGTTCCTGCAAGCCCAAAACCAAATTGTGCATTACAAGGCCTCTACAAAAATCTGCCAAGACCTACACTCCTTCGATTCGACCAGTAAGACCCTAAACCGAGTGACCGCGATTAGCAGTAATTAAGTCGTGTGTTTGCTCTAAGTGAGATTAGTGGATTTTGGTTAAGTTAGGAATAAAATAGTTTTTATATAGCTTTGGGGACTTTTGAGTGCCTTCTTAATTTAGTGGGACCTTTCGGGGTTCTTTTAGTGACTTTGCGTGTACATGGGGATTATTCGAAATTCCGATAATTCATATTTTGACTCCGTTTGATTTATCTCGTAAATCTCTAAAACTTTCGTGTTGATTCCGTTCCCGTTTGAAACCCCGAAACCTGACTTTCCCAACATCGAGGGCAAATAAGTCTTTTCACACCAAATCTAGGCACGAAATTCGATATTTCCAAAACCCTCGAAATATATACTTTTTAGAAACTAGATTTTTCGACGATCATTTTTCCCTTCTTCGTCGAACTCATCCAAGGTGCCGAAAGCCATGTTTTTAGCCTGACAAGATTCGCCAGTAGTGGAGCCCACCCTCACTTGCTATAAATAAGGAGAATATCCCCTTTTCCATCTCAAAGGGTTCCAGCCCAAGCTAGGGTCTTTCCTTTCTTCTTCTACCCCTTCTTTTTTTTTTTTTTTTTTTGCTTCTTCATCTCCCTTCCACTTCAATCTTGCACCAATGGCAGCATGGAGATCATCATCTTCTTTCTCTCCTTGAGAGCTCTCCTTGGATACCATTAGAAGAGAAAATCAGCCACATTGGGGCTTCCTTTGAGACAGTCTTGTCAATTTGAAGACCTTGCAAGTAAGCCATCACCCTCATCTCCTAGATTTGTGTCCTTCTACCCTTAAGGAAGCTCCATCTTCATTATTGCTAGCCCTTTCTCACTCATTTCTTATTTTGACCATTTAGGGTTCTGAAAGGGTTTGTTTTTGGGGTTTTTTGGAAATGCTTGTAGGTGTTGCTTGGGAGTGAGATTAGGAGCTTTCTTAGATAGTTTGGAAGCCAAGGCAAGTGGCTGAATGGATTTCTTTAATTTTTAGAACATTTGTGAGAAAACTTGATATTTCATTAATGGTATTGATGGCTTAGCTCTTGATTATTGACATGGTTTCTATTGATTTCAAAATGTGCATATTGAGGTGTCTTCCTATCTTGTTAACCTCTTGGAATATGTTTGCATCTAATTTATGTTAAAACTTTTTTAGGTTACTTGTGGATTTTCATGAATGATGGGTGTTCTCTCTTGTGAATGGAATGTGGATGGAAAGGAGATGATTTGATGCAATGTGTGGGAAGTTTTGATGGTGAAATATTTGTGGTTTAGATGAAGCTTTGAGTTACTTATTTAGGTGTAAGAATGGAGGCTCAAAGGGGTTTTGCAAGGGAAGAACAAAAGGAGCCAAACTGCTCAGAAACAGTCTTATGTGATAGTTCGCTCGAGCGAACTTCCAGAGAGCAGTTGGCTCGAGCTAACTTGACAGTTCATTCAAGCCAACTTGACCTGGGCGGGTCTGCTCGAGCGAACCCCTAACAGAGAGCCATTGGCTCGAGCGAACTTCGGGTCCGCTCAAGCCAACTGTGCAGTGGGCCTAGGTCAATGCAGGAAGACTTGAAATGTTCTTCTAAGGCTTGGGGAGGTATTGTTTGGAGCCCCAATGCGATAGTAAGACCGAGAAAGCGAGGTGTGGAGCTTGATTGAGGAAGAAACCCCATGATGGAGAATTATTGAGGATTTTTGGACTTGTCAATTTGTTTAGGGAACTTGGAATGTCCTTTAATTTTATTGAGTACCAAGCCAGTGACAAAAACTGACATACGGGACCCTTATACACCTTGGTTTAAATCTTGAATTCTCCATGTATGGTCCAGTATTTTGTGGAAATCCCTTTTGTGTTTTCTTTTACTTGGACTTCATATGTACTCTCCAATTTTCATGTGATTTTACTAGCCCTGCTTCAGAATTACTGATTTATGCACTTTTTCTGGAGGAAGATTATATGTTGACCTGAAATCTTTAGAAAAGGTGATTTGGAAGAGATTCAAGAGCAATTAATTCCAAATCCAAGTATGACCAAACTTGAGGAAGAACTACCCTTACCAGACCCAGTAGTTATACCAGTGCCTCGTCGTAGTGGGAGGATTATCAGACCCCCTGACAGGTTCTCGTTCTTGGGAGAGTCTTAGGAGGCAGTCCTGGAAGAATCAGAACAAGATCCCTGTAACTATAATGAAGCAAACAATGACATAGATTTGGGACACTAGCAAGATGCTATAAAAGCTGAGATGGGGTCTATGTACTCCAATCAGGTCTAGATACTTGTGAACTTGCCTGGCAATATTAAACCTATTGGGTGCAAGTGGGTCTACAAAAGAAAAAGAGGACCAGATGGAAGAGTTGAGACCTGTAATGCTAGGCTCATTGCAAAAGGGTTTACTCAGAAAGAGGGTATCGATTATGAGGAAACCTTCTCGCCTGTAGCCATGCTCAAGTCCATCCAGATACTCTTATCCATTACGGCTGATCTCGATTACGGTATTTGGCAAATGGATGTCAAGACGGCGTTTCTCAACGGCCATTTTGAGGAAGACATGTATATGGTGCATCTAGACACTTTTTTAGCTAAAAACCAAGAGGAAAGAGTTTGCAAGCTACAGAAGTCCATTTATGGATTGAAGCAGGCATCCCGAAGGTAGAACATTTGTTTTGACTAGGCAATCAAATCAATTGGTTTTTATCAGAATCCGGATGAGTCATGTGTGTATATGAAAAGTGAAGGAGGCAGGGTAGTTTTTCTGGTATCGTATGTCGACGACATTCTTCTCCTCGTGAGAGACATATGAATGTTGTCAACGGTGAAAGTTTGGTTAACGAAGACTTTTGATATGAAGGACTTGGGAGAAGTTAGCTACATCCTAGGGATCAAACTTGATTGAGACCGGAAAAATAGGATGATTGGCTTATCCCAAGCTGCGTACATAGATAAGGTGCTAGCACGGTTCACTATGCAAGACTCCAAGAAGGGTATTACACCTTTCAGGCATGGAGTGCACCTTTCCAAGGATCAGTGTCCCAAGACACCAGAGGAAAAGGAGCAGATGAAGTCGATACCATACGCTTTGGCAGTTGGTAGCCACATGTATGCTATGCTATGTAGTAGACCGGATATCTGTTACGCAGTGGGTCTAGTCAGCAGATATCAGTCTAACCTAGGACCTGACCATTGGACTGCTGTAGAATGTATTCTCAAATACTTGAGAAGGACTAGAAATTATATGTTGATTTATGGGAGTGATGAGTTGATTCCAGTCGGATACATAGGGTCTGACTTTATGTTAGACAAGGATTTCAGGAAGTCCACCTCTGGTTATGTGTTTATGCTTGGCGGAGGAGCTATCAACTGGAGGAGTGTTAAACAGAATGTACCGCTGATTCCACCTCGGAGGCTGAATATGTAGTGGCTTGTGAAGCAGCTAAGGAAACAGTATGACTCAAGAGATTCCATACGGAACTTGGGGTAATACCTTTGGTGGGACAGCCACTCACGGTTTACTGTGACAGCAGCGGGGCGGTCGTTCAGTCCAAGGAGCCCAGGAGCCATAAGAGCCAAAAGCACGTACATAGGAAGTATAACTTGGTTAGAGAGATTATGCAGAAAGGTGATAATTCTATCACCAAGATAGCCTCTGCGGACAATCTGGCAGATCCTTCACTAAGCCTTTGACTACCGAAGTCTTTGAGCAGCATATAGATGGGATGGGCATGAGATGCAACCCTGACTGGCATTGAGCCCAAGTGGGAGATTGTTAGTTTGAATGGTCTCAATCCATCAGATGTTGTAATAAATTGATTAATTTTTTATTTATCAATAATATTATGCTTTCCTTTCATGAGATGAATGGTGTTTTAATACTTAATATACGTAACCAATACATATGACATGATGGTTCATGAGATGAACCATGTCCCATTAGTATATTAGATGTGATATATGTGTTTGGATGAGATCCACATAAGGGAGACATGTGTCACAACTCTTATACTTAAATATCTTCACAACCAGTGATGAGACTGGGCATCTCATCTGATAAGGTTGTAGCGCTTTGATCACTATGAGATAGTGTGATTTGTCTCGATCATTAGAATGTAAGATTCTGGATCATAGAACTAGTACATTGGATGTATTGAAGGACCATGAGAAGCACTTTATGTAACACTTTCTTCACCCTAAGGTCTACTCTTATAATTTCCTAGTAATAGGCTCTCAATCCTGAGACATTGATGAACTCAAGTTTCTATCTATTTATTTGGTTTGAGTCACCAATGATTGAGGCCAACTGTAGGTCAACACCTCGGTGTCTTTGGTATGTGGTAGTAGGATTGTTGCAACATTTAATGGTCAAGATGGAATTTATCTATATTATCCCATTAGATGGTACTGATGATTACTGTGGTTTATCATTAGTAAGTGCACACCCATCTCAATTAAGAGTTAATTAGATGGTACAGATGATTACTGTGATTAATTGGTCTCAAGGACAATAAGATGTGGATCTGCGATTGGAAGAGACATATTTAATCCAATTGATCCATGGATATTGATAGAGGGGCCTACTTGTGGTGATTGAGAAGTTTAGGGTCCTCTTTGTAATTTATTCCTAAGACTTGAGTGCAATTGCATTTATATAGTGGAGATATTTGCAATTAACTGTGGGCCTGGATTGCACATGAGATGTGGGGTCGCGGTGTCCCAGTTGAAGCCAGCTTTCTATGGAATCTCTAATGATCCCCACGCTAGCCCAAGTTATTGGATAGTTACTAATCCTACTTAAACTCTAAAAAGAGGAATTATAAAGTTATTATTTCTATTTGAAGTAAGACTACTAATAGTGGTAATAGCAGGTAACTAATTGTTGTGGAAGTGAGACTTCTATAGTAATTAGTGTCACGCCCCAAGATCCGATAACATGGATCTGACGTGATGCCTGATGACCTAGTCATCTAAGGCCACTCAATTGTTCAAATAGTGGGCCAATTTTTTTTTTCAACTAATAATCATGCATAAACTACATTGCCCATTCTTATATTAGGTAAGGCAAGAACATAACTATAAATAACAGTCCAACAATTATTACACCAAATAAAGCAAATAGAAAGTTAAATAAATACATCAATCCCAAAAATAAACTAATAAAGTCTTAGACATAATTAAACTTAATGTCATAAATTCTCATAATTTAAATATTTTCATTTTGACCATCCAGAATGGCATCATCATTGCCATACTGTGGCACAGGCTCGTATTCCTCTTCACCCTCAATCCCTGGGTCTTGTACATCCTCACTCTCCTGCACATCATCTGTGGTGGCGGAATGTAATGAGCACAACGGTACTCCGCAAGATAACAATTACAAACTAAAACATATATTATAAGAGGTATAAGATAATGAGGATGTACATATGATAAGCAATAAATGACATGACATTACTATAATGACAATATTTTATAAAATAAATATTGGGGCACCAACATTTCTTGAAATGGCTACAATATAAGTCACTTCCTGATATGGAATATAGAGTCCCAACACTACATTTTAACCATTCATTAGAACCCATGTGACAATACACTACACTTAGCACTATTCACTTGTCACTTGGCCATTATAATACTTTGAGACCTTCCTTTCCATATTGGTCAATCACTCACTTAAAAATCATTACAAAATATCAATTCCTACACTAGGTTGGGTCTCTGTATCACTGACCAGTTCAACAGTGCACCCATCTACGAAGTGTCTCAGAATTTAACCCCTCCAAGACAAAGGTCATTTTCGGAATACCCACTATAGGTAACCGATCACTAATCACTACACTGCACTGGACCACTACACAGTAAGACGTCTTCCCGTGGGGGTTATACAACGCAGTGGGGCTGTGGAATTGGAGTCTCTGCTTTCGTTTGTTTTCTAACATTTCATTTGTTTTAATTAGTTTAGACATAATTAGAATAAAGCATATTATATGCATACTTATCCTCAAGCGTCCCATGCCACTTGGCTTCCATATTCACTATCATGGTTCATCCCTTTCGATCAATATTATTAATTAATATTTTATGGAGTGGGTGTTACAATCATTTATCATCAACACATGAGGGTATCATCATACATTTTTCAATGTTAAAAGAATGCCAAACAAACTTTCCATAAATAGCATGTTATGCAAAACTTGCCATAAATGACAACATATAGAAATTTCCATAATTTGAATGCTAGGCAACATACCATAATGTCCATAAAACTATTACCATATCACCAATTACATATATACATTTTTAGAAAGTAATTGAAACTTGCCTTTTATGGAGCTTTACTAACCACTTGAGAAAAAGGGTGTTAAAATGTGAATTATGCTGCAAAAATAAATTATAAGTATTAAAACTAATTATTTAAATCTTAGTTATTAACCACATTTTAGAATCAATTAAATCCGACTTTTTAACCAATTAATCATCTAAGTGAAAACTAACCGACCAAGGTTCACTAGGGAACCTAGTCTAGCCATTTAACATTATAAACTTATTAATTATTAAATCTTATGATTTAAGGTATGATCCACATGATTTATAAAGTGTCCTAAGGTCCATAACAACACCTAACAGTACTGCAATGAGGAATTAAGTATAACACATTAGCCACTAAATCACAACTACACTTACCAACCAACTAGCCAATTACCCTTAGTCTAGGTTTGATGGCTATGGCCCCTTTAAATATTTATTCGGGCTTCTTAATCTCTACTAATAAAAATATTTAACCTACTGACCAGTAATTTAATTAAAGTATATAGCTACTGGTTATGGCCCCATTTAATTCATAAAAACTCATTTTAACCACCATAACACATAGACCTAGCATAACCAACTAGACTAGTAAACTGCTCTAGCCAAAATGACTTCCAACTTAGCCAAGTGTGTGGCCACACTTCCTAATTCATTTAAACAACTATTAATAATTTAACTTGGTCCATTAATTAAATTAACATATAAATAACAAAAAATAATAACATTACAATTTGTCCATATGTGATCAATTGGTGCACTAGGGTTAGGTTTTGGGCTTAGCCCATTAAACCAAGACTCATTTAGATTTAAATCCACCATTCTAGCACCTTGAAACCATTAAAATAAAACCTTATGGTTGCTGGAATTTATTTATATTTATACCAAAATTAATATCTAACCCAAGATTAATAATCGGTGCACCAATGGGTCATATAGAGTCAAATTGGTTAACCCAAAAAGGGTCCCAATGATCCAACACCTAAAATCATGAATAAAATAGAAACTAAAAGTTTAATCAAAACCCTTAACTTCTAGTTATTTCAAAGATCCAAACTATTAAAAACTTTGTTTATATCGATGTGAATATCCCTAGAATTTTTGGGTCCAATCTGACCGTTGATTTGTCAAATCCAAGGGTTCAAAAAAATATTTTTCCTCTATCATGAATATTTAGGATACCCAAAATCCCTTTTTTTTATCCCTTTTATTCCCATGATATGGATCTTTAAAATAAACTATATTACAATACAATGGCTGAATTCATAACAATTTCTTTTATAAAAAAATAGATTTTAGAAAAAGATGAAATACAATAATTATTAAACTCTATGATCATTAAAACCAATAAATCTAACTCTACTGATTTATTAAAAAAACAAAAAATAAATCTAATCTTTAAAAATCTAGTCCCCAAAATACATCTAAACCATAAATTAAGATTTCACCATTTTCCTATTTAAACATTAGTGATGACCCAAGCCTAATCAATAATCAAAACCATGAACTTGGATCCCCTCTTCCTTTGGCCAATCTCAATAAAGAAAATGACATTGGTTGCTTCATCATGGTGCTAAAACACCATTAATGGCCAGGAATAAATATGTAAGAGGGAAGGTATTAGAGAAGAAAATGGTGAAAGAAATTAAATAATAAAATATGTAAGAAAATGAAAAGAAGACCTACCTCAAAGAAGTCCGTACGTCCACCTCCAAGCCAAGCTTCTTCCTTCTCACTTCTTTATCTCTTTCTTCCTTTTCCTTTCTTCTCTTAAGCCACACGTCCAACTCTCTCTCTCTCTCTCTCTCTCTCTCTCTCTCTCTCTCTCTCTCGCGCGACCCTGGACCGGGTCATCGGGACCTAATCCGGGATCGGGACTCGCAATGATTGAATATAAATGAATGTTAGAATAGTTTGGTTGGTGCCATAGAACATAACATGCTTACACGGGTCTATGAAGAATAAGGCACTACCCGTGCACGTGATTTCCCACAGGTGTCCGCGGTGAGGATATCACAACCACACAATATATTTCTTTGGTTAGGTGCGGAAGCGTGTAGCAAGTCAAATATGAAATTTATTTCCAATAACAAGACTGATAACATATAAACCGCCTGATGTCAGAGTGAGCAATGATCATTAGCATAATCCCAAAAGTAGTTTTGAAGTTTAACAAAAGATCATTTAATTACATTCCCCAAATAGAGGCCAACAAAGGCCAATGTAAACAAGGTATAGACTCCCCAAAAGAATGGTTAACCTCAACCCAAAATGTTACGCAACTCAGACAACCGAATGCCTAGACGACATCATCGGCATGCCACTCCACTAAACGCTGCTGTTCACCAACCGCCTCCTTATGCTCCTCCTCGGGGAAACCGACGACTGGACATGAGTACCAAAAAGTGGGTCAAACACGACGGTTTGGCAGGTGGGTGAAAAGATATAACAATAAAACAATAATTGAATTTACATTGGAAAACAATTAAAACTGTGTAAACAATGACTTTCATAAAAGAAATGAACCATTTAATGAAAAATATATATGCAGTATAAAACATGTAAAGGTAACCAAAGAATCAGGGAACAAGCAAGATGGCAACCACACGAAGCTAAGTCCTCTATCACTGAAGTGACAAGAGCATATCTAGGCGTTGACCTCAATCACCGAAGTGAGGAGTTACAACAAAATTTACATATACATATATAATAATACGGGACATGACCACGGTAACGAGCCGGGCATCAGGAACCACGGTAGCAATCCGGGGTATCAAGACAAGACCACGGTAATAATCGGGTAGCGGGATTCAAACTGCAGCTGGCAGGACAAGTGGGGGATCTCCAAGTAGGTTGATCAAACCGGCGAGGTCATCCAAGCTTAGTGGTGCCGACTATAGGTCAAATAACGGAAATCAAGACATGAACAAAATGCATCAAGTGCAAGTATGTACCCGGACAGGGCAAGGGTGCTCGCGGCACAAGTATCCTTTCAATATCAAGTAATACACATCGGGACTAGTAAAATGCCACAAATACAAATCTCAGCGCTTTCGGGAATGATAAATCATGAATATTCGGGAATGTATATCAAAATCCGAAAACAATGAAAACGCCATTGAACTTTTGAAAATTGTGGAGCAAGTGTCGGGGTTCAAGACTAGTTCAAGGTGAATAGGGGTCCCGTATGTCGATTCAAAATAGACTTGGTACTCTTGAGTTCGGAACATTCCGGGCTCCTTATTCACCTTAGGAATTTCAAAACTTTCAAAACTCTGATCTATAACTGATTGCTGCCATGATTTTAACCAACTCTGGATCACTACTCTGTCCCTCCTTGATCTTGTCAATGAGTGTAGGCTGCACAAACATTCTAGCCACAAATGCCCGCTCACCCTGCTGCTCAATGCTTAAGTTCAACTCCCCAAATTTCTCCATCAACCCGTGCTCTTTAATCATCATCCAAGATATTAAAGCTGCAGTTCGACTAAGAGCATCCGCCACCACATTGGCCTTACCTGGATGATAAAAGATAATAAGATCACAATCATTTAAAAGCTCCATCCACCTCCTTTGCCGATTGTTAAGATCCCATTGAGTGAAGATGTATTTAAGGCTTTGGTGATCAGTCATCACTTCAAACTTCTCACCATACAAATAGTGCCTCCAGATTTTTAAGGCAAATACCACTGCTGCTAACTCGAGGTCAAGTGTCGGATAGTTCTGTTCATGATTTTTTACTGCCTCGACGCATAAGCTATGACGTTCACGTTCTGCATCAATACGCATCCGAATGCTTTGTCACTATAGATAGTAAATCTTCCTCCAGTAGTCGGAAGTGTGAGAATAGGCGCTGATGTTAGCCTCTTCTTCAGCTCTTGGAAGCTCGCTTCACATTCATCAGTCCAGACAAATGGCTCATTCTTCCTTGTTAACTTCGTCATTGGAGCTGCTAAAGTGGAGAACCCTTCGATGAACCATCGATAATAACCAGCAAGCCCCAAGAAACTCCGAATCTCTGTCACAGTAGATGGTTGTTTCCAATTCAATATAGCTTCGATCTTCTTAGGATCCACATCAATACCTTCACTAGAGATCACATGCCCCCAAAAACTGAATTTGGCGCAACCAGAGCTCACATTTGCTAAATTTGGCATATAGCTTGTGTTCTCTCAGAGTCTCAATCGCAATACGAATATGCTCCTCATGGGCTTGCTCAGACTTAGAATATTTAAGAATGTCATCAACAAGGACCACAATAAACTGGTCCAAGAAAGGTTTGTACACTCTGTCCATTAAGTCCATAAAGGTGGCAGGGGCATCGGTCAACCCAAATGGCATGACCAGGAACTCGTAGTGTCCATATCTAGTCCTGAATACCATCTTTGGAATATCTTCCTCCTTAACCCAGAGTTGGTGATATACCAGAACGCAGGTCTATCTTTGAAAAGAATTGAGCGCCTTGCAGTTGGTCGAATAATTCATCAATTCAAGGCAATGGGTACTTATTCTTGACCGTCACTTGATTGAGTTGTCTATAGTGGACGCACATTCTTGTAAACCCGTCCTTCTTCTTCACAAAAAGTACCGGAGCTCCCCATGACGAGACACTAGGTCTGATAAAATTTTTATCCAGCAACTCTTGTAATTGCTCCTTCAACTCACGAAGTTCTTTTGGAGCCATGTGGTAGGGTGCTTTAGACATTGGCTCGGCTCTAGGTAAGAAATCAATGGAGAATTCTAACTCCCGAACTAGCGGTAATCTAGGAACATCATCCGGGAAAACATCCGGAAATTCCCTTGCGATATGAACATCTTTTAACCTCTGACTTTCTTGGTCTTCACTAATAAAGGCTATAAATGCCTCACCGCCACCTCGGATCATACGCTTCGCCTTCAAAGCAGATACAATCTGAGTCTTTTTTTTTCTTCTTGTCTCCTTGGAAAATTAAATATGCCTCCTCCATAGGGATAGAAATAGTCTTTCTATGGCAGTCCAGACGATCATGATAAGCCGCCAACCAATCCATTCCCAAGATTACATCATAATCGTGCATACCTAGCACAACCAAGTCTGTAAGAAAAGTATGATCTCCTATCTGTATTTTATTCTAAGGTACACCTTATCCGTCTCGGCAACATTACCCACCACAGCAGTTACAGTAATTACACAAAAAGTAGATGATGAGGGTGTGCTAAAATGTAAAGCAAAATGTGGTGAAACAAAAGATAGAGCTGTGTAATTACACCTTATCTTTATGGTGTGCTAGGTATGGTACTGTGTGGTCAAAATGAAGATATTTAAATTATGAGAATTTATGACATTAAGTTTAATTATGTCTAAGACTTTAGTAGTTAATTTTGGGATTGATGTATTTATTTAATTTTCGTATTTGGTTTATGTGGTGTAATAATTGTTGGATTGTTATTTATGGTTATGATCTTGGCTTACCTGATATAAGAATGGGCAATGTGGTTTATGCATGATTATTAGTTAAAAAAAGATTGGCCCACTATTTGAACAATTGAGTGGCATTAGATGACTGGGTCATCTGGCATCACGTTGGATCCATGTTATTGGATCTTGGGGCGTGACAATTAGAAAGGAGAAAGTTATTAATTCTTAATGGAAGTAGGACTTCTATTTAATTAGTAAAAGGAGTTGCTTAAGGGCTATAAAAAGGGGAGCAAGGGGCTGGACATGCATACATAGGAATTCACGCCTAAGACCCCTAGGGTGCAAGAGTTGCACGCCTCTTCCATCCCCTCTCTCTTCTGTTTCTCTTCTAGTTTCCTTGAGAGCTTCTAGTTAGTTTTCTTTTGAAGTTCCCACCATTCTTCTTAAGAAAAGAGATCTGAAAGTGGGTCATAACGTGGAAGACAACAAGGTCTTAGAGATCGTAATTCCCTACAAGAAGAGTTCTTGGTCTAGCTAATTGTCTTCTTCTTCATTATAGCACTACCTGGCTCCAAAGGCATAATCTACTTCCTTGTATGTTGTAGATTTTTGGTTGCTTGGTTGTTGCTGGTTTCTATCTTCTAGATAGAGTTTATTGTTGTACATGGTTGATGAGATTGAGTGATTAGATCCTGGATGCGGTTTATGGCCTTATGGATACTTGATCCCTGAGTCAAGTATGTCAAAAAGTTTTGAAAACATATCCACGAGGCCCACCAACTTCCAACAATTGGTATCAGAGCCATACCTCATTTTTAATCATGTTAGATCAGTAATCTAGATCTAATCTTTGCATGAGATGGGAAGAAGATAGACCTAGGGCTATGTAAGGATTAGTTTTGATTGAGTTTGCTTACTTTTTGTAGTAGATCCATATTTGGAATGTCACAAAGGGGTTTAATTATGATGGAAGGATGGTAGGAAGCCATTAGATGGTGTTTGGATCAATTGGCTAAGATTTGCAAAAACCCAAATTTTGGGTGTTCGTCAGGTCGGTTAATGGACTTGAATAGGTCGGCCAGTCGACTTGGTCAGGTCGGCTAGCCGATTGCAGACTTGAAAATTTTCTATTTTGATCCGAGTTTTTCTTTGGTATCCTATCTTTCCACTATTGTTTGGCAGCCTAGTTTTGTGAGTTGCTTGGTTGTATGTGATACTAACTTGCAGGTGATCTTGTCCTCTTCATATGGGCCATAAGTCTTTTACTTTCTATTTATGTTGATGGTTTATTTTGGGCAAATTGTAAGGGCATCATGGTTTTCTTGGTTTCCTGTGAAAGGGCAAGGCATGATGAATTTCCCTATAGCCCTTTTTATTTCCAAGTTATAGATTACCATGTAAGTCTCATCATCGAGGCATAGGAATTTATGTAATTTTCTAAATTTGTAAATTCTGGCGATGTCTGAGATGGAGAAAAAAAGTAAAGTTGGACTACTAATCAAAGAGTTTGAAGATTACCAAAAGCGTTTTGGAGATGCCCAAAGAGTTTGAGGAATCCAAACAGAGTAGTTTTCAAAATTGGTCAAATCAAATTAATTTTTGGAAATAGTTCTAATTAATGTTGCTGGACCAATGAGATGGACCCATTGGTAACACTAGTCTTAGAAACTGGACTTTCCTTAAAATAACTTGACTTGGAACTAATCATTAGTCATATCATGAGATGATTTAATACTTATATATGTGGGCCCATATACCTATAAGGAAATCCTCAATTCTAAAATATTAAGTGGGAGCAAGGCATTTAAATTGAGAAATCCCTATGGTTTTCCACCATAGGTCAATTGTAAGGAAAGTATTATCCTCATGCCATCCTCAGAACGGCCGTTCCCCACGGAGGGCTTTTATTTGTCTAGTTACTAGATATGGATCTCCTATGGATAGTGTTGGTGAGACGGGGTGGGGGCCCACTCCCCAAAGAGGAGCTGCCCGCAAACGGTTGTCACGCAATTGATTATTATTGAGACTATTTAATTTTATTTGTATAGGAGAAATCAAGAGTGGGACCCACATTGGTGAAATTCTAGAGAGATCAAAGGTGGAACACCCTTCATGGTGGGCCCATATATCTTGACATCTTGGTGGAGTTGGTGTCACGTCCCCATAACCCAATTAGAAAATAAACCGGATCCGGAGAGTGAAATTTAGGGCTAATTAAAAATTTTGCCCTTTAGGCCCAAGGATTGTAAGTCCGCTATGAGGATATTACATTTCAAGCCTCAAATCATTAATGAACTGCGGAATTCATACAACTCAAGGCATATGGAATATCAAATAATGAATAACCTATCTCATTTATAATTAAAGTTGCATCAAGAATATATAGAACTAAATATGGAAGTTAAATTTATTACAATGGCCATCCCAATATCCAAGTCCATTTAAAAGAACATAAAGTCAATAAATGAAAGGTTCAACGAGAGAATAATAAAGGAATGAATATAAAAGTCTAATGAATATCCCAGGTGAATCTCTCTCGTGCCGGGAATGATGACGCTACTCTTCGTTATCGACACGCCACTCTTGTAACTCCTTAGCTGGTTGGAGATCGTCTAGGATCTCCTCACCGGCCTGCTCCTCATAGTAGCCACCTGGGGTGTTTGCACACCATGGAACAGAGTCAACGACATGTTGAGTAATAGATAAGCAAGATATAAATGAACATAGCATGTATCTATTATAAGAATAAAAACAGGATATAATCAAGTGAACAACATGAACAATGCTAGGTATAAAGCATGAATAATAATAATCAGAAGCAATAACATGAATCCTAATATCCACTAACAATAACCATTATCCATGTAATGCAATGCAAATATCAAGAGGGAGACTCCGAGGATGTCCTAACCATCTCTCGGGGTATCAGTAACAATCCAACCAAACTACTGATACCAAAGTCCGGCACCAGGGGGATCCTAGCTCCCGGTCTTAGGAATAGCAGCACGGTCCTAGCCTGCTCCCAACTATTCAATGCCATTGATCCCGTCCTATGCCGACTGCCCATCTCGATATCCGAGTAGCCAGCCCATCAATAAAACCCCAAACTGCAATTGGCCATGACAATCAATAATAATAAAGTGGCGTTGACACAAGGGAAACCAAGAAAGCAAGTCTGGCTAGCTTAATACACAAGACATGCACATAGGGATTATCTCATTCAAGACAATACAAGACAAGTCCAGCCCACACGATAATCCCTTATATGCTAGCTAGTCATGTTTATCAAATACATGACAAATGGTTCCTAAGATGCACTCTAAGTCAGGTCCAATTCCTAGTTCTGCAAGGATTTACGTTTCATAATTGGTTAAATGTTTTATGCCAAGAGAGTGTACAAGGAAACGTTATCAACAGATACAAGTAACAAATCAATGAGTAATTACAATCCAACCTAGGCAAGTGGTGTTATCTCTGCACCCCACATGTTCTAACAGAGTACGCGTGGAATCAGATCAACGATGCTTCTAGGGAAATCCCTTGGTGTACAATCATGTTAAGCATCTATTGAGACAATTTAATATGCATTTGGTTATACCATGTGTAATACATGTACCTAGACAACCCATCGAAACACACCACGCTACATGCTTCGATCTCAATCTCCATTAATGGTCATGTGAGAGTAGGTTGATGGTTTCCAACACCTAAGGCCCAAACCTAGGTTAACAGTCTTATTTCCAAGTAAACATGAGATGGATCATTAATTCGAGTAATTACCTTACTTCCTGATCTCCGATCGTAATGAAACTAAAACCATTGGATTCTACACTCAAGGGCTTTCCAACGATATATTACATGTAGAAATCCAACAGGCAGATTAAAAGTTACAAATGTCCGAAGTTGTTAACTTCGGCCCACCTGCACTATCTGGTCAATCAGACAGAAGGACCGATCGATCGGACTTGAACACCATCCAGTTAATGACCCTGTCTGATCGATCGGACAGTGCCCAATTGTAGCAAACTTAGACATGTTCTCTGTCCTATCGATCGGACAACAAACTGTCATCCCGAAAATGGGTTTTTTCTGCATCTTCTTCCCTAGTTCATTCTTTAGCAAACCTGTAGAAAATGAGCCTCCATGCTCCCCATCCATTACATAATCATTTTACATCCATTCTAGCAAATTAAAACATCCTAGGATTACAAATTACGAATTCAACAATCCTAAATCCCCAAACCTAATCTAGCATGTCAATCCCAAATCAATATAAAAAACATGCTTGGAATAAGGGAAATCTAACATGAAGCATAACCAATCAATATAAAACAATACACACATATTCAATTGTAAATTGCATATCTACTTGCCTCAATCACGAAGAAGATGGAAATGGGGGAAAACTTGAGGAGAATCTTTCCACTGCGGAAAACCACGATCTAACCCAACCAAACACAACCTAAAACACAAAGGAGAAGGAAAAGATCAAAAACAATCTTAGATCTAAACTGAAAGAAGATGATAAGAAAAGTTGATCATGGGAAAGGACCTACCAACTGATATCAATGGAAAGAGGAGATTGAGAGGAAGAAGATGTGCGGTTCGGATCGCAAAGAAGATCTCTCCCGGATAGAGTTCTGGAGCTTTGAGAAGATGAGGAAGATGAAGGGGTTGCTATTGAATCTTCATTGCAGAGAATGAATAAGAGATTAGGGTTAATCCTAGCGTAAGAAGAAGACAAGGGGAAAAAGGACAAGTTTTCCTTTAAGTGGGCCCGGTGAAGGAATGGGCCACATGAAGGGTTTCTAATCGTCCAATCACAACGAGCCAAGAGACAAAAATGATCAGTGCGACGAGACCTTTCCAATGAACCCAAAAACCATGGCGATTGGAAATTTCTAGAAAAAACACTCAAATTTCCCTAAATTGCAAACTATCCCCCTGCTAGGATCAAATGAACTCAGAATCGCACAAAACTTCACAGATACTATTCTAGCTCTAAAAGAAATACGCTCACTCATGATCTAAACCTACTTAAATACTAAAATACAATTAATTATAATAATTACTAAATAAACAGGTCAACGGGCCTGCTGTTGGGCCCAACTGACCCAGTAAGGTCGAGGCCCTTACAGTTGGAAAGCTTGAAATTTCTCAAAAAGGAAAGAAGAAACTTAGATTTGGAAAGATGCTAAATTTGAAAACCAAAATCAAGAAAGAAAGAGAAAATTAGAAACTTTACAAGGGGAGTTGATTAGTCAAAGTTGCAAATAAAGAAGCATGCCAAATATGGGAAATAGGAAAATAAGCAAGCAAAAAACCAAAAAAAAAGTCCAAACATCCCTTGGATGTCCAATATAGGTCTCACACACCCCATTGCATTCCATCACAGAAGTTCCTTTAATTGCAACATTATTCTCGGAATTTTCAAGGACAGAAAATTAAATTAACCATAACTCTCAAACTGAGTGTCGGATCGACGCAGTCGACCTTCCGTTGGAAAGATATTTTCGAGTAGATATTCGTGGACCTAATGTTGCATAAATCAGATCTATATTGAAGGTGATATGACCTCGGCAAGTTGGCTATTATAATTCTATGCGGGAATTGCAAAAGGCTTTCAAAATTGACAACATTAGAGATCCTTGAGGAGTTCGATTTGGGAACCTAAGAGACCACACTTAGTAACAAATCCTCTCCAATTCAAATTATTGCTAATTAAAGCGAATTGCTTGGAAGCCAGGACAAGATTCAAGTCACAGAAGGAAATAATTCCTTGCAAATCAAGAGGACAAAAAGTATAAAAGGAGCATCAAGTTGGACATTCTAAGCCTATTCCCCTTCCAAAAGTGGCCTAGCCATTCCCTCTCTTCTTCCCTTTTCTTATTTCCCCTCTACTAGTTCTAGTTCTCCATATTTTTTTTATTTTGGGTAGCTTTGGGCGTTGTCCAAGCATTTACCTGAAGGAGAAGTTGTAAAGATGCAACCTTTAATGAGAAATCAAGAAGTATTCTTTGCAATGGTGGGCTAAGTTCTTCATTGTGGCGATGGATGAAGATAAGTTCTTTTGATCCCCCTAGTCCAAGTCCCAGGTGGGGGCCATGTGGGCCCCACATTGAGCCGCATACGTTGATCTAGTACTATATATATATATATATATATATGGGGGACATTCATGTGCATCCATCCCTCACCATAGGGTGAGGAACACTTACATAGCTTTCCCTCTTTGCACATAAACATTCTTTTTCTGCATATGACCATACATGGCTTTTTCTCTTTTGCACATGAGTGTTTCTAATTATGTAAGTGTCTCTCACCCTATGGTGAGGGATGAATGCACATGAATATTTTCTTTTATATATATATATATATATATATATATATCTGTGTGTGTGTACATATATATCTCGACATGATCAGGTACGACGAAATAAGCATGCTATGGATGCGATGAAAAAAAGAAGTGACACAAAACTTCTCTTTGTCAGTCTCCCAAATTCATAAAAGAAAAAACCAAAAACTCTCCTAGCCCTCCTATCTCTCAACTAGGGATGTCAAATGGACTAGGGCCATTCAACAGCCCATGGCATGGCCTGTTTCGGCGCGACATGAGATGGGCCGACCTGTCCACAATGGTCGGCCCGCCTGGCCCGATAGTTAATGGATTTGAAAATTGTGGTCCTATATTTTTAGGCTCGGAGTTGAAGGAACGGAGAGACAAATAGAATAAAATTTAATTCTTGCATATGTTAATTTGTTGCGTCCATGGAAGCAATCCACCAGGGAAATGTAGATAGAGACTACCAGAGGATCTGGAAGTGGAATCCTTACGAGGATCAAGTCCTAGGCGCTTCATGCCCTTTCAGAGGTAACATAAGGTTGAAGCCATGTGAGCTTTCCATTCCTTGGATCTCTGCTGACTTCTTTCAAGATGTAGAATGGATACGCAATGACAAGCCCATACCATGGTTCGGAGTCCGAATCCCCTGTTTCATTGCTGTTTGGATCATTTGGCAAGCTCCACCTGGAAAAAATGTGAGATCACCTATCAACCTCTCAACTACGTACTTTTTTGGAATGAAAAAAAGAAAAAGAAAAAGAAAGGGTCTTTTTCCCAAATACAAAAATTGGGTGAAACAAAACCCTCAACCATCCTTTCGTCTTCTCCAACACAACCGTGGGATGGGTTTCACGCCTCTTCTCCTTGACATGTCCCATTTCACAAAAGGATTGGATCATCATGATCGCCCAAGGGTCCACACTCAGATGTGTAGGTCTGATCTTCGACCAGGTGGGACATGGAGTCCCACAATCCAGTTGATTTATACCGGTGTTTGTGGATGGATTTGGTGCTTTTTTATTTGTTAGCGTGATCTTGTTCGATAGGTCTGAAAGTGTGCTTTAGGATTTTGCTTTTCACCCCTTAATTTATGCAGTTTGTTTGGATTGGAGAGGAAGAAGGATCGGATTTTAAGTGGAGGGTTCTGTTCCTTTGAAGTTGTGGATGGTAGTTTCCTCCATTTAATGTTTTTAAGGTTTTGATTTGTACCTCGTATGTTTTTCTAGGATATACTTGTAAGTGGGTTTTTGAGGATTGCATATAAATCAAGATCTAGCTTTGGGTCATGGATTTTATATTTTATTTCTGATTTCCTTACTTTGATGTTTTGGATTCATGATGGACATAAATAAAAGAAGGACCAAAACTAAAAAGTTTTTAGTGGCAGTTAATGGAAACTAATGGAGGAAGAAACCCGTCCTCTGGTTCCTCCTGCAGTAGAGATCTCTATTTCAATGAATACAATCAACTGGATTGTGGACCAACTGATTGAAGTTCAGACCCACAGATTTGAGTGTGGACCTTGGGCGACCATGATGATCCAGCCCTTTTGTGGAATGGGAGATGTAGGGTCCACCATGCATCTAACCGAAAGAGAAGAGGCGGGACTAGAACCACTTTACGTTGGAAACTAAAACCCACTTTTCGTTGGAGAAGATGAAAGATTTTCTTTTATTTATAAAGAAGACCCTCTCTTTCGTTTTCTTTTCCTTTCAAGGAAGTTGAGAGTATAAATAATAGATTCAGACAAGTTTTTACACATGGAGCTTGCCAATTGGCCCAAACATCATTCCCTGTTTCAATGGAACAGGGGATTCCGACTCCATGGTTCGAGTCTTTTTTTTTTTTTTTGGAAAGATAGTCCAAGGAAAATAGATACAACAAAGGAAAAAATGGAAACCACATGCCCACTTGCAGATCCCCAAATTGGGAAAAAGCAATTGGGGATGAGCTGACCACAAAAAGAATGAAAGAAACAAACCCATAGCCTTGGAGAATAGAGCTGCAAGCTTGAGCCCGAATTGGCTTAAATACTCAAAATTCAATTTTTTGAAAAGGTGAGAATTAATCCAAAAAAAAAAAATTTAAAAGAGGCACGCTAGGCATGGCATGGCCCGGCCCAGCATGCTCCAAGAAAGGCCCACAGGATGAGATGGGCCGGCCCGTTCCCTTCGGGCCGAGATTTGCCCGCACGGCCCGTCCCGTTTGACATCCCTCCTTGAGTCTGAACGACCGAAACCACAAAACCCAAATCTCCACCCTCGTCTCTCTCTCCATGCACCCCCACTACCCTCCCCCATCTCGCGATATCTTTCTCAACCCATCCAACTCGCCACCCCACCTCTGTCCTCTCGCGTCGTCTCTCTCACAACAAACCCAACCTACCCATCCTTTCTCCCAAGACTCTCCTGCAAGATACAAAATAGACAAGGCCGAAGAAGCTGAAAATAGATTTAAGGAAAAGATCAACGATTAAGGAGAAGAGGAAGACAACGGAGGGAATGAGACTGACCCTTGCATCAGGTTTTGTGTTTTCTCTCTCTTATTATATTGGGTATCCTTTTCCTCTCTAACTATTTATTTCTGTTTCGTACATTCCAAGAATTCCAAAACACATTCAAGATGTTCTTGACAATTATGTCAGTGCGTCAAGGATGCTAGCTGAAGTTCTTGGTGGGATAAACACTTAACAGTTCTTACATTGTTTGCAATGTTCCTCGACATAATTGAGCTTGTACCTACTTCCTTTTTTGTCTTTTTTGCTTGATCAGTTGTGTATTTTTGGCATTGATAATTATTTACCCTAGTAGAAAATCTATAATTGGGTATGTGTGTGGTCCATGTGTTTTGTAAGGTTCCACATCGCTTATGAGGCTGCCCAAAGACGAGTTAATATGGAGGACACCGCATGAGGCCTTTTGGAGCTTAATGGGCTCGAAAACAAAACCGTGCCCCTTATAGGGCCAAAGCGGACAATATCATACCCGGAGATCTGGATGGTTACATTTGGTATTACAGTCGAGGGTGGCTCTCCTCTAAGGGTGGGGGATTGTAAGATCTCACATCGCTTATGAGGCTGCCCAGAGACCAATCTCACATCCCTTATGAGGCTGCCCAGAAAGACTGAGTTGATATGGAGGACATCATGTGACTTGGTATGGGGCCTTTTGGAGCTTAATGGGCTCCGAAAACAAAACCGTGCCGCTCATAGGGCTAAACCGGACAGTATCATACTGGGAGATCCGGGTCGCTACATGTTATGTAAATTTTTGTTACCAAGAAAATTATGTGGAAGTTTGGTTATATTTGTGTTCTGTTACACATACCATTCTTCAATAGAGCTTTGATTCCTTGGTTGACTAGAGTGTGTGCTATGATAATATGTGTTCTCATTGCATGGCTGGAAATGAGACGGGGAGCACCTAAGAAGTGCTCCATGCCTCGACTTCGTCTCATGCAAAAGTTCTATAACAATACAGGAATGTTCCAGAAATGGTTGAGTTCGCAAAGGTTCATTGAGTAATCATCTTTGTGTGAATTGTTTTAAGGCTTTTGTATTTCGTTATCAAAGCTGATTTTTTCTTTTTAAGTATTTCTTTGTCAAAGATGATTTTGAGCAGAGTGAGAAAATTGCATTTACTTATTTCTCATATTGGGTTGAAGATGTTGATCCCAATAGAGCTCATTTTATGAACATATGAAGTGATTAGTTTATTTCAATTTGACTCTATTCCATTTATCCGTGTTAATGCATATTTCCATATGGATTCTTTCTGTCGACAGGATTTTTGGAGAGGAATGAATGGAATGAGAAGGAAAAGGCAATAGAGACTATTCCTATAGTTTTATTTTACGTACCAATCTTATAATGAACCCATTGCCAATTATTTATTTCTTGTAATGGAGTTTAAAGAGATGAAAACCAATAATTATGGCATGTAAATGTTGATTGTATGTTTTCTTTTTTGTCAAGATTGTAAGTTTTAATTTGAATAGGTTTCAATCTATTGAATATAGTTTATTTTCTTGGTCTATGTGATTGAGTCTAGCCTTCTTTGTTTAAGTAGTTGTTTAATGGTATTTACAATCTGCCCAATAGTAAGCAGTGTTCCTCGCGTGTGGTTGCTTATTATCTTACCAACTTATTTTTTATTTTTTTTTTCACTTGATTGTTGCACAAAATCTGTCGCTTTTTGCACACAATCTACCAATACCTGCATTGGAGCTAAATTTGCATTCCATGCTTTGGCAACTCTTATAATAGTGAGAAGATCAACCTCTATCACCTTAACATTAAGTTGAGCCTTCAATCTAAACATTTCATTCTGCCACTTCTGAGTAAACTCGAGCTGTTTCGGGGTTTCTTAATGCCAGGATCATAAGCACACCTGCCTGAGCTGATTGCAAGTGGAATTAGCTATGATGTATATGAGATCATTGAGTGGGGGTAGAGGCAGGGATTCAGCAAGTGGCTAATTATGATTCTTTGGAAGAACTATATCAGATCCAACCAACCTCTTGGACGTTCCATCCACCAAGTGCCTTCTTTATAGGACCCATCTCTCCTGGTGGAATTTAGAGATGGATGGATTGGAATTTTTTTTGGGGTCGTACTCCCAACAAGATGGATTGGCAATTTTATTGGGGATTACACTCACAAATGCCAAAAGAGGATCAAATCGAATTTCATGCTTCTTTATATGGACTATATAGCAACACTGTTCAATCTCTTTTGCCCTATGGGCTGCCTTCAAGAAGTAGACCATTCAAGTGACCCTGTGACACATTGGGCCACAACTATTTGAAATCATAGGATTCTCATGATCGATTTAGCCTCAGCTTTCTCCTCATCAAAATGAGCATTTCAAAGTTCTCAGATCTAAAATCAAAGTTCCTGTAGTCCCTTCATTGCCCACATATGATTGTAATGGAAATGAAAACGAAAGATTCACCAATTATATGAACAGAGAATAACTTAAATAATCACGACACAATTGTAAACACACATTTCATTATTGCTCATAGAATAAGGGAAAAAACATATCAAGTAGAAGGAAGTCCTTTTATCTCACGAAGATAACTAAAGAATGGTTTTGGAGACAATGAGATGAGACATAATTTTCTTATTCGATTATGGATTCATATGTTGTGAGAGAAACGAGGAGAGGAGAGGTCGGGTGGGGATTCGGATGGGTTGAGAAAGAGATCACGAGACAGGGGGAAGGGTTGTGGGTGGGCAAGGAGAGAGAGCCGAAGAAGGGGAGATTTGGGTTTTAGGGGTTTTGGTCACCGAGAGATAGGAGGGATCGGAGAGGTTTTGGGTTTTTCTTTTTATTTTTTGAATTTGGGAGAGTGACGGAGAAATAAATTCTGTCCCTCTTCTTTTTCAAATTCATCGCATCCATCACATGTGAATTTCATCGTACCTGATCATGTATGCAACCTTGGAAATTCTCCTTGCAGACAAATCGAAAGAGAGACTCCCACAAAGCCTGTTTAATGGCAACTTCTACCCATTCTAGGGAAGACTGTTTGCCAAAGAATTTAATTAGAGCAGCAAACACAAAAGTACTCTTGCTCGTTACCAAACTGCCTTGGGGATTTTAACAGAGATTTTTTTTTTTTTTTTACATTTGAGTTGGAGGAAGGAGAAAACTCTTTGCAACACATATTTATGTACTTATTTATTTATTTTATCGTCAAACTACCTAAAATAAACCAAGGAAGCATATTTTTCTCAATCTGCAAAAGGTTAGAAAACAGAACAACCTTAGAAAAAAATAAAAAAAAACTCTTATGAACATATGAGAGGGACTTTATTTCACTTCCATTTGAACTCATACAAGATTCGACATTTTCTCTGTGGATTCTTTGTATGCTTTGTATAAATAATATTTAATCTCATCCATTGGAGATGAGTTACAGAGACTCATGGGCAAAACACAACCCTGTAGTTAGCCCCAGAAGGACATGTAAATGTGCTATTTTGATCATCCGTTGGATAACTGTAAGCATCTGGGCATCTGTCCTTGAAGAACCTTGAGTAACTGGTGGGTCCACAGCTCCCTGATTTGCAACAATACTGATCAGTCTTAAAAACTGTACATGGGTTGTGGCATCCACCCGGGACCCGTAGCTCATTCGGGCACTGGACCTTGATGTCAGCGGTGCACTTGATGCCCCGGGTGCAGCCACCTGAGGTGGGGCTAAATTCCATCGGAACGTTGAACCCGTCAACGAGAGAGATGTCGAAGAAGTCTAGGTTGGATTGATTTACAGAAAATTCGGCCATTGTATTGGGTGGTTGCCCAGAGTCAGCGCATCCGAGGAGCCCATTGCAGTCGCCAGTCTGGCACCGGCCCCGGCCGCTTGCATCCAAAGTGCACCCAGTTCGGGCCCATATGCGGCCTCCCGCGGCGCCTGGGTTCGCAGTGATGTTCCATGACTGGCCTGGGTCAAGCTGTTGGCCACTGCCTCCAAAGGTGATCGGATTGTTCACCGTGGCGGCCCAGACTGTGTATGGGCACTGATTTCTGATCTCAATTGTGGCTGCATGAGTGGAGATGAAGAGGAGAGGAAGGAGGAGAAGGAAGAGGAGGAGGATTCCTGAGAGGGTCATGTTTGGTGAGAGGGTCAAATTTGGAGAACTTGGTTTTAGGCTCATTGATGTGCTCTTTGATGATTGCACTGGTGATGATCTTTCCTCCATTGTTAGACAATTCCAAGTATTTTGTTGACTTGACTTTTGTGGGAGACGCTTGACTTCTGACTAAGACAACTGATTGAAGATTTTAATTGGGATGTGTAAGGGCGGCCCATGGCTTCTAGCAAACTAATGGGCTTTGAGCAACACCTCTTCGTGGTGGGCTTTTGATGTGTATGCGTGTGTAGAGTTTGATATCAACAGAGAGCCCTTTTCTGCAGCCCATCTGTACCTGCATGTCAAAAACTGAATTATTTTGATTGAAGTGATACTCTTCATTAGATCGAATTAAAATACTCATAAATATCGCACTGAATTAACAATCTGAAAAGGCCCCATCAAAAAAATCACTCGGATTGATTTAGTTGTCATGACCGATGGTTGATTTTCAAAAATGGGAGATTTTTGGATGTGGGATCTGGGACCTTCAACACTTGGAACTCACCAAGGTCATTTGGCCACTACCCAAATGACCACAATCTCCCGAATCTTAACCACAAGGTCCTAAAGTCCAGTCCTCTTATCTCTTAAGAGGCTCATTATAAGTTTTTTTTTAACAACTCAATGAAGTGTCAACCTTCTAATGAGTAATGAACTAGGGGTCTGGTACCTCACGGTTTGTTGAGTTATCATTCTGACGGTGGATCTAACTCCCACTTGAGGAACATTTCTGAGATGATAACTCAAAACGAGACCGTGAATTTTAGAGGTATAGATCTGGAACCTGGGATGCACATAAGGCAACTAAGAGAACTTCTTCTTGGCTCATTATGGGCCAAGAGTCTCTTCGTGCATTATTGGCAGGGGTTTTTGTTGGGAGAGGGGGTTGTTGGTCCCCTCCAGGTTCCGGTTTTTTTCTTTTTCCTTGTTGCTCTTGATTAATGAAAACCCGATAGCCGTAATTTTCGGCAAGTCTTTTATCCCGTGGGTCCACTGGATGGATGCATGAATCGTTTGAATACAGAATGCTCAATGCCTGTGTAGCATTCCATACCACGTGGAGTATTTTTTCTTTTTTTCTTTCAAAGAACATCATTAAAAGAAACCAGTACAACGAAACGGCCAACAAAGACAGAAACAAAAGATAACAAAAGAATATAAAAAAAAGAAAAAAGCAAAACACCCCTAACTCGTCCCCCAGCATAAGCTGTCCTGGCGAAATTATGTGAACCACATTAAGACAGACTAAGGGCGAAAATAAGGTGCTATACAAACTGCACCATTGAAGATGTCTTGCGAAAAATAGAATTAATATCCCAGCTAGGAGCCATTTATCAAACACACTACTTTCAAAGCATTGGACAAAAGGTCGCCTCAACTTTCTTTAGACCAATAGACCTTTGACACATCCAAAGAGCTTAAAATCACAAATGAACCATTGAATCAGAGTGCAAAACCAAACCCAACTTTGCATATATATATATATATATATATATATATATATAAAAGATGCTCCTACGAGATATGGGCGGAGGATCTCACATTTAAGTTGTTGGCATTGGATATGCATGTGAGAGCCCCCACCCAATCTCGCATTTAAGGTGAAAAATATCTCTCGTAAGAGCATCTCTCATATATATATATATATATATACATATATATATGCCAGCTCTCATAAGATAAAGTTTGGGATAAGGTAAGTTCAAGTGTATGGTGGGACCTACATGGGGGGGGGGGGGGGATTTTCCAGGACTCCTTGAAATCTTCCACTCCTGTAAAAAAATCAGTCCCAACCGTAATTTCTATCATCTCCATATGATGTCCAAAAGTTTAATGGTCAATAGTCCATTCAGATCGATACATAGTCGATCCAGATCTGACCGAAAGTTGGTGGACATGTGCAATTTAGAGGGGTCATGTGTTAGGTCTGGCACCACAAGCTTGAGCTTACGAGATTTTATCCTAAGCTTGAGCTTAGGAGAGCATCGCCCTATATATATAAATATATATATAAACATAAATATATATGGGTAATATTCAAGTGAGAACTAGTTCTCACATATTATATGATAACTTTTTTATGAGGCCCAATTATGGGCCTCATTTGGGGCTGGGACCAAGGGGGGGGGGGGGGGGGGGGATTTTCCAGGACTCCTTGAAATCTTCCACTCCTGTAAAAAAATCAGTCTCAACCGTAATTTCTATCATCTCCATATGTTGTCCAAAAGTTTAATGATCAATAGTCCATTCAGATCGATACATAGTCGATCCAGATCTGACCGAAAGTTGGTGGACATGTGCAATTTAGAGGGGTCATGTGTTAGGTCTGGCACCACAAGCTTGAGCTTACAAGATTTTATCCTAAGCTTGAGCTTAGGAGAGCATCGCCCTATATATATATAAATATATATATAAACATAGATATATATGGGTAATATTCAAGTGAGAACTAGTTCTCACATATTATATGATAACTTTTTTATGAGGCCCAATTATGGGCCTCATTTGGGGCTGGGACCAAGGGGGGTGGAAAGATCTATGTGAAACCACCCCAAGTATCAAGTTTGACCCCAAACTCATGCCCCTAACCCCTTCATCCGTGGCCCACAAGTTTAATGGTTTCATATTAAAAAACACACTCAACCCTCGATCCAGCGGTTCAGTCATTCGGATGTTTGTCAATCCTTGGGATTAGTGACTATCAGGGGATTCCCTATTGGTTGCTAGGTTTAAATGGATTGCTGGTTGGACTTCGCAAAAAAGTTCTCATATAATAGGTGAGAACTAGTTCTTACTTGAATATTTCCCTATATATATATAGGGCAAGGCTCTCATAAGCTTAAGCTTAGAATAAGATTCCGTAAGCTAACACTCCTAGGACCCATCCTTGGTCCATCCAAATGGACCAAACACATGACCCCCCTAAATTGCACATGCCCACCAAATTTTGGATTGATCCAAATTTATTACACTGTTGGATCGACTGTGTACCGATCTGATTGGACCGTCGACCGTTGAAATTTTGATGCCCAGATGGAGATGATAAAAACCACGGTTGAGGTTGATTTTTTGCAGGAAGGGGAGTCCCAGGGAGTCCTTGAAATCCCCCATCCCCATGTGGGTCCCCAGGTGGGCCCCATGTAACGCCCCAAGATCGGGACACCTCGAATCGCTGGACGCTACGAGAAAGTACCCAAGAGATGTGGAAAATCCAATAATATAATCAAGTGTGAATCTCATATGAGTAAGTAAATGGACAAAGTCTTATAATTTTATTTCACTTTAAGGGATTACAAGGTACTTTCCTTAATTAAACTAACTACAATCTTAGGCCAACATGGCCAGCTACAAGAAAAGGAAATAGTAGAGATCTATGTGATAGACGCCTCTCGATGCACCAACTGTAACGCTCTTCAAACCCTGCGGCAATGGATCAATCGCCAAACAAACCACCAATCAAAAAAGAAAGCAGAAGAAAAGAGACCTGAAAATACCAAGGATTTGATTAAGCTCGATGAGCCAGGCAAATAAGCATATTTAGATGACAATACATTATATTAATAGATATGGAAGAAGATCATACTTGATCCCAGCTGTACCTGCGTGACTAGTACCTCGAAAATAATATAGAATATCAGAGTGCAACAGAAATGATGTGGAGTGTAGTGCGTGAACGATAATCAAGATAGGGATATAACATATGTGTGATACAGCATATCAAGAAGATATGATAAGCCATCATCATTGAGATATTATATAAATCATACAAGGACATCAGTGTCACCAGTAATAGAAGTAATTTGCGAAAGTAAATTTACCATAACCGTAACCATCATAGCTAGATCCAACCATATCAGCGGCGACAGTTAAAGACACTAAGCAACGACATCCATAATACATAATATCCATAATTCCAATATACATCCACAAGAGCACATAAAGGCACGTGCACAGTTGGAGTACAAGGGACGGGGGGGGTCAAAGCTAGCCCGTCGTCGTCGTCCCAATAACTGTCGATGGACATCAACCAGGGGGGTCATAGCCACCCATCGCTGCCGTCATATCGAATAGGAGCTTACAAGAGTCCATCAATATCCATAACCATAGTTAAGTCCCAACCATTGGTCTTACGTGCTATCTCAACATCACCGTCCATCCACACCCGGTCCGAGCGCTGACGGTTTCAGTACCCTCCCACATGATACCTACTCTGTCATCCACTCGATATCTCAATATCAATGTCCATACCGGCATCATATCGCTCGGCAGACCAATCGTACATCCACAAATCCTACAGACCACTAGGTGGGGGGTACTCCGAACCAGAACGCTTTATTGTCCTTAATATGAGATGATAATAGTCAAGGGTACGAGGCACGAAGTTTGGGTATAGCTAATCCATCTTTGTGATTCCCTACAGTTAATAATGCATACCCTTATAAACACCGCTTCTCTATATGCTTGATTAGTATTATCTCCTTATACAATCCGTCTATCAGTATCTACCATTATGTTCCCAATATTACAGGTCAGGACTTCAAGTGCAATGTCCCGACATTTCATCCAATATGGACCGTGATCATGGATCAAAGCCTAAGTGCAATGCCCTGATTTATAATACCTCTCGAGGCCTACATCCAAGGTTCGGACCTACTAGCTAGCCTCAGTGTCCGTTCTGAACAATATAAGTACCACATGTCACAAATCCATCGATAATCGCTACCCCTCTCTTCAGGTCCAAGGTCTCACTTCACCTAAGACAGTGATCATGAAGTCCTAGATTCTTATTAAGTATCCTTGGTGCTCCTGTAGGTATTTAGCCTCATAAAACATCTATAACAATCAAATCAGGTTCTGTTTCACAACCCAAGAGCCTACTTAGGTGGCTACATGGGTCAAGGTTGAGCTCAGCCCTTGACTCGTGTCTAACGTATCCCAAACAGTCCAAATGGAAGGTCAACGGGGCCCACACATTATGGAATTATAAAAGGAAACCAAATCTGGAAAATTAATGTTTATAGTGTGCGGGTCGACCCTATCAACCCGGTATACTGTAAAAGAGGCCAGATAACTGGGAAGCAAAAATCACAGTTTATAGTGTTCCTGGTCGACCTGGAGAGTGTTTTGGTTGACCTGGGACACTAGGGCATTTTCCCAAATACATGGCAGGTGAGGGATTCTTCAGTGTGGCAGGTCGACCGGGTACACTGAGTTCTGTACCTTGAGTGTAATTTCAACTCCTCAGTTATGGGTCAATCCACTGTATGCCCGGTCAACATCCTGGGTGACTAGGTCGACCGGGTACACTGAGTTCTGTACCTTGAGTGTAATTTCAACTCCTCAGTTATGGGTCAGTCCACTGTATGCCCGGTCAACATCCTGGGTGACTAGGTCGACCGGGTACACACAAAACCCTAATTTTCAAGATTCTGCCCTGTTCCATTTTCCATCAAAACTCCATCAAATAAATCCTAGATCTTCACCAATCACCTCCAAACATCAAACACACTTCGATCATCATGATCTCATCACAAATGGGCAATTGATCTTTCAAATGGGAAATTCCCATCCATCAATGACCAATAACACATAAAGAAAGGCTTAGAACAACAATCCATGCATAATACCGTCCAATCAACCATCTAAATACAGAAATCATACCAAATAACCATAAAACGATAGTAATTAACAATCTAAGCATATTAATCCATTTAATTAAAGAATCTAATCATGTCTACTTGTCTAATTAGGACGGAAACTCCTTAATTAGCTTGAACTTCTCACCAAATGCTCTAAGATTACTCCAACAGCTAGAACTACAATCTCTACACCCATTCCCAAAGAGAGAAATGCATGAGAAAGGGAATTGGAAAGAGGGAGTGAGGATTACCTTCGCTTGGAGAAGGAAGAGAGATCTAGGAGATGAGATGAGCTCCTTAGCTTGTAGATGGCTAGATGTAGATGATGCTTGCTTTTAGTAATTGAAGGACTAAGATCTAGAGAGAGAAACCATAATCTCTAACTTAGAGAGAGATGGGAAGGAAATTGTAGTGAAATGAGAGGGAGAGAGTGTAGGAAATGTTTGGGAAGCTTGTAGTAGGTTTCTTTTATAGGAATTGGTGGAATGGAGAATGTCCAAGGCGCCACATCTTGCTAGTGTAAGTTTAGGATAAGGATATGGGTATTTAGAAAATGTTAAAATGGGATGACCAAAGGATCCTTGGTTGCCAATAAAAATAAATGATTAGGACTAGGGTTGTTGGTATTCACATATAATGATTAAAGTATCATTAAATAAGTGGTTGTGAATAAAGGAGCCTAAGGGCAATAAAGGTATGCTATTTATAATGATAAAAGTGCTCATGTTTACTTGGTAAAGAATAAAGGAGGCCAAGGCCATTTTAGGTATTGGGATTTCCAAAAAGGAGGGAAAATGTGTAGTTGGAAGGACTACAGTACCCTCATATAATTAATGGGCTAATGGATTAGGCCGTGGGTAGTTAGGTGATGAGTCCTGAAAAGTGCACATTTTCACACATATTTTGGACCATTTTAAGGACTTATCAAGCCAAGAAAGCCTCATTTAGTGTCATATCATGATTTTATGCATTTTTTAATCCATTGTAGTGCATTCATGCATAATTTGCTCAAAAATCACACTTTTTGCATAAATTCATGAAACCTGCCATTTTTAGAGATTTATTTTTAGAAACACGGCTATTTTGGGTGCATCAAGTAGGGTCCCATGCATTGTCCATTCAAATTCCTTACATAAAATTATTCTTAAATCCATTTATTTTAATTTGTGTAGGAGAAATCAAGAATAGGACCCACATTGGTGAAATTTGAGAGAGATCAAGGGCAGGACATCTTTCAAGGTGGACCCACATATCTTGGTATTTTTGGAGAGTTGACTAGTCAATCAATGAAGTTTGGAAGCAAATCAAAGATAGAAGGAGAGTCAAGAAACAAGGAAATAAAGATCCTAAGATCCCTTTTGGATGTCCACATGGGTCCCACACACCCCATTGCACAATTAACATTCCACATGTGCATAATTATTTTCGGATTTTTCAGAGGCAGCAAGATTAAAATGGTCATAACTTTTCATCTAGCCGTCAGATTGATGCAATCCACACACCGTTGGAAAGCTCTTTTCGAGTTGATATTTTAGAACCCAAGATTGTATCAATCGGAGCTAAAACAAGGAAGATATGGCTTCTGGAAGTTGGTGTTAAAATTTCTACTCGGGATTGCAATTTTGCACATGGAAAGCACGAAAAATCTCTCACTCACCTTCCTAATTCTTTGAAGACTCGTTGGCCAAGGAAGGGACTTGTCATACAAAGAAGATTACATGCTACAAACTTGGAGCAAAGAAGGAAAGAAAGAGAGTAAAAATCTATAAATTGAAGGCATAAGCATCCCTCTCCTCTCATGAGGAGATAGACCAACTCTCTCTAGAATTACTACTACACTCCATCTTCTTCCTCTCTCTTTCTCTCCATTTGAGTCCTCAAGGAGATTTGGCCGGAAATCACACTACACCCTTGGGTTTTTCATCTAGAAGAGGCTTCTCATCCTAGTATGTAATTGTCATTGTTTATTTTTTATATCTTATGTAAGACTTTGCATACTAGTAAAATTGTTTCTTACTCTGTCAATTTTTCTTTCTTGTCCTTGGGTGATTGGTGCTTGTGTTATGTTTCTTTTCTTGTTGGTGTTTGGACTGACGACCCAAGGGCCCTAAGAGCATGATTCAAATTATGACCCCACTTAGAAAAGAATTTTGAAAAAGGAGAATACACTTCCACACATTTAAGTTTATGTTCTTCCGTACATTTAAATTTTTGTTAAAACCACACATTTACTTTTCTTGTTTTCACCACACATTTAAATTCTTGAACTTTTTTTTATTGTCTTTATTTTTATGAGCAATTCAATTCAATTTATGTCTGTTTTTGCATAGTTTATGGTTGGAACTAATTAGCATTACATACATATTTATATTGGTGGAGTTTAGACATGTTTAAGTTGCTGGAATCGGATTTCTAAATTGAATAAGCAAGATAAATCAAAGATTTGAGTCAATAATCTCGGCCAAATAATTTTTGAAAATTCGGATCCTAATATAAGGTGTACAATTCAACACATTGATGCAGGAATTTCAGGACAGATTTTGTGTGAAAAGTTTGTGATTAGAAACCTGATCAAAACATATTATTTTTCGATGAAACTTTGGGAAATTAAAGTTTGATCATTTTATTTTCAAACCCCAGAATTTCAAGCAAAAATAATTTTGGAAAGATGGTGAACCAGTGGCTCAAACATGGCTGGTCGGACCTACCTGCATGCAGAATTTCTGCACAGTTTTAGTTATTTTGGTCATGCTCATACACTCATATCTCTTTCGTTTTAAATCGTTTTTCACTTCCGTTTTTTTTTATTTGATTCATGCATCATTGTAATTTAAAACCCAAATATTAAACTCAGTTTTAGGTTGCATTAGATTAGGAGAAATCATGCATAAAAATAGCCATGCATACTAGTTTTTTTCAGACTTAGAAATTTCTAATATCTTATGGTATACATTGCATTACTAACTTTCTAACTTAGGTTTCTTTTATTTCTAGTTTAGTTTCTTAGTTTTATTTTTGGTAATTTTTATTCTTGATATTCTAACTTGTATGTTCTTTTGTAGCAATTTTAGTTTTTAGTTTAGGATTTTTAGATTTAGGAAGTTCTCTTTTCATTGGTTTGTAATTAATTTAATTTTTGGAAAGTAGGAATGATGAATGTATTTTTTTTAGATTTTAGGCTAAAATTAGATTTTATTTAGGGCAGGTAACAAAGTTGGAAAGCCTTATTTCTAAAGCTCCCTGTGGATCGACCTGGTCTTACTAGTTATTACTACATCGCGGCTCTACACTTGGAGCTCACGATCATTAGGTCATTCTAAGGTTAATTGCACAACTCTCTAAGGGAAACTCATCTATAATTAGGATTACAACTGAGGCCTCTAATTGGCTAATTAATTCTACCATTTATAATTAGGATTACAACTAAGGCCTCTAATTGGCTAATTAATTCTAGGAAATCACTATTAATTTCACAAGGGTCTTAATCTTATAAACTAGGCTCAATTAATAAGAATTACTAACTACTCATACCAATCGCCTATTAAATAGGATAACCTAGGGTTGACTTGGTCAAATTGGGTCCCACTAGGTATTTCTAGGGACGGGTCCTTGGTCGGACCCCCAAGTGCAAGGGTATGATTGTAGTAATAATTTGGTGAGTCCAGGTCAATCCACAGGTAGCAATACTTTTTAAGAAATTTTCCAACTTTAACCTGTCATAAATAAACACTAAATCTTCCTAAATGGAAACTAATTAAATTACATCAAATTTCCAAAAAATAAAAATAAAAACACTAATCTAAATAAAGAAACCTAATCTAGATATTACGAATTAAGCTAAAAAAAACTGTAAAAGAATACACAAATCAAACAACCAATTTAATATAAAATAAATCAAAACAAAATTTCCTAAATTAGATCAGAATTACCAAAATCACTTTTTATGCAAATATGAATGATCTATATTGCGCTAAATGCCAACAATGCAATTTTATGCAAGTTTCTAAAAATCTGATGCATGCTGTAAAAAAAATTCTTAATTAGTATGAAAACTCTTGCACAAGCCCAATTTTGATGGACTGTATGACTAGTCTAAAATGATATGAACCTAAATCTAATGGCTGGAATCAATACTATGATGATACATGAACACAACGAAAAAAGAAGAATGGAAAAAGGACTTAAAACGAAAATTATATGATCACCTAAAGATGCTTAGTTGAACCAGTTATGCTGTTGAAATCCGGTACAGGCTTTGCTGGGTACCCCTGTTTGTGCCTCTTGTTGACACGGTTTCCGAGCTTATCTATTACCCTAAGGGAATGTGGTAACCCTTCGGTTAACCACAGGCCTCCAGCTGTCAGCATCTCATTCCACCCACCACTCCCCTCTCTCTCCACTCTCTTAAATCTCCACTCTTCCTAATCTCCACAACCGCATAACTTCCTTAATAAAAAAAGTCAGAAACCCCTATCTCTCCACCCTCTTAAATCCAATCTCCTTAACCGCATAACTTCCTTAAAAAAAATGCGACAAAGGGAAACAGAAAGGATGGAACACTGTCACACAACAAAGTGGATATTCCAACACCACCCAAGAACTTAACAACAACAATGAAAGCTCTAATCAGGTCTCTCAATCCATCTCTTCCTTCAACCAACTCTACAATAAAAACCCACAAACCTTCAACAACCAAAGAGACCATGACCCAAACCCCAGAATCAATGTCAACATCCCTCCAACCCTGAGCAACAGCACCCCTGATATTGAATAAGAGGCAAATCTCACTGACCCATCATCATCCAATCTAATCCAAGCCTTTCATCATCTGCATCACTACTGTGCGTACCTAAAACTTACGGACTTGGTTTAGATGGTAATGGGGGTTACGCAAATGCTTTTTAGCTGATCGGGAACATCGCCGATGGCCTGAAACTTGAAAGGGAGAAAAGACAAAGGTCGGGGCCCTGGGCTGCCACCAGCCGAAGGCACTCCGACGCCTGAGTTAGTGCAATCACTGAACTAGGGTGAAGTGGGGAAGAAGGTTTTTAGCAAAAAATGGCAGAGTGTATGCTCTATCTTGTGTACCTGTTCATGGCTTACCATGCAAGTATATGTAGAAGAGAGTGGAAGGTTCCATAGTAGAGGTAGGTGAGGATACTTGTCCCATCAGCCCGTACCTAGGACCCTTGATGGGGTTAGGTGACGGTACTGTCCCATCGGATCTGTCCTCAAATCCCTCACGTAAATGTGGATGCTATCTGATGATAGGAATGAGCTCTTATAGATGATCGGCGGCCACCCTATTTGTTAGGGGCTCCCTGTAATGTAGCCGTCCCATCTCATAACAGAGATTAGACGCCCAATGCCCATCTCGGTCACGTGGACCGAGGTGGATGGCACCTAGGTCAGGCTTGCTTTGGGGTCGGGTACTGTTACCGAGACGCCCGATGCAGAGCCTAGAAAGGGCGTGGCCGGTACACTTACCGGGTCCAGCTCTAACCGGTGCCAGCTGGCATGCTGCTGAGCGGGGTGGATAGGGTCGGTGTAACCCTTAAGTCAGTATTGTCGCCCAAGTCGGGGATAACCTCTGTATTAGGTGATCACCCCACACAACTGCCTCCTAGCTGTTGACCTCATTAGGGCTCTGGAGCTTGATTGAGGTCGGGAGTTAAATGCGTGGGAGTTCTATAAATACCGAGATCTACAACATTATTTCTTTGAAATCAGTTGTTGATGTCGGGATCTCATCATGACAGTTCAATTAAGGGCTTCATTACCCCGTCGCCAGCCTGTCTGCCAGAAATCGCCGAAACCGCTGCGTCTGCCCGAGGTAATCAATTATTCTGACGGCGTTTATTGTGGAAACTGCAATGCTCTCGACACGTGGCATCACCTGCTGCCCTATAAAAGCAGCACTCTCCTTCTTCCTGATCCTACTTTGGCGTTCTGAAACTAGGGGAGACTCTGCTCGAGCGATTTCTCAGACCACCTCTGTGTCATCCCTTCCCTTCTGCTCCTCTGCTTCTTTTCTTCTGTAAGTCTTCTTCTTCCTGCATTCTCCTCTTCAACACCACTCTCTAGCTTCTCTCCCCGTTAGGGCTTTTTCTCGTTACCCATCTCCCAAACCTCAAAACATGGGCATAGGAGTTTACCACTACCTGGTTGACACTCCCGGGGCCATGCTTAGATTCAGGGAAACATATAGCATTCCGGACGATGTCCGGATTAGGCTGGACGACCCGAACGACCCGTGGGACGCTTTCTCCTACCGAGATGGATGGATGCCCTTTCCTCTGGTCTCGGTAGTTGAGGGAGGGGTAAAGTTCCCTGTCCACCCATTGTTCAGGCGATGTCTGGCGACGTGGCACCTTGTCCCCTGTAAGTTAATGCCGAACAACTATAAAATCATCATGGGGGCAGTAGAGTTGAATAGGATTTTAGGTATCCACCTCGGTGTCCATGACATCGAGGAAGCGTACGACATATGCAAGTCGACCGGGGAACCCGATAACTGTTATTACCTCCGGGGAAAACCAAAGATGGTCCCCTTCGTTACTGCCCTCGAGGACTCAATGCGCCACGCCGGGAGCGACAGGTTGTTCGTTGCCGGCAACTGGGAGTTCGGCACGGAAGATTCTGAGGCAGAGAGGAGGTACAAGGTACCTCGTCACTTCGGGCGCCTCCCAAGTAAACATTGAGCTCAATAGTTTTGACTTTTCGTCTTTTTACTTTTCTGCCGAACTGACGTATATTGGTCTATTGTGCAGAGCTCAGTGAGAGGAGGCAGGTGGCCTTACGCGACGGCTGGAAGAAGAACGGTGCTTGGTTCGATGCCGTCCAGCGCTACCAGGGGCACAAAGGCAGATCTGCTTGGTGCCTCATAGGGTACCTGCCGAGGTACAAACACTTCTCTAAAAGACAAGGGGCTGAGTACCTCGAGGTCGGGCCTAGCTACGCACCGGAGGCGGTCGGGCAGCAGCGGCCGATTTCACCTGTTACCGACCCGGATGAGGCGACCGAGGAGCATCAGCCTAGCCCCGAGATGGAGAGGGGTCGTCAAGATTTCGCCACCGTCAACCTCAGGGAGAAGCTGATGGGCAAGCGGGCCTCTTCTTCCTCGAGGTCCGCCGACTCTTCCTCCCGGGATGGCCGTAGGGATCCCCCTTCCAACTCTTCCCGCCAACACTCTACCGAGGTGAGGGAAGAGGACAGGCAGACGAAGAAGGCGAGAGGCGAAGAGCCACGCCAAAACAAGCCCCGGAAAGAAAGGGCCACCCGTACGATCCCGACGGAGGAGAGGAGGGAACCGAGGCGGGGAGACGAGGAGGAGCAGGAGAGGAGCGGAGCGGAGGAGCAGCCCCTGGTTCGCCGAGTAAGGTAGGAGGAGAGGGTACCGGCGACTCCTAGAGGAGAGGGTTCGTCTCGGCAGGACCCAGTCCAGCCCTTGGTGCCTCACGATCCAAGGGTTGAGCTATGGAGGCCATCCTTCCTCCTCAGGCCAGAGATGTCGTTGACGTCCGGACATAGGTTGCAGGGCAGTCCGGCAGTTGCGGCCGCGCTGGCTGGTGCGTGTACGCTTCCGGGGGACATTGACCGGTTCAGGAGGATGGAAGAGGGCACGCTGTACCAGGCCAATCTTATGTCGGCCCTGCTGGTGAGGAGCACTCGACCAGTTTATCTGTTTCTTACAGACACGCAATGAGTTCTGTTAATCTTCGTCTTTTTCTTCTTTGCAGATTGTGCAAAGGTCTCAGGTGGCGCTAGAGAAGACCCGTCAGAGCTGCACTGTGACTCAATCTCTACAGGATGATAAGCAAAAGCTCACAGCAGCTTTGGAGGGGAGTTCGGAGGAACTGAGGAGGTCTCGTGAAGAATACGCCAAGCTGAACGCAGAAAATGAGGCAGCCATGGAGGAGATCACCAAGAAAAGTGCTGAAAATTATGGGCTCCAAGCTGCGGCGTACGAGATGGAGAAGAAGGCGAAACAGATGGAGGCCGAGATGGAGGCCTTGAGGAAGGAAAAGGCCGAGATCAATGCTTCGCTGCTGGCTGAGAAGGAAGCCTCAGCTAAACGGAGAGCCGAATTTGAGGCTTCTCGGCAGGCAGAGATCGACGCCTCTTTCCGGGATGGGGTGGCCAAGGCGACTAAACGATACGAGGACCAACTTGTAGGGCTAGGAGAAGAGATATTTGAGATGGGCTGCCTGGCAGCGCTCAGAGAAATGGGGGTCCCCGAGGATCACCCCATTTACCAGGATTTGCCCAAGCTCCCTCGTGCCAAGCCCGAGTCGCCTGCCCCCTCATTCACCGAGGCCTCTCTTGATCCTCTAGTTGGCGAGCCCCAAGTGTCTTCTGAGATCCCCAAAGAGACTCTCGAGGTTCCAGCTACCGAGATGACATCTGTCGATCCCGGGGCCGACAATGTAGAGGTTCCTCCTACTCCTGCTGGCGGTGATGGTGACGGAGAGACTGTCGAAGTCTCTGTCATTGACATAGATCAGTTACCCTGATGTTGTCTTTTAATTTTACTTTTCTGCACCTTGGGGGAGAGATTTTATGTACTTTTTTCTTTTCAATCTTTTCTTAGTGAATGTAAATGTATCACACAAGTTTGAATGGAATCTTCTTTTGCTCCAATTTCTGTGTCTTTTGAATGTTTATTCCATTCTGTGTAAAATGGTTGATGAATGCTTGGCTTTGTAAATAATAGGGAATAAGATAGAACAAGACAAGTAGTTGAGCTTGGCTATGTAAACGAGCTTAATGTATTAAGTTCGTAATCCGAGTGCGTTAGGTTCCGTAACTGTAACGAAGCATTGGTCTCGGTAAAACTGGGTGTGCTCGGTCCTTTGACCATAGTGGAATTCGGTTTTGTAATCAGATCTTATGCTGGTCCAATGACCGGGCTGAAGTAGTTGATTTTGATTACCGAACTGAGTGACGAGTCCTGTGACTGCGTCGAAATGTAAGCTAGTCTTGTGACCGAGCTGGGGATGGCAAATCCTGTGACCGTGCCGAAATGCGAGCTGATCCTGTGACCGAGCTGTGCGCATATGCTGAGTTTCATAACTTGGCAAATTTAAAAGTAACAAAACACATTCTTTCATAAAAACTGATTTTATTAACTTTCAGAATTGAGTACAGTTTAAAAATAGTACTTCTTGAGGTGTGTGGCATCCCATGGGAGTGGCAGCTCTCTACCCTCCATGTCCTTAAGTTTGTATGGCCCAGCCACCGAGGTCACCTTGAATGGCCCATGCCAGTTCGGTGCTAGTTTTCCCTCGGTGGGGTTCTTGTCTGCTGGAAGTGTCTTCTTTAAGACTAATTCTCCAGGTGAGAATTTCCTTTCTTTGACCTTTTGATTGTATGCTCTGGCCAGTTGTTGTTGGTAGGAAGTGAGACGGATGGCTACTGCATCCCTTCGTTCCTTAGCTAGGTCGAGCTTTGTGGCGAGGTTCACATCGTTCCGCCCTTGATCGAACAGTTCCGACCTGAGGGTCAGGAGGCCGACCTCAAGTGGAATTACAGCTTTCATCCCGTAGGCCAGGGAGAAAGGTGTAGCCGAGGTCGAGCGCCTTGGGGTAGTTCTGTATGCCCAAAGGACACTCAGAAGTTCCTCTACCAATCTTCCTTTGGCTCGGTCTAGTCTCTTCTTGCGTCCGTCGAGCACTACTTTGTTAGAAATTTCAGCCTGTCTGTTGCTCTGGGGGTATGCTGGAGTGGAGTAATAGTTCCTGATCCCAAGCTCTTGACAGAAGTTCTTGAAGAAATTGGAGTCGAACTGAGTCCCGTTGTCCGAGATCAAGGCTCGAGGCACTCCAAATCTCGTCACAATGTTTCTCCATACGAAGTTTTTAGTATCCTTCTCAGTGATGGAGGACAATGCTTCAGCTTCTATCCACTTGGTAAAATAGTCAGTGGCTACTATCAACCATCTTTTATTCCCCGGAGCTCGGTGGAGAGGTCCCACTAGGTCCAGTCCCCATTAGGCAAAACGCCAAGGACTGGAAATAGGACTTAGGTCATGTGCTAGCTGATGGATAGAGTGAGAAAACTTCTGACACTTGTCACATTTCCTAGCATAGACCTGTGCGTCCTTCTGCATGTAGGGCCACCAGTAGCCTTGACTGGTAGCTCGGTAAGCCGGTGACCGACCTCCAATGTGACTGCCGCAGATCCCTTCATGGATTTCATAAAGGAAGTCCTCGACTTTTCTTGGGTGAACGCACTGGAGGTAAGGGCCATTGTAGGACTTTTTGTAGAGCTTGTCATCTGGAGAGAGCCAGAACCGAGTTGCTTTCAGTCTGATTTTGTGGGCCTGATTTTTGTCCTCGGGGAGCTGGTCATCCCTAAGGTACGAAATGAAATCGTCCATCCTGCTCGGGTCGAGGTCAGTACATAGGATCTGCCGAGGTGGGTGGAGTTCTATACTTGGTCTGTCTAGTGCTTCCACTTCGACAGTCCTTTTCCTTCCTGCCTCGACAACAAAAGCCAAGTTTGCAAGTGCATCGGCGTGAGAGTTGGAATCTCTACCGATCTACCTGACTTCAGTTTTTTGGAACTGAGATAGAAGTTGCTTGGCATGGGCTAGGTAGGCTGCCATCCTGTCGCTACGGGCGTGGTAGTCTCCATTCAGTTGGCTCGTCAGCAGCTGTGAATCACTGAAGACCACCAGTTGCCGTGCCCCCAGAATTTTTGCAATGCCCAGCCCTGCTATCAGTGCTTCATACTCAGCCTCATTGTTAGATGCTTTGAAGTCAAGAGTCAGGGCTTGCTCAATGATAAGTACCTAATTGTTAAGCAATTAGAGACTTAATTTCCCTTCCATCACCTTCATTCGTGTTTAATCCCTTTGATTTCATATAATTTTGCACGAGTATTGGTCTTTGGTCATTTGCAGGAAATTAAGGAAGAATGAAGCTTTTGGGATGATGAATAGACCAAGTGCAGATTGAAGGATCAAGTGAATTTGAAGATTTGAGCAACAAAAAGCATGAAATTGAACTTCAACACTCCAACCGGAAGATCTACCGGTAGAATTGTCCAAAAATTGGACAGAGAGCTGAAGAAATGGAGCTTCCACAGTTCTACCGGAAGTTCTACCGGTAGAACTGCTTCTATCGTAAGTTCTACTGGTAGAAAAGGCTGAAATTCAAGCAGAGAGCTGAAGAAATGGAGCTCTACCTGTCAAACAGCAAGTTCTACCAGTAGAAACAGTTCAACCGCAATTTCTACCAGTAGAAATTGCTGAAATTCAGGCAGAGAGTTGGACATCAGCAGTGCACTACTTCTACCGGTATTTCTACCGGTAGAACTACTTTTACCGGTAGTTATACCAGTAGAACACTCGAATTTCACCTTTTGGGGCACTTTTGTAATTAAAGTTTTGGGGACCTATTTAAAGCATTGTAACTCGACAATTAGGGTTATCTGGGAATTGTCTTGGTTTCCCAGCCCCCTTTTCTTTCCTTCTTTGATAGATGAGTGTATAGGGAGTTTTTAATTGAAAATCAATGTTCAATTTTGCTTAGTTCTTGTGTTAAGACAGAATTCTTCAATCTACTTCAAGTTTTCAATAGAGGTAATATTTCGATTTTGTTCTTGCTGTTCTCTTGCTTTCATTTAATTTGTATGAAGACTTCTCCATTAATGGAGGGGTAAAATCTCAGATGGTTTGACCAAAGGGGAATTCATCCTGGGTTTTGCATAGTTTCTTTTTCCTGATCATGTTTCACTGTTGAAAGATAATTTTCATGGATGTTCTGTTTTCAGAAATTATGAATGAGATGTTAAGCCTTTGACTAATTATGTTCATCTATGAAGATACAATTAGTGCTTAGGTCGATGACTCTCAGGTTATAGAAAAGAATGTCTAGAATCTCCTTGGAAATTATTCAATTACTGAGATTTGATTTCCACGAAGGAATTTTCCAGGTTAGAATTAGATTGCTCCAAATCTAACCTGTGTAATGGAAAGGAAGATGAAAACCATGAAAATCCAGGTGAATTAAACCTTAGGTTGAACCATCTCTTAGTTTAACAATTTCAATTAGCTTTCAGTAGTTTTAATCAGTCCTTAGCCTAGAATTAATCCCACTCTTGAACAAAAGTTGGTCACTCTCGACCAAAAGAAGTCCTCTAGAGCTGAAACCCTAGTCCGTTCTCTGTGGATTCGACCTCTTCATGAGCGAAGTGCTACTCAGCGATGAAATTGTCCTCCGCTTAGGACACGCACATAAAATAGCTAAGCACTCAATGACAAGGCCCTCCGGAGACTGAAGGACTATGCCTGCGCCAGCCCTCTTGGAGGTCGAAGATCCATCGACGAAGACCGCCCAAGATGAGGTGTTGCTCCCACCTCCTTGCCCCCCAGTTCGGTGTCGAGGTGGCTCAGTGCCGAACTAGGAGAGGTGAACTCCACAATGAAGTCTGCCAACACCTGGGCTTTGATGGCCATTCTGGGCTGATATTGGATATTATATTGTCCCAGTTCAACAGCCCATTTGGACACTCCTCTAGAGAAGCCTGCTTTTCTGAAGAGAGACTTGAGTGGATGTTCTGTCACAAATACTATGGAATATGTCTGGAAGTAGTGGGAGAGCTTGCAGGAGGTACTGATGAGTGCAAATGCGAGCTTCTTCAATGGCAGGTATCTCGTCTCGGCATCCAGCAGGAATTTGCTCGAGTAATAGATAGGCCTTTGCTACTTATCTTCTTCTCTGACGAGCACCGAGCTCACTGCATTGTCCAAGACTGCCAAGTACAAGTACAAGTCCTCACCCTACGTCGGGGTGGATAGCAAGGGAGGCGAAGAGAGGTATGCTTTGAGCTCCTGAAGAGCGTTTTCGCATTCCAGATTCCACTTGAACCTTGAGCTCTTCTTCAAGAGTTGGAAGGAGGGACGACATTTGTCCGAGGCTCTGCTGATAAAGCGGTTCAGTGCTACGGCCATCCCCGTAAGCCTCTAACTTGCTTTGCCGAGGTCGGACTTTGGAGGGCCTGGATCGTCGAGATCTGATCGGGATTGGCCTCTATTCCGCTTCTGGTGACCAGGCTGCCCAGAAACTTGCTCGAGTCGACGCCGAATGCGCATTTGGAGGCGTCAGCTTGAGCTTGTATTGCTTAAGGACGGCGAAGGTCTGTTGCAGGTCGGTCAAGTGGTTTTGTGACCTTTTAGACTTTACGACCATGTCATCAATGTAGACATCAATCATCTTGCCGAGCCGGGCCTGAAACATTTTTGTTACCAGCCTCTGGTAAGTGGCACCATCGTTTTTTAACCCAAAGGGCATCACTTTGTAGCAGCAGATGCCTCTGGGTGTTATGAACGCAGTTTTTTCTTCGTCAGGCCCATGCATCGGAATCTGATGGTAACCTCGATAAGCATCGAGGAAACTCATCCTATCGTGCCCGGCAGTGGCATCGATCAGTTGGTCTATCTTCGGAATGGGAAAGCTGTCTTTGGGATAGGCTTTGTTGAGATCGGTGAAGTGTACGCAGACCCTCAAGCTTCCATTCTTCTTTTTTACCACAACTGTGTTGGCTAACCACACAGGGTAGTGGACTTCCCTGATGGCCTCTGCCTCCAACAGCTTCTTGACATCTTCGGTCACTGCCTCTGCTTGCTGGATCCCAGTCCTGCGAGTCTTTTGAACTACAAGTTTGTGTTCGGGGTCCACATTCACTTGTGGCTCATGACCTCGGGGTCGATGCCGGGCATCTCGTATGGGGTCCAAGCGAAGACCTCCTCGTTCTGTAACAGGAAGTCGAGCAGCTCGGCTTTTTCTTCCTCCGCAAGCTGACTCCCGAGCAGGAAGTACCTCTCTGGATCGCTGGGGTCGATCTTGACCTTGGTAAGGTCCTCTACGCTCTTCTGCTTGGGAGCTCGGCCGACAACTTCGAGCTCGGCTTCGAGCTCTATCATATGGACTCGCTGCGGCTCTGCTTCACCGGGGACCACGGCCAGGAGACACTCTTTGGCCACATGTTGGTCGCCGCGGACTATGATCACTTCGAAGTCTCCATCTCCATTTTGCAACGGGAACTTGAGCTTCTGGTGATGGGTGGAGGGTACAGCTTCCATGTTATGCAGCCAGGTTCTTCCCATAATGGCATTGTATGGGGATTGTGCATCTACCACCAAGAAGTCTGCTGTCATAGAGGCTCTTCCCACTTCGACCCTGAGGGAGATCTTCCCTTTAGGGTATACGGACTTGGAGCTGAAACCCACCAGTGGGGTGCGGGCTTCCTGCAGGTCCTCTTCTCTCAGACCCATTTTTTTGAAGCAGTCGAAGTAGAGGATTTCTAAGGAGCTCCCGGGGTCCACTAGGATCCTTTTGACATTGAAGTTCTGCAACCTCATAGTCAGGAGTAGGGGATCATTGTGGGGTAGCTGGACCCCGGCCAAATCTTTGTCAGAGAACCAAATCTTCGGCCGCTCTACGCGTGCCTTCTTCGCTGAGGGACCATGCTCGACCGTCATTACTTGCTTACCGTTCTGGGCCTTTCTAGCCTCTGTACGGGCTTGGCCGCTTCCCTTTGGAGCGGAGGCTAGGTGGATGACGTCGATGGTCCCTACCAACTCATCGCTATCCCGGTCATCAGGTTGGCGTTGTTGAGTATGGTTTACTCTGCCCTCTTCTTTGACGTGGTCTTTTAGGTGCACGTCCTTCACGAGCCTCTCGAGGTGCGCCTTAAAGGCATGGCAATCATCGGTTTTGTGTCCTTTATCTTTGTGATAGCCACACAACTTGCTCTGGTCTCGGGTGGAGCCATCGCCCTTCATAGGTTGGGGCCATTTGAAGAAGGGCTGCGTTTGGATCTTGCCGAGGAGCTTGTAAATAGGCTCCTTGAAGATGGTGTTAACGGCCTTGTATGAGGTCCCACTTGATTTCAGCTTTGCGCTGCCTCCCGAGGTGGGAACAGGATGCGCTGCCGAGCTAGATGGCTCTCTGTTCGGTCCACCTCCCTCTTGGCTAACTTCCTGTCCTTCTTTGAGGGTCGGCCCTCCTACCAAAGGCTATGGCTCTCCCGAGCTCGGACCTCGTCCTCTTTTTGCTCAGGGAACTGGTTCACCCGGGCCATCAGTGCTTTCACTGAGACCACGGGGAACCGCACCAGTTCCTTTCGAAGCCCATTGCCTGGCAACAGAGCCTGTTGGAAGGACTTGATGGCCACTTCGTCGTTGGCATCTTCGATCACGCTGTAGATGGTCTAGAACCTCTTAGCGAACCGAGTGATATTCTCGGCTGGCTTCATTCTGATAGCAATCAGGTCGGCGTTAGTCTTCGGGATGACCCGGTGTGCTTGGAACTTCTCGACGAAGGAGTCTCGGAGCTGTCGCCAGCTCGAAATCGATATCTCGGAGAGCGCATAAAACCACCGAAATGGGAGGTCGCCCAGGCTGGAAGAGAAGACCTTGCAGTCGAGGTTGCCGTCGCCGCCAAACACCGACATCTTTTGGGTGAAGTGGCGGAGATGCGCCTCGGGATCCGAGGTCCCGTCATAAAGATTGAACCTCGGGACGCTGAACTTATTGGGGAGGGGGTAATCCCTGATTTCCCTGGTGAATGGAGACGTGCCATGGTTGTCGCTGTCTCTGGTAGCCAACCGACCTCGTGTGAGGCCAGCGAACTCCATATTCTACTGCACAGCCAGCCTGATTTGCTGATTGATCCACTCAGCCATGTCGGGGTTGGCACCCTGGCTTTGTTTCTGGCGCTGCTGCTGGTCAGCGCTGGCGTGAGTGCTACTCAAGCCCTCTTCGCGAACTCGGTCACGCCTTCTATTTATGATTTGCCTCAAGTCCAGCCGAGCTTTAGGGGCTTTCCGGGCTCGCTGCTGTGCACGAGGCACAAGCGGAGTCTCGGCCGGAGCCTTCTTCCCCTCGAGCTGCTGCTGGAGCTGGAGGATCTAAGCTCTTTGCTCTTCAATGATTTGGTTTTGAGCCTTGATTGCTTCGGCTTGTGCCTCGCCATCCTCCTCCAGGACCATGTCGTCGTCGCCCTCATCGACGAGGTGCACGTGGTCCTCTTCCATGTGGTCCTGGTGATGGGGCTGGCGAGGATCAGGCTGTACTGGAGCCCTGCCCCGTTGGGATTGTCCCTGAGGAATATCCTTACAAGGAAATTTCGTGAGGACAACCTCCAAACGTGGGCGCTCTACATAAAAGGTAGCTTGCCTGACCCGTTCTAGTATGGGTCTGTGATGAGGGAGTACTGCTGTACCCCTCGACAACGAAGGCGTCTGAGTGACAGGCGATCCCATGCTCCTCATCCCAGGTTCTCCGCCAACCCTCCTCTGCCGAGGGTTAGGTGGTGTTTTTCTGGCTGCTCCTTCCTGGTTCGTCACTAGTGGCGGCGGTATGAGGGGTAGGAATGTCTTTGGATGCTTGGACTTGGATGGTTCAGCAATGCTCTTTCCCTTCCTAGCCTTTGGAGGCATGGCTGTTAAGATGAAGATATGAAATTTTCAAGTCGATTCCCACAGACGGCGCCAAATTGTGCGTGCCTAAAACTTACCGACTTGGTTTAGATGGTAATGGAGGTTACATAAATGCTTTTTAGCTGATCGGGAACATAGCTGATGGCCTGAAACCTGAAAGGGAGAAAAGACAAAGGTCAGGGCCCTGGGCTACCACCAGCCGAAGGCACTCTGACGCCTGAGTTAGTGCAGTCACTGAACTAGAGTGAAGTGGGGAAGAAGGTTTTTAGCAAAAATGGCAGAGTGTATGCTCTATCTTGCGTACCTGTTCATGGCTTACCATGCAAGTATATGTAGAAAAGAGTGGAAGGTTCCATAGTGGAGGCAGGTGTGGATACTTATCCCATCAGCCCGTACCTAGGACCCTTGATGGGGGTAGGTGAGGGTACTGTCCCATCGGATCTCTCCTCAAATCCCTCACATAAATGTGGATGTGATCTGATGATAGGAATGAGCTCTTATATATGACCGCCGGCCACCCTATTTGTCAGGGGCTCCCTGTAATATAGCCGTCCCATCTCATAATAGAGATTAGACGCCCAACGCCCATCTCGGTCACGTGGACCGAGGTGGATGTCACCAAGGTCAGGCTTGCTTTGGGGTCGGGTACTGTTACCGAGACACCCGATGCAGAGCCCAGAAAGGGCGTGGCCGGTACACTTACCGGGTCCAGCTCCAACCCGATGCTAGCTGGCACGCTGCCGAGCTTGGTGGATGGGGTCAGTGTAACCCTTAAGTCAGTATTATTGCCCAGGTCGGGGATAACCTCGGTATTAGGTGAAAACCCCACACAACTACAATGATAACCAAACCCTAATTCCCACAACCCACTTCCAAAACCCTAACGACTCCAATGGTCTCTACCATGTTGCACTCGAGGTGCTGGCACTTCGATCTCCTGGTTCAAGTCCTGGCTGCGGCAGCAGAACCCATTTCCACCTACGATGTTGCACTTGACGATGCTGCCACTTCGATCTCCGGGTTCAAATCCTGGCTGCGGCAGCAAAACCCATTTCCACCAGATAAATCTCCTGCAGATTCAGCCGGAAAGTGCAGCCAGCCGTTGTCGTTGTCCATGAACGGCGGATCGTCATCGAGCTCCGCCGCCGCAGATGAACGGAAAAGGCCGGCTGGGAGAGCTCTGGCAAAAGAACCAATTCCAAGGAAATATATAGATACGTTTGGGCAGAGAACTTCTCAATATCGTGGGGTCACAAGGTACGGATGCCATTGTCCACTGATTTTGATATGTGGGTATTTTATCTTGTGGTGGGGCATCTGTATGTGAAGTAATAACTCTATCTATGGTGTGCCATTCGAATTTGTGGTTGTTCGGGTTTTATATGTAATCTGAATGCAGCATCACCCACTTTCTTTTTGTTATCTATCCAGCCAAGGTCACAAGCAATCTGTAGGTTCTCAAATAGGTGGTACTGATATAGAGTTCTGCCTCCAAACCCCTCTTCACCCCTTCGATCACTGCTGCCTTGCCTATCTGTAAGCAGATTATATGCGTGACGTTTACCCGAAACCAACTTGAGAATGCTATGTCCTACATTATGGGCTCGAACCATATAATGAACATAAAAAAAAATATAATGACCATATAAAAAAATAAATAAAAAAGGAGAAAAATAAAACGTAGGTCAAACAAAAAAATAGTAGAAAAAGATATATTATACAATATTGACAAAATGAACCTATAATATTGACAAAATGAACCTTAATGTTGAATTATATCTTAGCTTCACCAAAGACGAAAAACAAGCATAAATATAGTAAAAAAAAGAAAAAACCAAAATGAAATAATTACTGTTCATTAACAAAAAATTGACATAGGATTTAATGCCTTTCCAAATTAAAAAAACTAAGGAATTGGGTAATGGGTCTAACTGCAATTTGTGATGAATTAGTGACAAAAGTCAAATATTAGGCCCATTAATTTATATTTTGAAATTCTTTAGTTAACATAATTTACCGTTTTGTTGATCTAATTTTTTTTCTAAATTTTATTTTCATTTTATATTCACCACCGCATCCTCTTTATATATATATAATGACTGCATCGTTTAAACTTCATCCTCTGTTTGCAGTTTCAACCCTCTAAATTTATTTCATGTATTCAAAGATCAAACATGATGGATTAAAAACTGCACTTCAAAAATTAGGCAATAGGGGATTTAACCGGCTCTCCCTTAAGGAGTCTGGATCATTGAAAGTTCATCATATTTTTGCAGTTTGCACACTCTAATCTAATTAAGAGAGGATTTCTAGACTTGCACGCTATTTGTTAGCATCATCACCCAGGCTTCTACCATAGTCATGCCCCTCTTCATCTTCAAGTTCAATACATCCTGTCTTCTTCTCTTTGTTTACAGTCTCCTGTATTTAGTGCTTTACACAAGCTGTAATTCCATTACTTTTTGTCCATTTATTTATTTATTATTTAGTTTTCACGAGAGCTCATGACTCTATGTATAGAGGATTAATGGGAAATTGACTGCCAATGATTCTATATGACTCATATAGACACGATTAATGGAAAATTGACAGCGAATGATTCTATTTTATTTATTATTTATTGAGATGTGCATTTTTTTCATAAGAAAAGTGAAACATGATTCAAACTAACATGTGAAATCGGTTGAATGGATAGTAAGGGTGCCTCTTGGTTACTCCAAATCACAAACGACTTGAATACAAGGCTGAATGGAGGATTATCCTTCCACCATTTGTTCACGGAAAATTAGAAATCGGAGATCACACCCAAAAATATACATGCTTTAAATCATTATTACCACCAATCTCATCATTGTTACTCTGTCTCTTTTTCTTTTTTTTACCATTCAAAAAAAAAAAAAAAAGAGAGACATAGAAACAATACCTAACCAATTGAATTTGTTATGTATATGTTCTTTTTTTAATAGGTATTAGTCTGTGCATTTGGTGGTTTGTGGTCCGTGCATAGCACGGGGTTTTGCTAGTTTTTGGCTAAAATTATGGTGTTTCAAAGTCCTATTACTGTACTTTAAATCTACTATTTTTTAGACCAAAATACTCATGCTTACCTGGTTTTTAAATAACGCACTTTTGTAACACAGTTGGGTCAATTTTGCTGAAACTGTGCAGGATTTTTCACTATTCACATACCAGGTCCGCATTTAATCTTTCTAATCAGTCATCAAAGATTGTGATTTCAGCAATAAAAGCCTATTCTAATGCAATTTCTAAATAGAATGCATGTATAAACAACTTTTCAACCATAGATTATGCAAGTAATAAAAATAGAAAGTTTCTACTAAACACGAAAAGATGCAAGATAGGGTTTCTGAATCAAGAATTTGCAAGTAAAAAAAAAAATTATCAGAATATTAACTTAAAATAAAAACAAAAGGGGTGGCAAAAATAAAAAGTGGAAAAGATGTATCAATGATCTAGAAACTAGACGATCATACAAGTATTGAAAATGCCATAATGAAGTCCCCTCTTCTTAAAGTAGGAAAAAAAAATGCAAGTGATTGCTTGATATCTCTCAACTTTTAATCCATTTATTTTATTTTCAAAAACATAGATCTAATCATGTGAAATATTGGCTCCAATCAAAACACATAAAAGAATTAGAAATAAAAAATTAGACCACTTACATAAAGAACACGCATAATCAATCCAAGTAGCGTATTTATTCCTTGATCTTTGAATACAAGAAATTAATGTTCTTCTCTCCTTTTCATTCTCTCAACATGGTCTCTCAACCCATGTCTAAAAGAATTAGAAGAAAGGGACTTCGGGAGAGAAAGGAGTGGAGTGGAATGGAATGGAGAGAAAGAATGCCTCAAAAATTTCTACCAAAAGTCTTGGACATCCAACCCCCTTGGGATGATTTTATTGTGTGTGATTAGGGATGGCAACGGGGCGGGTCGGGGGCGGAATTGGGCTGCCCCGTCCCCGCCCCGCCCCACAATTCGGGGTATGTTTAATACCCCGCCCCTGCTTTGGGATGCTGCAACCCTACTTAGAGAAAAAATGGTCCAATGGACCATTATTTGTCTCCAAAATAATTTCAACTGACTGTTTTATTGTCTCCAAAATCAGAAGGTCCGACCTATACAATTTCTCTTAGCATAAATTATCACTAAAGACAATTAGGAGGGGCTCCCATCAAACTGCTTGAAATTTAAAATATAAAGAATTCTACAAACTGATTAATGAATGAACGCCTAACCTATTGTGGCTATACAAGAACTGTATCATATTCACAATGCCGTATAGCAGAATTAAGTCTATTAGTCTGAGACAACTTGAAAAGAATTTAAATGAAAAGGGAACAAAAAAATATCTTTTAGTATAAGAGAGATTACAATAGCATGCAAGAACAGCCACTGCTGCTTCTCGATATGCTGCTAATCTAAGCTTTAATTCCTCTGGAATTTCAGTGATGTCTTCTTGACTGGTTGCAAATTTGCCCTTTTGCTGCAAAAGCATAAGACGAATACAAAAAAGGAAAAAAAAAAAAACACAAAATCAGAACAACTGTGAGGCATTTTTTTTTATCAGCATGCATGAAAGAAAATAAGACAATATTTACCCTTTCTAAAGCTTCCAGCAGTTCCTCTTGTCCAATGTAGTCTAAATCTTTTCTAGCAGTCAAAATTCCAGCCTCATTCCTGCCAAACAGCTCCAAAATGGTGAAACAACGTATCTTCTAGTGAGCAATCAGAAACAAGCAAAAAGTTCTAAACTAATTACAATATATTTTGCCGCTCTGCTCCAGTGAAATCTACTGCAAGCTCTGCAATTTCCTGGAGGAGGATGTCTTTTTCCTCTTCTGACCAAAAAAACTTATTCCTAGCATTCACCTGTAATATGTATAAACTATGCATGAGAACTTCTACCATTACAATAATCCAGAACACATACACAGGTTTATATTATCATCAGCAACCAAAGAGAGACTACCTTTAATATGGCTAGCCTACCATCTTTAGATGGTAAACCAACCTGTATAATCTTGTCAAAAAGACCTTTTATTAAGAGTGCAGGATCCAATATATCCAGTCAATTAGTTGCACCTATAACTAATACCTGAAAAAATAATTTCAGCAGAAACATACAAAAATATTGTTTTCATCATCAAGGGAATAATTTTGCACAAAATGTTATGAACCATACACATTACAACATCTATCCACAGAATTTTTAAGCAACCACAAACAGAGTTCAAATAGAGTACATGATTGTTCACATAAAAGATACAAGTTGCACCAACAAAATAGGATAAAAAAAAAAAAAAAAGAACCCTTCAACGCCCTTCGAAGCAACAAATGCACCAACAACTAGTTGTCCTCTGTTAGCCTCACTGCCATGCAAAATCAAAATCTAATGAATCCAATAATCACCATATAAACTCCCAAGTAGTTACATATAAACTCCCAAGTAGTTACATAAGTGAAAGTGAAACAAAAAAAATTACATTAGAAGGTATCATCCAAGCAAAGTTTGATCACTTTCTTCTCCTTCATCATCATCAATGTCATCGAGAATGTTTTGAAACGTGATGGAATCCCTTGAGCTTATTTTTAATGAATGACGTAATAACACCAAAAACATATTAAAAATAAGAGAAATTCAATTAAATAACATGTAACTAATTTAAATATTAATTTTGTGTACCTCCATCTCTAGGTGAAATTTCATTGTTTAACCAATTCTGAGCACACATTAACACCTCTACCGTATTTGAATGAAGTTTACTACGGTGTGGACTCAACAATTGACCACTAGTGCTGAAGGCCGACTCTGAAGCAACCGTTGACACCGGAATGGCTAGAATATCCCTTGCCATACGTTACAAATTGGGATACTTGGGTCCATTAGTTTTCCACCAAGCAAGGATGTCAAAATCAGGAGACCAAGGCAATACATCATCCTCAAGATAGTGGTCCAACTCTAACTTTATATTTCCAATTGAACCCTTCTTTCTACTACTAACAAACTGATCAAAACTTGCAAGACTGTCTTTTTTTACCACATTTGGATTTGATGTAAAGGAGTCGTGGCTATCTGTGTCCACAATTTGGGAACTATATTCATGCATCAAATCCTTACAAATTCCCTTAATCTTCCTAATCTCATCATCTGCACCATCACCATAAATTGTTGGAAGTAGAATTCCAACAACATCATCTTATACCTTGGATCTAGGACAGTTGCTACACCCATGACATTCCAATAACTACTAAATTTGTCAAACATCTGAAATGCCATATTCTTAATCACAACATTAGAATCCAAGCACCACTCCGCCAATGATATTTTAATTTCACAAACTGTTGGAAAATAAATATTAGCGGTAGGATATGTGGTACCTGAACTTAGTAATATTGAAGAATAACTCTAGTTTCTTGCAAATATCTATTGCAATCTCTCATTCTTCCTCACTTGGCATGCAATCATAGGATGAGTCACGTTATTTTAAGCGAAAGAAAACATCCTTGTACATCACAGTAGTAGACAACATAAGATATGTGGAGTTCCAACGAGTCTTACAGTCCAGAACCAATGCTTTAGCTCTTTCCATATGCAATTGTTGCGCTGTCTCTCCAAATTTGTGTCTCCTCTTTGTTGATGCTGTCCAAAATACCACACTATCTCGAAAATTTTCAATTGCTACCTTAATTACACCCAACCCATCTTGAACAATCAGATTAAGAATATGCGCGGCACACCGCATATGCAACAAGGACCCGTGCAACATAAGTAAACTTTTTTGAAGCCTCTCCGAAAGAATTTTAACCAAGGCATCATTTGTACTACAATTATCCACGGTCATTGTAGACAACTTCCGGTCAATATTCCATTCCAACAAGCAATCCAAAAGTGAATCCGCAAGAACCTCCTTTATATGTGGAGAAGGCACATAAATGAACCTGAAACATAAGTAATTATTGAGTTTGATTAGTTTAAAACAATATACTTGTTCAATAATTAAGTTCAAACAATCTAAAATAATATATAAAAAAAAAGAAGTATATACCTCATAACTCGACTATGTAAATTCCACGAGTCATCGATAAAGTGTGCCGTTACAACCATAAACCCCCTCTTTTTGTTACTTGATGTCAACATATCAATTGTAATGGCAACTCTGCCTCGATTCTTATCTAACTTTTTCATCACATTCTCTTTCTCACAATTATAGGTTTTGAAGATTTCGCTCTTTATTGTATTTCTGTAAACCATTTTAAACAAAGGTTGCAATGAAGATACAAATCTTCTAAACCCAAAATGCTCCACTATAGAAAGAGGATACTCATGCAAAATAATCATATTTGCAAGTTCCCTCTTTGATACTTCTTGATCAAAGTGATGGGCAGTCAAACTCATTCTTTCATCAGCCTTATTTTGTTGATTCACCAAAACTTGTTGTCTCATATCTGCAATATCTTTATACTTTCGCTTTGGACATCTCTTAAAATGGTCATGTAGATGCTTGGTCCTATTTTTAGTTTCTCCACTAAGGGATTTGGAACAATAATGGCACACTGCCCTATAAACCCCATCAACTGATATTCTTTTATAATGACTCCACATAGCCGACTTCAATCTTGACTTTCCACCATCATTAGCTTCAACTTGATCAGAATTGACAGGACTTGAAGAATCATTGGATTGATTCTCTTCAAAAGGGATCATAGGTGATTGCGTACTTTCGGAAATTGGTGAAGAAGTTTGAGATCCACTAACCATATCATCATTTCCAGGTGAAGATGATGAAGACATTTTGACGAAATCTGCAATAATTCTTTTATTAATTTCTTTCAATGAGTCCAATTTATATATAAAAATGGTTACAAACAGAGACATCTAGAACTTTATCCACTCATCCCACCACAACTACCTTAATGAAGCAAGATTCAACTCCTAGAGCTTGATTACAGAGACAACCATGTGACATATTCATAATCAAGTATCAAAAGGTGTGGTCCTGCCCAATTGGGACATTTTCTCTTTTGGAACATTATTGCAATAATTATAGACTATGTTTTTATCAGGATTTCTAAGGAAAATATTATTGAAAAATTAAGTAAAAAAAAATAAAGAAAAGATATTACATGAATTATTCAAATTCTAGGGGAAAAGTGAAAAACAAAGAGACTACAAAAAAAAAATGTTTTGGTGGGCTTGATTCTTGTAAATCATGAAAATATGCAAATATATGTTGGACATTCTTTAATAGTTTGGATAAATCTAATGTAGGTAGACTTGTGTAATTCTTAGTCTGGGCCAGATGAGTAGCATGTGGAGGACTATTAAGTTCATAGAGTAAAACCATAAATGGGTATTTCTCATTCATTTTAACTATCAACTTTGAGGAATCAATTCCAATGCTCATTTCTCAAAGTCTAGAAGGCCTGTGTGTGGTGTGTTCTGAATTTCCTGCATTCAGCAGAGCATGCATCACAAGCTCACAGATTGCATGATCACCAGAGATTGATATATTTGCAGGGAATACAGTGCAAATGTAGCCATGATGCCTTCAGCAAAAAACTTAGTGACAAGAGTCACAAGCCCTGTCATTAACATAGGCCTTTGAAAGTGTCTAACCTCCAACTTCAGCCCTGGAAAATGCAGGGGATGCATCAATAATGTCTTCAAGATGGAAATTCCTCACACTGCCAACATTGTCTGGACTATGCAGAAAAATGAAAAAATAGTCTACCATCTCTGATAAAAATCACATAAAGAACAAAATAGCAAAAAGAACCATAAAAGAGACCAAGAGGTAAAACCTGGGTGATGGATGGAAATCTTGAAGGCCACATTACTTTATCCTTTGAAAAAATTCATAATACAAACATTTCATGTTGCCAAAACCACTATTCCCAGAGATTGAATAGACAAAATAGTTGCTTAATTAAAATTTATAATACAAACATTGCATACAAACATTTCATGCTGTTCTCAGCCTTGACACTAAAAGACAAGGGTACCCTCGAGCTCTCATATAAAGAAATTAAAAAGATCTCAACACACACCCAAAAAAATTAAAAAGAAACCTCACACAAAAGAGAGAGAGAGAGAGAGCATTGCATCCCTTCCCTATGTTTTCAACAAGAGATGGGGCCATTTGAAAAAATGCCCAAAATATGTTTCTTATGACCTGAGAAACAGAGACACAAAATAGCACGTCTCCAGAACTCTATATATGTTTTTCCTAGTATCCACACAGTCCCTAATGCTGTTGAATGTCAAAATAAATGAACAAATAAATAAGGAATAAATATTTGAAATCCTCACTTCCACCAGTATAGCAGCTGTTTCTGTTGAATGTTCCAAGCAGGTAAGGATATAGACTTCAATCCGTATCGCCACCAGCGTATGGCTGCTACTACTGCAAGTAAGGTGATCAACCAAGCAACCAACCAAAGAATCAATGAATTCTGTACACATCCTATCATATACTTTGTTCAGCTAAAGAAAAATTGTCGTGGGTTTTAATGAACCCACTCTAATCTCCTATATTACCACTAATCTTTTTCTTATTTTGCCGCTGTCTTTACTCTTACTCAAAAAATATTAGCTTTAAAATCTGCATAAGATTAAGGATTTCAGATCGAAAACGTACCCTCGAGCGAGATTAGCGAAAGGCCTCTCTCTCTCCTTTTCTTGCTTTCTGCTGCCGCTGGTGGGAAGGAGGTGAAAGAGAGAGAGAGCTGAAACCGTCGGCTGGGAGTCTTGGATGGGAGTCTGAGAGTAGGGAGTTGAGAAAAAGAGTGAGAGGGGCTAGGGTTACTCACGTCTGAGAGCAGGGAGTTGAGAAAAAGAGTGAGGGGCTAGGGTTACTTACTAGTTACTATATAGATTATAACTTATATATTATTTATCATTTATTTAAAAGGAAAATGTTAAAGGCTACATTGAGCTCATTTCCATCTCTTGGATTTTGAAATCTTTTGGTATTGTGAGATTAATGGAACTTTATTTTAAAAATAATAATTTCGCTGATCAAACATTTTGTTTGGATATCTATTGGACTCATGGCTTGGAAATTCTAGAATCCTTTGAAATTCTGAAATATTTTTCTGGACATCAATTGGGATTGGGCCTAATTATTTCTTCATGTGTTTCTCAATAAAAGCTCCGAAATCTTTATCACATGAATTAGGGGTGTAATCATAATATGCCCTGCCTGGTTAAGATGAAAACATGATAAGCACCCACCAAAAGGAAAATTACACAATTTGCAATTCAAATTTATAAAATTCTTCAAATGTAGAAAAAAATCTAAAAACATATACCAGTAATTTTGTTTAAAAAAAATAGAATTTATATATGAACTTCAAGTATTGTCATATGAATATTAAATCATTATTTATTGTATAGCTTTCAATTCTAGAACCTCCTATAGCGGGCCTGGCTATATTGAAAGTACATATTATATTGAAACCCTCATTATCAATTATCAAAGTCTTGACCGAGGCTCCCAGCTGTGACGGTGTTGGCTACATGTATTCTTTTTCTCCATTCTAAATCAAGACTCAAATAAGAAAATTTTTCTTAACTTCATAATTTTTCTTTCAAGGCAAAATAAATTAAATTTTGGATTGACTACAAAGAAAAAGGTAAATTCATTTATTTTACATGGTAAAAAGCACATGAATGATTCATCTATGTTGTCTCCATGCCTTTAATAATATTAATAAAAAAAAAAAAAACCTCAACCATGTTGACTCATTTGCCCGAAACTCAGGCTCCTTTCAAAACATCAGTTTTCCTATGGACCATGACGTTTTTCCCAAAATAGAATAAAAAGATCTCCCAGCATAAATATTTTATAAGTGTGGGGCACTATTAGATTGTTTAAAATTTTTAAAATTATCTAATATTAATATTATAAATTTTCCTTTACCTTAAATTTTACCTAAAAGTGAGATTTATTCTTATAAGATTTTCTCTAAACCCTTGAAGGTCACTAACATACACTTGAAAACATCATATATGCTTTGAGACATTTTTTTATAAAAAAGACAATATCTCTCTAAAATATCATGAACTCCATCAATACATGGTTTCACTTCATTTCTGGTATTGAACTCCACTCACTAATAAAGAGGTTAATTACATATTTAATTAAAATTAGTATAATATATAGTGTTGTTAGTATGATTAGAATCATATTAAGTTACTAACTATAATTTACCTTGCTATTTCTAATCACATGAATTATTATAAGCGTATAGCATGATATATCTTGTAATGTAGCTAATGCTATATCAAATTAGTATAATTTATATTGTTATTAATATGATTAGAATCATACCAATTATAATTTACCTTACTATCTAATCATATATGTTATTATAAGCTTAAAGCATGATCTATCATTCTATTATATTCGTTTTATTTAATATGATTTATCATGTCGCAATTTAACATTTTAAATGATTCAAGTCAAAGAAGCTTAGATAGATTTTTAACAACTTTAATTTCATTAAATTTGAATTAGAGGGAATGTAATCATATTATATGCTTTTATAATGTCTAGGGTTCAATCAATTACATATTTAACTTTAAAAAAAGTCTTCAATCAATCTACTTAACCCTTAATAACAATATAAAATCAATATATACATTTACATATAAATATGTTTATTTATTATAAAAGAAATCTAAACACTATTATATTTTTTAGAAGATTATTAATTTCGGGGCGGATCAACGGGGCGGGGCATGGGGCGGATCAACCGGGCGGGGCATGGGGTGGAGCAACGGGGCGGGGTGCGGCATTGGGCAGACCCATCCCCGCTCCGCCCTGGCTTTGGGGTGTGTTTTTTTGCCCCGTCCCCGCCCCGCCCCGTCTAAGAGTCGGGGAGGGGAAAACCCGTACGGGGCGGGGCGGGGCGGGCACTCCGGGTTGGGGCGGGGCGGGTTAAAAATGCCATCCCTACTTAGGCCTCAAGCTAGCTTCTTTCTTTGGAAAGACTTTTAAATTTGAGAGATCTTCTTGCCTTATTAGGTTTCTTGATGCACACACCTTCCTTGTATAATTTCGAGAATATCTCTAAAAATTGCATGATGATATAGAGAGAAGAAACTTTCCAAATATTGAAATTTCTTGCAATTCCCCCCTAAAACTATGGTAGAAAACTTTCCGAGGTCATATCTCCCTCAATATAGTCTGATTTACACAATCTTTGGCTCCATGGATATCTACTCGAAAAGAGCTTTCCAACGGTGGCTAGATTGTGCCGATCCGACACTCGGTTTGAGAATTATGGCCATTTTAAGTTGCTGCCCCTGAAAAATCGATCCGGGAATAATTATGCACGAATGGAAGCTTCTATGTTGGCATGCAATGGGGTGTGTGGGGCCCATGTTGGACATCCAAGGCATGCTCGGACTCTTTCCTCGCTTGTTTATTTGACTTTCCTTTGACCTCTCTTCTCAAATTTCATTAATGTGGGTCCCATGTTAATTTCTCCTACAAATCGAAAGAAATAAATTTATCATTAATTACATGTAAGAAAATAAACATGAATCATGCATGGGACCCTACATGCCTAATGATGCACCCGAATGACAAACTTTCCAAAAGTAGCACATGGTGCCAAAAATAATAGGTATATATATATATATATGTATATATAACTAATTTTGGGGTGATAAATGAGATGAAAAAACTTAATTTCATAAAAGTCATGCAATTCAATGAATTTTGACCAATTTTGACCATGTTTCCAAAAATAACTCCAAATGCATGAAATCATGAAATTGAGTGTAATCTATGCAATTAAACATAATTAAGTCCACAAATGCTCATGAAATGATTACCTAATGACCTAATGTGGACTTATCAGTCCTCACACCCCACCACACAATTGAGCTTACTTCAGCTTACATTATCCTAAGCTTCAACTTAGGAGAGCTGGTCCCATATATATATATATATATATATATATATATTCTAAAAAACTCCCCTATCTCACAAGGGGAGTTTTTGCTTCTATCCTAATAGCTAATGATTTGTTAGTACTTTAAGGTCACATTTGGCAACCAAATCTTCACGAAAAAGATTTTTGGTTTCCCTTAAGTTGTGGAAAATCCATGTTTGGTACTTGTAAGTTCATGAGGATTTGGACAAATGAGAATCTTCATTTGTTAGGATTTCCAGATCCAACTACCCCCCATAAGATTTAAAAATCCTCACTTAAGTGGATTTGCGCAACGAATCTTATTTTTCTCAGCTATATACATCGATACACACCAATATCAATGTGAAATCCTCAACTATATAAATCCCTAGTAAGGAATCATTGTTCCAGTGGTAGTGAAGAATCATCAGATCTATGGATTTCTTGCCTGTTACCAAACATGCTCTAAGGGTTATCTTTTAAAAAGACATTATTGTATCTACTTGCATATGCTATCTTATGTGAAAAAAAAAAAAAAAAAAAAAAACTTTAAGAATGTAATGAAAGAACTTGCGATTCAGATCTGATACATCCCATGCAAGGGACATTCATGGCTTAATGAAACATGACAGATTTTTTACAAATCTGATTTCAGCAATGTGCAGCAGAAATACAGCCATGAAAATCGCATGTAAAACTCCACCGAATCATGATCAACATGTGTATAATTAAAGGAGATTGTAGAAGACTAATACCTTGATGATATTGAAGCTTCAAATCTCTGGAAAAATAGATGCAAAGGGCTGAACTCAGACTAGCAATTCTGCAATAGGTTGCTGGAATTTTCTGCATTAGTGTTGCCTTTGATCTTCTTCTCTATTTCACTTCCAAATCTGATTGGCTAAGATTGTGGGATCTTAATCTAGTTTTGTAGAAGGGTTTTCTGAATAATATGTGATGGAAATCTCCTCAAGAAAGAAGAGAGAAGGGGCTGGACGTGTGGGGCTTTTCTTTTTCCTTTTTACCCAAAGGAGTACTTCCTCCTTTTATGTAAATCACAAAGAATCCTTTTCCAATAAGTTTCTCCTACTAATTCTCTTAGAAGTCCTAAAAGGAAACCTCAATCCTAAGATTAATTTCCTCTTAGATACATTCTTAATTAGAAAAGGAAACTAAATTATAGGAATACTTATCTAAGGAGGAGTCTAACCTTCCAAGTAGAGAGACCTACTCAAAGTTGGAGACCCCACACTTAGAAATTCCTATGTTTGATGTCCCACACCTTTGTAACCACACCATGGCCCACATTTTAATAATTTGTCTAGAATTAAATTCATGCATGCCATCAAAGGCCTATTTGAATTTAAACTCAAAATTATTTTTCCATAAAAATAAATCAACCACATTTCAACTAAACAAATTAGTAAATCATGCCAATATAGGAAAGTGACTAGAGAAGGGACCAAAAGACATATTTGCCCTTGGCTCCCAAAATGACCAAAATGTCCTTGCTAAACTCATAGCAACATTAAGCCCATTTTAACCTTAACTCATTCCACTAGAGAATTAAGGTTGCACTCCAGGGACAAATATTAAATAATAAGCTCGTCAGGAAATGACTGTTGTCTTTGACCTACTAAGTGAAATGACCTAAGTGCCCCTCTATGTAACATCCATAATCAAGTCAGGTTATCTGGTGTACTATCAACCTTCTCGATTACATCTCAACCTTAGAACTTCATATCCTAGACTTGATCATCATGCAGATATCATTCTCTTGGTCCAGGGAGCGACCCACAAGTTTAATATCCATATGGAACATCCATATACTAAGATCTTAGATTTTGATGATCAATCGGATAATTCTAAGAGGACGATCAATCCATCACTAGATGGCATAAATTCTTTATTACATTTGCACGTCCTAATTGATCAAGCCCAAGTACCTAAAACACAGAGCTGTTGACCCATGTGAAGGATCTCACCCATAGTGAATTAAAGCACAAGAACTTGACTTCGTCAGTTCATCCACAAATGTTCAAGATTAAGAGCACTGGTCACTCAGTAGCACGCGGTGACTTGATCTTTCTCAGTGATAGTACTATTTTATAGATCACACCTACAATGGTCCTGTTCAATGCATGACATATGCACTAATGAGATAGATCCGGAAAAGACCTCCCATGACTTAGGTAAGTCACCCTGAATTCAGGAGAGTATCTCACTATAACTTATACCAAGATGAAGTGCCCAACTCCATCTCTCAGTTATGAACAAATTTGTTGTTTCCGGTGTCAATGAATTAGACCTATCTGTGTGTAGCCGCTACACACCTAATTTATTTACTAGAAACAATGGGCCTTATACAACCATACATATATACATGTTTTAAAGAGAAAAAAGTCATTCCATTAATAAACCAATAAATATCCAGTAACAGAAGATGAAAGTGAAGTTAGTGGGCTTTAGGGCATACACCAATCCCAACATGTAAAAATGGAGTTTTCCTCTTCTTCTTCTTTGTTAGCCACTTAAGTTTCCCCTTGCTTAAAGGACGTAATGCCTCTGGATCGGAGTTTGGTGAGAGCCCAAGAAAAGGTATCATTTTCTCTTTATCTATATTTCTTTTCCCACAAGCAAACTTCCTACACAAACAATCAAACACTAGGTTTCCATATTCTTGATCTACATCATCTCCTCCAGAGATAAAACCCCAAACCATCAGATCTGCAACTCCTGCCACCAGATTTCTTCACCTGGTCTTCCCATAACCCCTTCCACCTAACCATTGCCAAGATCCTAGCGAAGGAACATGAGATCTGCACAAGTGGCCATTCCCTAAGCACTTGGAAGTTCTATCTTCCATTGGCACCCTACGTACATTCACTTGAGAAGGATTTTACTGCAGGACTGTAAATCTGTCTTTGATCAACCATCGATTTTCCCATCTGATTGCATTGTTGGATGTTAAATTTATTTTCAGCATTAATTTTTAACTCCAAATATGATCTCAATACACCATATTAGGTTAGGGTCATATTGTCCTGCATCAATCTTGGTATTAGATCTTAGGATTGCTTAGGGAGTCAACCAAATTGATTCATCATACATTTTTATTCCATTGCATTATTAGAACGACCATCCTAGTTTATCTTTCACATTTTATGCCCACGAGAAGTGGTAAGGACATTAAACCAGAAAACCTCAAAATGAATTTTGAGTAATTGTCTAGGAGCCTCCAGGAACTTTAGGCCAAGGAGAAGGAGGACACCAATGCCCAACAGGATGCCATGCTGTAACAAACTGAGTGACTCAGGACCCGTCTTGAGAACATAGAGAGATCCCAAATCGGTGATACAATGCATCGCAGTAATCGTAACAGGGACCATGAGAGGAACTTAGAGAATAAGCGCAATGAAGATTCTGACCTCGAATCCGAGGCTCGGTACGACCATAGGGCTCGTGGTAGAGGACAGAATGCTTATGAGAAGGTCGTGAAGAATGTTAAGATAGAAGCATCGTCTTTTGATGGTCGCATTGACCCGAGGACCTATTCTGATTGGGAATCCAACATGAACCACTACTTTGAGTGGTATGACATGTCCGAGGAAAGGAAAATCTGATTTGCCAAGATGAAATTGGTAAGTCAAGCACGATTGTATTGGTCGGACGTTGAGCACAGGTTGCATCAGCGTCGAGAGGAACCCATTGGTACATGGGATGAGATGAAGGAACACCTGAGAGTTAAATACCTATCCAGTCTTACCAAGATAGGCCTTTAGAACAAAGGTCTAACATCCAACAAGGTAACATGTCTGTGACCGACTACATCAATAAGTTCGAAGAACTTAATCTATGCTGTAAGGTTCATGAAGACTTTCCTACTAGAATTTCTAAATTCAGAACAGGTCTTCGCCAAGAGTTTCAGCATAAACTAATCATTGTCAAAACGACTAGCCTAGAGGAGATTTATGAGGTAGTGCTTAATCTTCAGCTACCATGAAAAGTAAACATGCTAAGCGTAGTGATTACTGCGAAACAGATTTTAAGCCTTACCCCTTGAGCGGTAAATCAAATTTTGGGGGTCAACCTCACAAGACTCCCACAAATATACCGCCTTCATCCAAGGACAGTAAAGATAAGGGAGTTGCTGGCGGACAGCTCTAAATGGAACAATTTAGTTACCTAGCACAGTTGTCATGATCGTGGGCACATTGCTCGTGATTGCCCAACCTGAAATCTCTGCATTGAAGATGTGGAGGATGAAAGTGACCCAACAATTTATGACTACATCCCGGATTTTGTTCCTAGTTATGATGATTGTGATGGTCTGGAGGATCGGGTATCTTTTCTTAGATTTGTCCCCTCATATCATGGAGATGGAAATGTTCAAGGCCAAATGGAAGGTGAACTAATTCGTGTGATGTAGTGAGGTGTGCATTAACCCTCTAAGAAAATGAGGACTGGCATAGGACATCCATCTTTCATAACTACGTCAAGTGCACTGATAAGAGCTGTAAGGTCATCATTGACAATGGAAGTTGTACCAATGTAGTTTTTGCCAACTACTTGTCTCGTTTAGGCTTGACTCCAGTTCCCCATCCCAAGCGTACCATTTGTCATGGGTAGATATTATGTCTATTCCCGTCACTGAGCGTTGCCTAGTCCCAATAAACATGTCCACTTATCAAGACCAGTTATGGTGTGATGTGGTCCCCATGGATGTGGGACATGTTATCTTGGGGAGGTCTTGAATCTACGATTTGGATGTCACCAACTTTGGACGTTCCAACGTTTGCGTCTTTAATTTCAAAGATAAAGAGGTGAAGGTGCATCCGTTACCCCTTAAAGATAAGAATGGCAAGAAGAAGAATGATGACAAATCCAACACTAGTGCCCCAAGTTCTAAGACCAAGAGTTTACACATTTTTTGGTGTAACTGAGTTCCAGGCTAATTTGGAAGAGAGGGCTAGTAAGGGTTCGAAGGAAGACCCCATTGTTTATGCCGTAGTGTCTACGAAAGTTTCCAAAGAATCAACTACTAGTATTCCACATGAGGTGGAACCTATCTTCCGGGAGTTTCAAGATGTCTTTCCTGATGAATTACAAAATGAACTCCCACCAATAGGTGACATCCAACATGCAATTGATCTTGTTCCAGCAACGACATTGCCTAATCTGCCCCACTACCGAATGGACCCTTCAGAACACGTAGAATTGAAGAGGTAGGTAGATGAGCTCACCGATAAGGACTTCATTAGGGAGAGCCTAAGCCCTTGTACCGTTCTCGCACTCCTGACTACAAAGAAAGATGGAACTTGGAAATTGCGCGTTGATAGTCGAGCAATCAACAAGATCAATGTCAAGTATCGGTTCCCAATGCCTCAATTAGATTATATGCTCGACATGATGGCTGGTGCCATCATCTTTTCTAAGATAGATCTTAAAAGTGGCTACCATCAAATTCGTATTCGTCTTGGGGTCGAATGGAATACTACCTTTAAGACAAAGAACGGGTTATATGAATGGCTAGTGATGCCATTCGGGTTATCCAACACGCCAAGTACCTTCATGTGCATCATGACACAAGTGTTGAGGCCATTCATTGGAAGATTCTTCGTTGTCTACTTCGATGACATTCTCATTTATAGTAACACTAAGGAACAACACCTCAAGCATTGTGCCAAGTTTGTGGTACTTTGCGAAAGGAGCAACTGTACGCAAACCTTAAGAAATGCACCTTCATGACAGATCGTGTGGTCTTCTTAGGTTTCGTAGTTTCTACAGCGGGCATGTCCGCCAATCTTCAAAAGGAGCGTGTGATTGTTGAATCGAAGACTCCATCCAACACTCATGAGGTACGTAGTTTCCATGGTCTAGCCGAGTTTTATCGTCTGTTCATTAAGGGATTTAGTACCATCATGGCTCCAATTACAGATTGTATGAAAATGGAGAGTTTAGGAACCCAACTACTACAAATGCCTTTCAGGAAATCAAGACCATAATGACGGAAGCTCCTGTCATTTGATTGCCTGACTTTTCTAAGGTTTTTAAAGTATAGCTTGCAAAGCATCTGGTGTTGGAATAAGAGGTGTCCTAAGTCAGGATGGACACCTCGTTGCTTATTTCAATGAGAAACTGAATGAGGAAAAACGGAAGAAATATTCCAATTAGGAAAGAGAATTCTATGCAATAGTTCAGTCGTTCAAACATTGGCGACATTACCTGTTACCATAAGAATTTGTTTAGTACCCAGATATGAGGCATTGCGGTACTTGAATTCCCAATCCAAGATGAAAGGGGAACATGCGAAGTGGGTCAAACTATTACAAGAGTACGTTGTCGTTTTGAAGCACAAGGCATGAGTGGAGAAAAAACCCACTCACGCATTAAGTCGTAGAGTCAATTTAATCCACTCCATGAATGTGGAAGTTACTAGGTTTGATTGTTTGAGGGATGATTATCTATCATGCCCAGACTTTGCAGACTTGTTTGCATTTATTTATTTATTTTTTATAATTCTTTGTGGAGCATTTATAGATTTATGTTGAAAGATGGCTATATCTTTCGAGGAAATTAGATTTGCATTCCTCGTACCTCCATGAGAGAGTTTCTCATTTGGAAGCACCACGCTGGTGGAGTAGGCGGCCATTTTGGTCGTGACAAAACTATTCTTCTTGTGTAGGACCGTTTCTATTGGCTAAGTCTTAAGCGAGACATCGCGCACTTCATTGAATATTGTTGCACTTGCCAACTAACAAAATAGGGTAAACAGAACACAAGGTTGTACACTCCATTGCGAGTGCCTCATGCACCTTGGCAAGACATTGGTAAGGACTTTGTGCTTGGACTTCCGAAGACCAACAAAAACATGATTCCATATTTGTTGTCGTGGACAGTTTTTCTAAAATGGCCCTCTTTGTCCCTTGCTCCAAAACATATCATGCTTCGCATGTTGCGAACACTTTCATGGAGCGAATTGTTCGTCTTCATGGTTTCCAAAAAACAATTGTGTCTGATCGGGATGTCAAGTTCACTAGTTACTTTTGGAATACACTATGGAAAATTTTAAGAACAAGACTGCAATTGTTATCTGCCTACCATCCACAGACTGATGGTCAAACGTAGGTAGTGAATAGGAGTTTAGGTAATCTTCTGTGGTGTCTAGTTAGTTAGTGAGCATGTCCGTTCATGGGAGTCTATGTTACCGACTGTGGAGTTTGCATATAACAGTTCGGTAAATAAGTCCATAGAGATGAGTCCTTTTGAAGCTGTCACTGGTTATAAGCCCAGGATGCCTATAGATCTCATTCCCATGTCATCCATTCATCGTCCATCTGAGTCAGCTGATGCATTCATCCTTCACCTTCATGCATTGCATAATGAGATCAGAGGAAGAATTAATATGCAAGACGAATACTATAAATCATCCACTGATTCACACCGTCGGTACATTGAGTTTCAAGTGAGAGATGAAGTTATGGTCCGTGTAAGACTTAAGCGGTTCCCACAAGGAATTGCCAAGAAATTGTAGGCCTGTAGTATTGGTCCCTTCAAAATCTTGAAGAGGTTGGGTCCCAATGCATATATTTTAGACCTTTCATTTGATATGGGAATCAAATCTAGTTTCATATAGAGGACCTTCCATATGAAAGTTCTACCTTCCATTAGCATCCTACCTTCACTTGAGAAGGCTTTTACTGCAGGATTGCCGAATCTGTCTTGGATCAACCATCGATTTTCCCATCTGATTGCATTGTTAAAAAATGTGGATGGTGAATTTATTTTCAGTATTAATTTTTAACTCCAAATCTGATCTCATCACAGCATATTAGGTTAGAGTCATATTGTCCTGCATCATCACTCGTGGAAAAACAAGACCACTCTGAACCAGAGATTTGACATGTGATTCAGTGAGTGAAGGGGATGCTTTAAGCTCAACTAGAAAAACAAGTTCAGGTAGTGAGACTCCAAGGTCCGGTGGAACAATGAGTAGAGTTGACACCGGTGGTTACTCACTGAAACTAGGAAGGGACCGTGTGTACACAAAATGAGATTCTATGGAGTGGGTAAAATTTTTACCCAAAGAGTCCTATCTCCATATCCTCTATTAGCACTGATTTGCTAGAACATTTACCCAAAGATGCCTCTATCTGAAAGGACTTCCCTTTGTATCCTCTCAATTTATTAATCATCAAAGGACTCCCCTTGGCATCCTCTCAGTTTTATTAGCCATTGATGTTGGAATTTTAAACAAAGACCAGTACTTAGCCATTGCTGACTTAACAGAGTAATTGTCCACCCAAAAACGTATATATTGTTTCATCCATGTAGAAAGTTTTTTCCCCATTTCTTCCATTACTGAATCTCACATGGCTTTGATCTATAATTAGCTCCCCATGAGAGCTACGGATACTTTGCTGGTAATGCATTGCTTTGTATCCAACGATGTGGTGGTCTTCAGACTTTCCCTGATGACATTCTTAACCCCATAGGAACAAGAGCACTCTTATTAATATTGATTCACATTCTTCATATGAACTCAAGACATCTAGGAACACTATAATATTCTCTACTTCCAAGTCCAATACAAAAACCTCACATAAAAGCAACATGTCATCTACGAACTGTGTACAATTTCCACATCAACAAATACACAAATCAATAGGAGGCATGAGAAACTACTGTTTTTCCATTAGTGGTTGAGCCCAACCAAACTTATTTACCCACATACACAAAATGAATCATTCCTAGCATTATGTTATTAAACAAAAACAACTACTGTGCAACGATGCTACTAGCTGCCATTCATTTCATTTGTTGGGCAACGGAAAAGCAATTAGCAAAAAACATCTCCATTAAAAAATTCCAGCCTTTTACTTCTACGAGATTCCAAAAGGGGAAAACAAATAATTTAAAGTAGAACTCAAAGTGGGAAACAGAGTCTCAAAAGGAAACAAATCCTATACAGTTTAGGAGACTTTTCCGTATAGCCTGCGCCATCCGATCGGACCACCCAAATATTAACTAGGGCGCTTATGCTGTCCAATCGATCGGACAGAGGCTCCGATCAATCGAACTTGGGAGATTCGCCCGGTCTTCTCTTTTCTTTGGTTCAACTTTTCCGGCGACACAACCACATACCATTCTAAAATAATATAGAAAATACAACTCAATGAACCTAGAGTTTTGTCCAACCCATGAATTAGCAAACATAAAACTACTAACAACCTAAATGCTGGAGTGCCTCGAATTTTTTACTTGAGATTGGATAAGGAATGAATGAAAGAAAAGGGTTTGCTTTATATAATGGGTGGGTGTGGGCCCCGCCAAAACTAACCCTAAATGGGATTAAAACTTGGGTTTCTGGGCCTCAAACGCGATTGACGAAGAAGAGAGTTTTGTTTTTCATTATTAACTCTAGTTTCCGAAAAGTTATAAGTTTCGTGCGATTTGGAAATATTAAAAATATTAAAAATCATGCATAGTTTAGTATAAAAACACTATTTTGCACCTAAGGTTGGCTAACTGGGTTTCAGGGTTTCGAACGGGGATGGAATAAACACGAAAGTTGTAGGGGTTGATTATATCTATCCATAGGAGTCAAAATAAGAATTTTTTGAAATCAAGAATAACACCCCACGCTTTCTTGAAATAACACAAGTACGCTCAACATGTCAGACTAAGTCCAAGGCCTTTCAAAACTCCCCGAAGCTATGGAAAAGTTATTCTTACCCACGACCTAAATCAAAATATGCTAATCTCACCCACTTAGAGAGTTAACACGCACCTTAATTAGTACTAATTACAATGAAATCGGGTCAAGGTCTTACACTTTTCCTTGCCTTTTCTGCATAACGTTGTTGCACAAAGGTGTCGTTGGTGTCATGGCTCATGCATGATAAGTCGAAATGTCTGAGGTGCGCTTATATGCAATTGCACCTTTTAGTTGAAAATTAGCAGTATTTTCTTTTGTGCTTTTATTGCCTAACAAAAAAACTAGTAACCATAGTATTATTAGGGAAAACTCGTGAGTTAATTTTCTACAGAAACTAGGAACATAAGACTTAATTATTTTCTACTTCTCAGATCCTATATACATTTAGTGCATATTTGAAATTTTATTGGAAAAATAATGTAAAAAAGTTCACGGCAAGTCAATAGAAATATAATGATTATGTAATGGAAAAGTGGTATAGTATTCATGGTACTTGTGTTTTATAAAGTAAGATACTTTGGAAGATGATAAAGTAAAAGGAAGATATTTTGGAAGATGATAAAGTAAAAGTTTTTCTTTTTCAGCTGACATTTTTTTTTTTGCTCAGAGACATTACTTTCCCATTTATTGTGACCAATTAGATAAAGACAAAGTGAAATTTCTTAGGCTAAATTAGCGAGAGATCCTTGAGTAACGTGTTATAAAGTCTCTAATATACAGCATTAATGTTTAAGGCCTAGAGTCCTTTGCTCATGGGATTAATTCAAGCGGTGGTCCCTAAGCGTGCCACATCATATTCTTTTATGACTGATTTGCCCTTCTAACCTTTTAAATGGGTGTCATGCAATTTAATCCTTGTTTTTAGCTCCAACTTATCCTATTTCCTAGATTATTTTCCAATTTAAATGTAGTAAAATGAGTTTTCGATCAAATTTCAAATTTTGAATTGGAGGGAACGACGATTGATGGAATTTTGCCTAGTGTGGCTCGCATGGTGCTGCTTTTTTGTGTCCTCTTCCCTCCTTTGGGTGTTTTTGGTTGTCCACATACTTATACAACTCAGATAACTTGATATCAAACTCATCCCGGTCCAAAGCAAAGTCAAATAAAATCATAACAAAGTTAGATAAAATCATAACAAATTCACTTCAAACACATATAATCTCATATTAGATTCAACTAAAATTTTATCAAAGCTAGATAAATTCAAACCAAATCTAGTCAAATAATTTTATATCAAATACAGATAAATTCATATCGAAGTGACATAACTTGTTTTCGATCTAGTTATGATTTCGAACACAAATAAACTCATATAAACTCAAATAAAAGTCAGATAAGTTCACAATCAAAGTCAGATAAATTCACAGCAAACTCAGATAAATTCACTTCAATCCAGTTTAATCATATCACACTCAGATTAATTTAAAGAAAACACAGATAAATTCATATCAAACTTAGATAAATTCATACCAAACATAGATAAATTTATGTCAAAGTCAGATAACTTCATGCCAAAGTCAGAGAACTAATACAAAACTTAGATAAATTCACAGCAAAATCAGAAAAAACTCATTTAAAAACAAGTTGAATACATTTCAAAGTCAAATAAAATCATATGAAACTCAGTTAATTTCATACCAAACTCATATTATTTATTAAGAAACTTAGATAAATTTAGTAAAAACTCAAATAAAATCGTGTCAAGGTTAGATAAATTCATTTGAAACCCTGTTTAATAGATGACAAACGTAGTTAAATTGAAATCAAACTCAGATAGAATGATGTAATATACAGATAAATTCATTTAAAGTCCTGATTAATTGATCACAGACTAAGATAACTTTACAACAAGCTTAGATAAATACATGTCAAAGTCAAATAACTTCATATCAAACTCAGATAAATTCAAACAAAAAATTCAGATAAATTTATGTCAAACTCAATTAAGTTCAAGTCAAGATGATTCGATTGCTCGAGGTCACTGAAGAGTTGATTTTGTTTCTTTCGGCAGTTTCCTTCGTCTTCGCTTTCGGAATCTTGATTTTGCTTAACAGAGCGTGTTTGGTGATGTATAGAGTATACAAAGAGAGGGCATTTTTGTCTTTTTGACTCATTCAGTGTTAAAAGAGGACCGCTGTCTTTATGAGAAAATGTCTTGGACCCCAGGCTATGAAACATAATTTTGAGAGACTTGCCACCAAATGCCCCAACTTCTTATTATTGGGATAAGTTTCCACACATTTTACTTTATCTCTTGAAAACCAAACATTACCTTAACGTGATAAGAAGATTTCCATGGTGATGTTTTTACCTCTATGTGCATAAAATTGCCAAAAATAAAAAGTTTTAAAGTTCTATGGTCTGAACTGGCATTTACAATAATTGGTGAAAAATCCTCTCTAGCAATGGAAAATGTCAATAGGGAACTATGAAAATTTCTTCTTTCTCAAAAATCAATTTTACTTTCCACAAAGAAAAATGTGATCTCCCATGTGTGGAAGTGAAAGCCACCCACGTGTCACATGGAGATACAGGGTGGGAGTAGGAAGAGAGCATAAAGACCGGAGATTAATTTAGTTTTTAGTAATGAGAAGTTTGGCGTGGTGTGTACTTCAAAGATGAAATGAGGAAGCAAAATAGAAATTCTGGATAACTCACTGGTAGAATTCAGCATTTGAAAAGAAGCAAACAAACTTCGAGAAGTAAGTCTAAAAAACAAGAAAACAAAAAAGTCCACTTGGGTGGACCAATTCCATTCCTTAGTCGCTCTGAGGCTGTAATGGGGCAGGTTCATGATGTGTACAGCTGGGCCCAGAACTGGACCCAATTGCCTGAGCGGGATTTGGGTCCGTGTTTGGGTCGTAGGACAAATGAAGGGTGCATTATCAAAGTACTCAGGTCCATTGGGTCCTGTGTTGCACCTTCGAATATTACTGATTCCAGTTTTGACTTAGACCTGACCTTGTTAGTAGATAGCACTCGTTGTGGCTGTTATAAACTCCATGAATGGAATATCTTACCTAAGATTCTTGTTCCATGGGATTGAGTCTAGATTATTTGTGAGTTGGTGAGGCTCCTCACTCGGGCTATTTATGAAAGGGAAATATTCATGTCTATCTATCCCTCATCTAATGGGGCCAACTTTATGATCCATCTGAACCATCCATGCACATGAGTCCTCTTGAATAACACTGTATCCAATGAGTTTTGATTGATGCGAATGGATTGGACCATTGGATCAAGGGTCACATTCGCCAACACCCCCTCTATCTATCCTTCATCTAATGGGGCCAACTTTATGATCCATCTGAACCATCCATGCACATGAGTCCTCTTGAATAACACTGTATCCAATGAGTCTTGACTGATGCGAATGGATTGGACCATTGGATCAAGGGTCACATTCGCCAAAACACACCCCCCCCCCACCCCCCCGCGCGCGTTCAGTTGGGCTGGGCTTTATATCGCCCCCCCCCCCCCCCCCCCCCCGCCCCCCCCCCGCGCGCGCGTTCAGTTGGGCTGGGCTTTATATCGGCCCTATGAAGTTTGTCCCAATAATTTTCCTTCTGCTTTTTGTCCTTTGTCAAATTTCACTTCCATAAAAGCAGGCACAAAACCAAAATCCCACAAAACGGAGAAGCCCACGGCCACAAAAGAAGAGCCTAAAATGCAGAGGCCAAAAGAACCCACAACCCGAGTCAAGTGAAACAATCAAAATATAAAGTAGAGATTGGGTTAAAATCCTTCATATGATCAGCAGCCCAAACCCAAATATTGACTTCTCTGTCACTATGACTGCAAAGTGATTGATCCCTTTCAAAATAGAGCAAGCTCTCTTGCTTCGAATCTTGGTTTCCATGGAGACTTGCTAGTTGCTAGGATCAAGGAGAGAGTTTCTAATAACAGTCCTGTCCACAAGAACAGACAATAAATCAGCATCGTTGGAGGCTTCATGAATAAGGATGGTGGTAGCAACTTTGGAGAGTCTTCAATAGCAACTGACTAGGACCCAGATAGAGATTGCTGCTTGCATGGTAGAACCCCACCGTGAAACCTTCCCTGCAACAAATTAAGAGGTTCCATAGAAATTGGGCTCATTGTTACATTGATTACTTATAAAATACATAATATATTACAAAAGTTTAAGTATCTTATACATATCAGCCTAATCACATTATGAATTCTATTGAAGTTAAATGTAACACTGCTGTAGAATAGGGTTATTTATTTTGAGTGGTTTAGATTTTTTTTATATAGATCATTCCCATCCAAAAGCTTGACAACATGTGCAATCCTTTTATGAGGTCCACCTAAGATCCAACAGTTTCCATTAATTAGCGTGTGCTAAATTAACTGTTGGATAGCAGCATCAGGCTAAATGGTGATGACACAACTTCAGTAGGCCGGGCACACTTGGATGAGAGCAACGCCATAGCAGGTGGGATATGAGACGTACAAAAACCTTTTGTATAAGATATACTAGCAACAACGCCCCATGCTTAGCTCAGCGCAAAAAATAAGATATTACATTTTGAATTTATGAGATATCAAAATTAATTATAAACATATAAGACTATGTTCATGCATATTTATATAAGAACAGTCAGCACATCTTCAATCACAAATATAAGTGGTCAACATCAATAATAAACCATTACAAAGATAAAGCTAAAAAAAAAAAAACCCATTCAACAACAACATAAAAATAATAACAACAGAAATAATTACTAAAGACGATATAGAAAAGCGAATTTTGTTAATATATATAATATTAGTAATAAGAAAAGCATTCAAGTTTTTGTTACCCATTGGTAATTTCGAAGCCCAATAAATCAAAGCCACTCCATTTAGATTTGTTTGTACAACAAGAGGATTTTAGTTTATTCAGATTTTTATTTCCTCATGAGAATGGAATTTTGTATTTTCGTAGAAAATCAAAGTCCTCTCTATTAAAGAAAAATGATTCATTTTTTTATTCTATGTAAGGTCCGTGACCTTACTGGGTCAGTTGGACCCAATAACCGACCCGTTGACCCACTTATTTTGATATTATTATTATTGTTTTGTTAGATATTTAGGTGGGTTTAGATGGTGAGCGAGTTTCTTTTAGCGCTAGAATAGTGCCTACGGAGTTTCGTGCGATTCTGAGTTCGTTTAACCCTAGCAACGGGGTAGTTTGCAATTTAGGGAAAATTGAGTGTTTTTCCGAAATATTCATATCGCCGTGATTTGGGATTCGTTGGAAAGATCTCGTCGTGTTGATCATTTTTGTCTTCTGACTCGTTGCGATCCGACGACCAGAAACCCTTCTAATAATTAATTGCTTCTCCAGACCCACTTAAGGGTAAACTAGTCTTTTCCTCCTCCCTTTCTTTTTAATCAAGAGATTAACCCTAATCTCTTTTCATTCTCTGCAACGAACGAGAACTCTACGCAGCCATCTTCTTCTTCCTCATTTTTCCAAGGCTCCAGAACTCTTCCCCAGAAAGACCATCTCGAAGATCCGAACCGCTCATCTTCTTCCTCGCGATCTCCTCTTTTCGTTGACATCAATTTGGTAAGATTTCCCTCACTTCTATCTTTTCAATCAACTCTCTTTGGTTTAGATTTAGGTTAGATCTTGATCTTTTCCTTTCTTTTCTTTTCCTTTGCGTGTTAGGTTGCGTTGGTTGGGTTAAATTTGTGGGTTTTGTGATAGAGAGCTTCTCCTCGAATTCCCCAATTCCAATCTTCTTCTTGGTTGAGGCAAGTAGATTTGCATTTAATTATTAAGCATGTGTGTATGTTTCCCATTGATTGGTTGTGTTCTTGTTAGATTTTCCCAAATTCCAAGCATGTTTCTGTTATTAATTTGGAGTTAATATGCTAAAATAGTTTTGGGTAATCTTTATTTAAATTGTAATTTATCATTTAATTTGATGTTAATTGATGTAAGTGGATGCGATGATCGATGGAATGAATTATTAGGGGAGTACGGTGGCTCAGTTTTGTGCAGATAAACTTTTGGAAGGATTTGGAGTAGATGAGAAAGGGTTTTGGGGTGAAAAGAAAATAAATACATAAAATAAAATAAAATAAAATAAAATTGTGTTCTGTTGAACATTCAGACGTTATGAACGTCTTGCGCAGGTCAATATAAAAAAAATTAAGTAAAAAAAAAGTCCTATGTTAGAACGTTCTGAACGTTCAAACGTTCTGAACGTCCAACGCGCAGGTACTATATAACATAAAAAATATATATATATAAAAAGGGCAGATTTCTTAGTGCCATATCTTATAAACCGAGTGTCGGAATTTCGCGAGCCATATACCGTTGGAAAGCTCTTGGAGCGTAGAACCCAATGGTCCATGTCTCGCAAAGATTGGAGATCGAGAAGGAGATAATTAAGGAGATTAATTATTTAGACTATATTCTGGTTGGAAACGAGGTTGTTAACTTAGGTTTGGGCCTTAGACATTGGAAACCATGAACCTAGTCTCTCATGACCATTAATGGGGTTTGAAATCGTAGCACGTGGCCTGGTGTGCTTTGATGGGTTGTCTAGGTATTCGTGTATTGTGTACGGTTTAACTGAATATGTATGGAGTTGAATCAATCAATATTTAACATGATTGTACACCCAGGAATTCTTTATAAAAATTGTTGATTCGAATTCCCCACGCACTCCGTTAAAACAGATATGGTACATGGATGACAACACTTGCCTAGGATTGGATTGTAATCTCTCATTGACTTGTTAATCGTATCCGTTGATTTCGTATCCTTGTACACTCTCTTGGCATAAAACACGTAATTGATTATGGAACCTAAACTCTTGTAGAATTAGGATAAGGGCCTGACTTAGAGTGTACTTCAGGAATCGTGCATCGTGTGTTGATAAAAATGACTGGCTAGCACATAAGGGATTATCATGTGGAGGGTTTATCTTGTATTGTTTTGAATGAGATAATCTCTAAGAACATGCTTTGTTTGCTGAGCTAGCCAGACTTGCTTGTCTTGGTTTTCCCCACGTGTTAGCACCACTTTATTATTATCTGCATATCATGGCCAGCTGCAGTTTGGAGTTTTATTGATGGGCCGGTTACTCGGACATCGGGGTGGGTAGTCGGCTTTGGACGGCGTCCATGGCGTTGAATAGTTGGGAGCGGGCTTGGACTGTGCTACTATTCCCAGGACCGGGAGCTTGGATCCCACTGGAGCCGGACTTTGGTATCAGTAGTCTAGTTAGGATTGTTACTGGCACCCCGTGAGGTGGCTTGGACATCCACGGAGTCTCCTTCTTGTGCATTGCATTACATTGGTAGTGGTGATTGTTAGTATTGCTAGGATTCTTGTTTATGATTCTGATGGTTATTTACTCATGCATTATGCCTAGTTCTGTTCCTTGTATCCACTTGATTAGGTCCTGTCATTATTCTTACATTTGATGCATATTATGATTTTAATTATATATTGCTTATCTCTTGCTCAACATGTCGTTGACTCTGTTCCTTGGTGTGCAGACTCCTCAGGTGAGTACTACTACGAGGAGCAAGCCGGTGAGGAGATCCCAGAAGATCTCCAACCAACAGAGGAGGCACGGGAGTGGAGTGCCGATGATGTAGAGTGGCGTCATCATTACCAGGCACATGAGAGACTCATTGGGGGACAACATTAGATTTTATTTATTTCATTATTATCATCGTTGAACCTTCCTTTATTGATTTCATTTGATTTAATGGCCTTAGTTTCTGGGATGGCCATTGTAATTAAACTAACTTCCTTTTTAGCTTTAATTGTTTCTTGCAACTTTAAATTTAATTGAGATTTATTATCCATTGTTGATATCAATGTATAAATTCCGCTATTTGTTTTATGATTTGAGGTTTAAATACATTATCCTCACAGCGGACTTACGAACCTCGGACCAAAAAGGGCAAAATTGTTTTAATTGGCCCAAAATTTCACTCCCCGAATCCGGTTTATCCTCTAATCGGGTTCGAGGGATGTGACATTCTATGCAAGGAAAATACATCACACCAAACAACATAATATTGTTAACAAAGAAAATCATAAAAATGTGCAATCCTCTCATTGCACAAATGCACCATTTTTTTTTTATTTTCACAGAGGCCAATGGTCATTTCAATCCCTCCGCACAAATTTCTTCTCTACCCCTTTGAAGTAGCACCAATACCATTTTAGAAATGATTAAACCGTTTTTTAGCTCTAGATTTTAAAAATATATATATAAACATCTTAACTTTAAAAGCCATAAATTATGAGACTTTAAAACCACAAGCTAATGTTATTTGGTCCTAGTAATAATTGGCCCACTTTGGATCAATATATATATATTGTAAGTGCACAAAAACTCACAGACCCGGGGGGGGGGGTGATTTTCCGGCCCACTGGAAGAGGACGGAGGCTGGAGCTCCTTGTAGATGATAGAAAAACCGATGCCTCGAGCCTGAAATGGGAAAAAGGAGAAGGTCAGAGGACCCTGGCTTGGGCAGCGCAGGGCTCTCCGATGCCTTTGTTAGCTGCAGGTGCAGGACTAGAACAGAGGTAGGAGATGTAGTGGGAGAAGAAATGGCATACCAGTGAGTGGTGTTTGTTGGCCATCCAGCTTCTGGAGCCGTTGCTGTGCTCATATAGAGGAAGAGAGGGGACAAGAGGGAGACTCTATCAGAGTCTGATCCCATCATAGCCCACCCTGCAGTCCCATCGGGCCTGACTTCTGGGCCCAGTCCCATCAGGACATTCTGGGCCATGCACCTGGCAAAGGTGGATAAGGGAGAAGAAAATATCCCCACACAAAGCCCCCCAGCTTTTAACTTCTTTAGGGTGATTCAACCCGTTAGAAGTTTGAAAGCTAAATAGCCTGATGGTGTATCCGTATCTGAGTTTGAGCAACACGACCTGCTGGCTCGTCACCAGAGGTGCAGTCCTTCGCCGTGTAAGCGGAAACTGGCGTGTAGCCGAGATAAGGGACGTAACTGGCTGGTACTGTTACCGGAGCCAATGTGATTTTTTCGAAGCTGGTGCTATCACCGAGCTTGAAGTTTTTTGACGCTGGTGCCATCACCGAGCGGGATTTTTCCGAAATCGGGTCGGAACTGGCTGGTACTTTTACCGAGGCCAGTGTAATATTTTTATCGAGGCTGGTGGCATCACCGAGCTTGATTATTCTGAAGACTGGCTGGTACTCTTACCGGGGCCAGTGTAATCTTTCGAGCAGCGATCTGGTGCAGGACCGAGATGCTGTATGCTTAATTCGGGACTCGACTGGCTGGTACTTTTACCGGGGCCAGTGTAATATTTTTATCGAGGCTGGTGGCATCACTGAGCCTGATTTTCCTAAATCGGGACGTTACTGGCTGGTACTTTTACAGAGGCCAGTGTCATATTTTTATCAAGGCTGGTGGCATCACCGAGCCTGATTTTTTCTTTCGATATATGTGCATGATATCTCTCATATACCCATGACACGTTACATATACGTGTGGTATAAGGTGGTGGCCCATGTGGATTTTTTGAGGTGTATGTGCTACAAGTGTGGATAATAAGGTCACCAATTGGGGTGGTCACTAGGATCACCAAACCCATGATGTGATGTCAGGGGAGATCACCAATTTGGGGTGGTCACTAGGATTTGTGGTAAATAGGATTACCATACCTTAGTCATCTCATCTAGTCACCTCATCATCCTGTGCAGATGCAACCTACTCAAATCCTCCCTAGTTTTGTACTTAGCCCATGGTATTAGAAAAACCAATGGACCGGACCAAATCCCAATGCCCCTCCAATTGCACCAATCTCTAACTTTGAGATTCCTGGTGTCCTTGAAGGAAAGAGGCTTCAGCAGAGAAAGTCTATGCAGGAGGAACTCTCAAGCTGCAGGGAGTAGTTCTGCTTTGATGCCCAATACAGAGCCGAAAGAAACTTCACTTATGGGAAGTGATCTGGGATCTGCAGGTAGGCACTGACAAAACATGTCCTTTGCTCGTTGCCACATCTTCTCTTCTCTTCTACCCTTCATCATGGAGATGCAATATTGAAGGAGAAAGCTGTGGTTGGTGAAGCATGGGGTGTACCGAGCTATGTGCTTGTTTCTATTGTCACACGAGCAAGAAGATTCCTGTGAGAGGCCTGTCTCCGGTGACCCATCCAGCTTGCAATCCCGGCAGAGGAGGAAGAGGAGGAGGCCGTCGGTGGCGCATCGGACGGCTACGGGCCGGCCGCGGCAAGTGTCCTAGGTCTGAGAGCCACGTGCTCGCGGGAGGGCGCATTTGCCACGTGGACGACTGTCGCAGGAGGCAAAGCTGGCCGAGCTGGTAGGAGCTGCCAAACTCGGAGCATCTGCCGAGGGGCTGTGACCGCCGAACCTAGAGCCTCTTATCCATATTTATACCTTGATTGTGATCCCCCCTTCCCAAAGGGGTATGCAATGAGATAGAAAAGATCTTCCACATTTTTCTTTGGTCTAGTAGTTCGGATTAAGTTAACTGGAGTGTTGTTTGTGTTCCGAAGGAAGAGGGTGGTCTTGGTGTTAGAAAGATCAACGGGTTGAATGATTCTTGCATGTTGAAGCTCAGCTGGCAAGCAGTTTCTTCCACCTGCATGTGGGCTTAATGGTTCGGGCACAGGTATATTAAGAATGGATCTCTTTATTTTCATTCCAATCCAGCAACTGGTTCCTGTTTCTGGAGAATTTTTTTTTTTTTTTTTTCTTTTGCCTCACCATCATGGTAGTAGATGGAAATTTGGCAATGGTAGTAGTGTCAGAGTGTCAGATTTTCATATGATACCTGGCTCAACAATGGCCAGATAGCTGGCTGCTTCCCCTACCTGATTTTCTCTACCGATGACCTGGTATCAGTGTTGATTTCTGGTGACTGCTGGAATATTCCTGCCGAGCTGAAACGCATGTTACCGAGCTAAAACTGCTGTGCTGATGGTGCCGAAGTCAAGGATCTGCCGAGCTCATCGTGCCAGCGCTGGGAACCTCTGCCGAACTGGCTGTGGTCTGCAATCAGTGCTACCGAACTGGGACGCAGGGGAGGCGTCTGCAGTCATCTCTACCGAACTGGGACGCAGGGCCGAACTGGGCTGCTTCTGCTGTCGTCTCTACCGAGCTGGACTGGGAGGAGTCTGCAGATCAGCGACTTCGGGCGTCCCTAGATGGAGTCTACCGAGATGGGAAGCGTGATACGTCATCTGCCGAGCTGAGAGGCAGTCCCGGCCGAGTTGGGAGATCTGCCGAGATGGATTCTGCCCAGTTAGAGAGGCTGAACCGGGACAGCTCTGCTGTGATGGAAGGCGTCGCCGAACTGAAATAGTGTGCTGCCGAGATGAAAAGGCACGCTGCCGAGACGGAACGGGTGGTGCCAAGCTGAAACGTACACTACTGAGATGAAATGCACGCTGCCGAGACGAAACGCGTGGTGCCGAGCTGAAACGTACGCTACTGAGATGAAATGCACGCTGCCGAGACGGAACGCGTGGTGCCGAGCTGAAACGTACGCGTCCGAGACGAAACGCGTGGTGCCGAGCTGAAACGTACGCGTCCGAGACGAAACGCGTGGTGCCGTGGAGGCCTGCCGAGCTCACGTGCTGGCACTGGGAGCCTGCAGGGATGCCTGCTGCGTTGGGCAAGTTGAGCAGAGGTGCTGCCGTGGAGGCCTGCCGAGGTGAAGTCTGCCGAGGTGAAGTCTGCCGAAGCCGACCTGGGGCCTGACGCAGCCCTGCCAAGCTGTAAAATGGACGAGGGGGGCTGGTGGCCGAAATGGGATGCTGCCAGGCTCCTTCTGCCGAGCTGGGATCACCGAGGTCACCGACCGAGCAGGGAGATTTTCCGAGTGGGAAATTTCCGAGCTGCAATGGAACTCTGTCGAGGTGGTCTTGCTGGAGAAGGGCCTGAGTTCGGTAGCAACTCGGATGGTGACCTCAGGCTTTGGGAGGCATGGTGTTTGGGAAAGATGGCTTTTTGATCGTTTCCCCACAGACGGAGCCAATTGTAAGTGCACAAAAACTCACAGACCCGGGGGGGTGATTTTCCGGCCCACTGGAAGAGGACGGAGGCTGGAGCTCCTTGTAGATGATAGAAAAACCGATGCCTCGAGCCTGAAATGGGAAAAAGGAGAAGGTCAGAGGACCCTGGCTTGGGCAGCGCAGGGCTCTCCGATGCCTTTGTTAGCTGCAGGTGCAGGACTAGAACAGAGGTAGGAGATGTAGTGGGAGAAGAAATGGCATACCAGTGAGTGGTGTTTGTTGGCCATCCAGCTTCTGGAGCCGTTGCTGTGCTCATATAGAGGAAGAGAGGGGACAAGAGGGAGACTCTATCAGAGTCTGATCCCATCATAGCCCACCCTGCAGTCCCATCGGGCCTGACTTCTGGGCCCAGTCCCATCAGGACATTCTAGGCCATGCACCTGGCAAAGGTGGATAAGGGAGAAGAAAATATCCCCACACACATATATATATATATATATATATATATATCTTAATTATGTGTCCATGTGGGCCCATGGAAGTGTAATTTATGGTGGGCCAAACCTAGGGTCATATGTTCATATAATTAGATCAGAAAAGGATGCCTATAAGATTCAACAAAAAAAAAAGAAAAGAAAAATCCTCCAACCTCAAAACATTTTTATCACAAGCCCATCTATGAGGTGGTCTACCAAAAGGTCGGGTCTGATTTTCGTTCACATGTGACAATCTTTGAATATAGTAGAGCTCTATTTGGAACCTAAAGGAAAATGATATTTTTAATGAAAAATTTATCAGTGTGGATTGTTGAAAGGTGGGCCCCAAATATTAAAATAAAAAAATGACAATCTTGAGAGGATGGAAGATAGATGGTGATGAGAGAGATAGCAAAATAGAGAGATTTTAGGGGATATTGATTGAGAGTCTTTAGGAGATAGAGGATATGGATAAAGAAAAATTTTTGGATAAAAAATTGTGGCATGTGATGACATGGCACCTTAAAGCACTCTATATTTTTTCTCCATATTTATTTGAAAGAAGAATTATTGGGTTGTTGGGGGTGGCACCCTTCACACTGCAGGGCCGGCTCTAGCATAAGGCCAATAAAGCCTTTGCTTTAGGCCCCAAAAAATAAGGCCCCAAAAAAGGCCCCATAATAGCAGTTGTCATCTTTTGAAATTCCAAAAAAGAAAACTTGGCTACTACCATTTTTTTCTCCCCAAAATATAAGGCCCCATAATAACTTTCTCTTAAGATTGTCAATTTTTATGGGGCCTTAAAGTGTCATTTATGGCCTATTATATTGCCAAATCTACCCCTTATATTACTATTGCTAAGAGTCCAATTGAATTTAGCACACCATTCTATTTTTAGAAGTCTATGTGTATCAAATCTCAACTATGCATTCAATCATGAATTTGCTTTACAGGCATTTCTCATTATTTTTTAGTATCCTATTTCAATAGGAGCCCATTCAAATTTAATCTATGATGTGATTGTAATAGATCCACAGCTTGGGATTTCAGCCCTAATAATAAATCTTAAAACTTAAGATAAACAATGGGTCCCTATCGGAATTTATTCACTTGCCCACAGTGCATATGGGCACCGTGCATCTGGAACATCTAATATGTGGGGCAGAACTCTGAAGTCCATCTTTGATAGTCCTGACTCATGGTGCGTATGCGCACTGTGCACAGCTGAAAATGATTCGAGCCCTACCAGTGGAAGATTCAAGAACTTTTTTTTTTTGGGGGAGGGGAGGGGGGGCGCGGGTGAAAATTGGTAGTTGGATGAAGCGGGGGCCAAATTGGTAGTTGGATGGATTCTGTGACCCAAGATTTCCATGTGAGTTTTGAGGGCGGGTCCAAAGTTTTCATGTGGGTTTTGGAGGTGGACATAAGATAGATTAGCAAAATTTGAATATAAAAACTTAATTAGTAATTTTGCATCACAAAAAAGCAAGAAAAGTAAAATTTAAATAAAGTATTTATAATAATATTAAAATATAGAAAATGCCTCATTTAGGATTGTCGCTTTAGGCCTCAAATTATCTCGAGACGGCCCTGAACTTCACAGTCTACCTCCCCGTTTGCTTTAATATATATAACTAGCAACAAAGCCCCGAGCACGGGCCAAAATCAAAGATATGTTAAAATTTAGGAGTTTTTAAATGTAATTAATGAAAAATAAATCTAAGAAGTATGTTATAAAGAATAAATGAATGGAGTTAAATTCTGGGGGATTAATATATTTATTTTTATAAAATAAAATCCACAAAAATAGAAAGAAAAATCATATGCTAAAGGATTTGGATAAAAAAAACCTAACAAATTAATAAAAATAAGCTCTTGCCCTCCTAGAAAAAGAATAATGTATAAAAAAAGCCTCAATAAAACCCACAAAATGTTGTCATAATCTTTTTGAAAAATAAAATCCACAAAATTCAAACGAATAAGAAAACCAAATAAAATACATAATAATTTGATTTGCATGTCTTGGAAAATAAAAAAAACTAATAAAATCCACAAACATGATTTGTGTGCTTCATTTTTTTTTTTTTTTTTGTAAGTATTTATTTTTTTGTCATAATCTGTCATTCCATGAGCCCCATAAATGTTCCGCTTGAATGAGAAAATGTAGCAAGAGATCCATCCTTATTTCATGATAGCCATAAGATGAGAGAAATCATGTCGAATAATGAAATAAGTTAGTCAAGATTGTTGTGAATGCGGTGGTTAGTAGGTGTTAGGGGTTAAACTCAAATCGCGATTTCTAACCACCGCATATTGTATTTAAGTACATTTCCTAATACAATAGCATATTGCATATATGCAAAGACTCTAGAAGAAAGACTCCATTATATTAAATATAATGAAGTATTGGATCCCTTGCGTTTCTTCCACATGGTATCCACCCAAAAACACATGGGCCCCACTTTTTGTTGATGTAAGCCATTCATTAAGAGTAGATATGGATTGTCCCGCGTAGATGATGAGTAAGCCTTGGAGATGATCACGTTCCTTATATGGATAAGATTAGAGTAATATGAAATTTTATGAATCCCTAAAATTTCTCTCTACTTCAAAATCTCTCTAAACCCTCCATTTTTTAGGAGATGATGGAGAGATTTTAGGAGATTTGAGAAGGCCACACTTGAAAGGCAAAGGCTCTTTCACTATTTTCTAAGTGATTTTTTTGAAAGGAGAATTATTGAGTTGCTGGGGTGGCACCCCTCACAGCCCACCTCTCCGTTTGCTTTAATATATATATATAATGAGGTGAAGGTTTCAAGTTTCAACCTCATCCTGTCATCTTAATTTAGCTGTTGCAAATATGACTTTTTCAAGCCATTGATGCACAGCCCATCTCTTAGTCCTAGATTAAATAGATAAGGAAGTCTAATCAGCTGATATTATTAGGTTAGGACCCATCAGTCAGCGGGTTATCCCAATATTCCAAATTAAAATCACCATCCCACCTATTTTACATGTAACCAAATTTCATTTTAATCCAAATCATTCCCACCATCAAATTGAAATTTAAAACTCATTATTAAAATAAAAAATAATAAATTCTAATCATATTTCTCCAAGTGATAAAGTCGAGGGTGAGCATAACTATGATTTAACTATAATTTAACATAAACGTACTGCATGTTGCAAAGTAATCTAGAGAGGTTAGGATTTCTTATCAGGCCCCTTCGATGTATTTAGAGGGATGTACTCGGGAATCTACGAACCATGCACGGGCGGACCCAGGTTCAAGTATTGAGGGTTGAAACCTCCACTCACACCTAAACAAGTTAAAAAAATTTAAAAAACCCTACAAATTCTCAAAATAATTAATTTTTTTTTTTTTTTACATTTGCCCCCGTTTTCCAATGTTTTTTTCTTTTTTTTTCTTACATAGAGCCCCCAAGTTGAGAATGACCCAAAATTTGATGTGTAGCCTTTTGGGAGAACTTTAAGATGATCTACCAGCTTTGATCTGAGAGTGATAACTCTGATGGTCTTCGTCGCTAGAAGGCTTGGTTTCATCACCAAAATACTAATGTTGGGTCAAACGATGTGAGAATGACTCATAATTTGTTGTAGAGCCTCTTGGGAGTATTTTAAGATCATTTGCAGGTTTTGATTGAAGAAATGATGTCTACGGCGTTGTTGTCGCTAGAAGGGCTGATCATGCTACGGGAAGAGTGCGACTTTTGCATTTTGGGCCAAATGGTATCAGGATAGCCTGAAATTTGATGTAGAACCTCCTAGTGGTACTTTTGAGACCAACTCATGTGTGCTCTATTTTAGGAAACAAGGTCTCCAGCACCATTATCTTTGGATGGTTCTGTTTAGCTACCGGAAGAGTAAAGTTAAGTCAAATGATGTTGGAATGGCCCAGAACTTAATGCGTGCACTCCTTAGGGCTATATTGGTGGATCATGAGTTATCCAGTTAATTTTGAGAATATTTGATGCATGAAGTAACCGTTGCCTATTTTGTCACGAGAGAAATCGTTGCACATGAAATGACGTTGAAACTTCCCAGAAATGGTGTGAAAGCTTTGAAGATCACACTTATGTGGCTTGATGTAGCTTCATGTGACTTTCTTGATGTTGAAGATGTGTGAAGATGCATAAGAGTCATTTTTTGTGACAACATGTAGACATCGATTATAAGATGATACAATTCGATCGTTCAAAGTCAAGGGGGATAAAAATCCCAATCCCAGGTTAATAATTGCATTACCCGTATGAAACACCACTGCCTAGGCTAATGAGGGAGTGGGGTCATGGATATCCTGTCATTTACTCAGTGCATCATTCATTATTGGATATTTCCTTACCTCACTTCATCCCGGCCAAAGGTGGACTGTACATTGTACGTTATCCGACAATCCGAAAGGGTATCTTGGCTTAGAACATCCATCGCTAGTGGTCCATCAATTGGTCTTCATTATTGGGTGCCTAGAGTACCAAGTCTAACCAAATAGGTGGCCACTACTAAGGAGTGTTCTGAGCCAACATACCTTTACAAATTGTCGGACAACATACGATGTACAATCTGCATCGTACCGGGACGAAGTGAGGTAAAACGATATCCAATGAAGAATGATGCACCAAGGGAAATGATAGGATATCAAAGACCTCACCTCCTCCTTAGATCAAGTAGTAAAGCGTTGTATTAGGCCGACAATGACTGACCTAGCATTGGATCGTTTGTCTTCCTTGACTATTGAATGATTGAAATTGATTTATATCGCCTCGGTATTGATGTCCACAAACCTCGTGCATGTTCTAACATTATAATGATTTTATTGTCGGGATGATAGCGAGAAGCTCAATTGATTGAATATCAGATTCCCATTGATTGTCATTGGTATTGACCGATGTGATGAGACTAGGTGACCTTGATTGTAAAGGCTTACAGATGACTACTATTGTTGGAATTGAAAACGATTGAATTCATTCATTAGAGTGACTGAACGATTGATGGAAAAGTAGTTCCTCTCATGATTGTTGAATTTTGTTCACACAGGATAAACCCAGCCCTCACTGATTTTCTTAAGATTCTTGTGTCAGGCACGATTCATCCGTTAACGTCAAACATAGAGGGGTACCTCCGTGGGATTACTGAAAAATAATAAATGGATTGGGTTACGACTCCAGATCGTATTTGGTTATAATTGTTTCAGGTGGCACCTCGATGGAGTGATTATCCCGGGTTCAACCCCAACGTATTATCCTGGACTAACCATCGAATGTGTTTTTCTAGGTAGAACGCCTAATGTATTGATTGAACGAGTTATTTGTCCATTGTTTATTCTCTATCACACTCAGTTCGAAAATGGGAGGGTACCGTAGTGAGAATATCCCATAGTGTATTGGCATATGTGGACTGCCCATATTGTTAGTGTATTGATCGAAGCCCCAAGCGCAAGGCTACAATTGTAGTAATAACAGGTGAAACAGGGTCGATTCACGAAGAGTAATTAATCATGCGAAACCTGTCTTATTGGAAATTTAGTACTAACATAATAAAATCTATACAAATAAATCTCTACGAAACTGAAATTGAAATTTAATTACATATAAATCCAAATTAAAAATTACAATCCCAAATAAAAATCCTAATTTAAAGACTAAAAAAAAAAAAAAAGACATCAAACCACCAATTGTATAAAAGCAAATAAATCATGCATTAAAATAAAAATCAAGTAATAACATTATTCAGAAATAAGGATAAAAAGAATTCTAAATATTCTTATTATATGAAATTATAACATTATATTGGAAAAATTAATAAAAGACTACAAAAACACCGGACCAAGTGCATGCTTTCACCACCCACAAACACGAGATGCCAATCCAAGGCGGGACACCTTGACCTTAGGAATTGCGTTTTTTAGATTAAAACGAACCAATAAACTAGAATTCCCCAACATTAATCAAAACTAGAAAAAGAAATATTTCCTTACCCTAGATGAATACATCAAGAAAATAGAACTTGCGCATAATCCCATCTCCAAGTCTTCAATCCTTCACCAAGGGAGAACTAGATGGCTAGTTGAAGGTGGAACGACGGCGGCGTAAGGGAAGGTCTTGGATGAAGTAGTGATGGAAGGATGGAGAACGGAGAAAAAATAATGGAAAAGGGGAAGAGGAGTTGCAGGCCGTGCAATGGAGAATGGTGGGGGATGATGGACGTCCAGCCCCTTTTTAGGTCTTTTTATAATTTTTTTTAGGGTTTGTTGCAAGGTTTTGGTTCGGTAAGGATTATTAGTGTGGGGTCCAAGTTGGATTAGGATTAGGAGGGTCTTGAGAGAAATTCTAGGGGTTAGGCCACAATCCTAGTGAAAATATGATTCTTCTTATCTCATGCAACTTCCTCTCCTAGGCCCCACTTTGAAGAAAAAAACTTTCAAATCTGAATTTTTCAGATTTATTTCAAACTTTGAAACCATGTGAGCAGCCCCTTCTTGGACGTGTGATTGCTTAATGGAGAGGTGTTGACGTGTGAGTTTTCTTTGGATAATGCTTGCTTGCAAAAATTCAAATCTTGAAGCCCTTTAGGAGTTAGTTTCTCTCATGAAATCTCTTTGGTGTGCTCTTCCTTAAAAAGTTGAAACTCCTTTCGTAGCTCCCAATTCCTCCACTTGGGCCCACTTCTCTTCCAAATAAATTTCAAATCTGAAAATCAGATTTGATGTGGAATTTTCGAATGCATGTGGATCCCACTTGGGCTGTGTGAATCTTGAAACAATTATATGCATGGACGTGTAAGTGCTTGGGATGCATGCAAAGTGTTGGGCGTATAGCTTGGTTTATCCTCTTGCAACACTTCAAACTTTGGGAACCTTCTTGATTTGAAATTCAAATTCTTTAGGAAAATTGGCCATCCATCATGACATGTAAGCAACATTTGTTCGAGAGTAGATAGGAAACCTCATTACATGGCCCACAAATCTGGAAATTACCTTCAAGAGAATAAATCTGAATTTTTACATATGAGAGCGAACCCTACCATGGAATCCACATCCAAGGAAGGTGGGTCCCCAAAGCGGGTCTTTCTTCAATCCTCCTTTTCTTTGATATTTCTCTTCTTGCGAGCCCCATGAATTTAAGTTTCCTACAAAAATAAATAAAAATATCAAAGAATAATCTATTCGTATAAGAAAGGAATGATGCAAGATGCAGGTCCAATTCACACTAAATAAATGCATAAAATGTCACCATTTTATCAAATTTTTTTTTACTTAATTAATTCAATGGTGTAAAGAAAGTTCATCATTTCATGTGTGAATAAAAAGTTATGAGAAATTTGTGACTTTCAATGCCAAGAAATAGAGAACTTCATGACTTTATTTGAAAATGCGATTTTTCGATAAATTTTGACTCCAACTCAGACTTTGATGCCCACAAACCTAAAATCATGATTTTTTACTAAATGTTGCATAATTTGATTATTAAGTCCTTAATTACTTTAAAATGATGATGAAACTATGCATTTTTAAGAACTTATCATGTATTGGGATAGGACATTGTCTTTCATTGTTTACCGTATATTGATATTCAAACTTTATGCTTGGACTCTTATTATTGGACTTAACATCATCACATTGTCTTTACATCGATTTGATATTGCATAACTGTGTTAATATATTTACCGGCCAACATTAATATAAAAAGTTGAAGGGGTCATGTTAGGCGGCAAGAAAAGAGGTGGGACCCTTTACTTTACTTTTGGGCTATTTGTTTGGGGTGTTAATTAACCATAATTCGTGAAAATTCTCTCCCCTATGAAATGGAAGCAATCAAAAATGTCAACAGGGATTTGTTCTCTCATTTTATTTTCCACAAAAACTTGGTGATTTCCTATGTATCGAAGTCAAAGCCACCCACGTGTCACATGGGATGGCTCCCGAAGTAGGAAGACAACAGACGTCCCGTAAAGGCCGGGGATTAATTTAGTTTTTAATCATGAGAAGTTTGCTCTAGTGTGTCAAATCAAAAATGAAATAAGGAAGAACAAAAGAAATTCTAGATAAAATGGTCAAATCAAAGTTTAGATTTTTTTATTTTTTTTTATAATTCAAGGTTTCCAGCCCTTTGAGTTAGAATAATCTCTACGGGCACAGGAAAGAAAGCCTGGTAAAATTCCCCTGTAGTCCCAGTATAGTAGTGCAGTTACAAACCCACAACCTCCAAGTGCAAACTACGGTCCTAGGCCAACTGAACTACCCCTCGGAATTATTAAATTAAAGTTGAGATCATCATGTTGAGCAGCAAGAGAAAATGTGGGTCCCTTTCCTTTACTTTTGGGCTATTTGTTTGGGGTGTTTACCATATATAATTCGTGAAAATTCTCTCTCCCCATCAAATGGAAGCAATAAAAAATGTAAACTCTTGGATAGCAGCACCATGCTAAATGGGTCCCACTTGGATAGGAGCAGCACCAGGTGGGATGAGACGTACAGATACCTCCTGTCATACAGGTGGTGAAGGTTTCAAGTTTCAACCTCATCCAGTCATCTTAATTTAGCTGGGGAAAATGTGACTTTTCAAGCCATTAATGCACGGGCCATCTCCTAGCCCTAGATTAAATAGATGAGAAAGTTTAATCAGCTGTTATTATTAGGTTAGGACCCACCAATTGGGTTTATCCCAATCCAAATTAAAATCACCATCCCACCTCCAAATCATTCCCACTATCAGATTGAAATTTAAAACTTGTGATTAAAATGAAAAATTATATATTCTAATCATAATTTTACCATGTGATAAATCCGAGGGTGAGCATAACTCTTATTTAACTAAAATTTAATATAAACACACTGCATGCTGCAAACTAATATGGAGAGGTTTGGATTTCTGAATTGGGCCCCTTTGATGTATTTATAGGGATGTACTTGGGAATCTATGAACAATGCAGTGGCGGACCTAGGTTCAAGCATTGGGGCTGAAGCCCCTGCTCATACTTGAAAAAAGTTCAAATGTTTTAAAGCCCCCCTTTAAATTCTAAAACTAATATATATATATATATATATGTTACATTTATTCCTTTTTCCAATATTTCTTTTACATAGAGTCCCCACCAAGTTGAATTTATGGGTCTACCCCTGGAGCCATGAGACATCGCCACAGAGAATCTGGATATCTTATGTATCCCCAACAAATTGGTGAGCCTTATAAAAGGTATTTCAAAATCTCAATAAGGGGGTGTGTGTGTGAGAGAGAGAAGAAAATATAAGCCAAATCATATGTAAAACAAGAGTCCAGATATCCTATTTCCACGAAACATGAAAATACTGTTTCAACCTATCTCGAACACCACCAGTTATACAAAATGTGATGTTAGCTTATTGAACACTCTCAATTGCTTTATTAGAATAAAAAAAGAGATGATATTTTGAATAGGTGGTGCTCAAAATAGGCCAAACACGTAATACATATCATAAGTAACTTTAAAAGACACTTGACATGCACCACAAAAACATTATCGACAAATACGTAGCAGTGTACACATGGCAGGAAGACCACTTTATTTTAACTGCATTCAAGTCCTCGTAGACGTAGCAGTAGCATAGAACATCTTATTCTATGAGATTACAATCTTCCAATCTTATTTTAATAATATATGGATTGAAAGCTAAACAGAATAGGTGGGGGATCTCACGGGCAAAAGACCACCTTGTAGTTAGCACCAGTAGGACATGTAAAGGTGCTAGTATTATCATCCTTAGGGTAACTATATGCATCTGGGCATCTGTCCTTGAAGAACTTTGAGAAATTGGTAGGCCCACAGCTCCCAGAATTGCAACAATACTCATCAGTTTTAAAAACAGTGCATGGGTTGTTGCACCCATCAGTTGCCTTCAGCTCTGCAGGGCACTCCCCATTGATGTTTGCATTGCATGTAATCCCCCTGGTGCACCCTCCTGAGGTGGGGCTGAACTCCATGGGGACGTTGAACCCATCCACAAGTGATATATCGAAGAAGTCCAGGTCGGAAAATTGTTTCAGCGCGTATTCGGCCAAGGTATTCGGCGGTTGCCCATACGCCTGGCATTCGAGCAGGCCACCGCAGTCACCGGTCTTGCAGCTTCCCCGGCCATTGCCGTCGAAGGTGCAACCGGTGCGGCCCCAAATACGGGCACCAGTGGTGCCTGGGTTCGCTGAAATGGTCCATGTCTGTTGTGGGTCGAGCTGCTTACCACCGCCAGGAACGGCTGCAGCCCAGACCGTGTAGGAGCATTGGTTGCGGATGTCGAAGGTGGCTGCATTGGTGATGGTGAAGAGAAGAGGAGAGAGGAGGAGGAGGAAGGAGAAGAGAGAGAGGGCAGGGACAATTGAGAGTGTCATGTTGGCTAACCAGGACAGGAAATGATAGATTTTCCTTCGTTTGGGGTTGGTTATTGTGGTATGGTGCGGGGTCTATTTATAGGGTGGGGTGAGGAGGTGGTGAGCTTTATGATCGTGTAGTCGATGATGTTGCGTATGCATCATGGCTGTGAAGACCTTGACTTCTGATCGTGACCAATTGAGATGGGCATTTGTCCAATTGGCTGAAAAGATCAAAGAAAATGGGCGGTTTGTAAGTTTCCGGTAAATCTGGGAACCTTAGATTTTCAGACTTTTCAGTTACTGTGGAACGAAAAAACAAATATTATAGTGATCTTGACCTATGACTTGGAGCTTAACTAAAGAGGATATATAAAGAGTACATTACAAAGCTTCAGCCTCTTAGAGTGCGTTTGGATGTGAGGTGAAGTGAGGTGAGGTGAGGTAAAGCCTCTATTATCCAGACAAGAAAAGACAATTGGTCATATCAAAAGTACATAATTTCAAAATTCCATCTATCTCTTTAAAAAAAAGTAAAAAAAACAACCTCCTTTATCTACTAAAAGACAAAAAAGCTCCACTTTTCTATACAAGAAGTCAAAAAAATTCCATATCAAACAACTAAAAACAAAACACCATCATAATACCTTATATTTTATTCTCTTTTGATTTGATGCTTCACCTCACCTCACTTCACCACACATCCAAACTCGCCCTTAGGGTAGAATACGAAAGAGAGAACGCGGGCACATTTGTATGTGAAAAATGGGTCCCGTGATTCTCACTGCAGGATTTTTTTTCCTCTCTCCTACGTTTTCTGAAATTGTAAAAAATGGAGGTAAAGGCAATTGAATTAAATAATAAAAGAATTTCACCATGTGAATGCATTATAAATAATTTTCCTCTGCTTTTCTCCATAACGTTGCTGTCCAAACTCCAAAGGTGCCGTTGGTGTCATGGCTCATGATAAGCCCAGATGTCCGAAGGGGGTTTAAATGCATTTGCGCCATTTAGTCGAAAATTAACAGCCCTTTATTTTGTGCTTTTGTTGCCTAACAAAGCATTAGTAACCATAGTACTATGAGGGAAAACTTGTGAATTCATTTTCCACGGAAACTGAGAACATAAGACTTGTTTTCTACTTTTCAGCTCCTACTTTAATTTAGTGCATATTTAAATACTTTATTGAAGAAATAATGTAAAAGTTAATGGCAAGTGAATAGAAAAATAATGATTATGTAAAGGAAAAATGGTATAGTAATCACATTATTTGCGTTTTATGAAGTAAAATAATTTTGCCGATGATAAAGTAAAAGTTCTTTTATGCCGCTGACTTTACTTTCCCATTTATTGCGACCAACTAAATACAGATATAATGAATTATTTTATTTTTGGGTTATGTTCTCAAAAATTTTTTACTTAACTTCTTGGAAACCAAATATTATCTTAACGTGATAACAAAAATTTGATGGTGATCTTTTAACCTCTATGTGCATAAAATTGCTGAAAATAAAAGGTTCTATAGTTCTATGGTCTGAACTGGCGTTTACCATAATTCGTGAAAGTTCTCTCTCCTTATGAAATAATGGAAGCAATGAAAAATGTATAAAAGTTTGTTCTTTCTAAAAAGACATTTTTATTTTCCACAAAAAATGGTGTTCTACTATGTGTTGAAGTGAAAGCCACCCACGTGTCGCGTGGAGTTAAAAGGTGGGATGGCTTAAGAAGTAAGATGATGACCCCAGAAGTCTGAAGTCACATAAAGACTTGAGATTATTTTAGTTTTTAGTCATGATGAGATGAGAAGTTTGGTCTAGTGTATCAAAGATAATATGAGGAAGAAAAATAGAAATTCTAGATAACTCTCTGTTAGAATTCAGCGTTTGAAAACATAGTTAAATGAGAAACCAAGAATAGATAGAGATTATGGAAAGCGCAGGTTGGTGTGACTTAATGTTCATGCAAACGAACTTCTCGAAGATAAGTCCAAAAAAAGATTAAAAAAAGTCCACATGGGTGGCCCACCAATTAAGTTCCTTATTCGATCTTAGGATGTAATGGGTCAGGTTGCTGATGTGTACAGCTGGACGCGGAACTGGACCCAATTGCTTGAGTGGGATTTGGTTCCAAGTCCATTGGTTCCTGTGTTGTAGCTCCGAATATTACTCATGCAAGTTTTGATTTAACCTGACATTATTAGTAGATAGCATTAGTTGCGGATGTTATAAAATCCACCAATGGAATATCTTCCCCTAGATTCTTGTTCCAAGGGAATGAGTCTAGATTCTCTGTGAGTCGGTGAGGCTCCTGGCCGGGCCTATTTATGAAGAGGAAAATATTCATGTACAACTATCTCTCACAATATTACGGTGAGTGAATGACAACAAAGTGGGACCGATTTTATGATCCATCTAAACCATCCACACGCTGGGTCCCCCTAAATTACCCTAGCTCCAATGGATTTTAACTTATCTAAATGGATTGGTCCATTGGATTGAGAGTCAAATTCTTTTCTTTAATATAAGGTCGTTAAATTTATATCCCACAGATGAAGGGGTTAGAGGCTTGGGACTAACCCCTAATTTGATATATGGGCCCATTCAAGATGTCTCTTTTTATTCCCCCAAGTTCCATGATCAATGGGGCTCTAGGTGGGCTCTATCGCCCAACTAATTCAAAATGATTTTCCTTCTATTCTTTGTCCTTTGTCAAATTTCACTTCCATAATTTTTTTCTTTTTTATTTTGGAAGATAAGTGTATATATAATCCAAAAGTAATGTCCATGGTACAAATAATAAGGGCAGCTACTAAACACTTGTCCTCCCCATTCTGGATCACAACCGAAATGGAGCTAACATCGGCAGGCCCAAAATCCCACTAAACGGGAGAAGCCCACGGCCACAAAATCAGTGCCTAAAAAATAAAGGCCAAAAGAACCCACAACCCGAGTCAAGTGAAACAATTCTTTCTCTTTAAAGCTGAATATTAGTTGAAAAAATAAAAAAATAAAAAATAAAAAATAAAAAATAAAAAAAAAAAAAAAACCTCAACTTTGGCTTGAGGAAAAGCCTTCTTGAGGCCCATTTGTGAATGTGTCGCTTGAGTGTGTCTTTCTAAAAACACATATGTGCATTTTCAATAAAATGTGTCTCTGCTTGGGGCCCATTTGTGAATGTGTCTTTTTAAAAATACATATGTGTCTTTGCAATAAAATGTGTCTCAATGGCCCATTTGTGTGGAAGTAATACAATTTTAAGGGATGCCTTCCAACTCTATAAATAAAGGTGATTTTCAAAGTTTCTATTTAGTATTCAAAATGAGCAGAAAGGCATCATTTTTTATAAATTAAGGTGAAATTATTTCTCTATAAAGCTGGATTTTGGTTGGAAAAAAAAATCAATTTTGGCCTTAGGAGAAGCCACGTCAGCTTGGGCCTCATTTGTGAATGTGTCTCTTGAATGTGCTATTCTAAAAACACATATGTGCCTTTTCAATAAAATCTGTCCCTTCTTGGGACTCATTTGTAAATGTGTCTTTTCAATAAAATGTGTATCTTGGGCACAGCCCATTTGTGTGGATGTGGTCCAATTCTAAGGGATGCATTCCAACTCTATAAGTAAAGGGGATTTTCAAACTTTTTTTATAGCATTCAACATGAGCAGAAATGCATCATTTTTTTTTTATATAAAATTAAGGTGATTTGCAAGTTTTTTATATCAGAAGCACATTGTCTAAGAGTATTTTCTTCTCATTTAATTTTTACTTTGGTTTGAAGGGCAATTCAATATTTTTGAGTTCTCTTTAATTTTGTGTGTGCCTTTTGGGTTATTGAATAAAATTAGTATTTGAAGTGGGCTAAAGTAACTTTTGGTGTTGTTATTTATTTTAGATATTAGTTTTAACTTATAAATCAATTTATGCAGGACTTAACCGTGCATCCCACATGGCTTTCTCATTTTTATTGAGTATTAATCGAATGATTTTACCCTTTTTTTCTGAGTTGATAATTAATTTAAACATTAATATTTATAAACTATTTCATTTGGATGATATTTAACCCTACATTATAGGGTCTTTCATGCTAGTTAAAATAAAAAAGTGATAAAATCCTTTATATGATCAGCAGCCCAACCCCAAATATTGGCTTCTCTGTCATTATGATTGCAAATCTAGTGATTGATCAAATTCAAAATAAAAGCAAGCTCTCTTGCTTTGTGTGTCCGTTTCCTTGGAGACTTGCTAGGATCAAGGAGAGTTTGTAATCACAGTCCTGTTAGCTTTGATCTGAGATCTCTGAGGGTCTTTGTCGCCAAAAGGCTTGGTTTCATCTCCAAAAGACTAATGTTGGGTCAAACGATTGGAGAATGGCCTAGAATTTGTCGTAGAACCTCTTGGGAGTATTTTAAGATCATCTGTATGTTTTGATTGAAGAAATGATGTCTACAGCGCTATTGTCGCCAAAAGAGCTGATCATGCTACGATAAGAGCGTGACTTTTGCATTTTAGGCCAAATGGTGTCAGGATAGACTGAGATTTGATGTAGGGCCTCCTACTGGTATTTTAAGACCAACCGTGTACTCTATTTTGGGAAACAAGGTCTCCTGCACCGTTATCGGTGGAAGGTCCTATTTAACTACCAGAAGAGTGAAGTTAGGTCAAATGATGTTGGAATGGCCCAGAACTTAATGTGTACACTCCTCATAGATGTATTGGAGGATCTTGAGCTATTCAAGTAATTTCGAGAATATTTGATGCATAAAGTAACTGTTGCCTATTTTGTCGCGAGAGAAATCGTCGCACATGAAATGACGTTGAAACTTATAAGAAATGGAGTGAAAGATTTGAAGGTCACACTTATGTGGCTTGATGTAGCTTCATGTGAATTTCTTGATGTTGAAAATGTGTGAAGATGCATAAGAGACATTTTTTGTGTCAACATGTAGACATCGATTACAAGATGATACAATTCAATCTTTGATAGTCAAGGGAGATAAAAATCCCAATCCCAAGATCAACAGTTGCATTCCCCATACGAACCACTACTACCCAGTCTCAGGAAGGCGTGGGGTCATGGGTATCCTGTCATTTCCCTAGTGCATCATTCATTATTGGATATCTTCTTACCTCACTTCATCCAGGCCCAAGGTGGGTCGTACATTGTATGTTGTCCGACAATCCGCAAGGGTATGTTGGCTCAGAACATCCATCGCTAGTGGTCCATCAATTGGTCTTCATTATAGGGTTCCTAGGCTACCAAGTCTAACGAAATAGGTGGCCACTACTGATGGGTCTTCTGAGGCCAACATACCCTTACAAATTGTCAGACAAGATACGATGTACAATCTACATTAGACTGGGACAAAGTGAGGTAAGACGATATCCAAAAACGAATGATGCACTAAGGGAAATGACATGATATCAAAGACCCCACTTGGACAATGACGGACCTAGGATGGGATCGTTTCTCTTCCTTGGCTATTGAATGAATGAAACTGATTTACATCATCTTGGTATTGATTGAATATTGAATCCCCATTGATTATCATCGGTATTGACCGACGTGATGCGGCTAAGTGACCTTGATTGTAAAGGCATACGGATGACTACTATTATTGAAATTGAAAAATGATTGAATTGATTGATTGGAGTGACTGAACAATTGATGGAAAAGTAGTTCCCCTCATGATTGTTGAATTTTGTTCACGCATGATAAACCCAGCCCTCACTGATTGTCTTAAAATTCTTGTATCAGGCACCATTCATCCGTTAACGTCAAACATAGAGGGGCATCTTTGTGGGAGTACTGTTAAATGATAAATGGATTGGATTACGGCTCCAGGTCGGTATTTGGTTATTGGCACCTTGATGGAGTGATTATCCGAGGTTAAACCCCAATGTATTATCCCGGACTAACCATCCGATGAATTTTTCTATGTTGAACGCTCGATTTATTGATTGAACGAGTTATTTGTATATTGTTTATCCTCTACCACACTCAGTTCGAAAATGGGAGGGTAGTGAGAATATACCATGGTGTATTGGCATATGTGAACCGCCTATATTGTTAGTGTATTGGGATAGGACATTGTCTTTTATTGTTCATTGGATATTGATATTCGAGCTTTATGCTTAGACTCTTATCACTGGACTTAACATGATCACATTGTCTTTACATCGCTTTGATATTGCATATCCGTGTTGATATGTTTACTTGCGGGTTATTCGTGGTCTGATAATGCTATACTTAGTGCATAGGTACCGATCCCTCTATTTTCAGGAGGAGGGCGGGTCGCTTCAAGCAGATTAGCCTGATGGCAATCACGAGTGGTTTGCCAATGACATAATCTGAGTCTTCATGTCCAGCACACAAGTGCCTTCACATCTTTCGAATAGTATTTTGTAGTTATTCCTTTATTGACCCAAGTTTTTGTAGTGGGCATGTAACTAAATCACTTTCGTTTATCTTTTGCTAAACTTTAACTTTATTAATCTAATGATGTGCTTACTCTGCAATGTTATTCGTACCTTCTATTTATGAGGAAGCTTCTGTTATGTTTTACGGTTGACCGAGGAAATGCTTATACCTCACCGCGGACGTCGATCCTGTGGGACCGCGATTATGGCCCACATTATGTGGTTTGTTTAGAGAAATCTTAATTGACCCCTAACCTCACACATAATTCTTGTGCAAATCAACGGGGGCATGACATCTTGCAATATGGACATGCGCACACGTGGGGAGAGAGAGAGAGAGAGACTAAAACGCTCCATATATGTAACATAAACATAAATGGTAGGAGCACCACTTCCTTTTATTTTATTTGTATTGGGCCCCTCATATTAGCATAGAGTATCTAAGTTCTAATTCCCCATCCTATTCAGTACAGTTGAGAATAGAAGTACATGTAATTGATATAGAGAATAGGAGAGAGAGGCCTGATGGCCAGAACATTACCTTGCAGTTGGTACCAGTAGGATGTAAACAAGTTTGTGGGATCATCTTGAGGGTAACTGAAGATATTTGTCCTTGAAACACTTAGACAAAGGAGTAGGCCCACAACTCCCAGAATTGCAACAATACTCATTGGCATTATTAACAATGCAGGGGTTGTTGCACCCATCATCTGCCTTAAGCTCTACAGGACACTGACCCTTGATATCAGCAGTGCACCTTATATGCACCTACCTTAGGTGGGGGTGAACTCCATGGGAATGCTGACAGCATCTACAAGGGAAGGTCAACGTATTGCTTCAACGCTTAATCAACCAAGTTGTTAGGTGCCTGGTTATATATTTGGCGCTCAAGCAGGCCCTCACAGTCGCCGGTCTTGCAACTTCCGTGGCCATTGGTGTCGAAGGTGCAACCGGTGCGCCCCTAGATGTGGGCCTTCTCTATGCCTGGGTTGGCGATGATGGACCACAAACATTCCGAAACGATTTTTGACACTTCACAACTAAATGGAGAGTCCTAATATGAATCATTGATTTCAAAACTTTCGGATCTGAAAACGATTGCGCGAGAATTGAGATTCGAGGAATGGAGCCCTTTGCCAAGGATTTGGGCACACAAGCAGTGGCGCCCAAGTGCACTATTCTTTCTTTTTTCCTTTTTAGCAATATATTTGCGTCGTCTTTTAATTCTTTTCATGCGATTCAAAATGTATAATTTCAGATCTGAGGGTCCTAATATCAACTTGTATGAGAATGAATTCAAATATAAGAAAATAAAATGCACGCAAAACGAAAATAGGGGCTGAAGCCCTACTCCAGAGACTTGTTCTCACAAGTATATGCACCCAAGTGCTTTTATGCACTTTTCTTTCTAAGATTCGGATTTTTCCAATGAAATTGATATCGATGCAAGATCTATTCTAATCACGAGTCGGGGATGATGAAAATAATGCAGATCTACAAACTACGAATGATCTTAAGCATGTTACTAATGATGGATGATAGCTAGATGTCAGATCTACTATAAGAATACTACTATTAATGCATATCTATGACGTATGCATGATCCTAAGCATATTTCTAACTACTAATGGTGATGGATATTAATTGAAAAGACTAGATCTAAAAATACCAGTTTGGATTACATCTTTCAAGTCTTAAATCGAAGTTCTCACACAAATCCATGACCTTCGGAAGTTTTCTCCATTGCTAATCTTGAAAAACCAGAATGCTCCCTCTCCTCCTTTCTTCTAGATCTAAAGCTCTTTCTATGGTGGCTGCTCTTTTTCTCTCCTTTTACTTCTACTTTTCTCTCTTCTTTTTTTTTGGTAGCCTTCTTTACAAATGGGTTAAGAGATTAGTAAATGAGGGTTTTGGGTGTGCAAAAGGGATTAGGGTTGCTGTTTACACGAGTTTTTAGAAGCTTCACGCGTCCCTAGGCGAATTAGGGTTTTTGGTGTACTTAGGCGCCAAGTGTGTTTCATGAGTTGGGTGCACGCCAGCTGCACCCAGGTCCTCTTTTAGAGTTAAATGGATCTTGGGTTTGGGTTCGAATTGTTTCTTGGCTGAGGTCGGGTCGGAACTATGAAAAGTAAAGAAGGACAAACCTAAGTACGCACTCAAGTGCATTTCTAAGGCGACTGGGGTCCTCGGCTCACAAGTACAATTTACCGCGAGGCCTCTAGGATAATTTTTCGGCGGTCATATCTTTTTATCCGTCGGTCGGATCTGGATGTCCTACATATTGTAGGAAAGCTCTTCAAATGTAGAATCTATTAGTCCATGTATAACACTGATCAAATGTAGGGAAAAGAGAGGGATTTTGAATCAACGATTCTAACCTCATAATTTGCGCTAGTCATACGATACTTAGGCAAGCTAAGTGAAAACTTCCCTGGGAGTTGGCCTGAGCATGTCTCAAATGGTATGGAATACATATAATAAGTGTCGTGGTCGGCTATTTGTTTGGGGTGTTAGCGGGGAAAGGGATTCTATTTGTAACATGGATATGGGGAGGTGACGTGGTTCTTCATTTGAGAGTCTAGTATGCGTTTTTAGACTTTGCAACTTAACTGGGCCACTTGACTTGGACTTTAACTAAAGAGGATAAAGAGTACCTTTCAAAACCTTCAACCTCTTAAAGTAGAATACGAAAGAGGAAGAAGGTGGGGCACGTTTGTGCATGTGGAAAATCGATCCCGTGATTTTCGCTGCAAAATCTTTTTCCCTATCTCCCATGGAAAAAAAAATGAAGCTAATATTTTTACTTCTTCTCAAGGAAATTAAGGCAATTACATTAAACCATAAAAAGAATTTCACAGCGTAAATGCATTATACTTTTCCCCGCATTTTCTACATGACGTCGTTGCACAAAGGGACCTTGGTGTCATGGCTCATGATACGCCCAAATGCCTGATAGGTGCTTACATACAATTGCAACTTTTAGCTGAAAATCAACAGCATTTTATTTTGTGCTTTCATTGCCTCACTAAAAATTAGTAACCATAGTATTACCAGGGGAAAACTTGTGAATTCGTTTTCTACGGAAACTGGGAACGTAGGACTTATTTTCTACTTTTCAAATCCTACATTTAGTGCATATTTGAATAATTTATTGAAAAACTAATGTAAAAGTTCATGGCAAGTCAATATAAAATTAATGACTATGTAAAGGAAAAGTGGTATAGTAATTACATTAATTTTGTTTTATGAAGTAAAATATATTTTCTGATGATAAAGTAAAAGTAATTTTTTAGCTGACTTTACTTCTCCATTTATTGTGACCAATTAAATAGAAAAAAAATAATTTTTTTTTATTGTTGGAATAAGTTTCTACATATTTTACTTTACCTCTTGAAAACCAAACACTACGTTAACATGATAAAAAGATTTTCATGGTGATGTTTTTCCCTCTATGTGCAAAAAATTGCTAAAATAAAAAGTTGTGTAGTTACTTCTATGGTCTGAACTGGCATTTACCATAATTCGTGAAAATTCTCTCTCCATATGAAATGGAAGCAATGAAAATTGTCAACACGGAACTATGAAAATTTGTTCTTTCTCATTTTATTTTCCACAAAAAATTGGTGATTTCCTAGGTGTCCAAGTCAAAGCCACCCACGAGTGATATGGAACAAAAGGTGGGATGGGTTCAAGTAAGCCATCCTCTGAGCACATGGAATGACTCTCTCCCTTTCTACCAGTGGCAAGGAATCACATGCGGCCGACGCCATCCTCACAGGGTCGTGGCCATGAATCTGACTGGGCTTCAGTTGGTAGGTCCTTTGTCGCCTTTCATAGCGAACCTTACATTCCTTTGTGTAATCGAGCTTAGCCACAACGAGCTCCATGGCCAAATCCCCCACGAATTTGGTCGTTTGTTCAGGCTCAGAGGCCTCATTCTTAGCAATAACTCAATGACATGAGAAATTCCAGCCAATCTGACCCACTGTTGGAGACTCAGAGGTGTCGATTTTAGTTTCAACAAGCTCACCGGCAAGATTCCTGTTGAGCTAGGATCTTTATCAAGGCTCAAAGTGCTCGACATTGAATCAAACAATCTCACAGGAAGCATCCCCACTTCGCTTGGGAACCTTTCATCTCTCACCTATTTCTCTGGTGGAATTCACCATTTGAAAAGATAGAGATTATGGAAGTGTCGCTTAATGTCCATGCAAACTAACGTCTCGAAGATAAGTCCCAAAAAAAGAACAAAAAATTCTACTTGGGTGGCCCACCAATTCCATTATTTAGTCGCTCTGAGGCTGAAATGGGTCAGGTTCATGATATGTGTACATCTGGTCCCAGAACTGGACCCAATTGCCTGACTGTGATTTAGGTCCGTGTTTGGCTCCTGGGACACATGAAGGGATGCTTATCAAAGTACTCAGGTCCATTGGGTCCTCTGTCGTTGCTTCAAATATTACTGATGTCATTCTAGACCTGACCTTATTAGTACCTAGCACTAGTTGTGGCTGTTATAAAATTCATGAATGGAATATCTTCCCCCATATTCTTGTTCCATGGGATTGAGTCTATAGATTGTTGTTGCATCTATCTTTCACTGTATTAGGGTGATGAAAATCATAGTGGGGCCGACTTTATAATCCATCCGAATCATCCACAAATATGGGACCCCTTTAATTGCACTCAATTCAATAAGTTATCACTAATCTGAATGGATTGGACTGTCGGATCGAGGGTTGGATTCTTTTCTTCAATATAAGGTCATTAAATTTATGGGTCAAATATAAATGGGTTAGAGGTATGTGATTGACCTCTAATTTAATATATGGGCCCATCCAAAATATCTCTTTTCATCCCCAGATCACAAAATTAGCAGAGCTCTAAGTAGGTCCTATGAAGTTTGTCCCTCACCATATGGTGAGAGATGGATGCACATGAATATCCCCAACCAATTCAAAATAACTTTCCTTCTATTTTTTTTTTTTTATTTGTCTTATTTCACTTTCATTAACGGTCATGTGCTCAATTCACCCTTGGATCGCAGCATCACTTTAAATGGCGACGACACGACTTCAGTGGGTCCCACCCGGATGGGAGCAGCACCAGGCGGGATGAGACGTACAGATTCCTCTTGTTGTATAGGAGGTGAAGGTTTCAAGTTTCAACCGCATCCAGCCATCTTAATCTAGCTGCTGCAAATGTGACTTTTCAAGCCATTGATGCACAGCCCATCTCCTAGTCCTAGATTAAATAAATGAGGAAGTCTAATCGGCTGTTGTTATTAGGTTAGGACCCACCAATTGGGTTTATCCCAATCCAAATTAAAATCACCATCCCACCATCAGATTGAAATTTAAAACTTGTGAATAAAATGAAAAATGATATATTCCAATCATGTTTTTCCAAGTGATAAATCGGAGGGTGAGCTTAACTCTGATTTAACTAAAATTTAATATAAACATACTGCATGCTGCAAAGTAATATAGAGTGGTTTGGATTTCTAAATTAGGTCCCTTTGATGTATTTACAGGGTTCTACTTGGGAATCTATGAACCACGCAGGGGCGGTCCCAGGTTCTAGCATTGGGGCTGAAGCCCCCACTCATATCTGAAAAAAATTCAAATGTTTTAAAACCGCCCTTTAAATTCTAAAACTAATATATATATATATATATATATATATATTACATTTATTCCTTTTCCCAACATTCATTTACATAGATCCCCACTAAGTTTAATTTCATGGGTCCACCCCCGGAGCCATGAGACATGCCCACAGAGAATCTGGATATCTTATGGATTCCCATCAAATTGGTGAGCCTTATAAAAGGTATTTCAAATTTTCAATAGGGATTTGTGTGAGGGAAGAAAATATAAGTTAAATCATATATAAAACAAGAGTCCGAATCTCCAGTTCGTTGAAACAGGAAAAATACTGTTTCGGCCTATCTCGAGCACCACTAGTAGAAAATGTGATTTTAGCTAATTAAACACTCTCAATTGCTTTTTTAAAATGAAAAAACAAAGATGGCATCTTCTAGAGGTGGCTCCCGAGATAGGCCCATTTCCTTATCGGGACACATAAAACAAATCACATCTAACTTACGTGAAGTCCTTGACTTCTGATGGTGCCCAATTGAGATGGGCATTTGTCCAATTGGGTGAAAAGAGTAGAGAAAATGGGCTGTTTATGAGCTTCCAGGAAATCAGAAAATTGGCACATTTACAGACTTTTCAATTACTGTGGAACGAAAAAGTAAATACTATAGTTTTCTTGAACGAAGATTTATTGGGTTTGAATTAGTCATAGGCCAAGGATATTTAACTACGGCTCCGAAATAGGAAGAGAATATATTAAATAAATAAATAATTCATAACTTCCGTGAGCGAGCCCATGAATGATTGGAATTGAGCAAAGGGCCACTGATCACATCAATTACCAATGACCCTCTCGGATTTAGCCTGTGATCAACCTGAAGGCTTAAGGGTACTTCTAATGCGAAATTCAAACCCCATCTAAACCAAATGGGCCTTATTTTCCTCACCGGATTTTAACCATGAGTAGGCTCCAAATTTTTCTGAACTCAAGAGCATAGGTACCGAGCCACTCTATTTAGAAGAGGAGGGGCTGCTCTTGGCAGATTAGCCTTATGGCAATCACGAGTGGTGTGTGAACAACATAATCTAAGTCGTCACGTCCGGCTCAAAAGTGCCTCCACATCTTTTGGACAGTATTTTCTAGTTATTCCTTTGTTAGCCCAGGTTTTTGCAGGGGCCGTGTAGCTAAATCACTTTTGTTTGTCTTTTGTTAAACTTTGACTTTATTAATTTAATGATGTGCTTACTACAATGTCATTCGTACATTCTCTTTATAAGGAACCTTCTGTTATGTTTTGCAGTTGACGGAGTAAATATTTATACTCACCACGGACTTCAATCATGTGGGACCGTAACTTGGGCCACATTATTTGGTTTGATAAGAAAAACTTTTATTTGCACCTAACCTCACACATAATCCCTATGCAAATCAGCAGAGGCGAGACATCTTGCAATATGGCCGACATGAGAGAGAGAGACACTAAAACGCTCCATATATATATATATATATATATATATATATATATATATATAGAGAGAGAGAGAGAGAGAGAGAGAGATATAAAACATAAACATAAATGGCAGAGCACCATTTTATTTTATTTTATTTGTATTGGGGTCCTCATATCAGCATAGAACATCTAAGTTCTAACTTTCCATCTTATTGAGTGCAGTTTAGAATAGAAGTACATATGATAGACAGAGAATAGGACAGACAAACCTCATGGGCAAAAGATAACCTTATAGTTATTACCAGTAGGACATGTGAACAAGCTTGTGGGATCATCCTTAGGGTAACTGTAAGCATCTGGGCATCTGTCCTTGAAGAACTTAGACAAAGGAGTGGGCCCACAGCTACCAGAATTGCAACAATACTCATTAGTCTTATAAACAGTGCAGGGGTTGTTGCAACCATCATCTGCCTTAAGCTCTGCAGGACACTGACCCTTGATATCAGCAGTGCACCTCATAACCTTACACCCACCTGAGGTAGGGCTGAACTCCATGGGAATGTTGAAGCCATCTACAAGGGAAATATCAATCCAATCGAGGTCGGCGTATTGCTTCAGGGCGTATTCGGCCAGGGTGTTGGGTGCCTGACCATACTCTTGGCACTCGAGCAGGCCCTTGCAGTCGCCGGTCTTGCAACTTCCCCGGCCATTGGCATCAAAGGTGCAACCGGTGCGCCCCCAAATGCGGGCCTTCGCTATGCCCGGGTTGGCGGTGATGGACCATGACTGGCCCGGGTCGAGCCTCTTGCCCCCGCCTGGGACACCGGCAGCCCAGACAGTATAGGTGCATTGGTTGCGGATGTCGAAGGTGGCTGCATCGGTGGTAGTGAAGAGAAGAGGGAAGAGGAGGAAACAGAAGAGAGAGAGGGCAGGGACCATTGAGAGTGTCATGTTGGCTAACCAGGACAGGAAATGATAGATTTTCCTTCGTTTTGGGTTGGTTATTGTGGTATGGTGAGGGGTCTATTTATAGGGAGGGGTGAGGAGGTGGTGAGCTTTATGCTGGTGTAGTCCATGATGTTGCGTATGCATCATGGCTGTGAAGACCTTGACTTCTGATCGTGACCAACTGAGATGGGCATTTGTCCAATTGGCTGAAAAGATCAAAGAAAATGGGCGGTTTGTAAGTTTCCGGTAAATCTGGGAACCTTAGATTTACAGACTTTTCAGTTACTGTGGAACGAAAAAACAAATATTATAGTGATCTTGACCTATGACTTGGAGCTTAACTAAAGAGGATATAAAAAGAGTACCTTACAAAGCTTCAGCCTCTTAGGGTAGAATACGAAAGAGAGAACGTGGGCACATTTGTATGTGAAAAATGGGTCCCGTGATTCTCGCTGCAGGATTTTTTTCCTCTCTCCTACGTTTTCTGAAATTGTAAAAAATGGAGGTAAAAAGAAATTTCATTAAATAATAAAAGAATTTCACCATGTGAATGCATTATAAATAATTTTCCTCTGCTTTTCCACATAACGTTGCTGTCCAAACTCCAAAGGTGCCGTTGGTGTCATGGCTCATGATAAGCCCAGATGTCCGAAGGGGATTTAAATGCATTTGCGCCGTTTAGTCGAAAATTAACAGCCCTTTATTTTGTGTTTTTGTTGCCTAACAAAACATTAGTAACCATAGTACTATGAGGGAAAACTAGTGAATTCATTTTCCACGGAAACTGAGAACATAAGACTTGTTTTCTACTTTTCAGCTCCTACATTAATTTAGTGCATATTTGAATACTTTATTGAAGAAATAATGTAAAAGTTCGTGGCAAGTGAACAGAAAAATAATGATTTTGTAAAGGAAAAGTGGTATAGTAATCACATTATTTGCATTTTATGAAGTAAAATATTTTGGCCGATGATAAAGTAAAAGTTCTTTTTATGCCGCTGACTTTACTTTCCCATTTATTGCGACCAACTAAATACAGATAAAATGAAATATTTTATTTTTGGGGTATGTTCTCAAATCTTTTTTACTTTTCTTCTTGGAAACCAAACATTATCTTAACGTGATAGAAAAAAATTCATGGTGATCTTTTAACCTCTATGTGCATAAAATTGCTGAAAATGAAAGGTTTTATAGTTCTATGGTCTGAACTGGCGTTTACCATAATTCGTGAAAGTTCTATCTCCTTATGAAATAATGGAAGCAATGAAAAATGTATAAAAGTTTGTTCTTTCTAAAAATACATTTTTATTTTCCACAAAAAGTGGTGTTCTACTATGTGTTGAAGTGACAGCCACCCACGTGTCCGGTGGAGATAAAAGGTGGGATGGCTTAAGAAGTAAGATGATGACACCAGAAGTCTGAAGTCACATAAAGACTTGAGATTATTTTAGTTTTTAGTCATGATGAGATGAGAAGTTTGGTCTGGTGTATCGAAGATAATATGAGGAAGAAAAATAGAAATTCTAGATAACTCTCTGTTAGAATTCAGCGTTTGAAAACATTGTTAAATGAGAAACCAAGAATAGATAGAGATTATGGAAAGCGCAGGTTGGTGTGACTTAATGTTCATGCAAACGAACTTCTAGAAGATAAGTCCAAAACAAGATTAAACAAAGTCCACATGGGTGGCCCACCAATTAAGTTCCTTAGTCGATCTTAGGATGTAATGGGTCAGGTTGTTGCTGTGTACAGCTGGACGCAGAACTGGACCCAATTGCTTGAGTGGGATTTGGTCCCAGGTCCATTGGTTCCTGTGTTGTAACTCCAAATATTACTCATGCCAGTTTTGATTTAATCTGACATTATTAGTAGATAGCATTAGTTGCGGATGTTATAAAATCCACGAATGGAATATCTTCCCCTAGATTCTTGTTCCAAGGGAATGAGTATAGATTCTTTGTGAGTTGGTGAGGCTTCTGGCCGCGCCTATTTATGAAAAAGAAAATATTCATATACATCTATCTCTCACAATATTACGGTGAGTGAATGACAACAAAGTGGGACCGATTTTATGATCCATCTAAACCATCCACATGTTGGGTCCCCCTAAATTACACTAGTTCCAATGGATTTTAACTTATCTAAATGGATTGGTCCGTTGGATTGAGAGTCAAATTCTTTTCTTTAATATAAGGTCGTTAAATTTATATCCCACAGATGAAGGGGTTAGAGGCTTGGGACTAACCCCTAATTTGATATATGGGCCCATTCAAGATGTCTCTTTTTATCCCCCCAAGTTCCATGATCAATGGGGCTCTAGGTGGGCTCTATCGCCCAACTAATTCAAAATGATTTTCCTTCTATTCTTTGTCCTTTGTCAAATTTCACTTCCATAATTTTTTTCTTTTTTATTTTGGAAGATAAGTGTATATATAATCCAAAAGTAATGTCCATGGTACAAACAATAAGGGCAGCTACTAAACACTTGTCCTCCCCATTCTGGATCACAACCGAAATGGAGCTAACATCGGCAGGCCCAAAATCCCACTAAACGGGAGAAGCCCACGGCCACAAAATCAGTGCCTAAAAAATAAAGGCCAAAAGAACCCACAACCCGAGTCAAGTGAAACAATTCTTTCTCTTTAAAGCTGAATATTAGTTGAAAAAAAAAAAAAAAAAAACTCAACTTTGGCTTGAGGAAAAGCCTTCTTGAGGCCCATTTGTGAATGTGTCGCTTGAGTGTGTCTTTCTAAAAACACATATGTGCATTTTCAATAAAATGTGTCTCTGCTTGGGGCCCATTTGTGAATGTGTCCTTTTAAAAATACATATGTGCATTTGCAATAAAATGTGTCTCAATGGCCCATTTGTGTGGAAGTAATACAATTTTAAGGGATGCCTTCCAACTCTATAAATAAAGGTGATTTTCAAAGTTTCTATATAGTATTCAACATGAGCAGAAAGGCATCATTTTTTATAAATTAAGGTGAAATTATTTCTCTATAAAGCTGGATTTGGTTTGGAAAAAAAAATCAATTTTGGCCTTAGGAGAAGCCACGTCAGCTTGGGCCTCATTTGTGAATGTGTCTCTTGAATGTGCTATTCTAAAAACACATATGTGCCTTTTCAATAAAATCTGTCCCTTCTTGGGACTCATTTGTAAATGTGTCTTTTGAAAAATACATGTGTCTTTTCAATAAATGTGTATCTTGGGCACAGCCCATTTGTGTGGATGTGGTCCAATTCTATGGGATGCATTCCAACTCTATAAGTAAAGGGGATTTTCAAACTTTTTTTATAGCATTCAACATGAGCAGAAATGCATCATTTTTTTTTATATAAAATTAAGGTGATTTGCAAGTTTTTTATATCAGAAGCACATTGTCTAAGAGTATTTTCTTCTCATATAATTTTTACTTTGGTTTGAAGGGCAATTCAATATTTTTTAGTTCTCTTTAATTTTGTGTGTACCTTTTGGGTTATTGAATAAAATTAGTATTTGAAGTGGGCTAAAGTAACTTTTGGTGTGCCTTAACCTTATTGTTAATTGTTATTTATTTTAGATATTAGTTTTAACTTATAAATTAATTTATGCAGGACTTAACCGTGCATCCCACATGGCTTTCTCATTTTTATTGAGTATTAATCGAATGATTTTACCCTTTTTTTCTGAGTTGATAATTAATTTAAACATTAATATTTATAAACTATTTCATTTGGATGATATTTAACCCTACATTATAGGGTCTTTCATGCTAGTTAAAATAAAAAAGTGATAAAATCCTTTATATGATCAGCAGCCCAACCCCAAATATTGGCTTCTCTGTCATTATGATTGCAAATCTAGTGATTGATCAAATTCAAAATAAAAGCAAGCTCTCTTGCTTTGAGTGTCCGTTTCCTTGGAGACTTGCTAGGATCAAGGAGAGTTTGTAATCACAGTCCTGTTAGCTCTGATCTGAGATCTCTGAGGGTCTTTGTCGCCAAAAGGCTTGGTTTCATCGCCAGAAGACTAATGTTGGGTCAAACGATTGGAGAATAGCCTAGAATCTGTCGTAGAACCTCTTGGGAGTATTTTAAGATCATCTGTATGTTTTGATTGAAGAAATGATGTCTACAGCACTATTGTCGCCAAAAGAGCTGATCATGCTACGATAAGAGCGTGACTTTTGCATTTTAGGCCAAATGGTGTCAGGATAGACTAAGATTTAATGTAGAGCCTCGTACTGGTATTTTAAGACCAATCGTGTACTCTATTTTGGGAAACAAGGTCTCCTGCACCATTATCGGTGGAAGGTCCTATTTAACTACCAGAAGAGTGAAGTTAGGTCAAATGATGTTGGAATGGCCCAGAACTTAATGTGTACACTCCTCATAGATGTATTGGAGGATCTTGTGTTATTCAGGTAATTTCGAGAATATTTGATGCATAAAGTAACTGTTGCCTATTTTGTCGCGAGAGAAATCGTCGCACATGAAATGACGTTGAAACTTATAAGAAATGGTGTGAAAGATTTGAAGGTCACACTTATGTGGCTTGATGTAGCTTCATGTGAATTTCTTGATGTTGAAAATGTGTGAAGATGCATAAGAGACATTTTTTGTGTCAACATGTAGACATCGATTACAAGATGATACAATTCAATCTTTGATAGTCAAGGGAGATAAAAATCCCAATCCCAAGATCAATAGTTGCATTCCCCATACGAACCACCACTACCCAGTCTCAGGAAGGCGTGGGGTCATGGGTATCCTGTCATTTCCCTAGTGCATCATTCATTATTGGATATCTTCTTACCTCACTTCATCCAGGCCCAAGGTGGGTCGTACATTGTATGTTGTCCGACAATCCACAAGGGTATGTTGGCTCAGAACATCCATCGCTAGTGGTCCATCAATTGGTCTTCATTATAGGGTGCCTAGGGTACCAAGTCTAACGAAATAGGTGGCCACTACTGATGGGTGTTCTGAGGCCAACATACCCTTACAAATTGTCAGACAAGATACGATGTACAATCTACATTAGACTGGGACAAAGTGAGGAAAGACGATATCCAAAAACGAATGATGCACTAAGGGAAATGACATGATATCAAAGACCCCACTTGGACAATGACGGACCTAGGATGGGATCGTTTCTCTTCCTTGGCTATTGAATGAATGAAAATGATTTACATCATCTTGGTATTGATTGAATATTGAATCCCCATTGATTATCATCGGTATTGACCGACGTGATGCGGTTAAGTGACCTTGATTGTAAAGGCTTACGGATGACTACTATTATTGAAATTGAAAATGATTGAATTGATTGATTGGAGTGACTGAACAATTGATGGAAAAGTAGTTCCCCTCATGATTGTTGAATTTTGTTCACGCAGGATAAACCCAGCCCTCACTGATTGTCTTAAAATTCTTGTATCAGGCACCATTCATCCGTTAACGTCAAACATAGAGGGGCATCTTTGTGGGAGTACTGTTAAATGATAAATGGATTGGATTACGGCTCCAGGTCGGTATTTGGTTATTGGCACCTTGATGGAGTGATTATCCGAGGTTAAACCCCAATGTATTATCCCGGACTAACCATCCGATGAATTTTTCTATGTTGAACGCTCGATTTATTGATTGAACGAGTTATTTGTATATTGTTTATCCTCTACCACACTCAGTTCGAAAATGGGAGGGTAGTGAGAATATACCATGGTGTATTGGCATATGTGGACCGCCTATATTGTTAGTGTATTGGGATAGGACATTGTCTTTTATTGTTCATTGTATATTGATATTCGAGCTTTATGCTTAGACTCCTATCATTGGACTTAACATGATCACATTGTCTTTACATCGCTTTGATATTGCATATCCGTGTTGATATGTTTACTTGCGGGTTATTCGTGGTCTGATAATGCTATACTTAGTGCATAGGTACCGATCCCTCTATTTTCAGGAGGAGGGCGGGTCGCTTCAAGCAGATTAGCCTGATGGCAATCACGAGTGGTTTGCCAATGACATAATCCGAGTCTTCATGTCCAGCACACAAGTGCCTTCACATCTTTCGAATAGTATTTTGTAGTTATTCCTTTATTGACCCAAGTTTTTGTAGTGGGCATGTAACTAAATCACTTTCGTTTATCTTTTGCTAAACTTTAACTTTATTAATCTAATGATGTGCTTACTCTGCAATGTTGTTCGTACCTTCTATTTATGAGGAAGCTTCTGTTATGTTTTACGGTTGACCGAGGAAATGCTTATACCTCACCGTGGACGTCGATCCTGTGGGACCGCGATTATGGCCCACATTATGTGGTTTGTTTAGAGAAATCTTAATTGACCCCTAACCTCACACATAATTCTTGTGCAAATCAACGGGGGCATGACATCTTGCAATATGGACATGCGCACACGTGGGGAGAGAGAGAGAGAGAGAGAGAGAGAGAGACTAAAACGCTCCATATATGTAACATAAACATAAATGGTAGGAGCACCACTTCCTTTTATTTTATTTGTATTGGGCCCCTCATATTAGCATAGAGTATCTAAGTTCTAATTCCCCATCCTATTCAGTACAATTGAGAATAGAAGTGTCACGTCCCTCGAACCCGATTAAAGAAATAACCTGATCCGAGGAGTGAAATTTAGGACTAATTTAAAAATTTTGTCCTTTAGGCCCAAGGATCGTAAGTCCGCTGTGAGGATAATGTGTTTGAGCCTCAAATCATAAAACAATAGCGGAATTCATACATTGATATTAACAATGGATAATAAATCTCAATTAAATTTAACGTTGCAAGAAACAATTAAAGATAAACAGAAGATAAATTAATTACAACGAACATCCCAAAACTAAGATCATTAAATCAACGAAGTCAATGAAAGAAAGTTCCAACGATAATAATAATGAATTAATAAAATCTAATGAAGTGCCCATGTGAGTCTTTCATGTGCCTGATAGTGATGACGTTACTCTACGTCATCGGCACTCCACTCTCGTACCTCCTCTGCTGGTTGGAGATCTTCTGGAATCTCATCACCGGCCTGCTCCTCGTAGTAGTACTCACCTGAGGAGTCTGTACACCAAGGAACATAGTCAACGACATGTTGAGCAATAGATAAGCAAGATATAATTAAAACATAACATGCATCAAGTGAAAGAGTAATGACAGAACATAATCAAGTGAATACAAGGAACAAAACTAGGCATAAAGCATGAGTAAATAACCATCAGAATCAATATTAGGAAGATCTCCAACCAGTAGAGGAGGACATCAGAACCAATATGAGCTAAACGGCGACGACAAGACTTCAGTTGGTCCCACCTGGATGGGAGCAGCACCAGGTGGGATGAGACGTACAGAAACCTCTTGTTATATAAGAAGTGAAGGTATCAAGTTTCAACCTCATCCAGTCATCTTAATTTAGCTGTTGCAAATATGACTTTTCAAGCCATTGATGCACAGCCCATCTCCTAGTCCTAGATTAAATAGATGAGGAAGTTTAATCAGCTGTTATTATTAGGTTAGGACCCACCAATTGGGTTTATCCCAATCCAAATTAAAATCACCATCCCACCTCCAAATCATTCCCACTATCATATTAAAATTTAAAACTTGTGATTAAAATGAAAATTAATATATTCTAATCAAATTTTTCCATGTGATAAATTTGAGGGTGAGCAGAACTCTGATTTAACTAAAATTTAATATAAACGTACTGCATGCTGCAAAGTAATCTAGAGAGGTTTGGATTTCTGAACTAGGCCCCCTTGATGTATTTACAGGGATGTAGATTTATGAACCATGCAAGGGCAGACCTAGGATCAAGCATTGGGGGCTGAAGCTCCACTCATACATGAAGAAGTTAAAATGTTTTAAAAACCACCTGTAAATTCTAAAATTAATATATATTTTTTACATTTGTTCCTTTTTCTAATATCTCATTTATATAGAGCTCCAAGTTGAATTTCCTGGATATCTTATGGATCCCCAATAAATTGGTGAGCCTTATAAGAGGTATTTCAAATTCTCAATAGGGGTGTGTGTGAGAGAAAATTAAATATAGACCAAACAATACAGAATACAAATCATAAGTAACATTATTGGCATGCACCACAAAAACATTATCAACAAATACGTAGCAGCGTAAGTACACACTAGCATAATAACCCGTGCTTAGCACAGGTAAGCGTTTATGCATTAAAAATATCTATAAATTGTAGAAAGAAAAGAAAAGAAAAGAAAATAATAAAAGGTTATCATGAAAGCACCTGTTTATGTAATTTATGAGCTAATGGGATGAAAAGGAAAGAGAAAAGAGATGAATTGAAGAAGAAAGGGAATGGAGTTCTGGATAGAAGGGGAGTTATTACAGAGAAGAGAAAGAGAAGTGGAACTTTCAGAAGTGAATTAGCGGGAGTAGATGTGAGTGGTGGTTTCAAAGTAGTTGGAGATAAATGTGGAGAAAACCAAAAAGATTTTAGAAAAGAGTAATTTCCTTTCAAAATTGTAACCGATGGTCAAAATCCAAGATAAAACCTCTTAGCTTAATATAGTATAATGGCAGGAATACCACTTTATTTTAATTGCATTCAAGTCCTCGTAGCAGTAGCATAGAAGATCTTATTCTATGAGATTACAATCTTCCAATCTTATTTTAATAATATATGGATTGAAAGCTAAAAAGAATAGGTGGGGGGTCACAAGGGTAAAAGACCACCTTGTAATTAGCACCAGTAGGGCATGTAAAGGTGCTCGTGTTATCATCCTTAGGGTAACTATATGCATCTGGGCATCTGTCTTTGAAGAACTTTGAGAAATTGGTAGGCCCACAGCTCCTAGAATTGCAACAATACTCATCGGTTTTAAAAACAGTGCATGGGTTGTTGCACCCATCAGTTTGTAAGACCCCGCCCCGAGTTAATCAAGATTAACTCTAATTAATTGCGATTAATGCTAAATAATCGAGTCTAATTAGACTAATGATGGTTAATGACCCAACTCGATGAGATTAGTCTCAAGTGATCGAATTAAGCCTAATGAAATGATAATGATGGGTATTAAGTGAATTGAATGATTTTAGACTCAAACTAAGGAAACAAGACCTTTTTCGTAAATACGGATTTATACGTATTTTGTCAAATACGGAAACTCTTGATACCAACACGTGTATCTCGACGAGTACGTTAACTTTCATAATAGACTCGAAGTCATCCGACGAGTATTGACTCAAGTGAGCCTCCATTTGACTTGAATTGGAAATAAGAAAGAGAGAGTGGACTTAGTTGCAAAAAGGCCTTATAAGAGATGAGATGAGCTCTCTTGAGTCCATTCTATTTCATCCCATTGTAGAGAAACCCTAGGTTCTTTCTCTTCTTTCTCTTCCATTCTCCTTCATCAAAGGGAGAGTCTAGGAGTGATTTAGAGAGGGGTTTTGAGGAGTTCATCTTCAACTTCATCCTCCTCCTCAAGCCTTCTTCTTCATTGTTGAAGTGATAGAGCTTAGAAGGGAACTCAAGATCTTTTGTTTGGAACTACAAGTAAGTAATGGTTCTTCTCTTAGGATCTACAAGTTACATTGATTAGTGAGGAGAGATTTCTAGCACAAATAGCTTAAAGGTTGTGCATTTGCATGTTTTATGGATTTAGGGTTTGAGATTTGGGGGTTTTCTTCTCCAAAAACAAGCTAAACAAAGAGGACTTTGGTAGCTTATCTTCAAGAGAGGCAAGTATAAGCATTTGGTTGTATTTATTGTTAACTATTGTAGAAATACTTGGAATTTCCATGGATTTAGATTTTTGGTACATTTTATTGAGTTTGAGTTGTTTATGGATTGAATGGAATGATTAATGGATGATTAAATGTGTGGTTTATTGATGGATTGTGTATGAGGAGGGGAATAAAAGATTCCCATTTGATTTGTAGAGTTTTGAATGGATTAGAAGTAGAGAAAGATGAAGAAGAATCAGATTTCGGACTGATTTTTGGAAGGGTTTCGTCCCAGGTCCGATCGATCGGACCAGCAGGCTGATCGATCGGACAAGTCATTAACTGGACATGTTTTCAATCCGATCGATCGGACCAGTCACTAACTGGACGTGGTTTCAGTCCGATCGATCGGAGGGCTCATTTTGAGTCCGATTGAGATCGGCGATTAATTGTGCCGGTACCTTATTTATGATTAAGAATGGACTATAAATGAGTCCTAGAACTAAGTGTACCATAATTTAAGGACTATTAAGTATAGAAAATCGAGGGAAGAATGTTAGTAAAAATTTTTCCAATCGACCGGTAGTGAGTTTTGGATTTTTACGAAAGTTTGTAGCACTCCTTGTGAGTATAATGCTCCCTAAATTAGTTCGAGGACTAATCGTGGAGTAAAGTGAAATGATTGAGAATTAAGGATAATGAAGGAAGGACTTCATGGTTAACAAGTTGTGGTCTAAACTCCATGGATGTTAACCACGGGGACTATAATGCACACACTAAATATAAATGTGATGTTCATCAAGAATAACACGTGCATTTAGTACCGTTGGCGATATCTATATGGTGGTTTAGATCTAAGAAAGAATTAAATAGAATCATAATTGCCCAGCAATTCCTATTGTAACAATGTGTCCCAATCTAATGTGATTGGTATTATTATCCTTCTCTTCTCTTACTATGAAGAGAATCATTGAATTGAATTGAATTGAATTGAATCGAATCTAGGATTGGATCGTTCACTGAGGAATGTTGACCTTGGAGTCTGGCACTACCTAGCAATTGTACTAGAACTCTAAATGAGTTCAATAAATGAATAAATGAGACAAATGTCTAATCCTACTGCAGTAGATGGTATTTGGGGGCGTTCCGGAGCTCCGTGGTGATGCTAGTTGTCCCTGGCCCGGACACTAGTAAGTCCCACTAATTCCGATCATATCTATGGTATTGATCGATGCCTTCCATTGGAAGATGAATCCTTCCTTTGAGGGAAGATGGTAATGAAATGAGATGGAAAATGAATGCTATGGTAGTGTCCACCCAATGTATGACCACAAGTTTAGCTTTTATGTACACACGTCCCATTGTAGGGACTTCCCAGACTTATCTGGTATTGGAACTGTTATTAATAGATGGAACGAGTTTAATTATGGGTTAACATGCTATTGCAATATCTGTTTATACATTGTTGAACCGTCGTGTTCATTAGTGTTATTGATGACATTACAGGCCCGGTTGCCCTTGCCGGTGCAGCAGCGCCCCCGGCGGGAGCGGAGGAGACCGTTCCGGTTCCTCCAGGAGGTTTGATCGAATGGAATGGCCGAGGTACCGTTTGACACGGGTACCCGAGTGCGAGAAAGAATATTACATTTTGGAAATATTTTGTGGAGTCATTCTTTTGTATAATCATTTTGGGTTGTAATTAATGGTCATTGATGTAATTAATGGTCGTGGCACAATATTTTGGACATGCACCATTTGATGGACAAATGATGGATAGTACACATGTATAAGGAACATTATTTTGTATACATGTACATCTTAATTGCTATTGTCAAGTGAAATCGTTTCCGCAGGTTGTGAAATTAACAGGTTTGTTGAGATTGTTATCCCTTGTGGATTTCGTTTTAACTTCGGTTAACTCGGGATTTACGGGAGTAAGTATGGGATCACGGCTCGGGGTTACCGGATCTCGGGCCCGGGTCGTGACACAGTTGCCTTCAGCTCTGCAGGACACTCCCCATTGATGTTTGCATTGCATGTAATCCCCCTGGTGCACCCTCCTGAGGTGGGGCTGAACTCCATGGGGATGTTGAACCCATCCACAAGTGACATATCGAAGAAGTCCAGGTCTGAAAATTGTTTCAGCGCGTATTCGGCCAAGGTATTCGGTGGTTGCCCATACGCCTGGCATTCGAGCAGGCCACCGCAGTCACCGGTCTTGCAGCTTCCCCGGCCATTGCCGTCAAAGGTGCAACCGGTGCGGCCCCAAATACGGGCACCAGTTGTGCCTGGGTTCGCTGAAATGGTCCATGTCTGTTGTGGGTCGAGCTGCTTACCACCGCCAGGGACGGCTGCAGCCCAGATCGCGTAGGAGCATTGGTTGCGGATGTCGAAGGTCGCTGCATTGGTGATGGTGAAGAGAAGAGGGAGGAGGAGGAGAAGGAAGGAGAAGAGAGAGAGGGCAGGGACAATTGAGAGTGTCATGTTGGCTAACCAGGACTGGAAATGATAGATTTTCCTTCGTTTTGGGTTGGTTATTGTGGTATAGTGAGGGGGTCTATTTATAGAGAGGGGGTGAGGAGGTGGTGACGTTGGTGAGGAGGTGGTGACGTTGGTGCTGGTGTAGTCGATGATGCTGCGTATGAATATGGCTGTGAAGACCTTGACTTCTGATCGTGACCAATTGAGTGGGCATTTGTCCAATTGGCTGAAAAAATTAGAGAAAATGGGCGGTTGATAAGTTTCCAGCAAATCCGAAAATGTGCACCTTTAGATTTACAGACTTTCCACTTTCTTTGGACGAAAAAACAAATACTATAGTGATCGTGATCATGACGTATGATTTATTGGGTTTGAATGAGCCATGGACCAAGGATATTTAACTATGGCTCCCGAATAGGAAGAGAATATAATAAATAAATAAAAATATTCATTAAGTACCTGAGAGAGCCTCATGAATCATTGGAATTGAGCATAGGGCCACAGATCACATCAATTCCCAATGACCCGCTCCGATTTAGCCTGTGATCAACCTGCAGGTCGAATGGTATTTCAAAGACAAGTCCACTTTTAAGAACGCCTTCTTGCCCAAATGGTAATGAGCGTCAGTTCTTATTTGGGGTTTGAACCCCGGATACGTCACCTCTTTTTGTTAGTGCAGACTCCTTCCTCACTTGTGTGGGCCTTTTTTCCACTTGTGCGGGCCTCCTTCACAATTGAATGGGCTTTCTTTTATATGCGTGCTCTTTCTTTGGTCCCAACCCCCTTGACTGTGATGAAATAAAGGGGCATTTAGCGCCAAGTCCCTCAAACAGTACGTTTCATAACCTGTGGTCCAAGTCATTTTCTGTTACGTCCCCAAAAAATACAATCACGGGATAACGTAAAAAATAAAAATAAAAATTCATTCTCATATGTTTAATAAAACACAAGCTCCCAAATATGGACCCACAAAATTTCGAAACATGATGAGTCATAATAAAATATTTGCGGAAGCATTTAAATCAATTGGTATCAATATCCAAAATTAAACCAACACATAACTACTGAATATTACGGTTTAATGTTTCCAAAATAACTTAAATAAAAAAACTAACTAAGTTTATGTTCATTATTAAGAATTGTTACTAAAATAGTTTCTACGATAAAAGCCACTCCCGTGCGGTCTCAACGGCTTAGTAGCCATATTCGGGTCTCCACTCAGGTTCGTCAACTGGTTCAAACGCTTGAAACGTTTGACCATTCTCCGTCTGCACAGTAGCGTAGGGGTCGGTACCTACGCACCAATAAACAAAATAAACAGCAAGTACAAAAGCATAATTCATAAATAAAACACAAGGTCAATGTGAGTCAAGACAAGTGATGATCATAAGAGATTAACAATACGATAATGACGAAAAGAACGTATAACCTAAATCCAATTTACACAAATAGAGCAATACAATAATCACACAGAAGCAATGCCACTATTTTGGGTGGTCAGCCCTAACTATAAAGCGGGAAAACTCGTTCGAAGGCCGGCGGTCATAAACAAGTTCGTAATCGAAATCGTAGGCCGAATAAATCGGTTCAAAATTCGGATATGACAGTATCCGTACACATCGGTGATCAGCCATCTAAATACAACTGCAGTCATTCGATATTACCTAATCAATATACATATATATACATATCATAGTATAATAGACCTAATGATTTGTAAAGCACTGACACAAAATCCTAAGTCAAAGTGAAGGGCTTGCTGTACAATAATCCATAATCGAATACCGATCAAATTATTCGAATAAACAACTACAATATCTCAATCGATTGCCACGTCACCTCACGGTCCACATCCAATCAACACAGGGTATGCAACTAATAGACAAACATCATGTATGCAAACCCGAAGGTCAAGGAATAATCACAAGCCAATCCTAAGGTCAAACATAAGGCCTCATGCCTGACAACCACAAGAATCTCTAATAGATAAAGGATCAACGCACCCCTTCTCAATCAATGATGCATAGACCCAATTAAGGGTTTTCCAATAAAGATGGGTTGATCTCGAATCCACTAGGATTTCCTTGAGGTCATACGAAGTACTAAACCCCACGTTGATAAGATACCATGTGCCCGGACGGTATCTACTTGGTCTAAAGATCCACTTAATAACATACAAAAATATAATTTTAACATATTAAAACCAAAGATACAGTTTTAAAATTTAATTTGCAATATAATAAAAAGAAATAACAATCCTTAATTTATAGTTTTTAGAAAAGCTGAGGACCCCATCCAAAGCATTTTCCACCCTCAAAATAAGTCAAAGGGTCTCATTTGAGTTCATTAAAAACTATAGAACCCTTTTTTCCAAATTCTAAAAACTAATGGGGCCAAATGTTAAAAGTCATTAGTCATGTGTTGACCAGGGTTTAAAATAACGGTCGTTACCATTACATAACGGCCGTTATATAACGGTAACGGCCGTTAACTTGCCGATATTTGGTATATAACGGCCCCGATACGATATCAGGGGAAATATCGCCAAAATATCGGCCTGTAACGGCCGTTATATCGCTGACACTGTTTTTTTTTTTAAACACGTTCTGCTGTGTTTTTTCTTCACTTTGCTGAGTGTGGTTTCCTTCTTCTTTCTCCCTTTTCATTCTTCTTCTTCATGAGAGCTTCCTAAGCATACTTGAGGGCTTTTACAACTTCTAATGCATGGAAAAGCTTAAATCTTAGCTACTTGTGGGTGGATTTATTTGTGGGGAAAGCTAATCAAACTCAAGAGACCTCTTTGGTAAGCTTTTTTTTTTTTTTTTTTTTTTTTGGAGTTCTTTTCAAGACTCAACATCAAAATAACTTAGAGATGGTTGAAATGTTTAGATCTACACTTTTAGAGCAAAAAAATTCAAGTTTTAACACTTTTTGTAATATTTATTATTTTTTTATTATTTTAATCCGAATTATTTTAGGTTTTTTTTTTTTTTTTTAAAGATTGTGTAATACACTAATACATGGACCAAAGGCTTTATATTGAGTTAGATATGATGTTACTCACTAATTTTTCCCTAGATCTAGTGTTTTAAGGTGTAGATCTAGATTTTTTTTATTTAAAAAATTTGGGGCATTTCTTGATATCATTTACATTTTTTTAAATTAGTGTTCAAATGCATTAATAATGTGTTAGTTTAAAATAGATCTACACTTTTGAAACAAAAAAGTGTGAGTATTAGCACTTTTTGTAGTATTTTTTATTTTTTCATTATTTAAATCCGAATTATTATAGGTTTTTTTTTTTTTTTTAAGATTGTGTAATACACTAATACATGAACCAAACTACCAAAGGCTTTATATTGAGTTAGATATGATGTTACTCACTAGTTTTTCCCCAGATCTAGTGTTTTAAGGTGATAATATCGAGCCAGGCCGCCACTCGTTCTGGCATTAGGCACATGCACTAACTCTATTAGTATTTATTGCTTGCTTGTAGACTTTAAATGTTTAACACTATTAGTTTGCCCAAAATTATGGTTGCATTATGTCAATTTTATGATATTTCAGCTTATTTCAGTATATAAATTGATACAGCAATGATACAGGATATTATAACTTGAGGGGACCGTTATTTTGCTTTAAAGTGTGCACTAATGGAAAAAAAAAACATTATTTTCTATCATTTTATAATATTCTGGATTTTTTGGATATTTTTTCGGATTTTTTTGGGGTCAAATAAAAATTCGCTCCGCAATGGGCCGCGATGACCGTGAACTGCGATAACCGCGAGCTGCGACACGATAACAGCGATTTTAAACCTTGGTGTTGACCCAGCAGAACTCCTCTCATCGCCCCGCCCCCCCCCCCCCCCCCCCCCCAATTACCATTCTCTCCCGATCCCCACATCCACATGTCATTATCTCTTCCACACGCAAAATTCCACACTTTTGCATACACTCACAGGCCACCAAATCCCTTCACCTCTTCTTTTTATTTCCAACATCATGTACAGAACCTATGCATACAGAACCCGTTTAATATTTTCAACGTTTCACACCTACAGCAGCCGGGTAGGACTGGATGGTGGGCCCCGCAAATCAAAATAGCATGACGGGTCTAATATCTAAGGTCGCTCGGTCAAACACAATAATGTGAACAGACCAGATTTGATTATGTCTCCCCACGGGCCCCACGTCAAGATTAAATGCAAATAAAATATCTTTAAGGTGACTCGTGCCCCAAAATCTAGAACCAATAGATAGTGGCCATATATGCAAGGTCTCATCACAAAAAGAGAAAATCAAACCTTAGGGCATAAAATGGGTTTCTACATGCATCCACAAACGAATCAAAGAAGAACACCCGCATTAAATCGACAAATTATAGTTAGGTACTTGCCTGTTTTCCGCGGTTGAGGGAGTCGGTCTAGAATTCCTATTGCCAAAGCCCAAAGTGCTAATCCAAAGAGAAGTTAGAAGAGAGAGAGTTGTGTGTGAAAATAAAAGAGTGTAGTGGTGTATAAATAAGGAATAGGAATAGGAGTTGTAATCTAACTTAAATTGTAAATATGATAGAGTTTTGGTTCTAAAAAAAATAGGAGTTTGGATTAGAGAAGGATTATACCACTAAACTGGGCCTGAGTTAACTATGGGTAAGACACTTATCCAACAAGCCTAACTCACCTAACCTAAGCCTATCGTGGTCCCCACTTAGATTAATTACATATTTAACTAAAATATAATCAATTATATAATAATAATAATAATAAAATAAATAATATATAAATAAGATAACCAAAACGTCACATTTTCTCATAAAGGTAGCAGTCTCCTTTTAACATTAAATGAGTCAAAAAGACAAAAATGCCCTCTCTTTATATACTCTATACGTTACCAAACACGCTCCGCTTTAATATATCCTATCATACACTCTGAAATCCAAGCAAAATAAAGATTCTAAAAGCGAAGATGAAGGAACCTACAGAAAAAAGAAAAATCAGCTCATTGGTGACCTCAAGCAACCGAATCCTTTTTACTTAAAACTTTATTGAGTTTGACATAAGTTTATCTAAGTTTTGGTTTGAATTTATCTGAGCTTGATATGAAATTATTTGACTTTGACATGTATTTATCTAAGCTTTATGTGAAGTTATCTTAGTCTATGATCAATTAAACAAGACTTTAAATGAATTTATCTATGTATTACATGATTTTTCTGAGTTTGATTTCAATTTAACTATGTTTGTTATCAATTAAACAAGATTTTAAATGAAGTTATGTGACTTTGAAACGATTTTCTCTAAGTTTTTATTGACTTTATCAGAGTTTCTTATGATATAATGAGTTTGGAATGAAATTAACTGGGTTTCACATGATTTTATTTGACTTTAAAATGTATTCAAATTGGTTTTAAATGAGTTTTTTTTAGTTTGTTGTGAATTTATCTAAGTTTTGTATGTGTTATTTGACTTTGGCATAATGTTATCTGACTTTGGCGATGTTATATGCAATTGTTATGAATTTTTCTAAGTTTGTTATGAATTTATTTGTTTTTTCTTTGAATTAATCTAAGTTTGATACGAATTAAGTGAATTTATCTGAATTTGCTGTGAATTTATTAAACTTTGATGGGAACTTATCTAACTTTCGCATGAGTTTATATGAATTTATCTGTGTTTAAATCATAGCCAGTTTGAAAACAAGTGTTTTGTATGTGTTATCTGACTTTGGCATAATGTTATTTGACTTTGGCATGATGTTATCTATGTTTGGTATGAATTTCTCTAAGTTTGATATGAATTTATTTGTTTTTGCATTGAATTAATCTGAGTTTGATGCGAATTAAGTGAATTTATCTGAGTTTGCTGTGAATTTATCTAACTTTAATGGGAACTTATCTAACTTTGGCGTGAGTTTATATGAATTTATCTGTGTTGACACCAAAAATGTCACTTTGCCTCTTCAACATCAAGAAAGCTGCATGGAGTCGCAACCTGCCATAAATAGGCAATGCAATTTCTCCAAAAATTCAAATCTTGTCAGAATCAAACAAAAACTGCAAGATCCTTCAAGATAGCCAAGAGAAGAGTACACATGAAGTTTCGGGCCATTTCGACAACATTTGGCCTAACTTCACTTCTCCGACAGCTAAACGGGAGCTCCCGGCGGCGACATCATCGGAGACGTCAAAACTTCGATCAAAGCCTACAGATGACTCCAGCATGTCTCAAAAGGGCTCTATGCCAAATTTCAAGTCAAACCGACAACGTTTGACCCTCCATCAATGCTCGAGCAGCAAAATCAAGCCTCCCGGCGGCGGGAACCACCGAAGCCTTCGCTCATCAAACCAAGTGCATGAGTGGCTTCAACATGCTTCTAAAAGGCTGCACGTCAAATTTCAGGTCATTCTGACAACGTTTGACCAGGTTTCGATGCTCCGAGAGAAAATCAAGCCTACCGGCGGCGGAGCAACCCGGGACCATGACATCCAAAACGGAGCCCATGGAACGTCTCAAAATGACTCCAATAGGCTCCCCGTCAAATTTCAGGTCAATCGGACATCGTTTGACCACATATCAAAGCTCGGCATTTTCCCCGCAGCAAAATCAAGTGAAGCATCGACGGGACCCCAAACGGCTTCAAAACTCAAACAAAAGCCTATGGTTGGTCTTATTTATTGCTCAGGAGGCTTCACCTCAAATTTCAGGTCATTCCGACATCGTTTGACCAAGTTTCAGCTTCTGGCGGAAAATCAGCAGCTCTACGCGACAAAGTCTTCGGCTTTCCCGGAAAATTGGAAACTTTGCACTCTAAAAATGCAAGGATTCTCATCAAGTTTTCTACAGGGAAATCAAGCCAATAAATGAGAAGAAATGTCAAGAAAAATACAGAAGAAAACGGCGACGAAAAAGACCTCAAAACGACCGCAAAACGGGCTCCGAAGGGGAAAAATCCCCCAGGGTCGCAGACCCTCGCAGGCCCCTGCGACCATGGCCCATGGTCGCCGGCGACCATGGAGGTCCGGGTCACCGGATTTTCCGCCGGTGACCCGTTTTTTCCGTCTTTTTTCGCGTTTCGCGCACTTTGGCCCCTGTGGTTTCCTGAAAATGTGATTTTTAGTGCTTGAAATTGACTCATATCCTCCGACATCCGTCAAAATCACGGGTCAACCTCCAAAAGCATAAAATCATCATTGATCGCTCCAAGATCGCCAACCGGTCGACCAAGAAAGTGCACTTTCTGTCCGACCGATCGTGAAATCGACAAGACAGATGTCACCGGCCCACTCTTAGCTATCAATGTCTGAAGTTACATGTTCATCCGATGTCGATCAGCATGTAGATCCATCGATGATCATCGCCAGAAGAATTCCAGAAGACACGGCACGGCCCGCGACTCTTCGACTGCTCGGCGACCAATTAATGTGGTTAATTGACTAACTTTATTATGGTCATTAATTCATTTCTTTGGACGGCCCAATCAGAAGCAAGCATTTGGGAGTTACAAGTCAATTGATTCATGGCATTTAAACCATGAAACTCCTCCCATTATGGTAATTAAGGTGATTAAAAGCCCTTAATCTCCATCGGCCAATCAGATTCAAGGAAAAAGGAGTTACAAAATCAAGAAATAAATCTTGTAACTCCTCCCATTAAAGCCATTAAGGCTCATAAACCCTCCTAAATGGCTACCAAAAGCCTATAAATAGGAGAGCATTCCATTGAAATCGAAAATCGGAAAAAAGAGGAGAAAATCAGAAGATCAGAAAAAAAGGGATCAGAAAGAAATCTGAGAGAAAGAAAAAGAGAGAAAAACTCTGCTGAAGTTCCGCACCGGCCACCACTACAAGGTGACAAAAGTCCCTTGGGGGGGCACCACCCCCAAGGTCCTTGCCTTCTCCTGCTGCCTCCAATGGCTTAGACGTGGCTTTTCAGCCCGTCTACTTAGCTTTTTATTGGACATAGGACCTTCTCTTGGTCTTTGTCCTCTAAAAACCTGAGGTTATAGCCAAGCCAAGCGAATCAAGAGCATCTTCTGTTCTCATCTGCATGGATGATGGCGAAGCCCATACATGGCTTGCGACCGTCAATCTAAACGAGTCCCCCGCAATCTCCTGAAAAGTTAGATCTTCCTTTTCTTGCTTTTCATTGTAGTTTGTATTTTTCTAAAAGAGACAAAAATCACAACTCTTGTCTTTCATTATTGATGAGAATTGTAAATCGGCTATAAACGCCAAAATCGGCTATAAATGCCAAACAAAATCGCCTTTCACGGCAAACCAAGAAAATGTCTCTTTTCTTAAATATTTGTGCAATGGAAAACTTGAAAGAAGTTGATTTCCTTTTTACTTGCGAAGGTTGATCTCCGGATTACCACTTGCAATTCCAAGTAAAATAGAAAATCTGGCACACCCACATAAAAGAAATGTTGATGCACGCTTCAGGGCCCGCCAGGGCGCGAAAGGGCCGGACCCGACGGACTCCCACGTTCCGCCGACCCCGGTAGCCGCCCCACGGCGCCTCGGAGCGCGTTCCATCAAGCTGGCACACCCGGTGGGACTCGTTCATTTGAGAACACGGTGCTTGGAAATGAAATATTTGCATATCATACTTTTTGCTCTATGCTTATACTTCTTTTCCGGATTCCTTGGCTACTTCCTAGCTGGTAGCCTATGTTGGATTTTGCATCCTAAAAAAAAAAAAAAAAACATGAGATGGGATTTTTTGGAAATTTCTATTTCTTTGAGTTTGTTTCCATTCTTTCTCTTTTCAAAAAAAAAAAAAAATCAGTTTTCTTAGTTTGAATTCAAAATTGAGAAACTTTGATCCTATCCTATCGTTCTTTGGTGCTTGCAGAAATGTTGAGCCCGTTCGACTAAGGTTTTGGACCATCGTTTCTCTTCGATGAGTTCATTAGAGATTTCAAAAAAAAAAAATAAAAAAAAATCAGTTTTCTTAGTTTGGATTCAAAATTGAGAAACCTTGATCCTATCCTATCGTTCTTTGGTGCTTGCAGAAATGTTGAGCCCGTTCGACTAAGGTTTTGGACCATCGTTTCTCTTCGATGAGTTCATTAGAGATTTCAAAAAAAAAATATTAAAAAAAAAAATCAGTTTTCTTAGTTTGAATTCAAAATTGAGAAACTTTGATCCTATCCTATCGTTCTTTGGTGCTTGCAGAAATGTTGAGCCCGTTCGACTAAGGTTTTGGACCATCGTTTCTCTTCGATGAGTTCATTAGAGATTTCAAAAAAAAAAAAATATTAAAAAAAATAAAATAAAAAAAAATTAGTTTTCTTAGTTTGGATTCAGAATTGAGAAACTTTGTTCCTATCCTATCGTTCTTTGGTGCTTGCAGAAATGTTGAGCCCGTTCGACTAAGGTTTTGGGCCATCGTTTCTCTTCGATGAGTCTATTTGGGATTTTTATAAAAAAAAAGGGGACATAGACCACTAAGGTTAAACCAATTGCGTTCTTTAATCACGATTAATTCAAGAAAAGCCTTGTTCAGAGTGTGGAGACAGCTTGACTGTTCTAGGCAAGGGTCCTCCAAACGGGTTCATTAAGTAATCCTACCCTTACCTGGGGGCAATTCTATCAATTGAGGTTTCATAAGACCGGGTTAGGAGGCCTATGTGTACTCTCTCGTCTTTAAATCTTAAAAAATTAAAAAAAAATAAAAATAAAAAAAAAGATTTTCAAAAAAAAATCTTAAAAAAAAAAAAAAAAACAAAAAATTTTCAAAAAAAAATAAAATAAAAAAAATATTTAAAAAAAAAATAAAAAAAAATAAAAAAAATAAAATAAAAATAAAATAAAAAAAATCATTTCAAAAAAAAAAATCTCCAAAAACTCGTCACTTTTTGGATTCAGATTCGAGAAATTGTGGTCTCTTCCCTTCTGAGTACTGGCGCTCGCGGAAATCGTTGAGCCCGTATTTGAATCGGAATGTCACCTGCTCTCTTTGACGAATCCATTTCTGACATTTCAAAACAAAGAATCCCATCTCATGGATGCGATCTCCAACATTTGTGCATAGCAATACTGGTACGCCCTTTCAGGGTCTACTGTATCTGTGACCGGCACATTTGTAACTCCTACCTTATATTCTTCTTATCTCGAGCAAGCCCTGCTTCTCGATAAGTCGAATTTAGGTTTACAATTGCTTCTAGCAGTCACTGGAACGCTCATTCTGGGCTCACCATACTTGCTGTCAGAACAATTGTACCATCTATGGCTTTTTGCCTTCTTCATGTCGCTTGGGTCATATCCCTTGAGCGATTTGAAAAGACAACCATAGAAATTCCCATTTATGATCATTACATTCTTGTGATTACTAATGGATGTGGTCTTGTTTCAGAACTTTTTCGAAACTAACAATGGCAGCCTTAACCATTATCTTCGATGAGAACAAGCACCAACTCATGCTTCAACAGAAGCAAACCGAGCGCACTTACAAGCGCCCCGCCAGCTGCCGAAGCGTCAACTCCCTCGGCAACTCTCTGAACTCCGGGTCGACCTCGACTCCCCGGACCATCGTCTTCGGGACACTGGGACCATTCCCACTTCCCGAAGAACAAACTGCGCCTGCCAAAAGGCAGAAGATCGCCTCTCAACGTGTCACTCCCGTGACACCAAAGGCGAGCGCCCAAAAGCCTGAAGCCCGCGGCACCCCCGCGAAGCCTCGACCCACAAACAACCAGGTCTATCCCAAGACTTGGTCTCCAAGACCTTCCCCAAAACAAAGAAGGTCTCAAATTTCCACCAAGCCAGCATACCTGGCCCCACTCAAAGAAAACCAGTTCTACCCTCTTGCCTACATGAAAGAGGAGAGACCCATCTCCAACTTGACTCCCAAGTCAACCCAGCATGAGCCGGCTTGTTCCTACAGGCCCAAAATTAGATCATGCATCACCAGGCCTCTACAAGCACCTGCCAAGGCCTACACTCCTTCAGTTCGACCCTTCATCTCTACAGGGGCCGAACTCGAAAGGTTTAAAGCTTCGCTGCAACAGGCAAAGGACCGGGTCCGCATCCTGTCCTTGCCCAACCACAAAGAAGACAAGCTCGGCTGCTGCGCCCGAGGGAGCACATCCTTCATCGTCAGAGCCCAGCCGGGGCTGACCAAAGCTCAAATCGCTCGTCGAGCACGCCGCCGTGCGTCATATCGACAAAAGAGACTAGAGAAGCAAAGGACCCAGCCTCCTACACTTCAAGTCTCCCACAAATGGGTCGAAAAAGAAAGACCCGACCAAGTTGCTGCCGTCCATATGGTTGGAAAAACCAGAAGACGCCAAAGGTCAGCATCAAAAATCCATGTCCGACGTCCGGTGACCCGTAGCATCACCAGGACACAAAGACATCCCGAAGAATCTCCTGCCCCTTCCAGCCAAGGACGGGAGAGTAATCCTTCATCAAGCTCTTCATCAAAAAGAATGAGCCCCAGCTCGGTCACCAGGACGATTTCTTCGTTCGAATCCCGAGGGATGAACGTCTTGGCTACAAGTTCTGAGCCGCCACCTCAGAATTCACCTCGAGATGATGCGCTCACACGCATCCAGCAGTTGGAACAAGGCCAGCAGAGGATTGAAACTCTGATGGAAAACCTTCTCCTTGTCGTCCAAAATCAGGTGAACAATGAGCCTCCTCCAAATCATAGCAATAACGAGGGAAATGGAGAAGAAAATGAGTCACGCGCCCTCACCAAAAAGGACGTAGACAGTATCCTCGCCAAAGCTAAAGAAGAGGATATACTCAAAGAGCATGGGATCAAGCCACCATATCCTTTATGGATGGACTCGGTCCCGTTCCCCACAAAATTCAAGCATCCTACTCTCCAAACATATACGGGGAAAGGATCAGCCAGACAGCACGTCATCCACTTCAAGATCTTGACGGGAGCTATCGCGGATCAAGATGCACTCAAGATCAGCCTCTTTGCAAGTACCCTAAAAGGTACGGCCTTCGATTGGTACTCCACTCTGCCGGAGAACTCCATTCAGAACTGGGCTATGCTGGAGACACGCTTCCTGACCCACTTCCAAGGTGAGGATCATCCTGTTACTATGGCTCAGCTCTGCAGCCTAAAACAGGGAGAGAATGAGTCAACTTATGACTTCATTCACAAGTGGAAAGCAATGGCGTACAAATGCTCAGATGTACTGCCACAAGCGTCGCTAGTCGACATTTGCCGAAACAACATGAGAGCTAAAATCCGCTCCATGATCATCGGCAATAAATCAAAGAACCTGGGGGAACTCCTGGAAGCTTCCATGGAAGCTGAAACGGTGATCAAAGACCTCAACAGTCAGAAATCATCAAAGAAAGAGCCGACTGCTGTTGCAACCTCTAAACCAAAGAAGAAGGAGGTTCTCAATGTGCAGACTAAGTCAGCTCCTCAGCAACCAAAGAAAGCTGAAAATAGAGCTGCAGGTAAGAGACATGAACTCTCTGATGCCTTCAAAGAGCGAGTAGAAAAGAAATATCCGTTCGATGAAGACGTTGAAGAAATCTTTGAGGCTCTCCTAGCAAATGGGAAACTCATTTTCCCAGAGCCCAAAAGACCTGGAGACGTTGGCAAAACCAATGATCCTCGGTACTGTCCATACCACCAGATGGTCTCGCATCCTCTCAATCAATGCTTTGTTGTGAGAGAGAAGATAAACGAGATGTGGAAAAACGGAGTCATCACCTTTGACAAAAACTATGGGACTGCCTCCGTCAACATGGTGTCATATGGACAAACACCAAAGTCACCGAAGAAGAAGATCACTACTTCCTTCAAGGTGATAAATAGAATTCAAACGTCCGAAGTGTTGGTTCCTTGCCCGACACCAGACGGACAACCCATATGGGTACATCCCGATCTCTTGGAAGATGAAAACTGGGAGATCGTAAAAACAAAGCCGACAACTCAACAGCGAAGGCAGGCTAAGAAACATCTCCTCAGGCTCAAACGGCAAGAGAAGACCCAGCCAAAACAAGAAGTTCATGAAAAGGCAGAGGCCTCCTCTACCACTTCACTCGGGGTAACAGAAACGTCCCCTCCAGAGACTTCAAAGGCGGTAAGAAACTTCACTCTTAGTGATTTCATGCCACCTCAATTCAAAAAAGAAGCCATGCAGGGGGCATCATACTCTTGCAACTCGGTAGTTGGATTCTCCATTGATGGATACGAGTCCAGCGACACCGACGATGGATTCGAGCCCAACTACACCGATGAGTGGGAGGAATCTCTTGAAACAGGAGAATATCTCTCCGATGAAGAATGGGTTCCTGAAACTCACCTTATGCCAGTAATCTGGTATAACCCCTTGCAACCACAAGGATCCTGGTCTGATGATGAAGAAGACCAAGAGGCTGCACAAGAAGATGCTGTTAACCCAGCACCTGTCATTGCTCCAGTGGAAATCAACTATGTTGAGCCACACGGAGAAGACGAAGAAGAGGATCTGGCTCCCATGCCTGATCTTGAAGAATATACAAGGATCTTGCAGCGTCTCGCTCTAGAACAAGAGCAAGACCGTGTCAACGAGATTCCTCACAATCCAGAGCCGGAAGTCCCTGAAGCCCATCAGGTACCTCCTCCCTCAACTCCTGAAAATGGAGAACATTGCTGGATTGACGATCCTCTTACATCCGAGGATGAGTCTGACTCCGAGCAGGCAACATCTTCTATCAGAGCTTCCTGTAATGTAATATATCAGGATTATAGCTCTTCTGAAGCGTCGTCTGATGAGATTACCTACACTCCGACGACGCCTAGCAATGTATCCTCTGGAGCTACCTCGTCTCATGTGACTTTCACAGAGATGACACCCTCTCAGGTTTCTTCTCCTGAGACTGTGACTTCAGGATACACATTCTTCCCGACTCATCATCATGAAGAAAACCCAACTTGGGGTGATGGATGGGTCAACGAAGAAGAAAAGCTGCTGGATGCTGTTCAGGACTTGCTCCCGGAAAATGCTTCGTGCAACACAATCACTGAGGATGGCAACTCTGCTGCAGATACATCCCCAGTAGATGAAAAACGACAGCCTCTTGATCCTGAAGACAATCTTCCAAACGAAGATCCTTCTCAAGAAGCTCTCGAAGTTGGTAGAGGCACCCGTTCGGGCCGGGACTACCACAAAAATTACAACCAATCTTCCTTTACTTATGTAAATCCTTCGGGAAAAGATGTTGTAAGCGCCCCCAGTGGCAACAATGATGAACATGCAGACCCTAAGGAGGCTTTCAAGTATGATTTGGTTGAGCACTTCAAACACATACCTGCACGTCTTCACATCCTAGACTTATTGCGAATGTCTCCACGCACTCGTGATAATCTCATATCAGAATTACAAAAACTGAATGAGGATGTCAACAAACATGCCCCACAAGTCCTCCAAATTGAAATGGACTACCGGGTCAAAAACTCTGAAACTTCCTTAAAAGAAGAAAAAAAGAAAACTGAGGGATCATGCATCCAATGCCTCTCGGTTAAAAAGGCAGCCAGTGCAACCATCGCCTTCACTAAGGAAGACCTCCTACTTGGCGAAGCAAGGCACAACCGACCCCTGTACTTCACAGGGTACATCAAAGAAATGCCGATACATAGAGTTCAGATCGACCCAGGTTCTGCACTCAACCTTATCTCCACTTCGGCTCTTGAAGAGTTGGGCATCCCACCCGGCAAGCTAAGCCACACATCTGTATCTATCTTTGGATACGATGGGAGCACTCAAAGGCCTATCGGCAAAATCAGGTTCAAATTGCAAATCGGTGATCTTATCTCTGAGGTCACTGTGTATGCAATAAAAACCCCCTCATGCTACAACATCCTTCTCGGACGTCCTTGGATACACGAGAATGGTGTTGTTCCTTCAACTCTACATCAATGCATCAAGTTTGTCGGCGACGACGGCATGGTACATCGAGTCTTTGCGGACAGGAAACCCTTCAAAGGTAAAGAAGTCCACTTCGCAGACTCCCAAATGTATGAAGGAGAAAAAGAAGAAGAGGAAATAGCACCCCCTGCTGAAAATCTCCAGAAAGATAAAGGCAAGGTTCCTCAAAAATCACCGGAAGAAAACAAACCCTCCGGCAAATTAGAAGAGAGTAGTCAATCTCCCTTCGTTATCTCCCTCAAGAATTCAAAACCTTTGGTCATCATGACTAAAGTGAAGAAGGCGAAACAAAAGCCTGGGGGCAAATTTGTTGTTTCTCTCGTGTCTATCATGCAAGACACAGACTCGGACTCAGAGCCAGAAGACGATGCATCGTCAAGCCAAACTGACACTCAGCAAGTTCAGCCTGCTCTCACTCCGATGGAGACACCTGCTGATGTAGAAGATCCTACGTCAGCTACCTTTGTTGTTCCGGCAACATCACCAAAGCAAAGGCCGATCTTCTTCCATAGATCGGACGCTTCTTCATCAAACTCCATGCTGGAACCTTTTCAAAATGAAGGTATGCCTCAGCTATCTCTATATAGTCCTGTGGCACAAGCAATTATGAAGAAAATGGGCTATGACGCTCAAAACCCAGTCGGTTTGGGAGAAAGACGCGGTATTCTCACGCCATTGGAGCCCGCCTTGACCAAAAGCCAGCTGGAAGATTGGAGACTCTACGGTCATGTAGAAAAGTCTTCATATAGGTTAGGGTATGATCCCGACACTCCTCTGAGACAGTTGACACAAAGGCTTAAAAGTCGTTTTACCGACCAAGCCTCAACGTCTAAAGTCCACGAAGACATCGATCTCCCTGGAAATCTCTTTAAAGAGTTACCTGACAAAGATCCAGGAAGCTCATCCAATTGGTATGATTTCTCTGATGATAAAGAGGAATCGTCCGATAATACAGACTTGTGGCATCCTGACCCAGAAGAACCCTCGTCTCCAAAAGAAATACCAGACTCAACAGGCGATTGGGACTATCTCATAGCAAGCCTTGAGGAGATCACCAATCAAGAAAATCCATGGAAAGGAACAGAGCCTTGGTCTGGTAATGCAGTTGAAACTCCAGAAGGTTTCGTTGAGTTGGAAGCCTCCGAAAATATTGTGGAGGAACCACCTTCGAACCTTCCGACAGAAGATCCTGTTCAAAAGATAAACTTGGGAACACCTGATAACCCACGTCCTGTATTCATAAGCAAGAATATAAAGGATGATGAGTTACCCGAGTATATCGCTTTTCTTCGTGAGTTCGTTGATTGCTTTGCATGGTCCTACGCTGAAATGCCTGGTTTAGACCCCAAAATAGCAGTCCACAAACTCAATCTTCAAGAAGAAATCAAGCCTGTCAAACAAGGCCAAAGAAGATTCCGTCCAGATGTGATGGATAAAATTGAACAAGAAGTTCAAAAACTCAAAAGCGTTGGCTTCATCCGTGAGGAACAACATCCAGAATGGTTGGCCAACATTGTCCCCGTGACAAAGAAAAATGGGCAGATCAGAGTCTGTATTGACTATAGAGACTTGAATGGCGCTTGCCCTAAAGATGAATTCCCGCTCCCCATACCGGAGGTGATGATTGACAATACCTGCGGATTCGAGCGAATGACATTCATGGATGGCTTCTCTGGTTACAATCAGATAAAGATGCATCCCGAGGATGAAAAACACACTTAATTTCGGACTCCATTTGGCGTGTATTGCTACACTGTCATGCCATTTGGTCTGAAAAATGCTGGTGCCACATATCAGAGGGCTATGATGAAAATATTCCAAGATATGCAGCACAAGACGGTCGAATGTTACGTTGATGACCTCGCCGTCAAAAGCAGAAGAAAAGAAGACCATCTCAAAGATCTTCGGGAAGTCTTCCTCCGACTTCGCAAACACAAACTGCGGATGAATCCTCTAAAATGCTTCTTCGGCGTCTCGTCGGGTAAGTTTCTCGGATTCCTTGTTCGGAAAGCTGGAATAGAACTTGACCCCATAAAAGTCAAGGCTATTCTAGAAATGCCCTCTTCAAGAACCTTGAGAGAACTAAAAGGGCTCCAAGGGAGATTGGCCTACATCAGACGGTTCATCTCCAATCTTTCGGGGAAATGCCGTCCATTCTCTCGATTGATGAAAAAAGGTGTAGACTTTGTCTGGGATACCGACTGCGAAGCCGCATTTCAAGATATCAAGTCATACCTGACCAAACCTCCAGTGTTAGCTGCCCCTGCCACTGGAAAACCATTCATCTTGTACACAAGAGCTCTTGATCATTCTGTAGGCGCTCTGCTTGCACAAGAGAATGGTGAGGGAAAAGAAGCTGCTCTATACTACCTCAGCCGCATGCTAGTAGGTGCAGAGCATCGCTACTCTCCAGTCGAAAAAGAATGCCTTGCAGTGATGTTTGCCGTACAAAAGCTACGTCACTACTTGCTTTCCAACACAGTCTACCTCGTCTCAAGGATCAACCTCTTGAAGGTCCTTGTCACAAAGGCAGGTTCTCTTAATGCCCGACTGGCAAAATGGTCCATCCTCTTGTCACAATTTGATATTAGGTATGTGCCACAAAAAGCAATCAAAGGCCAAGCTCTAGCAGATTTCCTCGCAGAGCATCCATTGCCTAAAGATTCACCACTCAGAGATGATCTCCCAGACGAACCTGTCTACAACGTGGAGACTTCCTCACCAAATGCCTCCTGGGACATGTACTTTGACGGTGCAACCAGGACAAATGAAAACAGAAAGCTGATCTCGGGAGTTGGCATCCTCTTTGTTAGCCCCGACAAATGCATGATTCCACACGCTTTCTCGCTACTGGAACCATGCACAAACAATGCAGCTGAATACCAAGCTCTGATCCTAGGATTGGAACTCGCCATCGAATCTGGTATCACCATGCTGGAAGTCTTTGGAGACTCTCAACTGATCGTCAACCAGATGAATCAGAAATATGAAGTCAGGAAGCCTGATCTGCTGCCTTATTACAACAAGGCACAATCGCTTCTGCAAAAGTTTGACATCTGTCACATCACCCACATTCGTAGAGGTGAAAACATCCGTGCAGATGCCCTGGCTGGACTTGCCGCATCAATGGCGATCCAGGAAGGAAAAAACATGCAAATTACAGTGAATGAGAGAAGGATCCTCCCTCCTCTTAACACACACCAAGCAGTTGCTGAATACCACCGAGTGGTTGGAAGTTGGATCTCTATCCTTCAAACTTCAATCGGCGACTGGAGGGATCCGTTCATTGATTACACTATGTTCGGAATCCTACCTGAAGATCCAAAAGAACGGGTAAGCATACAAAGGCGAGCCCCAAACTTTCATTTGGATATTCCTTCAAAAATCCTCTACAGGAAATCCTTCAACGGAGTACTTCTACGCTGCTTGTCACAACAAGAGGCCGAAGAAACACTTAAAGAAGTTCATGCTGGTCTTTGTGGAGCCCATCAGGCAGGTCCTAAGCTCTATGATCAGATAAAAAGGTTAGGTTACTATTGGCCTACCATGGTTGCTGATGCAATGCAATTTGCCAAACGCTGCCAGCTATGCCAAGTTCACGGAGATTACATTCACATGCCTCCGGAATGGCTGCATCCTACAGCAATCTCATGGCCTATTGAAGCATGGGGCATGGACATCATAGGTCCTATCTCTCCCCCTTCAAGCAAAGGTCATCGCTTCATCTTCGCCGCAACGGATTATTTCTCCAAGTGGTCAGAAGCATTTGCGTTCAACGAAATGAAGACCTCATCAGTTCTTCAATTCCTACGCACCAACATCATTTGTCGTTTCGGCATACCCAAGAGATTCGTCCATGATAACGGACCACAATTCCGGGATCATCGATTCTACAGGTTCTGCGACAAATACAAAATTCAAAGCTGTCCTTCGACTCCATACAATCCGGCAGCAAACGGATTAGCAGAAGCCTTCAACAAGACACTCTGCAAAATCCTCAAGAAAATGGTCTCTAGTCACAAAAGAGACTGGAGCGATAAACTGTCTGAAGCTTTGTGGGCCTATCGAACCACCGTTCGAGGACCAACCCATAGCACACCATTCTCCTTGGTCTATGGATGCGAAGCTGTCGTGCCCCTAGAGGTACAAATTCCTTCTCTGAGGGTATCTCTACAAAATGACATGACTCAAGAAAGCAATGTCAAATTGCGACTCCATGAGCTGGACAATCTCGACGAGAGACGGCTCGAAGCTCGACAAAGCATTGAACTTTACCAAGCACGCATGGCAGGATCTTTTGACAAAAGGGTCCGGCAACGCGCCTACAAAAAGGGTGACTTGGTTCTTGCGGTAAAAAGACCAATGGTCTTCGCACACAAATCCAAAGGCAAATTTGAACCAAAATGGGAGGGACCCTACGTCATCGACAAAGTCTTCTCCAACGGCGCATATGCCCTCCTAAACATGGAAGGCGACAGATGTATGCTGCCTATCAACGGCAAGTTCTTGAAGCGGTACTACCCTTGAAGACTTACCCAACTGGGTAAGAGCAATGCCTGTATGGCCAAAACCTGTTCTCAGGTACTCGCTCGTCAAACCCACTCTCTTTAGAATTTTCATATCAAATGTCAAAATTTCTAGAGATTCAAAAACAATGCTTACTTTCATTGTTTCATTGTTCAAAAACAAAAAAAATCCAAGTTTAGGAGCCTCTCCCTGACTTGACCAAAACTTTCGATCCTTGAACCAAAATTCATGGTTTGAAACAAAAATCCGGATTCAGGGATTTCCACCCTAGTCCACCTTACCTTTTACCGCCAAATGGTTCTAGGTCAAAATTTACGACCCTCGTGTCTTTAAACAAAAAAAAATGGTTTTTCAAAAATCGTGGGGAAACGACATCAAAGTCAGTACCCGCAAAACAAAAAATTTTTGAAAAAAAAGCAAGGATGCGACATTCCATCAATACTTGCATCCAAAATCGCAGGGAAGCGACATTTCGTCGATACTTGCAAAATCCAAAACCGTGGAGAAGCAACAAACCAGTTGATATCCACAACCCAATTTCAAAAATCGTGGAAAAGCAACAAACCAGTTGATATCCACAACCCAAATTTCAAAGGTTCGAGAAAACCTAAAATCGTGGAGAAGCAACAAACCAGTTGATATCCACAACCCAATTTCAAAAATCGTGGAGGTGCAACATACCAGTTGCTATCCACAACCCAAAATTACAAATGGTTCGAGAAAACCTCAAATTTCAAAAATCGCGGAGAAAAGACATCAAGTCAGTACCCGCAAAACCAAAAGTCTTGGGAAAAGCAGGGAAGCGACGCGTAGTCGATATTTGCACCCCAATTCGCGAGGAAGCGACATTCCATCGATACTTGCAAAACCTAACCCGCGAGGAAGTGACATTCCATCAATACTCGCAAAACCGAATGAGCAAGGAAGCGACATTCCATCGATACTTGCAAGACCATTCAGTGGGGAGGCGACATTTAGTCGATACCTGCATTTTGAAAACCAAAACTCGGCTATAAATGCCAAAATCCGGCTATAAATGCCAAAACAAAAATTTCCGGCTATAAACGCCAAAACCGGCTTTCACGCCGACAAACCAAAACTTGGCTTTCAAAAAATGGCTATCAATGCCACAAATTGGCTATCAATGCCACCAAACTAGCTGTAAATGCCACAAAATTTCGGCTTCCATGCCAACCCAAATTTTGGCTTTTACGCCATAAAATTTCGGCTTCCATGCCATCTCAAAATCGGCTTTCACGCCACAACCAAAATCAGGCTCCCATGCCAAAACAATTATTTGACAAAAGATTTTCACAAAATGACAAAGCTTTTGATCAAATCCCATTTAGCAATTGCTTTCATCACAAAAAGATTTGAGTGAGCGTAGGGAAAACAAAAAAAAGGGGTACCAAAAAAAATACATGTGGTACCAAAGCAAAAAAAAAAAAAAAAAATAGAAAGTGTTCACAAGCACTACAAAAAAAAAAAAAAAAAAAAGAAAAGTACCAAAAAAAATACATGTGGTACCAAAAAAAAAAAAGAAGAATGGTTTCTGCTATAAAAAATCAGGAGCTCAGCCAAAAATGGTCTCCAGCCAAAGCTTCAGCTCCTCAAGCAAACTTTTGGCCTCAGCCGTCAGAGTTTCCAAGGCACGCTTCTTCAGGAACTTGCCATGAGATGCTAGCGAATGCCGTAACCCTTCTTTTACACCGGGAAGCTCTTCCCCAACAGTTCGCCATCGTTCGTTTTCTAGAGTCCTCCTCTCGAGAACTTGACCGGCATCTGCAACCCTGCGGATCAGAGTACTCTCCCTGTCACGAGCCTCTGTTATAGCAGCCCACTTCGCATCGACTTGTGCCTTCAAATGCTCAAGACGTTTCCTGGCCTCCTCAACTTCCCTATCAAGGACGTTAAGGTCATGCCTCAATCCGATGATGGCTAGCTCTTCCTTGTTCTTCTCCCGAACTAGCTGCTTCTTGCTTTGTGTAGCCTCATTCAGGTCAGACTTAGCCTTATCAGCAGGGTCCAAGAACATCTCCTTGAAGAATTGGTCGTCAGGGAAACCCATGGTCTCAAACCACTTGTCACCCAGTGCAATGATCCTATCAACGATCGCCCTGGCACCTGTGACATCCAGACCAACCTCTTCGGTGTCGGTCAGAATCTCCTGTACATGTGGGATCATGCCAAATCCTGCCTCCAAGTGTCCAGAAAGGAGAGTCTTGACCCAAGAACTCAAAACCCGAGCCAGCACCTTCTTCGCAAATTGAAGAGACGAACTGGATGAAGATTCACCCTTCTCCGCTGATCGGCTGCTCATGTCATGTCCCATTGGAAGAGTAACAAAAGAACTCTTTTCACTTGGAGCCACTGGAGAGGGAATCTCAACACGAGGCATCTCCTCAATCATGTCTGAACTGGTCTCTACCTCCGGATCGACCTCTGGCATCCCTTGCTCTGGTTCTGAAGAAAGCGATGGACTCTCTTCTGTCACTTCAATACCTGCAAATGAAACACAAAAAGGTATGAATATGATCCTGTTCAAAAAAAAAAAAAAAAAATCATCAGGGTCATCACTACAAAGTACCTTCTTCAACGACTGGCGGAACACTCTCTTCCTCCATGAACTCATCAGAAGCATCATCGACATTTGCGTCCATTGATGGTTCAAAGTCATCGGAAACCTGTGGCAAGTCAGCTGACAAGAAAAAACTGTTAGCAAATCAAGTCGCAGGCAAAAAAAAAAAAGAGAAAGCGAAAGAAGTTATACCAATTGGAGATTCCGGAGTCATTCCAGAGTCCCTCGATTCTTCTTCAGATGCCATAACCGGCTCCATCACCGCCTCATCGGTCGGAACCTCAGGCATCGGCAAGTCTTCATCCTCTGCTAAAAAAAAAAAGAGCAGCAGCAGGGTGAGAAAACAAATCAGAACATGGAAAGCCCCATGAAAGAAGTAGAAAAAGGAAAAGGAGGAATCATACCTTCACCGATGGTCTCTTCTTCCCGAATCCTCTTCTCCGGAGGTTCGTCAACTTCCCCTGGCACCTCCTCATTGACAGTGAGAGGGACTTCCACATTAGGAGAGTCTTCGTCCCGCCCCGTGTGACGCTGACTCCTCCTCCTCTTCTTACCTCTACGGGTTCGCTTCCTAGAAGAACCCGCCTCACTATCAGAGTCAGGTTTCTCACTTGACTCCTCACTGGATGGTCTGCTTTCGCCAGTAGACTCCACGGAAGCTCGTTTCTGTGCCACTTGCATCCAAGCGTCGAGCTCAGCTTCCTCCTGTTCTAGCTGCTCCAAAGCCTCATCAGGTACTTCCCGAGCAGCTTCAGAACCAATGACGCCCTGGTCACCGAGAAAGCCTATCTTGTGCTTCTCTCCAGAAAGGAAGGCCCAAACTTCCTCTCGCCGGACGCCATCCGACTTCCCAATGCCTTTTCCAGAAGACAGCTTTACATCAAGCTCCTTCTTGGAAAGCCCCCGATATGCCAAAAAGCTCTCCGCGAACCACTTCGTGAAGCCGACAGTTCGGAAAGTCGACAGCTCAGGATAAGAAATCGTGGCAGTAGTGTCTTCAGCACTATAGAAAGCCCATGCATTTCTGCCATCCTGCAAACCCCCAAAACGCTTCACCATACTCGAAGGCGCCCCAACAACGCCTTGAGAGAAGCCCAACTGAAGCGCAAAGCGAGAAGGTACATACGGCTGGATGTCGACGAAAAGATGTCTACGGTACACCATCGTGCCGACTCGTATGCTGAAAAGCCACTCCTTCTCTGCATTGGTCAAAGAGTAATGCCTTCCCGACCCTGCTCTGGTAGAGTCTCGGGAGGCACCAAAATCAAAAGCCTTCTTCCGCAACTCCGGAGAAAGCTTAACTGAAGACTGCCCCATCTCGACGTCCCTGAATCGTCGGATCCTCATGCGGGCAAACAAAAGTGATTCGGATACGGCTTTTCCCTTAGCCAATCGAATCATCAGAGGATCATCATCCTGTGCAGCACCCAGCTGGTGGAAGCCAGGACAGTGGTATACAAACCACGAATAAAAGATATGGGCTGAAAATACCCTATTCATAGGGAGCCCAAGCCGAACCAAGAAAGCAGCAGCCTGCAGTTCGGTACACAGGTAGGAGTAAAGAGCGGGCACCAAAGCAAGCCGCTCTCCAAACGCCATCTGACAAGCCGGAAAAATACAATGCGGCCTGATGTGCGTCCCATCTCCACCAGCAAAAATAGCCTCACCTAGCCAAAAAGTGAGGTAAACAGCAAGATCTCTCCGCAGTGCAATGTCAGAATAAAGGGCATCTGTGCTCGCGAAGAAACCCTTCAACTCTTCCTGCATGGCCAAAGTCTTCTTCCTGTCTTCCCGGGTCATGCTATCAGGAGACTCTTTGCTGTCAAAGAAGTTGAAGAATGAAGAGCCATAACTCTTCCAACTGCTGGATCTAACTTTCGAGCCCTCCTTCAAAAAATCATAGAAGGCGACGAGCTGAAAGTATAGGAGCCTGAACTCCTCTGACTGCTCCTCAAGGACGCTGTCAATCGGCATGAACTCCTCGTAGAGTTTGCCAAGGATGGGCAATCCAGTAATAGCACTCAACTCCTTCAGAGAAAAACCAATCTCACCGTTCGTGACAACGAAGGTATTGGTCTGAGGGAGGAAAGACTCCAACATAGCCATGAAGGCATCATCGGAAAAAGTCACGGTCTCCCTAAAAGCGCGGACCGCGTCAAAAATCCCGGCTTCCTTCAAAACGGCGCCCCCAATCAGCAAGGTGTGGGCAGTCCATGACTTCCAATCGGAGTCAACATTGAAACGGCCACGAAGTCGAAAAGGCTTCACCCAAGTACTGCCGTCACCGCTGAAAACGCCAAGGCCCACCGGTCTCAAATCGACCGACGGATAATCAGAGCCCTGGTAGCCGCTGGCTGGCATCAACATGTCCATACGGACAGGTGGCTTCTCCGCATATCCGGAGGGTCCACCAACAAAAACCCCGGTCTTGATCACACTGGCCCTCTTCACCCAGCTCGGAGGATCTTCCCTCTTAGAGCACGTGGAAGCAAGGCTCATGATCGAGATGGTACGATCAAAAGACGACCGGGTAGAAACAGTCTTCTCTTCACCATCTGCTGTGTAAGAGAACTGAAAACATCTCCTTTGGTATGTCAAGTCGTCAGGGACTGCATCTCCAAAGAAGAAGGTAGGCTTGGGTAAAACCCTCAGATCGTCCATAACCCAAGGACGGTTGCTTACCATGATCTTATAGAATTCCTCATTCTTGAGAGCGATCAATCGCTGTCTCATCTCATCGCGATTGAGGGAATCGCACTCTTCCAAGTTCTTCTCAACAAACTGGACCTTCTCCCAGGCCTGCTGAACGGCCACATTGGAAGATCTAGCAGATCGACGAGGTACGCTTGTAGCAGGCTCTTTACCCTTGTTCGCTCTGGAGGAACCACCTGCAAAGGTTGGAAAAGAAAAAGATCGTCATCAAAATGACAGGATTTCGCTAAAAAAAAAAAGGGGTCACTTTGTCCCACCAAAAATCTGGCGAAATTTTGGCATGACTCCGGGGCAATTCCAAAGAAAAAGGAAATACCCCGACGGAAATAGAAAGTTTGAAGATGGGCTCAACATTGCTGCGGGCTCCGAAACTCCAAACTTTCGAAACCTCAAAATCTCCGCAAAATCAAGAAGGGCTCAACATCGCTGCGAGCTCCAAATTCCCAAATTTGCAAAGATTTTCAGGTATGCTATCACATCATGCTACTCAATTCAATTTACAAAAAGTACATGCATGAACATCTAGATTTGCATAAAAACGCATTATCTTGATGAGCAAAAAAAAAAAAAAAAAAAAAAAAGAAGAAACTTTCTCAAAAAAAAAAGGGGGAGAAAGAAAAGAACAAAAAAAGAGAAAGAAACTTTCTAGAAAAAAAAAGAGAAGAAAGAAAACAGCAAAAAAAAAAAAAAAAAAATCAGGGGCTGGCCCATCAGGCCGTGGCCCACAGGCCACGTGGGCGTACGGACCAGATCTGTACGGATCTGTCCGTACGGCCCACAAAAAAAAAAAGAAGAAAAAAAACGTGTGAAAAAAAAAAAGAAAAAAAAAAACAAAAGAAGAAATCACGTGGAAAAGAGAAAAAAAAAAAGAAGAAGAATAGAAAGAAAAGAAAGAAAGAAAAAAAAAGAAGAAAGAAAAAAAAAAAGAAGAGAAACTTTTTTTTACCATCCTATTCTCTACATAAAGTTTTCTTGAAAGAAAAAGAGAGAAAACTTACTTGAAGCCATTGATGGAGAAGAAGAAGGAAAAAGCTTGAAGATCCTTGAAGAAGAAAAACTCTTGGCCTTGGAGCTCTCTTGAGATTGTTGCAAAAGAAAGCAATAAGGGCAAGAGATCCTACCTTCCTTTGCTTTTATAGGAGAGAGCAAATCAAAGAAGGAAACAAAGAAGAAAGGTAAGTGTTACTAATTAGTAACCTTACCAAAAGAGAAGGAATTAGAAAGATTCTTTCCCAAAAAGAAAGATGTCTTTGAGAGATTTCCTCCCAAAATCAATCAAATGAGAGATTCTCTTCAACAAAAAAAGGATATTGGAGATTTCTTCCCAAAAAGAAAGATACCTTGAGATATTCTCTCCCAAATTAAGGGAATATGAGAGATTCTCTCCCATAAAGATATTTTTAGATATTCTCTATCCAAATGAGATATCTTTAGATATTCTTTACAAAAATAGCCCCACATGAGATCTAAGCCATCCTAAAAAGCTTAAGGTCCCATGGGCTAGCCCATATGAGCCAGGTTTGACCACCTAGGCACTAAAAAAAAAAAAAATGGGCTTTTAGTCAGGAAAAAAAATCCCTCTTACCCAAGAGCATACAAAAATGGTTCCATGCCTCTTTTGAGTTGATTGAACCATACAAAAAATTCCAAGCCCCATGAGCTTCCAAAAATCAAACCATCCAGCCTCATATACCAAGTTGAGCCAAAATCTTGAAATTGACATTCCACAAAAATCCAAACCACTCCAATGGACCCACACAGTCCCAAAGAGTGACCAAAAACCAAATCCTGGTCCCCTAACTTGCCACATACAGCTTGTTAGGTCACAAGACCAAAACCAAAAACCAAATCATGATCCCCCAACTTGCCACATACAGCTTGTTGGGTCACAAGGTCAAAACCAAAACCCGATCCCCTAACCTGCCATATATAGCTGGTCAGGTCACAAGATCAAAAACAGAAACCCAAATCCACATCCCTGATGTCATCTTCAAAACTTTGCCTCGAGATGGTGTGTGATTCCTTTCACTACCATAAAATTCCCCTGGAAGCTCAAAGGCTACTATACCAAAGGAAAGATTGCTCAAAGACTCTTGGTCAAGACACAAGCTCTCCTTCAAAAATCTCTTCGAGGCACATCGACTACAAAAGTCAAGCAATTCGTCGCTGTACCTCGAGGGGGCATTTGTTGACACCAAAAATGTCACTTTGCCTCTTCAACATCAAGAAAGCTGCATGGAGTCGCAACCTGCCATAAATAGGCAATGCAATTTCTCCAAAAATTCAAATCTTGTCAGAATCAAACAAAAACTGCAAGATCCTTCAAGATAGCCAAGAGAAGAGTACACATGAAGTTTCGGGCCATTTCGACAACATTTGGCCTAACTTCACTTCTCCGACAGCTAAACGGGAGCTCCCGGCGGCGACATCATCGGAGACGTCAAAACTTCGATCAAAGCCTACAGATGACTCCAGCATGTCTCAAAAGGGCTCTATGCCAAATTTCAAGTCAAACCGACAACGTTTGACCCTCCATCAATGCTCGAGCAGCAAAATCAAGCCTCCCGGCGGCGGGAACCACCGAAGCCTTCGCTCATCAAACCAAGTGCATGAGTGGCTTCAACATGCTTCTAAAAGGCTGCACGTCAAATTTCAGGTCATTCTGACAACGTTTGACCAGGTTTCGATGCTCCGAGAGAAAATCAAGCCTACCGGCGGCGGAGCAACCCGGGACCATGACATCCAAAACGGAGCCCATGGAATGTCTCAAAATGACTCCAATAGGCTCCCCGTCAAATTTCAGGTCAATCGGACATCGTTTGACCACATATCAAAGCTCGGCATTTTCCCCGCAGCAAAATCAAGTGAAGCATCGACGGGACCCCAAACGGCTTCAAAACTCAAACAAAAGCCTATGGTTGGTCTTATTTATTGCTCAGGAGGCTTCACCTCAAATTTCAGGTCATTCCGACATCGTTTGACCAAGTTTCAGCTTCTGGCGGAAAATCAGCAGCTCTACGCGACAAAGTCTTCGGCTTTCCCGGAAAATTGGAAACTTTGCACTCTAAAAATGCAAGGATTCTCATCAAGTTTTCTACAGGGAAATCAAGCCAATAAATGAGAAGAAATGTCAAGAAAAATACAGAAGAAAACGGCGACGAAAAAGACCTCAAAACGACCGCAAAACGGGCTCCGAAGGGGAAAAATCCCCCAGGGTCGCAGACCCCTGCGACCATGGCCCATGGTCGCAGGCCCCTGCGACCATGGCCCATGGTCGCCGGTCCATGGTCGCCGGCGACCATGGCCCATGGTCGCCGGCGACCATGGAGGTCCGGGTCACCGGATTTTCCGCCGGTGACCCGTTTTTCCGTCTTTTTTCGCGTTTCGCGCACTTTGGCCCCTGTGGTTTCCTGAAAATGTGATTTTTAGTGCTTGAAATTGACTCATATCCTCCGACATCCGTCAAAATCACGGGTCAACCTCCAAAAGCATAAAATCATCATTGATCGCTCCAAGATCGCCAACCGGTCGACCAAGAAAGTGCACTTTCTGTCCGACCGATCGTGAAATCGACAAGACAGATGTCACCGGCCCACTCTTAGCTATCAATGTCTGAAGTTACATGTTCATCCGATGTCGATCAGCATGTAGATCCATCGATGATCATCGCCAGAAGAATTCCAGAAGACACGGCACGGCCCGCGACTCTTCGACTGCTCGGCGACCAATTAATGTGGTTAATTGACTAACTTTATTATGGTCATTAATTCATTTCTTTGGACGGCCCAATCAGAAGCAAGCATTTGGGAGTTACAAGTCAATTGATTCATGGTATTTAAACCATGAAACTCCTCCCATTATGGTAATTAAGGTGATTAAAAGCCCTTAATCTCCATCGGCCAATCAGATTCAAGGAAAAAGGAGTTACAAAATCAAGAAATAAATCTTGTAACTCCTCCCATTAAAGCCATTAAGGCTCATAAACCCTCCTAAATGGCTACCAAAAGCCTATAAATAGGAGAGCATTCCATTGAAATCGAAAATCGGAAAAAAAAGGAGAAAATCAGAAGATCAGAAAAAAAGAGATCAGAAAGAGATCTGAGAGAAAGAAAAAGAGAGAAAAACTCTGCTGAAGTTCCGCACCGGCCACCACTACAAGGTGACAAAAGTCCCTTGGGGGGGCACCCCCCCCAAGGTCCTTGCCTTCTCCTGCTGCCTCCAATAGCTTAGACGTGGCTTTTCAGCCCGTCTACTTAGCTTTTTATTGGACATAGGACCTTCTCTTGGTCTTTGTCCTCTAAAAACCTGAGGTTATAGCCAAGCCAAGCGAATCAAGAGCATCTTCTGTTCTCATCTGCATGGATGATGGCGAAGCCCATACATGGCTTGCGACCGTCAATCTGAACGAGTCCCCCGCAATCTCCTGAAAAGTTAGATCTTCCTTTTCTTGCTTTTCATTGTAGTTTGTATTTTTCTAAAAGAGACAAAAATCACAACTCTTGTCTTTCATTATTGATGAGAATTGTAAATCGGCTATAAACGCCAAAATCGGCTATAAATGCCAAACAAAATCGCCTTTCACGGCAAACCAAGAAAATGTCTCTTTTCTTAAATATTTGTGCAATGGAAAACTTGAAAGAAGTTGATTTCCTTTTTACTTGCGAAGGTTGATCTCCGGATTACCACTTGCAATTCCAAGTAAAATAGAAAATCTGGCACACCCACATAAAAGAAATGTTGATGCACGCTTCAGGGCCCGCCAGGGCGCGAAAGGGCCGGACCCGACGGACTCCCACGTTCCGCCGACACCGGTAGCCGCCCCATGGCGCCTCGGAGCGCGTTCCATCAATCTGTGTTTGAGATCATAGCAAGTTTGAAAACAAGTGTTTTGCATGTGTTATCTGACTTTGGCATGATGTTTTTTGTGTTTGGTATGAATTTTTCTAAGTTTGATATGAATTTATTTGTTTTTTCTTTGAATTAATCTGAGTTTGATACGAATTAAGTGAATTTATCTGAGTTTGCTGTGAATTTATCTAACTTTGATGGGAACTTATCTAACTTTGGCGTAAGTTTATATGAATTTATTTGTGTTTGAATTCATAGCCAGTTTGAAAACAAGTGTTTTGCATGTGTTATCTGACTTTGGCATGATGTTATCTGACTTTAGCATGATGTTATTTGTGTTTGGTATGAATTTTTCTAAGTTTGATATGAATTTATTTGTTTTTTATTTGAATTAATCTGAGTTTTATACGAATTAAGTGAATTTATCTGAGTTTGCTGTGAATTTATCTAACTTTAATGGGAACTTATCTAACTTTGGCGTGAGTTTATATGAATTTATCTGTATTTGAAATCATAGCGAGTTTGAGAACAAGTGTTTTGCATGTGTTATCTGACTTTTGCATGATGGTATTTGTGTTTGGTATGAATTTTTTTAAGTTTGATATGAATTTATTTGTTTTTGCTTTGAATTAATCTGAGTTTGATACGAATTAAGTGAATTTATCTGAGTTTGCTGTGAATTTATCTAACTTTGATGAGAACTTATCTAACTTTGGCGTGAGTTTATATGAATTTATCTGTGTTTGAATTCATAGCCAGTTTGAAAACAAGTGTTTTGCATGTGTTATCTGACTTTGGCAGATGCTATTTATGTTTGGTATGAGAATTTTTCTAAGTTTGATATGAATTTATTTGTTTTTACTTTGAATTAATCTCAGTTTAATACGAATTAAGTGAATTTATTTGAGTTTGCTGTGAATTTACCTAACTTTGATTGGAACTTATCTAACTTTGGCGTGAGTTTATACGAATTTATCTGTGTTTGAAATCATAGCTAGTTTGAAAACAAGTGTTTTTTATGTGTTATCTGACTTTGGCATAATGTTATATGACTTTGGTATGATGTTATCTGTGTTTAGTATGAATTTTTCTAACTTTGATATGAATTTATTTGTGTTTCCTTTGAATTAATCTGAGTTTGATACGAATTAAGTGAATTTATCTGAATTTGCTATGAATTTATCTAATTTTGATGGGAACTTATCTAATTTTAGCGTGATTTTATATGAGTTTATATGAATTTATCTGTGTTTGAAATTATAACCAGTTTGAAAACAAGTTATGTCACTTTGATATGAGATTGTCTAACTAGATTTGGTTTGGTATGACTAGATTTAGTTTGAATTTATCTAACTTTGATAAAAATTTATCAAAATCTAATATGAAATTATCTGTGTTTGAAGTGAATTTAAATAAATTTGTTATGATTTTATTTGACTTTACTTTGGACTGTGATGAGTTTGATATCAAATTTATCTGAGTTGTATATGTATTTGGACAGCCAAAAGCACCCAAAGGAGGTAAGCGGATACAAAAAAAAAAAAAGCAGCACCAAGCAAGCTACACTAAGCAAAATTTCATCAATTGTCGTTCCCTCCAATTTAAAACTTAAAATTTGATCAAAAACTCTTCTTACTACATTTAAATTGGAAAATAATTCGGGAAAGATGGTGAGGTGGAGCTAAAACCTAGATTTAAATTGCATGATACCCATTTAAACGATTAAAAGGGCAAATGAGTCATAAAGAAAAAATCCGATGTCATATGTTTAGGGACCACCACCCATTTAAATGGTTAGAAGGGAAAATGAGTCATACAAAATCTGATGTCACATGCTTAGGGACCACCACCTGAGTTAATCTTATGCACAAGGGATTGTAGGCCTTAAACATTAATGCTGTGTACTAGAGACTTTATAACACCATCACTACTAGAAAAATGACTTTTAGCGGCCGCCAATAGCCGTCGCTAAAAGTCCCCTGGCGGTCGCTAATACTCTTTAGCGACCGCCTAGCGACCGCCAACTAGACGCCGCGAAAACTTCGTCGCAAAAGAGTATTAGCGACCGCCACGTACTTTTAGCGGCCGCCATTTGGGCCTTTAGTGACCGCCAATGGCGGTCGCTAAAAGCATTTAAAAAAATAAAAAATAATAATTTTTGATTATTTGCGGCCGCCATTTGGGCCTTTAGCGACCGCCAATGGCGGTCGCAAAAAGTATTTTCAAAAATTAAAAAATAATTTAAAAAATAAAAAAATAATTTTTTTTATTTTTTAAATACTTTTAGCGACGGCCATTGGCGGTCGCTAAAGGCCGAAATGGCGGCCGCTAATAACTATGTTTTTTTTTTTAACAATTTTCGGATTTCATAATTTTTTTCCTGTTTTTTGTACCTGTTCCTGTACATGTACCTGAATTTATTATATACAAATAGAACAATCAATTAAAAATACTAATAACCAAACGAAGACTAATATTAATCACATTGAAAACATTAATAGTAATAACCAAACAAAGACTTATATTAATCACATTGAAAAATAATCACATTGAAAACATTACAAAACTTTCGACAAATTATAATCTTTACAATTCAAGCAAAAGAAAAAAAAAACAAAAATAATATATATTGTCTTGACAAGGTGTTGTGATCGATCCGATGCTCTCAAACCTGAAAACAAAACGAAAAATAAATGTTAATGGTTAATTATAAAAATTGGCAATATATAGTAAATATAAACAAAATTAAGTATTAAAATTAAAATTTTGAGGGTTAAACCTACGTTTCAACTATAGGAAAAACCGGGAGTCAGAATTTTCGAGTCGTCGGTTCCGGTAAGTCAGGGATGACTATGAGCTCGTGCCCGTCTAGTTTTACGGGCACCGGAGCCCGTTTGCACGATTTGGGCTCTCGGAGGCTAATTTTTTAAGTTTTAAGTTAACATTTTCAGTTAAATCTACGTTTCAAGTATACGAGCAATCCGGGAGTCCTATTCGCGAACCGTCAGTTCCTACAAATCACTCTACCCACGAGCGAAGTGCCCGTGCCGGTTTCCGATTTTTTCAGGGTCCGTTTCCCGTTCCGGACCCCCAACGGGCCGTTTTCGAGCCTAAGTGTTGGGAAATGACAGGTTTTCGCTCGTAATTCTCTAACCGGGAGTCCTATTCGCGAGCCGTCAGTTCCTACAAGTCACTCTACCCACGAGTGAAGTGCCCGTGCCAGTTTTTGATTTTTCCAGGGCCCGTTTCCAGTTCCGGACCCCCAACGGGCCATTTTCGAGCCTAAGTGTTGGGAAATGACAGATTTTCGCTCGTAATTCTCTAACAGGGAGTCCTATTCGCGAGCCGTCAGTTCCTACAAGTCACTCTACCCACGAGTGAAGTGCCCGTGCCAGGTTTTCAATTTTTCTGAGTGCCGTTTCCCGTTCTGGACCCCCGGTGGGCCGTTTTCGAGCCTAAGTGTTGGAAAATGACAGGTTTTCGCTCGTAATTCTCTAACCGGGAGTCCTATTTGCGAGCCGTCAGTTCCTATAAGTCACTCTACCCTCGAGCGAAGTGCTCGTGCCGGTTTTCGATTTTTTCGGGGGCCGTTTACCATTCCGGACCCCCGGCGGGCCGTTTTGGAGCCTAAGTGTTGGAAAATCCTATGTTTTCACTCGTAATTCTCTAACCGGGAGTTCTATTTACGAGCCATCAGCTCCTACAAGTCACTCTACCATCCAGCGAAGTGTTCATATCGGTTTCCGATTTTTTCGGGGGCCGTTTCCCATTCCAGACCCTCGGCGGGCCGTTTTGGAGCTAAGTGTTGGAAAATTGGGCCATTTGGGGGTTAAAGTTGCACCAAGTGAAACAAAGAACAAAAAAAGAGGAGGTCCAAATGAGTCTCTCTCTGAATTTGTTTATCTACATGCATGTCCTTCCTCACCTTTTAAAAGGGAAGATCATACCTGTATAACATTGACTGCTTGCTTGATTGCCCATCCAAATAGTGATAAAACAGCTGGAAAAGAAAGGAGCGAATCCCCTCTTACTGCATTCACAAGAACCTGCCATGGCAAACCAAGAATCAAGAGGGTAAGCTGGAAAAGAAATTCACTATAGACCCATTATCAAATATAGAAGGTAAACAAAAAAAAGGGCTCACACTAATCACACTTTCTGCCTTCTGGTTCATTCTTAGCAAGGAGGAAGAGAATGATATATAGAACCTAAAAAGAAAAGCTGAAAGTTAATGAACAAGGAAGATGAACAAACCTGCAATATACAGGATGGATGGCCCAAAATGGTGAGTTCAGGAAAGTTAGGTTTGCAATAACTACCCTAGTTGAGTGCATCAACTCGACAAGATGTGGTCGAGTGTAGTTCAGGTTGTGGGTTGTAAACCAATCCCACCAAACGCTACCTTGACCGTCTATGGTTCCATTATCACCTGGAAAAGAAAGCCCAAGCACACTATTCTTTTTTTAGTAAAGACTCACCAAAGATCATGCCACCTATCCACTCATGTTGTCCAACATGTAAATTGAGTGAGAGCTGTTGGAGCTTCTTTATTTGTTCTTTGTTCATACATATGATGCATGTGTTGCAGATTTTGTTTCTTAACAGCCAGCCAACCAACCAACCAGCCAACAGTAGGAGAAGATATAAAAAAAATATTTCCAAGAATAAAAATAGCATAACAACTGAAATATGTAAATATAACATAGAATGAACTATGTCCATTGATTTGAACTTTTAAATTCACCTGCACATTAAAAAGATGGACACAACTTGCATAAAACCATCACCAACATAGTCTGGACAATTAAAAACACCACTTGCACAACGCCAATTCACCACTGCAGATTAAAAAAAACACAATCACCAACACGACAATACACCAGTTATGAAAATCAAACACCACTCTCTTTGACAAACCTCTCCCAATTCAACACATAGATCAATCAAACATATACGATGGATTATGTGCATTCCATGAAGTCTACGATCTCATAGCCAGGAAAGTCCAGTTTTTAGGAGATTCTTAATGATTAATTTGTTGTTTCTTATGTTAGCAAGGATCTTTTTGTGCTTTAAAACATTGCAGAGAGCTAGTTGACTAGTTAGTATTTGAAGTTGAATGGAAGCAAGATAACTAGTAAAAGTTTACTACACAGAGGTTTTTGCAGTCCAAGCTAACCACTTAAAAAGCACACTAAGGAACAAGAGAAATTAATATTACAACATGGATTGGCAAAAGCCCCTTTTAGTACATCTACCAGAAGGGCAAAAGCAAGACACTCTAACAACATATCCCAAAAAAAAACCCAATTAAATGATATTAAAATACATGCAAGGAAAAAGAGTTAAAAATCATTTATCGAACTCACCTGCAAGGAAACAATCAAGACCATGGAAGCGCTCCTGCAACCAATATCAGTAATATAGGAAAAAGGAAAAAGTCAGCCTCATTTCATAGGAGTGGAAAAGTAAAGATGTAGTCCATTAAATAGATAATTTAAAAGCACTTACAGGTTCTATAAAGTTTTCAAGACAAAGTATAGCAGAACTTTAGTTGCGATTGAGGAAACAAGAAGTTTAATTCCCTGCAAAAAAAATCCATGCAATGTATGCTTAGAGAGAGATAGAGAGAGAGAGAATTGAATACCAAAACAAAATAAATTTAAGTTGTTATCATCCTGCAGCCTTGGCCTCATCCATCAACCTTGGAACTCTAGGTCTAGGCTCCACCTGATCACCAAAAACAACTGACATTCATACAAACCTCTTGCTCATCCTCACCGAAAAGAAAAATTATCACTACTGCCATTGTCCAAATTGTCTATATGACGTCTGCCAACTACTATTTTGTTCTTCTCGCCATCACCAAATATGTATGCATATAGGTGGGCTATTGATGGCTGTCCAAATGTGTATGTAAATTGGTGGGCTGTTTCTTCTTCACTAACACAAAGCTCAAAGGAAAAAGAAAGAAAGAAGAAAAAAAAAACTCTTGCTATTAAAAAAAAACAGATCCAAAAACGAAGATGTGAGGGAATGTAGAGGTTTAAAAGTAAGTTCCTACATATTATATGCAAACAAACAGGTCCTAAGAACAATGAAATTAAATAATTATGTTTTCGCTCGTAATTCTCTAACCGGGAGTCCTAGTTTTCGCTCGTAATTCTCTAACCGGGAGTCCTATTCGCGAGCCGTCAGTTCCTACAATTCACTCTACCCATGAGCGCAGTACAGAAAAGGAGGGGTTCAGACTTGGTTTGTAGATTTGTAGATTTTAAATATGTAATATGAATAAATGGTTTGTAGATTTTAAATATGTAATATGAATAAATGATGAGAAATGCTTCAGATCCTCGACCAGTTTGTTACATAAGCTTTTGACACATTAATAAACAGTTTAAGAAGTCAAGTCTTTGGCATTGGTGTTTGGGGGAATCGGGAGTCATGACTATGCTTCAATGACCAACACCCAGATAAGAATGTGAAAAACGCATACTACTTTTGCATTTAATAGCTAAGTGACTCACAAAAGGAAAGAAATGAGTCCATTGTTGACATATGACTTTACTAAAAAATTGAAGCTAACATGGGCAATACACAAGTTCAATTGCAATTTTGATGGAATAATTGAGGCATTGATATACCGTTCAAATTTTTTTTTGAGGCATTGATACAGACTTTGCACTTATTATTACATATCTGACATGAAAATAAAAATATCGCATTTTGCAGATATGGAGCTCGTTGCCACTGTAAAGTGTCAGGAGGACAAGTGATCACTAATTATATCAGAAGATAACAGGACAGATAAAGGCATGAAGTTGTTTGCTCAAAACATCACCTAGGACCAATACCAAGGAGTGGTGAATAATAACGACCTCATTAGATGGCTTACTTCCTTCCAGCTGAACAACATATCCAGTTTCAACAGGTCCATTCTGCAAGAGACGAGAAGAATAAGAACTTTCAACACATTTCTCACAACAGAAAAGAAAAGAAAAGAAAAGGGGAAAAAGAACAAAATAAAAATCTTATATTTCTTGTAGATTCGCTTGGTTACTATGTTCTTGGATTCATCATTAATCGACATGGCAATGCACATCTCAGCCCGGTACTCATCATAATGAGGCTCCCATTTCTTCAAACAAGCGGCTGGAACTTCTTCATTGAAGCAAGGCAGCTGAGATATCTCTACATGCCAAAAAAATTTAACATCAGGAACAAGTCAACAATAGAGTTGGGTAGAAGGCACACATGGTGTAATAATGAAATGAATAAAAAAGAAAGAAAGAGAGGAATATAAAAAGAAGAAAATGGAAAGAAAGAGAGGAATAAGGGGGAAAGAAATCTTTTTTATTTTGTTTTTTGGATGATAATATTCAAAGTGCAATGACGCCTCGCTTGTGCGAGACTCTCAAGGGTCCTGGCATTTGAGCACGAACAATTCATTGCATCACACTCATTCTAATGTAGCTTACAAACTATAACATGATTATCAGTTCAACAACTTAAAAAAAAAAAAAAGAGTATTTAAAGAAGGCATCTAAAAGGAACAAATAAACCACTAACAAATAAATGAAAATGAAAACGAATATAAAAACATGTAGAAGAAAACAATGTTGTAAATTATAATACACAGGGCAACAAAGAAACAAATAAACTGGAATAAATTTTGTTTAATGTTATAAAGTATAAACTGGAATAATGTTGCACACACACAGGGCAACAAAGAAACAAATAGCCACCCTTGAAATGGGTTCATTCCCAATCTAAAGAAATGGGAAGACCAACACATGCATGTACCAAACAATCGCTTGCAGAGCTTGCTTTCTTGAATTACACACTGGTTCTTTATGTTGGTAAAAACCAATTTATTTGCAAAAGGAAGAAGCACAAGGAATTATACTACAACAGCAACAAAGAAAATGAAATGTAAGAACAAAAAAAATTAAACATTTTGATGATAGATTAGGACAAAAACTAGAGTGACAAGAGCCCAAAGTAGTTGGAAGGTGCTCATTGTAACAACCCCCAGTTGGGTTTGTGTTTGAACAAAAATTATACTACAACAGCAACAAAGTAATTGGAAAAGTTAGTTTGAACAAGGAAGATGAACAAACCTGCAATATTCAGGATGGATGGCCCAAAATGGTGAGTTCAGGAAAGTTAGGTTTGCAATAACTAGTGTGCATAAAGAATAAAATAAGGAACCAGTCTCAATCCTTTATTCAGCAGAAATTAATAGTTACAAACTCGTAACTAAACAAATGATGGGCAACAAGGACCCAGCCTATCTATTTATCCAACCTACTTTTCTGGTCCAGGTTGAGTGATGGGCATGAATATCAGCCTCTGCACAGACCATTGGCCAAATAATAAGTTTAGCTTTGTTAAGTAGTAGGCTACACTAAGGGAAACAATGACTTAGGCCTGTCCCAATTTATTGATGAGCCTTGAACTCCAGACAATCCTCCTTCCATTAGATGCAACCCAAACCAACCTGAAGCATGCTTGATTTGGGCTGTTTATGCTCGTTTGGTACCCTAATATTTCATGAAAGCAGGTAAAATAAATACTGGCCTTAAATGATTACATTCAGTGTACTTTCTTGAGTTCCTTGCCTGATCTCCCAGTCAAAACCCCTCTAGTTTTCTGCATCTGATGTTGATGATATGATGGCAATCAATGCTTTACTACCTTAGTGTTAATACAATGTTTGGTGTTAGGACAAACCTAAAAGGAAAGTTATGGAAATGTGTTTATCACATGTTTGCTGAACAGTTTTTTGGTTGGCACAATTCCTTGTCATACCAGGAGACAGGAGAAGGTAATGACCAAAGTCTATGCTCCAAAGGCTATACATGACATAGAAGACTCCTTCAATAAACTGAACAAGGTTGTGGGAACTCATGTAGCAGTACAATCAAACCAATTAGAATACATCCAAGTGTGCAATGGCAAATCAACAAACACTTCCAATGCAGTAAAAGCAGGACAACCCCAAATTTAAAACCCACCCACAAAAGCAATTCCCAATAGACAATAAACCTAAAAATCACAGTGGGTACTTGAAATTAAAATAGGAATGCAGTTAATCAAAGAACAGTAAGCAAATGAAACTTGTAATGAGTTGGGGTTGAACCAGATAATAGGCATAGCAACGGAGGAAGACCGCCTTCTTCCCGGTCTGATCGCGGAGGGCGTGGACGGCACGGCAATACTCGCGGCAATCGAAGTAAGACTTGGCGAGGAGGAAGTAACCGGTGACGTCGGAGGGTGCTTTGTACTCCATCACTCGCTCCTCTCCGCAGCACGAGAAAATCCTGTCCATGAAATTCAAAATCCCCGATAAGCTCACCTTCCCCGATTCCTCGGCGAGGAACGGGTCCGGGTCCTCGATTAACATCAGCGATTTCAGATCCGAGTCGTCGCGGATTCGGGACAGGTCGATGTCGTATATATCGTAACAGAGGAACTTCGCCATGGCTGCGACGAAGCTCGTTTTTCCCATACCGGCCGGACCGTACAGCAGGTAGCTCCGCTTCCAGACTCGGCCGAGTCGGTGGAAGTACTGCTTCGATTTCAGGAACGATTCGAGGTCGGATCGGACCTTCTTCTTCAGATCGGGATCCATGGCGAAGGTTTCGAGCATCGACGAATGCGTGAACGGAACGGAAATCCACCGTCCGTTATCCGATTCCGCGTTCGTGAAGAGCTTGATCTCTCTTCGCTTCTGCTCGATCTCGTCCGAGATCAGTTGGATCTGCTGAGATAAGGACGGAGAAAAGCAAGAGCGCGGGAGGAGAAAAAAAAAGCAGGGCAAGAAAAAGTGAAGGAAAATAGTGGGCTTCGGTGGTGGGTTAATAAGGATCATTAGCGACCGCTATTGCGGCCGCAACAGGCAGTCGCTAATGACCCTTTTGCGACCCACACAAGCGGCCGCCCGCTTCTTCCCATCGCCAAAAACCAATATTCTAGACTGAGGGATCTCTCCCTAATTTACCCAAAAATAAAAGCCATACACTGTTACAACAAACTTGATTAATGGGAACTTCAAACCCCATCTAAAATAAAAGGCCCGTATTTTCTAACCGAAATTTAACCACCAATAGGCCCCAAAATATAAGAACTCCAAGTCAAGAGATAGGCCCTACTAATAGGCCTCACTAAATTAATTGCCCCCACATGGGCAGCTCCTATCCCTAAATGACCTCACCGGTCCTTTAAAATGAGAAATTTCAATAGATGGGTGGGTAGTCCCATCAAAAATAGAAAAATAGCATTCGATTTCAATAGATGGGTGGGTCCCGCTTAAAATCCCATCCAAAAATGCAAAGAATGCATCCAATAAGAGATTTTAATGCATCCAATAAGAGATTTTCAATAGATGGGTATGTCTCATGTGTAATCACATCCAAAAACATAAATATTGCTTCTAATGAGAAATTTTCAAAAATGGGCGAGTCCATGTGTGGTCCAATACAAATACGAAACATGCATTAAAACTCAAAAACTAAGAAATGGTGCGTCCCATGTGTATTCCATCCAAAATAATAAAAATACATCCAACAAATTAAACGGATTGATCCACATATAATCCTTTCTTAAAGTTGTATCTAATAATGTTGTGAAAGGAGGGAGACCAAGAAAAAGAATATTAGAGGGAGAAGAGAGAGAGTTTTCTATTATCAAATTATGTATACAAATACAATAGGGAGAGGCCTATTTATAGGCAAAGTAGCCTCATAAGAGAGAAGCCCTAAATCTAACCCTAACTCATCTTAAGTGGGCATGCACCCAAAATTCATATCTTATAACACTCCCCCATGGATGACCACCATTCAATGACAGTTGCCTCATTAAAAACCTTGCTAAGGAAAAACCCAGTAGGAAAAAAAAAATCAAAGCGAAGGGAAAAAGAGTACAACATTCTTAAAGATCATTGAACTGGTGTTGGACGTGCATAATGCTGCTTCATTAAAACCTTAACTAGGAAAACCCAGTGAGATAAAACCTAGAGAAGGAAAATGAGTACAGCGAACAAATGTCCATAGGTAGTATACTTCAGGATGCTCCCTGATAAATCACTCCCCCTGATGATAGCAACCATTTACATAGTTTAATGATGAACTCTACGCATGCCAATCTCATATACAAATTTCTGGAATACTGATTTTGGCAAAAATTTGGTAAACAGGTCAGCCAGATTGGTACTCGAACGAACTTGCTTGACTTCAATTTCATTGTTCTTCTGAAGTTCATGAGTGAAGAAGAACTTCGGTGTTGTATGTTTAGTCTTGTCTCCTTTAATGAAACCTTCTCGGATATGTCTTATGCATGCTTCATTATCTTCATAGATAATATTTGGGATACCTGCAATAGAAGGTAATTGACAAGAACTACGAACTGATGGAACGCGCTCCTGCCGAGGGTGCTACCGGGGTCGGCGGACGTGGGAGTCCGTCGGGTCCGGCCCTTTCGCGCCCGGGGGGCTGAAGCGTGCATCAACATTTCTTTGTGTGGGTGTGCCAGATTTTCTATTTTACTTGGAATTGCAAGTGGTAATCCGGAGATCAACCTTCGCAAGTAAAAAGGAAATCAACTTCTTTCAAGTTTTCCATTGCACAAATATTTAAGAAAAGAGATATTTTCTTGGTTTGCCGTGAAAGGCGATTTTGTTTGGCATTTATAGCCGATTTTGGCGTTTATAGCCGATTTACAATTCTCATCAATAATGAAAGACAAGAGTTGTGATTTTTGTCTCTTTTAGAAAAATACAAACTACAATGAAAAGCAAGAAAAGGAGGATCTAACTTTTCAGGAGATTGTGGGGGACTCGTTCAGATTGACGGTCGCAAGCCATGTATGGGCTTCGCCATCATCCATGCAGATGAGAACAGAGGATGCTCTTAATTCGCTTGGCTTGGCTATAACCTCAGGTTTTTAGAGGACAAAGACCAAGAGAAGGTCTTATGTCCAATAAAAAGCTAAGTAGACGGGCTGAAAAGCCACGTCTAAGCCATTGGAGGCAGCGGGAGAAGGCAAGGACCTTGGGGGGGAGTACCCCCCAAGGGACTTTTTGTCACCTTGTAGTGGTGCTTGATGTAGAATTTCTGCAGAATTTTCTCTCTTTCTTTAGACTCTGTCTGTCTGGAATTCGGGATTCTCTGCACCTTTTGATTTTCGATCTTCGGTTTTCCGTTCGTCCTTTTCCCATCCCTTTCTTCTTGGAAAGCTCTCCTATTTATAGGCTCTTAGTAGCCATTAGGAGAGTTTATGGGCTTTAATGGCTTTAATGGGAGGAGTTACAAGATTTATTTCTTGATTTTGTAACTCCTTTTTCCTTGAATCTGATTGGCCGATGGAGATTAAGGGCTTTTAATCACCTTAATTACCATAATGGGAGGAGTTTCATGGCTTGAATGCCATGACTTAATTGATTTGTAACTCCTGGATGCTTGCTTCTGATTGGGCCGTCCAAAGAAATGAATTAATGACTGCAATAAAGCTAGTCAATTAACTGCATTAAATGGTCGCCGAGCAGTTGAAGAGTCGCGGGCCGCGCCGCGTCTTTTGGGATTCTTTTGGAGATGATCACCGATGGATCTACATGCTGATCGACATCGGATGACCGTGTAATTTCAGACATTGATAGCTAGCAGCGGGCCGGTGACATCTGTCTTGTCGATTTCTCGATCGGTCGGACAGAAAGAGCACTTTTTAGGTCAACCGGTCGGCGATCTTGGAGCGATCAATGATGATTTTATGCTTTTGACGGCGGATCTGAGATGTCGTCGGATATGAGTCAATTTCAAGCACTAAAAATCACATTTTCAGGAAACCACAGGGGCCAAAGTGCGCGAAACGCGAAAAGGGACAGAAAAACGGGTCACCGGCGAAAAATCCGGTGACCCGGACTTCCATGGTCGCCGGCGACCCTGGCTCATGGTCGCTTTTTCTCCCCTTTTTGGTCCGTTTTACGGTCTTTTTCGTCGCCGTTTTCTTCTGTATTTTTCCTGACATTTCTTCTCATTTATTGGCTTGATTTCCCTGTAGAAAACCTGATGAGAATCCTTGCATTTTTAGAGTGCAAAGTTTCCAATTTTCCAGGAAAGCCAAAGACTTTGTCGCGTAGAGCTGCTGATTTTCCGCCAGAAGCTGAAACTTGGTCAAACGATGTGGAATGACCTGAAATTTGAGGTGAAGCCTCCTGAGCAATAAATAAGACCAACCATAGGCTTTTGTTTGAGTTTTGAAGCCGTTTGGGGTCCCGTCGCCAGTAGACTTGATTTTGCCGCGAGGGAGATGCCGCGCGTTGATGTGCGGTCAAACGATGTCCGATTGACCTGAAATTTGATAGGGAACCTATTGGAGTCATTTTGAGATGATCCACAGGCTCTGTCTTGGAAACCATGGTCCCGGGGAGCTCCGCCGCCGGTAGGCTTGATTTTCTTTCGGAGCGTCGAAACCTGGTCAAACATTGTCGGAATGACCTGAAATTCGAAGTGCAGCCTTTTGGAAGCATGTTAAAGCCACTCATGCACTTGGTTTGATGAGCGAAGGCTTCGGTGGTTCCCGCCGCCGGGAGGCTTGATTTTGCTGCTCGAGCATTGATGGAGGGTCAAACGTTGTCGGTTTGACTTGAAATTTGGTATGGAGCCCTTTTGAGACATGCTGGAGTCATCCGTAGGCTCTGATCGAAGTTTTGACGTCTTCGATGATGTCGCCGCCGGGAGCGCCAATTTAGCTGTCGGAGAAGCGAAGTTAGGCCAGATGATTCTGAAATGGCCCGAAACTCCTTGTGTACTCCTCCCTTGGCTGTCTTGAAGGATCTTGCAGTTTTTGTTTGATTCTGACAAGATTTGATTTTTTGGAGAAGTTGCATTGCCTATTTATGGCAGGTTGCGACTTCATGAAGCTTTCTTGATGTTGAAGAGGCAAAGTGACATTTTTGGTGTCAACACGAACATGCTGAATCAAATATTTTAGCCACACACATTTCCTACTGGCATTATAAAGAGCCAAAATTTCAGCATAGTTGGAGGAAGTAGCTACCAAAGTCTGTTTAATAGAACGCCAAGAAATTGCGGCATTACAATTTAGAAACACATAACCTGTCTGTGATCGACCCTTATGAGGATCAGAGAGATAACCTGAATCTGCATATCCTACTGAATTGGAATCTTTATTTTCGTACGCATAAAATATTCCCAAATCAGTTGTTCCAAACAGATATCGTAGGATGTGTTTAATACCAATCCAGTGCCTTTGAATTGGTGCGAAATTATACCTGGCAAGTAGATTCACAGAAAATGCAATATCTAGTCTAGTGCATTGTGCCAAGTACATCAAGGCTCCAATAACACTTAAGTACGATACTTCGGGACCTAATACATTTTTCATTTTCCTCGATCGGACGGTATGGATCTTTTTGTATATCAAGAGACCGGACAACCATGTTGGTGCTTAATGAATGTGCCTTGTCCATACCAATTCGTTTTAAAACTTTCTCGGTATAATTAGATTGATGGACCAACATCCCATTAGAATTTCTCTCGATTTGCAATCTGAGACAAAATCTCGTTTTTCCAAGGTCTTTCATTTCAAATTATTTTTTTAAATAATTAGCAATTTCTTCGAGCTCTTCTGGAATCCTTATCAAATTTATGTCATTCACATAAACTGCTAATATTGCAAATCCCTTCAAGAGTTTCTTTATAAATAGACACGGGCAAATGGGATCGTTTTCATACCCCATTTTAGACAAGTATTCACTAAGACGGTTGTACCACATTCTTCCGAATCGCTTCAGGCCGTACAATGATTGTCTTAATTGGATTGAGTATGTACTCCTTGGCTTTGCTTCAGGCAAAGGAAATCCTTCCAAGATTTTCATGTGAGTTTCGATGTCTAAGTCCCTATACAAGTAAGCAGTTACAACATCCATGAGTCTCATTTCTAGATTTTGAGAAACTGCTAAACTTATCAAGTATCTGAATGGCGTTATATCCATAACAAGGAAGTATGTTTCCTTATAATCAATCCCAGGTTTCTGCAGGAAACCTTATGCCACTAATCGTGCTTGATATCTGGTAATCTCATTCGGCTCATTCATTTTTCTTACAAAAACCACTTGTAACCTACAGGGTTAACATCTTTTGGGGTTTGTACTATAGGTACAGTCCAAACACACCACGTTTTGTTGAGAGACTCTAACTCTATTTTGATGGCACTTTCCCATTGTGGCCAATCATTTCTTTGTCAACATTCATTTATAGAACGTGGTTCTATGTCCCAATCATCATCATCATTTTCCTTTGATATTTGTATAGCTACCGCATATGCAAATGCATTATCAATGATAATCTCATTTATTTTCCATCTCTCTCTTGAATAATTGTAAAGTATAGAGATCTCTTCATTTTCCGGTTCCGGCGCCTCTTCAGGGGCTTCCAAAGTCTCACCAGGGACTTCCATTATTCTAGAGAGAATGGACTTTGTCATAACCTCTTTAGGAGCATTATGTGCCTCTTCGGGAGGAACCTCTTCCGGAGCATTACATGCCTCTTCTAGAGGATATGATGATGATTTCTCATTTCTCCTTTTTCGAGAAGCTGAGTCCTTTGAACCTATAGGTTTGTCATGCTTCTGGCATATCGCAAATTCTTTTGCTGCCGTATTTTGACTTCGTCCTACAGGGACATTAATCCTGACAGGTGCATTCATAACTGGCACATGTGATTTCGTCACCTTTGCTGCATCGTTAAATGCATCAGGTAATTTGTTTGCAATTTCTTGTAAGTGCACAATTCTCCATACTTCATTCTCACATTGTGAAGTTCGGGAATCCAAATGAGACAAGGTGGAAGTATTCCATGTTAATTCTCGTTGTTCTTTAAGAATGGTTTGTACTACAAGAACAATACGTTCTTTAGGAACTATCTTATCTCCCCCTAACGACGGAAGATTGTCTCATCGAATTGACAATCGGGAAAACGAGCAGTGAAGACATCTCTTGTCCTTGGTTCTAGATATCGAATAATCGAAGGAGAGTCATAACCTACATATATTCTCAACCTACGTTGTGATCCCATCTTAGTACGCTTAGGAGGTGGTATTGGGACTTGAACTACACAACCAAACTTGCGCAAGTGAGAAATATTGGGTTGATGTCCTGATATAAGTTGTACAGGAGAATATTGATGATAGGCCGTGGGCCGAAATCGAATTAACATTGCTGCATGCAACACAGCATGTCCCCAAGCACTAACTAGCAATTTGGATTGCATTAGCAGAGTCTTAGAAATAAGTTGGATGCACTTGATTATAAATTCAGCTAAGCCATTCTGGGTGTGGACATGGGGGACAGGATGTTCGACTACAATTCCTATAGACGAACAAAAATAATCAAAAATCTGTAATGTAAATTCACCTGCATTATCAAGTCTTATAGACTTAATGGGATAATCAGGGAAGTGAGCCCTCAGTTTAATTATTTGAGTTAATAGGCAGGCAAATGCTCATTCCTAGTTGAAAGTAGGCAAACATTTGACCAGCGGGCGAAGGCAGCGATCAAAACCATAAATTACTTAAAAGGTCCACTAGGGGGATTGATGGGTCCACAAATATCACCTTGTATCCTTTGTAACAAGGATGAGGATTCGTATGCAACTTTAGTAAGAAAGGGTCAGGTGATCAATTTCCCTTGTGAACATCGGATACATAAGTACTCACTGGGTATGGTCAATTGATGGTTCTCTAAGGAATGTCCAAAAGAGCTATGATTTTTCTCAACATAGTAGCCCCAGGGTGACCTAATCTATCATGCCAAAGCTAAAGCCTTAGAATCACTGAGCTTCAGGCTTGACTTTGTTGTTTTGCTCATAACAGAATGGGATTCAACATTGGAGATTGTCGTGTAATTCAAGTTTTAAAGAAAGTAGTGGGTTCCATGTTTAGATCTATTAAATCATGGACCCATAGATTAATTTAGCCATTCTTATACTTGGATTATTGCCTTTGAGGCCCCCACAACCTAAACAAATATTGTTAAATTTCATTATAACTGTCTCAAATGATCATAAGTTCATAAGTTTGAATGTACCAAGATATGTTGTTCCCCACAATCTGAAGAGGTCGGCCCATACTTTGTTGAAAGAAAGACCGGAAGAAAGCGAAAAAGGAAAGATCGTTGGAGAGAGGAAAGGAGAGAAGACGAGGACGTTAGGAAAGAGAGAGGAAAAAGGCCATTTGACAGTCCTAAGTAGTAGCTACAAATGGGCCCGAATTTGATTGAAATCCAATCCATATGAGGGTTGTACATGGGCTAAAGATAGTTCAAGTAACATCTAAGAAATTAGGCCTGTAATTCAACCCATAGGTGGACTGTAAATGGGCCTAGACATCAACCAAATGAGGGTTGAGAATGGTCTAAATAAACTGCTACACCAACCAAGATCCAGGGGGGAGATGGGCATAAAATTAGTCCAAATGACGCCAGAATGGACTGTCACACCAACCCAAATCTATCCCCAAAATGGGTCTAGAAATAGGCCAAAATGATGCCTGTAGAATGGTTTAAAGAGACTCTACCCCAGCACAGATCTAGCAAGAAAATGGGCCAGGATAGCTGATGAAATCCAAAAAAATTTAGACGAAATCCACTTTCAGCCAACAACTTCTACAAAATCCCACCCATCCTGGAAAGCATGTAATATCCTACGTTTACCACCAAACAACACCTATAAAAGCTTTACTGTTGGGTTTATTTTAAGTATTCCAGGTTTACTAGAGTAATCTATTGAGTTAGTCCATGACCGGGTTTAGGGTCATAAGTATTTTGGTCACTGTATCGGGCTTTCTTACAGGCTAAGAAAGTGAAGATTATATATTGCATTTAATATAAAACCCAGGACTTGGAAGAGAGTCAAGATCTGAGTGATTTCTCTCTTGCCGTGAATGTTGGTAGTTTCGTCAAACAATGTAAAATCCTCATCTTTCTCTTGTGTGTAGCATGATTCTTTGATCGCACACTTCACGCTTCCACACGCATGAGCACAACATTTACAGAAGAGTAAAATTATGCTCCCGAACCACTGGAATAGTTGCTGTGTAATTGAACAATTTGTGACTGGACTAACCCGCCACAACAATTCTGTGTAATTGAGCCAAACTGTGACTACAAACCAGCCTAACAATGTATGTGTAATATATTTAAATCACTACAATGAACCAGCCGTGATATTTCTATAAAACTAAGCTAAAAGTTATTGTAAAATAGCACAAACAAGGGCTGTAAGTAGGTTATAAATGGGCCCAAACCCTGCCAGGATATAGGTCTAAAATGATTCTAACCAGTCTAGACAAGGGCTATAAATGGGCCGCCTAATACATGTTAGGGAATAGGTATAAACATATATAACTATAAAATAGTCCACATAATCGGTATAAATGGACCCAAACAATATCAAGAAATAGACATAGTTATGATTGCCAAATAATCATATTTGGGCTATGAAAGGATCAGAATCCATGTTTGAATCCATTTTAGGAAATGAACCTATGTCCTAAAACCCATGTTTGAAACTATTTCAGGAAATCAAGATATGTCTGTGTCATGCCCCTCAAATCCAGAATCTCGAAACCACATGGAACACCCAACCTAGGGGTGCAAACAACTTGGATCTTAGTCCATTGTGAGGTCCGGTTTAAAACTTTTTAGCACATTTAAATAAAAAATATTTAAGCAGAAGCATATATAGAAGATTAAGCGAAAGTGATAGTGATGATGAGCGAAAGCAATCTAACTAATGATCCATATATGGGTATCAAAATGTCATATATCAAATCCTAAGTGCAAGTCTATCTATTGGTTTCAGTTTGAACAAAAGAGTTATTAAGTTTTACATTCCATAAAACCACTAGAATAGCCACAAGTAAACAGCCTCTCAAATGTGTCGTCCTCAGTCCGCTAAGTGATCGGCTACGTCACCAGCGCCCCACTTAAATTTCACTATTGTCCGTGTCTCAAAGATCGCCTCACCCTCCGGAACATCGGCAAAGGGCTCACCTACAATACCATGGTTAAAGAGAATGATATCTAAAACATCTAGCAAGAGCAATATATCAAAGCATAGGATGAATGCATCAAAACAGAGTAAGACAATCCTCATGATCAATAAAGCAACAACAAAAAGATAACTAGGCAGATTGTGCAATATAGATACAAATATAGAGTCAATGTAAATAAATAATTCCACTATGAGTCCATCCATCTAATCAAAATGGCACATCCATACAAGTTAGTACCGTAGAAAATTATGACGTTGCCCTCTCGTACTTCACATGAGTTGCAATAAGGATGCATGGGATTATAGTCCAATCAAAGAAAAGTTATTGGAATAGCCGACCAAAGTTTGGCACTATGCCGAGTGCAAGTGTCCATGTGTCAAAGTGTGATACGCAGAGGCATATGTCCAACTCAAATTCTTTTTCTAAACCGGATTCAATTTTTCTTTGAATGGAGGCCAGACACATTGAATACGGGCCTGGATGTCCATTTTAATGCTGGCCATAATCATTCCATGCGGTCTATGATTTGGATGATTGAGATGTCAAAGTTTGAGTAAAAGCAAAAGAGCGGTCGTTTTGGGAGGCTATTGACTGAAATCTTGTGATGGGTCTTTCTTTCTTGTACAATTTTGTGATTGAGTTGTATAATGAGTTTTATTGTTTCTACCCTTTGGCGGACCTCTTTTTCTTTTTGTTTTTTTTTTTTTTTTTTTTGCTGTAAAGGTAAATTGAATTAAAAAAGAAAGCAAACTACAAAAAAAACCCTTAGAAAGGGGAGGGCAACAGAGAAAAAAAAAACAGAAAGTCGAAATCACAAAGAAACCAACAAAACATAATAGGGAAAGGGGAGAAGCCAAGACCAAATGGATTCGCCAAGGAGATGCATGCCAGAGAAGTCAAGAGCTGGAGGCAATTCGTAGGGAAGCAAGAAGAGGACTGAGGTGAGGACTCTAGAAAGGCTTCGAAATCTGCTTAAGTAGGAGGAGATTGCTTCCGTGATGGTGGCTTGAGTGTATGGGAAGGAGGGTTTGCAATCCTCAAAGAAAGCTTCGTTTCTAGCCTTCCACAAGTAGAAGAGCATTGTGATGAAGATGACAGCCATAAATTTTAGTCCATTGGAGTCACTATCTTTAGATAGGATCCCAAAAATTGCAAAGGCAGATAAGGAAGGAGGAAGTTGTAGCCCAGCTGCATGCATATACCAAGACCATATAGATTTTGCCAGGGCGTAACAGAAGAAGAGATGACCGACGGTGTCTTCATCAGCGTGGCAGATGCTGTATCTAGAAGCAAGCAAGAAACCTATATGTTTCAGCCTGATTTCTGAGGGAGTTCTATTGTGCATCAAGTGCCAGCCGAAGCAATTAATTCTGTGGGGAGAGATTTTGTTCCAGATGAGGATGGGCCAGTGGAGAGGGTCTGTTCTATGTCTGACTATCTCCCAGGCGGATCTTGTAGAAAGCTTACCGTCTGGAGAGTTTTTCCAGCGAAGGGAGTCGCTAATTGTAGGGTTGGGGGAGAGGTCCAAGAGGAGAGGAAGGAGATGTTACTGAACATAGACGGGCACTGAGTCAGGAATAACCCATGTTCCAGATTGGAACAGGGAGAAAAGACGTTGATTCCTGGGGAATTGCATATGGGGGAAGCAAGTAAAGATAGGATTGTCTGCATGCCATGAATCGTGCCAAGCATTGATGTCTTGTCCATTGCCGAAGGACCAGGAACTACCTTGATGAATTAGAGGGGCAGGGCTGCGAATTTTCCTCCAAATGCAAGAGCCATAAGTGGAATTTGCCGAGCTCCAAATAGGGTAGAATTTGAAGTGGCGATTTTTGAACCATCTGGACCAGAGAGAATTGGCAGTTGTTGCTTGCCAGCCTAGATTGAGGAAGAAGGCGGAGTTGACATCCGAAATCTTTCTTATTCCCAATCCTCCTTTAGCATTTGGGAGAGTAATTGTTGCCCAACTGACATGATGCAACTTTTGATGGGGAGAGTTGCCTGACTAGAGGAAGAGCCTTTGACCTCTCAATTGCTTTGCAAATTAAGGCAGGCAGAGGCATAGTGGCGGCAAGGTGGATTGGCAGACTAGAGAGGACATGTTTAACCAAGATTAGATGACCTGCAAATGACAGGAATTTGGCTTTCCAAGCTGAAAGGTTAGACTAGATGACGTCCAGAAAGGGAAGGAAGTGGCGCCTCTTGAGAGAGCCAAAGCATATTGGGGTGCCCAGGTATTTTAGATAAGATGTAGCTTCTTGAATGCCTAGGATAGAACATATTCTCCTTTTCCTTCTTAAACCACACTTACCCAAGTGCAATTGGCTTTTTTAAAGGTTGAAGCATTGACCTGCAACAGACTAGTAGATTTCCAAAAGGCTTTGTAAGATTAAAACACTGTAGGTATCTCCTTTCATGAAGATAAGGATATCGTCTGCATAGAGCAAGTGGCAAGGGGAGGAGGGGACATTGGAAAGAGAAGAAATAAGGCCTTGATTTTGGAGATGCTAAAGGTGGAGGCTCAGGATTTCTTCTGTTATAATGAATAGGTAAAGAGAAAGAGGGTCTCCCTGTCTTAGACCACAGAAGCAACTGAAGAAGCCTTGGGGGATTATGTTGATGAGCACAGAGCCTTTGGAGGTACAAATGCATTCTTTGATAAAAGAAATCTAGTCATTAGAGAATTGGAAGAAATGAAGGGCTGAGAATAAGAAAGACCAATTTAGCTTGTCAAAGGCTTTGGAAACATCATGTTTGAGACATAGGGAGCCTTTATTGAAGTTGGAGTTCAGTTTCTGGTAAAGTTCAAAAGCCATAGCAATATGATGATGGATATTCCTACCCTTAATGAAGGCAGCTTGGTTAGGAGAGATCAGCTTAGGAATAATTTTGGAGAGCCTGGAGGAAAGGATTTTGGAGATGATTTTATAGGTGAAGTTAAGAAGGCTGATAGGCCTGAAGTCAGCGAAGGTGTTGGGGGATTTAGACTTGGGGATGAGAGTAAGGAAAAATGTGTTGGAAGCTCAATGAATCCATTTGGTAAGAAAGAAGTGCTGCACAACTGAACAAACTAAGTGGCTAGTGATACTCCAAGTTGCAGTAAAAAAAGTTCCATTGAAACTATCAGGGCCAGGGGAGCTATAATGTTTTAGAGAGAAGACATCATCTTTGATTTTGTCAGGAGAGGGAATAGAAGTGACAAAGGAGTTGTTAGTGGCAGAGACCTTTGGGCCGTTGATCTGGAAAAGGGTGGGGTTAGGATGGCTGTAATGAGGCTTGAATAAATTGGAGAAGAAATCTACAGCATGGTATTGGATAACATCTTGATCCTCAGTGAGAGTGCCATTAACAGAGATATGGTGGATAGTGTTGAAGGAACTCCTAGCTTTGGCTGATTGATGGAAGAATTTTGTATTTTGATCCCCTGTTTCAACCATTGGATCCTAGATCTTTGCTTCCAGTGGATTTCTTGAGCGGAGAGGGCATCATGAAGATTAGATTTGGCAGACAATAGGGCTTCTCTGGCAAGGTCAAAAGGAGCAAAGTCAAGAAGGGATTGGCAATGCAAGACTTTTTTATCAACAGAGATGATGTTCTGGAGAAGATTACCATAAGTGGACTTACTCCAGAGCTTGAGGGTCTTGAGCTTTTGAGCAAGTGAGAATTGAGGATCACCATCAATATGGGTATCCCAACTGAATTTAACTGTCTCAAGGAAGTAAGGATGTAACAGCCACTTATTTTCAAATTTGAAGGGGGCCATTTGATTGCGGGGTTTGAGAGTGATGGACTAAAAGGATTGGGCTATGATCGGAAGATATTCTGGGAAGGTGATGAATTTTTGGGTCGCGGAAATGGTTCAGCCAATTGGGATTCACTAGGGCTCTGTCAAGCCTGGCAGTCGCATAGGAGGAACCTTGTCTATTGTTGGACCAAGTGAATCTATTACCAACATAGTGAATGTCTTGGAGACCAGCTTGCATTACAGTGAATTGGAAAGCTTTAAGGATGAAGGAGAGGAATGGCGTATGCTAAGCTTGTCAGTATGGGAGAGAGTGGCATTGAAGTCCCCTATGACAGACCAGGGCAGAGTGGTTGGTCTATGAAGATGTTCCAGAGGTCTTTCTAAGGGAGGGGATGGTTGAGCCATAAACTCCAATAATAATAGTATTTAGGCTAGAGGTGGAATTATGAAGAAGCATGGAAAGGTGTTGACTAGAGAAGTCTTTGACAGTAATGGAAAGGTGGTGAGCTGATTTGGAGAGGCATTAGAGGTTGGTGGTAGTGGAAGAAGAAGTGGGGCCATTGGAGTGGAAGGTATCAAAGCCAAGGCTATTCCATCTGTGGGAGATAGAGGGAGTGAAAGGAACCATGGGTTCATAGATGAAAATGAGATCAAGGGAGTGCTTGAGGATCATATTTGCCAAAGTACATTGTCTGGGGTGATTAGTTATGCCCCTACAGTTCCAATAGAGGAATTTTAACATTAGGAAGGTTTGGGGGAGGATTTCTTGCCTCTAGACCTCCTAGTGATTGGGCTAGTAGATGGGGCTGGGGAGGAATGATTTCTCCCTTTTCTTGAAGTCATTTTGGTGGTAGTAGAGGGTGGAAGGTTGGTTGTTGTGAGGGCTAGAGGGGTTGGAGGGTTGGCTGTTGAGAGGGCCAGAGGGGTTTGAAGGTTGAGGGAAGAGGAGGATGAAGTCTGAGGGATGGTGGAGGCAGGGTCTGTAGATTTTGAGCGAGGGGAAATTGGTTCAGCATGGGGATGAGCTGCGCTGGAGGAGAATGGTTGAGCTTGAGGGGGAAGCTCGGAGGGAGGCTCAAATCCAGGAGGTAGCAATGGGGAAGAGATGTTATCTGAGAAGGCATTTGAGAAGGCTTGAGGGTTACGGCCATAGATTGAAGGGTTACGGGCTAGATCTAGAACAGAGCAATGTTCTAAAATTGAGAACGGGTTGGAAATTGCAATGGTTGGGAAGGAATACTTTGGGGGGTGGGGGGGGGGGGGGGGTGTGGGTGGGGGTGAAGGCAGCTTCGTTAGGGAGCTTATTGAGAGAGTTTGTCTTATTGCTCGGGCCAGGAGTGGGCAGGAGGCCTTGATTACTAGAGGTAGAAGTTGGGTTAGAAGATGGAAGGGAAGGTTGGGTTGTAGTGCAGGAAGCAGATTGACTACTACAGGTAGTAGTGTAGGTGGGGACATGATGGAAGGAAGAGATAGTGGCTAAGGTGGAAGGCTTGGATTAGGGATTAGGCAGCGGATCTAGAATAAGAAGGGATGAGGGGCAGGTCCAAGGAAAGAGGACTTATGATTTGAATGGGGATTGCCTGCTGAGATAGGGCTCAAAGTAGTGGAAAAAGACATAATCCTTGATTGATTGTGATTGAGGATAAGGGGGATAGGAGGAGGAGAATTGGATTTGAAGGAGGCTGGAGATGGGAATTTATTGGAGAGGGGACAAGAGAGCTAACTGTGGCCAGGGGATAGGCATTGGGAGCAAGGACAGTGCTCGTATTCAACATTGATTTCCAGCTCACATTCTCCTTGCATTTTTACCAAGATGGAAGAAGGCTTGGGGTTTGATAGATCTAGATTAACCAGGACTCTGGAAAAGGTGAGGATTCTCTGAGCCATTGTGATGTTATCAAGCCTGATGGGTTGCCCTATTGAGTTGGCTATTGAAAGGATGATGTTTTGGCTCCAGCAGTGGTAGGGTAACCCAAGAAGTCTGATCTAAACAGGCGCTATTGAGGGCCAGGCTGATTCATCTTACCCTGGAGTCCAAGGTAAGAAGAAAACTTTTTTCTTATCTATGGAAAGGGGAGAAAGACTGAGGATTGAAACCTTATTTTTTGGAGAGTAAAATCAGAAAATAAAATAGCCCTTATTTGTGAGGGAAACCATACAAGGTCTGGATAAGGGCCAAAGCTTAGCTTTTGCTTCGATCCATTCAATGGAAGGACGCTTGCCAACAAATCTACCTATGAGAGCATGAAAGAATGATTCTTTACTGGTGGTATGCATGGATTGAGGAATGGTGAGGGATGGCTTACCATCGGTCGTCGTATAAGGAGGGAAGGAGACTAGATTACAGGAGAGGATAGGGGAGAGAGGAACAGAGAAGAGATTATCAAAGGTTTACTAGAGGGGAGGGGGAGGAAGGAGGAGGGAGAGGGGATTGGAGGCTGGAGGGCATTGCTTGTTGTGGTTGAAGGATGTAGTAGGATTTGTAAAGGAAGTAGAGGGTCCAACCACAAAGGATGGAAGAGTTGAAGGGCGCTGGGATGGAGGTTGGATAGGTAATGGAGGAAAGTTCAGAGATAGCAGAGAGGGAGGCGGCTGGCTGGGAACCTAATGATTAGGTTGAGAAGAAGGTAGGATAGTGGTAGTTGCCAGGGGGGGGGGGGGGGGGGGGGGGGGGATGAGTATCAGGCAGCAAAGGCAGAGAAGGAATGGCGATCGTGGAAGGTGGGTGGGGCTATTGACCCGTGGAAGTGGTCGGAGAAAGTAGGTGGGATTGGGCGGGAAAGTAGGTGGGGCTATTGACCTGCTTCATATACAGTGAGAATAAGACAACTCTTTTCTAGTGTTGATTGATGACTTAAATGAGTTTATTGATACCTACTGATAAAAAAATCTTTTTTTTTTGGTCCACCCTGCGCCAGTACTTTTGGTCTTGCAGTTCACGCGTACCACTTCTTTTTTAGCTGAAACACACGTACCACTTTGATGCTCTTACTATTGAAAGCAAATTCAAGGTGTTAGACTCATCTCATGCTGGTTAGGTGTCAAGAATTCATATATTTATTTCCTGTTACATTTTGAATTTTTGTCATTTCAAACATGGCATAGATGCTAAAATTTCTTCATTCACTGTTCAGACAGCATTTGTATGCTGATTTTATTTTATTTTATTTTTATTTTTTCATCCCATTTATTGATCCCACCATAGGATTGACCATTTGATATCCCACTTGCAGAAAATGGGCATCTAGCAATGGCCACGGTACCCCAAAGTTTTAGAAAAACCACTTAAGTTTTAGAAAACTTTATAACTTTTTACATATGCCCCCCCTAAATTTTTTCAAAAAAGGTCCTTTACATTTAGAAAATTACATGCATTTTTTTTTGGGGGGCTTTTGGCGGTAGGTCTTTCATCATTTACCTTTATAGCCTAAGGTCCATGATATTTTATCGTACCGACGGAAGTCCTCTCATAAAAATAAGGCAGTGAAAAAGACAAAAAAGCCCATGTACAAGTCAGCAAAAGCAGACCTCAGACAAATTTATCTGAGTTTTGCATGTTGGTTTATTTGTGGACAGAACAGCTACAACATTGGACCCACTTTTCAATAGTCCAGCCTCTCCACGCTACTGATCAGATAGCTCATGATCACAGAGTATGCACTTGCAGTTGAAGACACCATTCTCCGGAAAACATTGGGCCCTTTCATTTTCTTTTCTTTTTAACATGAACATGCATTTCTGATGTGATTCATCCTTTGCTCTCCACTTGGGACCTCCATGAGACCTTAACCCATAGCTGAGCTGGGTTCATGAAGTTAACGGTCATGATCTTCTAACAGTGGGCCCCATGCGTTCTTTTCAATCCCCAATTACAATTTCTTATCTTGGGTCATCAGACAAATTGTGGCGACTTTCCAAATATTGGCATAGTAGTGGTAGTGGTACCATCAGATTTTACCCCTCCAATTTGGACCACCGACCCTTTTTTCCCATCTCCACCGTCTATTTGACGGCCTTGCTTTGATTGTCATGATCATTAGGGAGGCACCACAATGTGGAAACCCCTCCCAGTCCAGACCTGTTAGTGGTTGGGCAGGCCTTGCATTCAGAGCCTACTAAAGTAGTTGGTTCTCTTACCAACTCAGATAAATTTGCCAAAACTCAAATAAATTTATCTGAGTTTTGCTAGAAGTTCAGGTAAGTTTGCCGAAAACTCAGATAAATTTGCCAAAACTAAGATAAATTTATCTAAGTTTTGCCAGAAGTTCAGGTAAGTTTGTCGAAAACTCAGATAAATTTGCCAAAACTCAAATAAATTTATCTGAGTTTTGCCAGAAGTTCAGGTAAGTTTGCTGAAAAGTTAGATAAATTTATCTGAGTTTTGGCAAATTTATTTGAGTTTTTGTCCAGTTTACCAGAGTTTCTGGAAAATTTATCTGAGATCGGTGACACCAAAAGTCAGAATACGGAAAATTAGATTCTAATAAAAATCGAAATCCAAAACAAAAACACTTGATGACCATGACCCAATTAAAAAAGAGAGAGGGAAAATAAGCAAAAGAGCAAATTGCTCTCTTTGAAATCAGTTGTAGAGAGAGAGATTTGGGTAGAGAGAGATTTCAAAACCGTTTCTATCTTTGAATATATGAAAGAGAGAGAATCAGAAGTCATGGTGGTGACAAAAAGTGCTCTGCAACGATACTCCATAACCATGGAAAGGAATAGAAAATGGAAAATTAGAGAGAAGAAGAAGGAAGGAGTTCTCTGGGACAACAGGGAATAAGAGAGAACTTGCCCTATGAATGAGGATTGAAAGGGGCAAATTAGTCATGAAAATATATGACGTGGCATATTAGGGACCTTTCACCAAGGTATCTCCAGTTGTCTAGATTAGAGACATTAGAGAAAACGTTGTTACCTTAATGCATTAAAAGACCGTGCTCAGGATCTGTTGGCTAATTTACACTTTGATATATATATATATATATATATATATATATGTGGCCCTTTCAAGTGTTTTTTTTTTCCCCTACAGAATGGCCCCCAGCGAAGAATTCTTGGGTCTGCCCTTGTGATATGCAATCTTATGTACTATTCATTTTAATCAAATGTTTTATGAAATGATCAATCCTACAACAAAACCAATTCTTACTAGAGCAAAATTTAAGAATACCCCGTGCACTGGTAGGAAGTTTATCAAAAGTGGCACAAACTCTCAATATGAGGGCCCCACTTTGGAACTCAGTTTGGTGCTTATATACGAAAAGGCCCCATCTAAATTGGCTAAGCTCAACAACCTTGGACTCAATCCGTTGTCATCAATGAAGAGGTATAATTTACAAATATGGAACAAATTAGGTGTTTTCACGTAAAACAGTCTTAAATAATTATTGGGCCTAAGTAATAAAACGACCACGAATGAAGTAGTGAGATTTACAAATATGGAACACATTAGGGTGCTTTTATGAAAAAAGTTCTCAAATAGTAATTGGAAGCCGAATGATTAAATGCCCGGGCTTCCACTTTGTCACACCTGGCCCATACGCAACCCGTTTAGAAAACTGTTGGAAGCTGAAGTGAAAAAAATTAAAACGATCGTGATGGGACTCGAACCCACAATCTCCCGCTCCGGAGGCGAGCGCCTTATCCATTAGGCCACACGATCTAGTCCGAGAAATAGTCAACTTATTAAATATTTGATTTATATTGATACGTTAATTGATAAATATCTTCTGTGATTGTTACTTCTTTTTAATCTTTTCGATCCGCCATTAGTGTCCATCTTAGCTCGCTAAATATCATGTTCAGTAATTTCCACTATTGCAAGCAAGATTGAGATGATGAGGACTAATCACATAGACTACAACAATCACAATGGTCTTACAGGTTCTTATTGGAATATGATAGCTATCTATTTGAAGGTGCTGGAGATTTATTACTGTAAATATTACTTCAGTTAGGATTAGATCTACCTTCATTTCGAGGCACAAAGGTAGATGAGTGTAAAGGGATTAGATTGATCGCAAGTAGGGCATCAAAAACGATATCATATGGTTGACTTTGTTGTAAAGATGCATCTTATCATTTTCTTTTGTTCTTTGTCAATTAATATGTTTGGATAAAATAGATAACGCCAAGCATTTATTTTGGTCTTTCTTTGGGTCAATCATGAGAGAAATTTGGTGATAAGAAAATCACAACCCTTCTATTGGTCTGTGTCCTTAACATCTTAAGATCCATGTTATTTCTCTAATTTCCCTCCAATTAGTTGGTTAGACAATTGCTAATGTTGTTGTCTTAATGAAATGGGCTCATACTCGTATTAGGAGGTTTACTTTAGATGTAAGTGTACAGAGGGCTTAATTTGCTTATAGATCTTATGCGATGCTTTAATCAGTCTAGTCTATGTGAATAGAAATTCACTCAAATGGTTGATGTTCTCAATTTATACTCAAGAAGAATGGAGAAACCCGGAGTTCTTTCTAAAAACTATGAGATAGCCTGGTGGTAAGTTCATCTAATTCTCACCAAAGTGTCTAGGCTCGACCAGTAGCTCATCCTTGGTGTGCCAACGCCAAGGGTGCCACTTCAGTGAGAATGAGATACTCTTACCATTGGGCTATCTGATGATTCTCAATCATTACTGATTGATGTAATCATCCAACACTTCAACCGCAAGATCACACTAAATTAATTATCTATTTTTTATTGTAACACGAACAAGATTAAATCATAAAAAAGAAATACAAAGCAGTCATAGTATCATGACAAGAGTCACAATTTTAAGAAATATAATAGAATATGAAAGATAATAAAATTGAGAAATTTTATATGGAATGAGAAATTAATATGGATTTAAGGTGTAAATCTCCAAAATAAAAAAGAAAAAAAATTGTTTATGCATTTAAAAATAGGTATAAAAACCGGAAAGGAATTTTTTTTACAAGTCCTAGTAATGATGGATTTTCAGAAAATAGAAGTTCAAAAAAAGGAAAAAAGAGATACATATAATACAATTAAAAATAAATGTCTATCATTATGTAAATATGCCTAAAATTTATAGACGAAGATCCTCTAGGATTTTTTTCTTTTTCTTTTCTTTTCTTTTTTTTTTTTTTTTTTTTGTGTGTGTGTTCTTGTTAGGGAAACCATTAGATCTATTTCTTGTAAACCATGATTAAAATATACAAAAGAGACCGGAATAATAATTATCATAATTATTTTAAAATAATAAAAATATAATGGATAAATCTAAAACAAACTCTATGAAGTAAATTTTTTTTTCAAATTAATGACATGTCATACGTCTTGATCAGGTTTTTTATTAATATCCTCAATCAGTATAGTCGTTATGTATATTCCAGACATAAATCTATGTTGAAACGGCTATCTATCTATACTTCTATTAGAATGTGTTTTATCTTTGTTTAACCATAGGCCTCCAAACTACAAATCCTCATTTTAGAAAATACATTAAAAGAGGTATTAAAATCTCCATCCATGCCAAGTCTCCTCTCTCTCCACTATCCTCTCTCTAAAATAAAAGACCCCATAACGTCTGCCAAAACAAAAAAAATTTCACTTCATAAGTGCTCTACTATCTCCTACTCCAAATACATGGAATATGAAAAAAAAAAACGAAAAAAAAATTAGACTGACAGCAAAGGAGGAGAAAGAGATATAGCTTTCTTCATTGATATACTTCAAGGTTGGCCCTCTGCACGTCAACTTTTTGAGCTCTGCAGGAAAGAAGATTTTCGTCCTTCTATAATATAGTGAGTACGTTTATTGTATTTAATACTAAAAGACTGATCGGTGAATCTTGATATTGGGTGGACAGAGGGATTGTTGTTTTTATTCGTAGCAGTATTTTTAATGTGTAAGTTTGCCTTGATCATGCTCACAAGCTTATCTTGCTAGAAGTGTCTATTCATATAATCCTATTGGTGTTGTGTATGCAAAATCCGGTCATTTGGCGAATGTGTGCCAATAGTTTGTGAAAATGCATGAGAAGAACTCAATCTTATGGAATAACATGATAATCGCTTCTGCAGGAAGTGGGCTACAGGGAAATGCCCCCAATTTGTATTACATAATGATTAGGAGGGAGTTTAAGGTAGCCCAATTTGCTTTTGATCAGCGTTATAAGTGCATTTGGTTGTTTCCTAGATTTAGGCAGGGAGAATGTGTCATGATCTCTGACAAAGATTTCTTCTACATATTTGTTCATTTCCTTCTATGTGAGAGGTCTAGGGCCCGTTTGGATGTCTATAGAATAAAATATTTACAGATTTGAATATTGCAAGAATAAAATATTATAGAATACAATAATGCAATATTATAACAATAAAATATTTTTACTGTTTGGCAATTTTTTAAGAATATTATAGATTTCAAATTGAGCAGTTTGAAAGGTGTTATGATTTAAATAAATTACATTATAAGAATATTTTTTTATTAAATATTTTAATTTATATGTAATTTACCACATCTAGCTAAAAAAGTAATGTAGTAAAATAAAGTTTAACTTTCATATTTTTATCATAAGTTATTTTTCTTTTATCACATAAAACCATAGTAAAGTATAGTAAAGTGAAAAAAAAAAAACTACTTTATAACTCTCTCTCTCCCCGGTTTGCTTTACCACATACTTCATCTGACCTTAGTTTACCTCACCTTTTACCATGATATTACATCAATCTTTATTTTACTTTACCACACTTGTAAAACAAGTCATTTTTTCTTTACCATATAAAACTACAATAAAATGTGATAAAGTAAAGTAAATTAAGAAAAGAAATTACTTTACCATTCCTTCCCACTTTACTTCACCATGCACTTTATCTCACCTTTACTTTACCACCCCTTTACCATCCTGTGAGATTTACTTTTACTTTACTTTATCATATATGTAAACATACACATTATGATGAATTTGGTGAACTAAAGTCTTTACTTTACTCTACCACTTTGTAATAATCATTTTAAAAGATTTTTATCTTAGAGAAAGTTTTCTACAGGGGGGAGCTGTAGGAGAGAATATTGAGCTTTTTGAAAGAAAAGAATCTTTTCTTCGAATTTTTCTTGAGTTACCAAACGCACAAGATTTTCTTCTTTAAAAAATGAAAGATTATATTATATAAAATATTATTTTCTTGTGTTTTCTTGTGCATCCAAACAGGCCCTTAGGTTAACCCTAATGGAATAGAATTTTTTGTTGTGATATATTTTGCTACTTAAATTCTCTTCCTCAAATTTAGTGTTCGATGTAGTCCGTCTGTCCGTGTAAAAACATTCAATGTGGCTTGCATGCATTTCTCTATAACTTAAAATAAAAAAAAATAAAAAAAAAAAAAACAAATCCAAAAAGAATGGTTGTGTGCGATTTCCATACTCAAGTAGTAAAACAGGTATCTTCAATGAGGATTTGTTGCCTTGGAGCCCAACATGATACTACACCCTTAACCAAATTGTTTTTCCAGGTTCTGGGTTGAGGTCCCAGGAACTGTGAACGAACATGTGAAATCGTGAATTGAGTGGCCAAAAACCTTTTCAATTTAGTACACCTGACGTATTGAAATCGTAATCATAATTCTAAGCATAGAGTATATCATTGAATTTGGTTGTTTTAGTATGAAGCCATGCGGACCATCTAGATCAAAATGAATTTTGATATTGGGAGGACAGAGGGAATGTTGTTTTTATTATTATTTATTATTATTATTATTATTTTATTTTATTTTATTTTATTTTGGGGGTGGGGTGGTTTTCAATTTGGGTTGGGGAGATGCCGAGATGGGGGTTGATGTTGGCTCCTAATTTTAGGTAGTTGATTGGATATGTTGGTTTCTAATCTTACAGTAGGTAAAGAAAAAGAAGAGATGCCGAGATGGGGGTTGATGTTGGCTCCTAATCTTAGTTAGTTGATTGGATATGTTGGTTCCCAATCTTACAGTAGATGAAGGAAAAGAAGATACATTGAATAACCATATTCACTTTTATGAGATTTTCTAATAACAAAAATTAGGACAATTGTCATGGTGCTTACATCTGGATCCATGTTTGGGATTTGAGAAACTTGGAGTTGCAACAACATCTTTTTCTTTCTTTCTTTCTTTATTCTTCTTTCACTTCATTTCAATTAAGCAATATATCATAACGATAACATAAAAACACATTTGACTATTATATAGACCATGTTTAGATTAAACTATTACTAAGGATATTTTTACAAATGCAATAATTAACTTATAGATTACAAGGTAATCTATAATGTTCGGTCACGTATAATGTTCGGTGAAAGAAGTTAAATTAGTAAACAATATGACATAATCACGTATAATGCTTATAAACTTTAGAAATTTCTTTCTCTAAATTCTTATAAATGCCATTTCATGAACCCAAACGAGGACTTAAAAATATAAAGAAAACAGGAAAATGATCCATTTTGAGATATGGATTCAGTTAAACTTAAAAAATTGAAAAACAAATTGATTGGCTGAAATCAAATTTTGAGGATTTGTCACATCTTATGGATCATGTGTCTTTGGGCATCTTATCATATGTTGAAGCAGGTACAAGTTATATTACATGTTTTTTCAACAAGTTTTATATGTTATTGGTTTTTTGTATAACTCCTTTCCTTAATGACTTGCAGGATGCAACGTTTAAATTGATAAAGAAAAAGTATATTGAAGAAGCTCTAGGGATTCAGACTGAGATTTTTAATACTTTGTATGTGTTCATATTAAATTATATATTAACATCACCAAAGATGAACAACCATCCTAAATAGAGTAAAAAGAAAGAGAAAATGGTTGAAGGAACATTGTTAGAGAACATTTGCTAAACAAGGAACAGATGTTCTACGAACTCAAAAGAAGAGGATTTGAACCAAATATTGTAGATTTGGTACGTTCCAACAGTAAATGCTTAAGAAGATTTAGAGGATGGACTGAACAACAACAACAACATATGAAAGTCGATCTCCATATTCCAGGTAAAAATGTCTTCTTATGATGACTACTAGGATAGTTTCAATGGATTATTTACCATTAACATAATAATTTATTAATTATTAACATAGTTTTTATATGCATACAGGTCCATCGTAAAGCACTTGAAAGATGGAGTTTCAAGTAATCGGCATGAATATTTTGTTTGATATTGCCTGTGTTCTAATTTGTACATATTTTGGATTTCTAGAGGTTAAAGTAAACGTTTCAAAAGTTGAATTCAATGTCTTTTAATTTGTATAATTCATACGAATGTGTATATTGTGAACCCCGTGTTATTCTATTATTAACATGAACCCTAAGATCGTGAACAGCATGATAATCACGTATAGGATTTAATCTTAAATAAATTAAAGAGTACCTCCAGACATCCTGGTGCAGAGAGCTTTCTGATCCTGCAGTCTGGTGCTGTTGCTGATTGATGCTGTGATCCGTCGAGAAAGAGACTATGTGAATGGTTTCGGTTTCTCTTTCCTTGCCTATAAAACCTTAATGTGTTGATTTTCGTGAATGCCTTTGTGATGGACGAAAGGCTTTGTTTTATAGGTGAAAAGAGGACCGAATTTCCAATCAGAGTTTCCATAGACTTGATCTCAACCATCCATCAAGGTAGAGTTTGTTATGGAATACATCTCATTAAGAAACCTTTTTGTGTAAGGAATAACATGTATCCTAAGAAAACAGATTTCTTATAATGACCACAATTCGGGAAAGGAAAGGACTTGTGGTCCAAGCAATGGACTTAAAGATAATTTCCTTACGGTCTCCCACTTGGTCGATAGGAAGATCCTTTAGTGTTTTTCATATTAGGAATCATAAGGCGCGCATTATATGCTAAACATTTCTTGAGTCGGTTATCATAAGTGTCTTGGCTAATTCGGTGGTCAATGGGAGTCATGGCATGCACACATTATTTTGCAACATGCTTACTTCCATGTACTACAGCAGTGACCACCTGCATAACTAGACCGTAATAGGAGATATACGTAATGGTCTCATCATGTCTATGTTGAAAGACTGTTTCTGTTTATCATTCATCCACACATAAAATGTACACAATGGAAAAACAGAAATAGCAGATGTAGAGTTGCATTAAGAGCTCAATAAATGTCAAATATAAGTACAGAAATAAAAGGCAGAAAATGATAATTAAGAACTATCTTCAAGACCCATGCTTTCAGTATGTCCTTGAAAGGTCTTTGGAGGTAGTCCTTTCGTGAATATGTCTGCGACCATGAAATCTGTACGTATAGACTCAATGACAAATTTCTGTAATCTAACATCTTGTTTCAGTGAGAGATATTTAAGGTCCATGTGTTTGGATCTCTTAGATATCCTGTCATGCTTGGAGAAGAAGGTTGCAGCTTCATTGTCACAGTAAAGGGTTAATGGCTTAGAGATGAAATTCAAAGCTCCAAACTGAGAGATAAAATTATGCAACCATGTTCCCTGAATTGCAGCCTCGTAACATGCTACATACTCAGCCATCATGGTGGATGAGTAAAGTAACTTGGATTTCTGGCTTTTCCATGATATTGCACCTCCACATAAGAGATACACATAGCCAAGAGTGCAAAGTCTGGTGTCAGGACATCCAGCAAAATCTGAATCTGAATAACCAGTCACCTGTAGGTGACTTGATTTTCTGTATGTGAGCATGTAATTTCTTGTTCCCTTAAGGTATCTCAGTACTTTCTTTGCAGCTTTCCAATGAGCGATTCCTGGTTTACTCTGAAATCTTCCGAGCATGCCAACAGCATGACTAATGTCAGGTCTTGTACAGACCTGTGCATACATCAAACTCCCGACAAGAGAAGCATAGGGATATTTTGACATTTCTTTAAGTTCCAATTCGTTCTGTGCACACTGCGAAAGATCAAGCTTGTCTCCTTTATGCAGTGAAACAGGACTAGAGGAACAGGTCATCATGCCAAACCTCTCTAGAACTTTGTCAATATATGCTTTCTGAGACAATCCCAAAATACCAAGTGACCTGTCACGGAATATTTCTATTCCTATCACATAGGAAGCCTCAACCATATCTTTCATTTAAAAATGCTTAGAGAGATAGTCCTTTGTTTGATGTAATAAACCAAGGTCGCTGCTGGCCAGTAATATGTCATCAACGTACAGAACCAGAAATATGAACTTACTCCCACTGATCTTGAGGTATATGCAAGGGTCAACGATGTTTTCTATGAAATCGAAGTTAGTAATGATTTCATGAAACTTTAGGTACCATTGCCTCGAAGCTTGTTTCAGTCCATATATTGATTTCTTAAGTTTGCAGACCATGTCTTCCTGACCTTCAATGATGAAGGCTTCAGGTTGACGCATGTAGACTTCTTCTTCCAAGTCTCCATTAAGAAAGGCAGTTTTCACATCCATTTGATGTAACTCGAGGTCATAGTGAGCTACTAATGCCATGATAATTCTAAGAGAATCCTTCCTTGATACAGGGGAAAAAGTCTCAGTATAGTCAATACCTTCTTTCTGATTGAAATCTTTGGCAACAAGTCTGGCTTTATGGCGTTCAATATTGCCTTTGCAGTCGCGTTTGGTCTTGAAGACCCATTTACAGCTAACTGGTTTGTGTCCTGGAGGCAATTGAACAACTTCCCAGACTTGATTTTCATTCATAGATTTCAATTTATCCTTCATGGCATCAATCCATTTACTAGAAGTAACATCCTTAATGGCTTGTGAATAAGAAACCGGGTCATTAATTGTCCTTTCTCCAGATTCTACTTGGTAAAGCATGTAATCATCGGAAATAGCTGATATCCTTTGTCTTTGAGACCTTCTTAATGCTGGTTCCTCTGGTGCATTATCCATATGTTCATTGGCGACAATCTGATTATGGAGTTGTTGATCATTTATTGGATTTTCCTCATTGTTAAATGGTTCAACAACGGGAGGATTGCCAACATCTTTCGGAATAGAGGGTAAAGGGATAGGTACCCTGATTTCCTGAATGATCACATCTTGAGGTTTATTACTCCCACTGATTTCGCCATTCTCAAAGGATCTAGCATTACCGGTTTCAACAATTCTTGTACTATGGTTAGGGCAGTAAAACCTAAATCCTTTGGACTTTTCTGGGTAACCTATAAAGTAACCACTGATTGTTTTAAGGTCCAATTTCTTTTCATGTGGATTGTAAACTCTAGCCTCAGCTGGGCAACCCCAAATTTGGAGATGTCGTAAACTAGGTTTCCATCCTTTCCACAGTTCAAAAGGTGTCTTTGGAACTGCCTTACTGGGAACTCTGTTCAAGATATAAACAGCTGTGCGTAGAGCATCCATCCACAAGGATATAGGTAAGTTAGCATGACTCATCATTGATCTAACCATTTCCATGTATGTGCGATTTCGCCTTTCAGCTACACCATTCTGCCATGGAGAACCAGGCGTTGTGTATTGGGCAACAATTCCAAGTTTTTGGAGAAGTTTTGCAAAAGGTTCAGGATGTTGTCCTGTTTCGTCATACCTTCCATAAAACTCACCACCTCTATCTGACCTTATGATTTTCACTTTTCTATCTAATTGCCTTTCGACTTCAGTAATGAACACTTGTACAGCATTCACAGACTGAGATTTGTCATGCAACAAGTATAAATAACAGTAACGTGAGTAATCATCAATAAAGGTAATTAAATACTTTTCTCCTCCAAAGGTTGGAACATCAAAGGGTCCGCAAATGTCTGTATGTATTATTTCAAGAAGCTCAGTACTTCTTGTGGCTCCTTTCTTTGTGTGTTTTGTTGTTTTGCCTTTAATACAATCCGCACATACATTAATATTAGTAAAATCTAGATCCGGAAGGACACCATCTTTTACTAATCTTTTGATTCTTTCACTGGATATGTGACCCAGTCTTTTATGCCACAAGAAATAAGAGTCGAGTTTGGATGACTTTCATTTTGTTTCCTTAGAATGCAGGGTAAGTTGGGTTTCAGCAAGTTGACTATCAAGATGAAACTTGTATAGCCCATCAATCAAAATTCCAGAACCAATACGACTAGAATTTTTAAATAAACTGAAATTACCATTTCCTACTTCAAAAGAGTAACCAACTTTATCAAGTGCGCTTACAGAAACCAAATTACGGGAAAGAGACAGAACATAAAGAGTTTGACATAAGTCTAACTGATAACCGATATCTAAAACAAGACGAAAAGTTCCAATAGCTTCAACTGGAGCTTTGTCTTTGTTTCCCATGAAAAGGAAGTTCTCACTTGGGTTTATGGTTTGGATCGTAAGGAATCCCTGCATTGAATTGGAAACATGAACATTAGCACCAGTGTCAATCCACCAAGCATCAGAAGAAACATAAGTAAGATTTGATTTCGAAATAACTTACGAAACCCATAGGGTTACCTTTCTTTTCGAACCATTCTTTACGTTTAATGCAGTCTGCCTGAAAATGTCCAGGTTTCTTGCAAAATTTGCATAAGTTTTCCTTCTTTTTCTTCTTGGGGTTCTGACCAGCCTCATTAGATCTGGGTGGTGCCCGTTTCTGGCCTGAATTATGCTTTTTCCCAGCTTTGTGTCCAGCTCCTTGAACGAGATGAGCTACTTTAATTCCTTGTTGGTTCAGCCTGGCCTCCTCTTGAACCAGTTTGTTAGCCAATTCATTCATTGTCCACTTGTCCGTAATAGTGTTGTAATGAATTTGGAAAGGCCCGTACTGAGGAGGTAAACTGTTTAGGATAAATTGGACGAGAATCGCCTCATCCACTGATAATCCCAAATTCTTTAGTTTAGCTGCAGGGTTGGTCATCTCAATGACATGTTCATGCATTGATTTGGTGCCATCAAACTTCATGGTTGTAAGATCTGCCATTAGTTTCCCAGCAAGGGATTTGTCTGCATTCTTAAACCTAGCTTCAATGGCCTTCATATAGTCCTTAGCATTCTCAGGTGTAGGAATGGATGTTTTTATGCTGGTGGCAATAGTCATTCGCAAAAACATAGTGCTTAGTCTGCCAGACCTTTCCCAGGCATTAAAGAAGGTTGTTTCATCAAGGGCACTTTTATCAGTGAGTGAAGCTGGCTTATCTTTACAAAGAGCGATATCCAGTTCAAGTACCCCCAATGTAAACTCAACTTGCTCTTTCCATTCTGAGAAGTTGGTTCCATTGAGCTTAGTGACAGAGGTAGCATGCGAAGTGAGATTAGTGGTTGCAAGAACTGCAATAGAGATACAACAATAAGGCTTTAATAAAAATAAGACAACACACGCATAATATATGAATATAAACAACAAAAATTTAGGTGCTCCTGTGGGTAGTCACCATAATTTCTACGCATTATACCATCTAAGGTCGTCATATTCAAGGTGATGTAAATGAGTGATGTTAATCTTAATTAGGAACAAACACTCCTTAATTATTGTTCAATCGTATGAGTATAATCCGCCTGTGGGCGACTAAATGCTTCATACCCTCTTGAACAATATGTAATGTAAACATCATGATGGTATTTTTAAGGCCAAATTTCAGTGTTTAATTGTTAGGGTCACTGTGGTAAGACCTAACCCTAAGCATACAACTTTGGTGATAAAAAAGGCTTAATATGAATATAAACATTATATATATTGCATGCATTCATGATAGATCATTCATTGTATGAAAAGTATTGATAAAAAGGCCAAGCCCCGAGAGTTGTCCTCCGGCTCTTTGGGGTTGAAAGCCTTATGCCGAAGGACTGCCCGGGGCTAGCCCTTCGGGGTGCCTACCATAATGGTGGGGTTCGGGGCGGTAGCCCCGAAAATTTTTTTTTTGAGGCATTATATCATCGATTACGAAGAAACATGCTAATGATAATCAACATAATACGGAATAATTATGAAAATATGATCCAACTATATGGCCTATTTTCTGTCCTTCTTTTCAATCATCTGTCTTTATCTTCGACTGCTTCAAAACGTCATCTTCAGTCTCGAAACAACATCCTTTTCAATCATGACGTACCAGTTACTGATCTCCTCCATTATTACATTGAATTTTTACTCACGCAGGAGTTTATACATAATTGAAAATTCAAAACTTAAATAAATCACGATCAAACAGTCGTGCCCAAATAAAAAAAATTTGCGGAATAACATAAATATAAACCATTCATGCAGGCCATAATAGTTGGATCGATAAATTGCTGCAAAACAGAGTCAGAACGGATCTATATTTGCCGATTATGGCGATGCATAGTTATTCTAATTAATGGACGATCATGTGTTCTAAAACCATGCTCTGATACCACATGTTATTCTATTATTAACATGAACCCTAAGATCGTGAACAGCATGATAATCACGTATAGGATTTAATCTTAAATAAATTAAAGAGTACCTCCAGACATCCTGGTGCAGAGAGCTTTCTGATCCTGCAGTCTGGTGCTGTTGCTGATTGATGCTGTGATCTGTCGAGAAAGAGACTATGTGAATGGTTTCGGTTTCTCTTTCCTTGCCTATAAAACCTTAATGTGTAGATTTTCGTGAATGCCTTTGTGATGGACGAAAGGCTTTGTTTTATAGGTGAAAAGATGACCGAATTTCCAATCAGGGTTTCCATAGACTTAATCTCAACCATCCATCAAGGTAGAGTTTGTTATGGAATACATCTCATTAAGAAACATTTTTGTGTAAGGAATAGCATGTATCCTAAGAAAACAGATTTCCTATAATGACCACAATTCGGGAAAGGAAAGGACTTGTGGTCCAAGCAATGGACTTAAAGATAATTTCCTTACACCCCGAGTTATTCAATTTACATTTACTTGCTTTATTCTGTTGATTTATTGTGAATATGTCTTTCACTTAATTTTTTTACAAGTGCCCGAGCTTCATCAAACTCCATTTTCACCTCACGTAAAGAATAAAACATATGGAAAAACATATAAAGATCAAATTAGCAACAAAAAGAAGGACTCAAAAGTTTACTAATTAATAAATTTAATAAAAATAATTTGTATAAGTCTGTGCATTTGGTGGTTCTGTGGTCCGTGCATAGCAAGGGGTTTTGCTAGTGTGTGTGTGTGAGAGAGAGAGAGAGAGAGAGAGAGAGAGAGAGAGAGAGAATTTTATCGGAAAAAACACTTAATGCGAACGTGGGACCCGATCAAGCACTTTAGATGTTGTAGCACCAAGTAGAGTAATTGGGCCGAAAAATCCTTCTTTTTATCAATTTGGCACGGGGTCAGTGCCGACCTTAATTTACACCCCCTAAGGTTGATGCCGACCCTATTGTCATGAAAGGTTACAACTCTGTAGGAAAACAAATAAAAAATCTATGTCGGCACCGACCTTATTTTTAACTAGTAAGGTCGGTATCGACCCTATATCAAAATTAACTCTAATAACCTGCATCAATACTGATCCTGTAACCTTGTAGTAAATTCCAAAAGGGAGGTTACGTACTCGTAGCAAGTGACTTGCATAGGATTGCGATTCCATGCAAACTTATTATGTAAAAAACATCCATACGTCATCTTGCTAGCTTAAAGTAAACATCCACACATTCTTCATATCAAAGATAATTTCAACACATAAACGTACCCCATACAAAGACTATCATTGTTATTTAATAAACTTTCTACAAACATTATTCACATACAACCCCCAAACATCACATCCACTATTAGATATGTCATATACATACCATTTTTCTCAAAAAAAAAAAAAAAAAAAAAATGGAAAGAACCAAAATTATTAATGACGCGACATATTCTTTGGATCAAATTTCATGAAGTTCATTGTTGAACTGGTGGATTTTTGTAGCTCCCACGGTTGTGAACCCTTTCTTTATAGTTTGACAAGTTATCACCCTTCACTAGTGATGTCGATCTTCCACTTGGATCCTGTTCTTCTTCGGTAGACCCAGCTGCTTGCTAGCTAATGGTGGGAGGACTCTCTCGGTCAATGTAATATCCGGATCCGCCTTAATATCAATTAATAGTTAATTCATTGATATTAGTTGATGGGACGCGCTCCGAGCGCCGTGGGGCGGCTACCGGGGTCGGCGGAACGTGGGAGTCCGTCGGGTTCGGCCCTTTCGCTCCCTGGCGGGCCTGAAGCGTGCATCAACATTTTTTTTTGGGTGGGTGTGCCAGATTTTCTATTTTACTTGGAATTGCAAGTGGTAATCCGGAGATCAACCTTCGCAAGTAAAAAGGAAATCAACTTCTTTCAAGTTTTCCATTGCACAAATATTTAAGAAAAGAGACATTTTCTTGGTTTGCCGTGAAAGGCGATTTTGTTTGGCATTTATAGCCGATTTTGGCGTTTATAGCCGATTTACAATTCTCATCAATAATGAAAGACAAGAGTTATGATTTTTATCTCTTTTAGAAAAATACAAACTACAATGAAAAGCAAGAAAAGGAGGATCTAACTTCTCAAGAGATTGTGGGGGACTCGTTCAGATTGACGGTCGCAAGCCATGTGTGGGTTTCGCCATCATCCATGCAGATGAGAACAGAGGATGCTCTTGATTCGCTTGGCTTGACTATAACCTCAGGTTTTTAGAGGACAAAGACCAAGAGAAGGTCCTATGTCCAATAAAAAGCTAAGTAGACGGGCTGAAAAGCCATGTCCAAGCCATTGGAGGTAGCGGGAGAAGGCAAGGACCTTGGGGGGGGTGCCCCCCAAGGGGCTTTTGTCACCTTGTAGTGGTGGCCGGTGCAGAACTTCAGCAGAGTTTTCTCTCTGTTTCTTTCTCTGGATTCTTTGGTGCTTTGGAAGTGATCTCCGATTCATCGATCTGGATTTCAATGGAATGCTCTCCTATTTATAGGCTTTTGGTAGCCATTTAGGAGAGTTTATGGGCTTTAATGGCTTTAATGGGAGGAGTTACAAGATTTATTTCTTGATTTTGTAACTCCCTTTTCCTTGAATCTGATTGGCCGATGGAGATTAAGGGCTTTTAATCACCTTAATTACCATAATGGGAGGAGTTTCATGGGTTAAATGCCATGAATCAATTGACTTGTAACTCCCAAATGCTTGCTTCTGATTGGGCCGTCCAAAGAAATGAATTAATGACTGCAATAAAGCTAGTCAATTAACCACATTAATTGGTCGCCGAGCAGTCGAAGAGTCGCGGGCCGTGCCGTGTCTTCTGGAATTCTTCTGGAGATGATCATCGATGGATCTATATGCTGATCGACATCGGATGAACATGTAACTTCAGACATTGATAGCTAGCAGCGGGCCGGTGACATCTGTCTTGTCGATTTCACGATCGGTTGGACAGAAAGTGCACTTTCTTGGTCAGCCGGTTGGCGATCTTGGAGCGATCAATGATGATTTTATGCTTTTGACGGCGGATCTGAGATGTCGTCAGATATGATTCAATTTCAAGCATTAAAAATCACATTTTCAGGAAACCACAGGGGCCAAAATGCGCGAAACGCGAAAAAAGACGGAAAAACGGGTCACCGGTGAAAAATCCGGTGACCCGGACTTCCATGGTCGCCGGCGACCATGGGCCAGGGTCGCCGGCGACCCTGGGGGTTTTTCCCCCGTTTTTGGTCCGTTTTGCGGTCTTTTTCGTCGCCGTTTTCTTCTGTATTTTTCTTGACATTTCTTCTCATTTATTGGCTTGATTTCCCTGTAGAAAACCTGATGAGAATCCTTGCATTTTTAGAGTGCAAAGTTTCCAATTTTCCGGGAAAGCCGAAGACTTTGTCGCGTAGAGCTGCTGATTTTCCGCCAGAAGCTGAAACTTGGTCAAACGATGTCGGAATGACCTGAAATTTGAGGTGGAGCCTCCTGAGCAATAAATAAGACCAACCATAGGCTTTTGTTTGAGTTTTGAAGCCGTTTGGGGTCCCATCGATGCTTCACTTGATTTTGCTGCGGGGAAAATGCCGAGCGTTGATATGTGGCCAAACGATGTCCGATTGACCTGAAATTTGACGGGGAGCCTATTGGAGTCATTTTGAGACATTCCATGGGCTCCGTTTTGGATGTCATGGTCCCGGGTTGCTCCGCCGCCGGTAGGCTTGATTTTCTCTCGGAGCATCGAAACCTGGTCAAACGTTTTCGGAATGACCTGAAATTTGACGTGCAGCCTTTTGGAAGTATGTTGAAGCCACTCATGCACTTGGTTTGATGAGCGAAGGCTTCGGTGGTTCCCGCCGCCGGGAGGCTTGATTTTGCTGCTCGAGCATTGATGGAGGGTCAAACGTTGTCGGTTTGACTTGAAATTTGGCATGGAGCCCTTTTGAGACATGCTGGAGTCATCCGTAGGCTTTGATCGAAGTTTTGACGTCTCCGATGATGTCGCCGCCGGGAGCGCCATTTTAGCTGTCGGAGAAGCGAAGTTAGGCCAAATGATTCTGAAATGGCCCGAAACTTCATGTGTACTCTTCTCTTGGCTATCTTGAAGGATCTTGCAGTTTTTGTTTGATTCTGACAAGATTTGATTTTTTGGAGAAATTGCATTGCCTATTTATGGCAGGTTGCGACTTTATGCAGCTTTCTTGATGTTGAAGAGGCAAAGTGACATTTTTGGTGTCAACATTAGTTGCTTAATGGATGTTTTGAATGTATTTGGGCTTAACTAGGTAGAATTAGTAGGGTTTTGACTATTGACTAGTTACTTCTATGACCTTTTGGATAATTTGGGCGCTTGGGGGTCACGTGCATATTTTCAATTTTGTTTGGGTTTCGGGTGCATTTCATAAAGCATGTCATCATGTTCGATTTTCGTGTTTTGACCCAAGTGGTTTGAGGCCAAATTAACCCAAAAACCCAGCTCATCCAAGCTGACTCCAGCCAAAAAGCCCTTATTCCAGATTTCATTTAACAACATGGACTTGCATGCAACCCAACCAGAAACCTTCCACTTAAAAACCCATCATCTCTTATCTCCATTCCCTTCATTTCACTTCAGTTGAGAGCTTCCTCTCTTCTCTTCTTTTCTCTTATTCTTCTTCCTCTCAAACTCTTGTTACAAGCTTCAAGGAGGAGGATTGCATGTTTGAAATCCAGTCACCATTTTATTTCTTCATCTTCTTTAACCATGCTATCATCTCCTTCAAGTTACCAATTTTCTTTTCTTCCAAACTCCACCGAATCTGGGCACTAAAGGCTTTGCATGTGAGGTTTCTCAAGCTCATCTCCATCTCCTTCCTCTCCTATATCATCCTCATGGTTTCATTCTTGGTTAATCATCTTCATCCTCTTTATACGTAAGTTTTTACTTTCCTAATTACTTCAATTTTGGTTTCAATCATTCATTGGAAGCCAATATAGTTGCATGCATGCTAATTCTTATCTCCTTTACCCATCCACCATTGTAGGCTAGCTCCTTAAGCTTTGCATTTTGGAGGTTTTGCATTTTTTGAATTGAATGGTGTGTTTAGAATCTTGGGTCCATGGGTATTGAGTTTGCAAGCACCAAAGGCAAGTAAAATAATTTATATCTTGTGCAAACACCTTCGTTTATATGATGAGAAAGTCTACATGTACCGAACAGTGGACCGATCCATTCAACTTTTCAACTTTTCAGTCCATGTTTTCACACAATATCGGTCCACTGTTCGGTACATGTAGACTTTCTCTTATATGATTCATGTTTTAGAAACTTGATTCTGGCTCATGTGTTAGTTTGATTTGATTTTGTAAGTGAATTCTTGTATAAGGTTAGTAATGTGTTTTAATTGGTGGGATTTGATGGAATGGAATGTATTGGAGACTCCCTTTAGTGCATATTTAATGAGTTTGAAAGATTGTTACAAGTTGGGGAAGGAGCCCACTCAAAAGATTGATTTTCAGGCTTAGAACTTGTGCTTATGCCAAAATTCTGCCCAGAATTCGGCTAGCCGGAGGCTATTCGGCCACCTATTCCATAGGCCATGTTTTCACAGGAATTCAACCACATATTTGGCTACCTTTGGCCACAAGTTTGGCCAGCCGAATTTGGACAGATTTTCAAACGACCATAACCTTTGATCCTTACGACCGATTTTGGAGCTCTACATACCGTTGGAAAGCTCTTAAAGCGTAGAATTCAATGGTCCATACATATTATTGATCAAAGGTTGGAAGAGAAAAGGTGAATTTGGATTGAAAATCTTGGCAATCGAACTATACCACGAGACAAGTGAAGAACCATAAAATGCTCAGATGGTTTTGGCACAATAGTTGGACCTTAAGGATGGATCCCTTGAACTCTAAATCATGCCCAATGAAATTTTAATTTATGTGGGTGAGGTGTGAGCTACCATACACTCACAAGGAACATCATGAATCTTTGTATTGTATTCCTAACCAAATGTGTTATACTAAGGGATTTGACGTCCAAATTAAGAAATGCCAAGAGTTCCCTTGTAGCCCAACAATGCTGGAATCCTTAGTATTGCATTGAGTTGGATAGTGAAGTGTTCCAAGACCCTAGGCTTGGCTTGATTCATATCTTCGATTCCGTATATATAAGGACCCGATTTCTCAATTTTATTTTAATTAAATTAATATTAGCCGTAGATTATGTCTTGTGTGGACCCTACATTTTCTTAAAGTTATTTTGATTATAATTATCTCTTATGTTTATTAGCATTTTCTTAGTAGGACCCATCTAAGGATAAGAAGTGTTTGAATTTTATAGGGTTTTGTTTAAAAGATGGATTGGACTCTTCTTAAGTTTTAATTGTTGTGGTAGGATTGGAATTGTCTGTTTTGAATTAAGGTTTACCGGATTTGATAAGACCTCCTTTCCCTCTTGAGAACTTAACTTGAACCCAAACTCTTATCTTTTTACCCTATTTAGCCAAAAACAAAATACATCTTGTTATTTTATACCTATTCTACTTTACTTTTAAACTCTCTCTCTCTTAGTCTTCTATAAATAGCACTTCTCTCTCTTACGGATCTCCATACACACTCCATCTCCCTCTTAGGATCTACCTACCTTCAAGCTTCTTTTTCAAGATCTCTTCCAGGTAACTTTTTACCCTACCTTCTTAACTTTATTTCAATTTCTAGTCATTTCTTTTCTAGTTATTTCTTTAGCAGTACCTGGTGCCTATAGGTATGTCCTTACTCTCTAGGTTTATTAATGGTTATTGTTTATTACTTTATTAAGTTTTCTCATTAAATTTCTTTTTATAGTTTTTGTAATGTTCTTGCCTTTTCATTATTTTAATTCCTACTTTATATTACATTCATAGCCATCGCCACAACTGTATTACCTCCATCACTGTCATCCCCATTCACAAGAAACCAAAGGCTCACTCCATCATGTCATTACCTGGCCCCACCCACATATGCCAAACGCGCCATCATCTTTTGATCCCCAAAAGTTAAGACTTTATACAAACAGCCACCCACACATCCTCCGAACCCATTATCATGCAACCCATTGTTGCAGCACCCACCACCCTCATTCCATCTTCCTTGTCGTCCATGTCATTAACCCGATCCCCTCTTCTCCTTAACCCCCTCCACCAAACTGGGTCCAGTAAGTATATATATATGTAAGCGCACAAAAACTCACATACCCAAGGGGGAGTGATTTTGAGGCCCACTGGAAGAGGACGGAGGCTGGAGCTCCTTGTAGGTGGTTGTGATAGAAGAACCGGTGCCTCGAGCCTGAAAGGGGAGGAAGAAGAAGGTCAGAGGACCCTGGCTTGGGCAGCGCAGGGCTCTCCGATGCCTTTGTTAGTTGCAAGTGCAGGACTAAACAGAGGTAGGAGATGAAGTGTGGGAGGAGACGGCGTACCAGCAGCATGTGGATAGCCCTCTTTTTACCTGTTTAAGGCTTCTGTATTTATAGAGGAGGAGAGTGGACTTTGGGGCAAGCACTTGAGAGGTTGTCCCATCGTAGCCTACTTTTCTTTAATAGTAGTCCCATCGTAGCCCACTCTGTCCTATCGGGCCATGCCCCAATGTCTGGACGGTGCAGCTGTGTCAGGGATTTGGGCGGTGCCCTTATCCTGTTGTCGTGGCATGACAGCTGTCCATGGTCATCCTGATCAGCAGTCTGATCGAGACCGAGACCGAGACCGAGGTGGAGCATGGGACCGAGATGGAGCATGATGAGACTGCAGCTCTGGTCTAATGCTTGTACCGATGTACCGAGACCGAAGTCATGGGCATTTTACCGAAATGGGGTACATAGCTGAGAGCCGAGATGGAGACTCTGGCTCTTTCCAAGTACTGGTAGAGACCAATTGGCACGTTTGCCGAAGTGGCCTTTTTGCAGAGGCCGAAGGCTGTGGTCGGTCATCTTTGGGGAATATCCCCACACAATATATATTTTTTTCCTCCATATTTCCCTTCTCAATTCTTCAAGACAATCTATGTGAGGCCACCTCTCATGGCCAACGTGCAAGCCACATCCTCCTTTCCACATCAGGCAACATGACCCACCTCGTTCCTTTCACTTCATCACCTCGCGAATCCGAATCCATTCAACCAAACAGAAGCCAGACTCATTTTTCTCGTCTTCTTCTTCAACCAGAACCTGCATCAATTCGCAAGCGGGGAACCCGATCTACCCTACCCATCTTTCCATTATCATACAATCACTATGATCAGCCCATCTTCATCATAGTCTTTAGATCACTATGCCTTCAACCTCCATTCCCCTTCCTTACTCGTTTCCTCAAAACTTGTTCTACCAAAATAGAGTTTTCATTCATTCCCTTTGTTGTACCCACTTTGCAGATGCCATCACTACACCTTCATCTTCTCCATATCCCTCTAACCAGCCCATTACCCATCTTCCCAATCCACCCCAACCAACCATCGTGCACCACTCTGCTATCTTATTCCTTTGATCAAATAACCATTGCCATGCCTAGGATTCATGTCACCACTGTCATCTACCCAAGCTTATGAACTCAGAAATCAAACCATCACTGAAGCTCCTTTGTTTCCATTCCTTTTCATTTCGTTTCTCCACTGACTAGACTCCATGCCCCTTTTGTTTTGTTTATTTTCCTACTGTCAGCAAGACCACCTTGCACTGGGACCCATTTTAAAACCAAACAGGTTTGAACTTAGTTATCTAGGCACATCTCCATATAGCCAAGGGAGCCCATATACTCCACAATCTTGACCCACTTGGGCACATAAGATTTTCACTTGTTTCTGGCCCATTAATCTATACCTGAACATGTTCACTCAACCTATGTGCTAACCATGGGTGGGCCATAAATTAATAGGAACACACTCCGAGTCACCTAAGTATTTAAATCAGGGCAGACCAAGCCCGCCTTCACTTTACAAAACTGAACCCATTTACATAATTGATTAACCCGCGCCCAACCCTAAAATTATATCCAATCCATTTCTTAGAATTGTGACCCTAAACCAAGCCAACTCATCTCTCATTTTGGCCTAAACCCATATGCTCATGTCTGAGCCCACTTACACAACGCATTCGTTGACCACTTGGAAAATATCCTTGACAGGGACCCACATCTCTACACCAAAGAGTTTAACCCAGGGCGGGTCAAACTGGTCAGATCTAGCATCCACTGTTGATCAAGGCAAGTAACCTTACTATGATTCTCTACTACTTAGAGTTTTCGATTCCTTGTCTCCAATATGATATATATATATATAAGGATTTGTTATGTTTCCATTGTAATCTATGCTTGAATGCGTGGTAAGAGAGTCTGATCCTTATATCTTAGAATTGCAGGATATTTGTTATTATTGATTTGGTTAAATAATGATTTTTGACTCAATCCCGATTAATGGATTTTACTACAAACAAATTTGTTGGACTTGATATTTCTCCCTTAAGATCATAACTTCATGAAATAAACTATCGTTGAAAAATATATTCCATGAGCTAATTGAAATTACATCCTAAGGTTGGAACTTTGTAAATTAATATATGGTTTGATTTGCTTTTCCAGCCTTCTTTAATTAGTAGATTGAAACTGAACGTTATCAAACTTTGAAAATATATACCATTGACCTCTAAGGTATCCTCTAAAGTATGGGCAACGCACGGTGGGGATACTCACACGTGGATTTTAGCCCCTTTGGGTATGACATTGGGGAACTGGGAACCCCTTTGTGCGAAAATTACTAGTCTGCAGCTAGCTCCCTTTTGTTTTGATTTGGTTTGGTTACCGGTAACGCTGGTCTCATGCCAATTAATTGTGGTTATAAAATGAGTGTACCTGGCAGGTACCTTTGTGCTTTGGTCAATTTTGGCAAGTATACTTTATTAATTTAGTTTGCTGAGGAGATGCCTTATCTTAGTTTTAATTTAGGGTATTTTGAATTATTAATATGATATCATTCCATTCAATCTACCTTGTTATTTTGATTACCTTGATCATGGCATTTGGGCTTTGGAATATTTGCTCATCAACGACCCATATATTAAATTTGCTACCAATTGACTGAAAAATCGTTTGCTACAGTTTCATAGTTTGTTTACTTGTGGAGTTTTACTCATATGGCTGTTTTGTTCTTTTGTTTCAAATTTTGAGGTCGATCCGAAATCTTAGGAATCTTAGAATGTTTATAGGGATGGGCAGAGACATGAGCAGCGCATCACCTTATTTTATTAGCTAGTAGATTTGAGAAAAGTATTTAGTTTGTGGATCTTTTGGATTCCTAGTTTAGATATAAGACATTTTGAGATTTCCATATTTTTATGGATGATTACTAGTGTGGAATGACATATTTGGGTTATTTGTTTCTTTTGTGTGACATAATTTAATTAATACATGAAGTGGAACCGTCGCGTCACGAAATTTGAGGGTCCCAAGGGCTTCAGATATCGGGGTGTGATAGTATATTTTCAGTATTCTCGTATGACTTGATCATACTTCTGTTTAGTTCATGTATATCTTGTTTATGCACCTGTCTACATTTATGTCCACTTCTGTTATACTCAGTTATGCCTGTGATAAGTTCAGATTATGTACCACATGATATGATTTGTTTCTATACCATATCATGTTATTTTGTATAGTTCATTCCATGAGTCAGCACCACTTAGATTCAACCCTATCAAAATCAGACCCGGCTTACTATGGGTTTAGTTATATTTTTGACCTTCTGCAGATGGGGTTATGTTATAAGGGACCGGAACCCTAGGTCTACGATGGAGAGTTTTGGGCCTTCTATCTCCTTGTAGTACCATTATGTTTTATTCTGTTATCATGCTCTCACTTAATTTCATGTTTACATGTTTATTTTAGAGAATGTAGCTTATGTGGATGTGCCATCTTGCTTTGTTGTTATATATATATATATATATATATATATATATCTATCATTTATGATTCTTCAGTTACATGCTTATTCTTGCACTGATCATGCCTAGATTATACTTGTTTGACCTCATATAATCTTATCTATCAAGCTATTAATTTTCCACATGTTACATTATATATTTTGTTTATCTTACTTAGCCTAGTCTAATGGTGCTACACTTGGTGTTACAGGTGAGGACCTCAATGCTATTGCCCTCGATGTTGCGGATGGATAGGAAAATCCACGGTAATTAGCTGAGTGGACTTCTGATGATGCTCATTAGATAGCACTTGTGTTGAGTTTCTCATGGACGTCACCTTATCCTTGACCTATGGCTTGGATGGTCATGATGATTAGTTGTTTTAGTTTTGTACTTTCTTTGGTATTGTAAACCTTAATTAATACTTAGCTTTCACTACTCTTTTCTTCGTTTCCATTTCTCTAATTCTATAACTTGAACCTTAATATTCACTCTATGGACCGTTTATGCTCTTATATCCTATGGAAATGTGATATGGATGAGGATCTCAGCGAACGTGTTTCTTAATTAATGTCCCATGGCCCAAACTGATGATTCTTTAATTGCATTGTCCCACTCATTATCATCATCAAGCAATTCAAGTTCTAAGCATGTTTGCTTAAATGTATCTTGTACGGTCCCATTGACTGTCCGTAAATTTTTTTAGCTGGTTACACCACGTGTATAATATATTGGAGCGTTCTAAAAAAAATACCTCTCATCTGTATTAGGTGGTGCATAATATAATTTGCCAATGCATTTTCGGCGCTGCCTTTTTCAATTTTCACCTTACCTTTTCACTACTTTTCCAAGTCCATTCCATTGGAAAGTCAACATATATTAGTCCCCTTGCATCTTGATGTTCACGATTTACTGTAAACCATTCTATGAATATTGTTTTATTCATTCCTGGTTGATTTAAAACTGATAATAAATTATCAATATCATAGAAAACAAAAACTTCTTGATTTTCCAAATGGTATTGTAAATGCTCTACGGTTGGATTTTTATGGTGAAGTCTGAATTCAAATATTCGCCAACATGATTCTAGTGCAGAAACATAACGACAATCAAAGTATTCTCTAATTTCATCAATTTCCTTGTAGTGCAATGTTCCAAATGTATCTCTTCCTTAACTGCTTTCCTTGATAATGATTCTTGTTCTATTAGGTTCGTTGTGGATGTATTTATACAAATACTATATTACTTGTATCTGGCTGTGAATCTCAACATTTATGTGCGCATTAAATTTTCATGACAAATAAGGGTTATATGGAACCACCTGACTATTGTATAGGCTAACTGATAAGTCCACATTAAACTAGGTCATCTTATCATCATTTCATGTATATTTGTGGACTTAATTAGGGTTAATTGCATAAAAAACACTCAATTTTATGATTTTATGCATTTGGGCATAAATTTTGAAATTAGGTCAAAATTCATCACATTGCATGACTTTTGTGAGGTTAGGATTTTTCATCATCAACTCATTGCACCAAATTCACTTTTTGGTTTCATCAACGCATACCTGCTTTTTTTTTGCACCGTGTGTTATTTTTAGAAAGTTTGTTAGTTTAGTGCATCATTAGACATGTTAGGGTCCCATGTGGTCCACACATATTTTTTTACATATGATAAATGATAAATTTGTTTCTTTCAATTTGTGTAGGGAAGATCAAGAACATGGGCCCGCGCATTGATGCAATGTGAGAGAGAGGTCAAAAGGAAAGTTAAAGAATTAAGATGGAAACTCATGCAAGAAAGAAGATATGTGCTTAGTAATTTTGAAGTTCAAAAGCAAGCAAGAGAGAAGAAAATCTCAAAAAGTTTGCAAGAAAGGCTGAATAGTTAAAGTTGCAAGCTAGAATGAAGACACCAAGCAAGAAAGAGATTCAAGGCTCTCTTGGAGTCCAACATGGAAAGTTGGAGCATTTCAAAATTATTCTCGTATTTTTTCAGGGGCAACAACTTAAAATGACAATAACTCTCAAATTGAGTATCAAATCAGCACAATCTAGCTGCCTTTGAAAGCTTTTTTCTAGTAGATATTCATAGATCCCAAGATTGTGTCAAACAGAGTTGAAATGAGGGGGATATGACCTCAGAAAGTTGGCTACTGCAGTTTTAAACGAGAATTGCAAGAAATTCTAATTTTTGGAAAGCTTCTCTTCACACATCACTTACAATCTATGAGAGAAATTCTAGGAAGCTCCAGCGAAAACTCTTTCTCTCCAAGATAATTTAATTAGGCAAGGGAATTTATCAACATCAAACTCTTTCCTACTTAGAAGCATGGCTTGGAAGTTAATCAAAAGAATCCAATTCAAAAAAGAAACAAAGAGTTGCAAAGAGGAGGTGTGAAAAACTATATAAGGACCAGCCCCCTTTATAGAACTCCAAGCCTTATTGCACACTCTAGAGGACTTCCACCACTCCATCCCTCCACCCTTTTCTCTCTATAATCCCCTTCTTATTTCTCCCTTCTAGTTCTTATGAGGCATAGATTGAGAGGCTTGTTTGAAAAAATGATGAAGAGAGAAGTTCATTAATTTCATGTACTCCAAGATTGAGGAATAAAAGCATATCTTTGATTGATTTTGCATGCATAAGCTTTTTCTTTGGGTAAGCAATTTATTTTCATTGTTATAGTTTCTTTCATATGTTATTTTTGGAGATGATATATCATATGTTTAGACTAGGCATTGAAAATCAATTTGGTGAATCAGAGTCGAGAGAAATCACATTGAGCAAAATTGCTTGCATCTTTCCCTACTATAAGAAGAGAGAAGAAGAGCTAGAGTGCCCGTATTTTCAATGTTGAGGCTAGTGTTGAGTTCTAACATCTTGGATGCATAATTTTCCGCCTTTTCTTTTTCCACCATTTTTATTCTTATTTTTCAGTTAGTATTCTTATTTTTCTTTCATCATTTTTCTGAATTAGAAATATTAGTTTCAATCTTTCTATGTTTGGTTGTGCAATTTCTATTTATGTATCTGCATGATCTATAGCTGGAAAGTATTAATTGCATGCATTAGATTTAGATTTCATGTTTGAACATGTTTATGCTGTTGAAAACACAACAATTAATGACTAATTAAGAAGGGAAAATTCCGGACCTGGTATGAAGGGGGGAAATTGAGAATTGAAAAAAACTTCACCGTTTCAACAGTTTTGGCCAGACTGTATCCCAATAGTACGTGAATTGAAAACCAGGTAAACAAAGGAGTTTTCCTTGAAATTTAGAAAAATGAAGTCTGGGAATAGATCTTTGAATACCCTAAATTTAAGTCTAAAATAACATTGGGAAGTGTGTCAAACAGAGGCTCAAGCAAAGGTACCCAACAAGGTCATATCAGATTTCAACAACATAACTAGTTCAACTAGGCTTATTTAGGCGATCATATCTTTTTCGTTTTAAGTCTCTGTTTTTTTTTTTTTTTTTTTTTTTTTGTTCATGCATCATTAGATTGTTGATTCCAACAATTAGATTTAGCTCTAGGGCATCCTACGAAGGTCGTGCAATCCAGCAAATTAAGTTGGGCTTGAACAACAATTTCTATAGTTATAAATTTTTACATCATGCATCATATAGTTAGAGACTTGCTCAAAATTGCATTGTTCCTTTTTAAGGCTGCATAATTCATACATGTTTTTATAAATTGATGTTTGGAAAATAGATTTAGATTTTTAATTTATTTATTATGTTAAATTGGTTGTTTTGATGAGTTTGTTATTTTTGCATGTTCTAGTTAGAATAGGGTTGAAAAGACTAGGCTTCTTTTATTAATTTAGATTTATTTTCTTATTTGTAAAGTTGCAATTATTAATTCTTGGTATTTGGAGAAGTTTTTGTGCAATTTGATTAGTTTCTAATTAGGTTAGATTTCAGGTTAAAGTTGGAAAGTGCTCAAACGTATTTCCCAATGTGGATTCTACCATGTACTCACATGGATTATACTGCATCGCAACCCTGCACTTGGGGTCGTCGATCACTAACATCACCTATTTTATTAGTCCTTCTATCATCTCTCATGTACCTTGGATAACCATAACTATCAATTGATGCACACTCATTGAATCTTTTAGGATAGTTTTTTACTGCATTTATCATCTTCCATACACACATTTTGGATTTAGAGGGCCGCAAGGACCATGGATCATGCACTTCTTTGTGTCGTATAATTCTCCTCATTGTTAAAAAACACAGTTAAAAAACAAAAAAGGGAGCAGAAATCGTAAATACTTAATACAAATATAATAAAAAGTGGTAAAATATAAATATAACAGCTAAATCTAAGACATTTCCCATAAGTCAAAAAGCAGTTTCAGAAAAAAAATGAAGCCAAAGGTCTTAATGAGTTCCTCTATTACTATTCTCAATGATAGGAACCCTTATTGAAAGCCTTGATTCAGTACATATTTCCTTGAAACAGCAGTGACATAAATTGGATCTTTCATCTCTCTTGTGGCCAAGGTTCCTACACCATATCTATAACTAATTTTGAAAAACCTTTTTACAAACCTTTTGTATAAAAATTTTATGGTCACAGTGGCTAGCGTAGATTTTCAAAAGTCTTACAATGAGAGGTTGTGATATAAAATATTTACTAGTTTATATATTTTAACTTTTTATGGTTTAGCTTGACATGTACCAAATTAATCCAACTAGTTGTTATCCTATTAGTAGGCTCCAATATTGGTCAGGCCCCACGTAAATTTAAAATTAAAACCGGGGCGATCAAAATTAAAACTAATTTGGTCAAAATAAACAGCTTTAATATATATAAATGCATTTTTATTTAAATACACACATCATAATGTGAATTACAATGAATATGGGCCCTGTGATTGAATGACTTGATCACAATTGAGCCCCAGTTAAATTCAATTACATGTAATGGACCATTAGATGGGTGGGAGTGAGGAATCAAAAAATCTATATACATCCAAACAATATATTAGTGTTATTTTCATTCATTTTTGTCAATTATGACGAAGATCAGCTTGTGACCTTGTAACGATAGAGCACTCTCTTCTTTTTGAAGGTGGGATTCTCTACTGTGAGAATGACTTTGCCAGGCTCCTTGATCTTGAATGAATTGCGAATGGGTTCCTCAGTTGCAGCCATCTTCTTACCTTTTCTAACAATAAGGGTGTATGATTTCTCATCTGTTGGGATAAATTCCTCTTTGTAGTTGACCTCCCAACCCAACACTGTCAAGTCCCAGAGGAGAGTTGCTCCAATCTGTTTAAATAATAAACAAAGAAAAGCAGACTTGAGAAAAGGTAAAGCCTCCCTCGTCCAGATAAGAAAATAGTATGGGTCATATCAAAAGTACATAAATTCAAAATCTCTTCTTTTCTCTTTAAAAAAAAAGGTAAAAAAGCAATTTCCTTTTTCCACTAAATGACAAAAATAAAAATAAACTTTTCACACAAAAAGTCAAAAAGACTCCCTATTAAGCCATTAAAAATAAAAGACCATTATAACCCCCTTATATTTTATTCTCTCTTGATTTGATGATTTACCTCACATCAATTCAGTTCACCACTCATATTTGGATGGATGGGGAAATGAAGTAAAGTAAGGAAAAACCTCCATTATCCAGATAAAAAAAAAACAAAGGGTCATATTAAAAGTGCACAAATTCAAAATCCCCCCCCCCCCCCCGCCCCGCGACTTTTTTAAAAAAGGGTAAAAAAGTGACCTCCTTTCTCCACTAAATGACAAAAAAATCCCTTTTTTCCAAAAAAAGTAAAAAAGATTTCCTACAAAGCCACAAAAAATAAAGACCATCATAACCCCTTATATTTTATTCTCTATTGATTTAATGCTTCACCTCACTTTCCTTCATTTAACAATCCATCCAAACAAGCCCACACTATGGGCTTTGGATGAGGAGAAAGTGACAAATGGCCATTTCCCTGCTAGGTTAAGAAATAAGGAGTTCCATCCAAATGTGAAAATGAGAAGAAACTATTTGGTGGTGGAGAATTTCCCCTTGAAAGAGAGTGAAAAACTTGGATTCTGAATCATCTTTGACTTATCCCATACTCTATGAATAGGTCTTATGGTAATCAATAAATTTAAAATGATTTTGCAATCTCAAAGTTTTTTATTTATTTTTTTGCACAACCTAGTTCAAAAATGATGTTTCATATAGTCTTGCAACATGTGACTAGTGGTCACTACCAATAGAAATTACATAATGAAATGGAAGTGTACCTCTGGTGCATGTAGTTCAATAATTTCAGTTGATCCACCTTTGATAAGGAGCTCTGAAATCTCACCATTTTCGATGGAGAACTCCTCATCCTTCTCTCGTTTCAGACCTCCGTAACATATGGGAATATCTTTAGCAGGAATGTACCTTTCACCATGCAAAATTGTTTCATTGAATATATTATGTCATAGTGTAGGACTCACCTACTAGAGATTTCAATCACGGATGCAACAAGAGGAGAAGCTTACCTGAGCAGAGTTTCAGTGACCTTGGCTGGGCGAGCAAACACGAATTTGCTCTTTGTTCTTTGTGTCAAGAATGGAGATATAAAAGCATACAATGCATAGTACCAGAAAGGAACATTTATGAAGACCTGCGAAATCCAATCACAAGAAAGAATCACAAATCAGATAGCCAATTTTCATTTTTGGATGTACCCCAATTTGCAATAGGTTTGAGTTTGAATTAGTGGCAAATGGATGCATCATAGCCCAAATTAATATTTATGAAGATATAAATACCTCAAAATTGGAAATTACAAGAAATAATAGCAAGGTTTCACATTTGGATGTTTCCCTTATTCCTTAGATGTAGGCTAGTGCAGAAACTTACAATCACATTAGGTAGGACTTGCTTTTCTAGCCTTTACACCCCAAGATCAATATCAGTGGTATTCTTAGCAACTATGTGGGGTTGAAGGAAGAAAAATCAATTTTCCATTTTTTTTTTTTCATGCCACCACATTGAATTCCATTCAATGGATTGTATTTCATACCAATTCATTTTTAAGGCACAGAGAAGACAGAGTTTTGATGAAAAATCCATGTTTTACGTTTTTTATGTTATCATCACTTTGAAATAGATAATGCAATTGATATATCATCACTTAACTGTATGGTTTACATTTGCTAAATGTTTTTCAATCTACAATGGATTTTGCTCCATGCAATTGAGAAATCTAGAGATCCTTTATACTCCCTGTTATACGGGAAGGGTTATTGAACTCAAGTTCTAAACTTTATTCCCATGTAATATAGATGGTTCTAATCAGTAAATTAGGCTCTCTTTAAAGAGGGAAAATGGTCTTATTTCAATCCTTCAGGTTGCTCTATAAGTAAGGTTTCCCTCCATTGGAGGTAAGGGGCAGAGCAAGAAGACCAAAATGATGGTCGTTGCCAGAGTATTTTGTTCCCTACAAATCCCTTTAATCTTCTTCCAACTCGATACCACTCCTGTATGATGTAAGACCTCGAACATAATTACACTGATTAGATATTAATAAAGTGTTTTTAATGGATAATTAATTATATCTTAGTGTTTGACTGAGGTTTGAATTTGTTTGACTGCATTTCGACAGCCGTGCTACTTGTCCCGGGATTTAATTCCGGGACAAGGCCCGACTCCACATGGGAGGGGCAAAATGGTCATTTGGGGGACAAGTATACTTTTTTATCAAAAAGTGATCATTTGATGCTTGAAAACCCTTCATTTCGTGGCTTCTCATTTGACTAGGGACATAATCATCTCTTTTTAGTAAAAAACCGAATTTTCCATAGAAGTGTCCGAAAGTTTTGATTTCCGTCTTGTTGTAAAGCTTATTTAATTTGTAAAAACCTTTTGTAAAGACTCCGCACTCTTTCGATGTCCGGAACACCTCCATTCAGGTCGTTTGCCATACACTTAAGTCTTGGTCAAAGTATCACTTTTGGAAAAGTTGACTTTTTGTCTGAAACCTCAAAAGATTGTCACGCTCAGGCACGCTGTAAAGAAGAAATTACTTCGTGGGACTTTCATGTAGGGGACGACCCATTTCATTGGCTAGAAAATCAATTCAGAGGTCAAGTTCGTTTTGTCCACAAGTTCTAATGGCAAGGTTGCAAATACCTATAAAAATGACCAAATTCACTTGGGCTCAGCTTTTTTGGATCGCTTCGAGGTAATGGGTTGATCTAAAGTAGCGTTTGGTTCGCTATAATGAGGGTTGGAATGAAATAGTCATTTCAACGGAATGATTATTATAGCGTTTGGTTCGCACAAAAGTGGTGGAATGACCATTATCTCCGTAATCACCATTCCTTTAAGTAGAGGAATGGCCATTCCACTGGGGAGGTAGAGGAATGACCATTCCATTCATTTATGTTTTTTTGTTGAAACCAACATGCCCAAGACAATGGTATTTTATAATAATATAATAATATAATAATTGTAATATTTATAATATTAATATAATTATTATAATAATTTATATTATTAATAATATTATAATAATATTTAATATTATATTATTATATTATAATATAATTATTTTTAATATTTATAATAATAGAATTATTATATTAAATATAATTATAATATTTATATAATTATAAATATAATTATTTATAATTATAATACTAATTAATATAATATTATTATTAATATAATATATACAAATATTATTAATAATATTTATTAATGTTATATTATTAATATAATTAATATTAATATTAACTAACAAGGGTATTTTGGTCAGTTTTATATATATTTTATTCCATTCCGGACATCATTCTTCTATACCAAACATAAGTACAGGAATCCAGAGTTCTATTACTGGGTTGATTCCTCAGCGTACCAAATGCTGGAATGGAAATGACTATTCCTACCTCATTCCATTCCAAACTCATTCCGCTCTCCATTCCATTCCTATCTAAAATCATTCCAGCGAACCAAACGCTACCTAAGTTTTTAGTACGTTGTAGAGGGTGAATTTCTAGTGGGGAACTATAAATTTCAAGGCCTAATTCCAATTCCTTACCCATTTTCAAATATTCTGGTCTCTTATAGGATTTTCGACCATTGGGATCTGTGCACGGGTCCCAGTTTGATTTGAGTGAGTTCAAAGGCTAATTGGGAGCCTAAGAAACTCAAGGCAAGTGAGCAATTTAAATTTGATCGCATGTATGCTAGGTTATTTATGACTCCATATTCTACTCATACGTTTAATATAGAATACCATGAGAAAGCACGTGCTTAATTATACATTTTTGTTAATGAATTAATAGTAATTCAAAGGCTCCATTTGATGATAAATGAAGCCTCCATACCGTGCTAAAAGGTCCTAAATAGATGGGAGGAAAAATGCCTAGAAAACGGGCCCTGCTTGTCAGTATCTAAATGGGACCTGACAGGGCACGACTAGCAGTAGAGAAGCCCATAGCTAGCCGTGGCCCATGTTTGGCCAGAGTCTTATTTGGTCGGACATGGCCTTGTCCATGTTTGACCAGTCTGGTCACGTATCCGAGTGCACAGAATTGGCCCCTTTTAGGGTGATGGTTGTTTGAACCCTTTTCCTTCCACTTCTTTTTTAGGTAATCTAGGAATTTGTGTAGAATGTTTAGGGCCAATGTTTTTCCACTCTAATTGATCAATTAGAAAACTATAAACCATGTTTCTTTTAATTTGAGCCTCAAACCTTAGGACATAAAATTAGACATATAACCCGATGGTATTCAATATTTGGACTTGAGCTATAAGGAGTTGTTGTTTGAGTTGGGACACACTACTAGGATTGTTTGGAGGCATGCTTTGTACATTTTTAAGTCGTGTGTGTCCTTAAAGTCTTGAATAACTAAAACCATTCTGAGCAATCTAGATTATGGGTGTACATGCCTTCCAAAACAAACAAAAATCCATGTTCTTAGAAGTATTTATATTTGCCAGGTTTAGCATAGACTTTGGATTTTGTTTACCATAGATCATATTATATATCATGATTTAGTATGGATAATTCAAGGTATAACCTACATGATTAATCCTCTAAACCAATTCTTAAAACTTCCATATTTCATTTGAAATGGCCCAGGTTCAATTGATCCAAACAATTAATCATAGGTGGCCTAAAGGCAGGCCTAAAATGCAATTCCAATGGCCTGGTTTCAATTGAACCCAACTAAATTTTGATAATTTCTGCCATTTCACAAGTAGAAATGAAGCTATGATAAGGTAGAAAGGCTTACATTGGTAGAGACGAATTCCGGATAGTTGTCCTGTAGTAGAGTAACAGCCTGCTTCATGACTTGTCTGAGCTCCTTCCTTGACGGGCCTGGTGAGTTACTGAGATCATTGATCTGAAGGAACGAAGAGATGCCGCCGGTCTCAAAATTCAGCTTCTTGATCTCTCTCTCCATCATCTGCACTCTCCACCTCAAGAGCTTCTTGCAATTCTCCTCTGCCCCAAATGTCTTGTGATACAGCTCCTCGTCTACGAAGATTCCGTATGTGTTGTAGCAAACAGGGTGCCCTTCGTGGTCAATGCCCTCCATGTAAGCGACCTTGCTGAAATCAAAGCCTAAGTCCTCATCTAGGATCGAATCGACGCCATATTCCTCTCTCCATCTGAGTGTATCCTTCAGCATCTCCAAGGCCTCGTCGACATTGAATTCTCGAGCCCGCAAGAACTTCAGGAGGACTACATTGGTGCTCTCTGCGCCCTTGCTGGGCAGAAGTGGCACACCCCAGAGAGTGACATTCCTATGGGATTGTTCTATGGCTTTCTCTTCAGCTTCTGTGGTGGACTTCGCTTCACCTTCTGCGGTGGATTTCTCCTTCAATTCACCCTCTTTATCTTCTGATTTCTCTTGTTCCTTATTGAAGATTTTGTTTTGGAGAATCGCTTCTTCGACCTTTGCTTTCAATTCAGAGAGGGCCTTTCTCTCATTGTCTTTTAGATCACATAGAAAATTGCTCTCCTCCTTGAATAGTCCCTGCTCATTGAATGAGGAGCTCTTCTCTATGGCTTGTGAACGCGAAGAAACTTCATTAATTTTATTCTGATCCACATTTCCTCCTTCCATTTCTTTGTCATTCTCTTGAACTTCTTTATTGGATTCTTCTGTTTCCTCTGTTCTAGTTTTACCATCTTCATCCCCTGATTTCATTTTAGAAAGTGCGCTCTTCTCAACGACTTGTGAAGGCGAATCAACTTCTGTTTCTTTCTCCTCATTTCCTCTGGTTGGCTCTTCTGTTCCATTTTGTTTGGCATCTTCATCTTCATCTCCAACTGTCTCTATTTGGAACACTTCTGCGACCTTTTCTTTCAATTCAGACAGTCTATCCTTCTCATTGGCTTTCAGATCACGTAGTGCGTCTCTCTCCTCCCTGAATGTGGAGCTGCTCTCGACGCTCGAAGGTGAATCGTCGTCCATCTCCAACTTCTCAGTTCCCGCTTCCGTGTCTTCCACCTTCTCCTCACTTTCACTATCAGATTCTTCAATTTTTCTTGGTTTTTTATCTCCATCTGCATCTTTAGCTACATAAAGCTCTTCATTAACGCTCTTCACAGGTGGTTTTTGCCGAGATTCATCGAGTTCGGCCATCTGGGTTCTTCTTATTTCACTTCAAAAGTCCTGTTTTATGGCTTTTGGATTGAATGAGATGTTTTCCCAGCTGAAATCCGGACAAAGAGAGCCAATTCAAAAGATTTCATTGACGAACAAAGACCCCTGTTTCATTATTCTCTGTTCTCATCATTATGGTTGAGAGAGAATGGTAAAAAACCGACCAACTGTCGTAGTCCCGGGTCTACTGAAGTGATCCATAGTCCTCAGGTGGTCCATGTATGTTGTGCTGGGAGAGCCACATAAGATTGTTGGTAACGGTTGGCCCCCGTTTTTTTTGTAGTTCCAACTGTTAGTGTCCTTCATGGGACCCTATGATTTTGTAAATGGCCCTATGATTATGGACCCCACCAACAAACATGGGCTCCAAATGTCCAAACTTGGCCTCTATGCAACATGCAGCTCCTGTTTTGCCAATGCTTCAATATGATATATCATCACCATCATCAACAAGAAGAACAACAGAGCTTTGTCTTGTCCCCAATCAAGTGATCTAATTGCAGGAGTAGAAATGCTTCAGTGGTCACGCAGACTAATTAACTGAAGGCCGAGGGACAATAGGAAAACGGTTGCGGTTGGAAAGATTCAACCGTCATTGTTGGTATTCATAGAATCATGCCCTGGGTTTTTTAGGACATCCAACCAATGCTAACTATACTCACTCCATCTTGCGTTCCCTGACAATAATAGATATGCAACACAAATACTTAAAACTGCCTCTAATTCTATAGTCATTTTAGGGACCCCTAATGTGGATCCAATCGTTCAGTACACATCTACCGCGTATGAACAAATACAAATTTGACATTGATTCAGCTGATTATCGCAGTCGATTTTAAAGTATAAAAAATAAAAAATTTGCACCTAAAGGACCCTTGAACATAAATGGTCCATGTCGATTAAAAGATAAATAACTAAATCGAAAATTTAGGCCATCCATTGGGTCATTAACCCTCATTGTAAAGAACCTGTCATGATAGAAAAATAGTTATTATCTCAACATTGATTCCAGATACTTTGTGGGGCTTAAGTAGATCGTTGTGATTATTGTGAATATAGAGAGTATCTAATCATCACAATAATTCTCACCTTGCCTTTGTGATTGGCCCACAAAAAAGTTGAAAAAAAAACTTTCTTTTTTTTTGGCTGGGGCCCCACACTCTAGGATTGGCAACCTTCACCGGGCACCGCAGTGCACGTCAAGGGAACCCCTTGTGGTTCGATATACTGACCTCCAGGCGAGAATTGAAGTGCCAACCACCTGAGCCACTTGAGGTGGTTGAAAATTACCCTTTCTTATAAATTTTGAACAACTTGTATTTGCATCATGGTTTCAACTATCTTTTGAGACTCTGTATTTGCCAAATCGCATGGCACATTTCTAAAATGTATCAGAGAATTTCAGAACCCATCGAAAAATCCAGAATAAGCAGAAATTCCAAAAATCTGCACTTTTTACAAAGAGAACGTAGGTACCCCATTTTGTTTGCTTATCAGTCCTGGCACAACTATAAGATGTTATTTTTTAACCAAAAACAGATTCTTGTCGCGCTCATTTGGGGGCATGACAATCAAAGGTGACAGGGGATGGATTAGTTACCTCGTGGATTAAGAGGTCCGCCATATATATAAAATCAAACGACCATACCCCTTAATTTTAACTATTCCTGATTAAAATCTAATGATAACATCTAATAGTGACTAATGTGTTGACAAGAGCCAAACTAAGACTGATGCCAATTCAAAAGGAGTAGCTGTTTGTGAAGGTATTGGATTTGATAGGTAGACACTATTCTGGTGAAAAATTGGGTACCAATATAATGGGTGTAATTTGCTAGCCCTTTGATGTTCTCTCCCATAAATAATGATTTAACTTTTCTTTAGGGTTCTTAGTATACTTAGCAACAAAGCCCGGGCAAAAAATGAAAATATGTTAAAATTTAAGAATGCTTTTGAAATATTGTTAAGATAAAATAAATATTAAATAAAAATTTTTATTATCTTTGAATATTAAAAAATCCTCGATGTATGAAAATAAATATAAATTAAAGTAAATTTAATAATACGACGACCCCTTGAATTTAAAGGCATTGACCATTACGACCATCTCATTTACAGATATACTATACCATTGATGATTGAAAATATTAGAAAAAGAAAACAAACCGGATGGATCTACATCTACTAAAAAGAACCAAAAGAAATGGATAAAAAAATTAACGTGTTTAATCCATCAGTGGGGGCCACCCTTGAAATGTTTTTAACGTGTGGGACCCACTGATGGCTCTGCATCAAAAGAATAAAAAAAGGGAAGATAAGAAGAAAGTAAATGGAAATCAAATGATTTCATCCTCAATGGACCACACACCACATCTGGATTTATGGTGATGAAACAGTTGGCCCCCACAGATAATTGATAGTATAAGAAAAAAAATTGAAAGAAAGGAGGGCAAACAAGTGTAAAAAAAGAAAAAAACATAAAAGATGTACATTGCATGGGATGAGTGTACGTGAATATAGATATGGGTCATCATAGTATGTTTCTAATAGTTCTAACTTATATGTACACAAATCACATCCTAACAATTATCAAAGAAATTAAGCTTGTGTATGATACCAACCCAGTCTAATTGCCTACTACGGATACATATTGACCTAGAAAACTAATATCTATGCATAATCCATGAGTGGGTCCCACTGCAGAAACACGTTAAATGTGCGGGGCCCACTAATTGATTTGCATCCATTAAGAAACCAGACAATGGCCAGCAGGCTTGCCTCGCTCCATCAGTGGGGCCCACTCTTAGAAAAAAGAAAGGGGTTAAGAGAAGGCCATTGGGATTTCATTCAATACTGGAGTCCAAAATGTTGAAATATATTTAATACAAACCGGTACCCACTACTGGATCCATCCATTTAGGGAAAAAAAAAACTGAAAGGAGAGTAAAGGAGCAACAGTTTGAGTTTCATTCATCAGTAGGGGCCTACAAAATATATTTAACATGGGACATATTGATGATTTAAGATTTAAGGAAAAGAAAACAAACCGACGGTAAAGAGTTGCTTATAATTTGGATAATGGCAAGAAATAGGACACAAGTTCAAACGTTTATAAAAATCTGTTATGAGAGAGGTTTTAGGAGAGAAATAGTAGTCCAAAGTGAGACGGCGCCTTAAAACAATGTGGGTTTTTTTGACATATTTCTTTGAAATGAGAGACCTTTTAGGGATGAGGTGGCACCCTTCACAGCCCACCTTCCCCTTGCTTTAATATATATAACTAGCAACGCAGGCCCGTGCTTAGCCCGGACCTCCATAAAAAAAACTAAATAGTTTATTACAGAATTCATAAAATAATAAATCTTCAAATAAATTTAAAATAAAATAGACTTTCATAAAAGATTTCTTTTAATTCATGAGAGTCATTTGGTTTGCAGCTTACATTCGAATGAGTGCTCTTGTTGGAAAGTGAAATTTCAGCCCTTAAAAATATTTTTTTGTGGAAAGTCTATGCTGGACCATCAAGTCAGCATGCTACCAAGGATATGAAAGCATATTAACATGTAAATCTTTTCATTATTCTAGAAGGCATCTCCCCACCATCAAATTCTTAGATAAGCATTTAATGTAAGGCAGTGCAATAAAGTTCTTTATAGGAGGAAAAAAATAAGCTTGTCAATAATTATCTAATCTCATGTGAAATAACATATGGATCCATCCTTATGGGTTCCAGAGACCTGTTGATTCTAACAGGTACCTTTTAAACGACCAAATATGAAACCAAGCATGAATACAAAAAGCGTTAAACATAATAAGAATCTATGAACCATTTGAATCCACCCCAAACCAACATTGGATTGGATACATCCATTCACTAAATCAATGGTCATGATATCTCAGAAAGATTGTTCAATTCATCCACTTGTATTTACATCCTTTTGAAGTACCATACTTGCTTCATGTTAATGAAAAAATATATTTATTTCGGTCAGCAAAGGAAACTATACAAAATATTTAACTACAATAAAAGATACAAGAATTGGACAACTATTATAAATGCACTTTCTATGATATACATTCAACAACTGTGTAGGTAAAAAAGGAAAAATATATAAAAGTATAAAGCATACCTGATTTGTGAAACAATTCAATTCAAAAGCATAGGATCTATAAAGTACGTGATTTGAGAAAAGATTGTGTAGGGTAAGTCTCAAGTCAAAGAGCTTTAGATCAATGGGCATTTTCCTCTGCCCCATATTGGCTGCTAGATAAGAACACGAATTAACTGTCAATGAATTTGCGCAATGGCCGCTTCTTTTATCCTGATTAAGAGCATGAGCTCGGTTGCATCATTGCACGGCAGGCAGCAAGACTGGGTTTTTCGGCTTGACCCAAATGCATGCATATTGTTCAACTACATTTAACCTGACTCTTCTAATGGACAATAACACCAACAGCAGTGGGTCAATGAATAAAAGCCAAAGAATGGATATGGCACACGATATTCCACTTTTATCCACTTTGTGGTCCATTAGCTTGTGATCTGCTCATCTAATAAGGGTCCCATTTCATGAAGGCCTTGCTCATTTGATGATGGGCCATAGAGAAAGTGGGTCCTACTGTATAATAGATATCAGGGCCCTACTCTAGTACATTGACAACACAGAAGACTCTATGTAAACGTTAGGCACCAAGAAAAAAACTTATGATGTCATGCATGACTCCTAGATCATGATGATGTATTGTCATTAGAAGGAAAAATAAAAAGAAGCAGTCAATTACATGATCATGCCATGCAAGAGTGGAGTATGAAAGCCATTCACCTAATGGGCTCAATATATTGGGCCCAATTGGCACAAATAAAAAAAGTTGACTCAGATAAAAAGTTCATCTAGTCGAGTAAATCAGGTGATTCTGACTGAGTAATCAGCTGGACTCATTAAAACTCACCAACTCAGCAAAGAAATTCAAGACCTACAACGCTCAGCATGTGATGAATTTTCTTGACTTTGTCAGGGTACCCTGTGTGAAGAAAGGTGGAATAAGGTTCACCATCAATGGTCACTCCTACTTCAACTTGGTCCTCATCACCAACGTGGGAGGCGCTGGAGACGTCCATTCCGAATCAAGGGCTCCAAGACAGGATGGCAAGCCATGTCAAGGAACTAAAGCTAGAATTGGCAGAGTAACTCTTACCTTAATGGCTAGAGCCTCTCCCCAAGTGACCACCAACGATGGCCGGACTGTCACAAGCTACAACGTGGCGCCGGCGGGATGGCAATTTGGTCAGACATTCGAAAGCGGCCAATTCTAGTCCCCGATCGTCCAACGGATTGGCGACACTTGTGCAAGAAAAAATGGTTACAACAACTTGAAAGCGGAGTCGGTATGTGCAGGTGCAGCAAGGAGATGGAGAAGGGAAAGGAGAAGATGGGGAAGAAGAGGAAGAGAAGAAAGAAGAAGAAAAAAAAAAGGAGAAAGGAAGATCAGGGACATGGAGAGAGGCAGAGCAGATGAAGAGGAGGGAGAAAGAAGTAGTGGAAACGGAAGGGGAAGAGAGAAAAGGAGAGAAGAGAAGAACGGGAAAGAAAGAAGGAAGAAAAAGAGAAAGTAAGTGGCTCGGTTGTACAGGTGGGTAGGGACGCAGGGAAGAAGAAGGGCAATGCAAATGGGTGAAGTGGAGTGGGAGGTGAGGCAGTGAATTGGGTGTGGGCAAGTGAAGGTGGTGCGGTTGCATGGGCAATGGCAGCAGTGATGCAGCAGAGTGTGTATGTGAAGGTGCAGCAAGGAGATGGAGAAGATGGGGAAGAAGGGGAAGAGAAGAAAGAAGGAAAAAAAAAAAAAAAGGAGAGGTGCAGTGGGTGCAGATCCGTAGGGTAGAGGAGAGTGAGGAAAGACAGAGGAAGAAGAGCGTGAGAGAAACAGTGGAGAAGGAAATGAACAAGGAGAGCTCTGGGCGGAGGGAGACAGGGAGAGGAGGAAGAAGAAGGCGCAGGGTGGAACGGAGGAGGGAGTAGGGGAGAGGGAGATAAGGGAAGGAGAGGAACAGGAGAGGGTGTTACGTGCAGGGAAGGGGGAGCAACAGAGAGGGAGAGAAGAAGGATAAGAAGAAGAAAGAAGAAGAGAGGAAAGAAAATGGGTACTCTGCGTGTGATGTGGTGAGAAGGTGGTGCGTTGAGTGTAGGGTGTAGTGCAGGGTGGAGAGGGAAGTGAGTGAGGAAGGAGGGAAGGAAAAAAAGAAGAAAAGAAAGGGCCGAAGGAGGAGGAGGAGAAAGAAAGAAAGGAAAGGGGAAAATAAACAGGCTGTTACGTGCAGGGGAGGGGGAGGAACAGAGAGGGAGAGAAGAAGGACAAGAAGGAAGGAAGAAAGGAAAACAAAGAAGTGAAGAAGAAGGTGGTGTGAAGGCAATGCAATGCAAGAAGAAAGGGAGGAACTCTTACTCGTGGAGGCGACGAAATCAGTTGATCCCTCCCTGCGTTAGGCGTGCTGGCGAGCCATGCGTGCGGCGAGATGGATTGGCACGAGGTGATGGCGAGCTTTGCGTGAGGCGAGATGGAGTGGCAATGGTTCCAGAGTTCTTCTATGGTGCAGACGAATGGGATATGAGGCGATGGGCTTGGAGATGGAGAAGAGGGGATGTAGATGGGATAGAGTTCTGTGCACTAAATTGGATTGGGTCAGTTGATACCTCCCTGCATTATGGGGAAGGAAGAGTTTCTCGAATCTGGGACTCTTATTCCCAGATCTCAGTGGATTCTCCTCTCACATCTGGGACTCTCGTTCCCAATCACAGTGGACTCTCCTCTCACGTGAAATCAGTTGATCCTTCCTTCTTTTTCTCTTCTTTTTTCTTTTGTATTTCTCTTGAAGGAGAGAGTTTCCGGGGATGAAGTGGCACCCCTCACAACCCACCTCCCCCTTTACTTTAATATATATAATTATTTGGTGATTAATCACTTCATAAAGTTGGAGGCGGCCCTATAATAGAGTCTGAACACCTAAATTTCGACATTTTATAACAGCCTCACACTAATGTTGCTTAGAGAGTGATGGACCGACACATATGGTCGTTTCAGCAGGTTAAATATCGGTATGTATCGACCAATACAGATGAGATACGGTATAACACCACTATCCCATGTCAGCAGGGGCAGACCCACAACTTGGGTTTTGGGGGTAGCCGCCCCTGTCAAACCTGGAAAAAGGCTCACAAGGAGCTATGGGTCAAACAAGCCATACCCCGCCAAAAATAAGCCCTCTCCCTCCCCCTCAAACAACCAATGAAAATTATGAGTCCACCTCCACCATTGCATATCGGCAACATGAAAGTACGATGGGATGATCAATTGTGGCGGCTGTTGGATCAACCTCTCCTCCTAAATGAGAGTTTTAATCAAATGGTGAACATAACTAGATCAAAGCTATCTTCAGACATCTCTCCAAACACTCAAGTGGGAAGAATTTATTCGAGGCTTCATTGAAAAATAGTAGGCACCACAGTGGAGATATATATAGATATAGTGGATCCTACCTCTCTAAAATCTTGCATTTCTTGCCATTGATTGGATTTTATGGGTTTTACTTTTAGCGTGCGTTTGGCATTGTGTCATTTAGATGTTCCCATGCTCCCACTAGATGAGGCTAAAGAAAACATATTTGGCAAGTGGAATTTTGTTCTCGCAGAAAGAATTCCAAAATTTTAACCCGCTGGCATAGGAAAGTTGGAAAAAAAAATAGAAATAACTTGGTGGCATAGTTATTTCCTACCTATCTCTTGCCTTTTAAAAAAAAGATAATTTAAAAACGTGAAATTCTCAAAAACTCCCTTATCTCAAAAGGGGAGTTTCTACCCTATCTAATAGCCAATGATTTGTTAGTATTTTAAGATATCCACTTTTGTAGGAGAATATATAGGAGAGAAAATCGGATATGTGTATCATTGATGACACGTATCACAATTTTGTAGCGTAACTCTTTAAAGACTCCAAATCCTATCGCTTATCCTAACCCTCTGTTTGGGAAGGGGGAAAGAGGGGGGAAGGTAAAAAAGGAGGGGAAAGTGGGGGGAAAATCTTTTTGAGGGGTTTTTGGGAAGTGGGGGAGGAAAAGGGGGGGGGGGGGGGGGGAAGGAAAGTGGGGGGAAAATTTTTGTCTTTTTGTGGCAAAAATTTTCCCCCCAAAAATGAGGGGAAAATGAGGGAGGGGAAGGAAAATGAGGGAAAAAGTCTTTTTGGCCATTTTTTTCTTTTTTTGTCCTTTAGAAACTTTTATAAAAGTAAGGGCAAAATGGTAATTTTTTATGTACTTCACAAACAAACAAAACCCTACTTTTTCACTTTTCTTCTCCCTACTTTTTTACTTCCCAAACAAGAGGAGGTAAAATTAATTTTCCCTCCCCTCCACTCCCCCCTTCCCAAACACAGCATAAAAGTATGCCTATGTTCACAACCTCAAAGAAGGTGACCCCACTTTGTAAATCCTAAAGATGGGTCACATGGTCCCAATTACAAAAGGCGGGCTCATATTATAAACCCTATAATGGTGGTGACCACATTATAAGGCATCATGTTCTAAAATCTAAAGGTAGCACCGCATTGTAATTTCTAAAGGTGGGCCTTGTGTCCACAATCATAGAAAAAGTGACCATACTTAATAATTCTTAAAGGTAGGTCATATGATCACATTTAGAAAAAAGTAGAGCCGAGCCACATTGCAAATCCTTTGAATGTAGGCCCATATTGTGAATCCTATGAATGTGGCCCCATATTCTAATTTCTAAAGGTGGGGACCACACTGTAATTTTTAAAGGTGGGTCCCGTATTCACAATTAATAAAAAATGATGGCTCCACAATATAATTCCTATAAAGGTGGGCTCACATTGTAAATTTTATGAATGTGGGTCACATGGTCACAATCACAAAAGGTAGACCTATATTGTAAATCCCATAAATGTGGGCCCAATATTCTAATTTCTAAAGGTGTGTGCGACGCTGTAATTTCTAATGGTGGGTCCCATATTTACATTCACAAAAATGTGGCCCCACATTATAATTCCTATAAAGGTGGGTCCACATTGTAAATTGTATGAATATGGGTCCCATATTCTGATTTTTAAAGGTGGGTACCATGTTCTAGTTTCTATAGGTGAGTCCCATGTACAACAATAATAGAGTACTACAAATAATACAAGGTGGGTCCCATATTGTAAATCCTACGATTCTCTTGCTCCGGTTCTATTGAACAAACTTTTTTAATGTTGCTAAATAAGTTCCGCATAGCATATTCTCGCAGAGTAATTTAACATAATGTTACCAAACAAGTTTTGTAGAGTATATTTCAACACAATCTTATGTAAATACAAAATCGAAAAAAACATCAAGACAATGCCAAACGGGCCATAAAAAGATGAGAGAAAAAAAAAATGTTTTAGTAGTACACAGGGCACATGATCAACCAAGTCAATGTTATTCAAAAGTGGCCCTTTGTTCAATAGAGCACTAAGAAATGGCTCTGATAGCTTGGCCATCTGATTTACTGGTTGAATCTGGATCCATCATCTTATAACTGTCCATTTGGTCTCAAATTTTACAATTTGAATGGTGATGATGGCCTTCCAAACTAGGATCACACTTTGGATGGTAGGATTGTCATCCTACAAATATGCCAGTGTGTGGAAGACTAATACCTACCTGCTTCTTTCCACTGTCACTCGAAACCCAACCGTTGTGCCTTCATTTAAATTTCAAACGTCCTCTCTCTCTCTCTCTCTCTCTCTCCCCATGGCTCCCATCTTGGCGATTGCCCTTCTCTCCTTTTCTATGGTATCAATATCAATCCCTCTAATCCTCTCTTCAACTATCATAGAAGATCTCAATCTCCCACCACCCCCTGAGTTCCGCTCTACAATCTTGAAAAACTGCAAAGAAAACCCATCAATCAGATACTGCAATGCTATCTCCGGTGACATCTCTGACGTTTTCAAATCAACCATCGTGGCACAACACCTCTGCAACGAATCCAAGAACCCGAATTGCAGCAATTCCTTCACCAAGATCGACCTCAGCGCCCGCCCCTTGATTTCTCCCCTGTACCTGTCCTTCACCTTCTTCTGGAAGTACTGCCCTTTAACCATTCTAACAATTGACCTCTCCAACAATTCGCTCAAGGGTTCTTTCCCTTCAGACATTCTCTTCTGTTCTCAAATCCAATCTCTTGATCTAAGTTACAATGGCCTCATTGGAGAATTCCCAACTGATGGTTTCACCAATCTCACCAACCTCACTTTTCTCAATCTTTCTTACAATCAATTCGACGAGAGCAGCATCTTGAGAATCCATTACTTTGCAAGGTTCAATTCATCAAGCTTTCTTCGTTCCGGTCTTTTGGCCAAGGATCGAAAATTCAATGTGGGGTCAATTGTGCTACTAGTCTTTCTTCTCATTTTTGTCACTGGAATCATTGGTTGTTTCGGGTGGCGGTGTTTGCAGCGGCCTAATCTTCTGCCATTTTTTCTTCAGAGGAAGCATAAGTTCACACAAGCGGTACTAAAGGCGGCCACAGATGGATTTTCAGAAGGAAATTTGGTGGGGAGGAACAAGAGAGTTGAGATTTATAAAGGAATCTTGAGAGATGGGAGTGAAGTGTTAATTGAAATACATAGAGGGAAGTTCTCATTTGAATCTCGCAGAGACTTCGTCGAAGAATGTAGAGTTCTTGTTCAATTGGACCACAAGAACCTAGTTCAGGTGTTGGGTTGGTGTGATAATAGGGAATTCAGAGCAGTGGTGACGAGATGGACCGATGGTTACACGATTGTTGAATGGTTGTCTAGGAATCCACAATGGAAGCATAGGTTGAAGGTTTTGATGAGAGTGGTTGAAGCAATGTGTTATCTGCAAGATCAATGGCCTCAAGTAGGATGTGATATAAGGACTAGTAGCATTTTCTTGTCTAATGATCACGAGCCATTGATTTCGAAGCTTAAGGTTCAAGATAAAAACAATCCTTCTAAGAGTAAGTCTTAAATCTTGTTCTCCTTCATCATAATCATTTTTTTTTCTTTTTCTTTTTCTCTTTTTCTAGAAGCAACAATAAAACGTTTCATTGATTCAAAAAAATACTCAATGAGGAAACAACCAATCATGAAAAAGATTACAACAAAGAAGATAAATAGTTTTGAAAGCAAGTGAATTTCCAATAGTGTTGTCAAATCTGGTAACTCCTGCTTGTTATCAAAGCATCAGTCTCTTGATTTCATTTTATTAACATGCTTGATCATCAATTTCATTGAAGCCCATATCACAGCCTTATCTCTTCAACAGTTGATGCTAGTGTCCATGGGTTGTGGCATTGCTGTGTGTCCATGATATTGGGTCCTCGTCAAATATTGAAATCACATCCCTTCTCAGTTCTGTAACTCTGATCAAGAAGGAATTAAGTGATTAGTTTTCTACTTCTTACAATTTTCCTCATTAGCCCATGGACAGGTGATTTCATTTGTTGATTTAGTTCATATCTGCACAGGACATTACCTAAAATAACAAGGGGTAAGACAATCCAATAACTTTTTTACTTCTTAGAGGCGGTCGCATAAGGAAACATCTACAATTGCATCAAATCAATGATCTGTATGGTCTTACAAAACTGAAGGCCCTATGAAAATATGCATGTTCTCTTATCAATGATCTTAGAATTGGGACGGGGTGGCCTACCCATCTCCCCTTCCCCATGACTTCCATCCATCGAGCAAAGCTCGAGAAAAAAGGTATTTTACTTCAAACTGAAGAACTCTCTTTTAAGCATTCCTTTGTATGTTTGTATGCATGTATGGTTTCACAAATACTAGCAAAAAATAATCTTCAGTAGTGGTTTTCTTTTTACTGCTGATTTTCAGATGTTTACAAGTTTGGGGTATTCTTGTTGGAACTGGTATCAAACAGAAGCCCCCACGAGGGATTTGAGAGAGGTGATACGGGGTTTGTAGAGTGGATAAAGATACATTATCCTCGCCATGTGCGAAAGGTTATAGATGAGAGAATGAAGACGACGATCATCACATTTGTGCAAGTGAAGCAGGCCATAGGTATTGGTTTGATGTGCACGGATGTATCAAACAATCAACAGCCAAGCCTACACCAGATATCGAAAATGATCAACCGGGTGTATCAATCTTCTCTAGTTTCCCAGTTGGTCACACGTCGTCATAAGATTCAAAGAACACCGACAAATGCGCTCAAGGTGAACTGTGATTGATCCCCTGTAAACAAGTGTGGGCACTCTCTCATTTTCTATATCAGAAAGCTTTTCCACTTTTCCTATCAGAACTTAGATAAAGTAGAGTATCAGTTCTTGTCAGTTCACCTGTACCTGGTACTACTAGTATAGCGTATAAGAGGAACACATTGGCCGCTATCTCACGTAGGCTTTTTATTTATTTATTTATTTATTTATTTATTTTTTTTTTTTTTTTTTGTTGTTGTTATAATCCATGGTGTCTCCTACCCAGCCCAATCCAGGAGCCTTTGGCCCTAAGCTAGCTCGCAGTTCTAGACAACCGAGAACTAATCCCATGGATAGGGATGGAGCAGAGATTTCTTATAGAGGGGCAAAGAGCAATTAAAATTTTCACTAAATATCATTGATCAGCTTATAATATCCTCAAAATACATAGCCCACATCTTTCATTTAATCTCAAAAGGAAAAAAAAAATGCATTAATCACAAATTTATGTGAAAACTTAAACGAAAAATAAAATAAACTAACAGAATTTTATTGCACCCCATATCTAATTAATCATCATCTGGTGAGGCAGATCTTGGGATGGGCCACATTGACGACATCATGGATAATCAAAAGAAGTGTTCGCCTGTCTTTACAAATTGGAATTTAAATGCCCTCTCGAATAAATTTACCTGTCCTTACGAAGTAAAATAGAATCCCTTTGCCGTACACCTCTAGAATCCTTACTACTGTGGGATGGTGAACAATGAATCAATACTGAGAGGAAATCAACGATTTGATATCCAACCCCACCTCGACCTTGTTGCCTTCTCCAAAAACAATTTGCCCAGAATATAATCAATAATGTTCCAATTGACACAGTCACATGCTTTTCCTTATCCATTAAGAAAATACATTCTCTACCTTTATTTACTATATCTTTCAACTCATTGGCAATTGGAAATTAGATTACCATCCAATATTTGTCTTTTATGGATGTGATTACCAAGCACGGCCGCAATCAAAGTGAGATGATGAGGCCCACTGCATCCATCGTTGGACCTCAATATCCAATCACTACCATATAATAAAAGAATACTTCATATTACATGGTTGTTATCTAAGTTGGATTTAAGTGTCTTGTAGTTGGTCTATGAAACACAATTTTTTTCTCTCAAATACAAGAGTGGAAAAAAAATGCACAAGACATCAGGAAAAGAAAAAAAAAAAAAACCATAGATTCATTCAATAAGCAAACAAATACAGTTTAAATCAAGCAGAAAAAAAGAAAAAAAAAGACAAATGGAATGGGCTGAAGATGTACCTGTATTTGAGAAATAATAATCTATGAAAAAAAAAGTTGAATCTTAGAAGAAAAAGGAGGAGGCCATTGGTTACTCCTGACGAAGAATATGCTAAAAGATAAAAGTTGAAAGAAACAAATTAAGAAGAGATAAAAGAAAGAAGTGGAAAGTGACATATTCCTACTGTGTCTTTTGTTTCTAAAGCAACCAAATGACAATTGACAACATTGCCCATACGTGTCTTTTGGAATTCTATTTGTAGTAAAAGGTGAGTGAGTAGGGAGAAAATAGAAAAATGACTATATGACAACATTGCCCCCATGTGTCTTTTGGAATTCTATTAAGTTGTACCAAAAGGATATGGGCAAAAATTAAAAAAAAAATGACAAATTTACCCATGACAATTAAGGGTGAAAAGACCTACTATACCATTGAGATTTTAAAAATGTGAGTGGGGGGAATTGCCCTCACTTGACCTCCCCTCCTTCCGTCAATGCCCATGGGGCACATGCAAACCATCCTATCCACGTTTACCGGGTAAAATTATGGGAGGTCACTAACGAAGGTAGGTATTGAACACAAGACCTCTTCACTTCCTGAGGCGTTGAGTCCATCGCATGTAGCTCATGTTTACAATACACTGGCTTTATACATGATTTTGGGTTTCACATGCATGAACTAAGATGCAAGTATTTTATAAAGCTTTAAAGGAAAATGCAATCAAACAAATAAGTCAAAGTTAATCAAATGGTAAAAAGAAATAGCATAGTTAGCCAGGATTTGAATCTAAAGGAGGCATTTAGTAAAAGAGGGATGGAAGGAAAATGGAAGAGAGAAAACTAATTTACATGCACAATGTTTGTCTTGACGTGGTCTTCTCCTCTTGAAACTCTCCCTTCTTCCACACTTGGAATCCTTGTAGACAAAATATAGCTTTCGCCACGTAGACTATTCCATTTTCCGTTGTCCCACTTTCTTTCCTCTACCGCAGAAGGATAGAAACAGGTTGGGCTCGGGTCAGGCCCATATTTTACCAAGAGCCAAACCTGAATTACTAAAAGCAAACCATGACCAAACCTGGATTACTAAAAGCAAACCATGACCAAACCTGGACCTGAAAACAATCCAAGTTAAAGGACCAGTATCCTGACCCAAATTTAAACTAAAGACCTGCTGTCTAATCCGGACTCAAATAAGGGGTCTGGATCGAGGCCCAGTTAGTTAATATGTTAATTGAATAGAATTATTTCAACCCACCAAATAAATAAATAAAAAACCACCTCCCTTACATATTTGGTCATTTTCATCATATAATGCTGTTGTTATATATTTAGAATCAGAACTCTAACCGAAGGATACTTAGAATGTTGGCAATGATACATGCCTGAGCAAACATCTCCCTAGCGTAACACCCAACTAGCACAACAACCCGTACTCAGCATAAAGCTTATTTACAAATAACTTAAAAGTATACTTATTGATTTCTTAAGAAAAACTCAGATTACGCAAAATCAATCCTCAAATACTCATGACAATGATTTGGTGATTAAATAGGGATAAAAATAAAGTCCTCATAAAAGAGTGAAAAGTGGGAAGAAGAGGTTGTTACATGAGGTGAAGATAAGTGGTTACATATTAGAAGGGGGGAGTTATAACTCCTAGTCGAAAGCTGTAGTTATGGTCAAAATTGACTTTAAAACCCTTGGCTTTAATATAGCATAATTGGTAAACCTAATCTAATGGATATGAGCCTAGCTCGTCTAATTCTCAAGGGCTAGGCCTTAGCCTCATTCTAATGTCCTGGTTGTCCATCAAGGCATAAATTCTATGTTCAATAAACAACATATAAATGAATGACTAGGCCTAAACCCTTCCGGAGACATTTTCAATCCTAGTTTGCATCGTTTTAAATTGTCTAGCTCAGTAAGTCCCCTACTCCAGCCGCCATGTTTCTGGATTCTTAAACCATGGCATCAATATCCTTTTCCTTTTCAGGCACCCTGGACACTTTCTGAGCCCAATCAAAACCATTTGTAATTTGCCAACATACTCATGGTTAACTGGTGTTGACACCTTAGAATCACACATATGCCTAGGGATCGATCCGTGTCTTCCAAAAACATGTCTCACCCTCGACCAGCCCTAGGGGGACAAAATAATAATAATAATAAGTGTTTGCAATTCAAGCTAACATTTAGAAACTTACTCTAGATTTGCTACAAATAGTAGCAAAACAGCTCCAAAATCAACTGCACACATCCACTCTGTTCTATCCACTATTAGGTTTGCCTGTAGTCTTAAATAACATTAAAGAAATAAAAACACTACATCTCTTGCTAATACATTTTGCCAAAAAGAACCACAAGTCTATATGGATCATCATGTGTACATTTTCTTTCCATGTCATCTGAATAAGTCTCTCAGTTTTCGTTCTCTAGCAGTGAACATCATTCAAAATGCCTAAAGTGGATACATTTGGATGTGGAGAAAAGTTACAAGAAAATGGTGGTAGGCTACCGCTCATTTCCTCTACATCCAGACTGCCTGATGTAGAATGCATAGTTACAACAACATGCGGTCACACAAGTGCCCACAAGATGCTAACTGTGGTCTTCCCTATTCATGTCAAGTAGACAGAAGCAGATGGGAAGTGGCAGAATTTGTGATTGGAGGAAGGTTACTTTGTTCATTGGCTTGAGAGGAAGAGATTTATGATTTGATGACTGCAGGCTTATATGACTGCATCTTTTTTCTGCTCCCATCAACTCTTTTCGGCAAATCAATAGTCAATACATACATTTTCACACCAAATAGTTCCTTGGGGAATCCCTTCTGATCCTGAAACAAAATCCAAAAATATGACCTAAAGAGGAGTAAATGCAAGAACAAAACCAACGAATACCATTCAACCATATCAACAGTAAGGACAATAATTGAGCTCATCCATCTTAGCGACACTATTCTGGGACCAGGCACCTAAATCACAGTCATCCATGTCATTTCACCTGGTGGAAACCCACAGTGGATGGCTAATGCTTCATAGGTCATAACACCAGCAATGGTTTCAGGTCATGCACCATCCACTGCACTGTAGCAGACAGTTAATGGTGAATCATAATAGGAACATAGGGAACTACCAGTATACATGTTGACCACAAAACCAAAGTTGGGATTTTTTCAGTTTTTGTTTTGAAAGTTAACTACAGAACTGAGAGTTCTCATCTGTTGAATGAGGAATTCTAAGTCATAACTCATAATCCATCCTCGCGCCCAGCCCTTCCATACAAGTGAGCTCATGGTCCACATAATCCAGATCATTGATATTTGGGTCTAATGTGAATGAGAGGAAGCCTCCAAAAGTTTCTAGATTGAAAACTTTTAAGCCATACAATCTTTTGCCCAAATAGACAATTTTAGGACACCAACAATCAGGAAGAAAGGACAAAAATTAAAAGGAAATAATATTAAAATTAGGAAGGTTTATAAGACATGGCAATGGTCTCATCAGGCTGTCTGGATAACAAAATAATGGGCCCAAGTTGTATGGGAGTGGTATGATATCAGAATGCTACACATCCCTATGGCTAGGGTTATTTTTTTCGAGAACTCTCTTTGTCCAATATCGAAACTGGGCTAGCATTGAGATTAGTTAAGAGGCATATAACATAGCCAATTCTAAAATGGACAACATGCCTAATTGAGTTTATGCCAAAACAACCTGAACATAGTTGGGATAACACTTTGATGATGATGATGAAACAATCTGAACAAACCTTTATCTTGCAAATATGCAGTCCACATTGATTGAACAGCTCCTTGAAATATAGATCAGATCTAGTTATACTCCGATCATCCTTGTCCAAGACAAACCCTGTAAAATATTGACTTGGTAAAATACCTGATGCTCTTCAGAGCAACAGACATGCTCTCTGTTTAAGTATGAACATACATTTAATAAAAGGACCATAAAGATGAAAATCTTTCATTCTGAGAAAAGGATGCATGAAAGCGGTGATATATAATCTTTTCATTTTTTTTCTTTTTTAGAACTGGTAAATTTTATCTTTTACCCAAAAAATGGTAAATTTTATTGAAAAGCTTAACAACATAGGAGCAATCCCCCAAAGGAAAATCTGGATATAAGACACTTATATCCTACAAGAAATTATTGTTAGAGATTTTGTGTGTTGCAATTTGACGGATGCATTATCATGTTATCATCAGGTTTGTCTAATCATCAACCTTTGAGAATCCACCTGAAGTCTTGATAGGGTTGTCCATGAGGGTTTACTTTTGATGTCCCACCAACACTTGGAGATATAACTTCAAAAGGTTTAGAGTGGTAAGGTTGTTTCTTAGGGGAAAGAGTGAGCTAGGAAGGGAAATATTACTTTTAACTATAGTGGAATCCATTAAAAAGATCTTTGTTAAAACACAACACTAGGGTTCTAACACTAGCTTTTTTTAACCTATTATGATATGAAAGTTAAAACTAACTTGGTTTGAATGTAGGTGATGAATCCAAAACAACGAAGTAATACAAAGTGAAATGCATGTAATGGGTTCAACTAATCATAGTTAACAATTACAAGAGGGACACCTCCCAAGGGGAAACCTGACCACCCCTTTTTTTGCTAAAGCACCTACCAACACATTTTGGTGCAGCCCGGATCCGCGATCGAGCAATAGATCAATCTCTCGAAGGATTGATCGAATCCAATGATGGATTCCAGCCCTATAGCTCACTCACAACCATAAAACACACCATAAACTGAAGAAAACTCAGAAAACTTTAATTAACTGGAATAAGCATGCCCAATTACATTGAAGGGTCCAACTATATATAGAGTAGTATTTCTTAGCCATTAAGACTTCTAAATAGAAAGCTTCTAATCCCAATCAAACAATGGAATTAGAAACAGTTCCCTAATTAAACAAGGAAATAGACTTAGGATAAAAACAGCATGCCACAATAGCTCTCACCCAAAGGACCGGATTGCCCATTTGGGTCAATTACATAGGCCCAGTGGCTTTCCTGGGCTTCCATATTGCATCACATTTGGTTGACCCAACCACATGAAAATGAGAAGCCAGGGCCTTGATCTCGTTAAAACGACACTGAAGCTTCCATGGCCCGCACTCATCATGAGTAATCCATGGCGTCACTTCATAAAATAAAATGAAATGAAATTCTCATGGCCTCCAAATAGCCAGCATCTCAGGTTCATTGAAATCCTAGATCCCTGCTCTTCTTGTGAGATTCTTGGTTTTTAATTGTGTTTATTATTTAAATAATCTTATTTAGTAGCTAATTAATTAGCTTTGTGCGTTAGATTAAGAATAGGATAGATTTGATGGGTTTGGACCTAGAAGGACCTATTTGCAATTTTGAGTGAAGGTAAGGGGGTTATTTGTAAATATTAGATTTTCGTGTTTTTGGGCTCGTTGGATAGAGGACATTATTTTGAGCAACTTTCGCTCTTCGACTTTGATGATTTGATGCCTCATTTTATCATAACTCCTCATTTTCTAAAATTGAGGGCTATTTTGCAATTTCCAAAAATCCACCCTATTTCTTCCAAATTCCAGATTTTTCCACCTTTCTCTGCACTTCTCTTCTTCCTCCTATAGCTAATTCTAAGCTCTTCTCTTCGGCCATCCATCCCTCTCTTTCTCTCTTGCTCTAGCTTAATCAACAAAGAAAATTCATTAAAATTCATCATCTTCACCATTAAACTTTTCTTTGCTAAGCTTTTATTCCTCTTCCAATTCTCTTCTTCCTCTATTGGTAAGTTTTCTCCATTTCTGAGTTTTCTTGTTTTTAGTTTGAGCTAGTAAGATGTAGGAAGTTGTTTACAAGTTCATGTAGCTCCAATTCCATTTGGTCTTGGTTGTAGGAGCTTTGTAAGTTGGAGTTTTAGGTATTTAGGTGAATTTAGAAAGATTAGTTGAATCCCACCCAAAGGAAAGTAATCATGAATAATTACATTCCATGGATGTTAAATTTCATTCAATCTAAGACTTTTCATTTTAGATTACCTCATTTTTAGCTCAATATGTATGTTATAAATAAGAAAAATTGGTTTTTTAATGGGTTAAAATGAAGGTTTATGAGATTGAAAAAAGAACTTTTTATGTCTAAAATATGAGCTTCAATAGTCAATAATCTAATATAAAGAGGTAAAGAAAACTTATGAAATAGATTCGAAATGAATACAGCCACAAAAGTTCTTAAACTTTCGGCTAGGTGTAAGTCACCTACGGCTAACCGTAAGCCAGCATGAAATCTACTACAGTTACAATTCCAGAACTGTGACTTTTAAGAGAATTGTATTATGGCTAACCGTGGGGTAATTATGGCTAATCATAGGCTAACTGTACAATTAACCATAGTGCATTTTTACGGTTAACCCTGCCAAGCACTCAAAAGGAAGCTGGAAGCTCAATCCTCAGGTTCTGTGACCTTACGTTTAACCGTACCCTAGTCACAGCCGTAAAGTCACAGTTTTCCCAAATGAACTCTTTTTTTTTTTTTTTAAATGGTTCCAAAATGATCTTTTAACCTATATTTTTAGGCATATCCTCAATTATTACAATATTTACCCAGCCTTAATACCTAGTACTACTAAGAACCTTAGTTGGTGATGTTTTGAGCTGACATCCCCTACAGATTGCCTAAATTCATGTAAAGTAATGCTAAATCAAAGATGTGTTATTTTAGGGTTCTCTTCGTTAAATTAACTTCAGAAATGCCAATGACGGGAACCTTAAAGCGACACAATATTGATTAGTGATGCTAGTCGGTAATCTAGACCCAATAGCATACTTTCCTTGATTATCACTTATCATGCATTGTGTATGCCTATATATGTATTCGCATGGCTAGTTCATGCATCCCTATGTCCCGTTTATCTATGATCTGTATTTTTTTTTCTTTACCTGCTCTGTTAAGATTGAGAGACTACTCATTGAGTACAAGATATTAAAAGTTAAGTTTGTTTCAAAGTAGTTAGCTATTACCATTAGAAATACATATCCAGTATTAGCCTGTATGCTATTCCTAAGTAGGCACCACTTAGCTTCGGTCCTACAGTAGTCGGACGCGGCGAGGTATGGACTGTATTTATCTGTTTTGGCTAGCTACAGCATAGTCCCTGCGTGTGAGTGACTCTATCCTCCAGCTACCACACTATTATCTGTATAGTGGTCAGACTATGATATTAAATTTCCTCGTGGAATCCAAGGCCCCCCTGATGGACCATCTGATGGGATCCACATGATTTCTGATTCAATCAGAGATCCCTATCCTTATCTAGATTAGTAATATTATTTAGTTGCTTAATAGGATTCCTTTCTAAATTCTATTTAGAGTAGGATTAAGTAATTTCCTATTATTAGTATTCTGATTAGCTTAGAAATATTGTCTTTTATATATACAGAAGAACCCTCTTGTTATTTCCCATGCTTATTCAATTAAAAAAGACTATCGTGAGTTTTCCCAATGAGTTCATGGCTATGAGTGTTGTTTCGTGTGGACTCCCTTCGTTGGATTCGATCAACCTCATCTGAGAGGTTGGTTTATTCGATCGAAGGTCCGAGGCTGCACCACCCTTACCCCTAACCAAGAGACTAAGAGGTTGAGGAGACTCATAAGGGGTTGAGTGAGTGGACCAGGGTTCAAAATAACGACTGTTACTGTGACCGTGCCGATATTTTGCCCATAATGCTAACGTTAGAGTTATGGGGGATTCTATATGCACCACTGAAAATGATGAATACACCTACATTCTGAACACACCACACATATTTTATGTTTAAAACCGTTTTGCTGAGCCCACCCGCCGAAATACCCAAACTGTCCCGCCACACCTCTCCTTCTCCATTCCCTCGTCGACTTGTTTCAAATTTGGCATAACCTGAGCGATTTCTTCTCCATTCCCTCGTCGACAGAAAACAGCCTTCTTCTCCACTGCGAGCTTCACCTTCTTCTTCTTCTTCTTCTTGTTCATAAAAAGGTAAGGTTGACTTCTTCTTCTTCGTTACAGTTTTCCATTCATTTTCACCCTTTTTTTAGGTTTTAATGGATGCATTTAGGTTGTAATCTATGCATTTAGGTTGTATTTTCACCTACTTAGTTAGAGCACTGGTATGGGATTTTGTTTTTTTTGCAAAATATGGATGGGAGTTTCAAACAACAATTTTTTTCATTCCCATTTTTTCTTTTTCTCGTACGCGAACTGCTCGGCAAACCAGAAGTGTGCCGATTCATTCTGCACGGCATATTAATACCGTGCATTTAATAAATGCACGGCGGACATTTCCCGTGCATATTTAATTTGCACGGCTAATCTATGCCGTGCAAATTAAATATGCACGGGAAATGTCCGCCGTGCATTTATTAAATGCACGGTATTAATATGCCGTGCAGAATGAATCTGCACAGTTATATTAACCGAGCAATAGTTATATATTTTTTATAACACTGTTTGATTTTCATTTTGAACAGATTAGAACATGCCTAGAAGACCTGCTCATCGCGGTGGCAGCTCACTTTCGATAGGTGGCCGGGCTAGTTCTTCTAGCGAGCCATCCAGAGTTAGGACGAAGATCGGTGTCGCACGACCGCCGCGTCGCCGAGGTGTTCACGCTAGTACTGCGACTGCCGTTCGTCAACGACCAACGGCATCTGAACGAAGACGTAAATTGCGACAGGATCCACTCCCGGAGTCGTCATAGGAGGAGTCAAAGGAGGATTCCTCAGAGGAGGAGGCACAGCCGTCCACTCCTCTTGCAGCGGCAGCAAGGGAGGACCATTCATCAGACCAGGCACAACCATCCAGTCCTCCCACAGCAGCGGCGGGGGATGGTCCTATCCCCGGCAGTCCGGCCAATTTATTGGTAATTCCGAGTTTTAGGACGCACGTAGCCATAACCATATGGCACGGGGAGGTACATTTGCATTTATTTAATGTTTGAATTAATTGTTTTTCAAATGAGATGTATTGAATTCTATAAATTGAGCTATATTAATGAAGAATTCTATTTGTAATGTGCAGGATCGTGATCCGCTCAAGTGTATCAATCATTGGCGAGGGCTAAAGGATTGGTACATACCTCGGCCAGGGGATGGGGCCGATGTCGAAGTTCCTCGCTTTTGTGCGATTATAGAAGAGTCTGGACTGATAGAGCTGAAGGATTTGTCTTACCGATATATCTCCTGCCCTCTGGTATCCAGCTTCGTAGAGAGGTGGCAGCCTGAGACCAATACCTTCCACATGCCATTTGGTGAGATGACGATCACCTTAGACGATGTGGGTACTCTCCTTGGCATCCCGGTAACGGGACTGCCCATCCACGCATCGACCAGTATGGGATTTACAGAACAAGTCGATTTACTTGAGCGTGGATTGGGAGTGGATAGGACGACTGCGTCAGCTGAGTTGAGGGTGGCGCGTGGTGGGGTAGTGAGGATGTCCTGGATTAAACGGGTGTGCGGCGATGTGACTCCCAGGTCATCTGTTGAGCAGATAGAGTGTGCAGCTAGAGGCTATCTCCTGTATCTATTAGGCTGCACACTCTTCACCGATAAGTCGTCCACCCGAGTCCCCATTGCCTACTTATCTTTACTGATGGACTTGGGACAAGTCCGTCATTATGCATAGGGGGCTGCCGCGCTTGTGTATCTCTATCGCCAACTGGGAACCGCTACGAGGGCAGATGTGAGACAGATTGCTGGTTATCTGACACTGCTCACGGTAAATGTGTAAATCCCTTTGAATACTCTATGATATTATTTAAATTTGTATAATTAATAATAACTATCATTTTGCAGTCTTGGGTGTACGAGCACTTCTCATTTGCCCGTCCTCCTGCTTCATGGGGATTTGAACCTGCAATGCCTCATGCAGCTCGGTGGAATCCTGGTCAAGATTCCGGGATTGCAAGGGAGAATGTCAAGCTGCTGCGGGAGAGACTGGATGACTTACATCCGAGTGAGGTGAGATGCTAATAGATATGTTGGTATCTATTTTAAGTTTTTTCAAGGATCTCTAGTCCTTAATATAATATTAATTAGTTGTTTCATTTACTTGGTATAGGTGGCTTGGGAACCGTATATTGGTGCCAGGACCCAGCATCCATTCCATCAGAGTTCTTTCTTCTGTGGTTGCTTGAGGGCACTAGATGTGATTGAACCCTACCACCCACATAGGGTTCTTCGTCAGTTTGGATATATTCAAACCATTCCACCAGCACCGCTCGCGCCACTTCGTGCGTCTCGTGGATCTTCAGCTGTGCAATACAAGGTATCCTACAAATTCCTTGACCAGTATTAGGAGTCTTGGGAGGATCATGTATTATCCGCAGCACACTGCGGCCATCGAGTGCAACATGCATGGGAATGCGCACCCGACTACATGGAGTGGTTTGTTAGGATTTCACATCCCCGGGTACAGAATCCCGATCGTCACTCCCATTATCATCCTAATGAGGATCAAGATGACCCGACTCCATCAGTGGTGAGCGTTTGAGTTTTCAAAGTAGCATTATGTTTCCATTTTAAAAGTTCCGATTCTCTTAAGTATTGACACAATTAGTTGTTTCTTACAGATCCATCGACTGAGAGATAGTATCCGAGCTGCGATTGCACGACCCGGTCAGCCTGCTGATTTTTATTACCGGGCATTGCATACCATGCTGGAGATCCTGGATGGCGTACCGGTGACGTACCGACAACGTACGCAGCCGTGATATCACTTGGTTTGTTAGATTTTGTCTTTACATTAATGAAGAATTTTGGAGTTTGTAATTTTTTGGTTGAAACATGACGTACTTGTATGAGGTTGAGGCTACTTTTTGATAGCCGTGATGTAATTCCCATTTTTATGTAAATGATCACTTTTAAATACCTATGTATTTTTGTTCAAATGGATGAATTTAAGGATCCTTTTTGATAGCTCTCCTATAATGGATGAATTTTTTTATTTTGTGATGATTGTACAGTATACACTTGTATGCAATTTCGTGGGCTTTCATAAACTAAGAAGTTAGGCAAAATGGAATGAAAGGGATATTGGTCAGCACGGCCAACATGTAATGTGCAGAATATGGTCTGCACGGCCAACATGTAATGTGCAGACCATATTCTGCACGGCACATGTTGGCTGTGCAGCATGTTTTGCACAAAACTTTTAAACTGAGCATGTACAATTCAATAGCCATCAGATAACAAAATAACACTAATAAATAAATTGACCATCGTAATCACCATTCAACACATTCAACGTTCCATTATATAATTCATTTAATTACATCAAATTTTATTCAGTTCTAATCAATCGCTATCAAGATTCACCGACTCCTGTGTTGCTACACTGTTTCCAAAAATTTCTCTGAATTGCTCGATGCTCTTTGCATATGGGAGTTGCCATCCGTCTGCATCAGGATGGTGATGTCTATGCCTTGTTGCAATGGGAGGCATGGGTGCTTCTGGTTTCATGAAGACCTGAACATAATGGTTTCCATTGACAAAACCAATCGCGATGATTCTGCGATCACTTGGTGGAATCGGGGATGACATCAAAGGCAAGAAAGTCAGGCACTGTTGCAATGAAAGAATGACCAATACAACGTTATAATATGAAGATATCAAGTGACCCATATCCGGCGTTGTCATCCACCGATCAAATGAAGGATTACTTTCAAAGTAAGACAATGCGTACTACAGCTCTCCAACTCGGTCCTCTCCTCCATAGACCAATGTATAATAATAATGATACCTCTGCAATTCACTGCTCAAGTCCAATCTAACCTGCCTCCAACTGTCCTCGCCCATGCCAAGAAGACCAGCTATAGCTCTGAAACCACAGTTACCATCAGCTGCGACATCCTTAATAGTGAGGATGTAGGGTCCCAAAGACTGAGGGAGCAAATGAAAAAATGTAATTGATCGAGTGCGACGGACACTAATCTTCTCTTTCTTCTTCGTTACAACTGTACTACTTAATATAATAGGAACACTCTCTTTCATCCCTACTGCATATTCGAAAGCAGACGGCTCACGAGTCGTAGACCGATCCAACTTCTTCTTCTTCGATGATGACCGACCGCGAGTATTCAATTTAACGTCCGGTTCAATAAGAGGTGTAGATGAAGGACTAGCTAATTCTCTCAATTTCTTCAGTAATTGAATTTTTCCCGCCTCGTCACTACTCCGAAATTTCTTAGCGATCAAGTCAAACTCAGAAGTTGTGGTCAACTCAGGGGGTTCGTTCATCTTAGTGCTCTCTAAATTGAGCTTCCGCCAAAATTGATATACACATCTCAACGGTATATGAGAACCTTCCCTTATATACTCTGCAATTTCATGTGCACATGGTAAACCATGGGTCCGTCGTACGACGCACCCACATGCCTCCGAATCTGAACCAATATCATCAGCTCTTATCGACTCATTTAACACTATATCCAAAGCATTCCTTGATACAAATCCTCTCAACTCACGGAACAGAGCCGGTTTGAACTTATGTTGCACGGTGTTCAAACTCTTTTCAAAAGAAGCCTTTATTTCGGTAAATAGCAACTCAAGCAGGGCATGGATAACCTGCCAGGACGAATCAAAACTACAGCTTGATGTACCCAGGTGTCTCTTTAATTTTGCGTGTGCACTCTCGGCCCTGTTAGTAGTGGCGTTGCCAAAGTGCATATTTTGATCCGTCCAAACAGCCACAAATTGCTCCTTATACTTAGTCAACCACGAGTTCTTCACATAATCAACAGCATGTGGATACCTGCAAAAATTCCGTTCCAAAGCACTTAGAAGTTGAATATAGTCACTTTCAGTTGGAGAGACTACCAACATGTTCCAACAAGAGATAAATGCATCCCATCTGTCGTTGGTCTCAAAGAACTTCTTACAGTTTGCCAAGATGTTCGTAGAAATATGCCACCTACATAATAAGTTTGCTGCATTCGGAAATACAACTTTTATTGCATTCATGAGCGCTAACTCTGTCTGTGACAATCACACGTGGCATAATGCATCCATCCATTAAATCCTTAAGCCTTTCCAGAGCCCATCTATAATTGGCCTCCTTCTCTGATTCAAGGTACACAAAGGCAACGGAGAATGTCAGTTGGGTAGATGTGACACCAACAATCTCAAGCAATGGAAGTCGATATCTATTGGTCTTGTACGTGGAATCCATTATCAAAACTTCTGGAAATGCACGTAGTAATTGAATAGATGACGGATGTGCCCAGAATAGGTCCAAGATAGCATCTATAGCATCATTGCTAGTGTGATACTCAATGTACTTGTTCTTCTCCAAATGCATCATGAGTTGCTGCATCTGTGATCGACCGGCCATCTCTATTACCCTAAACTTCTGACGAGCATTGTAAATACTCTTCATCGTAGTGGTGTTGTGCACATTCCTTTCCTGCAGTGTTCGAAGGATGTTCCTTGGCTTCACCAGACTCTTAGACATATCAATCAAAACATTAATCTCTTCCGTAGAAAGCCTCCCAGCAAACGAGTGCCCCTCGAGATGTTGTGCGTTTGGATGATTGTGTACCCCACAAACCACTGTTAACATCCAATCATCGTCAGTTGCCAACTTTCAACCCTTCAAAGTGAAAGGGCAATTACACTTCTTTGTTCCCGTTGCCTTGTTAGGATTTTTCTTTTCGTACATCTTCGATGAAGCCCTATAACAACCACTTCTCTCACAAGTTAAAACTATTCTCGGTTTCCTACCATCTCCACCAGCATCTGAAGTTTTGATTACAATTACCAAGCCATGTTTCTTTCCAACATCCCGTGTCCATTGGATTAGATCCTCTCGGCTTCTGAATATCGTGTCAAATTAGATCCTCTCGGCTTCTGAATATCGTGTCAGTTGTGAAGACATTGGTAAAATCGAGAGAGCACTGACTTGCACCAGTTGAGTCAATCTCCTAAAAATATGATCACAAAATTATTAGTTTATTAGTACACGGTCCTGTAGAACCGTGCAAAACAACTCTGCACGGCACATTGCAACCGTGCATTATTATTTTGCACGTCACATTTCAACCGTGCAATATTATATTGCACGGTTCAGTGTGGCCGTGCAAAAAAACATTGCACGGTTACAATGTGCCGTGCAGAATTGTTTTGCACGGTTCTGGAATACCTAGCATATCGCGGGAAAACTGAATGACAAGCTGGAAACGATGTCAGAGAGTATACCTCCTCTTCGTAGATTGTCAGTTGCTTGTCCATGTTGAAAATGCCTGCTTTCAGTAGACAATGTGTCCGAGGGAGATGAGTACTTTCAAGGGTTGAATTAGATTATGAGACTTATGGATACTTTAAAAAGGTTGAAGAAGATGATGAGGAAAGAGATGCACATCAACGGGCATGAATGAGTGCGGGGGAACGGTTACGAAACAATAGATAAAAGGGAGAATGAAGAAGAAGAAGAAGAGGAGGAATAGGAGATGAGACGGCTCGCCCCCACTGCAGACGAACCAAAGGAAGATGAGAGGAGGTTGATGGTGAAGGGCACTTTCGTCCTTTCACTAGAGGGCAATTTGGTAATTAAAAAAAAAACTTAAGTGTGGGTGTATTCATCAATTTCAGTGGTGCATATAGAATTTCCCTAGAGTTATGGGCAAAATAACGCCCGTTATGGCAATATCGGCTGTTACCAGCCGATATTTTGAAAATATCATTATCGGCCAAAATATCGGCCAACAAAATCTTTTTTTTTTTAAAAGCTACGTTCACTCCTTTTTCATTCCTTTCTTCTCCAAACTGAGCCTGAGCCTTCCTCTCACCGTGTGTGTCCTCTCAAAGCTCCAAAACTCAAGGCTTTCTCAAGATTTTGGAGGATTTCTCTGCGGGAAAGAACAAGGAAGTCAATGGATATTATTTGGTGAGATATTTTTGTGATTCTTTTGAGTTTTTTCCAAGATTGGACCTCAAAATATCATAGAAATCTTGAGGCTTGCTAGATCTAGAGTTTTGGAGCACCATATTGTAGATTTTAGCACTTTTGGTATTTTTTTTAATTTTTTTTATTTAAATCTGATTTTTTTTTTTTGTTTGCAAGTTTGTATAAAATATATGTAAGTTTTTTTTTATTGAGTTAAATACTTTAATTTGATGTTGCTCACTTGATTTTTCTTAGATCTATTTTTTTAAGTGTAGATCTAGGCCTTTTTTTATTTTTAAACTTTGGGGCTTTTCTAGAAGTCATTTGGATTTCATCAAATTAGTTTGTCAAATGTATTTAAAATGTGTTAGATTTGCTTTTCCTCGAGTAAGCTGTGACTCTAGAAGCAAATAAAGTGGGAAGACCAGAGATAAACTTCTCTTTCCAAAACTCTTGATTTGCATTTTGTAGCATATATAGTTATATACCTTAGTCAAAAACACATCTTTATACCATCTAAAATCAGATAATGTTGGGCATCTTCAATTAATCAATTGTTATCTTAGTTTTGGAAGAACGTCTTAGATTCTCCGACAAAATGCTGGAAATATTGGTAAATAAGGTACTAACTGAATCAAAGGTATTATTTCCCCCGGTGTTCAATATTGGATCCCATCTCAACCTTGCATTACGGCTTTGTTCAATTTGGGCTCACTGAAGAGGTTTTAGATAATTATACTCTAATACCCCAGACACTGATTTAAGGGCTAAAATATTTTCTAATACTTCTACATTTAATTTACTTGATTTCCTATAATGATTGGATATTATTAAATATCGCTGGGAGATATATATAGATATTGTGGTCATATAAGTACTATTTATTTTGGATGGTTATTATTATTGTTATTATTATATTGATGGTAATGCTATGGATATTCTGGTTCCCTTGGGCAAAACCAAGTGACCCATTGGACAACTAACAAAATAAGATTTTTAGTGGGTACCACTCCAGGATTGGGGGTCAGGGGCCGGTCACATATTTATCTAATCTTTCTCGTTAAAAACTTAATGGTATTGAGTGGGCCCTTTTTGTATTTAATTTAGTGAGCTTTTGGTGGGCTTTATCAGAGGGTTAAGAGAATTTTTGGTAGGACCCCTTTGGCTTAAGCAATAAGTTGTAGTATTATGTTTATAAGAGACGAGACCCATTGGGTTTTAGTTTATTAGAGAAATAGAGGGGACCCATTAGTTTGCATGGAATAAGAGAAGAGTTGTGCTTTGCACACTACTCCTAATAGACTAGGAAAACCAGCACACGACTCGATCTCCTCCTCTCTATGTTGGCAGCCTTTTGCCCCTTATAAAACTCTCTTCTCCTCTTACCATTCTCACCTCCACTTCACTCCAAACCTTAAAAACTAGTCTTGGGCAAGGAAACTATTACGATAGAAAGGAGAATCAAAGGGGAGGAAGAAGGACCAGCAAGGAATTAGCAAATATAAGGTGAGTAATCACTCAAATCTACTTGTTATACCATGGTATTTTCTTTATGAAGGAACTAGTAGAAGCCCTAATCCATAGATATTTGAATTGATGGATGTAGATGCATGCTGGAATAGAGTGTTATTGGATTGATGGATGGATATAGATTGTTTGAAACCCTTTATAAATAGATACTAATAGGAATCATGGACCAGCAGTGGGTTTTTCAGTGTGGCCAAGTAACATGGGCTGTAAAAGAAACCCAGCCGCAGAACCCTATTGGTCTAAATATAGGGACTGTTGTAACCAACGTAATGCATGCTACCCGTTTGTGAAAAGTTCCAATAGAATGGCTTGTTATGACTAGGCTGTACCAATAGCAACCGCTACAACCATTGACCCTGGGATTGATTGCATAACTGAGTGATAATGTAAACTAGTAATCGAAGGAATGTTGGGAGTAGTACATGTGAACTACTAACTAAATGTTATATGAGACTGTTGTATGGAATGGTGATATGTGAACAGTAATTGACTGATATGGACTGATATGTATATATTCACATTGTAATTACAAAACTGCTGTATGGAAACTAAAGTTGACTATTGCAAGCATTTCTTATTGACTATTATATGTAATTGTAACTGATTATTATATAGATTGTTTTGTGTTGTTATTTGTGCACATATAGGAACTAAATTTGACATCTTGTATGTTAATGGGCCGTAAATTTATTTCCCATAAATCTGGACTGTCTGTTATTATACCTTTGGCACACTGGAATTGGTGGTTGTAATTATGTAAATAACCAAGAGAGGTCAAGATCGTCATATTATGATGATCGTACGTTCAAAACAGGTTCAAACCCATTGGATGACCCCCTCCCTCCCTATTGAAATTTCAAGCATGGGCATCGGTGTAGGGAAATTGGTCGAATGAACTAGGCCCACCTAATTGGTCCTTTAAATGTTAAGAATGCAGTTTTGGTTATGTAGTAACAATAGTAATGTAGTAATAGCACAAAAACCCGTGCTAATCACAGGTAGAAAGGGGTAAGATGGGAGTCCATAAGTAGGGGAAGTATATTAGTGGAAAGTGGAGGGAGAGTATATTAGTAGTTGTAGAAACCGAAAATAACTTCTGGTCAAAATTAAAAAGTAAAATCAAAATTAGATCCAAAACCTTCCGGCTTAATATATTATAATTGATCTAGATCACCAGTGTAGAGTTCAATCAAACCCAAGTAGATGAGATTCTCTCTGTGACTGGACCTATCTTAGAGTTGGCATTGGTTGTTTAATGATTAAACATCCCGAGTTGACTAGATTTGTGCATTACTGTATAGTTGTGTGTTGCCATATTGTAAATCTGAAGTTATGTTTTTTTTTTAAAGAAAAAAAAAAAAAAAAAGGAAAGAAGCCTTGGCCAACTCCTAACATGGGAATTTCGGAAAGGCTGAACTCGAAACTTAGTCCTTGGAATCCAGCTGAACCACTCGGATGGGTGCTGGTCATAGTTTATTACTCACTCTAATGTGTTGAATTTTATGGGTTCTTTTCTATCATCTGTTTATTGATAGATTGTTGTATAAATACTTACGTGACTGTTGGTTTTACTTGGCTACATCTATTGTATGATGCCTATGACATGGCTCTGGTGTAACAAAGTTATTGTTGTGACTATGTATATCGTTGTAATTGAAAGTGTTTTGACAGGCCATACATGTACAATGTTGCTTTCTATTAAAGGGATGGTTATGCAATTATTCCCATACGTCTCAGATACCAATATCAAATCAGACGGGCAGCTGAAATCCAGAAATTTAGTGTATGGGGCTGATTTCAGGAACCAGCCCAATTACAGGTAATGGATTGTAGTGTGGATTGTGGAACAATTTCGAACCCAAGTTTATGATGAATTGAGAGGACTTGGTGATAGTTGGAATTACCGTGAACACCCTTAGACCACTAGTACTGTGCAAAGATGGCGTCCTTCGTACAACGGCCATGTGATCATGTGATGTCTGACTTCAAGTAAGCCGTGGTTAATTGTCTGACTTCATGTCACCCGTGGATAGTTGTCTATGACTATTGGTCAGCCATGGGAGGACTTGATCCTCTGGTAACCACCATGATGATGTTGATCGACGGGTCACCTTAATATGCATATATGAGAATTTTGAGGTACAGTGTATGAACTTGTACTCGTGGTACTTGATCCCATGATGAATAGGTGGTTGTAATGAAAGATGAATCAACGTGAATTCATGATACTGTTAGTATTGTGAGAAGCTACTTTACTCACCTTGCATAATTTATTAAAGCCTTCCTGTGTTATTAAAATTTATTGCAGTGCATATCATGTAGATGGATTTGAATGTTTATCACTCAGTTTCCACTGACTAATGGATTGCCCCTTCCAGGTAACCAAAACTGACAGACTGAGGTATATAATGATGATCAGGAGATGGACTTAGGGATGCATACTTGAGAGGACAGAATCATCTAGTAGATTGAAGAGCAATAATGTTGTTTTGCTGATTTAGTTTGTTCATATAGATTGCTTAAAGATTATAATGGTTTATTTTATTCAAAGATGGTGAATTGTTTTGATGAGTAAAAGCTGGATTTTTACTTTAATACATGTTCAAGTGATTTCCTAGGAAACGCCTAATTCCTTATGTAAACTTATTTGATTTATGCAATTCAAAAAAAAAAAAAAAAAACAACTTATTTGATTTATGCATGGTGAATATTTTCTATTAGTCACCACCTGGAATCCAATAGGGCCCCAGAATTCAGGTCGTGACATATACCACCACCCTCATGGTTGTTTGCAAAAGGCAGAAATAATTACTTGGACAATAGAGATGTCTGAATTCCTTCTTATCTGGCAGTCTATTAGCAGACATAGGCATGCTTCTACATTCATAATTGCTATTCCAATAAACCATCAATATTTCATTCATAAAGTACTGATCTACCAAAGCTTATATTGACAATATCTAGGTTTTCTTCAAATTGTACATGAACCAGGGTTAGGCTTCAGTAATAAATTTTCGTTTCTTCTAATTTTAGTTTTATTGTTTGTGGAATTTCATTTATTCAAAAATCAATTTTTTTTATCATTTTCTTAAGACATTTCTTCTATCTGGTCGCCAGAGTAGCAAGTGGTAGGAGCGTCAGATTTGATATTGAGCTGCAATTCTCTTGCTTAATTATTGGGTTAATTCTTCTGAGACCTTTAGTTTCAAGAAAATATTCCCATTCAGTTACCTATGGAACTATTGATCTTGGTTTTGTTTTGTTGTGAGTGCCATCGACAGTTGGATGACAGGGGAGTGCTTGTTTGAATGGAATTGACTAGTTTCTCATTGATGGTGGGCACATCTCCAATAAGAACGGAACTTGCCAAAGGCCGCAAAAAGGGGGCCACTTATTTTGAGCAGTTTGGATTGTTAATAGTGTTAAGTTGACCCATGAAGGGGCCCAAGGCCCATCAATCCAGTCCAGCAAGCTATATCTCACGTGGGTTTTGAGTTGGTCAATATTTAGATAGCTGTACATATTCTAATTTGATTGCTTTCCAATTTTAGATTAGTGATTCATGTAATTACTTAGTTTCCTATGTAAGAGCCTTGATTAAGGCATGTATATTCCTATATATTGGTGATCATTCTCCAAGAGAAGACACACAAATTAATACAATCAGTTATTCCAGAAGTCTCATTCGATCTCTGTGTTTTGGAATGGTGAGAATGACATGGTATCAGAGCCTTGTTCAAAGAAATCTTGTTTTGTGATCTCATATAGCATTAAGGCATCAAGAATAGAGAGAAATTAATCTCTCTTGTGAAGATCGACAGATCAAAGATCTGTTTCAAGGAATCTAGACGCTGCAATATTGTCATCTTTATGGTGGCCCACCTCTGATCATCAAACCACCATCAGAAATCTCCCCAGTCATGGTCGCCTGGATCTTCTAGGAATATTGGAGATTTTTTCAGCTCTTCCAGGTTGGTGATTTACTCATTCTAGAGATTTTCCAGATTTTTAATATTGTTTTCATCTAGACCGTCCAAAATCTTGGATCTGCGGTAGAATTGGATAATTCTTCTTCCATTAAAAGCCAGAGTATTGTGTGTCCTCAGATCAGTGATTTGATCATTGTTCAGATCTACCAGTGGGGCCCACGTCAAGGATCAGCATCAAATTTTCTGGTCGCCTGGGGTGTTTTCTTGCCTGTTTTTCTGTTTTGTGTTCACTGGTTGGTCCGATCTTGGTACTGCACACTCATAAGTTTGTTATCAACTTTGAAACTCCATCTCTTCTCTGTTTGCTGGATCTACTACTATTTTTTCACTGTTTCACTCAGTGTGTATGGACAATCTTCATTAAAGACGGAAAAATCTGAGTTTACCTTGATCAGATTCACGGGAAAAAATTACCCCGCTTGGTCGTTTCAGTTCCAGATTTACCTTGAAGCCAAGGAATTGTGGGGCTATATTTCTTGATCTGATCCTAAACCCACAGAAGATGAGAAGAAGATATCCACTTGGCTTACTAAAGATGCAAAAATAAAAACTTGGATACTGGGTTCAGTGGAGCCACACCTGATAATGAACCTGAAACCTTACCCCACTTCTAAAGATATGTGGGGGCATCTGAAGCAAGTATACCATCAAGATAACTCTGCACGTCAATTTCATCTGGAATGTGCAATTGCTGAATATGCACAAGGGAACTTGTCAATCCAAGATTACTACTCAGGATTCCGAACCCTTTGGTCTGAATATGATAGTATTAAGTATGCAGATGTGGCTGCCGACGTTCTACTCGTAATTCGCGATCTTCAGGCCTCTAGTCAGCGGGATCAATTTTTGATGAAATTACGGAATGAATATGAAAGTATTCGATCTGCCTTAATGAATCGGACACCTTTACCTTCCTTGGATGTCTGCCTGAATGAACTTTTACGCGAGGAACAGCGCATTTCGACCTCCGCACATCTGGCTCAACAAACGACTGAGACCTATTCAATCGCATTTACGGCCAATAAGGCTTCTCAGCCTCCACCTCGGGACTTGAGCAAAACACAATGCTACAGTTGTCAAAAATTTGGGCATCTTGCATCTCAATGCAAACAGAAAGTATGTAATTACTGTAAAAAGTCAGGACATATCATCTCTGAATGTCGCCGTCGCCCACAACGTCAGACTCCTCAGCATCAGGCTCCACAGTATCAGACTTCGCTGTATCAGACTCAGTCTCCGACTCCACATGCTTATGTTGCCTCTTCCGATATGCCTGCTCCTACATCTGCACCCTCACAGCCTGGGCCCTCATCTTCTCTGACTCCTGAATTGGTTCAGCAAATGATTGTCAATGCTCTTTCTGCATTAGGTCTTTCAGGTACCTCGCCTCCATCTTCTACTTGGTTTCTTGATTCCGGGGCCTCTAATCATATGACATATTCCCGGACCCCTCTCCAATGTGAAAAAATACAATGGTAATCTTCAAATACAAACTGCCAACGGAGGTACTGTTCCCATTACTGCCCTTGGAGACATTCCTGGTCTCATCCCTTTGAAAAATGTCTTCCTTTGTCCCAATTTAACTTCTAATCTATTGTCAGTCGGGCAACTTGTTGAAAATAATTGTAACATATCTTTCTCTTCTTCTGGTTGTGTTGTGCAGGACCAGATGTCCGGGAAGGAGATCGCGAGGGGACCTAAGTATGGACGCCTGTTTCCGCTGGATTTTTCTCAAATTCCTAGGACTAGAATTGCCAATGATGTGTTTTGTTTTTCTATTAGAGATAACTGCCAATTGTGGCATAAAAGACTCGGACACCCTAATTCCAAGGCTTTGTCCCTTATGTTAAATTCTGGTTTATTAAATAAATCTATTGGCTTATCTTCTTGTGTGCCTTTTGATTGTGCTACCTGTAAAATGGGGAAGAGCAAAACTCTTCCTTTTCATATTTCCACTTCACACAGCACTCGGTGTTTTGATTTAGTTCATAGCGATGTATGGGGAATTGCTCCAGCTCTTTCTCATGCTCACTACAAATATTTTGTCACTTTTATTGATGATTTCAGTCGTTTCACATGGATTTACTTTCTGCATTCCAAATCTGATGTTTTCACTGTTTTTAAAATTTTCTTAGCTTATGTTCAGAATCAATTTTCCACCTGCATCAAAATCTTGCGATCTGATTCGGGTGGAGAATATGTCTCCTCTGATTTTCAAAAGTTTTTGCAACACAAAGGCATTATTTCTCAGCGAACTTGTCCCTATACTCCCCAGCAGAATGGAGTTGCTGAACGGAAAAATAGACATCTGCTTGATGTCACTCGCTCCCTACTTCTTGAATCATCGGTTCCTACCCGTTTTTGGGTTGAGGCACTGGCTACTGCAGCTCATCTCATAAATCGTCTGCCTTCTGCCTCTCTTCAAAATCAGAGCCCATATTACCGATTGTACCAGACCTCTCCATCTTATGATGATCTTCATGTTTCGGCTCCGTTTGCTTTGTGCACTTGCCTCCTTCTGAACGAACCAAATTAACTGCACAATCCGCTAAGTGTGTGTTTTTAGGGTATGCCCCCTTCCAAAAAGGGTACCTCTGCTACGACCCTCACGTTCGTCGCTTACGGACTTCTAGGAATGTTGTTTTTTTTGAACTACAGTATTTTTTTCAACAGCACCTTGAACCTCCTGACTCCTCTTTAGTGTCTTTACCTGGTTTCTCTGACAACACTTCAGTTGTTCGTTTTAATCCTAACTTTGTGTACCACAGACGGAATACAGACGCGCCTCCCAGGGATCCCCCTCCTGATCTTCCTCCAGCATCTGGTCCACCTCCGGCAGTTGATCCTTTTAGGCTTCCTACATTGCGTCGCTCCACACGCATTTCGGTACCCCCTGACCGCTATGGGTTCTCCCATACTTCCTTAATGTCCACTTTGTCCTCTTCTTCGATTCCCCAATCCTATTCTCAGGCTGTGCAGGACAAATGTTGGAACTAGGCTATGGAAGATGAGTTGGAAGCCTTAGAGAAAAATCATATATGGGATATTGTCCCCTCTCCTTTGGGTGTCAAACCTATTAGCTGCAAGTGGATTTTTTCTCTCAAGTTAAAACCAGATGGCACTCTCGATCGATATAAGGCGCGCCTCGTTGCTCTCGGCAATCGTCAAGAATATGGCATTGATTATGGTGAAACCTTTGCTCCCGTCGCTAAGATGACCACTGTACGCATAATCCTTGCTGTTGCTGCAGCTCAGTCTTGGCCTCTCTATCAAATGGATGTCAAGAATGCGTTTCTTCATGGTGATCTCAAAGAAGACGTTTATATGTGTCTGCCTCCAGGGTCTTCCTCTGGGCCGGGCATGGTTGCTAAGCTCCGTTGCTCTCTTTATGGTCTAAAGCAAGCTCCTCGCGCATTGTTTGAAAATTTTCAAGATGCTCTACTCTGCTTGGGTTTTCATCAGAGCCAGTATGATCCTTCTATGTTCTTACATCATGCTCCATCTGGAGTTACTGTTCTACTGGTCTACGTAGATGACATTGTCATTACTGGTCACAATGCACAAATGATTCATGAACTTCAAGCTTCTCTTCATCAGACATTTCAAATGAAGGATCTCGGCCCCTTGCACTATTTCCTCGGTCTTGAAGTTCATCAGTCCCCTACTGGTATAGTTCTCAATCAGCACAAATACACTGTTGACCTCATTGACTTGGCTGGCCTTGCTGATTCCGCTCCGGTCGATACGCCAATCGAACTGAATGTCAAACTCAGTAAAGAGGAGGGTGACCTTCTTCCAGATCCTACCGCATATCGCCAGTTAGTAGGTAGCTTGATCTATCTCACCATCACCCGTCCTGATATTTCCTTTGCGGTCAACCTCATGAGTCAATTCATGACTGCTCCTCGTCATCTTCATATGGCTGCTGTTCGCCGCATCATTCGGTACCTTCTTCGCACTCCGACTCGCGGATTGTTTTTTCCATCCAACAATCCTCTATCTCTCAAAGCTTATTCAGATGCTGATTGGGCTGGTTGTCCAGATACTCGCCGATCGACGACAGGCTGGTGCATGTTTTTGGGAAATAGTTTGATTTCCTGGAAATGCAAGAAACATGACAAAGTTTCAAAATCGTCTACCGAGGCTGAGTACAGAGCTATGTCTGCTGCGTGCTCCGAAATTCTTTGGCTTCGGGGTCTGCTCTCTGACATTGGATTTCCCGCCAAAGGAGCTACCCCCCTCTATGCTGATAATACCAGTGCCATTCGGATTACTGAAAATCCGATTTTTCATGAACGCACTAAACACATCGAGGTTGATTGTCACTTCATACGAGATGAGCTTAAACGTGACGTCATCAGTCTTCCTCATGTCTCCACTGAGCTTCAAATTGCAAATATTCTTACTAAAGGTCTTCCTCGACCACGGCATCAATTCTTGGTTGGCAAATTGATGCTCGTTGATTGTCCCGCATCAATTTGAGGGGGGGTGTTAAGTTGACCCATGAAGGGGCCCAAGGCCCATCAATCCAGTCCAGCAAGCTATATCTCACGTGGGTTTTGAGTTGGTCAATATTTAGATAGCTGTACATATTCTAATTTGATTGCTTTCCAATTTTAGATTAGTGATTTATGTAATTACCTAGTTTCCTATGTAAGAGCCTTGATTAAGGCATGTATATTCCTATATATTGGTGATCGTTCTCCAAGAGAAGACAGACAAATTAATACAATCAGTTATTCTAGAAGTCTCATTCGATCTCTGTGTTTTGGAATGGTGAGAATGACAAATAGGTCATAGATAGGCCTCTCTGTGGAGCTACAAATTCCAGACAGCTTAGAAGAAATAAAGGGAAAGGGCATTCGCCCCTCTTATTCGAGGGGGAAAGAGAAAGAACAAGAAGACGGAAAAACAGCAAACATCTGGAGCACTGGCGGCCAAAGCATGCAGCAGCAGCCACCTCTGATATTTGTTAGAGATTTTGGTAACTCAAACCACTACTGATATCCCAACAAGATATATTTGCAGTCTAAAAGGATTACTGATTCGAATTGGCTGATACACAAATTACCAGCCAATATTTTAAATCATTGTGTTCATAGGGCAAAACTGATTTACATTGACCTAACTCCTTAATTAAATTGTTTCAGGTTATAAAAATAAAATAACAAAATTGGGATCTGTTGTTTTGTTTGGAACAGTTTCTTCACTTTCTTCCATCTTGCAAACAGATTATGCTCACTTTATGTAACCATTCCAGAAAATGAAATCTTATTTCTTTAAGAGGGTCAAAGATAGTGGTCCATACTCCATATCCAAAGCCAAAAAGAGACCGTGCTTCCATCTTCCCCTCTCTAACAGAGTGTTTGGGAAGGGGGGAAAATGGGGGGAAAAAATTTTTGGAGGGTATTTGAGAAGTGGGGGAGGAAAATGGGGGGGGAGGGGGGGGTGAGAAATGGAGGGAAAATTTTGTCTTTTCCCCTCAAAAATTTCCCCCCAAAAATGGGGGGAAAATGAGGGCAAAAGAGGGGATGGCTTGGAAATTACTAAACTACCCTTTTTTGTCCAATTGAATTTTTTTAAAAAGCAAGGGTAAAATGGTCTTTATCTCTCTACCTTTTCACTTTTCTTCCCCCTACTTTTTAACTTCCCAAACAAGAGGAGGGAAAATTAATTTTACCTCCCCTCCCCTTTATTTTCCTACCCCCTCAAATTTTTCCTCCCCTCCTCCCTTCCCAAACACAGCATAAAGGTTGGAAAAAGTTTCTTTAATGCTAGCTTGCATTGCAGTCAAAGTATAGCCATCTTTCAAGATCAAAATGTTTCTTCATTTTTCTGACTATTGCATATAAAACACCTGAATCTCAAACAGATTATGCTCTCTTTATATAACAATTCCAGAAAATGAAATCTCATTTCTTTTAGAGGATCAAAGATAGTGGTCCATATCCAAAGCCAAAAAGAGACCGTGCTTCCATCTTCTCCGCTTCCATCTTCCCCTCCCTAAAGGTTGGAAAAAGTTTCTGTAATGCTAGCTTGCATTGCAACCAAAGTATAGCCATCTTTCAAGATCAAAATGTTTCTTCATTTTTATGACTATTGCATATAAAACACCTGAATCTCAATTAGATCAAGTGCTTCTATTGTTTGCTTGTAATTTATAGTTTTAAAACATATATCACTTCAAGAAAGAAATTTCTTAGTTATACTGTAATATGCATGATCTGAGTATGCATGCAACGGGCAACCTGGGTTCTCTTTGAATGAGTCTAGTTGTTATGCTTGTTGAGAAGAATGGGTGTAGGTGGGTTGTGGACCTGGTGGGCAGTTGTGTTGTCTTGTTGGGGAAGTCCAGTTCTTAGGTTTGTTGCTATTAAGTAGGAAACTATGGGTGAGTGGTAGCTAGTCTTTAGGATAGTTGCTATCTTTTAGAAGTCAATGGAAGAGTCCTGTTCTAAGCTGCCTACTAAAAGGTGCATTTGAATCCAATAAAATAGACGAGAAAATTATCTAAACGTGCCTCTTGGAGGTTGGGTTATCCGTCGAAGCGTACCCAGTTATTTCTCCTTCAAGAATCAAAATGAACAAAATCCAGACTCTCAATTTTATTCAAAATAAGCCCACGAAGAGGGGAAAGGCCAAGTCCCGCATCGGACTGATTGAGCAGTTTGATCCCCCTCTAATTTTGTCCTAGTCTTCAAGAACTACATCCCCAAAATGTAGTTTGAGCTCATTAAAATCCTCCCAAGTTGCTCCGACTGGTGAAAGATCCTGCCAATGAAACTTCATGTCACCTTTTCATTCTTCGACCAAGAATTGCCTGCGGTGTTGGCATGAGAGATTCGTCTTCAGAGTTGATTTGTTGTGGGGGTTGTTGAGGGCTGAGCAATGTCTTTGGCTCCAAGCTGCTTCTTCAGTAGGGAGACATGAAAAACTGGGTGTATCCTTGATTCTGGAGTTCAATCCAGTCTATATGTCACTGATCCCGCAAGGGGATAACTTCATATTTCTTCTGAGAGCTATAGAAGGCTGTTGATAGGGTTGAAGTTTTAGATAGACCTAATCTCCAAGGGCAAGCTCCCTATCTACATGGCACTTATCATATCTTCTTCCTACAGGATTGTGATTCTTGCAATCGAGCTCGTTAACTCCTTCAAGACGATGATGGACCTTCAACTCATGATTGACAGCTTCCACTTTGGTTGTTACAGGAACATAAGATAATAATAATAGGTGGGGCCCGCCCATAAACAATTTCAAACAGGGTCATAGTTGTGGAAGAATGACAGCTTGTATTGTAACAAAACTCAGCCCATGCATCCATCAAACACAGTCATTTGGTTGAGAGCATGTAAAACACCTTAAATACATCTCAACCATCTGAATGACCACTTCAGTATGTCCATTAGTTTGATGAAATGAAAGTGTAAAATCAGTCACATACCCCCATTTAACCTAAATAATTCTTTCCAAAAAGCAGTTTTGAAAGTAGGGTCACGATCACATGTGATGGATTGTGGCATGCCATGCAACTTAAAAATGTGATCAAAGAAAATTTGAGCCATAATAGCCATTGTATGAGGATGCGACACGGGAATAAAATGACCAGATTTTGAGAATCAGTCTACCGCAACAAAAATAGCCGACTTGCTGTGAGATGGGGGCAACCCTTCATCTCAAAGTTGTCATTTACGAAAGTACTAATTACAGATTTCAGGCTAAGACAAAGGCCATAACCCAAAATATCAAAATACAAAAGAAATTGTTAACCCAAAAAACATTGTTTGATGGCTCTCTTGTGCAATAGCATGATGGCCCTAGATTACGTCATCTACGTACCACTCAACATACTCATGCGGATCCTTTGCAAGCGCCTTACCCTTCGTGTCAGGCGTAAGGGCTCCGTCGCCTATAGCACCAAGCGTAATATCATCAGGCTACGAATAACCTGAGCAAGTACGCAGTCCATAAACATATGCTTCATACATATCCAATTAATGAATAGAAACAAGACATGATTGGCAGGATATCAATGATAACACTAGCACTGCAGATCATGCAAGAGTAAAGACTATGAAAAGGAGCATAAATAACAGTTCCTACAGCCTGTATAATATGCTAAGCAAAATGGCAAACCATGTAGCTACATTCTCCCAGCTTTACGATAAAATCATGGCAGAGAGCATGCATGATAAAATAAAGCATGAAAATTACTGGTAACTTGGGACTCCCTAAAGGAGTGAGTAATTCGTGGGTCGTCACAAACATACAACAGATGTGGTGCCGCAGAAACCGTAGGGCACTCCCAGGTAAGGCTAGACTGCTGCTAGTAAAATAATAACAGGTATCCTCACATAGCCTTGTCCAACTGTGCTGGATTGTAAACAGCAGAGTCGAGTTCAAGGTTACATGTATTGGCTAGGGACTTCTCGGACATAAGCGAGGGTGCAAGGAGGGGAACTACTTCACATACAGGCTTGATATACATGGTTTAAAACTCATTCTGGGTAGACCCTTAAAATCTGATAACCTTCTAAACATGTTCATGGCAGGATGGGGCAGGTCGGGACAAGACATGATAGGGCATCATGGTATTAGTCGGGTATTGGGTAGTTCAGCTCAATTATACAAAGCTAACCCCAAAAAGGCAGCATTTTGGTATGACAAGGTTGGCCCCAACAAGAAAGGAAAAGTCGGATCCGATCAATCTAGGAGTGCGCCGCAAGATATCAAGCTCAGCCCCTAGAATGCCCATAACCTTGGATCTTGTCAAGTCTAAAGGCAAAAAGCAGGCAAAAGTAATGCGAGCTAAGCCACAAGGACTGACTTTTCCAAGTAACTTGGGAATTAGCTAGGAAAGGGGCTCTGGTAGATTTCCATTTCCAAAGATTGTGGCTTTACCCCTTGGCAATACCATCCATTCCCTGCCCAATCCATAATTACATAAACAAGGTCAACATCACCAAAACTGGGGTTTCCTAAGTCCATTCTAGGTCACTGACATGAGGCAGATAACTTGGTAACAACATTGACAACATCTACACAGGAAGGATACATGCACATGTCATGTAATTTAAGAGCACATAACGGGGTACATTGGCATAAGGATTAATTGCACATTCAAGGGAGAGTTACAAGGACCTTGTATAAGTTTGGGATTGCCAATTTCCATGTAAGTAGGAATACTATTCAACTCTATGAGATCCTAGAATCCCTGATGCCTGTAATTCATTATTCCCTTGGTGCTTCCAAAATGGTAGGTTACATCCAAAATCCCTTGCACACGCACGTTACACTTATCTCTGGAAAATTCCGTGACTGTCAGCTCAAACACCACTTACCTTTGGCCTCATACTTAAACATCATTGGAGAGTCCGGGGGGTCCAAGACTACTCTCAATTCTAAATTTGTGGTTCTCATCAAAGGGAACCGGAGGGTATCCCACAAATTGAACAAGTGGTGGGGGTCTACGAGGCCCACCACAAGGATTGGGCCTAAGGGCCAAAACTAACTCCCAAGGAGTAGTAGTTCTGTGGTTGGGCGGATAGGGGCAGGGGGACCACTGGCCAGCTTGCCTGAGCGCGATATCCAGCTAGCCTGGGCCCAGTAGCCGGCTGCCTACAGGCCTGTTGGTCACTAGCCAGTCAGCGGGCCTCAAGGCCACTAGCTGACACGTCCTATGGCTTCCAAGAGAGGGTGTCTTGCATGTGGAATGAAAATTAATAATCAAAGATAATAGAGCACGCATGTACATATGAATTTGAATTGTCTACTTGCCTTAGCTCCAATTGCCAATAACTAAACCACTTTTCCCCCAAATTTTAACCAACTTAAGCCCTAAAAATAGAAAACCAAGGAGGAAACGGAATTAGAGCATGCATTTTAGGATCTAAAAAAAAGGAAGAGCTGTCAATCCAAGCCCAAGCCCATTTTGGGCCCAGTCTTTCATATCTTACTTAGTCAAAGCTACTCGGTTTGTAAAACATATTTTAAAATCTAGATAAGAATACTTGCATGTAATCAGGGCATTCAGCCCCTTTATAATGAGAGAACAGTCGACCAAGATGGGGGAGATTGAAACATTAAAACATCATCAGCGTTTGATTTCCATCTCTCCAAAAATGTCATGGTATCAGAGCAAGGTCGATCATCTATGATCTTCTCCTAAATCATCTTCCAAACATTGGAAGCCAGTCTATGATCATCTGGGATCACTCTCTTCAGCCAGATCATCTCTTATCCTCCCTGATCATCTCAAATCAGACGTGGCCCACTGGAGATCATCATATCAGAAACTGACGGAATCAATCACCAAGCTCGCCTGTTATTCCTCTTATTTATGACGATTTTTCCAGCAATTTTGTCTCATCAGAGGTAGGCCATCTAGCTTATTTTGTGATATTTCAGTTTTATCAAGAAGTTTTCATCACAGCCATCAAAGATTGTGGATTTTGATCCGTTTCTAGTGGAACTTCTTCCAATAGTTGCGAAAAATCCCTGCTTTTGCATCCCCAAACTCTGATCAGATCTTTGATCATCCACTGGAGCTCACATGGACATCTTTCCACTAACGTCCAAGGACGTGTTGCTGTTTTCTTCTGGTATTTGCTGCTATGTTGCTGTGTTTCTACTATCTGATTTCTACTATTTGTTGTGCTGCTGTCAAAACTAGTATTTGCAATCTTCTAAGTGATCTGAGAGGAATCACCCTCCCAGAGTAATCATCCACTTGCTAATCATAGCCGTTCAACAGTGGCCCACTTGTGATCATCCAGACAACTGGAAATCTCAATAGACTTGGTCGCCCACTAAAGGAGGGATTTTTGGTGATTTTTTCACAATTTTTCCCTAATCAGAGGTAGGCCATTTGCTCAATCTCATGATCTTCACATTTCTGGCAGAAGTTTTCATCTCCACCGTCCAAAGGTTTGGATCCTTGGAATATACACATCAGACCTTATCGAGTTGGCTGACCTCCATGATTATTCGCCTGTTGATACACCTGTCGAGGTAAATCTCAAGCTGAGTAAAGATGATGGCGATCTTCTTCCTGATCCTCATACATACCGGCGCCTGGTGGGAAGTCCTGTCTTTCTCACCATCACTAGACCTGACATATCCTATGATGTTAATCTTGTGAGTCAGTTCATGACCGCTCCTCGACACCTTCATTTGACAGCTATGAAGCGCATAATCCGCTATCTGCTAAGAACTGTCCCTCGTGGTTTATATTATCCCAAGGATAATCCTCTGCATCTGACTGCTTAAACGGATGCTGACGGGCAGGCTGTCAAGACACGTGTCGTTCTACCACTGGTTGGTGCATGTACCTTGGAAATTCGCTCATTTCTTGGAAATGCAAGAAACAAGACAAGAACGTGTGTCCAGATCTTCCACGGAAGCTGAATATAGGGCAATGTCTTCTGCTTGTTCTGAAATCTTATGGCTACGGGGCCTTCTTTCGAAACTTAGGTTCACTCAAACCTCTCCTACTCCATTGCATGCAAACAATACTGGGGCTATCCGAATCACTGAAAATCCCGTCTTCCATGAACGTACAAAACATATCGAAGTTGATTGTCACTTTATTCGGGATGAATATAAGCGGGATATCATTAGCTACCTCATGTCTCTATAGAGTTTCAGTTTGCAGATATCTTCACAAAGGGACTCCCTCGGCCTCGACATCAATTTCTTATTTCCAAATTGCTGCTTTACGACTCCCCAGCATCAATTTGAGGGGGGGTGTCAATCCAAGCCCAGGCCCATTTTGGGCCCAATCTTCATATCTTACTTAGTCAAAGCTACTCAGTTTGTAAAACATATTTTTAGGATCTAGATAAGAATACCTGCATGTAATCAGGGCATTCAGCCCCTTTATAATGAAAGAACAGTCGAGCAAGATGGGGGAGATTGAAACATTAAAACATCATCAGCGTTTGACTTCCATCTCTCCAAAAATGTCAAGAGCAGCTTTACCTATAAGAGCTCTAAGCCTCTAACAGAGAAAAACGTGAGGGATTAGGGCTGCCGTAAGTGAAAAACCAAGAGGAGGGAGAGATTCCGGCATGGGGGAAGCTTGAGGAAGTCGAGGGAGGCTTGACCTAGCAAGGAAGAGTGAAATGGAGGAAGGAGAAGTGAAGGAGAAAGAGGCAGCATGCACTAGCCGGCTGTTGCTAGTTCGATGACTTAGGGAGGAAGAAACAGGAGACAAAAAGAAAGAGAAATGGCTAGGGGGGTCATGTCCTTACATAGGCAAGTGGGTTGGGTAATTACAAGTATGCCATGTACATTAACGTAAGTGGTTCTGACAAAAAATAATAATAATAAGTGGAAAAAAACAAAAAGGGAATAGAGGAATTTCTAGCCATCGAAACGGCTCGCTTTCTTCACGAAAGTTTCACAAAATAATTTCCTCTATTCAAAGAGCCCAAATTTGACCTATTTATGAAATTTTCAAAATACCCTTTACTTTCCTTTAAATTGAAAATAGGTCCTCCAAGATACCAAACAAGGTCTAAATACTCCCAATTCGATTGAACCAACTAATAAATCCTAAAACCTACCAAATCAGAAACTAAGCATCATTAACTGCTCTTAATCTCAATTAACTAGGGTCTGAGTCGTATAGAACCCATTTCAATGAGTTAAGCCTTCTCCTTGGGACCATGGTTGACCAAAAGCTGATCAGAACATCAGAACACGCATTCGTAGCTTGGAACATTTCCCGCATCTCCTTCAACATTCTCTCTTGTCCAGCAAACCCACTAATGCACTGATCCTCTATGTCTGGCTTTCATACCAAATTGTTATTTTCAAACTAACATTCTCTCTTGTCCAGCAAACCCACTAATGCACTGATCCCCTATGCCTGGCTTTCATACCAAACTGTTATGTTCAAACTACTCAATCAGACCAATGCAGGCCCAAGCCCCCAAACCAAGCCCCCCACCCCCCCACCTCCAACCCAAAAAAAAAAAGAGGAAAAAAAAGAAAAATACTTTGTGGGCCTATTTTGAAGAAAATTAGGAACCTGGATTATGTTCTTTTGATAGAGAAATAAATGGGTATTAACCTTCAAGAGACATGTTTGGATAATTGTTCTCACCTACATTATTAGATTCAAATGCACCATAATAGGCAGCTTACAACAGGACTCTTCCACCAACTCCTAAAAGAAAGCAACTATCCTAGATAGCAACGACTCACACATAGTTTCCTACTTAATAGCAACAAACCTAAGAAGTGGACTTTCTCAACAAGACAACACGACTACCCACAACCTACGTGCACACATTCCTCATAACAAGCCTAACAACTAGACTCATTCAAAGAAAAGCCATGTTGCACATTGCATGCATACGTGGGATCATGCACATAACATATACCTTCTAGAATCATTGGGCATCCTCATTGAAGTCCGAAAAAAAAAAAAAAAAAAAGTCGCTGCTTGAACAATCCTATTGATTATTGAAGTTTTATTTTTCTTCTTTTTCGTATATTTTTCCCAACACTATAAGTATCTTAAGTATGCAATAACATTTATATGTACTCTTCTGTTTGCACGTTCACATACACAATGAGATACACACACATATGCGCACGTGCATAGAGAGAGAGAGAGAGAGAGAGAGAGAGAGAGAGAGAGAGAGAGAGAGAGCAAGCGCACTAACCATTTTTAGCAATATTCTCCTTGACGACAAAAAATCCATTAGGTTTAAGGCCAGCCTGAGCAGTGAAATGTTAATTAGCACCCAAAGATGCAATGAAAGGAAGCATGTAATCAGCATCAATGTACAAAATCCTATTTTCAAGGATGCAATAACACTTCTACAACTACAAGAAAGCTTCAGTTCAAAAAATTATATAAGAAATCACATATCTGCATGACTTTCCATCACTGAGAAGAGAAGACTTCAACCTTAATGGAACCATAGCATACCCAAAAAGAGGGGGGGAAACCTTTATGGTAACAGAGCAAAAATAAACCATTAGAAAAGTTTACCTCTAAACTACCCTATGACACAGGCTTTGTACCCACTACATCCTACAACTACCGGTTGTTTAGCAGAAATGAAATCAATGGAAAAGAAAGTAGCTCCAATTAGAGGAGGGCCAAAGCTTCTCCACATCTCCTGCATAAGCTTCACGACCGGGTGGTCTACTTAATAGAAGAGACATTTGGCGATAAGCTTGTGCTTGTTTGGAGGGATCATCATAAATTATTGAAGTATGCCGTTCACGGTACATAAAATATTCAGCCAGAGCCGCTCCTGTTTAAGGAGCGAGGTATTGTAATGTAGCAGGTGAATCCACCGTTTCGGCTACCACAATAGTGTATTCCATCGCCCCTTGTTCCTGGAAAGCAGTCACTACCTGGGCCACAGAAGATGCTTTTTGACCAATAGCTACATAAACACACTGTCCTTTTCATTCTTTTCTCTTTGTTTTCCTCGCATTTTCGATTACTTTCTACCAAACAACAGACCATTGTCCTTTGCCCAACCAATATGATCATATGCAAGCCAATCCCAATGTAGTGTGATACATCTTTCTCATGATCTCTTTGTTTCAGGTTCCAGAAAGGAATTGCATTAATGAAAAAGAAGAGATTCGAAATATTCCAGGATCATTTTACCTTTTCAGTAATTGGTGGTTTACTTGAACAAATCATTCAGGAACACTTTGTTAACATGAAGATGAGTAAAATATTAAACTAAGTCACTGTACTGGCGTTTCTTGTTTTAATATGATCTTCCTGCAGATAGAGTTACTCATGGAGCAAAAAAATAAGGAAAAAGATTTTCCATTTCAGAGTAAACTGTTGCATGAGAACAGTTGGAAAGAATATTGATATAATTTCTAAGAATAGTAGATCATTCAACGACGATGGTGGACGTTAAAGGATTGGAGTTTTTAGTCTCTTCAAAGTTCTTAAAGCTTCAGGGGCATCTTGGGAGGACATTCTAAATTTGGCGACTGTGAGATTAGTTAAAACAGCATTGATAAGGAAAGAGTATGACAATTTTAATTTGGACCTCATTCTTCACAATTGGGAGCATGTATGTTTTGTAGTCCCCCAAATGAAGACGATTATGCAGTCCCCTTCTATGAAAGGCATTCTAAGTTCAGCCTAGACAGGGAACCAGAGGATAATGAGGTCTGGTAGCATACCAATTCTTCGCAATGACAAAGGACAAGCAGTGTTCTCATCCTACAAGTTCGTGGGAATTAAAATTTACAATAAAGCAGAGGTGTTCACCACTCTAGAACCATTGAGGAGATATTTGCTCTCATTTCAAGATTCATTGATAGTGGAGACAAGAGAATGACTCATTTAATGCAATCTCATTGGTCGCTGGTGAGAAAGTGGGGCCATGAAATCCCAATTCCATCTGAGTGAGATCAAATCACTGTCTCCAAGTGTAATCGTGGTAGTAAGTTGTCAAGTCAGCAAATGAGGTGGCTGATATGTTGGCGAAGGGTCTGTTTCTAAAGATTATTTAGGGGCTGGTCCTATGTAGTGTTTTATTTAGGTGCTGGTCCTATGTAGTGTTTTTTGCTCTCTTTTTTGTTTGTCCATATTATATTTTAGAGGTGTCAAGGTATAATTCTCTTATACACTCAACATCTACCCTCTTTTGATTTCCTCTTCCACATGACATTTAGTTTTTCCTACAGTTATGAATAAAAGAAGGGAAAAAGAAACATTCTCTTCAGCGTATCTAACCTTTGGAGTTGGGATTCATCACCAAAAGGGCGGTTCCCAAGAAGTACTCACAAGGGAAATGATAATCAACTTACACAAGAGAGAAAGAGAAGTGGTAGCATTGAATGCAGCGCAGAAGCTATATCACCAGTTAAATATTTCGAGTGGGTCCCACATGCTTTGGGTTTTATTAAGAATGCATTTAATTATATATTCAAGTTGACGTTGCTGCCCTGCATAGTGGTCAACCTCAGGCTGGGTCTCAGCCCTTCTCCTGTACACTTTGGGGCTTTCAGAGAATTACATTACCTCATTCATATTGAATAGTTTGGAATATATTTACCTTTGCTCGTTTAAAGAATGATATGAAGTCATCATCTGCAAGCTGCCCTATGCACCATTGGACCCATATAACATCATATCTTCCAACTTCTGGAGAAAATTCCTGTCACAATGAGGCAAATGAAGGTTACCCGCAAAATAGCAATGTTCACCTAAAAATATATATGCATGTGTGCGCGTGTGCGTGTGTGTATATATATATATAGAGAGAGAGAGAGAAAGGTTGAGAGTGAGAGAGAAATTTACAAGCTTATGAAAAGAATAAAGTAGAAGTTCCAACACAACAAGATCATTGTAACTGGAATGGTACCCAGATAACTCTGCCAGTTTTTACTACTAGTCCCAAGCCCAAGTAAAGGAGGAGTGTTGCATTAGGTAGGTTGACCGCGAGAGTATAACTTTGTCACAACCCAAACATGATTTCTAAGACAACAACATTTCAAGATCACGCTAGAACGTTCCCTGCTTTTAAGCGACACACCGCAGTGCCGCCCGGTTGTAGTAAAAAGTAGGCAAAGGCCACCGCACTATTCAAGACGAGTGCGGCTAAAGAAATTAGTCTAGAAAAAGAGGAAGATTCAACTTGCTGCTTGGAATATAGGAACCTTGACAGGCAAGAGCATTGAAGTGGTGAGATAATGAAAAGAAGAAAAGTTAGTGTAGTCTATCTACAGAAGACAAAGTTGAAAGGGGGATAAAGCTAAGGAGATCACTGATGGTTATAAACTTTTTTTACGCAAGAAATAACAATACAAGAAATGGAATGAGTATACTTGTAGTTAAGGATTTGACAAAGAAAATGGTGGGGGTTAAGAGGTTAGGTGATAGAATTATAACGATTAAACTAGTGTTATAGGAAAACATAATTCACATCATTAGTGCATATGCTTCCCAAGCAAGATTAGATGAGGAGATGGATGGTTAACGATGAGAAATTTCAACTAGTGATAAGATTCTCCTAGGAGTAGACTTAAATGGGTGTGCAGGAAAGGATAATAGAGGGTATGAGAGACTTCATGGAGGACAAGAATTTGGAGAAAGGAATAAGCTAGGTGACACTATCTTAGATTTTCCATTAGCACTTGACCCGTAATAGAAAACACCAGATTTAAAAAGAGAGAGGAGCATTTAATTACCTATAAAGTGGAACTAGCAGGAGCCAGATAAACTTTTTTTTTTCAAATTAGAAAACATGATCAATTGGCTTGTAAAGACTATAAGGTAAGGTTATTCCACAAGAGAGTTTGACCACACAGCATAGGCTACTAGTTTTAGATATTTGCATTAGAAGTACAAGAAGAAGGGTCGTAAATAAAATTTTCCATAAAACAAGGTAGAGGGATTTGAATGGAGAGAGCAATAGTATTTAAGTGATTAGGGATGGATAATGGAATTTTGAGGGAGAAACTATGGCGATGTGGAATCATATGACTACTTGTATTAAGAAGGATGCAAAAGAGATGCTTGCAAAGTCGAATGAAAAAGGACACTGCAATAAAAGAAACATTGTTGCTGGAGTATAGGGGTTCAGGAAGTTGTTTGAGAGAAAAGACGTCGTTACAAAGTTTGGCAGGGGACTAGGAATATGGAAAACTATGAGATATATAAGAAGGAAAAGAAAGAAGATAAGAAAGTAGTAGGTGATGCAAAGTTCAAAGCATATAATGACGACCAATATAATAGGTTGGGAACAAGATAATGAGAGGGGATAAAGGATGGTCTTAAACCATGTCAAATGTATTAAGAGTAGTGACCAAAAGGTTGTAGTGAAGGACAAAGATATAAAAGAAAGGTGGAAAGAATATTTTAGCAAACTTTTAAATGAAAACTATGCAAAAGATATAAGATCAAGAGAGGATAGTTTGTTAGCAGGACATACTTCTTCCGTAGAATTAGCGTGGTGGAAGTGAGAAAAGCATTGAAATAAAATGAAGATAGGAAAGGCTACGGGTCCAAATTACATTCCGATATAGGCTTGGAAATGCTTAGGAGAAGTAAGGGCTATTTTGTTAACTAGGCTCTTCAATAAGATATTAATGACAAAAAAAATACCGGATGAATGGAGAAGTGTTGTAGTACTTACATAAAAGAACAAGTGAGATATACAAAACCATACCAATCACTGTGGGATAAAACTTATGAGCCATACTATGAAGTTATGAGAGTAAAGGAGCAAAGATTTAGACAGGATACCAAGATATCTGAAAATCAATTTGATTTTATATTATGTCATGGATGTCAACCATGTAAGCTATCTTTTCGCTTAGGCAATTAATGGAAAATGTCGAGCGAAAAAAAAAAATCTACATATGGTCTTCATCAATTTAGAAAAGGCTTACGATAGGGTACCTAGATATTTGATTTGTTAGGTTTTAAATAAAAGGAATGTACCAAGAAGTTATATTGATATTATTAACGACATGTATGAAGGAGCGGTAACGACTGTGAGTGAGTTTCCAGCAAGGTTTAAAAAATTGGACTTGGGACACAACTCGACCATGGCCAAGTGGGGCCAAGTCGCATGGGACATGGCTGAGCGGGCCGATTCCCAATTTCAAATGAGGGCCGAGTCGCATGATTCATGTCTGAGTCTGTTACGGTCCTAAGTTGTTATAAGATTTAATTTGACGTGTTCCATCAGTCCTAGGGCTTTTGGCGTATTGGTTAGGTCCATGACATTTGGTATTAGAGACGACCTCCACATCTCGGGTTCGAGTCACAGAAAGGGCTACTTGGAGTGGGAGCCGTCTAACCAAAAAAAAAAAAGGAAAAAAGGGGCTACCTACTGCTAGAGTGAGAGCCACCGCGGAGAGGGGTACCTAGAGCAGCCGAGGACGTCGACTACGAAAACGTGGTGCTCTGTTACGATCCTAAATAGTTATAACATTTAATTTGACGCGTTCCATCAGTCCCAGGGCTTTTGGCATATTGGTTACGTCCATAACAGGGCTTGAGTCACGAAAAGGGCTGCCTGGAGTAGAGTGAGAGCCGTCTAAAAAAATAAAGAAAATGGCTACCTACTGCCAAAGTGAAAGCAGCCGCAGAAAGGGCTACCTAGAGCAAGGTGTGACCGTCCCAAGAGGGGAAAAGGGCTACCTGCCGCCAGAGTGAGAGCCGCCGAGGACGTCAGCTGCAGAAGTGTGGTGGTCTATTACGGTCCTAAGTTGTTATAAGATTTAATTTGACACGTTCCATCAATCCCAGGGCTTTTAGCGTATTGGTTAGGTCCACAATATTTGGTATTAGAGCCAACCTCCACGTCTCGGGTTCGAGTCACGGGAAGGGCTGCCTGGAGTAGGGTGAGAGTCGTCTAAAAAAATAGAGAAAAGGGCTACCAACCGCTAGAGTGAAAGCCACCTCGGAGAGGGCTACCTGGAGCAGAGTGCGAGCCGTCCTAAGAGGGGAAAAGGGCAGCTGCCGCCAGAGTGAGAGCCACCGAGGACGTCGGCCGCGGAAGCGTGGTGGTATGTTACGGTGCTAAATGGTTATAGTCCTGGGGCTTTTGGCGTATTAATAAGAGTCGAGCCCAAGTGCTTGATAAGGGCTAAGTCATTGGACCAGGTAACAAGCCTGGTAATATGGTGGGCCAAATCCAGAATAGGTCAATTTGAAATTGCTTAAATAAGGTATAAGATAAGGCAAGAGTGATCAGCCTAATCTTATATCCATTAGGTGGAAAGATTGCATAGGAGTTAGTCAGCATAATCTTCTTTCTGATTTAGTGACTATTTATCCTTGATTATAGTAGTCAACTTGGATTTGTTTCTATCTATGTAATCAACACTCTTTATTTAGTAAAGAAGAATTAATGAGAAAGGCATCAGAATTTATCCTTAAAATCTGTGCTTGCACGAGGCTCTCCAACCTCGAATTGGACGATTTAGGAGGCTGTCCAACCTCGAATTAGACCATCTATCTCTCTTTTCTCTTTTGGTTCTTATCAATTGGTATCAGAGAACCGATTCTGGCCTACTACATCTTCACAGGTTAGATCCGGTCCATTCCTTCAAGTCCCTCTAAAACTTGTCCCCATCTCAAACCCAAACCCACCGTCCCTCATCCCATCAAACCATGGTTGAAAATCTTGGCCGATACCGGTTCGTATCGGCCGATATGAACCGGTATCGGCCTATACCGCTACGATATTTTGATGAGAAACCGGTATCGGTACCGCCCATCAAAATATTGCCAATATATCGGCCGATATTTTGAATATATCGGCCGATATATCGATCGAACCGATATATCGGCCGATATATTCAAATATCGGCTGAGGAATGTATCATCTCGTGTTCTTCTCTTCCCAAAGACACTACAAGCTTAAATGGAAAAAAAAAAAAAAAAAAAAAAAAAAAAACCGGACCCTCCAGTTGCAGTAAGCAGGAAGAGAGAGATTGAAGAGGAGGATGAGGAGAAATTAACTAGGGCTCCGCCGCGGGTACTGGCCGTCCGCACCGTCCCACCTTGCCGCACGGTCGCACCGCTACCACTGCAACACGCCCACCTTCTTCTTGGGTTCTTCTCCCTTCCTCCTCCCCTCTTTCCTCTCTTTTCTTTTCCTCCCTTCTCATTTTTACCCTTTCGTTTTCCCTTTGTTTTTCCGTCTTCTATTTCTGCGTTGGGGGCTAGGGGCTGTGGCAACTCAACAAGTGCAGTGATAGATGGGAGGGGGCCAAAGTCAGACGATGAGAAAAACGCCCTTTTTAGGGTTCTGGTCCTTTTCAAGAGTTACATACATTCATGTATGTAACTTTGACAAATTGCCACATTATGAATCCCACAATGGCACCGACCTACGTAAAAATCTAAACCATTCAAAATGATTTTCCCTTCTTCTATTATATCCTGAAAAAATTTCACTCTAATTGGTAATTATCCTTCCATCAGATTAATCAATCAATCATTTAAAGAATAAATCAATCTAATACCAACACATCTCCTAATAAAATGAAATTCGGATGAGGCCCAATGCAAGAGAAGGGCAACTATTTTGAGCGAATTTGATTTTTATAGGTGGTCCACCATGAAGAGTACAAGGCCTCCAAATTATCCTCACCATTTTTTAATTACACCTTATTAAAAGTGCTCAATTATTTTAAATCTATACCACTCAAAGATAAATGCCCCATTTTGTGTGGGCATGTAAGATTTATAACTCAAATAGGAGTTGGGCCCACTGAATTAGTTACTTATAAAACATCTAGAGTAATTATTCAAATCATGTAGCATGACCAGTTCAATATTTGAGGCACAACTATGATTCGAGTAAAATTTTAACAAAGCTATTACAAGAGGTGATTTATTTTTAATAGTTGAAATTTTTAATCCTAGATATGGCTACATTAATGGATTTATAAATTATAAGAATGGGCATATAGACTATACATCAAAATTTGACATGTAATCAATAATTAATGATTAGACAGCGACACAGGATGTTATAACTTAGAGGGACCGATATTTTGATTTATTGTTGTTACTAATGGAAAAAAAAAACATTGTTTTCCAACATTTTCTAATATTCTGGATATTTTGGATATTTTTTGTAATTTTTTTGGATTGAAAAAAAATTCACACCGCGACGACCGCGATGGACCGATAACTGCGACTGATACCGATATCATATCGGTTTTTTATCCCGACCGATACAGCTATTTTGAACCATGCATCAAACCCCCTCCTCCAACTGGTCCACATCTTCTTTCAATGCCATCTTCCTCTATCATCCACCATCAAAGCCTCTTCACTCCCATTAAAAAAAAAGAAACAAACAGAGAAAGAAAAAGAGAAGGAGCATAGAAGAAGAGAGGAATCCAGCCCAATCGTGAGATACGACTCCAGCCACGTCGTCCCGTCCGACCATTCGTATCGACATCACTTCGTCTACCCCTCATAGACGGAAGCTCTCGTTCTCTCCCCACCGATCCCATCACAGTAAGTGCACAGAAGCTTGCAAAAGATTCTTAAAATTGATTTCGGCAGGAAGTTTAGGATATTTTACAATCAACTGCCATCCCTTTCTTCTTTTACAAAACAAGGCTAAAAGTCTGGTTTAATTACACCTTGCCATCAAAGAGGTGACTTGCTGGTCTTTGTGAAAATAATAATAATAATAAAAAAAATTAAAAAAAAAAAACAACAGAGACAGAGAGAGAGAGAGAGAGAGAGAAGGAAAAAAAATATATCAAAGCGTTGTTCTTGGTTTAACTAGCATGACTAATAATACCAGAACCGAAGTGCTAACAACAAAGGTTGACAAGCTTGATGAAGAAATCAAACAATGCGTGGCATCGTTGTAGGACATCAAGGTTACATTGGCCGCTATGGATGCCAAATATGACCAGATACTCTCCCTTCTTCCTAACAGGGCAACACAAGAGGGTTCCAGTAATAACAAAACACCATAGATCACAATGGACAGCTTCAATCCCGCATTGTGAGATTAGACTTTCCAAAGTTCTCAAGTGGGGAACCAACCTCATGGATCTATAGGGCAAATAAATTTTTCTCATATCAAAAGACTTGCAGAAGACCAAAAAGTTCTCTTGGCTTCCTTTCATTTAGATAGGGAAGCAGTACAATGGTTTCAGTGGTATGAGAAGACCCAAAACGAGTTAAAATGGGAGACGTTACAAAAGGCCATTTGTGTACGTTTTGGGTCAACTGAGTATGAGAACTTTGAGGAAGCAATCTCTCGAATTCAATAAACAGGCACCGTGAGAGAATATCAAGCTCAATTTGAATGCTTGGCCAATCAAGTAGTGGGATGGCCCGAAAAGGCATTAGCTGGTTGCTTCATTGGGGGACTCAAGGATGAAATTGCAGCAGGAAATCAAGATGTTCAAACCCACAAAAATTTCCGCAGAAATTGGGCTTGCTTGAATGCAAGAAGAAAAGTTGCATCACATATGCGGAATGGAACAACCACCACCTCAACTGCCATAACTTCCACCATTAAGGCCTACAGTGCAACGGGTTACACCGCCTATTCAACGGCTCACTTGGCGTGAGATGCAATCCCGGAGAGAGAAAGGCCTTTGTTATAACTACGATGAAAAGTTTGGGCCCAGCCACAAATGCAAAAATCAACAATTGTTTATTTTAGAGACAGAAGAAGCAACGAATAACCCATTACTCATACAGCATCGAATGATAAGAGTCAAGCCCAAGTGCTTGATAAGGGCTAAGTCATTGGACCAAGTAAGAAGCCTACTAATATGGTGGGCCAAATCCAGAATAGGTCAATTTGAAATTGCCTAAATAAGGGATAAGATAAGGCAAGAGTGATCAGCCTAATCTTATCAATTAGGTGAAAAGATTGCATAGGAGTTAGTCAGCATAATCTTCTTTCTTATTTAATGACTATTTATCCTTGATTATAGTAGTCAGCTTGGATTTGTTTCTATCTATGTAATCAACACCCTCTATTTAGTAGAGAATAATTAATGAGAAAGGTATCAAAATTTATCCCTAAAATCTGTGCTTACACAAGGAGGCTCTCCAACCTCGAATTGGACGATTTAGGAGAATATCCAACCTCGAATTGGACCATCTATCTCTCTTTTCTCTTTTGGTTCTTATCAGAGTCCCATAGGACCCGAATTGGAATTTGTCGAGTCCGAGTCGGACTCGGTCAATTTTTAAACCATGGTTTCCATTGGCCATACATTTGCATCAAGAGTCGGCCCTAACCCCTATCTCTTTGCGCCAATTATAGATGAGTTAACTGCTCATACTCAAGAGAAGGTACTTTGGTTTATGTTGTTTATGGATGATACCGTGTTGGTGGATGAATCAAAAGATGATATGAATGCAGAACAAGAGAGATGGTATGAGGCATTAGAATCCAAAGGCTTCAAAATAAGCCGTATAAAGATAGAAGATGTAGATTGTAACTTCAGTGGGCATATACAAAGAGCTGTGAGAATTGAAGCCCTGAAGATACCATAAATTCATTCCTTTATCTTGGTCCGATAATTAGTAAGGATAGGGAAATTGATGAAGATGTGGAACATATCATAAAAGCGGTATGGTTGAAGTGGAGACTTGCTTCTGGAGTGCTTTGTGACCGACAGATGCCAACAAGATCGGAGGAAAAATTTTATAAGACAGAGATAAGATCAACTATGACTTATGGAGCAAAATGTTAGCCAATCAAAAAGCAACATATACACAAAATGGGTGTAGCAAAGATGCAAATGTTGAGGTGGATGTGTGCTAAAAATAAGAAGGATAAAATTAGAGAAACCCATTTAAGATGGTTTGGGCATGTCCAACGTAGGACAACGATGGCGCGGTAAGGAAAAGTTTGGCTATACAGGTTGATGGCCCACCAAGGAAAAGGGATAGGCCAAAGAGCACGTGGATGGAGGAAGCAAAAATAGATCTTAAGAAGTGCAACTTATCTGAGGATTTGGCTCAGGATAGATCGGAATGGAGAAACAAAATTCATGTAGCCGATCCCAACATGATGATGATGATGATGTATGGTGATAACTCGATACATATGGATACAACCACAGGTGCAGAAGCAAGAATATGACCCCACATTTCCTATTATCTAGTCCAGCAATATGAATATGGGTATCTGATGCAGGATAGACCTCAAAGCAAAGTTACAAAATTCGGTTCGTTTCGGCCGAATTTTCCGAATTATTTCGGTTCGGACCCTTTGTGGAACCGAACACCATATATATATATATATATATATAAATATATATATATATATATATATTCCTTTCAAAATTCGGTGCAATCCGTCCGAATTTCTGTAATTCAGACAAAAATCTAGAATTTCAGCCGAATTGGATGAAATAAAAATTGAGGGGCTAAATGTATTTTTTTTACCCAAAAGTAAAAGTAAAAAAAAACAAAAAAATTTACCCTAACCGATCCCATCTCATTCGCCCCCTTTCGTTTGAGAAGAATAAGAATAGGCAGCAATGGAATCTACTGCTGGTCATTTCATTCGACCAAGAAAAGCGAAGAAGCAGCAGCAGCAGCAATGGAATCTATTGTTGCTTCTCATTTCGTTCGACCAAGAAAAGGAGGAGGAGGAGGAGGAGCACCTGCTACCGGTCCAACCACCTACCACTGCCGCTCAAACCACCTGGCGGCTGGCACTGCCGCTTGAACAGGTACTGCTGCTACTTCTTCAACCTGCTGCTGCTTCTTTTCCTTTTTTTCTCTTTCTTCTGCTACTGCTGTCGAAGTCGATGGGCGTTTTTTCCCCCCTTTTCCCCCTTATACCTTTCGTTTTGCCCAGAGCTATTGAACCAAAGACAGCGCCTGTTATGCCATTTTATCTCCCCCCATTCCTTTCAACACATGCCTCCTTTTATAAGCTGGTTGGGCTGGGGCTTGGCTGGGCCAGGCCAGCTGCTGTTTTGATGCTGGCTGGGACCGGCCCCATATCGAAACTTCAAAATCCCTTTTTCAAAATCTCATCACCAACCGAAACTCACGCCGCCTAGCCATCGTCTCCTACTTCTGAAATCAAACCCATTCCAAAGAATCCCCAAACTCATCTCCACTGCCCATATATATAAATATATATTTATATATATTCCATCCAACTCCTGCCGAACCAGAGCCAAGAGTTATAAAAAATAAAAGAGAGAGAGAGAGAGAGAGAGAGAGAGAGAAGAGGAGACTAAGAAGAGAGCATACCTGACCTCACTGTCGTACCCCATCTCCAACAACATCGCATGTCGTGCTTTACCAGCATCTCCAGCACCTTTGTCATCTTCATCTTCATTGCAGCAATGAACGCATCGAGCACCATCAGAAACCTCACAGTCGCATTATCCACCATCATCGAATCACCATTGACAACAGCGAACACGACCGAATTAGCATCACCATCATTAGCAAGTCAACAAAGAGAAAGGAAGCCTCTTTGAGTATTGCGACCAAGCAGAAAGGAGGAAAAAAGAAAAAAGGAACTTTCAACCCCTTTCTTTTGTTTCTCCAGCACAAAGACCGAGAGGAAGTAACACGTGCAGCATGCCACTTGTGACACGTGCCACACCAAACCAAATCTACTATATGATATTATGATTCTTGGGCCTGGTTTCCAGATCCGGGTTGGATCAAGTTAGTTCTGACCCGACTACACAGAAGAACCCAACCAGAATTACTGCTAACATCAGCCAGTGACAATACCAGATTCAAGGGCCGGAGTTGACCATAAGTAAAGGTTATGATTTTTTATTTTTTTTGCATTTTCTAGGTTCATCTGGGCAAGGATTTCAGACCTGTTTTTGCCTGCGCGTTTGTGGAGAGCAGATCTACACATCATGTCTAAATCCATGGAGAAATTTCTGCAAACATTGCGAGATTGAGTAGGCTGTCGCTCAGTTATCAACTACAGTCAATCAACTCCGAGCAACTCTTGCAATGATGGAAAAGGGTCAAGAAATAGAAATTTTCAAGGTAAAATTCGATGCAACCACCTTTAAACAAGAGGATGGCGTCGATGAAAAGATGGAAGATGTAAAGAATGAGGAAGGAAAAGTGAACAATGAAGACATGGATCTAACAACTGGTCCAGTGGTTTCACAAGAAAACCAATCCATTGTCATTCCTCATATTGACTTCATCTTTGGTGATTGAACAACATGTAGTCTAACAACTGGTCCAGTGGTTTCACAAGAAAACCAATCCATTGTCATTCCTCATATTGACTTCATCTTTGGTGATTGAACAACATGTAGTCAGAGATTGCGATTTGATGGTTCAAATTCTACACATGAAGTATCAAACAGTTCAATTGAACAACCATGCAAAACCCAATTGTCAAGAGAAACAAAGTGCCGGGCCTAATTCAAATTGGAGGAAACAAGTAAATGCAATTTTGATGTTGTGCAGAGAAGCTAAAGTCCAACCAACGGATTAGAAGTTTGTTCGATTGATTTTCAACCCAAGCGGACATTTACCGAACTCGAAATCCAGTTCTTTCCAAGCAGGGAAAATGATGCAGGATAGAACTCAAAGGCCACGTGTAGGGGCCAAGTTAATTTAGGATTTTTATTATACGTCGTTAGTTTCCTAATTTTATTTAAGAGTTGTAATTAGAATTAAGTTTCCAATTTCATTAAGATTCTTATTTTATTTCCTAGGCCAGGTTATTAGGTTTCTTAGCCATCAAGATTTCTTTTCTTATTTATATGCATCGTAAGCGATTTATTTCTCACATAGTTGATTAATTAAATTTGGGTTTTCCCATTGAGATGCGTCCTCGTTATCGTCTCTACGAAGCCTTGTTGAAGTGTATGCAGAAATGTGCTTCGGCACCCTATTGTGCTTCAGCACTTTCCAGCACGCCTAACCCATCTGAGACTTCAATACTAAGCAAGGTTTCTAGACTTCACATAAAATAAAAGGGACCAAATTGATATGCAACTTCTATTTTTATTTTTATTTTTATTTTAATTAGAAAATAGTAAAATAGGATTTTGTTAAAATTATCTACAAGAAGTTTCCATGCAATTATTTGAGTAAACATGATACTGATACCCCACGCACTTATAAGGAATTTGAGTGTCATAGTTTTAGAATGTTCAGGATGTAAAATAAAATTACCTGAAGCGGCATGCAATAAAAATTGACAGCCTTGTGAGTGTCTGAAATCATGCAATTCTCTGGTGCCAAATTTTCACGGGCAGCTTCCAAAAAATGGGATACGGGCTCAACTAGATCCACCTGCATCAAAGTATTTTGCATTCAACATAAACAGTTTGTGGAAGAGTTACAAAAGATATTCTTTTTTTTCTTTTTCATATGAATAAGATGTTTTAAGTCTTAAAGCAACATACAAAAAGACATGTAAAAGTGAAGTTCAGAGAGAACGAGGAGATAACACATAATAAATTAATATTTAATAAGTGCTAATGTGATTTATCATTATGTAATTTATTTAGAAAATAATGCGGTGAAACTCAAGGAAATAAATGAATGAGCGCAACCCTAAAGATTTGTTCCATGGAGAAAACTAAGCTTTTAACTTTCCTCTGAGAGCTCCCAAAGAAGTTTCGTATCCTTCCCAGGCACCTTGTTCTAAATCTGATAGCATGACAAGTACTCCACAGTATAGAGAGAGATTTTTGGAATGAGAACAATCTACCTTACCAAGAGATAATCACCTCTACTTATAATGGTGTTCTACAATCTGTTGCAATTCCCTCAATTAGGGCTTACCATCTTCTAAGATATGATTACCTATCCTCAGATATGATACAAATATCTTAACTTCTATATACGGTACATTGTTCTTTCTTCTCCTTATCTTTTTTTCTTTTTGCCTCTATTTGCTGCTTTTTTTTTTTTTTTCCTGTTCAATGAAAATTTCATTGTTGTTCAAAAACATGTCATAGTATCAATCCAACAGTAACAGTTGGATGGTGTCAAATCAAGGTCAATGCCAATTCATAGGGGCCAGTGAGGGATGTTTGTGTAGCTCTATTTCCACCGAAGAGGAATGGAAAGCGGAAGATTCTCCATACCACTTCCTCTTCCCATATTCAGTGCAGACACCATTCCTCAATGAAAAGTTTCAAAAAGCAACGATTTTCCCTCGTTGGCGCAGAAACGCAAGTCCAACCCCCCTTATCCAAAAGCATTTCTGTGGAAGAGGAAAGTACAGCATCACACAAATGTGCCCTTAGTGTAAGGAAGGTAGATGGATCATAGATGGGCCAAAATGAAGGTCCACTTTTAACCTTTCTTATGGTACACATTTTTTGCGCCTTACTTATGGTTCATGCCTTATGGTGCACACCATCCACAAAGGGAGTAAAAGGGGTGCAAGTAAGAGTGCATGTTCTGGAGAATTTGCCACATACACACATTCAATCGTGAAAGAAGATAAAACACATTTAGAGAAACCAGCTACAAGGTAAACGAACCATACAGGATGTTCAGCAAACATGTATGGCAATACTTTAGGATAAATAAAATAAAATAAAACAAAGAATAAAATAACAGCATCAGCGCTGCATAGTCCGCACCTCATTAAAATATCTTAACAGAAGATTTTTGGTGACTCTTCCAATGCCAGAACCACAATCTGCACCGGATTCAGATATTCAAAAAAAATAAATACACCGTTATATATTCAATTATAAAGTACAGTTTGCTCAATGAACATTGCATGTATTCTTCTTAATAATCTGTTGGAAACAAGAATTTATGGATACTACTCATCCCATTAAGAATTCAAAGTAAATACTCCCCCAAGCATGAAGTTCAAGAACTTCACCACAATTTAGGAGACATACCATAATCTTTGTAGCTTAAAACTAGCAAATGAAACAGGCTATTAGGGAACACCATTTATGATAGAACTCCCACATGTTTGAAAAACATAAAGTGGGTAATTAAGCTAGTGGGCAGTGTATAAGTAGCCTGCACTTGTATAATTTGTGTATTATAATAGTCCTTACATTTTTATTTTTATTTTACTTTGTGGTGTGTGCGCGTGCTCGCATTAGAGAGAGAGAGAGAGAGAGAGAGAGAGAGAGAGAGAGAGAGGTCCCAATCATTCTCATCTAGGATTCATGCAGGAAAACACAAAATCAAGTTCCCACTTCCAATGGCATTTCTCAATAGGTGTAAATTTGTACACTCCTGTCTTTTCTTCTTTTTTTGATGGTAACTTGAGCCCAGCACACAACCACCTCAGGGTTGCAACAAAACCTGGACAATTTTAATGTCCTCAAACACTTCATGAGCTTTTAGCTGAGAGAGAGAGGTCATGGTATTCCCTCCTAAAAATGCAAAATTTGTTTCTAACTTCTATCTGCATAGACCATGGGATAAAATGCCAGGCAAAACCAAGCCAACTCTATTCATTAAGGCCACCAATATCCTAACACAAATGATTTTGTGAGATATGTTCGAGTTGGTAAACTGGGTTTCCATTTGACGTTCAAATCTTTAGAATTTCATTACCTCCTTTTTTCTATCAACCTGGAGAAGGAAGAAGAAAGGGAAATTGTGAGATTCATGAATTTAGCCTTTGAACCTAAATCTATCATGTGTTTTAAATGTATATTTTCTATCATTGAGCATTTATTCTTTTCTTGGATTTCATCATGCACTTCCATCACCAAATTATTCAAAAATTATTTCTTGAACTATTATAATGAAGTTAGATATAATAGATGACAAAGATCATGAAACACCTTATGTCCATGGATTTGGCATTTGCTCCATGAATCTTTTTTAGCACTTTTTTATGAGAATAATGTGTACTTTTTAGTACTTAGCTTAAATAACTGAAAAACATTATTCATCAAATTATATTTTCATTTTTAACTCTATTACTCTATTTAGCATTTGATATTCAATAAATTGCCCTTTTAATATTGACAGATTGGGAGAAAAAACAAAAAAAAAAAAAAATCACAGTCTATTGGTTTTCAAGATAATAATATAGAATTATAGAATTCAATGTGATACCCAAGCAGCCCTGCATGCTGCATCCAATCCATACCACCAACATGGCTATCATGGAGCAGTACATTATACAAATCACCAATATGGTAGATACAGACATATTATTCCTTTCAGGAAAAATCTCTCATATTATTCCTTTCAGGCAAAATAAAATCACTTTGATTACGGTTGATACATCCGTGTCACCGACACAGCTGATACTTATCGGTTTTCACCTATGATGCACGGATACGTCAAAATGGGCGACGTGTCGTGTCGTATTGTATCCGATACTTCGCTTTTTAAGTGTAAAATCCATTTTATTGCCGTGTCCATGGCGTGTCACTGCCATGTCCATGCCGTATCTAGCCATCATAGGTTTTCACCAGGCTAATATGGGTCTGGTCCTGATAACCACCTTTGGTATGAATATTACACATCTTTAGCCTTTCACTCTTATAAGATTTTTTTTATCTTTTTCTTCACTTTGACTTGACTCCACTAGATGTTGGACATGGTCCATCAAGAGTGAAAAGTAAGTTACACTCTATCGAAAGAAACCATAATCACCGAAGAAGAGATCAAGGGCCCACGCCACAAAGGAAGTGCTTCACATACTATAGAGGCAACATGAAGAAGACCCGAGTTCGAGGTCGAACTCTTCTTTCAACCTGGGGGAGATGATGCAGAACAGGCCCTCAAGTGGTCCCCCCAAAGATAGCTTAGGAATATATCTTTATTTCCTTTTATTTTCCTTAATTATTAGTTTGCATGTTTCTAATTGTAATTAGGACAATTTCCATTATTAGATTGGATTTGCTTAGGCCCTAAGTTTACTTTGCCTATATATATATATATATATATATTACATTGTAGAGATGAGAATCTCAGACTTGATTATTGAATAGAATCGTGGGTTTTCCCTTGGAGAGGTGCGTCCTCGTGTTGAAATCTCTTTGGAGATAATTTGAGGTGTCTTCAGACACGGTACTTTGGCACTCCGCGCAAGCCCTAACTCTGGGGCCACCATGAGATATCAAAATGTTCAATGTGTAAATACTTCCCATCCACTTTAACTTTCTATATATGCTAGGATGCCAAGTCTCATCACCATCATCATCAAAGCCTTCTCCCAACTATGGTGGGGTTGGCTGGTTGAATTATGTTTCTCCATTCCGGTCTATCCTTATTCTTGAGCCAGGTCCTCAAATAAGTTTATTAGCCTAAAAGTTCACAAGCTTGCATCATATAGTCAATTGTCTTTATCGACAGGAATTCTCTCTGTTGGGAATTTCCAATAGCAAATTCAGTTGTTCTCCAAGGAATTTTTGAAATTCCTTGTTTAAGACATGCAATTCCAAAAACACAACCTTTTGGGATGTCACTTTCAGCCTATCAAAACCTATCAAATTCTCCAAATTCCAGCATCATATAATAGGAGGATTTGAAAAAACCAAAAAAGGTGCTGGCAGACAACATTTAAAGAATGTTTTATACGCTAGAATTCAGGGAATTCCTGTTGCAGAGAATACAAATTCTTCCAATTCTATCCCAGCAGAACTCTCAAATGCTCAAGTACAACCCAGCATGTAGAAATCTGGGATTTAGAGAATTCGGCCAAACGTTACATTTTAGAAATCAGAATTTTTGAAATTCCAGTGAATTCCAAATGCTCCATAGCCAGGCTGTCAAAAACTCCTCCAAACAAATGCCCCTAAAATAAAAATTCAGTGGAGGTTTCACAATAATGGATTTTATACGCAGGGGGTTTTCAGCAATTCTCCCTTAAAAAAAAACCTAGCTCCTGTGGGTATGCTATCATTGGGCAGAAAACCCAAAACCCAAAACAATATCGGCCGATAAGAGAAACCCAAAACAGAATCAATCCGATACCGGACATTACCGAGCGCTACGAGATGCCGGACCGCACTGCCGAATCGTTCTACCAAAAGGGTCTTCAGGAAAGCTTCGCTACTCCTCACATCAGCCTCGTTCACATGCCCGTAACCCCCCAAAACTCCATCTACTGAAGCTTCCACGTTCTGAAACCAAATAACGTTTTTAAGAGAAATGAAATCATAAAACCGTTACGAAATGCCGATTTAAGCAATGTTTCAAAGCAACGGCAGAGAGAGAGAGAGAGAGAGAGAGAGAGAGAGTCGGGGGGAAATGCTGTTACTTACTTCCCAATATCCGACGCCTTTGCGATACCATTCCTGTTTCTTGTCGGCTTCCCCTTCTCCTCCGATTTCTTCTTTCCACATTTCGTGGGCGTTCTTGAATTCTCGACCGTCCGAGTCTGATCCGACGGCCTCCATTGTTTGCAGGAGGATTCGGATTCGTCGCCGCCAAGTGCCAAAGGGAAAGAAAATGACTTCGTTCGTGTTTGTTTGGATGAGATGAGGAGGAGATTGGTTTAGAAGGAAGAGGCCTGCTAGAACGAGAATTATAGAGTTTTTATATAAACAAAGACTGGTCAAAATCAATTGGGTTCTATGGTGTAGTGGTTAGCACTCTGGACTTTGAATCCAGCGACCTGGGTTCGACTCCCGGTAGGACCTATTTTCATACGCTCCACGATGGATCAATCCGGACCTTTTCTTTTATGAGCCTTTTAATACAAGCTTCATTAGAACCTTTTTTTGTCATAGGCTCCATGGGCCCCACAAGATCTATTACTTGTTAGATTGTATGACCTGATAATATGGATAAATTGATTTGTTTCATTAATTAATTTATATTTCATTCTTTATTCATCAGATGAATGCTATTTTATTTTATGTTTGCACATGACCAATACAAAATGACACGATGGTTCGTGAGATGAACCATAGCCCACAAGTACATTAGATGTAATCCATGTATTTGGATGAGATCCACCTACAGGATACATAGATCACAAATCTTATACTTAAATTGATTCACAGCCAGAGGTGAGATTGGATATCTCATCTGATAAGGTTGCAGCTGTTGTAGTTTTATATATTTTTTATTCACGATCGCATTTTGCTAGTCTATTATTATCCTTGTGACCCAATTAATCATAATAGTCATTAGTACTGGCGCCGTTCGTGGGAAACCATCTGAAAAAACTACATTTTCAACTTGAAAAGTCATGCCTCCAAAGACTAGGAAGGGAAAGGGCGTTGGACCATCCAAGTTCATATCGCCAAAATCATTCCTGCCCATCATGCCGCCTCCACTGGTGACGAACCAGGCGGAAGCAGCTAGGCAGCCACCGTCTGTCCCTCGACAAAGGATGGTCGGCGGAGAACCCGGCATGAGAAGCGTGGGATCGCATGTCACCCAGACGCATTCCTCGTCGAGAGGTGCAACAGCATCTCCTTGTCACGGCCCTGTTTTGGAACGAGTTCGGCAGAATACCTCCCAGGCGGAGCGTCCTCATCAAGATGTCGTCTTACTGGAGCAGCCCCGCAGAGATGTTCCTCCTCATGAACGTTCCCGACAAGGCAAGACCCCAGCGCTGTCCAGATCACGCCAGCCTCATCACCATGACCACGTGGAGGAGGACCACGTGCACCTTGACGACGAGGGCGACGACGACATGGTCCTGGAGGAGGACGACGAGGCACACGTCGAAGCAATCAGGGCTCAAAACCTCATCATTGAAGAGCAGAAGGCCCAGATCCTCCAGCTCCAGCGGCAGCTCGAAGGGAAAGAGAAGGCCCCGGCCGGGACTTCCCTCGTGCCTCCTGCACAGCAGCGAGCCCGGAAGGTTCCTAAAGCTCGTCCGGACTTGAGGCAAGTCCTGAACAATAAGAGGCGTGACCGAGCCCGTGACGAAGGCTCGAACAACACCCACGCCAGCGCTGACCATTAGCAGCAGCGCCAGAGGCCGAGGAGACAAGAAACTGACCCCGACATGACGGATTGGATCAATCAGCAGATCAAGCAGGCTGTACAGCAGAATATGGAGTTTGCAGGCCTCACCCGAGGTCGGCTAGCTACCAAAGACAGTGACAATCACGGTACGTCTCCTTTCTCTCGGGAGATCAGAGAGCACGTCCTCCCCGAAAGGTTCAGCGTCCCGAGGTTCAACCTCTATGACGGGACCTCGGACTCCAAAGCACACCTCCGACACTTCACCCAGAAAATGTCGATGTATGGCGGCAACGACAACCTAGACTGCAAGGTCTTCTCCTCCAGTCTAGGCGACCTCCCACTTCGGTGGTTTTGCGCGCTCTCTGAGGGATTGATTTCGAGCTGGCAGCAACTCCGAAACTCTTTCGTCGAGAAGTTTCAAGCGCACCGAGTCATCTCGAAGACAGACTCCGACCTGATGGCCATCAGAATGAGGCCAGCCAAAAATATCACTCGGTTCGCCAAGAGGTTTTGGACCATTTACAGCCAGATCGAGGATGCCAATGACGAGGTAGCCATCAAGTCCTTCCAACAAGCTCTGTTGCCAAGCAACAAGCTTCGGAGGGACCTAGTGCGTTTCCCCGTGGTCTCGGTGAAAGCAATGATGGCCCGGGTGAATCAGTTCGACGAGCAAGAAGAAGACGAGGCCCGAGCTCGGGAGAGCCATAACTTCTGGCAGGAGGAGCGACCTTCCAAGAAGGACAAAAAGATAGCCAAGAGGGAGACGGATCGAAACAGAGAACCATCTGGCTCGGCAACAAGGCTTGCTCCTATTTCGGGAGGCAACAAGAAGCCGAAATCAAGTGGTGCATCTTACAAGGCCGTCAATACCATCTTTAAGGAACCTATTTACAAGCTCCTCGGCAAGATCCAGACGCAACCCTTCTTCAAATGGCCCCAGTCGATGAAAAGCGACGCCTCCTCCCGAGATCAGGGCAAGTTCTGTGGCTACCATAAGCAGAATGGGCACAGAACCGAGGACTGCCACGCCTTCAAGGCACCCTCGAAAGGCTCGTAAAGGACGGGCATCTGAAGGACCTCGTCAAGGAGGAGGGCAGAGTAAACCGCGCTCAACAACGCCAGCCCGATGATCGGGACAACGATGAGCCAGAAGGAACCATCAACGTCATTCACCTAGCTCCTGCTCCTAAGGGAAGCGGCCAGGCTCGTACTGAGGCCAGGAGGGCCCAACACGGCAAACAAGTGATGACGGCTGAGTTCAATCCCTCAGCGAAGAAGGCAAGGAAAGAGAGACCAAAGCTTTGGTTCTCTGACGAAGACTTGTGATGGACCCATCGAAGGTTTCCGTCCTCTCCTTCCGCACCCCGGGGGCTGACTTGGGTCTCGGCGGAGGGAGGAAATCACGGGTATCAACATTTTTGTACGGGTATGCCAGATTTACTTTCTATTTGGAATTTGGAATGGTGATAATCCGGAGATCCACCTTCACAAGTAGAAAGGAAATCAATCATTTTTTTTAACTTTTCAAATTGCATAATATATTAAGAAAAGAGACAAGTTTGTTTTTTGAGAATGCCGTAGGAGGCATTTTTTGTTTGTTTGCCGTGGAAGGTGATTTTGCCGTGAAAGGCGATTTTACAAAACTCATCAAATATGAAAGACAAGAATTGTGATTTCTTTTTGTCTCTTTAAAAAATACAAACTACAATAGAAAAGGAAGAAAAGAAATCTAACTTCTCAGGAGATTGTGAGGACACGTTGAGATCGACGGTCGCAAGCCATGTATGGACTTCGTCATCGTCCTTCCAATGAGAACGGTTGATGCTTTGATTCTTCGGCTTGGCTCCTAACCTCAGTTTTTTAAAGGACAAGGTCCAAGAGAAGGTCCTATATCCAATGAAAAACAGAGTAAACGGGCTGAAAAGCCACGTTTAGGTCATGATGTAGAAGGAGGGGACCTTGGGGGGTGGCCCCCCAAGGGACCTTGATCACCTTGTGGTGTTTCTTGCAGCAGAGCAGCAAGACTTCGTCTGGATTTCTTCGGAAGACTGCAAGTGTGCAAGTGCAAAATTTCAAGTCGATGTGTGTATCGATTCTTTCCTCTTCGTTTCTTTTCTTTTGGACCTCCTTTTATAGGCTTTTGGTAGCCATGAGGTGGTTATGGGCATTGATGGCCATGATGAGAGAATTGATGAGGAGTTACAAGTTTTTATTCTTTGATTTTGTAACTCCTTTTTCATGGCTTGTGATTGGCCGATGAAGGGTAGTGGGTATTTAATCGCCTTTAATCTTCATGATGATGGGAGTTTCATGGGTTTAATGCCATGATTGCATGAATTTGTAACTACCAAATGCTTGAATCTGATTGGGCCGTCCAAAATAATGAATTAATGACCGCATTAAGTTGTCATAAACGGGTCAATTAAGACATTAAGTGGTTGCCAGGGCATGTGAAGAGTCGCGGGCCACGCCGCGTCTTTTGAGATTCTTCTTGTGATCATCATAGGTGGATCCACACATTGTTTAATGTAGGATTGCGGTGTAATTTTAGACATTAATTGATGTTGGTGGGCCGGTAACATCTGTCTTGTCGATTTCACGATCGGTCGGACAAAAAGTATACTTTCTTGGTCAGCCGTTTGGCGATCTTGGAGCGATCGGTGATGATTTCATGCTTTTGACGGCGGATCCAAGATGTCGGTGAAGATCAGTAGTTTTCAAGCATCAAAGATTGAATTTTCAGAAAATCACAGAGGCAGGAACACCCGAAACGCAAAAAGGATCGGAAAACGGGCCGTTTGGTGCGAAATCCGGCGACCCGGATTTGCAAGGTCGCCGGCGACCATGGGCCAAGGTCGCCGGCGACCATAGGGCTTTGGCCCTTTTGGTCGCTGAGCTTCGTTTTCGGCTGTTTTTCTGCCTGTTTTTGTTCCTTCTTTCTTCTGTATTTTTCTTGACATTTTTCCTCAATTATTGACTTGATTTTCTTGGAGAAAACTTGACGAGAACCTGTGCAAAACCGGAGCACAAAGTTTCCCATTTTTCGGGAAAGCCGAAGACTTTGTAGCCGATTTTCCGTCAAGAGTCGAAACTAGGTCAAACGATGTCGGAATGACCTAAAAATTGAGGTGAAGCTTCTTGAGCAATGGATAGGACCAACCATGAGCTTCTATTTGAGTTTTAAAGTCGTTTGGGGTCCCATCGATGCTTGACTTGACTTTGCTGCGGGGAAAATGCCGAGCTTTGATATGTGGTCAAACGATGTCCGATTGACCTGAAATTTGACGGGGAACCTATTGGAGTCATTTTGAGACGATCCATTAGCTCCGCTTTGGATGTCATGGTCCCGGGGTGCTCCGCCGCCGATAGGCTTGATTTTCTTTCGGAGAATCGAAACCTGGTCAAACGTTGTCGGAATGACCTGAAATTCGACGTGCAGCCTTTTGGAAACATTTTGAAGTCACTCATGTAATTTGTTTGATGAGTGATGGCTTCGGTAGTTCCCGCCGCTGGGAGGTTTGATTTTACTGCTCGAGCGTTGATGGAGGGTCAAACGTTGTCGGTTTGACTTGAAATTTGGCATGAAGCCCTTCGGAGACATCCTGGAGTCATCCATAGGCCCTGATCAAAGTTTTGGTGTATTTGATGATGTCGCCGCCAGAAGCACTTGTTTAGCTGTCCGAGAAGTGAAGTTAGGCCAAACGATGTCAGAATGGCCCGAAACCTCAAGTGTACCCCTCTTTTGGCTGTCTTGAAGGATCTTTCAGTTTTTGTCTGATTTTGATAAGATCTGATGCTTAAGGTAGTTTTGACTGTTTTGTAGCAGGATGCAGCTTCACGAGGCTTCTTGATGTTGAGGAGACATAGTGACTTTTTTGGTGTGAACAACTTGGACGGGGTCCAGCTACCCCATAATGATCCCCTGCTATTGACTCTAAGGTTGGGGAACTTTAATATCAAGAGGATCCTCGTGGACCCCGGGAGTTCCTCGGAAATCCTTTATTACGACTGTTTTAAGAAACAGGGTCTTAAAGAGGAGGACCTGCAGGAAGCCCGCACCTCCCTGGTGGGTTTCAGCTCCAAGTCCGTATACTCCAGAGGGAAGATCTCCCTCAAAGTCGGAGTGGGAGGAGCCTCCATGATAGCAGACTTCCTGGTGGTGGATACACCATCCCCATACAATGCCATCATGGGAAGGACCTGGCTGCACAACATGGAAGCCGTTCCCTCCACCCATCACCAGAGGCTCAAGTTCCCATTGCAGAACGTGGACGGTAGCTTCAAGGTGATCATAGTCCGTGGCGACCAGCAGATGGCCAAAGAATGCCTCATGGCCGTGGTCCCCGGCGAAGCAGAGCTGCAGCGAGTCCACATGGCCGAGCTCGAGGCTATCGGCCGAGCTCTCGAGCAGAAGAGCGTAGAGGACCTCACCGAGATCAGGATCGACCCCAACGATCCAGAGAAGTACTTTCTGCTCGGAAGCCAGCTTACAGGAGCTGAAAGGTTCGAGCTGCTTGACTTCCTGTTACAAAACAGAAAGGTCTTCGCTTGGACCCCCTATGAAATGCCCGGCATCGACCCTGAAGTCATGAGTCACAAGCTGAACGTGGATCCCGGACACAAGCCTGTAGTCCAAAAAACTCGGAGGACCGGCATCCAACAAGTAGAAGCAGTGACTGAAGAGGTCAAGAAGCTGTTAGAGGCTGAAGCCATCAGGGAAGTCCACTACCCTGTGTGGTTGGCCAATACAGTAGTGGTCAAGAAGAAGAATGGGAGCTGGAGGGTCTGCGTGGATTTCACTGACCTCAACAAAGCCTATCCTAAAGATAGCTTCCCACTTCCAAAATCGACCAATTGATTGACGCCACTGCCGGGCACGACAGGATGAGTTTCCTCGATGCTTACCGAGGTTACCATCAGATTCCGATGCATGAGCCTGATGAAGAAAAGACCGCGTTCATAACACCCAGAGGCATCTACTGTTACAAAGTGATGCCCTTTGGGTTAAAGAACGCCGGTGCCACTTACTAGAGGCTGGTAACAAAAATGTTTCAGGCCCAGCTCGGCAAGACGGTCGAGGTGTACATCGACGACATGGTCGTCAAGTCTAAAAGGTCACAGGACCACTTGACGGACCTGAGTCAAACTTTCGCCGTCCTCAAAGAATCCAAGCTCAAGCTAAACGCTTCCAAATGTGTGTTTGGTGTCGGCTCTGGCAAGTTCCTTGGCAGCTTGGTCACACGACGAGAGATAGAGGCCAATCCGGAGCAGATCTCGGCGATTCAGGCCATCCAAAGTCTGACCACGGCAAAACAAGTCCAGAGACTCACAGGGATGGCAGCGGCACTGAATCGTTTCATTAGCAGAGTTTCAGACAAATGCCGCCCCTTTTTCCAGCTCCTAAAAAAGAGCTTGAGATTCCAATGGACTCCAGAGTGCGACAGCGCCCTCCAAGAGCTCAAACGATACCTCTCTTCACCTCCCCTGCTGTCCACCCCAACGCAGGGCGAGGTCTTATACTTGTACCTGGCCGTCTCGGACCACCCAGTGAGCTCGGTGCTCATCAGAGAAGAAGACAGGCAGCAAAGGCCTATCTATTACGTGAGCAAGATCCTGCTGGATGCCAAGACAAGATACTTGCCACTAGAGAAGCTCGCACTTGCGCTCATCAGTGCCTCTTGCAAGCTCTCGCACTACTTCCAGACATACTCCATAGTGGTTGTTACGGAACATCCACTCAAGTCTCTCTTCAGAAAAGTAGACTTCTCTGGAAGAGTGTCCAAATGGGCCGTCGAACTGGGGCAGTATGATATCCAGTATCAACCCAGAACGACAATCAAAGCCCAGGTGCTAGCAGACTTCATCATGGAGTTCACCTCTCCTAGTTCGGCTTCGAGCTACCTCGACACCGAACTGGGGGGCAAAGAGGTGGGGGCAACCGCCGAGACAGAGATGGAACAGGATAGGTCCTGGAAACAGTTCCTCGACTCATCTTAGAAGGTCTTCGTCGATGGATCCTCAACCCCCAAGAGGGTTGGCGCAGGCATAGTTCTCCAATCTCCGGAGGGCCTTGTCATCGAGCAAGCCCTGACTCTTAACTTCAAAGCATCAAACAACGAAGCTGAGTACGAAGCGATGATCGCAGGGCTGGGCAACGCAAAAATTCTAGGGGCACAGCAACTGGTGGTCTTCAGTGATTCACACCTGGTGACGAGCCAACTGAATGGAGACTACCAAGCCCGTGACGATATGATGGCAGCCTACCTAGCCCACGCCAAGCAGCTCCTCTCTCAGTTCCAAAAAGCTGATGTCAAGCAAATCGGCAGAGACTCTAATTCTCACGCCGATGCCCTTGCCAACTTGGCTTCTGCCGTCGAAGCCGGAAGAAAAAGGACTGTCGAAGTGGAAGCACTAGATAGACCTAGCATAGAGCTCCACCCACCTCGGCATATCCTATGTGCCGACCTCGGTCTGAGCTGGATGGACGAATTCATTTCCTACCTCAAGGATGATCAGCTCCCCGAGGACAAAAGCCAAGCCCACAAAAGCAGGCTAAAAGCAGCTCGGTTCTGGCTCTCTCCAGATGGTAAGCTCATTAAAAAGTCCTACAATGGCCCCTACCTCCGGTGCGTTCACCCGAGCAAAGTCGAAGACTTCCTTTATGAAATCCATGAAAGGATCTGCGGCAATCACATTGGAGGTCGGTCACTGGCCTATCGAGCAATCAACCAGGGGTACTGGTGGCCTTATATGTAGAAAGACGCCCAGGTCTATGCTAGGAAATGTGAAAAGTGTCAGAAGTTGTCTCACTCTCTCCATCAGCCAGCACATGACCTGAGTCCTCTTTCCAGTCCTTGGCCTTTCGCCCAATGGGGGCTGGACCTGGTAGGACCTCTCCACCAAGCTCCAAGGAATAAAAGGTGGCTAATAGTAGCCACTGACTATTTCAGCAAGTGGATAGAAGCAGAGGCATTATCCTCCATCACCGAGAAGGATACTAAAAACTTCGTGTGGAGAAACATCGTGACAAGATTTGGAGTGCCTCGAGCCTTGATCTCGGACAACGGGACTTAGTTCGACTCCAGCTTCTTCAAGAACTTCTATCAAGAGCTTGGCATCAGGAACTACTACTCCACTCCAACATACCCCCAGAGCAATGGTCAGGCTGAAATCTCCAACAAGGTGGTGCTCGACGGACTCAAGAAGAGACTGGACCGGGCCAAAGGGAGATGGGTAGAGGAACTTCCGAGTGTCCTTCGGGCATACAGAACTACCCCAAGGCGCTCGACCTCGGTTACACCCTTTTCCCTGGCCTACGGGATGGAAGCTGTAATTCCACTTGAGGTCGGTCTCCCAACCCTCAGGTCAGAACTATTTGATCAAGGCCAGAACGATATAAACCTCGCCACAGAGCTCGACCTAGCTGAAGAACGAAGGGATGCAGCAGCCATTCGCTTCGGTTCTTATCAGCAACAGTTGGCCAGAGGATACAATCAAAGGGTCAAGGAGAGAAAGTTCTTACTTGGAGAACTGGTCTTGAAGAAGACACTTCCAGCGGACAAAAACCCCACCGAAGGAATACTAGCACCGAACTGGCATGGGCCCTTCAAAGTCACCTCAGCAGCTAGGCAGTCTGCATACAAACTTGAGGACATGGAGGGTAGAGAGCTACCACGCCTATGGAATGCCACTCACCTCAAGAAGTACTATTTTTAGACTGTACTCAATTCTGAAAGTCAATAAAATAAGTTCTTGTGGAAGAATGTGTTTTGTTACTTTCAAATTCCGCCAAGTTATGGAACTCGGCATATGCAGACAGCTCGGTCACGGGACCAGCTTGCATCAGGCTCAGTCACAGGACTAGCCCCTCTCAGCTCTGTTACAGAACCAACTGCCTTGGCTCGGTCACAGGACTAGCCGCCTCTCAGCTCGGTTACAGAACCAATTGCCTTGGCTCGGTCACAGGACTAGCCACCCCTCAGCTCGGTTACAGAACCAGCTGCTTTGGCTCGGTCACAGGACCAGCCATTCTCAGCTCGGTCACGCGACCATCTTGCATTTGGCTCGGTCACAGGACCATCCACCCTCAGTTTTGGTTATTGAACCGAACTCAATGACTTCAGCTCTGGTTGTGGAACCTAGCTCAGTCACCTAGCAACGGTTATGAAACCTGACTCTCTAGCTCTGGTCACGCGACCTAGCTCTTTTCTTTCTAGCAAACTTAGTGATTTACAGTCATGGAACCTAGTCTAGTCACTCAGCTTTGGTTATAGTCCTAGCATGCCACTGACTTCGGCTATAGTGCCATAGTTACTTATCCTTGTTTCTGTTACTCATTTTAGCTTACGTGCAAGACTGAATACAGAGAATGGGATAAAAGTAACATTCGATATCCAGATACACAGAGAAATCGAAGAAAGATTTTCATTTATCTTAAAGGAGTTTACATGTATGAAGAAAAAAGATACAAATATCAGCTTCCCAGAGTACAATGAAATAAAAAGAAAAAGACATCACATCAACAATTTTTCTCGGCCCCCCAGCTTTGGCGTCGCGATCCCCTCTGGCAGGCGTCTTAGCAGGAGGAACGTCCAAGGAAGAAGTTGGGGTGCTGGAAACAGGAGGGTCCTCAGGGGGAGGGACTGGAGCGGGCACGCGACGGACGAACTTGGGCGGGTCACGGATCACGGAACACAGGGTGATCTTCGGAGATCCCCGCCTTTTTTAGTGCAGCCCTGCACCCAAGCTCGTATGTTTTCTTGCAGATACCATCGAGTTGATCCTCGTATGTCCATGTCGCATCCCTTACCCCATCCAGGTACGCAGCATCCACCTCGGCCTGCAGAGACTCCTCGAGTTCAGCCATCTCTTTTCGCATGGTCTCCCTCTCGGCCTGCTCTTTTTGCAGACGGGCTTCAGCTTTGGTCTTTGATTTGGCTAAGGCTGCCAGCTCGGTCTGTAGTTTACGTACTTCAACCTCCAGCTCAGCAGCCCTCTTCGCCTTCACATCGACCGCCCCTTTCAGGTCGCACGTCTCGGTCCTCAGCCTGATGATCTCGGCTACCGCCGAGTCCATCTCCGAGGTGAGCTTCTTGTTTTTCTCCTCCAGCTCCCGCACTCGCTTCGTGCTCGCCTCAAGGGCAGATGCAATCTTCCTCTTCTCACCCTCTAATTGAGAGACCTTGGAGGAGCCATGCAGAGCTCTCGTCAGCACCACCTCAAGCTTCTAAACATTCTGCACAAGAAGAGCTAGTCAGAAAATTGTTGAGAAGAAAAAACTATGAATCTGAAGAAGAAAGGGGACTAGACTTACTGATATTGACGCCTGCATCGCCGCCATCACCAAAGCCGCGTCCTCAAGCTTCTCAAACTTCTCCATGTCGCGAGGGAGGCAGCAGGCTCTGGTAATCGCAGCAAGGACGGAAGAGTCGTCGCAAAGCCGGTCGTTAATCGTCAGGGGCCTCTCCGGCTGTAGCATCAGGTCCGGCTCGAAAGGGGGGGGCACAGATAGCCTTTTTCGTCGGGTCGAGCTCAGGCCCCTTTTTCTGAGAAGCCCCCTCAAGCTTCTCAAACTTCTCTGGAGGAACAACGTCCTTCGCCGGCGGGACACTCCCTTTTGCCAGAGGGGCCACCCCTTTCTCCAGAGGGGCGTTCTTTTCCACAGGGGCGCCCCCCTGCCCGAGCTCCTTCCCCGTCGACCCCTCCTGCCGAGACCTCTTCTCGACCGGACCTCCCTTCTTACTGCCCTTAGTGGGGCGCTTTTGAGGGCCCTCTGCTGGGCGCTTCATAGGCCCCCCTGAGGGAGCGGTAGGCACGGTGGAAGGCCCCTTTCTGCCGGAGACTGGGGGTATTAATGCCAAAGGGGACGGGTTCCCGAACGCCACGGACTCCAAGTCTACGAAGTCGACGGTCGGGCGACGCCTTTGCAGCGGCATTGCCTCCTCATCCTCCTCCTCTTCTTCCGAGCTCGAGGGGAAGGGGTCCATCGCCTGTTGAGGGTCAACGGGTTGCTGCGCAGACGTCGAAGTGGAAGCATCGGCTCCGAGGTCGGGCTCTGGCTTCACCTTGACGAATGGGTAGAAGGGTGCCGAGGTGGAGGTGCCGACTCCTAGGATGAGATCGGGCTTTACGTCCGGCTTCTCGTCCTCGGGCTCTTCACCAGGAGGGAGGTTCCCGGGCCTTGGAGGAATGAAAGAGTGGTAGATAGGCTGGTATCCGTGGAGATCCCTAGCGGCCCGACTGTTGTGGCCTTGGTAGCGATACACAGCCTTGAGCCATTCGATGTTTCTCCTCCAGCCAACCCTGCGCGCCTCCTTTTTCCTCTCGCTGCGGCCTGCTCGGCATGAAAAATCCATGAGTTCGGTAAAAAAGTATAACAAAAAGAAAAGATCAGCGAGCTCGGCAATTACTTGGGGGTTTCCCGAGACGGCGAGGAATCTTGGAGAATCTAGCTGCCGTAGGCTTGGACGCAGTGAACTCCCATTCTCCGGAGAAGAATAGGCGATCGTCCCCGGCATGCCAGCTCGAATCTTCTAAATAGTTGACAAAAAGTTATGTTTTTGGCCTCCCGCGGAGGTAATAGTGGTTCTCGGATCCCGCGACCTTGCACAGATCGTATACATCCTCGATGTCGTGGACACCGAGGTTGATCCCTAGAATCCTATTCAGCTCGGTTGTGCCCATTACTATTTTGAAGCTGTTGGGCATCAACTGGCAGGGGGCAGAGCCTCCAGGTCCGGAGGCACTCCCTCAGGAGAGGATGAATGGGGAACCGGACCCCACCTTCCACAATGGACACTAGGGGGAATGGCATCCAGCCATTCCGATAGATCATGCCGTCGAAATTGTCATCCGGGTCATCTATCCTAGCAGGAACCTCTTCTGGAATGTTATACATCCTCCTAAAGTTTGCCAAGGCCTGTGGGGTATCGACCCAGTGCCTGTACGCTCCCATCTCCGAAGTCCGAGGCATAAAACTAGACAAAGGCAGACAGAAACCCTAGCAAAGGTCCTAGAAGGAACAAAACGAGCACAAAGAGAAGAAAGTGAGAGAGGACTCACAAAAGTCTGAAAGCACAGAGGGTTGCAGAGACAGTCTCTATCAGCAAAAAGCTCTCGCAGCAAAGATCTCCTTTCTTAGAATGCAAAATCTCAGGGTGCCAAAGTAGAAGGATGGAGAAGATGCCCTATTTTTATAGAACAGGGGAGGCGTCTGTTCGAATTCCTAGAGCACGGTGTCGAGCGTCGCTTTGGAAGCCGCACGCGTCGCTTCGGTTTAGCCGTACAACCTATCAAGTGATGACACGTAGCAAGACGGTACACCTTCCGCTTCCGTGCAGCCTTTGCAATCAATTCCTCGGGCAGACGAAGCGACGTTGGCGCCTTCGGCCAGCATAGCAACGCAATAAAGATCAAACGTCGGCAACCACCAGAGCTACGAGCTCGGTACAAGGAAATTCCCCATCTCTTAGCCCCCAACCTCGAAAAGTTACGGAACTCCCGAAGTCAGGGGCTGGGGGCCAATTGTGCGGGGTATTTCCATGATCCCGAAATTACTCCCAGTTCGGTAAGAGTACCAACTGGGCTTGCTTTGGGCCCGGCCTCGCCCAGCTGGCGCCGAGTCCAAACCCACCTCGGTAAGAGTACCGAGCACATTCCTTTTAGTTCGACATATCGTATTTCGGCAGTAGTTCGGCCACTTGCCGAGGTGAACACTGAACGTCCAATCCCCATAATGAGATGGGATAGCTATATTGTAGAGTGCCCTGACAAATAGGGTGGCCGCCGGCCATCGATAAGGGCTCTTTCCTATCAGCTGATCACATCCACATTTATGTAAGGGATTTGAGGAGAGATCTGACGGGACAGTACCCTCACCTACCCCCACTAAGGGTCCTAGGTATGGCCTGATGGGACAAGGTCTCTCACCTACCACCACTATGGAACCTTCCACATTCTCCTATATCTATGCATGGTAAGAACCATGAACAGGTACGCAAGATACAAGTTACATATTATCCTGCCTGAACCTTCTTCCTCACTTCGCCCTAGTTCAGTGATTGCACTCACTCAGGCGTCGGAGTGCCTTTGGCTGATAGCAGCCCGGGGCCCTGACTTTTGTCTCCCTTTCAGGTTCAGGGTATCCATTGACACTTCCAGTAACTTTCAGACTAGATAAGCAGCATCATTAAAAGCTTCATCATCGTCTAAACCAAGTCCATAATTTTCAGGCACTTACAAGTACCGTCCAATTAACTCTTAATTGAGATGGGTGCACACTTACTAACAATAAAATCCATTAATTGGTACAAGGGGATATTTAAGAGGATAGATTCTATATTGAGAATTATACATTCCCACAGCCCCATTATCACATACCAAAGACCTCGAGGTGTTGACTTACAATTGGGCTCACTCATTGATGAATGTATAGTAGAAACTTAAGTCGAATTTAATCTCTCAGGATTAAGAGCTTATTGCTTGGAAATTATGAGAGCATTCCTTTAATCAAATACAGATTTGTACAAGGTACTTCTCATGTTCCTTTAGTACATCCAATGTACGAGCACAATAATCCAGAGTCTTACACTCTAGCTGATGATCGATACATATTATTACGATATTAATATTATGTGATTGACTCAAATGCGGTAGCACCCATTTCTTAAGGTTTACTTTTTATTGTACCCTAAATCGCAAAGTGGTTTCAATATTTTTGTAACATGGATAGTTCCATTCTCTTGTGCATTTGAGGCCATCAGGAAATTAGAAATCACTTTAGGGGATTTTTAAAACCTACTTCCCAACAAGATTGGTTGACTCTTACAATCCTTTGATTCATTTTGGTGGGAAATAAGGAAACTATTTTACCAAGACTCTTTCTCCCCCTATTCTTACTCTGCTTTCAAGCACATACTTAACGAACTACCCTTTTCGTTTGGCTCTTGGATGGTTTAGACAGCCATATTTTATTTCAAATATTTAAACAACATGTAATTTGGCATTCATTCGATGCACGGTAATTCTGTTTTGATGACTGATGAGATGAGCCATTGTATATCTTGTGTGATGCATAGGACATATTCCCACCTGCAAGCTCTTTTAAAACATAGCTTTCTTTCATCTCGGTACTATATATTAACAAAGATTTTATAGGTGTGATATTATAAGGTTCTTATTATTATTTTTCACGATAATTTCTTTCTTTTATCATAAAATCTTAAGATCTTTTTCCACTTTATTTTCTTCTAAGAATTCTTAAAAATAATAATAGTGGATTCTTCTTTTATAGTTTTAATTATTATAATTATTTACTATATCTTTGTGAGCCCGGGCATTTGTTGCTATACATTATTTTAATATAAATAAGCTATACATTATTTTAAGAATAGTGCACCAAGTAAATTTATAATAAGAAAGCTAAAGGAGAATCTTACACTAGTTTGATTTTACAAATATAAATTTAAAGTTCAAATGTTATAATATATATATTTTTTAAAATAAAAATGTAGGAAGATCTAAACTTAATATCAAAAGTAATTGATGTAAAAAAAATGAAATGAATGAAAGATTACCTGAAATTTACAAAGAACTAAAAAATGAAAATATAGTATAGAAGAGAAAATCTTACAATGTAAGAAAAAAATATGAATCATAGAACAATATCATTCAACTTTCCTGAAAGGAAAAGAAATTAAAAATAATAAAAAGATAGAGAAGAAAAGCATAAATCTATCAATTTTTTAGAATGTAATAAGAAGATCGATTTTTTTTTTTTGGTTACCAATGCTTTAATTGAATAATGTTGTAGTATATACCAATCTATTGTGTCTGTTGGCTACAATGACCTTTTTTCCTTAATAGATTTCATAACATCATTTATAAAAAAATAATTGAATATAACAGTGCCCATGATAATCTACTCTAAGAAGCTGTAAAAACAAAAATATCAAATAAACTAATTTTACCATCAATTAGAAAGTTCATCCAATGTATTGCATAAACAAAACAAGTTTTATAAATAAAAAAAGATGGAGGAAACAAGATGGGGGTTAGGGTGTGTCAACTTGGATTGTGCCTCCAACTCATCATAAACAATCAATTTTCTCCCAAATTACAAAATTCGACTTAACTTATCCAAATGCATAACAAAATAGATTTTATAAATAAAAAGATGGAGGAAACAAGATGGGGGGTGGGTGTCCCTAGACAAAGGGGAGAAAGAAAAATTCTCCAATCAAGACTCCTGTTTGGAGGATCAAAATAGTTGTTGAGATTTTACAGAGCCCTGAACCCAAATATCAAAAAAGGCAAGTGTGAACATGATTGGTGATCCATTCCAGACCATTGATCTGATGGGTCCCACATTCAACAGAACATGACCCAGATATCTCCAAGGCAATAAGATTAACTGAAAACAATAGCATTGTTGTATTCCTCTCTCCCTCTCAACCCACATCAAAGGCTACAATGTTCCAATCAGGTGACGTGTTTGGACCCTTCGGATCAACAATGTAAAAGGAAGAAGGATCATTGAATAAAATGGATCAGATGAAGAAAAGGGTAATGCAGAAAACCAAAAAATCAAAACAAACCAATATATAGATAAATAGATACATGGATGGATGGATTGGTGAGACGAGAAGAATGAAAGGATCTTACTCTTGCCAAGCGGTGAAGAGGAAAATGGATACAAAACTCTGCTTTCTCCTTTTTTCTCTTCTCAATCTCTCAATAGACGAAGAAGCAGACGAACAAGAAGAAGAAGGAGAAATCAGGTTTTTATCCCACCACACTCTCAATCGAAATATACCCCCAAACCCCACCCCATGCAAGAATAAATAAATAAATCCATGTTCATCATATATCATACACAAAGAACATAAGGAAAAAAAAGACCTAGACAACATTAAAAGATATTACAACAACCCATTAAAAAGAATGAGAATATGGGGACATACCTAATGGATTTGGAGGTAGTGATGAAGTGAAGACAAAGAAGAGAAGGATGATTGTTCATAAGGATGATTCCAGGAAAGAAGGGCAGAAGGATGATTCCGGGCGAGAAGGAAAAACTTACAGACTTGAGAGTTTGGGTTTAAGGTGGAAACGTAGAAGAGTTCTTGAGAGTTTGGGTTTGAGGTGGATAAACTTGAGAGTTTGGTTTTGAGTTGGATAAGTCACTTGAATTGATTTGATTGATAGAGCTTTTCTCTTGAAATTGATTTGAGATCCAATTTCTTAAATTGATTTGAGATTAGAGTCCAATTTTGCAATCGATTGTGAAATCGAATTCCAATTTTGAAATCGAATCCTACATCTTTAATATAGATTAACTAGCAAAACACGCCCGCCCTTATCGCAGGTAGTATAATTTATAATATTAAAAATAATTTATAATTTAAAATAATTAATTTTGATAAATGAAAAACATCAAAACTAACGACAAACCTCCAAACAATCAAGGAAGTCCATGGTTGTTTTTGTGGAGCTATAAATGGATTGGCAAGAGCACAATAGATTATCAAAATATAGAACAATGTAAAATAAAAAGTAGACTGGTAATATAAATTTCAATGTTAAGCATATGTATGTCATCGAAACTACTTATGGATTCTAATTATGAAGTGATTCATAATTTTGGTCAAGCATTACCTAAATTCAAAGAACATTATAAATTATATGAATTACCTACATTCTCTATTATCATTGTAACCGGGCATTGATGACATATTCATCCATGGTTAAAAAAAGAAAAAAGAAATATAAAGAGATGGGATCAAGTGATGAGTGTGACTTTGAACAGTATCACATCAAGAGATTAAAAAAAAAAATCTGTAAAAATCTTCTACATAAACCTCCTTTGCCCATGAAGAAAGGAAAAACCCAAATGGCTAAATGAACAAAATCTATCCCAGGTAAATATGGTACCAATGACATCCATGCATGGTTGGTACTTGACCATGTGTAAAATCCCTTTATCTCTACGATAAAAATATACTGAAGATGTTTCATCACTTTGGCCAGCATCAAACTCAAGCACCCCCTCATAGATCTTTGCACATATGGATATTTCTTCCATGCTTTTGCCTTTTCTCTGCACTAAAACGGAGAAAACTCATATGCACACTTAATCTACATTATGGTCATACCCTTTACATTCCTCCTTTTCTCATCTGAGTGAAATATAATGTTTCAAAAAAAGATCTGAGTAAAATACGATATGATGTTATTCATGGAGGTGGGTTTGGTATTATCTTACTTCATGAGATTGCATTGCTTGAATTGAAGGGGGGAAGAAAGGTAAAAAAAAAAAAAAAAGGAAAACAAAAGGGAAAAACACAAACCACACTCTGCTTTGTTAAACTGAAACTAAATTGAAGAAGACAGAGACAAAGGAGAAGAAAAAATGCGTGAGCATGTCTACTAAAATTTACTCTACAGTACAGAATCCTTAACACCGCAACAGTAAGCAATAGCTACAAATAACATAACCTTACTATTAAACAGGAATTGTCCTGCTATGGCTACATTGCAACTGCTCCAACTCCTCCCCCACAAACACCATCATCTTCATTCTCTCCGGACTTCTCCCCACCAACATCATCATCTTCATTCTCTTCGGACATCTCTTCCAAAGATTTTCTTTTCTTTTTTTATTCTAGCACGACGAAAGTTAACAATAGCCCAAGCAGATTACACACTGGCAACACTATCAACGCATTCTTAATTAGGAATAATAAAGAGTTTGAAAATAATTGAGATCTTATCTCTATTGGGAACTTGATAAGATTAAAGATGAGATTAAAGCAAGATGATGCGGATAATAAAAGGGAAACTCTATTTAATAGGAAACATAAGAATTCCTAAAACTTCTCCAATTCTAAATTGAAACACAATTGAAATCTCAAAATCCCTAAAATTTCTCTCAAAAAATTTGAAATTGAAATTGATTTGGGATCCAACTTCTCTAATTGATTTGAAGTTAAAGTCCAATTTTGCAATCGATTATAAAATTGAACTCCAATTTTGAAATCGATTCCTACATCTATAATATATATAAAAAAATTATCTTTAAAAAAAAATATCTTCAAAAAAATAACTAACAAAACATGTCCGCGCTAATTTAATTTATAATATTAAAAATGGTAAATAATCTAAAATAATTAATTTTTTTATTTTGGACTATATTGTGATGTTAAAATTTGCAATAAAATTCAATCACCTATAATATTAATAAAAAAAACATATAGCTGGTTAATTTCAAAATTAGAGCATTTTATTTTGCTAGCATCATAAAACTAACGATTGACTTCAAAAGTGAGTTTATGACCATGGTAAACTGATTCTAACAAAAGTAAGGCCCAATAATAAAAAATAAAAAATTGAGATGGAAAGAAAACGAAAGAAGAAACCCACAAATCAAATTTATGAAAACCCATTTTCAGAAAAATTAAAGGAACTATCATAACCAAAAAGACAACAAAATTCATAACTACAAAAGGTAACAAAATATAAAAATAAAAATAAATAAAAAGTTTAATAATGAAATACATGCAGAAAAAAAGGAAGCTAACTGAACCTAATACCGAAAACCAAACATCTAAGTCGAAAATAGAAATGAAAAAAAATACAAATCCATTAAAACCCATCATCAAGAAAATTGAAATAACCTGTTGAAACTAAAAGAAATAATAATTAATAATAAAATTGACTCACATTGTAAATCAAAAAAGTCAATACAAAATATATAGGACGGAAATGAAAATACATAGAAAAATAAAAAAATTAAAGAAATTTAAAATAAACAAATAAATCCATAAGAGCCTAATACCCAAAGATAAAAAAATTTAAACAAAAATGAACAAAGAAAAAAAAAACCCTCAAATCTATGAAAACCTATTGCAAAAAAAAAAAAAAAATAATAATAATAAAAAAAATAAAAAAGAAGAAAGAAAGAAAGAAAGAAAGAAGGAAACCACAGTAACTCCATAAAACGAGAAAAATCGTAAATCCATAAAATTGGTCAAAAAGAAAATTAAAAGAACCTAACAAAATTGAAAAAATAATAAAATGAACCCATAATAAAAGACCAAAAAATACAAAAAAAGTGCAACATAGTTTGAAAATCCATAGAAAAATCCCATGATAGAAACAATTTAAAACAAACAAACAAACCCATGAAGATCCAAGAAATCCAATAAATCACAAATCCAGTAAATCCATTACTAGAAAAACTAAATGATCCAAATGAAATTGAAAAACGTAAAAAAAAAAACCACCATAAAAAATAAAAGAATTAACAAAAAAACCACAAAAAATAATATAAAAATAAAAACACGTAGACAATCAACTCCTTACCAAATGTACATAGTCCTACAATTGTTTTGACCGAGCCTAATTGGATCCATAATTCTATGATTGGAGATCCTAATAATAATAATAATAATAATGGTTTCAAAATAAAAGTAGTCCAATTTGTTTAAAATAAAATACATGCTTGAGAGAGAGAGAGAGAGAGAGAGAGAGAGAGAGAGAGAGAGAGAGCAAATTAAGAAATCCATGAGATCTGTTGAATTCATGAATTTGCACATTTACATATCATTTTAGGATGAATTAGGGATTTAATTAGGTGAATTGCATCCTTATTCATATAATTTCATCATTTCATGCATTTTCACCTAGAAACGTGAATTTTCATACTTTTCATACATTTTCTGCATTAACTTAGAATTTTTTTGTAAATTTTCTCCGAAGAGTCCCAGTTGGAGTAGAACTCTGTCCGGATGGGTCCCGCCTCAATATGGGCTCTTCAGCATTTGATGTGTTAAATTAGAATGTACAGAAAATGTGAATTACAGGCCTCTATCTTGGAACCCTCTTTCAAGCACACATTGTCATCCTGAGCCTAGCATTGCTGAATTGAAGTAAATTGCATCCTGAAACCCACTTTCAAGCACACATTGTCATCCTGGACCCCACACACAAGCCATATGCAAATTAATCAAAGGAGGGGTCCATTCATCATGTTAGTGAAGAGTCCTAACTACAGTAGAAGACTTCTCATAAAGGCCCACTGTCCAAGCAGATGAAATGTCCCACATGGCAGGGTCCGCAATAGTTGCAAATTTGAAATTATTAATGGATAATTCAAAGAGTACAATTCTGATTGAAACAAAAAAAGAAGAGTTTGAGTCATCCACATCTGATGTCCTTTCAAAGATGAAAGTTGTGCAGAGATAGAATCCATTGTAAATCAAAATTTACAAGTTAATCCCGTTTTTCTCAGGATAACTCATCTTCAAATGGCCATAACTTTCAATATGACCGTCGGATCGATGAAATTTACATACTGTTGGAAAGCTTATTCAGAGTAGATATCCGGGGACCCCAAGAACGTGCAAACCAGAGCTATATTGACAAAGTTATGGGCCCAGAGATTTTTATGTTCATTTTTAGACGGGATTGCAATTAAATCCATACTGTTAATAATCAATTGCTACACATCTCTTATAGGACCCCATCTAAAGATTAGCCAAGGACACCTAAATTAAGAAAAAGAATTATCTCAAAGCCAAAAGTCTTTCCAAAAGAAAGGTTAGCTCGGAGAACAAGAAAAAATACCTACAAATAAGGAAAAAAGAGACCTAAAAGGGTAGTACTTCTTTACTAAAAGGGGTTTGCAAAAAGCATAAAAGGAGACATGATGGAGACCCATAAGGACATTCCATACCTCCAAAATAGCTCTCTCTCTCTCCTATTCCTTTCTTTTTCTCTTCCTTTCTTCTTTTCCATTAGTTTATTTTTATTTTTGGTAGCCTTGGCCCATGTCCAAGGATTTATTTTGAAGGAGAAAATTTGTGAAGGAGAAGTTGTAAAGATGCAATTTTTAACTATAAATCAAGAAGCATTCTTTGCAATGGCAGGCTAATTTTCTTAATTAGAGTTATGGATGAAGGCAAGTAACTGTCTTTTTATTTGTTTAGTAATTCTAATTTGTGTTCCATGATTATGTGCTTGATGATTAATAGGCTTGTCTTCGTGGCCTAGGCAAATCTCTATTTTTATTTCTAAAAATAAAAATTAGTTTTTGACTACTCATGCTTAGGTTTGATAGGCCATGCTTAGAATTTAGAACTTTTGATGGTTTATGCTTACTTTTGATGGGTGGTGCTTAAATTATTTTTATTCTTTTATGAGATGAAGGAAGTCTTGAGTTTTGAATTTTTATAATTAAAAAGGGATTTTAAAAGTTAGAGTTTCCAAATTAAAAACATTGATTTGTCTTTGATTTGAAGTAAAAATTGGAACAAGTTAGGGTTACTTGATAAATAATTGGTGGATGCTTATTGGATTCCTATACTTTAATCACCTTCATTAATTGGTAGATTTCGAATTTCTAAATCAGTTGCCTATTTTTTTTTATCTAAGAACTCAAAACTTTTCTTAATTGTTAGTTAATTAGTTTTCTTAATTTAAAAGTTTCTTTACTTAGCTCCCTGTGGGTTCGACCCGTTCTTGCCACTGTCTCATCTAGACACCCGTGCACTTACGGTATTTTATGATTGATATTGATCACATCAAGTTTTTTGCGCCGTTGCCGGGGAGCCAATTTGAAAAGAAAGAATCTTTTAGTTAGGATTTCTAGCATTATTTGTTCATATCATAGCATACATTTTAGTTAGTTACATTCATAACTTGCATTTGGTTTAGTTTTTGTGTTTCTTAATGATTGTGGTTGCTGTTTTTTAAGTTTTTGTTGCTGTTCTTTAATTAATTTTCGGACTGATTTCAAGTGGTTACATAGAAGACAAATTTCAGCACTAATTTTTTGACAGATTTGACTTGGTTTTTCTCCAAAAGTTCGCACTTTGAAAACCAGTCAAACAGACTCCTTTTGACTTGAAATTTAGGTGGATAGGACTTTGGTATATTGACTTTGAACCATCAAATTTTCAGAAAAAAATACGTTTTGGAAGTCCAACTTCTAGTGCCGTGAATAGGGACAATCAGTCAAGCAGATTCTGCAATTAGCAGAAAAACTGGTTCAAGTATCTAACTTCATTATAGCATAACTTCTTTGTCTTTTATCCTTTTTAGTCTCTATTTTTTTTTTTGTTTCTTGCATATTAGGAGATTACATCCCAGTCATTGCTATCGGTTTTTGATTAATACAAGTGGGTCATACAGATCTGTAAACTTGGGCCTGTGCAACAAGTCCCAACACTTAGATTTTTTTTCAGCACTTGACAGGAAGGTTTCCATTTAACTTAGGATTGCATTAGGAGTTTTAGAAGTGCATCTTTCATTCAAATTGCAGTAGTTTAGGCTTGTGAAATTTAGATTAGGTTTATTTTTCAATTTAGGAGTTTTATTGACAATTGTTAGCTATATTTAGTATATTATTTAGATCTAACATTTTAGATGTTTTCTTTGAAGTTACATTCTGAATTTTGAAGGACTCTAAAAGGAAGGAAATAACGGGGATTGCTTTTAAGCAAACAAGCTGCTCTCAGAATTGCAAAGTTGCTAAAAAAAATACAGGTTAAGCTTGCACAGTTTAAAGATTTGCGTAGACCTGTTGTAAGAGTTTTTAAACTTTACCCTATGACTCTTTTACTCGCAAGTGGGGCTTGGATGATTTAATTTTTGCAAAGTGTGAATGCTTGATTGACACACCAAGTAAATTGGACCCCACACACTTAGTTAAGGGTAATTGACCCCAATAAGATAAGGACTGGATTTCATCACCAGAACCTTGCCCAATTAGGTTGAACCACCTCTCACATAATAACCTAAACATTAATTAAAATAAAGTAGAAATGAGACCATAGGACTCGAGCTCATTAGGACGAAGACCACAAAAGGTTGCACCAATTGCGCTCTTTGGTCAAGTCGATGTCTAGGTAAGTCCTGTCCCTCCAAAGGGTGACAGTCTTTGTTCTAGGAGTTTGGTTCTTAAGCGGGACCTTTGCTAAGTGCATTGTGACCCCACCACTCATCCTGGGGACTTACCTGGTCAATTTGGCTTCATAAGACCGGATTGGAGCCCTTAGTGCACTCCTCAAACCAGTTAGGAGCTGTCTAGTGAGTTAGGTTAACCCTAGGATAATTTCTTGTGCTCAATCTTTGTGCTTGACTGCTTGTGCATCATCTAGTAAGACCATTAGGGCCCCGCATATAGATTAGGCTTGCATTTCTTTAAGGTTGAACCCAATGCATGCGCTCTAGACCTGAGAGAGAAAAACTGTAGGTACGCAAGAGTAAAAGGTTAGTCAGGATAGAGCCCGAATTAGCCTTTACCATTGTCGGAAAGTCTTCAATCTTTGAAGAAATTGTTAGAATGGCTGATCAAATGGACCCACCTATGACTTTAAAGGACTACATGTACCCCACCAGGACAACTCAACCGTCCTGCATCACCCTGACCCGGACCAATGCCACATTTGAGCTGAATCTGGCATGATCCAGATGCTCCTAGTATTCCTTAAGCTAGACCATGAAAACCCATATCAACATGTTAGGGAATTTGAGGACATCTGTGGGACCATGAGAATCAATCACATGACTGAGGAGGCCCTTAAACTTAGATTATTTCCTTTCTCCTTAAAAGAAAAGGCTAAAGCTAGGCTTTATGCCTTACAGGTCGGGTCCATCACTACATGGGCCAAGCCAGTCGAAGAATTTTACAAAAAGTTTTACTCCAAGCAGAAAACTGCTTTGATTAGGCAAGCCATCAATGGATTCCATCAAATGGAAGGGGAGACATTTTACAGTTATTTGGAACGGTTCAAGGATCTCTTAATCCAATGTCCCCACCATGGATTTGAAAAAATATGATTAGTCCAAATTGTGTGTGAAGGCATGGATTACCCAACCAAACAAATGGTAGAATCTTTATGTAGTGGGCAATTTACACAGAAAATAACAGAAGAAGCATGAACATTTTTGGAAGATACCGCTGAAAACACATTACATTGGGCCCCCATCAAGAGGGAGCCCATCAAACCCACCATTCCTGAAAAAAGGGGGGATGTTCAAGATTAAACCCAAAATTGAGGCAGAGGCCAAATTGGCTACACTGGTGAGGAGAATAGAGGCCTTAGAGCTAAACCAAAAGCCCACTTCAAACACTTTGGAGTCATTAAGATATAATCAGGCCAAGAATGGAGGGATTGACCAAACAATTTTGGGTCAGACCGAGTCTGTTGAGGAGGTTAATGCACTATATCAAAACACTCGTTTTGATAATCGTCAAAGGTATGACCTATACTCAACACTTACAATCCAGGTTGGAGGGATAACCCGAACTTTTCTTAGACCAAAGGCCCAACTCAAGATGGCCTATCTTAGTCCACTCAATTTCAGCCCAATCAATCTCAAGTGAGTGCCCCACTCGGTTTCCAAAAACCCAATTTCAATCCCAATCCATTGACCTAGAGGGTAGATTCTTTAGAAGAGGCCATGAAACTCATGTCTCAAACCACGGCCCAATTAACTCAGAGTACTGCTCAATTCCAGCAGACCACTACTAAACTTTTGAATGGCCACACTCAAACCCTTGCAAAATTAGAATATCAGATGGGCCAACTGGCCAACTCCATTAGTGCAAGAGATAAAGGAACCTTCCCTAGTCAACCTGAACCTAATCCGAAGGGCCAAGTTGTTCATGATCCTAAAGGAAAAGGCTCAGAACAAGTCAAATCCATAATCACCCTTAGGTCTGGTACACAGGTTGATAACAAGGTCAAACTACAGAAGGAACCTGAGGATGAATCAAGTGAGAAAGTAGAAACTGGGAACCAAGTGTGAATATTGAACATATATTAGAACCAGAGAACCCAATCAATGCTGGACCATCACCTAGTGAGCCCACTCTTAGGACCTATGTACATAAGGCACCATACCCACAGAGGCTAGGCCCAGTAAAATCAACTGTTCAGTTAGATAAAATGCTAGAAATATTCAAACAAGTGAGGATTAATATCCCACTACTTGATACTATCCAACAGGTTCCGGCCTATGCAAAATTTCTGAAGGACCTTTGCACCTTCAAAAGGACTACCAATGTGCCCAAGAAGGCTTTTTTAGCCTAACAAGCTAGCTCAATCATTTCCTGTCCAACCCCGATCAAATACAAGGACCCAGGGTGTCCTACCATTTCTTGCCAGATAAGGGACCATCACATAGAGAAAGCTTTACTAGACTTGGGTGCAAGTGTGAACCTTCTTCCATACTCTATTTATGAAGAATTAGGTTTGGGGGAGTTGAAAAATACCCATGTGATCGTGCAATTGGCCGATGCATCAATTCGATACCCCAAGGGGGTAGTCGAAGACGTTCTTATAAATGTCGGAGACTTTGTGTTCCCTGTTGATTTTATTGTTTTGGATACCAAACACACATCTGGGACTGAAACTAAAATTCCAATAATCTTGGGGAGACCATTCCTAGCCACCTCAAATGCCTTGATCAATTGCAGGAATGGAGTGATGCAAATTTCTTTTGGGACATTTTTAATGGCAGTAAGCAACATCCTGATGAGGATGATGGGGTTTTTGAAGTTAGTTACATTTATGAATTGGTGGAAAATCACTTACCCTATTTGAAACTTGAAGATCCACTAGAGGCTTGTCTGGCCCACTTTGGAAGTGATTTTGACGTAGATGGACATATTGAGTGTTGACACCAAAAAAGTCACTTTGCCTCCTCAACATTAAGAACCCACATGAAGCTGCATCCTGCTACAAATAGGCAAAGCTATTTCAAAGATCAGATCTTGTCAGAATCAAAAAAAATTGGAAGATCCTTCAAGACAGCCAAAAGAGGGGCACACATGAAGTTTTGGGCCATTCCAACATCGTTTGGCCTAACTTCACTTCTCCGACAGCTAAACAGGCGCTCCCGGCGGTGACAGTGTCAAAGACATTAAAACTTTGATCAGAGCCTAAGGATGGTTCCAAAATACCTCCAAAGGGCTCCTCGTCAAATTTCAAGTCAAACCGACAACGTTTCACCCTCCATCAATGCTCGAGCAGCAAAATTAAGCCTCTCGGCGGCGAGAACCACCGAGGCCATCACTAATCAAACAAAGCATATGAGTGGCTTCAACATGCTTCCAAAGGGTTGCACGTCGAATTTCAGGTCATTCCGACAACGTTTGACCAAACTTCGACGCTCCGAAAGAAAGTCAAGCCTACCTGCGGCGGAGCACCCCGGGACCTTGACATCCAAATCGGAGCTAATGGATCACCTCTACATGACTCCAATAGGCTCCCTGTGAAATTTCAGGTCAATCAGACATCGATTGACCGTATATCAAAGCTCGACATCTTCCCCGTATCAAAATCAAGTTAAGTATCGACGGGACCTCAAATGGCTTCAAAACTCAGATAAAAGCCAATGGTTGGTCTTATCCACTGGTCAAGAAGCTTCACCTCAATTTTCAGGTCATTCCGACATCGTTTGACCTAGTTTCGACTCTTGACGGAAAATCGGCTATAAAGTCTTCGGCTTTCCCGAAAAATGGGAAACTTTGTGCTCCGGTTTCATGCGACTTCTCGTCAAGTTTTCTCCAAGAAAATCAAGTCAATAATTGAGGAAAAATGTCAAGAAAAATACAGAAGAAAAAAGGAGCAAAAAAGAAGAAGAAACAACCGAAAAAAACATTCGGCGACCAAAGGGGACAAAGCCCCCATGGTCGCAGGCGACCTTGGCCTAAGGTCACCAGCGACCCTGGGTGAATGGTCGTCGGCGACCCTGGAAGTCTGAGTTGCCGGAATTTCCACCGAATGGCCCGTTATCCGATCTTTTCTGCGTTTCGAGAGTTCCTGCCTCTGTGATTTTTCAAAAATCCAATTCTTGATGCTTGAAAACGACTGATCTTCGCCAACATCTCGGATCCGCCGTCAAGAACATGAAATCATCACTGACCGCTCCAAGATCGCCAACCAGCTGACCAAGAAAGTACACTTTTTGTCCGACCGATCGAGAAATCGACAAGACAGATGTCACCGGCCCACTGACATCAATCAATGTCTAAAGTTGCATCGCCATCCGACATCAAACAACAAGCGGATCCATCGGCAATTGTCACCTAAGAATCCCAAAAGACGCGGCGCGGCTCGTGACTCTTCAAATGCCCCGGCGACCACTTAATGTTGTTAATTGACCCGTTTTATGACAAATTAATGCGGTCATTAACTCATTATTTTGGACGACCCAATCAGATTCAAGGAAAAAGGAGTTACAAGTCCAAGTAATCATGGCATTAAAACCATGAAACTCCCATCATCATGGGATTAAAGGCGATTAAATGCCCATCATTCTCCATCGGCCAATCACAAGCCAAGAAAAAGGAGTTACAAAATCAAGAAATAAAAACTTGTAACTCCTCCCATCACGAAGCATTAATGCCATCAATTCTCTCATCATGGCCATCAATGCCCATAAACCACCTCATGGCTACCAAGAGCCTATAAAAGGAGGTCCATTCCAAAGAGACCGACACTTACTTGCCGACACCACACCAACACATCTAGAGTTTGGAAAATCCCAGAGAAATCTCGACGAAGTCCTGCTGCTCTGCTGCAAGAGACACCACAAGGTGAACAAAGTCCCTTGGGGGGCCACCCCCCCAAGGTCCTCTTCTTCTATCCAACATGGACTAAACGCGGCTTTTCAGCCCGTTTACTCGGTTTTTCATTGGATATAGAACCTCCCCTTGGTCTTTATCCTCTAAAACACTGAGGTTGGAGCCAAGCCGAAGAATCAAAGCATCAAGTGTTCTCATTTGAAGGAAGATGGCGAAGTCCATACATGACTTGCGACTGTCGATCTGAACGAGTCCCCACAATCTCCTGAGAAGTTAGATCCCTTTTCTTCCTTTTCTATTGTAATTTGTATTTTTTAAAGAGACAAAAAAAATCACAATTCTTGTCTTTCATTTTTTATGAGATTTGTAAATCGCCTTTCACGGCAAACAAACAAAAAATCGCCTCTTACGGCATTCAAAAACATCTTGTCTATTTTCTTAAATATTTTTGCAATTTGAAAAGTTAGAAAGAAAGATCAATGTCTTTTCTACTTGTGAAGGTGAATCTCCTGATCATCACCACTCCAAATTCCAAATAGAATAGAAAATCTGGCATACCCGTACAAAAATGTTGATACCCGCTTTTTCTCCTTCGCCGGACCCCCGCAGCCCCCCGGGCGGAAGGAGAGGACGAAAGGCCGGGTCCATCAAGTTGGCACACCTGGTGGGACTCGTTCACTTGAGAACATGATGCTTCGATCCCTTGGCTCCTTTCTAGTTGGTGGCCTAACATGGGATGGGATTTCATTAATTCTTTCTCATTTCAAAAAAAAATCTCATTTCAAACTCTTTCAAAAAAAAAAAAAAAAACAAATCTGATTTCTTTTTCTCGGATTCAATTTTGAGAAACTTTGATCCTCTCCTCTTTGAACTTGATTGCTCACAGAAATGTTTGCTGCTATTGTTTGTATCGAGGATTGAGCCATCTTTTCTCTTCGATGAGTCCGATAGAGGATTTCAAAACAAAAAAAAAAAAAAATCTTCATTTAAAAAAAAAATCAGCTTTCTCTCTTTTGGATTCAAATTTGAGAAACTTTGGTTTTTCCCTTTCGGATTTAGCGCTTGCAGAAATGTTGAGCCTTTGTTCGGATTGGAACACCATTCGCTCTCTTTGATGAGTTCATTAGAAATCTTTCAAAAAGAGTTCAAAAAGAAAAAAAAAAAAACACTAAGGTTGGACCAATTGCATTCTTTGACCAAAGTGGATCTAAGAAAAGCCTTGTCCAGAGTGTGGAGACAGCTAGACTGTTCGAGGCAAGGGTCCTTCAAACGGGTTCATTAAGTAATCCTACCCTTACATGGGGGCTGATCTATCTACTAAGGTTTCATAAGATCAAATTGGAAATCTACGTGCACCTTTCAAAAAAAAAAAAAAAACCCTTAAAAAAAAAGAAATCTTAAAAAAAAAAAAAACTTTAAAAGAAAATATTCAAAAAAAACTTCGATCACTTTTGAGTTCAAAATTGAGAAATCTTCGATCCTTCCCTTTCAGATTCAGCGCTCGCAGAAATGTTGAGCCTTTGTTCGGATTGGAACACCATTTGCTCTCTTTGATGAATTCAATCCTGACCCTTCAAAAAAAAAAAAAAAACTTCCGTCATTATTGGATTCACATCCAAGAAATTCTAGTTCCTTCCCTTTTGGACTTAGCGCTCGCAGAAATGTTTGAGCCTATGTACGTATTGGAATACCATTTGCTCTCTTTTATGAGCCCAATCTTGACCTTTCAAAAAAGAAATCCCATCTCGTGTCCTTTCCAAGGATGCAATTTGCAACATTTGTGCCTAGCGGTGCTAGTACATCCTTTTGGGTCTACTGTATTCGCGACCGACACATTTGTATATCCATCCTTATATCATTTTACCTCGAATGAGCCTTACTTCTCGGTAATTTGAATTAAGATCTACAATTGCTTCTAGCAGTCACTGGAACGCTCACCCTGAGCCTACCATACTTGCATTTTAGAATAATTGTGTCCTCTATAGCTTTTTGCCTTCTGCATCTTGCTTGGGCTGGGCTATGTCCCCTCGAGTGATTTGAAAAGACAAAACCATAGTTCTCCATTTATGATCACCATATTCTTGTGATTACTAATGGATGTCGTCTTGTTTCAGAAGTTTTCCAAAACTAACAATGGCAGCTTCATTGACCATCACTTTTGATGAGAATAAGTACCAACTTATGCTTCAAGACAAGCAAAACAAGCGCACTCATAAGCGCCCCGCCAGTTGCCGAAGTGTCATCTCCCTCCACAACTCCCAAAACACCGGGTCAACCTCTACTCCCAAGACCATCATCTTCGGGTCACTGGGACCATTCCCACTCCTCGCAGAAGAAACTGTACTTTCCAAGAAGCAAAAAATCGCCCCGCAACGTGTTACTAACATGGTACCAAGGGAAAACACAAAGAAGACTGAAGCCCGTCGCTCTCCCACGAAGCCTCAACCCACAAGAAACCAGGTTTGCCCCAAAACTTGGTCCCTGAGACCTTCACCAAAGCAATGAAGGTCCTAAACATCTACAAAGCCAGCATACCTGGCCCCTTTTAAGGAGAACCGGTTCTACCCTCTCTCTTACATGAAAGAGGAGAAACCTACCCTCCGCCAAAAGAACAAACAAATCCAGCATCGTTAGGCTTTCGCAAAAACCTGTTGAAGCCTGCACTTCTGCGAGTCGACCCTTCATCTTAACGGGGGCCACACTCGCAAAATTCAAAGCCTCACTGTGATAGGCTAAGGACCGTGTCTGGATCCTGTACATGCCCAGTTTCAAAGAAGACAAGCTCGGTTGCTGTGCACGGGGGACTACATCCTTCACTGCCAGAGCCCAGTCATAGCTTACCAAAGCTCAAATTGCTCGTCGTATGCTTCATTGCGCGGCATATCGATAAAAGAGACTTGAGAAGCAAAGAACCCAACATTCTACCCTCCATGTCTCTAATGGGTCGAAAAAGAAAGACTTGACCAAGTCATTGCTGTCCATATGGTTGGCAAAATCAGAAGACGCCAGAAGTCAGCAACCAAAATTCGTGTCAGACGTCCGGTGACTCGCAGCGTCTCTTGGAGACGAACACAGCTGGAAGAATCCTCCACTCCTTCAAGCCAAAGACACCGGAGTTACCACTCCTCGGACTCTTCATCCAAAAGAATGAGCCCCAGCTCCGTCACCAGGACGATTTATTCGTTCGAATCTTGAGGGATGAACGTCCTGGCTACAAGTTCTGAGCAGCCTCCACCACAGGATGACGTAACCGCATGCATCCAGCAGTTGGAGCAAGGACAACAGAGAATTGAGGCTCTGATGGAAAACCTCCTTCTCACTTTACAGCGTCCACCTAACAATGAAGCTCCACCTAACAATGAAGCTCCTCCAAATCATCAAGACGACGAGGCTAATGCAGAAAACAATGAATCACGCGCCCTTATCAAAAAGGACGTTGACGATATCCTCGCAAAAGCAAAAGAAGATGATACATTGAAGGAACATGGGATCAAGCCACCCTATCCTTTATGGATGGACTCGGTTCCGTTCCCTGCAAAATTCAAACAACCTACTCTCCAGACATATACGGGGAAAGGTTCAGCCAAACAACATGTCATCCACTTCAAGATCCTGACGGGAGCTATCGCAGATCAAGATGCCCTCAAGATCCGTCTCTTTGCAAGTATCCTAAAAGGTACGGCCTTTGATTGGTACTCCACTCTTCCGGAGAACTCCATCCAAAACTGGGCCATGCTGGAGACATGCTACCTGACCCACTTCCAAGGAGAGGACCATCCTTTTACTATGGCTCAGCTCTGCAGCCTAAAACAGGGAGAGAATGAGTCAACATATGACTTCATTCACAAGTGGAAGGCAATGGTGTACAAATGCTCAGATGTACTGCCACAAGCGTCACTAGTCGACATCTGCCGTAACAACATGAGAGCAAGAATCCGCTCCATGATCATCGGCAACAAATCAAAGAATCGGGAGAATTCCTAGAAGCTTCCATGGAGGCCGAAATGGTGATCAAAGACCTCAACAGTTAGAAATCATCAAAGAAAGAGCCAACTACCATTACAACCTCAAAACCAAAGAAAAAGGAGGTTCTTAATGTGCAGACCAAGTCAGCTCCTCAGCAGCCGAAGAAAACTGAAAACAAAACTACAGGTAAAAGACCTGAACTCTCTGATGCCTTCAAAGAACGTGTAGAGAAGAAATACCCATTCGATGAAGATGTCGAAGAAATCTTTGAGGCTCTCTTAGCAAACGGCAAACTCACCTTGCCCGAGCCCAAAAGACCGGGAGATGTTGGCAAAACCAACGATCCCCGGTATTGTCCATACCACCAGATGATCTCGCATTCTCTCAATCAATGATTCGTTGTGAGAGAAAATATCAACGAGATGTAGAAAAACGGTGTCATTACCTTTGACAAAAACTACGGCTCCGCCTCTGTCAACATGGTGTCATTGGAGCAAACTTCAAATTCACCGAAGGAGAAGATCACTACTTCATTCAAGGTGATAAAAATGGCTCAAGCGTCCAAAGAGTTGGTCCCCTATCCAACACCAAATGGGCAACCCATATGGGTGCATCCTGATCTCCTAGAAGATGAAAATTGGGAGATCGTCAAAACAAAGTCGATCGCTCAGCAGCGAAGGCAAGCTAAGAGACAACTCCGCAAGCTTAAACAGCAGCAGGAGTCTCAACCAAAACAAGAAGCCCTTAAAAAAGCTGAAACTTCTTCTACTGCTTCACTAGGGGGGACGGAAGAATCCCTTCCCAAAACTTCAAAGGCGGTAAGAAAATTCACCCTTGATGATTTCATGCCACCTTATTACAAAAATGAAACTACGCAGGGGGCATCATACTCTTGCAACTCGGTAGTTGGATTCTCCATGGACGGATACTAGTCCAGTGATACTGCCAGTGATATCGATGAGTGGGAAGAATACCTTGAAACAGGAGAATACCTCTCCGATGAGGAATGGATTACCGAGTCTCATCTTATACCAGTAATCTGGTATAACCCATTGCAGCCACAAGGATCCTGGTCCGATGATGAAGAAGACTAAGTCGCTGCTAAAAAAAATGCTGTTGACCCAGGACTGGTTAATGCTCTAGTGGAACCCAATATTGGTGAATCACAAGGAGTAGATGACGAAAAATATTTGGCTCCTATGCCTGATCTTGAAGAATATGCAAGAATCTTGCAACATCTTGCCATAGAGCAGGAACAAGATTGCGTCAACAATCTTTGTCATGATCCAGAACCAGAAGTCCCTAAAAACAATGGGAACTTTCTCATTCAACTACTGAAAATGGAGAAAACTACTGGATCGATGATCCTCTTACATCTGAGGATGAGTCTGATTCCCAACAGTCTACACTGGGGGCATCTCCTATCGGGATGACCTGCAATGCGATATCTCAGGATGATGAGTTACCCGAGTACATCTCTTTTCTTGGCGAGTTCGTTGATTGTTTTGCATGGTCTTATGCTGAAATGCCTGGCTTAGACCCCAAAGTAGTAGTCCACAAACTCAATTTGCAAAAAGAAATCAAGCCTGTCAAACAAGGCCAAAGAAGATTTCGTCCAGACGTGATGGACAAAATTGAACAAGAAGTTCATAAACTCAAAAGCGTTGGCTTCATCCGCGAAGAACAGCATCCTGAATGGTTAGCCAACATCGTCCCCGTGACAAAGAAAAATGGGCAGATAAGGGTCTGTATTGACTACAGGGACCTGAATGATGAATGCCCTAAAGATGAATTCCCGCTCCCCATACCAGAGGTGATGATTGACAACACCTGTGGGTTTAAGCGAATGACATTCATGGATGGATTCTCTGGCTACAGTCAGATAAAGATGCATCCTGAAGATGAAAGACATACATCGATTCGGACTCCATTTGGCGTGTATTGCTACACTGTCATGCCATTTGGTCTGAAAAATGCAGGTGCAACATATCAGAGGGCTCTGATGAAAATATTCCACGATATACAGTACAAAACGGTCGAATGCTATGTTGACGACCTCGCCATCAAAAGCAAAAGAAAAGAAGACCATCTCGACGATCTTCAAGAAGTCTTCCTCCGACTTCGCAAACAGAAATTGAGAATGAATCCACTAAGATGCTTCTTTGGTGTCTCATTGGGTAAGTTTCTCGGATTCATAGTACGAAAAACTAGAATAAAACTTGACCCTACCAAAGTCAAGGCTATCCTGGAAATGCCATTTCCAAGGACCCTAAGAGAACTAAAAGGGCTTCAGGGACGATTGGTATACATTTGACGGTTCATCTCCAATCTGTCAGGGAAGTGCCGGCCATTTTCTCGCTTGATGAAGAAAGGTGTGGACTTTGTCTGGGATGCTGAATGTGAAACCGCATTTTAAGACATCAAAACATACCTCACCAAACCTACAGTGTTGGCTGCCCCCACAACTGGAAAACCTTTCATCTTGTACACAAGAGCTCTCGACCACTCTTTGGGTGCTCTACTCGCATAAGAAAACAATAAGGGAAAAAAGGCTACTTTATATTACCTTAGTCGCATGTTGGTAGGTGTAGAGCATCGCTCCTCCCCAGTCAAAAAAGAATGCCTTGCAGTGATATTTGCCGTGCAAAAGTTGCGTCATTACCTGCTGTCCAACACAGTCTTTCTAGTTTCGAGGATCAACCTCTTAAAGGTCCTTGTCACAAAAGCAGGTTCTCTCAATGCCCGACTGGCGAAATGGTCCATCCATCAATCACAATTTCATATTAGGTATGTACCACAAAAAGCAATCAAAGGCCAAGCTCTAGTAGACTTTCTCGCAGAGCACCCATTGCCTAAAGATTCTCCACTCAGGGATGATCTCCTAGACGAATTTGTCTACAACGTGGAAACTTCTTTATCAAATGCAAACTGGGACATGTACTTTGACCCCGCAACCAGGATAAATGAAAAAGGAAATCAGATATCGGGAATTGCCATCCTCTTTGTCAGCCACGATAAATACATGATTCCACACGCTTTCTCGCTACTGGAACTCGCCCTCGAATCCGGTATCACTATGCTGAAGCTTTTGGGGACTCTCAACTGATCGTCAACCAGATGAATCAGAAATTTGAAGTTAGGAAGCCCGATTTGCTGCCTTACTTCAACAAGGCGCAGTCACTATGACAAAAATTCAACATCTGTCACATCACCCACATCCTCAGAGGAGAAAACATCCGCGTAGATGCCCTAATCGGACTCGCCGCATCTATGGCAATCCAAGAAGGGGAAAACATGCAAATCACAGTGTGTCAAAGAAGGATTCTCCCTCCTCTCAGCACACACCAAGCAGTTGTTGAATGCCACCAAGTGGTTGGAAGTCGGATGTTTATCCTCAAACCTCCGATCGGCGATTGGAGGGATCCGTTCATTGATTACATCATGTTCGGAATCCTACCTGAAGATCTAAAAGAGTGGGTAAGCATTCAAAGACGTGCACCGAACTTTCATTTGGATATTCCTTCAAAAGCTCTTTACAGAAAATCCTTCAACGGAGTACTTCTATGCTGCTTGTCACAATAAGAAGCTGAGGAAACTCTCAAAGAAGTACATGCTGGTCTTTGTGGAGCCCATCAGGCTGGTCCTAAGCTTTACGATCAGATAAAAAGGCTAGGTTATTATTGGCTTACCATGGTAGCTGACGCAATGCGATTTGCTAAGCGCTGTCAACAATGCCAAATTTATGGAGACTACGTCCACATGCCTCCGGAATGACTACATCCTACAGCAATCTCATGGCCTTTCGAAGCCTAGGGTATGGACATCATAGGTCCTATCTCTCCCCCATCAAGCAAAGGTCATCGCTTCATCTTCCCCGCTACGGATTATTTCTCCAAGTGGTCGGAAGCATTTGCGCTCAGCGAAATGAAGACCTCATCAGTCCTTCAGTTCTTGCGCACCAACATGATTTGTTGCTTCGGCATACCTAAAAGATTCGTCCATGATAACGTACCGCAATTCCAGGATTACAGATTTTATAGGTTCTGCGACAAGTACAAAATCCAGAGTTGTCCTTCGACTCCATATAATCCGACAGCGAACGGACTAGCAGAAGCCTTCAACAAGACACTCTGCAAAATTCTCAAAAAAATGGTCTCTAGTCACAAAAGAGACTGGGGCGACAAATTATCAGAAGCTTTAGGGGCCTATCGAACCACCGTTCGAGGACCAACCCATAGCACACCATTCTCCTTGGTCTATGGATGCGAAGCTGTTGTCCCTTTGGAAGTACAAATTCCTTCCTTAAGGGTATCTCTGCAAAATGACATGACGCAAGAAAGCAATGTCAAATTGAGACTCCAAGAGCTGGATAATCTCGATGAGAGACGACTCGAAGCTATACAAAGCATTGAGCTATACCAAGCACGCATGGCAGGATCTTTCGACAAGAAAGTCAGGCAACGCGCCTACAAAAAAGGCGACTTGGTTCTTGATGGATTCGAAAAGGGAATCTTCCGTCCTCTCCCTCCGCACCCCGGGGGCTGACCTGGGTCTCGGCGGAGGAGGGAAAATCTTGGGCATCAACATTTTCTTGTACGGGTATGCCAGATTTACTTTCCACTTGGAATTTGGAATGGTGATAATCCGGAGATTCACCTTCATAAATGGAAAGGAAATCAATCCTTTTTTCTAACTTTTCAAATTGCATTTATATTAAGAAAAGAGACAAGTTTGTTTTTTTAGAATGCCGTAGGAGGCGTTTTTGTTTGTTTGCCGTAAAAGGCGATTTTGCCGTGAAAGGCGATTTTACAAAACTCATCAAATGTGAAAGACAAGAATTGTGATTTCTTTTTGTCTCTTTAGGAAATACAAACTACAATAGAAAAGTAAGAAAAGGGATCTAACTTCTCAGGAGATTGTGGGGACACGTTGAGATCGACGGTCGCAAGTCATGTATGGACTTCGCCATCGTCCTTTAAATGAGAACATGTGATGCTTTGATTCTTTGGCTTGGCTCCTAACCTCGGTTTTTTAAAGGACAAGGACCAAGAGGAGGTCCTATATCCAATGAAAAACCAAGTAAACGGGCTGAAAAGCGACGTTTAGGCCATGTTGGAGAAGGAGGTGACCTTGGGGGGAGTGGCCCCCCCCAAGGGACGTTGATCACCTTGTGGTGCTTCCGGGAGCAAAGTAGCAGGACTTCGTATCTCTCTTGAATTTTCTGGATTTTCAGAGCTTATACTTGGGATCTATTTTCGTCCTTGCTTTCTTCTTGGAATGGACCTCCTTTTATAGGCTTTTGGTAGCCATGAGGTGTTTATTGGCATTGATGGCCATGATGAAAGAATTGATGAGGAGTTACAAATTGATTTTGTAACTCCTTTTTCATGGCTTGTGATTGGCCGATGAAGGTAGTGGGCTTTTAATTGCCTTTATACTTCATGATGATGGGAGTTTCATGGGTTTAATGCCATGATTACTTGGATTTGTAACTCCCAAATGCTTGAATCTGATTGGGCCGTCCAAAATAATGAGTTAACGACCGCATTAAGTTGTCATAAACGGGTCAATTAACGTCATTAAGTGGTCGCCCAAGCATGTGAAGAGTCGCGGGCCGCGTTGCGCCTTTTGAGATTCTTCTTACGATCATCACAGGTGGATCCACGCATTGTTTGATGTCGGATTGCGATGCAATTTCAGACATTAGTTGATGTTGGTGGGCCGGTGACATCTGTCTTGTCGATTTCACGATCGGTCGGACAGAAAGTACACTTTCTTGGTCAGCCGGTTGGCGATCTTGAGGCGATTGGTGATGATTTCATGCTTTTGACGGCGGATCCGAGATGTCGATGAAGATCAGTGGTTTTCAAGCACCAAACATTGGATTTTCAGAAAATCACAGAGGCCGGAACACCCGAAACGCGAAAACCATCGAAAAACGGACGTTTTGGTGCAAAATCCGGTGACCCGGATTTGCAAGGTCGTCGGGCGACCATGCACCTAGGGTCGCCGGCGACCATGGGCCCAAGGTCACCGGCGACCTTAGGGTTTTTTGCCCTTTGGTCGCCGAGCTCCGTTTTCGGCCGATTTTGCGTCTTTTTCGTTCCTTTTTTCTTCTGTATTTTTCTTGACATTTTTCCTCAATTATTGACTTCATTTTCTTGGAGAAAACTTGACGAGAACCCTCACGAAATCGGAGCACAGAGTTTCCCATTTTTCGGGAAAGCCGAAGACTTTGTAGCCAATTTTCCGTCAAGAGTCGAAACTAGGTCAAGCGATGTCGGAATGACCTGAAAATTGAGGTGAAGCTTCTTGGGCAGTGGATAGGACCAACCATGGGCTTTTATTTGAGTTTTGAAGCCGTTTGGGGTCCCATCGATGCTTCACTTGATTTTGCTGCGGGGAAAATGCCGAGCTTTGATATATGGTCAAACGATGTCCGATTGACTTGAAATTTGACAGGGAGCCTATTGGAGTCATTTTGAGACGTTCCATGGGCTCCGTTTTGGATCTCATGGTCCCGAGTTGCTCCGCCGCCGGTAGGATTGGTTTTCTTTCGGAGCATCGAAACCTGGTCAAACGTTGTCGGAATGACCTGAGATTCGACGTGCAGCCTTTTAGAAGCATGTTGAAGCCACTCATGTATTTTTTTGATGAGTGATGACTTCTGTGGTTCCCGCCGCCGGGAGGCTTGATTTTGCTGTTCGAGCATTGATGGAGGGTCAAACGTTGTCGGTTTGACTTGAAATTTGGCATGGAGCCTTTTGGAGACATGCTGGAGTCATCAGTAGGCTCTGATCAAAGTTTTGGTGTCTTTGATGATGTCGCCGCCGGGAGCGCTTGTTTAGCTGTTGGAGCAGTGAAGTTGGGCCAAACGATGTTGGAATGGCCCGAAACCTCAGGTGTACCCCTCTTTTAGCTGTCTCGAAGGATCTCTCAGTTTCTGTCTGATTCTGACAAAATCTGATGCTTGAAGTAGCCTTGCCTGTTTTTAGCAGGATGCAGCTTCACGAGGCTTCTTGATGTTGAGGAGACATAGTGACTTTTTTTATGTCAATAGTTCTTGCAGGAAAAAGACCCATAGTCTTTGCCCACAATTCCAAAGGCAAATTTGAACCAAAATGGGAGGGACCCTTCGTCATCGACAAAGTCCTCTCCAACGGTGCATACGCTCTTCTAAACATGGAAGGTGACAGATGTATCCTGCCCATCAACGGCAAGTTCTTAAAGCGTTACTACCCTTAAAGACTTCCTCAAACGGGTCAGAGCGATACCTATACGGCCAAAGCCTATTCCCAGGTACCTGCTCGTCAAACCCACTCCTTTTGAAAATTTCATCCTTATGTTGAAATTTCTAGAAAAAACAAAAAACTTTCAAGACAATGCTTACTTTCATCGTTTCATTATTCAAAAAAATCAAATCAAATCCAAAAAACCAAGCTTAAGAGCCTCTTCCCAGACTTGACCAAAATTTTTGATCCTTGAGACCAAAATTCATGGTTTGAAACAAAAATCAGGACTCAGAAATTTCCATCCTAGTCAACCCTGGGTTTTACAACCAAAGATGGTTTTAAGAAACCGGAAGGATGCGAACCCCATTCGATACTTCCAAAAAACCCAAAAATCGCAAGGAAGTGAAACCCATTCGATATTTGCAAAACCTTAAATTTCAAAAATCGTGGAGACGCAACATTTCAGTTGATATCCACAACCCAAATTTCAAATGGTTCGAGAAAACCTCAAATTTCAAAAATCGTAGAGACGCAACATTCCAGTTGATATCCATAACCTAAATTTCAAATGGTTCGAAAAAACCTCAAAATTCAAAAATCATGGGGAAGCGACATTCAGTCGATACCCAAAAAACCAAAATTTTTGAAAAGCAGGGAAGCGACGCTTAGTCGATACTTGCACCCTAATCCCGTGAGGAAGCGACATTCCATCGATACTCGCAAACCCAGTCCGCGAGGAAGCGACATTCCATTGATACTCACAAACCGAATGAGCAAGGAAGCAATATTCCATCGATACATGCAAGTCCATTCAGCGGGGAGGCGACATCTGGTCGATACCTGCATTTTGAAAACCAAAATCAGGCTATAAACGCCAAAAATCGGCTATAAATGCCAAAAATCGGCTTTCATGCCAACAAAACAAAACTTGGTTTTCAAAAACTCTGGCTCTCATGCCAAAAACAACAAACAAAACCTGGTTCTCATGCCAATTCAAAATTTCGGCTCTTAGGCCAATTCGGCTTTCATGCCAACTCAAAAAAAAAAAAAAAACTTTGGCTTTCGTGCCATTTCAGAAAATTTTTTTTTGGCTTTCACACCATCTTAAAGTTTCGGCTCCCATGCCATAAACAAAACAATATTCGACTTCCATGCCATCACAAAATTCGGCTTTCATGCCATCTCAAATTTTTGGCTCTCATGCCATAAACAAATTTTGGCTTCCATGCCACAAAACAAAATTCGGCTTCTATGCCACTCCAAAATTCGGCTTTCAAGTCATAAAAAAACCAGGCTTTTGCCACAAAAATTGGCTTTCATGCCCAAAACAACCCTTTGACAAAAGATTTTCACAAAATAACAACCTTTTGATCAAATTCTTAAACAAACATTTCCCATTCAGCTCTTGCTTAAATTTGTTTTCATAAAAAAGTGGTTTAAGTAAAAGGAGAGAATACAAAAAATATAATACCAAAAATGTTTATACATGGAGGTACCAAAAAAAAAGGAGACAAAAAAAAAGAAGAAAAGGAGTTTTGTTACAACTCAGGAGCTCAGTCTAACATGGTCTTCAACCAAATATTCAACTCCTCAAGCAAACTCTTGGACTTAGCTTCCAAAGTTCTCAGGCCACGCTTCTTCAAAATGTTCCCATAAAATGTGGTCGAACGTCGCGACCCATCTGCGGCACGAGGAAGTTCTTCCCAGAGAACCTGCCACTGCTCATATTCCTGAGTCTTCCTCCGGAAATTACTTTCAGCCTCCTCAACCTGGCGAATGAGAGTCCCCTCGTTGTCGCGAGCTTCCATAATGGCGGTCCATTTAGCAGTAACTTCTTCCTCCAAAAGCTCAAGACGCTGCCTAACCTCGACAACCTCCTTATCAAGGCGGTTCAGGTCTTATTTTAGCCCCATGATGGCCAACTCGGTAACGTTCCTCTCCCGATTGAACTGCTTCCAGGTCTGCGAGATCTCAGTCAGCTCAGCTTTGATTTTGCTGGAAGGCTTCACAAACATCTCATTAAAGAAGTCACCATTTGGGAAACCCTTGGTTTCAGTCCACTTGTTCCCCAAAGCGATGACTTCATCAACAAAATCCTTGGCGCTTGCAATGTCCAGACGAACTTCTTCGCTATCAGCAAGGATGTCCTACACATGCCTGATCATGCCAAAACCAGCTTCCAAGTGCCTGAAGAGAGAGTCTCGACCCATGAGCTCAAAACACTCTTCAACACCTTCTTTGCATACTGAAGGTACGGCCCGGATGAGGATTCGCCGTGCTCCGGCGCCCGACTGCCCATCTCATGCCCCATTGGAGGAGTAATCAATAAACTCTTTCCAATCAAAGAAGCTGACTAGTTGAAAGTAGAAGAAGCCCCTACTCCTGGATCGGTTGCAAGTATCTCCTGTTCTGGCCCTGAGGAAGACGGAGGAACTTCTCCTGCTGCTCCACAATCTGTCAATGAAAAAACAAAAAGGTATGAATATGATCTTGTCAAAAGTCAATATTGAGATTATTATAAATTACCTTCTTCGACGACCGGCGGAGTACTCTCTTCCTCTCTAAGCTCATCCGAAGCATCGTCAAAGGTTGCATCCATGGATGACTCGAAGTCGTCAGAATCCTCTGGTAAGTCAGCTAACAAGAAGAAAAAGCAACATGTTGGCAAATGACAGCACAAAAAAAAAAAAAAAAAAGAAAAAACCAAAAGAAATCATACCAGGTGAAGGTTCTGGAACCACTCCAGAGTCCCTTGGCTCTTCCTCAGATGCCGCGACCAGATGCCGGAACCCCGGGCATCACCAAATCATTATCCTCTGCTAAAAGAAAGAAAGCAGCGGGTCAAAACAAAAATCTCTTATAAGAGAAAAGAAATGGCAAAAGAAAGAAGGAGGATCATACCAGCAGTCTCCTCTTCTCGCCTCTTCTCTGGGGGCTCGTTTGGTGAGAAATTCGGCGACCCGGATTTGCAGGGTCGGCAGGGTCGCCGGCGACCATGCACCCATGGTCGCCGGCGACCATAGAGCTTTGGCCCTTTTGGTCGCCGAGTTTCATTTTCGGCCGTTTTTCCTTCTTTTTTTTTCTTTTTTTCTTTTGTATTTTTCTTGACATTTTTCCTCAATTATTGACTTGATTTTTTTGGAGAAGACTTGATAAGAACCCGTGCAAAACCAGAGCACAAAGTTTCCCATTTTTCGGGAAAGCCGAAGACTTTGTAGCCGATTTTCCGTTAAGAGTCGAAACTAGGTCAAACGATGTTGTAATGACCTGAAAATTGACGTGAAGCTTCTTGAGCAGTGGATAGGACCAACCATGGGCTTTTATTTGAGTTTTGAAGCCGTTTGGGGTCCCGTCGATGCTTGACTTGATTTTGCTGCAGGGAAAATGCCGAGTTTTGATATGTGGTCAAACGATGTCCGATTGACCTGAAATTTGACGGGGAGCCTATTGGAGTCATTTTGAGACGAACCATTAGCTCCAATTTAGATGTCATGGTCCCGGGGTGCTCCGCCGCCGGTAGGCTTGATTTTCTTTCGGAGCATCAAAACCTGGTCAAACGTTGTCGGAATGACCTGAAATTCGACGTACAGCCTTTTGGAACCATGTTGAAGCCACTCATGTGCTTTGTTTGATGAGTGATGGCTTCGGTGGTTCCCGCCACCGCGAGGCTTGATTTTGCTGCTGGAGCGTTGATGGAGGGTCAAACGTTGTCGGTTTGACTTGAAATTTGGCATGGAGCCCTTCGGAGACATCCTGGAGTCATCCATAGGCCCTGATCAAAGTTTTTGTGTATTTGATGAAGTGAAATTAGGCCAAACGATGTCGGAATGGCCCGAAACTTTAGGTGTACCCCTCTTTTGGCTGTCTTGAAGGATCTTGTGGTTTTTGTCTGATTCTGACAAGATCTGATGCTTGAAGTACCTTTACCTATTTTGTAGCTGGATGCAGCTTCACCAGACTTCTTGATGTTGAGGAGACATAGTGACTTTTTTTTGTGTCAACAAATGCCCCCTCGAGGTACATCGACGAGTAGCTTTTTAGGGTCGATGTGCCTCAAGGAGAAACTTGAAGGAGAGTTTCTGACTTGACTAAGAGTCTTGAGCATTTTTTTTTGAATAGCCTTCTGAGTTTCTAGGGGAATTTTATGGTAGTGAGAGGGATCGCGTACCATCTCAAGGCAAAGTTTTGAAAATGACATGGGGTATTTGGATTTTGGGTTTTGAATTTTGGTTTTTGACCTTGTGACCTAACAAGCTGTATGTGGCAGATTAGGGGGTCGGGGTTTGATTTTTGATTTTGACCTTGTGACCCAACAAGCTGTATGTGGCAGGTTGGGGGGTCAGATTTGGTTTTTTGGTTTGGATTTTGATTTTGGTTTTGGTTTTGTGACCTAACAAGCTGTATGTCGCGAGTTAGGGGACCAAGGTTTGGTTTGTTGTGGATTGTCAATTTCAAGATTTTGGCTCAATTTGGTTCATGAGGTTGGATGGTTTGGTTTTTGGAAACTCATGAGGCTTTCTTTTCTTTCTTTGTTTTTTTTTTTTTGAATGGTCCAATCAACTCAAAAGAGGCATAGGACATTTTTTTTGCTCTTGTTAAGAGGAATATTTTGACTAAAAGCCACTTTTAGTGCCTAGGTGGTCAAACCTGGCTCATATGGGTTAACCCAAGGGATCTTAGGCTTTGGAGATGGTCTAGATCTCATATGGTGTCATTTTTATAGAGAATATCTAAAAATATCTCTTTTGTGTAGAGAATATCTAAAAATATCCTTACTTGGAGAGAATCTCTCAAGTTTCCTTCTTTTTTGGAAAGACTTTCTCAAAATATCTTTCTTTTGGGAAAGTAGCTAAATTTTAGCACTTACCTCCTTTCTTTTTCTCCTTGTTTCCTCTTTTGGTTTGCTCTCTTCTATAAAAACAAGAGGGTTGGGTCTTTTGCTTCATTGCTTTCTTTGTTTGCAAAAAGTCTTCAAGAGTGCTCTCCAAGATAAGAAGTGTTTTTTCTTCTTCAAGGATCTCCAAGCTTTTCTTCTTCTTCTCCATCAATGGCTTCAAGTAAGTTTTCTTCCTCCACAAGAAACTCCATTGTGGAAGTAGCTTCTTTCTTTCTTTGCTCTCTTTTTCTTCTTTTCTTCTTTTGTTTTTTTTTTTTTTTCTTCTTATCTTTTTTTTTTCTTTTTCCCCAAGCACGTTTTTTCCTTTCTTTGTTTTTTTTTTCGTGCTTCTTCTTGTTTTTTTTTCTTTCCTTTTTTCTTTTTCTCTTTGCTCATAGTTTTTCCTTTTTTTTACCGTGTGTTTTTTTTTCTTCTCTTTTTTTTTTTCTCACCATGATAATGAGGTTATGCAATGTCAATATGTTCATGCATTTTTTTTTGTTTGATGCATCAAGATAGAAGGCTTGAGTCTCTAGGTCAAGCCAACATGATTTTTGACTTGGACAAAGTTTGACTGGTTTTGACCAAATTGGGTTGGAATTGGTCAAACTTTGGTCAAGGTTTTCCTAGCATCTAATGCATGATGGTATTCTTTGATGCATGATTTTTTTGGTAGATGGACTTGGAAACATGATGATGCATACTTGAAAATCTTTTGCAAGTATTGGGATTTTAAGCTCGCAGCGATGTTGAGCTCTTTCTCAGTCTTGCTGGATTTTGAGGAACTTTGCAATTTCTGGATTTTGAAGCTTACAACAATGTTGAGCTCTTTTCCAAATTTTGCGAAAATTTGATGAGATTGGCTTGTTCTCGCAGCAATGTTTGAGTTCGAACCTTCTTTGAGAATTTTACACTGACTATGAGCTCGTAGCGATGTTGAGCTCATCTTCAGGCTTCCTGTCTTTTTTGGGGTATTTCCCTTTTCTTCGGAATTGCCCCGGAACCATGTCAAAATTTCGCTAGAAAATTTTTTTTGTAGCAAAATTTTGTCATTTTGATGATGATTGATCTTTGCTTTTCCTTCTTTTGCAGGTAGTTCTTCCAGAACGAACAAGGGTAAAGGTCCTGTTACGGACGCACCTCGTCGGTCTGCCAGATCTTCCAATGCGTCCGTTCAGCAGGCTTGGGAGAAGGTCCAGTTTGTTGAGAAAAACTTGAAAGAGTGCGATTCCCTCAATCGTGATGAGATGAGACAGTGATTGATCGCTCTCAAAGATGAGGAATTCATAAGATCATGGTAAGCAGCCGTCCTTGGGTTACGAACGATCAGAGCGTTGTGCCTACGCCTACCTTCTTCTTTGGTGATGTAGTCCCCGACGACTTGACATACCAAAGGAGATGCTTTCAGTTTTCTTACACAGCAGATGGTGAGGAGGGAACTATTTCCACCCGGTCGACTTTTGATCGGACCATCTCGATCATGAGCCTTTCTCCTACATGCCCTAAGAGGGAAGAGCCTCCGAGCTGGGTGAAGAGGACCAGTGTGATCAAGACTGGGGTTTTTGTTGGCGGCCCTTCCGGTTTTGCAGAGAAGTCGCCGTCCGTATGGACATGTTGATGCCAGCCAGTGGCTACCAAGGTTCTGATCATCCATCGGTCGATTTGAGACCGGTGGGCCTTGGCATTTTTAGGGGTGACGGCAGCAATTCGGTGAAGCCTTTTCGACTTCGTGGCCGTTTCAGTGTTGACTCGAGCTGGGAATCATGGACTGATCACACCCTGAAGATTGGCGAGGCCATTCTGCGGGAGGCCGAGATCTTTGATGCGGTTCGCGCTTTTCGGCAAACCGTTGTTTTCTCCGATGAGGCTTTCATGGCCATGCTGGAGTCATTCCTTCCACAAACCAACACCTTCATTGTGACAAATGGTGAGATTGGTTTTTCTTTGAAGGAACTGAGCGCCATCACCGAATTGCCTATCCTCGGCAAACTCTATGAGGAGTTTATGCCTATTGACAGCGTCCTTGAGGAGCAGTCTGAGGAGTTTAGGCTTGTGTACTTTCAGCTCGTCGCCTTCTATGATTTTTTGAAGGAGAAGGAGGGCTCGAAAGTTAGATGCAGTAGTTGGAAGAGTTACAGCTCCAACTTTTTTGACAGCGGGGATTCTTCTGATGGCATGGCCCAGGATGCTAGGGCTAAAGCATCAAGTTTGAAGAAGATCGCCGCTATACGAGAAGAGTTGATGAAGTTTTTTGCAAGCACAGATGCCATTTGTTCCGACATTGCATTGCGGAGAGATCTCGCGGTTTACCTCACTTATTGGCTGGGTGAGGCTGTTTTTGCTGGAGCAGATGGAACGCACATTAGGCCGCACTGTATTTTTCTGGCTTGTCAGATGGCGTTTGGAGAGCGGCTGGCTTTGGTACTTGCTCTTTACTCCTACTTGTGCACCGAACTGCAGGCTGCTGCTTTCCTGGTTCGGCTTGGGCTTCCCATGAACAGGGTATTTTCTGCCCATATCTTCTATTCGTGGTATATATACCACTGTCCTAGCTTCCATCGTTTGGGAGTTGCACAGGATGAAGATCCCTTCATGATTCGTTTGGCTAGAGGGACAGCCGTTTCCGAATCGCTTTTGTCTGCCCGTTTGAGGATCCGACGGTTTAGGGACGTCGAGATTGGGCAGTCTTCAGTGAAGCTTTCTCCGGGTTTGTAGAAGAAGGCTTTTGACCTTGGTGTCTCCCGTGATTCGACCAGGGCAGGGTCGGGAAGACACTATGCTTTGACAAACGCGGAGAAGAGATGGCTTTTCAACATACGGGTTGGTATGATGGTGTATCGTAGACATCTTTTCGTGGATATCCAGCCGTATGTCCCTTCGCGTTTTGCATTGCAGTTTGGCTTCTTTCAAGGCGTTGTTGGAGCGCCTTCGGGCATGGTGAAGCGTTTTGGAGGTCTGCAGGATGGGAGGAACGCATGGGCTTTTTATATTGCTGAAGACACTACCGCCATGATTTCCTATCCTGAGTTGCCCACCTTCCGGACTGCTGGCTTCACGAAGTGGTTCGTGGAGAGCTTCTCAGTGTACCGGGGGCTTTCCAGGAAAGGAGCTCGATGTAAAGCAATCTCTCGGGAAGGGTCTTGGCAAATCGGATGGTGTCCGTCGAGAGAAAGTTTTGGCTTTCCTTTCTGGAGAGAAGCACAAGATAGGCTTTCTTAATGAGCAGGACGTCATCAGATCAGGAGCTGCACAAGGGATCCCTGGTGAGGTCTTGAGACAGCTGGAAGAGGAGGAGGCCGAGATCGATGCTTGGATGCAAGCAGAGCGCATGAAGGCTTCCATGGAGTCTACCGAGAAAAGTAGGTCATCCAGTGAGGACTCTAGTGAGAGGCCTGATGTTGATAGTGGGGTAGGATCGTCGAGCAAATTGACCCGCCGAGGCAAGAGGAAGAGAGGACAGTGCCGTAATATGAGACGGCATGATAGTCCTTTTGATTTTGAAGTTCCTCTCACCATTGCTGAGGAGGTGTCTGAGGATGTTGTCGAGCCTCTGGAGAAGGGAAGCAGAGAACAGGAGACAGTTGGTGTGATCCTCTTTCTTTCTTTTGTTACTTCTTTTTCTTTTATGAGAGATTTTTGTTTTGATCCGCTGCTTTCTTTCTTTTGGCAGAGGATGATGACCTGGTGATGCCCGAGGTTCCGGCCGATGAGGCGATGACGGATCCAGTTTTGGCATCTGAGGAAGAGCCCAAGGACTTTGGAGTGGTTCCAGAACCTTCACCTGGTATGATTGCTTTGGCTTCTTTTTCTTCTTTTTTTGTTTGTGCTGTCTTTTACCAATATGTAGTTTTTGTTTGTTCCAGAACCTTTGACGATGTTTTTGGATGAGCTCAGAGAGGCAGAGAGTATTCCGCCAGTCGTCGAAGAAGGTATTTTGCAATACTAATCTTGATATTGATTTTCGACAAGATTATATTCATACCTTTTTGTCTTTTCCTTGGCAGATTGTGGAGCAGCAGGAGAGGTCGCTCCGTCTTCCTTAGAGCCAGAACAGGGGATACCTGCGGCTGATCCAAGAGTAGGGGCTTCTTCTTCCTTCAACGAGTCAGCTTCTTCGGTTGGAAAGAGTTTATTGATTACTCTTCCAATGGAGCATGACATGGGCAGTTGGGCGCCGGAGCACGGCGAATCCTCATCTGCGCCGCACCTTCAGTATGCAAAGAAGGTGTTGAAGACTGTTTTGAGCTCATGGTTTGAGACTCTCTCTTCGGGTCACTTGGAAGCTGACTTTAGCATGATCAAGCATGTACATGACATTCTTGCTGATAGGGAAGAAGTCGGTATGGACATCGCAAGCGCCAAAGATTTTGTTGATCAAGTCATTGCTTTGGGGAACAAGTGGACTGAGACCAAGAGTTTCCCAGATGGTGACTTCTTTGGCGAAATGTTTATGAAGCCTTCCAGCAAAGTCAAAGTTGAGCTGACTGAGATCACGAAGACTCGGAAGCAGTTCATTCGGGAGAAGAACGTTACCGAGTTATCCATCATGGGGCTGAAGCAAGACTTGGACCGCCTTGATAAGGAGGTTGTCGAGGCTAGGTAGCGTCTTGAGCTTTTGGAGGAAGAAGCTGCTGCCAAATGGACCGCCATTGTGGAGGCTCGTGACAAGGAGGAGACTCTCATTCGCTAGGTTAACGAAGCTGAAGGTAATTTCCGGAGGAAGACTCAGGAGTATGAGCAGTGGCAGGTCCTCTGGAAAGAACTTCCTCATGCTGCAGATGGGTCGCGGCGTTCGGCCGCATTTTATGGGAATATTTTGAAGAAGCGTGGCCTGAAAACTTTGGAAGCTAAGGCCAAGGGTCTGCTTGAGGAGTTAAACCTTTGGTTGAAGACCATGCTAGATTGAGCTCCTGAGTTGTAACAAACCATTTCTCTTCTTTCTCCTCCATGTATAAACAATTTTGGTACTATATTTTTTTTTGTATCCCTTTCTTTTCACTTAAATCATTTTTTATGAAAACAAATTTGAGCAAAAGCTAATGGGAATGTTTGTTCAAGAATTTGATCAAAAGGTTGTCATTTTGTGAAAATCTTTTGTCAAAGGATTGTTTTGGGCATGAAAGCCAATTTTGTGGTAAAAAGCCTGGTTTTTTTTTATGATTTGAGAATCAAATTTTAGAATGGCATGGAAGCCTAATTTTGTGGCGTAAGAGCCAAAATTTGTTTTGCGGCATGAGAGCCAAAAATTTTGAAATGGCATTAGAGCCAAAATGTTTGAGATGGCATAAAAGCCGAATTTTGGAATGGCATAGAAGCCGAATTTTATTTTGTGGCATGGAAGCCAAATTTGTTTGTGGCATGAAAGCCAAAATTTTTTTTTGTGGCATGAGAGCCAAAGTTTTTGGTTTGTGGCATGAGAGCCAAAGTTTTTTTTTTTTTGTTTGTGGCATGAGAGCCAAAATTTTGTTTGTGGCATGAGAGCCAAAGTTTTAAGATGGCGTGAAAGCCAAATTTTGTGATAGCATGAAAGCCTGAAATTTTGAATTGGCATAAGAGCCGAAATTTTGAGATGGCATGAAAGCCGATTTTTAGAATGACATAGAAGCCGAGTTTTGTTTTGTTGTTGTTTGTTTTGTTTTGGCATGGGAGCCAGATTTTTGAAAACCAAGTTTTGTTTTGTTGGCATGAAAGCCGATTTTGGCGTTTTATAGCCGAATTTTGGCATTTATAGCCGATTTTGGCATTTATAGCCGATTTTGGCGTTTATAGTCGGGTTTTGGTTTTCAAAATACAGGTATCGACTAAATGTCGCCTCCCCGCTGAATGGTCATGCAAGTATCGATGGAATGTCGCTTCCTTGCTCATTCAGTTTGCGAGTATCGATGGAATGTCGCTTCCTCGCGGTCTGGGTTTTCGAGTATCGATGGAATGTCGCTTCCTCGCGGATTGGGGTGCAAGTATCGACTAAGCGTCGCTTCCCTACTTTTCCTAAAACTTTTGGTTTTACGGGTACTGACTTGGTGTCGTTTCCCCGTGATTTTTTGAAATTTGAGGTTTTCTGAACCATTTGAAATTTGGGTTGTGGATATCAATTGGAATATTGCATCTCCACGATTTTGAAATTCGAGGTTTTGCAAGTATCGAATGGGGTTCGCTTCCTTACGGTTTTTTGGGTTTTTCGAAGTATCAAACGGGGTTTGCATCCTTCCGATTTTTGGGTTTTGGAAGTATCGAATGGGGTTCGCATCCTTCCGGTTTCTAAAGACACGAGGGTCATAAATTTTGACTTAAAGCCATTTTGGTTGTAAAAGCCAAGGCGGACTAGGATGAAAATTCCTGAGTCCTGGTTTTTGTTTCAAACCAAGAATTTTGGGGTCAAGGATCGAAAATTTTTGGTCAAGTCTGGGAAGAGGCTCCTAAACTTGGATTTTTGAATTTTGATTTTGATTTTTTTGAACAATGAAACGATGAAAGTAAGCATTGCTTCGAGAGAGTTTTTTTTTTTTGGAAACTTTAAGATGAAAATTTCAAAAGGGAATGGGTTTGACAAGCAAGTACCTGGAGATAGGCTTTGGCCATGTAGATATCGCTCTGACCCGTTTGAGGAAGTCTTTAAGGGTAGTGCCGCTTCAAGAACTTGCCGTTGATGGGCATCATACATCTATCTCCTTCCATGTTTAGAAGAACGTATGCACCGTTAGAGAAGACTTTGTCGATTACAAAGGGTCCCCCCCATTTTGGTTCAAATTTGCCATTGGAATTGTGGGCAAAGACTATGGGTCTTTTTACTGCAAGAACCAAGTCACCCTTTTTGTAGACGCGTTGCTTGACCTTCTTGTCGAAAGATCCTGCCATGCGTGCTTGGTTCAACTCAATGCTTTGTAGAGCTTCGAGTCGTCTTTCATCGAGATTATCCAGCTCTTGGAGTCTCAATTTGACATTGCTTTCTTGCTTCATGTCATTTTGCAGAAATACCCTTAAGGAAGGAATTTGTACTTCCAAAGGGACAACAGCTTCGCATCCATAGACCAAAGAAAATGGTGTGCATTGGGTTGGTCCTCGAACGGTGGTTCGATAGGCCCACAAGGCTTCTGGTAGTTTGTCGCCCCAGTCTCTTTTGTGACTAGAGACCATTTTCTTGAGAATTTTGCAGAGTGTCTTGTTGAAGGCTTTTGCTAGTCCGTTCGCTGCTGGATTATATGGAGTCGAAGGACAACTTTGGATTTTGTACTTGTCGCAGAACCCGTAGAATCTGTGATCCCGGAATTGTGGTCCGTTATTATGGATGAATCTTTTAGGTATGCCGAAGCGACAAGTAATGTTGGTGCGTAAGAAGTGAAGGACTGATGAGGTCTTCATTTCGCTGAGCGCAAATGCTTCTGACCACTTGGAGAAATAATCCGTAGCGGCGAAGATGAAGCGATGACCTTTGCTTGATGGGGGAGAGATAGGACCTATGATGTCCATACCCCAGGCTTCGAAAGGCCATGAGATTGTTGTTGGATGTAGCCATTCTGGAGGCATGTGGACATCTCCATGAATTTGGCATTTTTGGTAGCGCTTGGCAAATTGCATTGCATCAGCTACCATGATAGGCCAATAATAACCTAGCCTTTTTATCTAGTTGTAGAGCTTAGGACCAGCCTGATGGGCTCCACAAAGACCAGAATGTACTTCTTTGAGAGTTTCTTCGGCCTCTTATTGTGACAAGCAGCGTAGAAGTACTCCGTTGGAGGATTTTCTGTAAAATGCTTTTGAAGGTATATCCAAATGAAAAGTTCGGGGCTCGCCTTTGGATGCTTACCCACTCTTTTGGATCTTCAGGTAAGATTCCGAACATGATGTAATCAATGAACGGATCCCTCCATTCGCCGATTGGAGGTTTGAGGATGGACATCCGACTTCCAACCACTTGGTGGCATTCAGTAACTGTTTAGTGTGAGTTAAGAGGAGGGAGAATCCTTCTTTGACACATTGTGATTTACAGGCTTTCCCCTTCTTGGATTGCCATGGATGCGGCGAGTCCAGCCAGAGCATCTGCACGGACGTTTTCACCTCTGAGTATGTGGCTGATGTGACAGATGTTGAATTTTTGTCGAAGCGACTGCGCCTTGTTGTAGTAAGGTAGCAAATCAGACTTCCTGACTTCATATTTCTGATTCATCTAGTTGACGATCAGTTGAGAGTCTCCAAAAGCTTCCAGCGTGGTGATGCCGGATTCGAGGGTGAGTTCCAATCCTAAAATCAGGGCTTGCTACTCAGCTGCATTGTTTGAACATGGTTCCAGTAGCGAGAAGGCGTGTGGAATCATGTATTTGTCGGGGCTGACAAAGAGGATGCCAATTCCCGATATTTGCTTTCCTTTTTCATTTGTCCTGGTTGCACCGTCGAAATACATGTCCCAGGAAGCATTTGATAAGGAGGTTTCCACATTGTAGACAAATTCGTCTGGGAGATCATCCCTGAGTGGAGAATCTTTAGGCAATGGATGCTCTGCGAGGAAGTCTGCTAGAGCTTGGCCTTTGATTGCTTTTTGTGGTACATACCTAATATCAAATTGTGATAGAATGATGGACCATTTTGCCAGTCGGGCATTGAGAGAACCTGCTTTTGTGACAAGGACCTTTAAGAGGTTGATCCTCGAAACCAGGTAGACTGTATTGGACAGCAGGTAGTGACACAGCTTTAAGAAAAACAACGCCGTAGAAATTTATTATGCAGCATAAACCTGTCTCCTTCGAAGTTGAAGAAAGTATATGCTCCATTGGAGAAGGCTTTGCTAATGATATAAGGCCCTTTCCATCTTGATTCATCGTTGATTTCAGATGTACGAACGAGAATCAATGGATTTTTAACCACGAACACAAGGTCCCCTTTCTTAAATGACTCTGTGGGGTTTGGATCATCAAGAATGATGTTGAGATCTGGGATGTAGTTGATATCTTCTATCAAGGAGGACTTAACGTCGTGATCTTCTTGTTTGATGGGTTTGCCCACCGTGTTGTCAGGAGAGGTATTTAAGTCTGGTACACGATACCTTCCTTCAAAAGGTTCGAGTGCTGGACGTGATGAAGATGCTTCAAGATTGTGGAAGAAGATCATTTTTTTTCTTCTGCCGAAGTTGCCAGAACGACGAAGGAAGCAAACGTAGGATCTTCTTCATCATCAGGTGTCTCCAATGGAGTGAGAACAGGCCGAACTTGCTGAGTATCAACTTGGCTTGACGCTGTGTCGTCTTCTGGCTCTGAGTCCGAGTCTGTGTCATGCATAATAGACATAAAGGAGACAGTGAACTTGCCCCCAGCCTTTTGTTTTGTCTTCTTTTCTTTGGTAGTGATTACCAAAGGCTTTGGAGATTTGAAGGAGATGATAAAGGGAGCTTGACTGCTTACTTCGAGTACTTTTTGAGAAAGGTCTTCGTTTGGAAGATCACTTTCGGGATCGAGGGGTCGATCCTTGTCATTTGCTGAAGATGTCTCTGTAGCAGCATTGGCGTCTTCAGCGATTGTGTTGTACAGAGCAATTTCTGGGAACAAGTCCTGAACAACATCCGGCAACTTTTCTTTATTAGTCCAGACATCGTCTATGATATCGGGTATCTGGGACCAATCGATTGAGTTTTCATTGAAGAAGATTTCATTGGCAGGAGTTTCTTGAAGATGATCGATCGGGAGAGGCTTGAGTTCTGATGTCACAGCTTCAGGAGACGAGGGTTGAGAGGATGATATCTCAGTGGAAGTCACCTGAGAAGTTGTAGCTCCGGAGGATACACTACCGGTTGGGGAGTACGTGTTTTCGGAAGCTTCAGAGGCACTATCGTCCTGAGCTATCGCATTGCAGGTTATCCTGACAGGAGATGCCCCTTGTGTAGACTGTCGGGAATCGGACTCATCCTCGAATGTAAGAGGTTCATCGATCCAACTGTTTTCTCCATTTTCAGGAGTTGAAGGAGGAAGTTCCCATTGATTGTCAGGGACTTCTGGTTCTGGATCATTACAAAGATCATTGATGCGATCTTGCTCCTGCCCTATGGCAAGATGTTGCAAGAATCTTGCATATTCTTCAAGATTAAGCATAGGAGCCAAATCTTTTTCGTCTTCTGCTCCTTGTGGTTCACCATTATTGGGTTCCACTGAAGCATCTGTTGGTGCCAGATTGACAGCATTTTCAGCATCTTGGTCTTCTTCATCATCGGACCAGGATCTTTGTGGCTGCAATGGGTTATACCAGATTACTGGTAAAAGATGAGACTCAGGAATCCATTCCTCGTCGGAGAGATATTCTCCTGTTTCAAGGGATTCTTCCCACTCATCGATATCACTGGCAGTATCACTGGACTCGTATCCATCCATGGAGAATCCAACTACCGAATTGCAGGAGTATGATGCGCCCCACGCAGTTTCATTTTTGTATAGAGGTGGCATAAAATCATCAAGGGTGAATTTTCTTATCGCCTTTGAAGCTTTGGGAAGGAATTCTTCCGTCACCCCTAGTGAAGCAGTGGAAGTGGTTTCTGCCTTTTCAAGGATTTCTTGTTTTGTTTAAGACTTCTGCTGCTGTTTGAGCTTGCGGAGTTGTCTCTTAGCTTGCGTTCGCTGTTGAGCGGTCGGCTTTGTTTTGATGATCTCCCAATTTTCATCATCTAGGAGATCGAGATGCACCCATATAGGTTGTCCATCTGGTGTTAAATAGGGAATCAACTCTTGGGATGCTTGAGCCATTTTTATTACCTTGAATGAGGTAGTGATCTTCTCCTTTGGTGACTTTGAAGTTTGCCCACATGACACCATGTTGACAGAGGCGGAGCCGTAGTTTTTGTCAAAGGTTATGACTCCGTTTTTCCACATCTCATTGATCTTCTCTCTCACAATGAAGTATTGATTGAGAGGATGTGAGAGCATTTGGTTGTATGGACAGTATCGGGGATCATTGGTTTTGCCAACATCTCCCGGTCTTTTGAGCTCCGGCAAAATGAGTTTGTCATTTGCTAGGAGAGCCTCAAAGATTTCTTTAACATCTTCATCGAACGGATATTTCTTTTCTACACATTCTTTGAAGGCATCGGAGAGTTCAGGCCTTTTACCCGTAGCTTTGTTTTTAGCTTTCTTTGGTTGCTGAGGAGCTGACTTAGTTTGCACATTGAGAACCTCCTTTTTCTTTGGTTTTGAGGTTGTAATGGCAGTCAGCTCTTTCTTTGATGATTTCTGACTGTTGAGGTCTTTGATCACCATTTTAGCTTCCATGGAAGCTTCAAGGAGTTCTCCCGGGTTCTTTGATTTGTTGCCGATGATCATGGAGCGAATCTTTGCTCTCATATTATTATGGCAGATGTCGACTAGCGACGCTTGTGGCAGTACATTTGAGCATTTCTACACCATTGCTTTCCATTTGTTAATGAAGTCGTATGTTGACTCATTCTCTCCCTGTTTTAGGCTGCAGAGCTGAGCCATAGTAACAGGATGATCCTCACCTTGGAAGTGGGTCAGGAAGCGTGTCTCCAGCATAACCCAGTTCTGGATGGCGTTCTCCGGCAGAGTGGAGTACCAATCAAAGGCTGTACCTTTTAGGGTACTTGCAAAGAGGCGAATCTTGATGGCATCTTGATCCGCAATAGCTCCTATTAGGATCTTGAAGTGGATGACATGATGTTTGGCTGAACCTTTCCCCGTATATGTTTGGAGAGTAGGTTGTTTGAATTTTGCAGGGAAGGGAACCGAGTCCATCCATAGAGGATAGGGTGGCTTGGTCCCATGCTCCTTCAATGTATCCTCTTCTTTTGCTTTCGCGAGGATATTGTCCAGGTCCTTTTTGGTAAGGGCGCGTGACTCATTGTTTTCTGCATTGCCCTTGTCATCTTCATGATTCGGAGGACCTTGGTTGTTAGGTGGTGGACGCTGTAGAGTGAGAAGAAGGTTTTCCATTGGAGCTTCAATTCTCTGTTGTCCTTGCTCCAACTGCTGGACGCGTACGGTTACGTCATCATGCGGTGGAGGCTGCTCAGAACTTATAGTCAAGACGTTCATCCCTCGGGATTCGAACGAAGAAATCATCCTATTGACTGAGTTGGGGCTCATTCTTCTGGATGAAGAATCTGAGGAGTGGTAACTCCGGTGTCCTTAGCTTGGAGGAGTGGAGGATTCTTCCAGATGTGCTCGTGTTCAGGAGACGCTGCGAGTCACTGGACGCCTAACACTGATTTTGGTTGCTGATTTCTGGCATTTTCTGGTTTTGCCAACCATATGGACAGCAACGAATTGGTCGGGTCTTTCTTTTTCGACCCATTTGTTTGAGACATGGGGAGTAGAATGCTGGGTTCTTTGTTTCTCAAGTCTCTTTTGTCGATATGCCGCGTGGCGACGTATACGACGGGCAATTTGAGCTTCAGTGAGCTCTGGCTGGGCTCTGGCGATGAAGGATGTAGTCCCTCGTGCGCAGCAGCCGAGCTTATCTTCTTTGAAGTTGGGCAAGGACAAAATCTGGACGCGGTTCTTTGCCTGTCGCAGTGAAGATTTGAATTTTGCGAGCTCAGCCCCTCTGAGATGAAGGGTCGACTCGCAGGAGTGCAGGTTTAGCGTGTTTTTGCGGAGGCCTAACGATGCAATATTTGATTTTGGGCTTGTAGGAGCAAGCGAGCTCATGCTGATTTTGTTTGTTCTTTGGGCGGAGGGTAGGTTTCTCCTCTTTCATGTAAGAGAGAGGGTAGAACCGGTTCTCCTTGAGAGGGGCCAGGTATGCTGGCTTTGCAGATGTTCGGGACCCTCTTTGTTTCGGTGAGGGTCTCGAGGACCAGGTTTTGGGGCAAACCTGGTTTTTGATGGGTTGAGGCTTCGTGGGAGCGCCACGGGCTTCAGGCTTCTTGGTGTTCACCCTTGGTGCCATGGTAGTGACACGTTGCGGGGTGGTTTTCTGCTTCTTGGCAGGTACGATTTCTTCTGCGGGGAGTAGGAATGGTCCCAGTGACCCGAAGACAATGGTCCGGGGAGTTGAGGCTGACCCAGTGTTTTGAGAGTTGTCGAGGGAGATGACGCTTCTGCAACTGGCAGGGCGCTTATGTTTGTTTTGCTTGTCTTGAAGCATAAGCTGGTACTTGTTCTCATCGGAAGTGATGGTCAATGAAGCTGCCATTGTTAGTTTTGGAAAACTTCTGAAACAAGACCAAATCCATTAATAATCACAAGAATATGGTGATCATAAATGGAACACAACTATGGTTTTGTCTTTTCAAATCACTTGAGGGGACATGGCACAGCCCAAGTAAGATGAAGAAGGCAAAAGACCATAGAGGATACAATTGTTCTAAAATGCAAGTATGGTAGGCTCAGGGTGAGCGTTCCAGTGACTGCTAGAAGCAATTGTAGACCTTAATTCAAATTACCGAGAAGCAAAGCTCACTCGAGGTAAAATGATATAAGGTTAGAGATACAAATGTGTCGGTCGCGAATACAGTAGACCCGAAAGTGCGTACTAGCACCACTAGGCACAAATGTTGCAAATCGCATCCTTATAAAGGACACGAGATGGGATTTTTTTGAAAAGTCAAATTTGGATTTATAAAGGAGAGCAAATGGTATTCCAATCCGAACAAGGGCTCAAACATTTCTGCGAGCGCTGAATCCAAAAGGGAAAGAACCAGAATTTCTCGGATGTGAATCCAGACGTGACGAAAGTTTTATTTTTTATTTTTTTGAAAGGTCAAGATTGAATTCATTAAAAAGGGCAAATGGTGTTCCAATCCGAATCACAACTCAACATTTCTGCGAGCGTTAAATCCGAAAGGGAAAGAGCCAAGATTTCTCAATTCTGAACTCAAAAGTGACGTAAGTTTTTTTTTTTTTTTTTTTTTTTTTTAAGGTTTAAGATTTAATTCATCAAAGAGAGCAAATGGTGTTCCAATCCGAACCACAACTCAACATTTCTGCGAGCTTTAAATCCGAAACGGAAAGAACCAAAGTTTCTCAATTCTGAACTCAAAAAGTGAAGAATTTTTGTTTTTTTTTTTTAAGATGCACATAGGTTTCCAATTCGATCTTATGAAACCTTAGTAGATAGATCAGCCCCCAGGTAAGGGTAGGATTACTTAATGAACCGGTTTGAAAGACCCTTGCCTCGAACAGTCTAGTTGTCTCCACACTTTGGACAAGGCTTTTCTTAAATCCACTTTAGTCAAAGAGCGCAATTGTTGAAACCTTAGTGTTTTTTTTTTTTTTTTGTTTGAAAATTTTTTTTTTGAAAGGTTTCTAATGAACTCATCAAAGAGAACAAATGTTGGTCCAATCCGAACCACAACTCAACATTTCTGCGAGCGTTAAATCCGAAAGGGAATAACCAAAGTTTCTTTGAATTTGAATTCAAAAGAGAGAAGACTGATTTTTTTTTTTGAAAATTTTTTTCTTCTTGGTTTTTTTTTTGAAATCTCAATTGGACTCATCAAAGAGAAAAGATGGCCCAATCCCCGATATTAACAATAGCTGCAAACATTTCTGTGAGCTATCAAGTTCGAAGAAGAGATGATCAAAGTTTCTCAAAGTTGAATCTAAGAAAGAGAAATCAATTTGTTTTTTTTTTTTTTGAAGGAATTTGAAATGAAGTTTTTTTTTTCTTTTTTAAAACCCCTATCAGACTCATCAAAGAGAAAAGATGGCCCAATCTCCGACACGAACAATAGCTGCAAACATTTTTGTGAGCTATCAAATTCGAAGAAGAGAAGATCAAAATTTCTCAAAGTTGAATCTTAAGAAAAGAAATCAGTTTTTTTTTTTTGAAATGAGAAAGAATAACTACAAATCCCATCTCATGTTTTTTTTTTAGATGCAAAATGCAACATAGGCCACCAACTAGAAAGGAGGCAAGGGATCAAAGCATCACATTCTCAAGTCAACGAGTCCCACCGGGTATGCCAACTTGATGGACCCTCGGATTTCCGTCCTCTCCTTCCGCCCCGGGGGGCTGCCTAGGTATCGGCGGAGAAGGGAAAACGCAGGTATCAACATTTTTGTACGGGTATGCCAGATTTACTATTCTACTTGGAATTTGGAATGGTGATGATCAGGAAATCCACATTCGCAAGTAGAAAGGAAATCAATCATTCTTTCTAACTTTTCAAATTGCATAAATATTAAGAAAAGAGACAAGTTTGTTTTTGAGAATGCCGTAGGAGGCGTTTTTTTGTTGGTTTGTCGTGAAAGGGGATTTTACAAAACTCATCAAATATAAAAGACAAGAATTGTGATTTCTTTTTGTCTCTTTAAAAAATACAAAGTACAATAGAAAAGAAAGAAAATGAATCTAACTTCTCAGAAGATTGTGGGGACACGTTGAGATCGACGGTCGCAGGTCATGTATGGACTTCGTCGTCGTCCCTTCAAATGAGAACGCTTGATGCTTCGATTCTTCAGCTTGGCTCCAACCTCAGTTTTTTAAAGGATAAGGACCAAGATGAGGTCCTATATCCAATGAAAAACCGAGTAAACGGGCTGAAAAGCCGCGTTTATGCCATGTTGTAGAAGGAGAGGACCGTGTTGGGGGGGGGGGGGGGGGGGGGGAGGTGGCCCCCCCAAGGGACGTTGATCACCTTTTAGTGCTTCTAGGAGCAAAGCAGCAGGACTTCGTCTCTCTCTTGAATTTTCTGGATTTTCAGAGCTTGGGATCTCACTTGGGGTTTTTTATTATGCATTCTTCTTGGAATGGACCTCCTTTTATAGGCTTTTGGTAGCCATGAGGTGTTTATTGGTATTGATGGCCATGATGAGAGAATTTGATGGTATTGATGAGAGGAGTTACAAGTTTTATTTCTTGATTTTGTAACTCCTTTTTCTTTGCTTGTAATTGGCCGATGAAGGATAGTGGGCATTTAATCGCCTTTAATCTTCATGATGATGTGAGTTTCATGGGTTTATTGCCATGATTGCTTGGATTTGTAACTCCCAAATGCTTGAATCTGATTGGGCCGTCCAAAATAATGAGTTAATGTCCATATTAAGTTGTCATAAACGGCTCAATTAACGACATTAAGTAGTCGCTAGGGCATGTGAAGAGTCGTTGGCCGCGCCGCGTCTTTTGATATTCTTCTTGTGATCATGACAGGTGGATCCATACATTGTTTGATGTCGGATTGCGATGCAATTTCAAACATTGATTGATGTTTGTGGGCCGGTGACATCTGTCTTGTCGATTTCACGATCGGTTGGACAGAAAGTGTACTTTCTTGGTCACCCGGTTGGCGATCTTGGAGCGATCGGTGATGATTTCATGCTTTTGACGGCGGATCCGCGATGTTGGTTAAGATCAGCTGTTTTCAAGCATCAAAGATTGGATTTTCAGAAAATCACGGAGGCAGGAACACTCGAAACGCGAAAAGGATCGAAAAACGGGCCATTTGGTGAGAAATCCGGCGACCTGGATTTGCAGGGTCGCCGGCAACCATGCACCTAGGGTCGCCGGCGACCACAGGGCTTTGGCCCTTTTGGTCGCTGAGCTTCGTTTTCGGCCGTTTTTTCTTCTTTTTTGTTCTTTTTTTCTTCTATATTTTTCTTGACATTTTTCCTCAATTATAGACTTGATTTTCTTGGAGAAAACTTGACGAGAACCTGCGCAAAACCAGAGCACAAAGTTTCCCATTTTTCGGGAAAGCCGAAGACTTTGTAGCCGATTTTCCGTTAAGAGTCGAAACTAGGTCAAACGATGTTGTAATGACCTGAAAATTGACGTGAAGCTTCTTGAGCAGTGGATAGGACCAACCATGGGCTTTTATTTGAGTTTTGAAGCCGTTTGGGGTCCCGTCGATGCTTGACTTGATTTTGCTGCAGGGAAAATGCCGAGTTTTGATATGTGGTCAAACGATGTCCGATTGACCTGAAATTTGACGGGGAGCCTATTGGAGTCATTTTGAGACGACCCATTAGCTCCAATTTAGATGTCATGGTCCCGGGGTGCTCCGCCGCCGGTAGGCTTGATTTTCTTTCGGAGCATCAAAACCTGGTCAAACGTTGTCGGAATGACCTGAAATTCGACGTACAGCCTTTTGGAACCATGTTGAAGCCACTCATGTGCTTTGTTTGATGAGTGATCGCTTCGGTGGTTCCCGCCGCCGGGAAGCTTGATTTTGCTGCTGGAGCGTTGATGGAGGGTCAAACGTTGTCGGTTTGACTTGAAATCTGGCATGGAGTCCTTTGGGGACATTCTGGAGTCATCCATAGGCTCTGATCAAAGTTTTGGTGTCTTTGATGATGTCGCCGCCAGGAGCGCTTGTTTAGCTGTCGGGGAAGTGAAGTTAGGCCAAACGATGTCGGAATAGCCCGAAACTTTAGGTGTACCCCTTTTTTGGCTGTCTTGAAGGATCTTGTGGTTTTTGTCTGATTCTGACAAGATCTGATGCTTGAAGTAGGTTTGCCTGTTTTGTAGCAGGATGCAGCTTCACGAGGCTTCTTGATGTTGAGGAGACATAGTGACTTTTTTTGGTGTCAACACTTGCTTTTATAGAAAAGAGCATATCAAAAGAGGAAACAAAGAGAAAAGAAAGGAGGTAAATGCTAAAATTTAGCAACTTTCCCAAAAGAAAGACACTTTGAGAAAATCTCTCCCAAAAGCAAGGAAACTTGAGAGATCCTCTCCAAGTAAAGATATTTTTAGATATTCTCTACACAATAGAGATATTTTTAGATATTCTCTTCAAAAATGACACCATATGAGATCTAAGCCATCTCCAAAGCCTAAGGTCCCATGGGTTAGCCCATATGAGCCAGGTTTGACCACCTAGGCACTAAAAATGGCTTTTAGTCAAAACATCCGTCTTACTAAAAGCATGCAAAAAAAAAAAAAATGTCCCATGCCTCTTTTGAGTTGATTGGACCATTCAAAAAAAAAAAAAAGAAAAAAGAAAAGAAGAAGAAGGAAAGCCTCATGAGTTTCCAAAAACCAAACCATCCAACCTCATGAACCAAATTAAGCCAAAATCTTGAAATTGACATTCCACAAAACCAGACCCTGGTCCCCTAGCTCGCCACATACAGCTTGTTAGGTCACAAGACCAAAATCAAAATCCAAACCAAACCAAAACCAAAACGAAAAAAAAAAAAAAAAAAACAAATATGACCCCCCAACTTGCCACATACAACTTGTTGGGTCACAAGGTCAAAATAAAAAAATCAAACTCCGACCCCCTAACCTGCCACATACAGCTTGTTAGGTTATAAGGTCAAAAACTAAAATCCAAAACCCAAAAATCCAAATCCTCCATGTCATTTTCAAAACTTTGCCTTGAGATGGTACGTGATCCCTCTCACTGCCATAAAATTCCCCTGGAAACTCAAAAGGCAATTCAAAAATAAAAATTTTTTTTTGCTCAAAACTCTTGCTCAAGTCAAAAGCTCTCCTTCAAGTTTCTCTTCGAGGCACATCGACTCCAAAAGCTACTCGTCGCTGTACCTCGAGAGGGCATCTGTTGACACCAAAAAAGTCACTTTGCCTCCTCAACATCAAGAACCTACATGAAGCTGCATCCTGCTACAAACAGGCAAAACTATTTCAAGCATCAGATCTTGTTAAAATCAAATAAAAACTGGAAGATCCTTCAAGACAGCCAAAAGAGGGGCACATATAAAGTTTCGGGCCATTCCAACATCGTTTAGCCAAACTTCACTTCTCTGACAGCTAAACAGGCGCCCCCGGCGGTGATAGTGTCGAAGACATTAAAACTTCGATCAGAGCCTAAGGATGGCTCCAAAATACCTCCAAAGGGCTCCTCGTCAAATTTCAAGTCAAACCGACAACGTTTGACCCTCCATCAACACTCGAGAACCAAAATCAAGCCTCTTGGCGGCGAGAACCACCGAGGCCATAACTCATCAAACAAAGCATATGAGTGGCTTCAACATGCTTCCAAAGGGCTACACATCGAATTTCAGGTCATTCCGACAACGTTTGACCAAACTTCGACGCTCCGAAAGAAAATCAAGCCCACCGGCGGCGGAGCACCCTGGGACCATGACATCCAAATTGGAGCTAATGGATCACCTCTACATGACTCCAATAGGCTCCCTATGAAATTTCAGGTCAATCGGACATCGGTTGACCGTATATCAAAGCTCGACATCTTCCCCGCAGCAAAATCAAGTCAAAAATTGACGGGACCCCAAATGGCTTCAAAACTCAGATAAAAGCCAATGGTTGGTCCTATCCACTGCTCAAGAAGCTTCACCTCAATTTTCAAGTCATTTCGACATCATTTGACCTAGTTTCGACTCTCGTCAAGTTTATGCGACCCATTCCCGAAAAATGGGAAACTTTGTGCTCCGGTTTTATGCGACTTCTCGTCAAGTTTTCTCCAAGAAAATCAAGTCAATAATTGAGGAAAAATGCCAAGAAAAATATAGAAGAAAAGAAGAACAAAAAAGAAGAAGAAACGACCGAAAAAAACACTTGGCGACCAAAGGGGACAAAGCCCCCATGGTTGCCGGCAACCATGGCCCAAGGTCGCGGCGACCCTGGGTGCATGGTCGCGGGCGACCCTGGAAGTCCGAGTCGCCGGAATTTTCGCCGGATGGCCCGTTTTCCTATCTTTTCTGCGTTTTGAGAGTTCCTGCCTCTGTGATTTTTCGAAAATCCAATTCTTGATGCTTGAAAACGACTGATCTTCTCCAACATCTCGGATCTGCCGTCAAGAGCATGAAATCATCACTGATCACTCCAAGATCACCAACCGGACGACCAAGAAAGTACATTTTATGTCCGACCGATCGAGAAATCGACAAGACAGAAGTCACCGGCCCACTGACATCAATCAATGTCTAAAGTTGCATCACCATTCGACATCAAACAACATGCGGATCCATCGGCGATCGTCACTTGAAGAATCCCAAAAGGCGCGGCGCGGCCCGCGACTTTTCAAATGCCCCGGCCACCACTTAATGTTGTTAATTAACCCGTTTTATGACAAATTAATGCGGTCATTAACTCATTATTTTGGACGACCCAATCAGATTCAAGCAAAAGGGAGTTATAAGTCCAAGTAATCATGGCATTAAAACCATGAAACTCCCCTCATCATGGAGATTAAAGGCGATTAAATGCCCATCATTCTCCATCGGCCAATCACAAGCCAAGAAAAAGGAGATACAAAATCAAGAAATAAAAACTTGTAACTCCTCCCATCATGAAGCATCAATGCCATCAATTCCCTCATTGTTGACACCAAAAAAGTCAATATGTCTCCTCAACATAAGAAGCCTCGTGAAGCTGCATCCTGCTAAAAATAGGCAAGGCTACTTCAAGCATTAGATTTTGTTAAAATCAGACAGAAACTGAAGGATCCTTCAAGGCAGCCAAAAGAGGGGTACACCTGAGGTTTCGGGCCATTCCGACATCGTTTGACCTAACTTCACTGCTCCGATAGCTAAACAAACGCTCCCGGCGGCGACATCATCGAAGACATCAAAACTTCGATCAAAGCCTACGGATGACTCCAGAATGTCTTCAAAGGGCTCCATGCCAAATTTCAAGTCAAACCGACAATGTTTGATCCTCCATCAATGCTCGAACAGCAAAATCAAGCCTCCCGGCGGCAGAAACCACAGAAGCCATCACTCATTAAACAAAGTACATGAGTGGCTTCAACATGCTTCCAAGAGGCTGCACGTCAAATTTCAGGTCACTCCGACAACGTTTGACCAGGTTTCGATGTTCCGAGAGAAAATCAAGCCTACCGGCGGCGGAGCAACCTCGGACCATGACATCCAAAACGGAGTTGATGGAACGTCTCAAAATGACTCCAATAGGCTCCCCGTCAAATTTCAGGTCAATTGGACATCATTTGACCACATATCAAAGCTCGGCATTTTTCCCGCAGCAAAATCAAGTCAAGCATCGATGGGACCCCAAACGGCTTCAAAACTCAAACAAAAGCTCATGGTTGGTCCTATCCACTGCTCAAGAAGCCTCACCTCAATTTTTAGGTCATTCCGACATCGTTTGACCTAGTTTCGACGCTTGACGGAAAATCGGCTACAAAGTCTTCGGCTTTCCCGAAAAATGGGAAACTTTGTGCTCCGATTTCACGCGGGTTCTCATCAAGTTTTCTCCAAGAAAATTAAGTCAATAATTGAGGAAAAATGTCAAGAAAAATACAGAAGAAAGAAGGAACGAAAAAGACGGAAAAACGGCCAAAAACGACGCTCGGCGACCAAACGGGCCAAAGCCCTATGGTCGCCGGCGACCTTGGCCTAAGGTCGCCGGCGACTCTTGCCCAGGGTGGCCGGTGACCCTGCAAATCCGGGTCGCCGGATTTTGCACCAAAATGCCCGATTTTCTATCCTTTTCGCGTTTCGAGTGTTCCTGCCTCTGTGATTTTCTAAAAATCCAATGTTTTATGCTTGAAAACGACTGATCTTCACCGACATCTCGGATCCGCCGTCAAAAGCATGAAATCATCACCGATCGCTCCAAGATCGCCAACCGACTGACCAAGAAAGTACACTTTCTGTCCGACCGATCGTGAAATCGACAATACGGATGTCACCGGCCCACCAACATCAATCAATGTCTGAGATTGCACTACAATTCGACATCAAACAATGTGTGGATCCACCTGTGATGATCGCAAGAAGAATCTCAAAAGACGTTAACTGTGCGACTCTTCACATGCCTTGGCGACCACTTAATGTCGTTAATTGACCCGTTTATGGCAAATTAAAGCGGTCATTAACTCATTATTTTGGACGGCCCAATCAGATTCAAGTATTTGGGAGTTACAAATCCAAGCAATCATGGCATTAAACCCATGAAACTCCCATCATCATGAAGCATAAAGGCAATTAAAAGCCCACTAACTTCATCGGCCAATCACAAGCCATGAAAAAGGAGTTACAAAATCAATTTGTAACTGCTCATCAATGCTCTCATCATGGCTATCAATGCCCATAACCACCCCATGGCTACCAAAGGCCTATAAAAGGAGATCCATTTCCAAGAGAGGGATCATCGACATCCATCGACTTGAAATTCTGCACTTCTCCCAAAGAAATCCAGACGAAGTCCTGCTACTCTGCTGCAAAGAACACCACAAGGTGATCAACGTCCCTTGGGGGGCCACCCCCCACTCCCCCCCCCCCCCCAAGGTCACCTCCTTCTCCAACATGGCCTAAACGCGGCTTTTCAGCCCGTTTACTCGGTTTTTCATTGGATATAGGACCTTCTCTTGGTCCTTGTCCATTAAAACTAAGGTTAGGAGCCAAGCTAAAGAATCAAAGCATCACATGTTCTCATTTGAAGGACCATGGCGAAGTCCATACATGACTTGCGACCGTCGATCTCAACGTGTCCCCACAATCTCCTCAGAAGTTAGATCCCTTTTCTTACTTTTCTATTGTAGTTTGTATTTCTTAAAGAGACAAAAGGAAATCACAATTCTTGTCTTTCACATTTGATGAGTTTTGTAAAATCGCCTTTTACGGCAAACAAACAAAAACACCTCCTACGGCATTCTAAAAAAACAAACTTGTCTCTTTTCTTAATATTAATGCAATTTGAAAAGTTAGAAAAAAGGATTGATTTCCTTTCCACTTGTTAAGATGAATCTCTGGATTATCACCATTCCAAATTCCAAGCAAAAAGTAAATCTGGCATACCCATACAAAAATGTTGATGCCTGAGATTTTCCCTCCTCCGCCGAGACCCAGGTAAGCCCCCGGGGTGCGAAAGGAGAGGACGGAAGATTTCTTTCTGGTCCTCTCTTTCTCAAGATTCAACTTTGAGAAATTTTGATCCTCTCCTCTTTGAACTTGTTAGCTCACAGAAATGTTCGCAGCTATCGTTCATGTCGGGGATTGGGCCATCTTTTCTCTTTGATGAGTCCAATTGGGATTTCAAAAAAAAATTTATAATTTAAAAAAAAAAATCAGTTTTCTTTCTTTTGGGCTCAAAATTGAGAAATCTTGGCTCTTTCCCTTTCGGATTTAACGCTCGCAGAAATGTTGAGTTGTGGTTCGGATTGGAACACCACTTGTTCTCTTTGATGAGTTCATTTGAAATCTTTCAAAAGAAACAAAAAAAAAAAAAAAAACTGAGGTTCCACCAATTGCGTCCTTTGACCAAAGTGGATTTAAGAAAAGCCTTGTCCAGAGTGTGGAGATAGCTAGACTGTTCGAGGCAAGGGTGCTCCAAACGGTTTCATTAAGTAATCCTACCCTTACCTGGGGGCTGATCTATCTACCAAGGTTTCATAAGATCGAATTGGAAACCTATGTGCATCTTCAAAAAAAAAAAAAAAAACTTCCGTCACTTTTGAGTTCAGAGTTGAGAAATTTTGGTTCCCTCCCTTTCGGATTTAGCGCTCGTAGAAATGTTGAGCCTTTGTTCGGAACGGAACATCATTTGCTCTCTCTGATGAATTCAGTCTTGACCCTTCAAAAAAAAATCCCATCTTGTGTCCTTCCCAAGGATGCGATTTGCAACATTTGTGCCTAGCGGTGCTAGTACGCCCTTTCGGGTATACTGTATTCGCGACCGACACATTTGTATCTCATACCTTATATCATTTTACCTCGAGTGAGCCTTGCTTCTCGGTTATTTGAATTAAGGTCTACAATTGCTTCTAGCAGTCACTGGAACGCTCACTCTGAGCCTACCATACTTGCATTTTAGAACAATTGTATCCTCTATGGATTTTTGCCTTCTTCATCGTTCTTGGGTTGGGCCATGTCCCCTAAAGTGATTTGAAAAGACAAAACCATAGTTGTTCTCCATTTACGATCACCATATTCTTGTGATTACTAATGGATTTGGTCTTGTTTCAGAAGTTTTCCAAAACTAACAATGGCAGCTTCATTAACCATCACTTTCGATGAGACCAAGTACCAACTTATGCTTCAAGACAAGCAAAACAAGCATAAGCGCCCTGCCAGTTGCCGAAGCGTCATCTCCCTCGACACCTCTCCAAACACCAGGTCAACTTCAACTCCCCGGACCATCGTCTTCGGATCGCTGGGACCATTCCCACTTCCTGCAGAAGACACTGTACTGCCAAGAAGTAGAAAACCGCCCCGCAACGTGTCACTAGCATGGCACCAAGGGCGAACAACAAGAAGCCTGAAGCCTGTGGCGCTCCCACGAAGCCTCAACACACAAGAAACCAGGTTTACCTCAAAACCTGGTCACCGAGATCTTCACCAAAGCAACGGAGGTCCCGACCATCTACAAAGCCAGCATACTTGGCCCCTCTCAAGGAGAATCGGTTCTACCCTCTCTCTTACATGAAAGAGGAGAAACCTACCCTCCCCCCAAAAAACAAACAAAATCATCATGAGCCGGCTTGCTCCTATAAGCCCAAAATCAAATCCTGCATTGTTAGGCCTACTCAAAAACATGCTGAAGCCTGCACTCTCGCGAGTCAACCCTTCATCTCAACAGGGGCCGAGCTCGCAAAATTCAAGTCTTCATTGCGACAGACAAAGGACCGCGTCCAGATTCTGTCCTTGCCCAGCTTCAAGGAAGACAAACTCGGCTGCTGCGCACAAGGGACTATATCCTTCATCGCCAGAGCCCAGCCAGAGCCGACTGAAGCTCAAATTGCTCGTCATATGCATCGCCGCGCGGCATATCGACAAAAGGGACTTGAGAAACAAAGAACCCAGCATTCTAATCTCCATGTCTCAAACAAATGGATCGAAAAAGAAAGACCCGACCAATTCGTTGCTGTTCATATGGTTGGCAAAACCAGAAAACGCCAGAAGTCAGCAACCAAAATCAGTGCTAGATGTCCGGTGACTCGCAGCGTCTCTCGGACATGAACACATCTAGAAGAATCCTCCACTCCTCCAAGCCAAGGACACCGGAGTAACCACTCTTCAGATTCTTCATCCAGAAGAATGAGCCCCAGCTCAGTCACGAGGACGATTTCTTCGTTCGAATCCCAAGGGATGAACGTCTTGGCTACAAGTTCTGAGCAGCCTCCACCGCATGATGACGTAACTGCACGTATCCAACAGTTGGAGCAAGGACAACAGAGAATTGAGGCTCTGATGGAAAATCTTATTCTCACGTTACAGCGTCCACCACCTAACAACCAAACTCCTCCGAATCATGAAGATGACGAGGACAATGCAGAAAACAATGAGTCTCGCGCCCTTACCAGAAAGGACGTGGACGATATCCTCGTGAAAGCAAAAGAAGAGGATACATTGAAGGAACATGGGATCAAGCCACCCAACCCTTTATGGTTGGACTCGGTTCCGTTCCCTGCAAAGTTCAAACAACCTACTCTCCAGACATATACGGGGAAAGGTTCGGCCAGACAGCATGTCATCCATTTCAAGATCCTGACGGGAGACATTGCGGATCAAGATGCTCTCAAGATTCGCCTCTTTGCAAGTACCCTAAAAGGTACAGCCTTTGATTGGTACTCCACTTTACCGGAGAACTTCATCCAGAACTGGGCTATGCTAGAGACACGATTCCTAACCCACTTTTAAGGTGAGGATCATCCCGTTACTATGGCTCAGCTCTGCAGCCTAAAACAGGGAGAGAATGAGTCAACATACAACTTCATTCACAAGTGGAAGGCAATGGCGTACAAATGCTCAGATGTACTGCCACAAGCGTCGCTAGTCGACATCTGCCGTAACAATATGAGAGCAAAAATTCGCTCCATGATCATCGGCAACAAATCAAAGAACCTGGGAGAACTTCTCGAAGCTTCCATGGAAGCTGAAATGGTGATCAAAGACCTCAACAGTCAGAAATCATCAAAGAAAGAGCCGACTACTGTTACAACCTCAAAACCAAAGAAAAATGAGGTTCTCAATGTGCAGACTAAATCAGCTCCTCAGCAGCCAAAGAAACCTGAAAACAAAACTGTAAGTAAAAGACCTGAACTCTCTGATGCCTTCAAAGAACTGATGGAACGCGCTCCGAGGCGCCGTGGGGCGGCTACCGGGGTCGGCGGAACGTGGGAGTCCGTCGGGTCCGGCCCTTTCGCGCCCTGGCGGGCCCTGAAGCGTGCATCAACATTTTTTTTATGTGGGTGTGCCAGATTTTCTATTTTACTTGGAATTGCAAGTGGTAATCCGGAGATCAACCTTCGCAAGTAAAAAGGAAATCAACTTCTTTCAAGTTTTCCATTGCACAAATATTTAAGAAAAGAGACATTTTCTTGGTTTGCCGTGAAAGGCGATTTTGTTTGGCATTTATAGCCGATTTTGGCGTTTATAGCCGATTTACAATTCTTATCAATAATGAAAGACAAGAGTTGTGATTTTTGTCTCTTTTAGAAAAATACAAACTACAATGAAAAGCAAGAAAAGGAAGATCTAACTTTTCAGGAGATTGTGGGGGACTCGTTCAGATTGACGGTCGCAAGCCATGTATGGGCTTCGCCATCATCCATGCAGATGAGAACAAAAGATGCTCTTGATTCGCTTGGCTTGGCTATAACCTCAGGTTTTTAGAGGACAAAGACCAAGAGAAGGTCCTATGTCCAATAAAAAGCTAAGTAGACGGGCTGAAAAGCCACGTCTAAGCCATTGGAGGCAGCAGGAGAAGGCAAGGACCTTGGGGGGGGTGCCCCCCAAGGGACTTTTGTCACCTTGTAGTGGTGGCCGGTGCAGAACTTCAGCAGAGTTTTTCTCTCTTTTTCTTTCTCTCAGATCTCTTTCTGATCTTTTTTTTTCTGATCCTCTGATTTTCTCCTCTTTTTTCCGATCCCGATTTCAATGGAATGCTCTCCTATTTATAGGCTTTTGGTAGCCATTTAGGAGGGTTTATGAGCCTTAATGGCTTTAATGGGAGGAGTTACAAGATTTATTTCTTGATTTTGTAACTCCTTTTTCCTTGAATCTGATTGGCCGATGGAGATTAAGGGCTTTTAATCACCTTAATTACCATAATGGGAAGAGTTTCATGGTTTAAATGCCATGAATCAATTGACTTGTAACTCCCAAATGCTTGCTTCTGATTGGGCCGTCCAAAGAAATGAATTAATGACTGCAATAAAGCTAGTCAATTAACCACATTAATTGGTCGCCGAGCAGTCGAAGAGTCGCGGGCCGTGCCGTGTCTTCTGAAATTCTTCTGGCGATGATCATCGATGGATCTACATGCTGATCGACATCGGATGAACATGTAACTTCAGACATTGATAGGGCCGGTGACATCTGTCTTGTCGATTTCACGATCGGTCGGACAGAAAGTGCACTTTCTTGGTCGACCGGTTGGCGATCTTAGAGCGATCAATGATGATTTTATGCTTTTGGAGGTTGACCCGTGATTTTGACGGATGTCAGAGGATATGAGTCAATTTCAAGCACTAAAAATCACATTTTCAGGAAACCACAGGGGCCAAAGTGCGCGAAACGCGAAAAAAGACGGAAAAACGGGTCACCGGCGGAAAATCCGGTGACCCGGACCTCCATGGTCGCCGGCGACCATGGGCCATGGTCGCAGGGGCCTGCGACCATGGGCCATGGTCGCAGGGGTCTGCGACCCTGGGGGATTTTTCCCCTTCGGAGCCCGTTTTGCGGTCGTTTTGAGGTCTTTTTCGTCGCCGTTTTCTTCTGTATTTTTCTTGACATTTCTTCTCATTTGTTGGCTTGATTTCCCTGTAGAAAACTTGATGAGAATCCTTGCAATTTTAGAGTGCAAAGTTTCCAATTTTCCGGGAAAGCCGAAGACTTTGTCGCGTAGAGCTGCTGATTTTCCGCCAGAAGCTGAAACTTGGTCAAATGATGTCGGAATGACCTGAAATTTGAGGTGAAGCCTCCTGAGCAATAAATAAGACCAACCATAGGCTTTTGTTTGAGTTTTGAAGCCGTTTGGGGTCCCGTCGATTCTTCACTTGATTTTGCTGCGGGGAAAATGCCGAGCTTTGATATGTGGTCAAACGATGTCCGATTGACCTGAAATTTGACGGGGAGCCTATTGGAGTCATTTTGAGACGTTCCATGGGCTCCGTTTTGAATGTCATGGTCCCGGGTTGCTCCGCCGCCGGTAGGCTTGATTTTCTCTCGGAGCATCGAAACCTGGTCAAACGTTGTCAGAATGACCTGAAATTTGACGTGCAGCCTTTTGGAAGCATGTTGAAGCCACTCATGCACTTGGTTTGATGAGCGAAGGCTTCGGTGGTTCCCGCCGCCGGGAGGCTTGATTTTGCTGCTCGAGCATTGATGGAGGGTCAAACGTTGTCGGTTTGACTTGAAATTTGGCATAGAGCCCTTTTATGACATGCTGGAGTCATCTGTAGGCTTTGATCGAAGTTTTGACGTCTCCGATGATGTTGCCGCCGGGAGCACCATTTTAGCTGTCGGAGAAGCGAAGTTAGGCCAAATGTTGTCGAAATGGCCCGAAACTTCATGTGTACTCTTCTCTTGGCTATCTTGAAGGATCTTGCAGTTTTTTGCTTGATTCTGACAAGATTTGAATTTTTGGAGAAGTTGCATTGCCTATTTATGGCAGGTTGCGACTTCATGCAGCTTTCTTGATTTGAAGAGGCAAAGTGACATTTTTGGTGTCAACAAATGCCCCCTCGAGGTACAGTGACGAATTGCTTGACTTTTGTAGTCGATGTGCCTCGAAGAGATTTTTGAAGGAGAGCTTGTGTCTTGACCAAGAGTCTTTGAGCAATCTTTCCTTTGGTATAGTAGCCTTTGAGCTTCCAGGGGAATTTTATGGTAGTGAAAGGAATCACACACCATCTCGAGGCAAAGTTTTGAAGATGACATCAGGGATGTGGATTTGGGTTTCTGTTTTTGATCTTGTGACCTAACCAGCTATATATGGCAGGTTAGGGGATCGGGTTTTGGTTTTGACCTTGTGACCCAACAAGCTGTAAGTGGCAAGTTGGGGGATCATGATTTGGTTTTTGGTTTTGGTCTTGTGACCTAACAAGCTGTATGTGGCAAGTTAGGGGACCAGGATTTGGTTTTTGGTCACTCTTTGGGACTGTGTGGGTCCATTGGAGTGGTTTGGATTTTTGTGGAATGTCAATTTCAAGATTTTGGCTCAACTTGGTATATGAGGCTGGATGGTTTGATTTTTCGAAGCTCATGGGGCTTGGAATTTTTTGTATGGTTCAATCAACTCAAAAGAGGCATGGAACCATTTTTGTATGCTCTTGGGTAAGAGGGATTTTTTTTCCTGACTAAAAGCCCATTTTTTTTTTTTTTTTTTTTTAGTGCCTAGGTGGTCAAACCTGGCTCATATGGGCTAGCCCATGGGACCTTAAGCTTTTTAGGATGGCTTAGATCTCATGTGGGGCCATTTTTGTAAAGAATATCTAAAGATATCTCATTTGGATAGAGAATATCTAAAAATATCTTTATGGGAGAGAATCTCTCATATTCCCTTAATTTGGGAGAGAATATCTCAAGGTATCTTTCTTTTTGGGAAGAAATCTCCAATATCCTTTTTTGTTGGAGAGAATCTCTCATTTGATTGATTTTGGGAGGAAATCTCTCAAAGACATCTTTCTTTTTGGGAAAGAATCTTTCTAATTCCTTCTCTTTTGGTAAGGTTACTAATTAGTAACACTTACCTTTCTTCTTTGTTTCCTTCTTTGATTTGCTCTCTCCTATAAAAGCAAAGGAAGGTAGGATCTCTTGCCCTTATTGCTTTCTTTTGCAACAATCTCAAGAGAGCTCCAAGGCCAAGAGTTTTTCTTCTTCAAGGATCTTCAAGCTTTTTCCTTCTTCTTCTCCATCAATGGCTTCAAGTAAGTTTTCTCTCTTTTTCTTTCAAGAAAACTTTATGTAGAGAATAGGATGGTAAAAAAAAGTTTCTCTTCTTTTTTTTTTTCTTTCTTCTTTTTTGTCTTTCTTTCTTTTCTTTCTATTCTTCTTCTTTTTTTTTTTCTCTTTTCCACGTGATTTCTTCTTTTGTTTTTTTTTTCTTTTTTTTTTTTTTTGTGGGCCGTACGGACAGATCCGTACGGATCTGGTCCGTATGGCCACGTGGCCTGTGGGCCACGGCCTGATGGGCCAGCCCCTGATTTTTTTTTTTTTTTTGCTGTTTTCTTTCTTCTCTTTTTTTTTCTAGAAAGTTTTTTTCTCTTTTTTTGTTCTTTTCTTTCGCCCCCTTTTTTTTGAGAAAGTTTCTTTTTTTTTTTATGCTCATCATGATAATGCGTTTTTATGGAAATTTAGATGTTCATGCATGTACTTTTTGTAAATTGAATTGAGTAGCATGATGTGATAGCATACCTGAAAATCTTTGCAAATTTGGGAATTTGGAGCTCGCAGCGATGTTGAGCCCTTCTTGATTTTGCGGAGATTTTGAGGTTTCAAAAGTTTGGAGTTTCGGAGCCCGCAGCAATGTTGAGCCCATCTTCAAACTTTCTATTTCCGTCGGGGTATTTCCTTTTTCTTTGGAATTGCCCCGGAGTCATGCCAAAATTTCGCCAGATTTTTGGTGGGACAAAGTGACCCTTTTTTTTTTTTTAGCGAAATCCTGTCATTTTGATGACGATCTTTTTCTTTTCCAACCTTTGCAGGTGGTTCCTCCAGAGCGAACAAGGGTAAAGAGCCTGCTACAAGCGTACCTCGTCGATCTGCTAGATCTTCCAATGTGGCCGTTCAGCAGGCCTGGGAGAAGGTCCAGTTTGTTGAGAAGAACTTGGAAGAGTGCGATTCCCTCAATCGCGATGAGATGAGACAGCGATTGATCGCTCTCAAGAATGAGGAATTCTATAAGATCATGGTAAGCAACCGTCCTTGGGTTATGGACGATCTGAGGGTTTTACCCAAGCCTACCTTCTTCTTTGGAGATGCAGTCCCTGACGACTTGACATACCAAAGGAGATGTTTTCAGTTCTCTTACACAGCTGATGGTGAAGAGAGAACTATTTCTACCCGGTCGTCTTTTGACCGGACCATCTCGATCCTGAGCCTTTCTCCCACGTGCCCTAAGAGGGAAGATCCTCCGAGCTGGGTGAAGAGGACCAGTGTGATCAAGACCGGGGTTTTTGTTGGTGGACCTTCCGGTTTTGCAGAGAAGCCACCTGTCCGTATGGACATGTTGATGCCAGCCAGCGGCTACCAGGGCTCTGATTATCCGTCGGTCGATTTGAGACCGGTGGGCCATGGCGTTTTCAGCGGTGACGGCAGTACTTGGGTGAAGCCTTTTCGACTTCGTGGCCGTTTCAATGCTGACTCCGATTGGAAGTCATGGACTGACCACACCTTGCTGATTGGGGGCGCCGTTTTGAAGGAAGCCGGGATTTTTGACGCGGTCCGCACTTTTAGGGAGACCGTGACTTTTTCCGATGATGCCTTCATGGCTATGTTGGAGTCTTTCCTCCCTCAGACCAATACCTTCGTTGTCACGAACGGTGAGATTGGTTTTTCTCTGAAGGAGTTGAGTGCTATTACTGGATTGCCCATCCTTGGCAAACTCTACGAGGAGTTCATGCCGATTGACAGCGTCCTTGAGGAGCAGTCAGAGGAGTTCAGGCTCCTATACTTTCAGCTCGTCGCCTTCTATGATTTTTTGAAGGAGGGCTCGAAAGTTAGATCCAGCAGTTGGAAGAGTTATGGCTCTTCATTCTTCAACTTCTTTGACAGCAAAGAGTCTCCTGATAGCATGACCCGGGAAGACAGGAAGAAGACTTTGGCCATGCAGGAAGAGTTGAAGGGTTTCTTCGCGAGCACAGATGCCCTTTATTCTGACATTGCACTGCGGAGAGATCTTGCTGTTTACCTCACTTTTTGGCTAGGTGAGGCTATTTTTGCTGGTGGAGATGGGACGCACATCAGGCCGCATTGTATTTTTCCGGCTTGTCAGATGGCGTTTGGAGAGTGGCTTGCTTTGGTGCCCGCTCTTTACTCCTACCTGTGTACCGAACTGCAGGCTGCTGCTTTCTTGGTTCGGCTTGGGCTCCCTATGAATAGGGTATTTTCAGCCCATATCTTTTATTCGTGGTTTGTATACCACTGTCCTGGCTTCCACCAGCTGGGTGCTGCACAGGATGATGATCCTCTGATGATTCGATTGGCTAAGGGAAAAGCCGTATCCGAATCACTTTTGTTTGCCCGCATGAGGATCCGACGATTCAGGGACGTCGAGATGGGGCAGTCTTCAGTTAAGCTTTCTCCGGAGTTGCGGAAGAAGGCTTTTGATTTTGGTGCCTCCCGAGACTCTACCAGAGCAGGGTCGGGAAGGCATTACTCTTTGACCAATGCAGAGAAGGAGTGGCTTTTCAGCATACGAGTCGGCACGATGGTGTACCGTAGACATCTTTTCGTCGACATCCAGCCGTATGTACCTTCTCGCTTTGCGCTTCAGTTGGGCTTCTCTCAAGGCGTTGTTGGGGCGCCTTCGAGTATGGTGAAGCGTTTTGGGGGTTTGTAGGATGGCAGAAATGCATGGGCTTTCTATAGTGCTGAAGACACTACTGCCACGATTTCTTATCCTGAGCTGTCGACTTTCCGAACTGCCGGCTTCACGAAGTGGTTCGCGGAGAGCTTTTTGGCATATCGGGGGCTTTCCAAGAAGGAGCTTGATGTAAAGCTGTCTTCTGGAAAAGGCATTGGGAAGTCGGATGGCGTCCGGCGAGAGGAAGTTTGGGCCTTCCTTTCTGGAGAGAAGCACAAGATAGGCTTTCTCGGTGACCAGGGCGTCATTGGTTCTGAAGCTGCTCGGGAAGTACCTGATGAGGCTTTGGAGCAGCTAGAACAGGAGGAAGCTGAGCTCGACGCTTGGATGCAAGCGGCACAGAAACGAGCTTCCGTGGAGTCTACTGGCGAAAGCAGACCATCCAGTGAGGAGTCAAGTGAGAAACCTGACTCTGATAGTGAGGCGGGTTCTTCTAGGAAGCGAACCCGTAGAGGTAAGAAGAGGAGGAGTCATCATCGCAGCGAGGGGCCACATGAGGACTCTCCTGACATGGAAATCCCTCTTACCATCAACGAGGAGGTGCCAGAGGCTGTCGACGAGCCTCCAGAGAAGAGGAGTCGTGGGGAAGAGACCATTGGTGAAGGTATGATTCTTCCTTTTTCTTTTTCTACTTCTTTCATGGGGCTTTCCATGTTCTGATTTGTTTTCTCACCCTGCTGCTGCTTTTTTCTTTTTTTTTTTTAGCAGAGGATGAAGACTTGCCGATGCCTGAGGTTCCGACCGATGAGGCGGTGATGGAGCCGGTTATGGCATCTGAAGAAGAATCGAGGGACTCTGGAATGACTCCGGAATCTCCAATTGGTATAACTTCTTTCGCTTTCTCTTTTGTTTTTTGCCTGCGACTTGATTTGCTAACAGTTTTTTTCTTGTCAGCTGACTTGCCACATGATTCCGATGACTTTGAACCATCAATGGACGCAAATGTCGATGATGCTTCTGATGAGTTCATGGAGGAAGAGAGTGTTCCGCCAGTCGTCGAAGAAGGTACTTTGTAGTGATGACCCTGATGATTTTTTTTTTGAACAGGATCATATTCATACCTTTTTGTGTTTCATTTGCAGGTTTTGAAGTGACAGAAGAGAGTCCATCGCTTTCTTCAGAACCAGAGCAAGGGATGCCAGAGGTCGATCCGGAGGTAGAGACCAGTTCAGACATGATTGAGGAGATGCCTCGTGTTGAGATTCCCTCTCCAGTGGCTCCAAGTGAAAAGAGTTCTTTTGTTACTCTTCCAATGGGACATGACATGAGCAGCCGATCAGCGGAGAAGGGTGAATCTTCATCCAGTTCGTCTCTTCAATTTGCGAAGAAGGTGCTGGCTCGGGTTTTGAGTTCTTGGGTCAAGACTCTCCTTTCTGGACACTTGGAAGCAGGATTTGGCATGATCCCACATGTACAGGAGATTCTGACCGACACCGAAGAGGTTGGTCTGGATGTCACAGGTGCCAGGGCGATCGTTGATAGGATCATTGCACTGGGTGACAAGTGGTTTGAGACCATGGGTTTCCCTGACGACCAATTCTTCAAGGAGATGTTCTTGGACCCTGCTGATAAGGCTAAGTCTGACCTGAATGAGGCTACACAAAGCAAGAAGCAGCTAGTTCGGGAGAAGAACAAGGAAGAGCTAGCCATCATCGGATTGAGGCATGACCTTAACGTCCTTGATAGGGAAGTTGAGGAGGCCAGGAAACGTCTTGAGCATTTGAAGGCACAAGTCGATGCGAAGTGGGCTGCTATAACAGAGGCTCGTGACAGGGAGAGTACTCTGATCCGCAGGGTTGCAGATGCCGGTCAAGTTCTCGAGAGGAGGACTCTAGAAAACGAACGATGGCAAACTGCTGGGGAAGAGCTTCCCGGTGTAAAAGAAGGGTTACGGCATTCGCCAGCATCTCATGGCAAGTTCCTGAAGAAGCGTGCCTTGGAAACTCTGACGGCTGAGGCCAAAAGTTTGCTTGAGGAGCTGAAGCTTTGGCTGGAGACCATTTTTGGCTGAGCTCCTGATTTTTTATAGCAGAAACCATTCTTCTTTTTTTTGGTACCACATGTATTTTTTGGTACTCTTTTTTTGTAGTGCTTGTGGACACTTTCTTTTTTTTGGTACCACATGTATTTTTTTTTGGTACTTTTCTTTTTTTTTTTTTTTTTTTTTGTAGTGCTTGTGAACACTTTCTATTTTTTTTTTTTTGCTTTGGTACTTTTCTCTTTTTTTTTGTTGTTCCCTACGCTTACTCAAATCTTTTTGTGATGAAAGCAATTGCTAAATGGGATTTGATCAAAAGCTTTGTCATTTTGTGAAAATCTTTTGTCAAATAATTGTTTTGGCATGGGAGCCTGATTTTGGTTGTGGCGTGAAAGCCGATTTTGAGATGGCATGGAAGCCGAAATTTTATGGCGTAAAAGCCAAAATTTGGGTTGGCATGGAAGCCGAAATTTTGTGGCATTTACAGCCAGTTTGGTGGCATTGATAGCCAATTTGTGGCATTTATAGCCGGATTTTTGTGGCATTTACAGCCGGATTTTGGCATTTATAGCCGAGTTTTGGTTTTCAAAATGCAGGTATCGACTAAATGTCGCCTTCCCGCTGAATGGTCTTGCAAGTATCGATGGAATGTCGCTTCCTTGCTCATTCGGTTTTGCGAGTATTGATGGAATGTCACTTCCTCGCGGGTTAGGTTTTGCAAGTATCGATGGAATGTCGCTTCCTCGCGAATTGGGGTGCAAATATCGACTAAGCGTCGCTTCCCTGCTTTTCCCAAGACTTTTGGTTTTGCGGGTACTGACTTGATGCCGTTTCTCCGCGATTTTTGAAATTTGAGGTTTCTCGAACCATTTGTATTTTGGGTTATGGATAGCAATTGGTATGTTGCACCTCCACGATTTTTGAAATTGGGTTGTGGATATCAACTGGTTTGTTGCTTCTCCACGATTTTAGGTTTTCTCGAACCTTTGAAATTTGGGTTGTGGATGTCAACTGGTTTGTTGCTTTTCCACGATTTTTGAAATTGGGTTGTGGATATCAACTGGTTTGTTGCTTCTCCACGGTTTTGGATTTTGCAAGTATCGACGAAATGTCGCTTCCCTGCGATTTTGGATGCAAGTATTGATGGAATGTCGCATCCTTGTTTTTTTTCAAAATTTTTGTTTTGCGGGTACTGACTTTGATGTCGTTTCCCCACGATTTTTGAAAAACCATTTTTTTTTGTTTAAAGACACGAGGGTCGTAAATTTTGACCTAGAACCATTTGGCGGTAAAAGGTAAGGTGGACTAGGGTGGAAATCCCTGAATCCGGATTTTTGTATCAAACCATGAATTTTGGTTCAAGGATCGAAAGCTTTGGTCAAGTCAGGGAGAGGCTCCTAAACTTGGATTTTTTTTGTTTTTGAACAATGAAACGATGAAAGTAAGCATTGTTTTTGAATCTCTAGAAATTTTGACATTTGATATGAAAATTCTAAAGAGAGTGGGTTTGACGAGCGAGTACCTGAGAACAGGTTTTGGCCATACAGGCATTGCTCTTACCCAGTTGGGTAAGTCTTCAAGGGTAGTACCGCTTCAAGAACTTGCCGTTGATAGGCAGCATACATCTGTCGCCTTCCATGTTTAGGAGGGCATATGCGCCGTTGGAGAAGACCTTGTCGATGACGTAGGGTCCCTCCCATTTTGGTTCAAATTTGCCTTTTGATTTGTGTGCGAAGACCATTGGTCTTTTTACCGCAAGAACCAAGTCACCCTTTTTGTAGGCGCGTTGCCGGACCCTTTTTTCAAAAGATCCTGCCATGCGTGCTCGGTAAAGTTCAATGCTTTGTCGAGCTTCGAGCCGTCTCTCGTCGAGATTGTCCAGCTCATGGAGTCTCAATTTGACATTGCTTTCTTGAGTCATGTCATTTTGTAGAGATACCGTCAGAGAAGGAATTTGTACCTCTAGGGGCACGACAGCTTCGCATCCATAGACCAAGGAGAATGGTGTGCTATGGGTTGGTCCTCGAACGGTGGTTCGATAGGCCCACAAAGCTTCAGACAGTTTATCGCTCCAGTCTCTTTTGTGACTAGAGACCATTTTCTTGAGGATTTTGCAGAGTGTCTTGTTGAAGGCTTCTGCTAATCCGTTTGCTGCCGGATTGTATGGAGTCGAAGGACAGCTTTGGATTTTGTATTTGTCGCAAAACCTGTAGAATCGATGATCCCGGAATTGTGGTCCGTTATCATGGACGAATCTCTTGGGTATGCCGAAACGACAAATGATGTTGGTGCGTAGGAATTGAAGAACTGATGAGGTCTTCATTTCGTTGAACGCAAATGCTTCTGACCACTTGGAGAAATAATCCGTTGCGGCGAAGATGAAGCGATGACCTTTGCTTGAAGGGGGAGAGATAGGACCTATGATGTCCATGCCCCATGCTTCAAAAGGCCATGAGATTGCTGTAGGATGCAGCCATTCCGGAGGCATGTGAATGTAATCTCCGTGAACTTGGCATAGCTGGCAGCGTTTGGCAAATTGCATTGCATCAGCAACCATGGTAGGCCAATAGTAACCTAACCTTTTTATCTGATCATAGAGCTTAGGACCTGCCTGATGGGCTCCACAAAGACCAGCATGAACTTCTTTAAGTGTTTCTTCGGCCTCTTGTTGTGACAAGCAACGTAGAAGTACTCCGTTGAAGGATTTCCTGTAGAGGATTTTTGAAGGAATATCCAAATGAAAGTTTGGGGCTCGCCTTTGTATGCTTACCCGTTCTTTTGGATCTTCAGGTAGGATTCCGAACATAGTGTAATCAATGAACGGATCCCTCCAGTCGACGATTGAAGGTTGAAGGATAGAGATCCGACTTCCAACCACTCGGTGGCATTCGGCAACTGCTTGGTGTGTGTTAAGAGGAGGGAGGATCCTTCTCTCGCACACTGTGATTTGCATGTTTTCCCCTTCCTGGATCGCCATTGATGAGGCAAGTCCGGCCAGGGCATCTGCACGGATATTTTCACCTCTACGAATGTGGGTGATGTTGCAGATGTCAAACTTTTGCAGAAGCGATTGTGCCTTGTTGTAATAAGGCAGCAGATCAGGCTTCCTGACTTCATATTTCTGAGTCATCTGGTTGACGATCAGTTGAGAGTCTCCAAAGACTTCCAGCATAGTGATACCGGATTCGATGGCGAGTTCCAATCCTAGGATCAGAGCTTGGTATTCAGCTGCATTGTTTGTGCATGGTTCCAGTAGCGAGAAAGCGTGTGGAATCATGCATTTGTCGGGGCTAACAAAGAGGATGCCAACTCCCGAGATCAGCTTTCTGTTTTCATTTGTCCTGGTTGCACCGTCAAAGTACATGTCCCAGGAGGCATTTGGTGAGGAAGTCTCCACGTTGTAGACAGGTTCGTCTGGGAGATCATCTCTGAGTGGTGAATCTTTAGGCAATGGATGCTCTGCGAGGAAATCTGCTAGAGCTTGGCCTTTGATTGCTTTTTGTGGCACATACCTAATATCAAATTGTGACAAGAGGATGGACCATTTTGCCAGTCGGGCATTAAGAGAACCTGCCTTTGTGACAAGGACCTTCAAGAGGTTGATCCTTGAGACGAGGTAGACTGTGTTGGAAAGCAAGTAGTGACGTAGCTTTTGTACGGCAAACATCACTGCAAGGCATTCTTTTTCGACTGGAGAGTAGCGATGCTCTGCACCTACTAGCATGCGGCTGAGGTAGTATAGAGCAGCTTCTTTTCCCTCACCATTCTCTTGTGCAAGCAGAGCGCCTACAGAATGATCAAGAGCTCTTGTGTACAAGATGAATGGTTTTCCAGTGGCAGGGGCAGCTAACACTGGAGGTTTGGTCAGGTATGACTTGATATCTTGAAATGCGGCTTCGCAGTCGGTATCCCAGACAAAGTCTACACCTTTTTTCATCAATCGAGAGAATGGACGGCATTTCCCCGAAAGATTGGAGATGAACCGTCTAATGTAGGCCAATCTCCCTTGAAGCCCTTTTAGTTCCCTTAGGGTTCTTGGAGAGGGCATTTCTACAATAGCCTTGACTTTTATGGGGTCAAGTTCTATTCCAGCTTTCCGAACAAGGAATCCGAGAAACTTACCCGACGAGACGCCGAAGAAGCATTTTAGAGGATTCATCCGCAGTTTGTGTTTGCGAAGTCGGAGGAAGACTTCCCGAAGATCTTTGAGATGGTCTTCTTTTCTTCTGCTTTTGACGGCGAGGTCATCAACGTAACATTCGACCGTCTTGTGCTGCATATCTTGGAATATTTTCATCATAGCCCTCTGATATGTGGCACCAGCATTTTTCAGACCAAATGGCATGACAGTGTAGCAATACACGCCAAACGGAGTCCGAAATGAAGTGTGTTTTTCATCCTCGGGATGCATCTTTATCTGATTGTAACCAGAGAAGCCATCCATGAATGTCATTCGCTCGAATCCGCAGGTATTGTCAATCATCACCTCCGGTATGGGGAGCGGGAATTCATCCTTAGGGCAAGCGCCATTCAAGTCTCTATAGTCAATACAGACTCTGATCTGCCCATTTTTCTTTGTCACGGGGACAATGTTGGCCAACCATTCTGGATGTTGTTCCTCACGGATGAAGCCAACGCTTTTGAGTTTTTGAACTTCTTGTTCAATTTTATCCATCACATCTGGACGGAATCTTCTTTGGCCTTGTTTGACAGGCTTGATTTCTTCTTGAAGATTGAGTTTGTGGACTGCTATTTTGGGGTCTAAACCAGGCATTTCAGCGTAGGACCATGCAAAGCAATCAACGAACTCACGAAGAAAAGCGATATACTCGGGTAACTCATCATCCTTTATATTCTTGCTTATGAATACAGGACGTGGGTTATCAGGTGTTCCCAAGTTTATCTTTTGAACAGGATCTTCTGTCGGAAGGTTCGAAGGTGGTTCCTCCACAATATTTTCGGAGGCTTCCAACTCAACGAAACCTTCTGGAGTTTCAACTGCATTACCAGACCAAGGCTCTGTTCCTTTCCATGGATTTTCTTGATTGGTGATCTCCTCAAGGCTTGCTATGAGATAGTCCCAATCGCCTGTTGAGTCTGGTATTTCTTTTGGAGACGAGGGTTCTTCTGGGTCAGAATAGCACAAGTCTGCATTATCGGACGATTCCTCTTTATCATCAGAGAAATCATACCAATTGGATGAGCTTCCTGGATTTTTGTCAGGTAACTCTTTAAAGAGATATCCAGGGAGATCGATGTCTTCATGGACTTGAGATGTTGAGGCTTGGTCGGTAAAACGACTTTTAAGCTTTTGTGTCAACTGTCTCAGAGGAGTATCAGGATCATACCCTAACCCATATGAAGACTTTTCTACATGACCGTAGAGTCTCCAATCTTCCAGCTGGCTTTTGGTCAAGGCGGGCTCCAATGGCGTGAGAATACCGCGTCTTTCTCCCAAACCGACTGGGTTTCGAGCGTCATAGCCCATTTTCTTCATAATTGCTTGTGCCACAGGACTATATAGAGATAGCTGAGGCATACCTTCATTTTGGAAAGGTTCCAGCATGGAATTTGATGAAGAAGCGTCCGATCTATGGAAGAAGATCGGCCTTTGCTTTGGTGATGTTGCCGGAACAACAAAGGTAGCAGACGTAGGATCTTCTACATCAGCAGGTGTCTCCATCGGAGTGAGAGCGGGCTGAACTTGCTGAGTGTCAGCTTGGCTTGACGATGCATCGTCTTCTGGCTCTGAGTCCGAGTCTGTGTCTTGCATGATAGACACGAGAGAGACAACAAATTTGCCCCCAGGCTTTTGTTTCGCCTTCTTCACTTTAGTCGTGATGACCAAAGGTTTTGAATTCTTGAGGGAGATAACGAAGGGAGATTGACTACTCTCTTCTAATTTGCCGGAGGGTTTGTTTTCTTCCGGTGATTTTTGAGGAGCCTTGCCTTTATCTTTCTGGAGATTTTCAGCAGGGGGTGCTATTTCCTCTTCTTCTTTTTCTCCTTCATACATTTGGGAGTCTGCGAAGTGGACTTCTTTACCTTTGAAGGGTTTCCTGTCCGCAAAGACTCGATGTACCATGCCGTCGTCGCCGACGAACTTGATGCATTGATGTAGAGTTGAAGGAACAACACCATTCTCGTGTATCCAAGGACGTCCGAGAAGGATGTTGTAGCATGAGGGGGTTTTTATTGCATACACAGTGACCTCAGAGATAAGATCACCGATTTGCAATTTGAACCTGATTTTGCCGATAGGCCTTTGAGTGCTCCCATCGTATCCAAAGATAGATACAGATGTGTGGCTTAGCTTGCTGGGTGGGATGCCCAACTCTTCAAGAGCCGAAGTGGAGATAAGGTTGAGTGCAGAACCTGGGTCGATCTGAACTCTATGTATCGGCATTTCTTTGATGTACCCTATGAAGTACAGGGGTCGGTTGTGCCTTGCTTCGCCAAGTAGGAGGTCTTCCTTAGTGAAGGCGATGGTTGCACTGGCTGCCTTTTGAACCGAGAGGCATTGGATGCATGATCCCTCAGTTTTCTTTTTTTCTTCTTTTAAGGAAGTTTCAGAGTTTTTGACCCGGTAGTCCATTTCAATTTGGAGGACTTGTGGGGCATGTTTGTCGACATCCTCATTCAGTTTTTGTAATTCTGAGATGAGATTATCACGAGTGCGTGGAGACATTCGTAATAAATCCAGGATGTGAAGACGTGCAGGTATGTGTTTGAAGTGCTCAACCAAGTCATACTTGAAAGCCTCCTTAGGGCCTGCATGTTCATCATTGTTGCCACTGGGGGCACTTACAACATCTTTTCCCGAAGGATTTACATAAGTAAAGGAAGATTGGTTGTAATTTTTGTGGTAGTCCCGGCCCGAACGGGTGCCTCTACCAACTTCGAGAGCTTCTTGAGAAGGATCTTCGTTTGGAAGATTGTCTTCAGGATCAAGAGGCTGTTGTTTTTCATCTACTGGGGATGTATCTGCAGCAGAGTTGCCATCCTCAGTGATTGTGTTCCACGGAGCATTTTCCGGGAGCAAGTCCTGAACAGCTGTTGACACCAAAAATGTCACTTTGCCTCTTCAACATCAAGAAAGCTGCATGAAGTCGCAACCTGCCATAAATAGGCAATGCAACTTCTCAAAAAATCAAATCTTGTCAGAATCAAACAAAAACTGTAAGATCCTTCAAGATAGCCAAGAGAAGAGTACATATGAAGTTTCGGGCCATTTCAGAATCATTTGGCCTAACTTCGCTTCTCCGACAGCTAAAATGGCGCTCCCGGCGGCGACATCATCGGAGACGTCAAAACTTCGATCAGAGCCTACAGATGACTCCAGCATGTCTCAAAAGGGCTCCATGCCAAATTTCAAGTCAAACCGACAACGTTTGACCCTCCATCAATGCTCGAGCAGCAAAATCAAGCCTACCGGCGGCGGAGCAACCCGGGACCATGACATCCAAAACGGAGCCCATGGAACGTCCAAAATGACTCCAATAGGCTCCCCGTCAAATTTCAGGTCAATCGGACATCGTTTGACCACACATCAAAGCTCGGCATTTTCCTCGCAGTAAAATCAAGTGAAGCATCGACGGGACCCCAAACGGCTTCAAAACTCAAACAAAAGCCTATGGTTGGTCTTATTTATTGCTCAGGAGGCTTCACCTCAAATTTCAGGTCATTCCGACATCGTTTGACCAAGTTTCGACTTCTGGCGGAAAATCAGCAGCTCTACGCGACAAAGTCTTCGGCTTTCCCGGAAAATTAGAAACTTTGCACTCTAAAAATGCAAGGATTCTCATCAAGTTTTCTACAGGGAAATCAAGCCAATAAATGAGAAGAAATGTCAAGAAAAATACAGAAGAAAACGGCGACGAAAAAGACCTCAAAACGACCGCAAAACGGGCTCCGAAGGGGAAAAATCCCCCAGGGTCGCAGACCCCTGCGACCATGGCCCATGGTCGCAGGCCCCTGCGACCATGGGCCATGGTCGCCGGTCCATGGTCGCCGGCGACCATGGAGGTCCGGGTCACCGGATTTTCCGCCGGTGACCCGTTTTTTTCGTCTTTTTTCGCGTTTCGCGCACTTTGGCCCCTGTGGTTTCCTGAAAATGTGATTTTTAGTGCTTGAAATTGACTCATATCCGACGACATCCGTCAAAATCACGGGTCAACCTCCAAAAGCATAAAATCATCAGTGATCGCTCCAAGATCGCCAACCGGCTGACCAAGAAAGTGCACTTTCTGTCCGACCGATCGTGAAATCGACAAGACAGATGTCACCGGCCCGCTCTTAGCTATCAATGTCTGAAGTTACATGTTCATCCGATGTCGATCAGCATGTAGATCCATCGATGATCATCGCCAGAAGAATTCCAGAAGACACGGCATGGCCCGCGACTCTTCGACTGCTCGGCGACCAATTAATGTGGTTAATTGACTAGCTTTATTGCAGTCATTAATTCATTTCTTTGGACGGCCCAATCAGAAGCAAGCATTTGGGAGTTACAAGTCAATTGATTCATGGCATTTAAACCATGAAACTCCTCCCATTATGGTAATTAAGGTGATTAAAAGCCCTTAATCTCCATCGGCCAATCAGATTCAAGGAAAAAGGAGTTACAAAATCAAGAAATAAATCTTGTAACTCCTCCCATTAAAGCCATTAAGGCTCATAAACCCTCCTAAATGGCTACCAAAGGCCTATAAATAGGAGAGCATTCCATTGAAATGGAGATCGGAAAAGATCGGGAAGAGATCGGAAAAAGATCAGAAAAAAGAGGAGAAAATCAGAGGATCAGAAAAACAAAGATCAGAAAGAGATCTGAGAGAAAGAAAAAAAGAGAGAAAACTCTGCTGAAGTTCTGCACCGGCCACCACTACAAGGTGACAAAAGTCCCTTGGGGGGCACCCCCCCCCCCAAGGTCCTTGCATTCTCCTGCTGCCTCCAATGGCTTAGACGTGGCTTTTCAGCCCGTCTACTTAGCTTTTTATTGGACATAGGACCTTATCTTGGTCTTTGTCCTCTAAAAATCTGAGGTTATAGCCAAGCCAAGCGAATCAAGAGCATCTTCTGTTCTCATCTGCATGGATGATGGCGAAGCCCATACATGGCTTGCGACCGTCAATCTGAACGAGTCCCCCACAATCTCCTGGAAAGTTAGATCTTCCTTTTCTTGCTTTTCATTGTAGTTTGTATTTTTCTAAAAGAGACAAAAATCACAACTCTTGTCTTTCATTATTGATGAGAATTGTAAATCGGCTATAAACGCCAAAATCGGCTATAAATGCCAAACAAAATCGCCTTTCACGGCAAACCAAGAAAATGTCTCTTTTCTTAAATATTTGTGCAATGGAAAACTTGAAAGAAGTTGATTTCCTTTTTACTTGCGAAGGTTGATCTCCGGATTACCACTTGCAATTCCAAGTAAAATAGAAAATTTGGCACACCCACACAAAAGAAATGTTGATGCACGCTTCAGGGCCCCGCCAGGGCGCGAAAGGGCCGGACCCGACGGGCTCCCACGTTCCGCCGACCCCGGTAGCCGCCCCAGCGGGCGCCACGGAGCGCGTTCCATCAAGCTGGCACACCCGGTGGGACTCGTTCATTTGAGAACACGGTGCTTGGAAATGAAATATTTGCATATCATACTTTTTGCTCTATGCTTATACTTCTTTTCCGGATTCCTTGGCTACTTTCTAGCTGGTAGCCTATGTTGGATTTTGCATCCTAAAAAAAAATGAGATGGGATTTTTTGGAAATTTCTATTTCTTTGAGTTTGTTTCCATTCTTTCTCTTTTCAAAAAAAAAAAAAATCAGTTTTCTTAGTTTGGATTCAAAATTGAGAAACTTTGATCCTATCCTATCGTTCTTTGGTGCTTGCAGAAATGTTGAGCCCGTTCGACTAAGGTTTTGGGCCATCGTTTCTCTTCGATGAGTTCATTAGAGATTTCAAAGAAAAAAAAATCAAAAAATCAGTTTTCTTAGTTCTGAATTCAAAATTGAGAAACTTTGATCCTATCCTATCGTTCTTTGGTGCTTGCAGAAATGTTGAGCCCGTTCGACTAAGGTTTTGGGCCATCGTTTCTCTTCGATGAGTTCATTAGAGATTTCAAAAAAAAATATATATTAAAAAAAATAAAAAAAAAAAAATCAGTTTTCTTAGTTTGGATTCAAAATTGAGAAACTTTGATCCTATCCTATCGTTCTTTGGTACTTGCAGAAATGTTGAGCCCGTTCGACTAAGGTTTTGGGCCATCGTTTCTCTTCGATGAGTTCATTAGAGATTTCAAAGAAAAAAAATCAAAAAATCAGTTTTCTCAGTTCTGATTCAAAATTGAGAAGCTTTGATCCTATCCTATCGTTCTTTGGTGCTTGCAGAAATGTTGAGCCCGTTCGACTAAGGTTTTGGGCCATCGTTTCTCTTCGATGAGTCTATTTGGGATTTGAAAAAAAAGACATAGACCACTAAGGTTAAACCAATTGCGTTCTTTGATCACGATTGATTCAAGAAAAGCCTTGTCCAGAGTGTGGAGACAGCTTGACTGTTCTAGGCAAGGGTCCTCCAAACGGGTTCATTAAGTAATCCTACCCTTACCTGGGGGCAATTCTATCAATTGAGGTTTCATAAGACCGGGTTAGGAGGCCTATGTGTACTCTCTCGTCTTTAAATCTTAAAAATAAAAAAAAATCAAAAATAAAAAAAAAGATTTTCAAAAAAAAAAAATCTTAAAAAAAAAAAAAATTAAAATAAAAAAAAAAATAAAAATAAAAAATAAAAAAAAAGGATTTTCAAAAAAAAAATCTTAAACAAAAAAAAAGATTTTTTTTTTAAAAAAAAAAAAATGAAAATCTTAAAAAAAAAAAATCTTCAAAAAAAAAAAAACTCTCATCATTTTAGATTCAGATCCGAGAAATTGTGGTTCCTTCCCTTCTGGGTACTGGTGCTCGCGGAAATCGTTGAGCCCGTATTCGGATCGGAATACCATCTGCTCTCTTTGATGAATCCAATCTTGACATTTCAAAAAAAAAAAGAGAATCCCATCTCGTGGATGCGATCTCCAACATTTGTGCATAGCAATACTGGTACGCCCTTTCAGGGTCTACTGTATCTGTGACCGGCACATTTGTAACTCCTACCTTATATTCTTCTTATCTCGAGCAAGCCCTGCTTCTCGATAAGTCGAATTTAGGTTTACAATTGCTTCTAGCAGTCACTGGAACGCTCATTCTGGGCTCACCATACTTGCTGTCAGAACAATTGTACCCTCTATGGCTTTTTGCCTTCCTCATATTGCTTGGGTTATGTCCCTTGAGCGATTTGAAAAGACAAAAGCATAGAAATTCCCATTTATGATCATTATTCTTGTGATTACTAATGGATGTGGTCTTGTTTCAGAACTTTTTCGAAACTAACAATGGCAGCCTTAACCATTATCTTCGATGAGAACAAGCACCAACTCATGCTTCAACAGAAGCAAAGCACGCGCACCCATAAGCGCCCTGCCAGCTGCCGAAGCATCAACTCCCTCGGCAACTCTCTGAACTCCGGGTCGACCTCGACTCCCCGGACCATCGTCTTCGGGACACTGGGACCATTCCCACTTCCCGAAGAACAAGCTGCGCCTGCCAAAAGGCAGAAAATCGCCTCTCAACGTGTCACTCCCGTGACACCAAAGGCGAGCGCCCAAAAGCCCGAAGCCCGCGGCACCCCCGCGAAGCCTCGACCAACAACCAACCAGGTCTACCCTAAGACTTGGTCTCCAAGACCTTCCCCAAAACAAAGAAGGTCTCAAATTTCCACCAAGCCAGCATACCTGGCCCCACTCAAAGAAAACCAGTTCTACCCTCTTGCCTACATGAAAGAGGAGAGACCCATCTCCAACTTGACTCCCAAGTCAACCCAGCATGAGCCGGCTTGTTCCTACAGGCCCAAAATCAGATCATGCATCACCAGGCCTCTCCAAGCACCTGCGAAGGCCTACACTCCTTCAGTTCGACCCTTCATCTCTACAGGGGCCGAACTCGAAAGGTTTAAAGCTTCGCTGCAACAGGCAAAGGACCGGGTCGGCATCCTGTCCTTGCCCAACCACAAAGAAGACAAGCTCGGCTGCTGCGCCCGAGGGAGCACATCCTTCATCGTCAGAGCCCAGCCAGAGCTGACTGAAGCTCAAATCGCTCGTCGAGCACGCCGCCGTGCGTCATATCGACAAAAGAGACTAGAGAAGCAACGGACCCAGCCTCCTACACTTCAAGTCTCCCACAAATGGATCGAAAAAGAAAGACCCGACCAAGTTGCTGCCGTCCATATGGTTGGAAAAACCAGAAGACGCCAAAAGTCAGCATCAAAAATCCATGTCCGACGTCCGGTGACCCGTAGCGTCACCGGGACACGAAGACATCCTGAAGAATCTCCTGCCCCTTCAAGCCAAGGACGGGAGAGTAATCCTTCATCAAGCTCTTCATAAAAAAGAATGAGCCCCAGCTCGGTCACCAGGACGATTTCTTCGTTCGAATCCCGAGGGATGAACGTCTTGGCTACAAGTTCTGAGCCGCCACCTCAGAATCCACCTCGAGATGATGCGCTCGCACGCATCCAGCAGTTGGAACAAGGCCAGCAGAGGATCGAAACTCTGATGGAAAACATTCTCCTTGTCGTCCAAAATCAGGTGAACAATGAGCCTCCTCCGAATCATAACAATAACGAGGAGAATTGTGAAGAAAATGAGTCACGCGCCCTTACCAAAAAGGACGTAGACAGTATCCTCGCCAAAGCTAAAGAAGAGGATATACTCAAAGAGCATGGGATCAAGCCACCATATCCTTTGTGGATGGACTCGGTCCCGTTCCCCACAAAATTCAAACATCCTACTCTCCAAACATATACGGGGAAAGGATCGGCCAGACAGCACGTCATCCACTTCAAGATCTTGACGGGAGCTATCGCGGATCAAGATGCACTCAAGATTCGCCTCTTTGCAAGTACCCTAAAAGGTACGGCCTTCGATTGGTACTCCACTCTGCCGGAGAACTCCATTCAGAACTGGGCTATGCTGGAGACACGCTTCCTGACCCACTTCCAAGGTGAGGATCATCCTGTTACTATGGCTCAGCTCTGCAGCCTAAAACAGGGAGAGAATGAGTCAACTTATGACTTCATTCACAAGTGGAAAGCAATGGCGTACAAATGCTCAGATGTACTGCCACAAGCGTCGCTAGTTGACATCTGCCGAAACAACATGAGAGCTAAAATCCGCTCCATGATCATCGGCAACAAATCAAAAAACCTGGGAGAGCTCCTGGAAGCTTCCATGGAAGCTGAAACGGTGATCAAAGACCTCAACAGTCAGAAATCATCAAAGAAAGAGCCGACTGCTGTTGCAACCTCTAAACCAAAGAAGAAAGAGGTCCTCAATGTGCAAACCAAGTCAGCTCCTCAGCAGCCAAAGAAAGCTGAAAACAAAACTGCAGGTAAAAGGCCTGAACTCTCTGATGCCTTCAAAGAGCGAGTAGAAAAGAAATATCCGTTCGATGAAGACGTCGAAGAAATCTTTGAGGCTCTCCTAGCAAATGGCAAACTCATTTTGCCAGAGCCCAAAAGACCGGGAGACGTTGGCAAAACCAACGATCCTCGGTACTGTCCATACCACCAGATGGTCTCGCATCCTCTCAATCAATGCTTCGTTGTGAGAGAGAAGATAAATGAGATGTGGAGGAACGGAGTCATAACCTTTGATAAAAACTATGGCCCCGCCTCCGTCAACATGGTGTCACGTGGACAAACACCAAAATCACCGAAGAAGAAGATCACTACTTCCTTCAAGGTGATAAAAAGAATTCAAACGTCCGAAGTGTTGGTTCCTTTCCCGACACCAGACGGACAACCTATATGGGTACATCCCGATCTCCTGGAAGATGAAAATTGGGAGATCGTCAAAACAAAGCCAACAGCTCAACAGCGAAGGCAGGCTAGGAAACATCTCCTCAGGCTCAAACGGCAAGGGAAGACCCAGCCAAAACAAGCAGTCCCTGAAAAGGCAGAGGTCTCCTCTACCACTTCACTCGGGGCAACAGAAACGTCCCTTCCAGAGACTTCAAAGGCGGTAAGAAACTTCACTCTTAGTGATTTCATGCCACCTCAATTCAAAAAAGAAGCCATGCAGGGGGCATCATACTCTTGCAACTCGGTAGTTGGATTCTCCATTGATGGATACGAGTCCAGCGACACCGACGATGGATTCGAGCCCAACTACACCGATGAGTGGGAGGAATCTCTTGAAACAGGAGAATATCTCTCCGATGAAGAATGGGTTCCTGAAACTCACCTTATACCAGTAATCTGGTATAACCCCTTGCAACCACAAGGATCCTGGTCTGATGATGAAGAAGACCAAGAGGCTGCACAAGAAGATGCTGTTAACCCAGCACCTGTCATTGCTCTAGTGGAAATCAACTATGTTGAGCCACACGGAGAAGACGAAGAAGAGGATCTGGCTCCCATGCCTGATCTTGAAGAATATGCAAGGATCTTGCAGCGTCTCGCTCTAGAACAAGAGCAAGACCGCGTCAACGAGATTCCTCACAATCCAGAGCCGGAAGTCCCTGAAGCCCATCAGGTACCTCCTCCCTCAACTCCTGAAAATGGAGAACATTGCTGGATTGACGATCCTCTTACATCCGAGGATGAGTCTGACTCCGAGCAGGCAACATCTCCTATCAGAGCTTCCTGTAATGTAATATATCAGGACTATAGCTCTTCTGAAGCGTCGTCTGATGAGATTACCTACACTCCGACGACGCCTAGCAATGTATCCTCTGGAGCTACCTTGTCTCACGTACTTTCACAGAGATGACACCCTCTCAGGTTTCTTCTCCTGAGACTGTGACTTCAGGATACACATTCTTCCCGACTCATCATCATGAAGAAAACCCAACTTGTGGTGATGGATGGGTCAACGAAGAAGAAAAGCTGCTGGATGCTGTTCAGGACTTGCTCCCGGAAAATGCTCCGTGCAACACAATCACTGAGGATGGCAACTCTGCTGCAGATACATCCCCAGTAGATGAAAAACGACAGCCTCTTGATCCTGAAGACAATCTTCCAAACGAAGATCCTTCTCAAGAAGCTCTCGAAGTTGGTAGAGGCACCCGTTCGGGCCGGGACTACCACAAAAATTACAACCAATCTTCCTTTACTTATGTAAATCCTTCGGGAAAAGATGTTGTAAGCGCCCCCAGTGGCAACAATGATGAACATGCAGGCCCTAAGGAGGCTTTCAAGTATGACTTGGTTGAGCACTTCAAACACATACCTGCACGTCTTCACATCCTGGATTTATTACGAATGTCTCCACGCACTCGTGATAATCTCATCTCAGAATTGCAAAAACTGAATGAGGATGTCGACAAACATGCCCCACAAGTCCTCCAAATTGAAATGGACTACCGGGTCAAAAACTCAGAAACCTCCTTAAAAGGAGAAAAAGAGAAAAGCGAGGGATCATGCATCCAATGCCTCTCGGTTCAAAAGGCAGCCTGTGCAACCATCGCCTTCACTAAGGAAGACCTCCTACTTGGCGAAGCAAGGCACAACCGACCCCTGTACTTCACAGGGTACATCAAAGAAATGCCAATACATAGAGTTCAGATCGACCCAGGTTCTGCACTCAACCTTATCTCCACTTCGGCTCTTGAAGAGTTGGGCATCCCACCCAGCAAGCTAAGCCACACATCTGTATCTATCTTTGGATACGATGGGAGCACTCAAAGGCCTATCGGCAAAATCAGGTTCAAATTGCAAATCGGTGATCTTATCTCTGAGGTCACTGTGTATGCAATAAAAACCCCCTCATGCTACAACATCCTTCTCGGACGTCCTTGGATACACGAGAATGGTGTTGTTCCTTCAACTCTACATCAATGCATCAAGTTCGTCGGCGACGACGGCATTGTACATCGTGTCTTTGCGGACAGAAAACCCTTCAAAGGTAAAGAAGTCCACTTCGCAGACTCCCAAATGTATGAAGGCGAAAAAGAAAAAGAAGAGGAAATAGCACCCCCTGCTGAAAATCTCCAGAAAGATAAAGGCAAGGCTCCTCAAAAATCACCGGAAGAAAACAAACCCTCCGGCAAATTAGAAGAGAGTAGTCAATCTCCCTTCGTTATCTCCCTCAAGAATTCAAAACCTTTGGTCATCACGACTAAAGTGAAGAAGGCGAAACAAAAGCCTGGGGGCAAATTTGTTGTCTCTCTCGTGTCTATCATGCAAGACACAGACTCGGACTCAGAGCCAGAAGACGATGCATCGTCAAGCCAAGCTGACACTCAGCAAGTTCAGCCCGCTCTCACTCCGATGGAGACACCTGCTGATGTAGAAGATCCTACGTCTGCTACCTTTGTTGTTCCGGCAACATCACCAAAGCAAAGGCCGATCTTCTTCCATAGATCGGACGCTTCTTCATCAAATTCCATGCTGGAACCTTTCCAAAATGAAGGTATGCCTCAGCTATCTCTATATAGTCCTGTGGCACAAGCAATTATGAAGAAAATGGGCTATGACGCTCGAAACCCAGTCGGTTTGGGAGAAAGACGCGGTATTCTCACGCCATTGGAGCCCGCCTTGACCAAAAGCCAGCTGGAAGATTGGAGACTCTACGGTCATGTAGAAAAGTCTTCATATGGGTTAGGGTATGATCCTGATACTCCTCTGAGACAGTTGACACAAAAGCTTAAAAGTCGTTTTACCGACCAAGCCTCAACATCTCAAGTCCATGAAGACATCGATCTCCCTGGATATCTCTTTAAAGAGTTACCTGACAAAAATCCAGGAAGCTCATCCAATTGGTATGATTTCTCTGATGATAAAGAGGAATCGTCCGATAATGCAGACTTGTGCTATTCTGACCCAGAAGAACCCTCGTCCCCAAAAGAAATACCAGACTCAACAGGCGATTGGGACTATCTCATAGCAAGCCTTGAGGAGATCACCAATCAAGAAAATCCATGGAAAGGAACAGAGCCTTGGTCTGGTAATGCAGTTGAAACTCCAGAAGGTTTCGTTGAGTTGGAAGCCTCCGAAAATATTGTGGAGGAACCACCTTCGAACCTTCCGACAGAAGATCCTGTTCAAAAGATAAACTTGGGAACACCTGATAACCCACGTCCTGTATTCATAAGCAAGAATATAAAGGATGATGAGTTACCCGAGTATATCGCTTTTCTTCGTGAGTTCGTTGATTGCTTTGCATGGTCCTACGCTGAAATGCCTGGTTTAGACCCCAAAATAGCAGTCCACAAACTCAATCTTCAAGAAGAAATCAAGCCTGTCAAACAAGGCCAAAGAAGATTCCGTCCAGATGTGATGGATAAAATTGAACAAGAAGTTCAAAAACTCAAAAGCGTTGGCTTCATCCGTGAGGAACAACATCCAGAATGGTTGGCCAACATTGTCCCCGTGACAAAGAAAAATGGGCAGATCAGAGTCTGTATTGACTATAGAGACTTGAATGGCGCTTGCCCTAAAGATGAATTCCCGCTCCCCATACCGGAGGTGATGATTGACAATACCTGCGGATTCGAGCGAATGACATTCATGGATGGCTTCTCTGGTTACAATCAGATAAAGATGCATCCCGAGGATGAAAAACACACTTCATTTCGGACTCCATTTGGCGTGTATTGCTACACTGTCATGCCATTTGGTCTGAAAAATGCTGGTGCCACATATCAGAGGGCTATGATGAAAATATTCCAAGATATGCAGCACAAAACGGTCGAATGTTACGTTGATGACCTCGCCGTCAAAAGCAGAAGAAAAGAAGACCATCTCAAAGATCTTCGGGAAGTCTTCCTCCGACTCCGCAAACACAAACTGCGGATGAATCCTCTAAAATGCTTCTTCGGCGTCTCGTCGGGTAAGTTTCTCGGATTCCTTGTTCGGAAAGCTGGAATAGAACTTGACCCCATAAAAGTCAAGGCTATTCTAGAAATGCCCTCTCCAAGAACCCTAAGGGAACTAAAAGGGCTTCAAGGGAGATTGGCCTACATCAGACGGTTCATCTCCAATCTTTCGGGGAAATGCCGTCCATTCTCTCGATTGATGAAAAAAGGTGTAGACTTTGTCTGGGATGCCGACTGTGAAGCCGCATTTCAAGATATCAAGTCATACCTGACCAAACCTCCAGTGTTAGCTGCCCCTGCCACTGGAAAACCATTCATCTTGTACACAAGAGCTCTTGATCATTCTGTAGGCGCTCTGCTTGCACAAGAGAATGGTGAGGGAAAAGAAGCTGCTCTATACTACCTCAGCCGTATGCTAGTAGGTGCAGAGCATCGCTACTCTCCAGTCGAAAAAGAATGCCTTGCAGTGATGTTCGCCGTACAAAAGCTACGTCACTACTTGCTTTCCAACACAGTCTACCTGGTCTCGTGGATCAACCTCTTGAAGGTCCTTGTCACGAAGGCCGGTTCTCTCAATGCCCGACTGGCAAAATGGTCCATCCTCTTGTCACAATTTGATATTAGGTATGTGCCACAAAAAGCAATCAAAGGCCAAGCTCTAGCAGATTTCCTCGCAGAGCATCCATTGCCTAAAGATTCACCACTCAGAGATGATCTCCCAGACGAACCTGTCTACAACGTGGAGACTTCCTCACCAAATGCCTCCTGGGACATGTACTTTGACGGTGCAACCAGGACAAATGAAAACAGAAAGCTGATCTCGGGAGTTGGCATCCTCTTTGTTAGCCCTGACAAATACATGATTCCACACGCTTTCTCGCTACTGGAACCATGCACAAACAATGCAGCCGAATACCAAGCTCTGATCCTAGGATTGGACCAAGCTCTGATCCTAGGATTGGAACTCGCCATTGAATCCGGTATCACCATGCTGGAAGTCTTTGGAGACTCTCAACTGATCTTCAACCAGATGAATCAGAAATATGAAGTCAGGAAGCCCGATCTGCTGCCTTATTACAACAAGGCACAATCGCTTCTGCAAAAGTTTGACATCTGCAACATCACCCACATTCGTAGAGGTGAAAACATCCGTGCAGATGCCCTGGCCGGACTTGCCGCATCAATGGCGACCCAGGAAGGGGAAAACATGCAAATTACAGTGAGTGAGAGAAGGATCCTCCCTCCTCTTAACACACACCAAGCAGTTGCTGAATGCCACCGAGTGGTTGGAAGTCGGATCTCTATCCTTCAAACTTCAATCGGCGACTGGAGGGACCCGTTCATTGATTACACTATGTTCGGAATCCTACCTGAAGATCCAAAAGAACGGGTAAGCATCCAAAGGCGAGCCCCAAACTTTCATTTGGATATCCCTTCAAAAATCCTTTACAGGAAATCCTTCAATGGAGTACTCCTACGCTGCTTGTCACAACAAGAGGCCGAAGAAACACTTAAAGAAGTTCATGCTGGTCTTTGTGGAGCCCATCAGGCAGGTCCTAAGCTCTATGATCAGATAAAAAGGTTAGGTTACTACTGGCCTACCATGGTTGCTGATGCAATGCAATTTGCCAAACGCTGCCAGCTATGCCAAGTTCACGGAGATTACATTCACATGCCTCCAGAATGGCTGCATCCTACAGCAATCTCATGGCCTTTCGAAGCATGGGGCATGGACATCATAGGTCCTATCTCTCCCCCTTCAAGCAAAGGTCATCGCTTCATCTTCGCCGCAACGGATTATTTCTCCAAGTGGTCAGAAGCATTTGCGTTCAACGAAATGAAGACCTCATCAGTTCTTCAGTTCCTGCGCACCAACATCATTTGTCGTTTCGGCATACCCAAGAGATTCGTCCATGATAACGGACCACAATTCCGGGATCATCGATTCTACAGGTTTTGCGACAAATACAAAATCCAAAGCTGTCCTTCGACTCCATACAATCCGGCAGCAAACGGATTGGCAGAAGCCTTCAACAAGACACTCTGCAAAATCCTCAAGAAAATGGTCTCTAGTCACAAAAGAGACTGGAGCGATAAACTGTCTGAAGCTTTGTGGGCCTATCGAACCACCGTTCGAGGACCAACCCATAGCACACCATTCTCCTTGTTCTATGGATGCGAAGCTATCGTGCCCCTAGAGGTACAAATTCCTTCTCTGAGGGTATCTCTACAAAATGACATGACTCAAGAAAGCAATGCGAAATTGCGACTCCATGAGCTGGACAATCTCGATGAGAGACGGCTCGAAGCTCGACAAAGCATTGAACTTTACCAAGCACGCATGGCAGGATCTTTTGACAAAAGGGTCCGGCAACGCGCCTACAAAAAGGGTGACTTGGTTCTTGCGGTAAAAAGACCAATGGTCTTCGCACACAAATCAAAAGGCAAATTTGAACCAAAATGGGAGGGACCCTACGTCATCGACAAGGTCTTCTCCAATGGCGCATATGCCCTCCTAAACATGGAAGGCGACAGATGTATGCTGCCTATCAACGGCAAGTTCTTGAAGCGGTACTACCCTTGAAGACTTACCCAACTGGGTAAGAGCAATGCCTGTATGGCCAAAACCTGTTCTCAGGTACTCGCTCGTCAAACCCACTCTCTTTAGAATTTTCATATCAAATGTCAAAATTTCTAGAGATTCAAAAACAATGCTTATTTTTATCGTTTCATTGTTCAAAAACAAAAAAATCCAAGTTTAGGAGCCTCTCCCTGACTTGACCAAAGCTTTCGATCCTTGAACCAAAATTCATGGTTTGAAACAAAAATCCGGATTCAGGGATTTCCACCCTAGTCCACCTTACCTTTTACCGCCAAATGGTTCTAGGTCAAAATTTACGACCCTCGTGTCTTTAAACAAAAAAAATGGTTTTTCAAAAATCGTGGGGATATGACATCAAAGTCAGTACCCGCAAAACAAAAATTTTGAAAAAAGCAAGGATGCGACATTCCATCGATACTTGCACCCAAAATCGCAGGGAAGCGACATTTCGTCGATACTTGTAAAATCCAAAAACCGTGGAGAAGCAACAAACCAGTTGATATCCACAACCCAATTTCAAAAATCGTGGAGATGCAACATACCAGTTGCTATCCACAACCCAAATTTCAAAGGTTCGAGAAAACCTCAAATTTCAAAAATCACGGGGAAACGACATCAAGTCAGTACCCGCAAAATCAAAAGTTTTGGGAAAAGCAGGGAAGCGACGCTTAGTCGATATTTGCACCCCAATTCGCGAGGAAGCGACATTCCATCGATACTTGCAAAACCTAACCCGCAAGGAAGTGACATTCCATCAATACTCGCAAAACCGAATGAGCAAGGAAGCGACATTCCATCGATACTTGCAAGACCATTCAGCGGGGAGGCGACATTTAGTCGATACCTGCATTTTGAAAGCAAAAAAAAAAAAAAATCTGGCTATAAACGCCAAAACCTGGCTCTTTTGCCCAAAAACCGGCTATCAATGCCACCAAACCGGCTATAAATGCCACAAACCGGCTATCAATGCCACAAAAAATTGGCTTTCACGCCGACAAACCAAAACTTGGCTTTCAAAAATGGCTATCAATGCCACCAAACCGGCTATAAATGCCACAAATTGGCTATCAATGCCACCAAACTGGCTATAAATGCCAACAAAACAAACACCGGCTTCCATGCCAACCCAAATTTTGGCTTTTACGCCATAAAATTTCGGCTTCCATGCCATCTCAAAATTGGCTCCCATGCCACGAACAAAATTTTTGGCTCTTATGCCATCTCAAAAATCGGCTATAAATGCCACACAAAAAAAAAAACCTGACTCTCATGTCAAAACTGGCTGCAAATGCCACAAAAATCCGGCTTTCATGCCGAATACGTTTCCCCTACCAAAACAATCATTTGACAAAAGATTTTCACAAAATGACAAAACTTTTGATCAAATCCCATTTAGCAATTGCTTTCATCACAAAAAGATTTGAGTGAGCGTAGGGAAAACAAGAAAAAAAAGAAGTACCAAAAAAATACATGTGGTACCAAAAAAAAAGTGTTCACAAGCACTGCAAAAAAAAAAAAAAGAGAAGTACCAAAAAAAATACATGTGGTACCAAAAAAAAAAAGAAGAATGGTTTCTGCTATAAAAAATCAGGAGCTCAGCCAAAAATGGTCTCCAGCCAAAGCTTCAGCTCCTCAAGCAAACTTTTGGCCTCATCCGTCAGAGTTTCCAAGGCACGCTTCTTCAGGAACTTGCCATGAGATGCTGGCGAATGCCGTAACCCTTCTTTTACACCGGGAAGCTCTTCCCCAGCAGTTTGCCATAGTTCATTTTCTAGAGTCCTCCTCTCGAGAACTTGACCGGCATCTGCAACCCTGCGGATCAGAGTACTCTCCCTGTCACGAGCCTCTGTTATAGCAGCCCACTTCGCATCGACTTGTGCCTTCAAATGCTCAAGACGTTTCCTGGCCTCCTCAACTTCCCTATCAAGGACGTTAAGGTCATGCCTCAATCCGATGATGGCTAGCTCTTCCTTGTTCTTCTCCCGAACTAGCTGCTTCTTGCTTCGTGTAGCCTCATTCAGGTCAGACTTAGCCTTATCAGCAGGGTCCAAGAACATCTCCTTGAAGAATTGGTCGTCAGGGAAACCCATGGTCTCAAACCACTTGTCACCCAGTGCAATGATCCTATCAACGATCGCCCTGGCACCTGTGACATCCAGACCAACCTCTTCGGTGTCGGTCAGAATCTCCTGTACATGTGGGATCATGCCAAATCCTGCCTCCAAGTGTCCAGAAAGGAGAGTCTTGACCCAAGAACTCAAAACCCGAGCCAGCACCTTCTTCGCAAATTGAAGAGACGAACTGGATGAAGATTCACCCTTCTCCGCTGATCGGCTGCTCATGTCATGTCCCATTGGAAGAGTAACAAAAGAACTCTTTTCACTTGGAGCCACTGGAGAGGGAATCTCAACACAAGGCATCTCCTCAATCATGTCTGAACTGGTCTCTACCTCCGGATCGACCTCTGGCATCCCTTGCTCTGGTTCTGAAGAAAGCGATGGACTCTCTTCTGTCACTTCAAAACCTGCAAATGAAACACAAAAAGGTATGAATATGATCCTGTTCAAAAAAAAAAAAAAAAAAAAAAAAAAAAAAAAAAAAAAAAAAATCATCAGGGTCATCACTACAAAGTACCTTCTTCGACTACTGGCGGAACACTCTCTTCCTCCATGAACTCATCAGAAGCATCATCGACATTTGCGTCCATTGATGGTTCAAAGTCATCGGAATCTTGTGGCAAGTCAGCTGGCAAGAAAAAAAAAAAACTGTTAGCAAATCAAGTCGCAGGCAAAAAAAAAAAAAAGAGAAAGCGATAGAAGTTATACCAATTGGAGATTCCGGAGTCATTCCAGAGTCCCTCGGTTCTTCTTCAGATGCCATAACCGGCTCCATCACCGCCTCATCGGTCGGAACCTCAGGCATCGGCAAGTCTTCATCCTCTGCTAAAAAAAAAGAGCAGCAGCAGGGTGAGAAAACAAATCAGAACATGGAAAGCCCCATGAAAGAAGTAGAAAAAGAAAAAGGAAGAATCATACCTTCACCAATGGTCTCTTCCCCACGACTCCTCTTCTCTGGAGGCTCGTCGACAGCCTCTGGCACCTCCTCGTTGATGGTAAGAGGGATTTCCATGTCAGGAGAGTCCTCATGTGGCCCTTCGCTGTGATGATGACTCCTCCTCTTCTTACCTCTACGGGTTCGCTTCCTAGAAGAACCCGCCCCACTATCAGAGTCAGGTTTCTCACTTGACTCCTCACTGGATGGTCTGCTCTCGCCAGTAGACTCCGCGGAAGCTCGCCTCTGTGCCGCTTGCATCCAAGCGTCGAGCTCGGCTTCCTCCTGTTCTAGCTGCTCCAAAGCCTCATCAGGTACTTCCCGAACAGCTTCAGAACCAATGACGCCCTGGTCACCGAGAAAGCCTATCTTGTGCTTCTCTCCAGAAAGGAAGGCCCAAACTTCCTCTCGCCGGACGCCATCCGACTTCCCAATGCCTTTTCCAGAAGACAGCTTTACATCAAGCTCCTTCTTGGAAAGCCCCCGATATGCCAAAAAGCTCTCCGCGAACCACTTCGTGAAGCCGGCAGTTCGGAAAGTCGACAGCTCAGGATAAGAAATCGTGGCAGTAGTGTCTTCAGCACTATAGAAAGCCCATGCATTTCTGCCATCCTGCAAACCCCCAAAACACTTCACCATACTCGAAGGCGCTCCAACAACGCCTTGAGAGAAGCCCAATTGAAGCGCAAAACGAGAAGGTACATACGGCTGGATGTCGACGAAAAGATGTCTACGGTACACCATCGTGCCGACTCGTATGCTGAAAAGCCACTCTTTCTCTGCATTGGTCAAAGAGTAATGCCTTCCCGACCCTGCTCTGGTAGAGTCTCGGGAGGCACCAAAATCAAAAGCCTTCTTCCGCAACTCCGGAGAAAGCTTAACTGAAGACTGCCCCATCTCGACGTCCCTGAACCGTCGGATCCTCATGCGGGCAAACAAAAGTGATTCGGATACGGCTTTTCCCTTAGCCAATCGAATCATCAGAGGATCATCATCCTGTGCAGCGCCCAGCTGGTGGAAGCCAGGACAGTGGTATACAAACCACGAATAAAAGATATGGGCTGAAAATACCCTATTCATAGGGAGCCCAAGCCGAACCAAGAAAGCAGCAGCCTGCAGTTCGGTACACAGGTAGGAGTAAAGAGCGGGCACCAAAGCAAGCCGCTCTCCAAACGCCATCTGACAAGCCGGAAAAATACAATGCGGCCTGATGTGCGTCCCATCTCCACCAGCAAAAATAGCCTCACCTAGCCAAAAAGTGAGGTAAAAAGCAAGATCTCTCCGCAGTGTAATGCCAGAACAAATGGCATCTGTGCTCGCGAAGAAACCCTTCAACTCTTCCTGCATGGCCGAAGTCTTCTTCCTGTCTTCCCGGGTCATGCTATCAGGAGACTCTTTGCTGTCAAAGAAGTTGAAGAATGAAGAGCCATAACTCTTCCAACTGCTGGATCTGACTTTCGAGCCCTCCTTCAAAAAATCATAGAAGGCGACGAGCTGAAAGTATAGGAGCCTGAACTCCTCTGACTGCTCCTCGAGGACGCTGTCAATCGGCATGAACTCCTCGTAGAGTTTGCCAAGGATGGGCAATCCAGTAATAGCACTCAACTCCTTCAGAGAAAAACCAATCTCACCGTTCGTAACAACGAAGGTATTGGTCTGAGGGAGGAAAGACTCCAACATAGCCATGAAGGCATCATCGGAAAAAGTCACGGTCTCCCTGAAAGCGCGGACCGGGTCAAAAATCCCGGCTTCCTTCAAAACGGCGCCCCCAATCAGCAAGGTGCGGTCAGTCCATGACTTCCAATCGGAGTCAGCATTGAAACGGCCACGAAGTCGAAAAGGCTTCACCCAGGTACTGCCGTCACCGCTGAAAACGCCAAGGCCCACCGGTCTCAAATCGACCGACGGATAATCAGAGCCCTGGTAGCCGCTGGCTGGCATCAACATGTCCATACGGACAGGTGGCTTCTCCGCAAAACCGGAAGGTCCACCAACAAAAACCCCGGTCTTGATCACACTGGTCCTCTTCACCCAGCTCGGAGGATCTTCCCTCTTAGGGCACGTGGGAGAAAGGCTCAGGATCGAGATGGTCCGGTCAAAAGACGACCGGGTAGAAATAGTTCTCTCTTCACCATCAGCTGTGTAAGAGAACTGAAAACATCTCCTTTGGTATGTCAAGTCGTCAGGGACTGCATCTCCAAAGAAGAAGGTAGGCTTGGGCAAAACCCTCAGATCGTCCATAACCCAAGGACGGTTGCTTACCATGATCTTATAGAATTCCTCATTCTTGAGAGCGATCAATCGCTGTCTCATCTCATCACGATTGAGGGAATCGCATTCTTCCAAGTTCTTCTCAATAAACTGGACCTTCTCCCAGGCCTGCTGAACGGCCACATTAGAAGATCTGGCGGATCGACGAGGTACGCTTGTAACAGGCTCTTTACCCTTGTTCGCTCTGGAGGAACCACCTGCAAAGGTTGGAAAAGAAAAAGATCGTCATCAAAATGACAGGATTTCGCTAAAAAAAGAAAAAAGGGTCACTTTGTCCCACCAAAAATCTGGCGAAATTTTGGCATGACCCCGGGGCAATTCCAAAGAAAAAGGAAATACCCCGAAAGAAATAGAAAGTTTTGAAGATGGGCTCAACATTGCTGCGGGCTCCGAAACTCCAAACTTTCGAAACCTCAAAATCTCCGCAAAATCAAGAAGGGCTCAACATCGCTGCGAGCTCCAAATTCCCAAATTTGCAAAGATTTTCAGGTATGCTATCATGCTCAATCTACAAATAGTACATGCATGAACATCTAGATTTGCACAAAAAACGCATTATCATGATGAGCAAAAAAAAAAAAAAGGGAAACTTTCTCGAAAAAAAAAAGGGAGAAAGAAAAGAAAAAAAAAGAAACTTTCTCAAACAAAAAAAAAGAGAAGAAAGAAAACAGCAAAAAAAAAAAAAAAAAAAAAAAAAAAAAAAAAAAAAAAGGCCACGTGGCCGTACGGACCAGATCCGTACGGATCTGTCCGTACAGCCCACACAAAAAAAAAAAAAAAAAAAAAAAAAAAAAAAAACGTGAAAAAAAAACAGAGAAATCACGTGGAAAAGAAAAGAAAAAAAAAAGAGAAGAAGAATAGAAAGAAAAGAAAAAGAAAAGAAAAAAAAAAAGAAGAAAAAAAAAACAGAGAGAAACTTTCTTTTTACCATCCTATTCTCTACATGGAGTTTTCTTGAAAGAAAAAGAGAGAAAACTTACTTGAAGCCATTGATGGAGAAGAAGAAGGAAAAAGCTTGAAGATCCTTGAAGAAGAAGCACTCTTGGTCTTGGAGCTCTCTTGAGATTGTTGCAAAAGAAAGCAATAAGAGCAAGAGATCCTACCTTCCTTTGCTTTTATAGGAGAGAGCAAATCAAAGAAGGAAACAAAGAAGAAAGGTAAGTGTTACTAATTAAGTAACCTTACCAAAAGAGAAGGAATTAGAAAGATTCTTTCCCAAAAAGAAAGATGTCTTTTAGAGATTTCCTCCCAAAATCAATCAAATGAGAGATTCTCTCCAACAAAAAAGGATATTGAAGATTCTTTCCCAAAAAGAAAGATACCTTGAGATATTCTCTCCCAAATTAAGGGAATATGAGAGATTCTCTCCCATAAAGATATTTTTAGATATTCTCTATCCAAATGAGATATCTTTAGATATTCTTTACAAAAATGGCCCCACATGAGATCTAAGCCATCCTAAAAAGCTTAAGGTCCCATGGGCTAGCCCATATGAGCCAGGTTTGACCACCTAGGCACTAAAAAAAAAAAAAAAAAAAAAAAAAAAAAGAGAAAAAATGGGCTTTTAGTCAGAAAAAATCCCTCTTACCAAGAGCATACAACAATGGTTCCATGCCTCTTTTGAGTTGATTGGACCATACAAAAAAAATCCCAAGCCCCATGAGCTTCCAAAAATCAAACCATCCAGCCTCATATACCAAATTGAGCCAAAATCTTGAAATTGACATTCCACAAAAATCCAAACCACTCCAATGGACCCACACAGTCCCAAAGAGTGACCAAAAACCAAATCCTGGTCCCCTAACTTGCCACATACAGCTTGTTAGGTCACAAGACCAAAACCAAAAACCAAATCCTGGTCCCCTAACTTGCCACATACAGCTTGTTAGGTCACAAGACCAAAACAAAAAACCAAACCCTGATCCCCCAACTTGCCACATACAGCTTGTTGGGTCACAAGATCAAAACCAAAACCCGATCCCCTAACCTGCCATATATAGCTGGTTAGGTCACAAGATCAAAAACAAAAACCCAAATCCATATCCCTGATGTCATCTTCAAAACGTTGCCTCGAGATGGTGTGTGATTCCCCTCACTACCATAAAATTCCCCTGGAAGCTCAAAGGCTACTCTACCAAAGGAAAGATTGCTCAAAGACTCTTGGTCAAGACACAAGCTCTCCTTCAAAAATCTCTTCGAGGCACATCGACTACAAAAGTCAAGCAACTCGTCGCTGTACCTCGAGGGGGCATTTGTTGACACCAAAAATGTCACTTTGCCTCTTCAACATCAAGAAAGCTGCATGAAGTCGCAACCTGCCATAAATAGGCAATGCAACTTCTCAAAAAATCAAATCTTGTCAGAATCAAACAAAAACTGCAAGATCCTTCAAGATAGCCAAGAGAAGAGTACATATGAAGTTTCGGGCCATTTCAGAATCATTTGGCCTAACTTCGCTTCTCCGACAGCTAAAATGGCGCTCCCGGCGGCGACATCATCGGAGACGTCAAAACTTCGATCAGAGCCTACAGATGACTCCAGCATGTCTCAAAAGGGCTCCATGCCAAATTTCAAGTCAAACCGACAACGTTTGACCCTCCATCAATGCTCGAGCAGCAAAATCAAGCCTACCGGCGGCGGAGCAACCCGGGACCATGACATCCAAAACGGAGCCCATGGAACGTCTCAAAATGACTCCAATAGGCTCCCCGTCAAATTTCAGGTCAATCGGACATCGTTTGACCACACATCAAAGCTCGGCATTTTCCCCGCAGTAAAATCAAGTGAAGCATCGACGGGACCCCAAACGGCTTCAAAACTCAAACAAAAGCCTATGGTTGGTCTTATTTATTGCTCAGGAGGCTTCACCTCAAATTTCAGGTCATTCCGACATCGTTTGACCAAGTTTCGACTTCTGGCGGAAAATCAGCAGCTCTACGCGACAAAGTCTTCGGCTTTCCCGGAAAATTAGAAACTTTGCACTCTAAAAATGCAAGGATTCTCATCAAGTTTTCTACAGGGAAATCAAGCCAATAAATGAGAAGAAATGTCAAGAAAAATACAGAAGAAAACGGCGACGAAAAAGACCTCAAAACGACCGCAAAACGGGCTCCGAAGGGGAAAAATCCCCCAGGGTCGCAGACCCCTGCGACCATGGCCCATGGTCGCAGGCCCCTGCGACCATGGGCCATGGTCGCCGGTCCATGGTCGCCGGCGACCATGGAGGTCCGGGTCACCGGATTTTCCGCCGGTGACCCGTTTTTTCATCTTTTTTCGCATTTCGCGCACTTTGGCCCCTGTGGTTTCCTGAAAATGTGATTTTTAGTGCTTGAAATTGACTCATATCCGACGACATCCGTCAAAATCACGGGTCAACCTCCAAAAGCATAAAATCATCAGTGATCGCTCCAAGATCGCCAACCGGCTGACCAAGAAAGTGCACTTTCTGTCCGACCGATCGTGAAATCGACAAGACAGATGTCACCGGCCCGCTCTTAGCTATCAATGTCTGAAGTTACATGTTCATCCGATGTCGATCAGCATGTAGATCCATCGATGATCATCGCCAGAAGAATTCCAGAAGACACGGCATGGCCCGCGACTCTTCGACTGCTCGGCGACCAATTAATGTGGTTAATTGACTAGCTTTATTGCAGTCATTAATTCATTTCTTTGGACGGCCTAATCAGAAGCAAGCATTTGGGAGTTACAAGTCAATTGATTCATGGCATTTAAACCATGAAACTCCTCCCATTATGGTAATTAAGGTGATTAAAAGCCCTTAATCTCCATCGGCCAATCAGATTCAAGGAAAAAGGAGTTACAAAATCAAGAAATAAATCTTGTAACTCCTCCCATTAAAGCCATTAAGGCTCATAAACCCTCCTAAATGGCTACCAAAGGCCTATAAATAGGAGAGCATTCCATTGAAATGGAGATCGGAAAAGATCGGGAAGAGATCGGAAAAAGATCAGAAAAAAGAGGAGAAAATCAGAGGATCAGAAAAACAAAGATCAGAAAGAGATCTGAGAGAAAGAAAAAAAGAGAGAAAACTCTGCTGAAGTTCTGCACCGGCCACCACTACAAGGTGACAAAAGTCCCTTGGGGGGCACCCCCCCCCCAAGGTCCTTGCATTCTCCTGCTGCCTCCAATGGCTTAGACGTGGCTTTTCAGCCCGTCTACTTAGCTTTTTATTGGACATAGGACCTTATCTTGGTCTTTGTCCTCTAAAAATCTGAGGTTATAGCCAAGCCAAGCGAATCAAGAGCATCTTCTGTTCTCATCTGCATGGATGATGGCGAAGCCCATACATGGCTTGCGACCGTCAATCTGAACGAGTCCCCCACAATCTCCTGGAAAGTTAGATCTTCATTTTCTTGCTTTTCATTGTAGTTTGTATTTTTCTAAAAGAGACAAAAATCACAACTCTTGTCTTTCATTATTGATGAGAATTGTAAATCGGCTATAAACGCCAAAATCGGCTATAAATGCCAAACAAAATCGCCTTTCACGGCAAACCAAGAAAATGTCTCTTTTCTTAAATATTTGTGCAATGGAAAACTTGAAAGAAGTTGATTTCCTTTTTACTTGCGAAGGTTGATCTCCGGATTACCACTTGCAATTCCAAGTAAAATAGAAAATCTGGCACACCCACACAAAAGAAATGTTGATGCACGCTTCAGAGCCCCGCCAGGGCGCGAAAGGGCCGGACCCGACGGGCTCCCACGTTCCGCCGACCCCGGTAGCCGCCCCAGCGGGCGCCACGGAGCGCGTTCCATCAACAGTATCCAGCAGCTTTTCTTCTTCGTTGACCCATCCATCACCCCAAGTTGGGTTTTCTTCATGATGATGAGTCGGGAAGAATGTGTATCCTGAAGTCACAGTCTCAGGAGAAGAAACCTGAGAGGGTGTCATCTTTGTGAAAGTCACGTGAGACGAGGTAGCTCCAGAGGATACATTGCTAGGCGTCGTCGGAGTGTAGGTAATCTCATCAGACGACGCTTCAGAAGAGCTATAATCCTGATATATTACATTACAGGAAGCTCTGATAGAAGATGTTGCCTGCTCGGAGTCAGACTCATCCTCTGATGTAAGAGGATCGTCAATCCAGCAATGTTCTCCATTTTCAGGAGTTGAGGGAGGAGGTACCGATGGGCTTCAGGGACTTCCGGCTCTGGATTGTGAGGAATCTCGTTGATGCGGTCTTGCTCTTGTTCTAGAGCGAGACGCTGCAAGATCCTTGCATATTCTTCAAGATCAGGCATGGGAGCCAGATCCTCTTCTTCGTCTTCTCCGTGTGGCTCAACATAGTTGATTTCCACTGAAGCAATGACAGGTGCTGGGTTAACAGCATCTTCTTGTGCAGCCTCTTGGTCTTCTTCATCATCAGACCAGGATCCTTGTGGTTGCAAGGGGTTATACCAGATTACTGGCATAAGGTGAGTTTCAGGAACCCATTCTTCATCGGAGAGATATTCTCCTGTTTCAAGAGATTCCTCCCACTCATCGGTGTAGTTGGGCTCGAATCCATCGTCGGTGTCGCTGGACTCGTATCCATCAATGGAGAATCCAACTACCGAGTTGCAAGAGTATGATGCCCCCTGCATGGCTTCTTTTTTGAATTGAGGTGGCATGAAATCACTAAGAGTGAAGTTTCTTACCGCCTTTGAAGTCTCTGGAAGGGACGTTTTTGTTGCCCCGAGTGAAGTGGTAGAGGAGGCCTCTGCCTTTTCACGGACTTCTTGTTTTGGCTGGGTCTTCTCTTGCCGTTTGAGCCTGAGGAGATGTTTCCTAGCCTGCCTTCGCTGTTGAGCTGTCGGCTTTGTTTTTACGATCTCCCAGTTTTCATCTTTCAAGAGATCGGGATGTACCCATATGGGTTGTCCGTCTGGTGTCGGGCAAGGAACCAACACTTCGGACGTTTGAATTCTTTTTATCACCTTGAAGGAAGTAGTGATCTTCTTCTTCGGTGATTTTGGTATTTGTCCACATGACACCATGTTGACGGAGGCAGTCCCATAATTTTTGTCAAAGGTGATGACTCCGTTTTTCCACATCTCGTTTATCTTCTCTCTCACAACAAAGCATTGATTGAGAGGATGCGAGACCATCTGGTGGTATGGACAGTACCGAGGATCATTGGTTTTGCCAACGTCTCCAGGTCTTTTGGGCTCTGGCAAAATGAGTTTGCCATTTGCTAGGAGAGCCTCAAAGATTTCTTCGACGTCTTCATCGAACGGATATTTCTTTTCTACTCGCTCTTTGAAGGCATCAGAGAGTTCAGGTCTCTTACCTGCAGCTCTATTTTCAGCTTTCTTTGGTTGCTGAGGAGCTGACTTGGTCTGCACATTGAGAACCTCCTTCTTCTTTGGTTTAGAGGTTGCAACAGCAGTCGGCTCTTTCTTTGATGATTTCTGACTGTTGAGGTCTTTGATCACCGTTTCAGCTTCCATGGAAGCTTCCAGGAGTTCCCCAAGGTTCTTTGATTTATTGCCGATGATCATGGAGCGGATTTTAGCTCTCATGTTGTTTCGGCAGATGTCGACTAGCGACGCTTGTGGCAGTACATCTGAGCATTTGTACGCCATTGCTTTCCACTTGTGAATGAAGTCATAAGTTGACTCATTCTCTTCCTGTTTTAGGCTGCAGAGCTGAGCCATAGTAACAGGATGATCCTCACCTTGGAAGTGGGTCAGGAAGCGTGTCTCCAGCATAGCCCAGTTCTGAATGGAGTTCTCCGGCAGAGTGGAGTACCAATCGAAAGCCGTACCTTTTAGGGTACTTGCAAAGAGGCGGATCTTGAGTGCATCTTGATCCGCGATAGCTCCCGTCAAGATCTTGAAGTGGATGACGTGCTGTCTGGCTGATCCTTTCCCCGTATATGTTTGGAGAGTAGGATGCTTGAATTTTGTGGGGAACGGGACCGAGTCCATCCATAAAGGATATGGTGGCTTGATCCCATGCTCTTTGAGTATATCCTCTTCTTTAGCTTTGGCGAGGATACTGTCTACGTCCTTTTTGGTGAGGGCGCGTGACTCATTTTCTTCTCCATTTCCCTCGTTATTGCTATGATTTGGAGGAGGCTCATTGTTCACCTGATTTTGGACGACAAGGAGAAGGTTTTCCATCAGAGTTTCAATCCTCTGCTGGCCTTGTTCCAACTGCTGGATGCGTGTGAGCGCATCATCTCGAGGTGGATTCTGAGGTGGCGGCTCAGAACTTGTAGCCAAGACGTTCATCCCTCGGGATTCGAACGAAGAAATCGTCCTGGTCACCGAGCTGGGGCTCATTCTTTTTGATGAAGAGCTTGATGAAGGATTACTCTCCCGTCCTTGGCTGGAAGGAGCAGGAGATTCTTCGGGATGTCTTTGTGTCCTGGTGATGCTACGGGTCACCGGACGTCGGACATGGATTTTTGATGCTGACCTTTAGCGTCTTCTGGTTTTTCCAACCATATGGACGGCAGCAACTTGGTCGGGTCTTTCTTTTTCGACCCATTTGTGGGAGACTTGAAGTGTAGGAGGCTGGGTCCTTTGCTTCTCTAGTCTCTTTTGTCGATATGACGCACGGCGGCGTGCTCGACGAGCGATTTGAGCTTTGGTCAGCTCCGGCTGGGCTCTGACGATGAAGGATGTGCTCCCTCGGGCGCAGCAGCCGAGCTTGTCTTCTTTGTGGTTGGGCAAGGACAGGATGCGGACCCGGTCCTTTGCCTGTTGCAGCGAAGCTTTAAACCTTTCGAGTTCGGCCCCTGTAGAGATGAAGGGTCGAACTGAAGGAGTGTAGGCCTTGGCAGGTGCTTGTAGAGGCCTGGTGATGCATGATCTAATTTTGGGCCTGTAGGAACAAGCCGGCTCATGCTGGGTTGACTTGGGAATCAAGTTGGAGATGGGTCTCTCCTCTTTCATGTAGGCAAGAGGGTAGAACTGGTTTTCTTTGAGTGGGGCCAGGTATGCTGGCTTGGTGGAAATTTGAGACCTTCTTTGTTTTGGGGAAGGTCTTGGAGACCAAGTCTTGGGATAGACCTGGTTGTTTGTGGGTCGAGGCTTCGCGGGGGTGCCGCGGGCTTCAGGCTTTTGGGCGCTCGCCTTTGGTGTCACGGGAGTGACACGTTGAGAGGCGATCTTCTGCCTTTTGGCAGGCGCAGTTTGTTCTTCGGGAAGTGGGAATGGTCCCAGTGTCCCGAAGACGATGGTCCGGGGAGTCGAGGTCGACCCGGAGTTCAGAGAGTTGCCGAGGGAGTTGACGCTTCGGCAGCTGGCGGGGCGCTTGTAAGTGCGCTCGGTTTGCTTCTGTTGAAGCATGAGTTGGTGCTTGTTCTCATCGAAGATAATGGTTAAGGCTGCCATTGTTAGTTTCGAAAAAGTTCTGAAACAAGACCACATCCATTAGTAATCACAAGAATGTAATGATCATAAATGGGAATTTCTATGGTTGTCTTTTCAAATCGCTCAAGGGATATGACCCAAGCGACATGAAGAAGGCAAAAAGCCATAGATGGTACAATTGTTCTGACAGCAAGTACGGTGAGCCCAGAATGAGCGTTCCAGTGACTGCTAGAAGCAATTGTAAACCTAAATTCGACTTATCGAGAAGCAGGGCTTGCTCGAGATAAGAAGAATATAAGGTAGGAGTTACAAATGTGCCGGTCACAGATACAGTAGACCCTGAAAGGGCGTACCAGTATTGCTATGCACAAATGTTGGAGATCGCATCCATGAGATGGGATTCTTTGTTTTGAAATGTCAGAAATGGATTCGTCAAAGAGAGCAGGTGACATTCCGATTCAAATACGGGCTCAACGATTTCCGCGAGCGCCAGTACTCAGAAGGGAAGAGACCACAATTTCTCGAATCTGAATCCAAAAAGTGACGAGTTTTTGGAGATTTTTTTTTTTGAAATGATTTTTTTTTATTTTATTTTTATTTTATTTTTTTTATTTTTTATTTTTTTTTAAAATATTTTTTTTATTTATTTTATTATTTTTTTTTTTTTTTTGAAAATTTTTTGTTTTTTGTTTTTAAGATTTTTTTTTGAAAATCTTTTTTTTTTTATTTTTATTTTTTTTTTAATTTTTTAAGATTTAAAGACGAGAGAGTACACATAGGCCTCCTAACCCGGTCTTATGAAACCTCAATTGATAGAATTGCCCCCAGGTAAGGGTAGGATTACTTAATGAACCCGTTTGGAGGACCCTTGCCTAGAACAGTCAAGCTGTCTCCACACTCTGGACAAGGCTTTTCTTGAATCAATCGTGATCAAAGAACGCAATTGGTTTAACCTTAGTGGTCTATGTCCCTTTTTTTATAAAAATCCCAAATAGACTCATCGAAGAGAAACGATGGCCCAAAACCTTAGTCGAACGGGCTCAACATTTCTGCAAGCACCAAAGAACGATAGGATAGGAACAAAGTTTCTCAATTTTGAATCCAAACTAAGAAAACTAATTTTTTTTCATTTTATTTTTTTTTAATATTTTTTTTTTGAAATCTCTAATGAACTCATCGAAGAGAAACGATGGTCCAAAACCTTAGTCGAACGGGCTCAACATTTCTGCAAGCACCAAAGAACGATAGGATAGGATCAAGGTTTCTCAATTTTGAATCCAAACTAAGAAAACTGATTTTTTTTTTATTTTTTTTTGAAATCTCTAATGAACTCATCGAAGAGAAACGATGGCCCAAAACCTTAGTCGAACGGGCTCAACATTTCTGCAAGCGCCAAAGAACGATAGGATAGGATCAAAGTTTCTCAATTTTGAATTCAAACTAAGAAAACTAATTTTTTTTTTTTTTTTGAAAAGAGAAAGAATGGAAACAAACTCAAAGAAATAGAAATTTCCAAAAAATCCCATCTCATGTTTTTTTTTTTTAGGATGCAAAATCCAACATAGGCTACCAGCTAGAAAGTAGCCAAGGAATCCGGAAAAGAAGTATAAGCATAGAGCAAAAAGTATGATATGCAAATATTTCATTTCCAAGCACCGTGTTCTCAAATGAACGAGTCCCACCGGGTGTGCCAGCTTGATGGAACGCGCTCCGAGGCGCCGTGGGGTGGCTACCGGGGTCGGCGGAACGTGGGAGTCCGTCGGGTCCGGCCCTTTCGCGCCCTGGCGGGCCCTGAAGCGTGCATCAACATTTTTTTTATGTGGGTGTGCCAGATTTTCTATTTTACTTGGAATTGCAAGTGGTAATCCGGAGATCAACCTTCGCAAGTAAAAAGGAAATCAACTTCTTTCAAGTTTTCCATTGCACAAATATTTAAGAAAAGAGACATTTTCTTGGTTTGCCGTGAAAGGCGATTTTGTTTGGCATTTATAGCCGATTTTGGCGTTTATAGCCGATTTACAATTCTTAGCAATAATGAAAGACAAGAGTTGTGATTTTTGTCTCTTTTAGAAAAATACAAACTACAATGAAAAGCAAGAAAAGGAAGATCTAACTTTTCAGGAGATTGTGGGGGACTCGTTCAAATTGACGGTCGCAAGCCATGTATGGGCTTGGCCATCATCCATGCAGATGAGAACAGAAGATGCTCTTGATTCGCTTGGCTTGACTATAACCTCAGGTTTTTAGAGGACAAAGACCAAGAGAAGGTCCTATGTCCAATAAAAAGCTAAGTAGACGGGCTGAAAAGCTACGTCTAAGCCATTGGAGGCAGCAGAAGAAGGCAAGGACCTTGGGGGGGGGTGCCCCCCAAGGGACTTTTGTCACCTTGTAGTGGTGGCCGGTGCAGAACTTCAGCAGAGTTTTTCTCTCTTTTTCTTTCTCTCAGATCTCTTTCTGATCTTTTTTTTCTGATCCTCTGATTTTCTCCTCTTTTTTCCGATCCCGATTTCAATGGAATGCTCTCCTATTTATAGGCTTTTGGTAGCCATTTAGGAGGGTTTATGAGCCTTAATGGCTTTAATGGGAGGAGTTACAAGATTTATTTCTTGATTTTGTAACTCCTTTTTCCTTGAATCTGATTGGCCGATGGAGATTAAGGGCTTTTAATCACCTTAATTACCATAATGGGAAGAGTTTCATGGTTTAAATGCCATGAATCAATTGACTTGTAACTCCCAAATGCTTGCTTCTGATTGGACCGTCCAAAGAAATGAATTAATGACTGCAATAAAGCTAGTCAATTAACCACATTAATTGGTCGCCGAGCAGTCGAAGAGTCGCGGGCCGTGCCGTGTCTTCTGGAATTCTTCTGGCGATGATCATCGATGGATCTACATGTTGATCGACATCGGATGAACATGTAACTTCAGACATTGATAGGGCCGGTGACATCTGTCTTGTCGATTTCACGATCGGTCGGACAGAAAGTGCACTTTCTTGGTCGACCGGTTGGCGATCTTAGAGCGATCAATGATGATTTTATGCTTTTGGAGGTTGACCCGTGATTTTGACGGATGTCAGAGGATATGAGTCAATTTCAAGCACTAAAAATCACATTTTCAGGAAACCACAGGGGCCAAAGTGCGCGAAACGCGAAAAAAGACGGAAAAACGGGTCACCGGCGGAAAATCCGGTGACCCGGACCTCCATGGTCGCAGGGGTCTGCGACCCTGGGGGATTTTTCCCCTTCGGAGCCCGTTTTGCGGTCGTTTTGAGGTCTTTTTCGTCGCCGTTTTCTTCTGTATTTTTCTTGACATTTCTTCTCATTTGTTGGCTTGATTTCCCTGTAGAAAACTTGATGAGAATCCTTGCATTTTTAGAGTGCAAAGTTTCCAATTTTCCGGGAAAGCCGAAGACTTTGTCGCGTAGAGCTGCTGATTTTCCGCCAGAAGCTGAAACTTGGTCAAACGATGTCGGAATGACCTGAAATTTGAGGTGAAGCCTCCTGAGCAATAAATAAGACCAACCATAGGCTTTTGTTTGAGTTTTGAAGCCGTTTGGGGTCCCGTCGATGCTTCACTTGATTTTGCTGCGGGGAAAATGCCGAGCTTTGATATGTGGTCAAACGATGTCCGATTGACCTGAAATTTGACGGGGAGCCTATTGGAGTCATTTTGAGACGTTCCATGGGCTCCGTTTTGGATGTCATGGTCCCGGGTTGCTCCGCCGCCGGTAGGCTTGATTTTCTCTCGGAGCATCGAAACCTGGTCAAACGTTGTCAGAATGACCTGAAATTTGACGTGCAGCCTTTTGGAAGCATGTTGAAGCCACTCATGCACTTGGTTTGATGAGCGAAGGCTTCGGTGGTTCCCGCTGCCGGGAGGCTTGATTTTGCTGCTCGAGCATTGATGGAGGGTCAAACGTTGTCGGTTTGACTTGAAATTTGGCATAGAGCCCTTTTGAGACATGCTGGAGTCATCTGTAGGCTTTGATCGAAGTTTTGACGTCTCCGATGATGTTGCCGCCGGGAGCACCATTTTAGCTGTCGGAGAAGCGAAGTTAGGCCAAATGTTGTCGAAATGGCCCGAAACTTCATGTGTACTCTTCTCTTGGCTATCTTGAAGGATCTTGCAGTTTTTTGCTTGATTCTGACAAGATTTGAATTTTTGGAGAAGTTACATTGCCTATTTATGGCAGGTTGCGACTTCATGCAGCTTTCTTGATTTGAAGAGGCAAAGTGACATTTTTGGTGTCAACAAGAACGTGTAGAAAAGAAATATCCGTTTGAAGAAGATGTTGAAGAAATCTTTGAGGCTCTCCAGCAAATGGCAAACTCATTTTGCCAGAGCCCAAAAGACCGGGAGATGTTGGCAAAACCAATGATCCCCAATACTGTTCATACCATCAGATGATCTCACATCCTCTCAATCAATGCTTCGTTGTGAGAGAGAAGATCAATGAGATGTGGAAAAACGGAGTCATAACTTTCGACAAAAACTACGGCTCCACTTCTGTCAACATGGTGTCGTGTCGACAAACTTCAAAATCACCGAAGTAGAAGATCACTACTTCATTCAAGGCGTTAAAAATGGCTCAAGCGTCCCAAGAATTGGTTCCCTATCCAACATCAGATGGACAACCTATATGGGTGCATCCCGATCTCCTAGAAGATGAAAATTGGGAGATCGTCAAAACAAAGCCGACTGCTCAGCAGCGAAGGCAAGCCAAGAGACAACTCCGCAAGCTCAAACAGCAACAGAAGTCTCAACCAAAACAAGAAGTCCTTGAAAAAGAAGAAACTTCTTCCACTGCTTCACTAGGGACGACGGAAGAATCTCTTCCAAGGCGGTAAGAAAATTCACCCTTGATGATTTCATGCCACTTCTATACAAAAATGAAAATGTGCAGGGGGCATCATACTCCTGCAACTCGGTAGTTGGATTCTCCATGAATGGATACGAGTCCAGTGATACTGCCAGTGATATCGATGAGTGGGAAGAAGCCCTTGAAATAGGAGAATACCTCTCCGACGACGAATGGATTCCCGAGTCTCATCTTATTCCAATAATCTGGTATAACCCATTACAGCCACAAGGATCCTGGTCCGATGATGAAGAAGACCAGGACCCTGTTCAAGAAAATGTTGTCAATCCAGCACCAAACAATGCTCCGGTGGAACCCAACATTGGTGAACCACGAGGAGCGGGTGACGAAGAAGATTTGGCTCCTATGCCTGATCTTGAGGAATATGGAAGAATCTTGCAACATCTTGCTATAGAGCAGAAGCAGGATCGCATCAATGATCTTCGTCATGATCCAGAACCGGAATTCCCTGAAAATCAATGGGAACTTTCTCCCTTAACTCTTGAAAATGGAGAAAACAATTGGATCGATGATCCTTTTACATCTGAGGATAAGTCCGATTCCCAACAATCTGCACTGGGGGCATCTCCTGTCAGGATGACCTGCAATGCGATAGCTCAAGACGATAGTGCCTCTGAAGCTTCCTAAGACACGTACACCCCAACCGGTAATGTATCATCTGGAGCTACATCTTCTCAGGTGACTTCCACTGAGATATCATCCTCTCAGCCCTCGTCTCCTGAAGCTGTGACATCGGAACTCAAGCCTCTCCCGATTGATCATCTTGAAGAAACTCCTGCCAATGAAATCTTCTTCATTTAAAGCCCAGTCGATTGGTCCCAGATGCCCGATCTCATAGACGATGTCTGGACTAATACAGAAAGGTTGTTGGATGTTGTTCAGGACTTGTTCCCGGAAATTGCTCCGTGCAACACAATTATTGAAGACACCAATGCTGTTATAGAGACGTCTTCAGTAAAGGATCAACCCCTTGATCCTAAGAGTGATCTTCCAAAAGAAGACCAGTCTCTAGAAGCTCTTGAAGTTGGTAGAGGTACCCGTTCTGGCCGGGATTACCATAAAAATTACAACCAACCTTCTTCTTCTTATGTAAATCCTTCGGGAAAACAAGTTGTAAGCGCCCCAAGTGGTAATAATAATGAAAATGCAGGCCCGAAGGAGGCTTTCAAGTACGACTTGATTGAGCACTTCAAACACATACATGCACGTCTGCACATCCTTGACTTATTACGAATGTCTCCACAAACTCGTGATAGTCTCATTTCAGAATTACAAAGGCTAAATGCGGATGTCGACAAACACACCCCACAAGTCCTACAAATTGAAATGGACTACAGGGTCAAAAAATCAAATACTTCCCCAAAGGGAGAAAAGAAGAAAACTGAGGGATCAAGCAATGAATGCCTCTCGGTAGAAAAAGCAGCAAGTGCAACAATTGCCTTCGACAAGGATGACCTCCTGCTAGGCGAGACAAAGCACAACCGACCCTTGTACTTTACGGGGTACGTCAAAGAAATGCCAGTACACATAGTTCAGACTGATCCAGGTTCTGCACTCAACCTCATTTCTACTTCGGCACTCGAAGAGCTGGGCATCCCACCTAGCAAACTGAGTCACATGTCTGTATCCATCTTCAGATATGACGACAGCGCTTAAAGGCCTATCGGCAAAATCAGGTTCAAATTGCAAATCGGTGATCTTATTTCTGAAGTCACCGTGTATGCGATAAAGACCCCTTCATGCTATAATATACTCCTTGGACGCCCCTGGATACATGAGAATGGTGTCGTCCCTTCAACTCTACATCAGTGCATCAAGTTCGTTTGCAACGATGGCTTGATACATCGGGTGTTTGCAGACAAAAAGCCCTTCAAAGGCAGAGATGTCCATTTTGCAGATGCTCAAATGTATAAAGATGGAAAAGAAGAACAGGAGGAAAAAACAATTCACTTTGCCGACAGTCTCCAGAAAGATAAAGGCAATGCTCCTCAGCAATCACCGGAGGTGAACAAACCCTCCACCAAACTCGAAGTAAGCGGTCAAGCTCCCTTCGTCGTCTCCTTCAAATCTTCAAAGCCTTTGGTAATCACTACCAAAGTAAAGAAGACAAAACAAAAGACTGGGGGCAAGTTCACTATCTCCTTTGTGTCTATTATGCATGACACAGACTCGGAGTCAGAGTCAGAAGATGACACAGCATCAAGCCAAGCTGATACTCAGCAAGATCAGCCCGCTCTCACTTCATTGGAGACAGTTGCTGACATAGAAGACCCTACGTCGGCTTCCTTTGTTATTCCGGCAACTTCGCCAAAAGAAAAAGCAATCTTCTTCCACAGATCAGGAGCATCTCCACTAAACTCTCTGCTTGAACCTTTCCAAAATGAAGGTATGCCTCAGCTATCCCTGTATAGTCCGATGGCACAAGCTATCATGAAGAAAATAGGCTACGGTGCTCAGAATCCGACTGGTTTGGGAAGTGGCTGTGGTATTCTCACACCATTGGAACCCACCCTGACCAAAAGTCAACCAGAAGATTGGAAAATCCACCTTCACAAAGGCAAGTCTTCATATGGGTTGGGGTATGATCCTACCGCTCCTGTGAGACAATTGACACCATAGCTCTTTGCTAACCAAGCCTCAACATCTTATTAAGACATCGATATCCCTGGATAGCTCTTTGAGGAGTCACTCGTCAAGGACCCAAAAAGCTCCTCCAATTGGTATGATTTCTCTGATAATAAAGAGGAATTGCCCGATGACATAGACGCACGGTTCTCTGACCCAGAAGAACCATCGTCTCCAAAAGAAGTACCCTACTTCAACCCAATTCCAGCAAATGATTGGGACCATCTCATTGCCGCCTTGAGAAGGACACTAATCAAGAAGATCCATGGACAAAAACAGAGCCTCAGTCTGAAAATCCTTTGGCACTCCAGAAAATCTTGTTGAGTTGGAAGCCTTCGAAAATACTGTGGAGGAACCACCTACAAACCTTCCGACAGAAGACCCTGTTCAAAAGATAGACTTGGGAACACCTGATAACCCACGTCCTGTATTCATAAGCAAGAATATAAAGGATGATGAGTTATCCGAGTATATCTCTTTTCTTCGTGAGTTCGTTGATTGCTTTGCATGGTCTTATGCCGAAATGCCTGGCTTAGATCCCAAAGTAGCAGTCCACAAGCTCAACTTGCAAAAAGAAATCAAGCCTGTCAAACAAGGCCAAAAAAGATTCCGTCCCGACGTGATGGACAAAATTGAACAAGAAGTTCAGAAACTCAAAAACATTGGCTTCATCCGCGAGGAACAGCATCCTGAATGGTTAGCCAACATCGTCCCCGTGACAAAGAAAAATGGGCAGATAAGGGTCTGTATCGACTATAGAGACCTGAATAATGCATGCCCTAAAGATGAATTCCCGCTCCCCATACCAGAGGTGATGATTGACAACACCTATGGGTTCGAGCGAATGACATTCATGGATAGATTCTCTGGCTACAATCAGATAAAGATGCATCCTGAAGATTCGCACACCATTTGGCGTGTATTGCTACACTGTCATGCCATTTGGTCTGAAAAATGCAGGTACAACATATCAGAGGGCTATGATGAAAATATTCCAAGATATGCAGCAAAAGACGGTCGAATGCTATGTTGACGACCTCGCCATCAAAAGCAGAAGAAAAAAAGACCATCTCGACGATCTTCGAGAAGTCTTCCTCAGACTTCGCAAACACAAATTGCGGATGAATCCACTAAAGTGCTTCTTCGGTGTCTCATCGGGTAAGTTTCTCGGATTCATAGTACGGAAAGCTGGAATAGAACTTGACCCTACCAAAGTCAAGGCTATCTTGGAAATGCTATCTCCCAGAACCCTAAGAGAATTAAAAGGGCTTCAAGGAAGGTTGGCCTACATTCGACGGTTCATCTCCAATCTATCAGGGAAGTGTCGTCCATTCTCTCGCCTGATGAAGAAAGGCGTAGACTTTGTCTGGGATGCTGAATGTGAAAATGCATTTCAAGACATCAAAGCATACCTCACCAAACCTCCAGTGCTGGCTGCCCCTATAACTGGAAAACCATTTATCTTATACATAAGAGCTCTCGACCACTCTTTGGGTGCTCTGCTCGCACAAGAAAACGACGATGGAAAAGAAGCTGCTCTATATTACCTTAGCCGCATGTTAGTAGGTGCAGAGCATCGCTACTCCCCAGTCGAAAAAGAATGCCTTGCAGTGATGTTTGCCGTACAAAAGCTGCGTCACTATCTGTTGTCGAACACAGTCTACCTGATTTCGAGGATCAACCTCTTAAAGGTCCTTGTCACAAAAGCAAGTTCTCTCAATGCCCGACTGGCAAAATGGTCCATCCTTCTATCACAGTTTGATATTAGGTATGTACCACAAAAAGCAATCAAAGGTCAAGCTCTGGCAGACTTCCTCGCAGATTTATCACTGTTAGACTATCACTGTTAGACCCTAAGTTGTGTTTGCAATTTGATGTCCAACATTTGCATCATGATCATCTCATTTCATTTCTCACAGGTTTATCTTGAAAATCTCAGGATTTAAATCAACTTGCTAAAACTATGTTTCAAACCTTTTGGCTGATTTTAGTCTTATTTTGAAAAGTTTTTATCTTGATTAAACCTTGTCTCAAACACCTTTACACTCTGTGTTTCAAAAGCTTTCAAAAGTTAGATCTTTACTTGTAAAACTCAGATCTTCAGAAAACAGTCTGACAGTACTGTCGGTCTGCCTGTCGGTCAGGTGTCGGCTAACCGACCTTGAACCGAAGCCTAACCGAACTCACTCGGTTAGCATTTCTGAAGGGTGTCTCTGATGTCGGTCAGTGTGTCGGTTATGTGTCGGTTAACCGACCATAGAAAATGGACTAACCGAACACCTTGTCGGTCAGATTTCCAGAGAGCTGCATTATCATATATTTTACACGTCGGTCAGCATGTCGGTCAAGGCTCGGTTAACCGAAGTTGCTTTTGATCCTGACCGAAGCTCTCTCGGTTAGAATTCCAGAGAGGTGTTTTCTGACCCTGTTTTCATTGTCGGCTAGCTTGTCGGTCAGGCCTCGGTTAACCGAACATGTCGGTTAACCGAACCATGCTTTTTGGTCAGCAAAATTTCGAAATTATAACCGTTGGCATGTGACCGTTGGGAGTGTCGGTTAACCGACCCCTGGATGTCGGCTAACCGACATATAGCCGTTGGCCCATTTTTCCTATAAAAGGAAGTTCATTCCAAGGCCAAAAAAAAAAAGATGATTCTTGAAGCCATTTCTGAGGTATACTAAGGCAAATCAAAGGAAAGGAATTAAAGAGGCCAAAGGATCATTAAGTAAAGCTAAACTTGGATTAAAGAAGTTCAATCACCAAGTAAGCTTTGACTTTTCCTAATCATATGTTTTTATGCATTGTCTAAATTATTGGTAAATGATTTTTAGCATATTAACTATGATATGTTGAATCCATTCTTCTCTTAATCTTTGATTTAAGTTATTGGATTCTTCACCTTGATTCTAATCAAGTTTGTGGTAGAAAACTTCTTAAACATGGTTATCAAAATCTTCAATTTATGTTATAACATGTTTCACTAACTTGTATGAATCTTCCTTGTTGTTTTCAATCTTTAAAACTTTAGTCAAAATACTTTGATTTTGAAAACAACATATCACTTGCATCACATGTTTAGATATAATTAATTTCATACAACCTACAAGCCTTGGATTTTCATATCATCATTAAGCTTGTACTTTGTTCATGTGATTTGCATATCACTTCAATCAAATCATGTTATGTGCATTAAACTTTTAATTGCTTCAAGCATAAACTGATTGAGCTTTCATTTTCAACTTGATTGAAGTTTTCACACACACACATCATGAGCATTCATCTTTGCATTTTATAGTGTGTTGTGAGAGTTGATTTTCACTTTCTCATTCGCCTATTTTAGAGGCAAATTATATCGTGCTTAATGTATTTCTCTCATAGTGTTTAGACACTTTCTTGAGAAAGAAAATCTATTTGTATGAAAGGTTATTGCTAAGCCAAAGAAAAGCAAATTGTAAAGGTTATTGCTTATCCTAGAAAAGCACATAGATAGGTTGTTGTTTAGCCTTAAAAACATCATTGTAAGGGTTATTGCTTAGCCTTTTGTAAAAGCATAAATAGTGGAAATCCGGTGGGGTGTGTGATCACAAGCCGGTAGTGGATGTAGGCATTGAGGCCGAACCACTATAAATCTTTGAGCAATGGTGAATGACTTGTGGTGATTGATTTGTTTATCTTCCGCACCTTTTCTTGTAATCATCACTAGTTGGAGTTTAATTTGAAGAAAATTAAAATTGGAAATCAATTTGTAGCTCACCCTATTCACCCCCCCCCCCCCCCCCCCCCCCCTCTAGGGTAAGGATCCGGAACTTTCAATTGGTATCAGAGCCTCGTGCTCTATATTTAGGATCAAGTGTTTTGGAACTCTTGATTAGGTGTAAAAACCTAGAGCTTAGACCCTAGTTGGATTTATCTTGAAAATCATTGCTATGGATTCCACTAAGATAGAGAGTGTAGATTCCCTTGAAGATTCTCCTAGTCATCCTCTTCCATCCATTGGAGATTCAAATCATGAACATAATGAATATCAACTTGAATCAAGTGATGAAGAAAATGAAAATCAAGATGATCTTCAACAAGCATATGATGATTTGTACACTTTGTACTTAAAGCTTGTTAAAAGTCATAACAAGTTAAAAGGAGAATCTAAAAGACTAAACAAAGAATTAGTCACCTCAAAAGATGAACTTAGAGAGAAAGATGAAGCTATAAATTGCCTAAACTCTAAGTTCACGATCACTTTACACAACTTGTCTAATACTCAAAATGAACAAAATGAAATTGAAACAAATAATGATGAGCTAAAGAAAGAAAATTTGAGATTAATAGATACAATAAGAAGACAAGATGAAAACATTATCCATCTAAAATCAAAATTAAAAATTTCTATGGATAACTTGTCAAAGGTTCAAGAAGAATTAAATGTATCTAAGATAAGTTGTGATAAACTTCTCAAAGAAAACACAAATATAAGTGATCATGTGAAGAATCAAGTTGAAGACATTTCTAATTTAGAATCCAAGTTAATTATCACCAAGGAAAATTTATTCAAAACTCAAAGTGATTTAAAAACTTTACATCTTGGATCTAATGTGAATGAACTAAAACTTGAATTGAAACTTGCTCATGAAAAGGTAAACAAGTTTAATGGAATTGAAATTCAACTCATAAAAGCAAATAATGAAAATTCAATTCTTAAAAACAAAGTCACTCAACTTGAGACCCACAAGCAAAAGTTTGAGTGCAAATTTACCCAAAGTGAAGAGAAACTTGAAAACTTGTTTAAATTGGGTAAATCACATGGAGATAGGACGGGTCTTGGATTTAATAAACATACTTATCATGACCCTAAGTTCATAAACAAGTTTGTAAAAGGTGAGTCCTCTCTCTCTAGCACTCACACCAATTTGCCCAAAACAAAATGTCATTATTGTGGTAAAGAAGGGCATTTCAAATTTGAGTGCAAACTAAGAAGAAGTCATTTGTCTAAACCCATCTATGAATCAAAGGAAGTAAAATCAAATTTTATGAAGGGTAAGACATTTAAATCAAAGGAAGACTCTTTAAAGTTCAAACAAGTTAAATCTATTCAACAAGAGTCTCCTAAGATAGATTTTAAAAGGACCAATCAAGTCCAAAGCTATCAAGTTAAATCTATCAACAAGAAACATCTCACTTTACCTCCTTTAACCATGGAAATGAAAGAAATTTTGAAAAAGGTTGAACAATTAAAATTAAAATTCAAAATGCAAAAAGGAGGAGGAAAAGTTAAAAGAAATAAGAACATAGTGAAAAATCATCACCAACCATCAAAGACTAATCATCATTATAAAATTGTCAAACCAAAAATTGATGAGAAATCTACTAAAATTGAAAAATTATCTCCCGTGGTTGGTGGAATCTCAAACATTGGCCTAAAGGCTCAAGACCTTAGATGGATAGCTAAGGTTAGAATCCTAGACAAACATTAAAACCTTTGAAATTAGAATGGACCAATTACTTCTCAAAATGTACATTTTTTTTGTCCTAGGTCTAGATGATTCTAAGTTCCTTGAGCAATCTCTACATGTTTGAATTTTGCTTGTTTGAGTAGTAATGCATTTTTAAAATTCAAAAAGTATTTTATGATTAAAATGCATGTGTTTAATCAATGAATTTTGAAAAAGAATTTATTAGATTGTTTCTTATGATCATTTTAATTGTTCTCCAATAGTCAAATTATCGTAAAAATCCTCAAACGAGTGATCATAGGTCAAAAATGTAGATTAGTGAATTATTTCACTTTTCTACAAGTGTCGGCTGACCGACACTTAAGTTGTCGGATAACCGACAACTCACAGGGTCGAATAAAACCCTGCGCACGATCTGGAAAATCACTTCACTATTCATCATCTTCCTTCTTCATGCCCTAGACGAGAACTTCCTGTTCAAAACCCTCAAATTAGTCAAATCTCCTCCTCATTGCTCTAAAAACTTCCTTCAACCCAATTAAAATCCTCTCTCAATCATCCTCCAAGCAAGTCATCATCATTTTCATCTCCTTCACCAACGTTGGAGCCTCAAGACCTTGACAGTCAACGAGAATTTGTGAGATCATCAAGCCTTGGTCATTCCCTCTGATTTCTTGCAAGCATTTTCTGATCTTTTCAAAGGAATCATTGTCATCAAAAGAGTCTCCTCTTCCAAGCTGGGATCAATCATTTTTCCCCTAAGATCAAGGTAACTGTTCCATTCAAAAATTCCCAAACTTCCCTTCTTCGAATTTTCTTGAAATGATTGGTTTATTTATAGTCTTTGTGGAATGTTTGCATGTAATGTAGGTCTTGAGATCCATACTTTGGGGCATCCACAGCCAACTGTGCTATCTTTTCCTTAGTCTGCACAATAGGTGTTTGATGTTTTGTCTCAACCAAATCTGCTTAATTTTCAGTGATCTTCTCACCTATTGAGCATTGGGAAAAAGATTTATACTAATTCACATTAAAGAAAAACCTTCAATCTTGCCCAACCAACATGCCTCCAAGAATGAAAAAAGCCATACCTAGGCCATCTAAAAAGGGGAAGGCCACTGCCACATCCAGTAGGCCTATAGATGAACATTCAGACTTTAGTGATTCCCCTCCACCACCATCCATAGAACTGAGAGTTGATGCTAACACTCTGCAACTATTGAGAGATAGGTCTATAGCTATGGAAAGAAGGGTGTTAGTAAATCAAATTAAAAACCATGACTTAATGGGGATTGTCCATAGAGTAGGATGGGATGGTATACTTCATTGGGGTGGAGATGTCTATCCCACATTGGTAAGATATATGTACTCATCAATCTCAAGCACTCTCATTGGAGAAAATACTTGTTCTTTTACAATCTCCTTTGAAGATAGGAATGTAGAGATCACACCTGAGAGAATAGGAAATATCTTGGGGATACCGTGCACTCCAAATGGACTTACAATGATATCAGATTCCCCTAATGAAGATGAGAGAACCAAGGCCACTAGGGACATTTGTGGTTTCAATGCCCCTTGGGACAAAAGAAAACATCATCTTACCATAAATTCTCTCTTTCCCATTTATAGGATTATTCATCATTGCTTTACATACAATGTCTACCCTAGGATGGGAAATAGGACTGAGCTTACAGCCTATATGGTTAATCTCTTGTCCAAGGTGGTAACTAGTACACCCATTTGCTTGCCCTCCATCATTTGTCATTCAATCATCAAATTTCATAACAACATGAGTCAGAAAAATGCAATACCATTTGGATATTTGATGACACAATTGGCATTCTCATTTGGGATACCTAAGCCTTCTGGGGAGAAACTGTTAGTGCCACATTCCAATGAGCACTTGTTTTGTATTGTCAATCCCGTGTCAAAGAGTCCAAGACCTTGCCTCTCAGAGTTTCATAAGGAAGATCAAGTTTGAAGGCAGAAGATCAAGTCTTGGAAAGCCTGGATTCATCGAAGAAGAACTCCATGTGTGTGCCAACCTATTCAAGGTAAAATGGGACCCAAACCAACCAAGAAGTGGACCCTAAAAACCCTTAGTTTAATGGCTTATTTAATGGGGTTTTAGAAATTGTTTTTGAGTCTTTTCAAGACTCAAAACTGGTCCCAGAGGTCGGCTAACCTCCATGGTTTTCGGCCAGCCCCGCGGTCACCTCGCGGTTAACCGCTGAGACCCTTCACGGCTAACCGCCAGGTAACCGAAGTCCTGCGGTCACTTTTCCAGAGGCTTAATGTACAAGTTTCTGTGAAAATTCGGTTACCTTGGGGTTACCTCGCGGTTACCTCGCGGTCACCTCGCGGTTACCTTACGGTTACCTCGCGGCTAGCCCCCTACTCAGCACAACTTTACAAAAACTAGCCGTTTATGACCGTTGGAGTGGCGGCTAACCGCGGATTTGAAGGGGGCTAGCCGCCAAAAGACGTTAGAGAGCCGTTGGAGGGTGTTTTATAAATAGAAAAGGCCCCAAATCATCCAAAGGGGGCTTGAAGATCATGAGAGCTCATGTCCTAACCATGGTCCATCATATTTGACCTCTCATAGATCATTCCACACACACTTTGAGCTTGTATTGGCAAATCTAAGAGCTTCATTAGCTTAAGGAAAGTGTGATGTGTGAAAACAATATTGCCCACACACACTATGAGCTTGTATTGGCAAATCTAAGAGCTTCATTAGCTTAAGGAAAGTGTGATGTATGGAAACAATATTACCTAGGGAAGAACTTGAGCCATCATAGGTTAAAATCCAAATCCCTAGACCAAAGACCTCTTCCCTTGATTGAGCACAACATTGGAGCATCATCATCAACATCAAGGAAGCATTGCAAGAGGCATCAAAGCTTGGAGCTGTGGTGACAAGCTTGGAAGAGCATCCTCCGGACTTCGTCAAAGAGGCAAGTGGCAACCTCCAGACTTTGTCAAAAGAGGCAAGTGTTCTTCCCCCTCACTTCATTAAATTCAGAGCATTGTAAGAGTGGCTTATTTCTTTGTGATTTAACCACTATAAAAATGTAGAGGGGAGTAGATCTTTGTGATCGAACCTCGTAAACAAAATTGATGTGGAATCAGTACTTGTGTAGTTTGATTCTTCATAGTGGAACCAGGGGACTGTGTGACCCTTGAGAGTGGATGTAGGTCTATGTGACTGAACCACTATAAATCCCTTGTGTCAATTCCTCTTTCTCTATCTCTTGTGCTTGATTTACATATCTATAAGTTGTGGAGATTGATATGAATGATATTTCTTCTTTGAGTTTAAATTGACACACATCCACTTGTGCGAAAACAACATTGAACATATTGGTAAATCTTGTCTTGTTTAGCACACACTCTTTAAACATATATTCAATTGAGCACATTGATATAAATCATAAGTGAATTTGTGAAGAGTGGTGTACACACACTTGTGCTTATTATTATAAAATTAATTGTCATATCTTTGATTGATTAAGCACTCACACATTGAACACATATTCCGTATAAGTTGTATTCTTATTTGTGTTCATTGTGTTCTTTGTCCTAGTTGAGATTAAAATTGGACTAAGTAATTTTTATTGGGAAAAGAATTTCATTAGTCCTATTCACCCCCCCTCTAGGACACTTTCATTGGCCCTAACTGCACTTTCAATTGGTATCAGAGAGGGTTCCTCCATAAAGGCTTAACAACCCGGAGTTGATCTTCTATCTTTGCTAGTGCCAATTCCTTAGAGTGACCTCATGTATTGGAGGGACCTCAAGGACAAACCTACCAAGACCTTAGGATGATTTTCAAAGGAAGATCGTTAGAGAGATCTTAGGTCTTGAACCCCTTTGGACCAACCTATTTATTTTCAGGAATTTCATATTGTTGGCCCTTGTACTTTTGCAAAAGTATTTGCTGTCAATTGATTTTGTTTTCATAAACTTTTATAGTTATATCTTTTGGTTCACAAAATCACTTGATTGCATCACATTGATGTGCATTTTGTTCTCATATTGTTATTTCTATGAAAATGCATTTCAATGCTCTTTTAATGTGCTTCAATGAATTATGGACTTAAAGGATCTTTTATCCATAATCAATTGATGTTACATCCCCTGTTTTTCAAAAATTAATGAATTTCATAAGTTATATCTTTTTAAAGAAAAATTAGATATTTTTGAAAAACGAATTTTCCATAGTTTTTGTTTTCAAATGGGAAATTATTCTCAACTTTTTTTTGTTTCAAATAATTATTTTGTTTTAAAAAAAAAATGCAAGTTGAAAGTTATAAGAATTGAATTTGTTTCTCTCTTTATGTTTCAAATCTGGTATAAGAAATTCAATTCTTGTAATATACTTGAAACTCAATTGGTTATCTATCTCTAGTTATATTTGTCAAAATAAATGTGTTTTTGAATAAACACATTTTCCAATTGATATCAAGTCATGTTTTAAATCAATTTGTATAAGTCCTTGTACTTGTTTTCTTTAAAATACAAATTGAAAAATGATTATGTGTTATCTTCTAAATCATTCTCTTTATGCTCATTGTTGGATTTTGTGTATTGAAATGATTTGAAGATTGTATGAATGGAAATGCTCTAAAACATCATTAGTTATAATCATCAAAGCATGTTCCATGTTCTCATTTCCTTGTGCATATGGTTATATCATCTTAGAAATGGAAATGAATTTGTTACAAGCAATTTGCATCTTTACTCATTTGGTTATTCTTTTTATATGCAAATTGAATTGTATGTTTGGTGGATCATGAAATAGATTTGCATTCTTCGCATAGTCTTGTGCATCTTTTCAATGCATAGTGATAATGTTTCATGATTCTCTTAGTACATTTGCTAGAGTGGAATTTTTGTATGGACCATGTTAGAAGAATTGATGTTAAACTCTTTTTGCATGTTGCATGCTCTTTATAGTTAAACTCACATATATGTAAGAGAGTTATTTTAATTCCTATGTAATTCATGGCTCCTTTCTAACTTCATATCTACATGTGCACACATAGTTGTATTCTTCATTAATGATATGGTATAAGTTAGATCTTGATTTTAATTGATACTCTCTATGCAAATGTCAAATCGTTCCTTGTATGGTTGCATTATTAGTTACATTTGAAGACACCATACTAGAACTCACAAATCCATCCTTTATGCTTTCTAGTCATTGTTTTAAATGGATGGTTATGATGTTGATTCATGTATATTCTTTAAATGATGTCTTCCTTACATGCTTCAACTTCATATTAGTGATCTTGATCATATGAACCTCTTTGAAATTCATTTCTTGTATTTCATAGTTATATGTATTGTTTGATAAATTTCTTAGACGTTGAATTCATATGGTTTTGACACTTTGAAAAATTGCATGCTTTACAAAGCTATATCCTTTCATGCAATTTAGATTGTTCATCACTATACTCAATTGTTATATCATTAAAAGTGATGAATATTGATTTATGATGCTTAATGAAATTTTGTGTTTATCACATCCTTGCTCTTAAATCATGTTTCAAATTCAATTAGTTTTAATTAGTATCATTTTCAATTGATGTCATATCTTGAGAATGCGATAGACCTTGTGTACATTGGATTGAACTTGATTGTAAATATATTTTTATTCCATGTCACATTCAATTAGCATCATAATTTTCATGTTTGCCACCTCTCTTGCACCTATAGGTAAATCTCATGACCACTATGTTTATATATTCATAATCTTGGTTGGTTAATAGTTAAGGTAGGCTTCATGTTTGAACTTTATTTCTTTCATCTTGCACATGATAGTCATATTTAATGATTGAATGAAATGATTTCAAAATATTCATAGCATATGATTTTCTTAGTTATATTGATTAATGCTATGTTTGGCAAACCCCATAACCTCATGGATAGCTCTAATTTGGATTAATCCTAGTAGCTATATTCTTTTTAACTCCATTTTAGAGTGATTGAGTTAATTGTCTTATCCTTGAATCTCAATTGGTTTTCTTTATTCCAATTGGTATCCATGATTGCTTTTTTACATGGCCTTGAACACTTAGAGACTACTACCACACATGATATCCTGTTATGTATTTCATTTTTTTATTTCTTTTGTTAACAGGTGCTTCTAAAAAGGCATTTTTCTTATTTCATGTGTACGTACATTTGCAAGGGTAAATGACCCTCTATATGCAAATGATAAATTGTTCTATGTATGGTTGTGTTGTTTCATTTGTTGACACCATAGTAGAACTTTAAAATCCATCCTTATGCTTGATAGTCTTTATTTATGGTGGATGGTTATGTTAATTGACCCATGTATATGATTTCATTCTTGTACATGTTTCAATTTTCATAAGTATGTTCTTGCTCATGTGAATCTCTTCAAATCCATTCCTTGTACACTATGGTCATAACTATTGTTTAATGGATATTATATTTGTTGAGTTCATATGTTTTTACACCTCGAAAAATTGCACACACCACACAATCATATTTTTATGCAATTTCCTATATTCATCGTTATGCTTTCTAGTTATATTTTTTTTAAATGATGAATATTCATGGTGCTTAGTGAATTTTGTGTTTGTCACATCCATGTTCTATTCATGGTTTCCTATTTTTTTTGGTATACCTTAAAATGTGACAAATCTTGTGAACATTGATTTGAAATGTCACTTTAGCATCATATCTCTCATGTTTGCCTCCTCTAATACATGATTATGGTTGTTTTCTTGAAGAGGTTCGCTTCATGATAGTTGAACTTCATTTCATAATACCTGTTCTCTATAGTTATATTTTATGAAATGATGATAATTCACATAGCGTAAGATTTTCAAGTTTTAAACATGCTTATGCTATGATTAATATCACTATTCTCATGGATTTCTCTGTTTTGGAACATATCTATTAGTCACATGATTTCAAAACCAGTTCAGAGTTTTTGTATTTAAAAAAATATATATATATATATATATATATTTTACAATCCATGATTTTAAAATGATTGATTGTATCCTTAACATGTTCATATTTCCGGAATTGATTTAATGCTTTGGATACTCCACCTTGATTCATTCCAAGTTGCACTCATATTGGTATATCTATTTGAATCATTCAAACATTAATGTTTAAGGTAGGATGGCAAGGAGAGTGGGAGGAGACCCCTCTCGTGTTGGGTTCGCCAAGCGTAAATCCTTAGGGGGTAGCTTTGGGACAGATCTGTAATTCTGTGTGATCACGTAAAACACTACTCTGATGCTTTTTTCATCACCTCATGAAGCATGATTCATATACTTGGTTGAATCACAAGTTGTTGTCCTCCATTACACTTAAATCTCTTTCGATCTTGTCTATGTTTTGGAATCAACAATTCATTTATTTCAAAAGAATTTGTTGTAAATTTTTTTTTTTAGAAACCCACATTGACCATCCTTGTTCTCTTTATTGGTATATTAGTATGATAGTCAAGTTGTGTGGAAATTCATTTTGCATATGTTCTTGATAGGTATATATTTTGAAATGCAAAATTGAATGAGATGTGATGAGCTAAAAAGGTTTTTCAATTAATGTTCCATCTCATATTTTTCAAATTAAGTGCTCTGTCATTTTGAAAATAAATATGATTTGAAAAATGAATTTTCCATGGATTTTAAGTTTTTACTTCATTGGAAAATTATGCAATTGATTTTCATTTTGGGCTTTGTTAGTTAAATGCTTTTAAAATGAAATTCTCAATTGGTACTCATCTATTCATCATCATGTCTTTCCATGATTAGCAACATCTTGATAAATTTGATCAATGTGAACTTTAATAGCTATTTTAGAGAACTCCCTAGTTTCATGCTTTACATCTTCTTCATGCATTACATAGGTATATTCATTGTCATCATATTGACAAAAGAAGAGAATGATGTTGAGAGGGAGTGTAGACATCTGTACAATGATCAAATGTGAGTTTATATTTGAGGATCATGGAGATACATATATGGATAGGATGAATAATTGTTTTTAAGTATTTTGAAACAAAACAATTTTTACTTGAGAATGCATTAACTTTTATAGGTACATCTTTATGTATTTCTCATATTGCCACATCCATGTGCTTTCAGTTCTGGTATTTTTCTAAGATATGGATGTCTTTACTTTTGATCATCACTATGCTTTGTAATGTGATTTTCCTTTGTGATGATTTTACAAGTCATATGCTTTTTCTATTTGTAAAGTTCCTATCTTGATGACTTGTTTGGAATGCAATGTACTCAATTCATCATGTTGGATTATAATCACTTTGTTTGATGATTGAATACATTTGTTGATTGCATTCATTCTCATAACATTCATTATGCCTTTGTAAGTTAAATTTTTCTAAAGATTGAATGTTATGGCTTTGGATTTTATTTCCATTGGTATCATTTTGAGTTTTAAACCCGAGCTTTAAAAGTCTAAAATATTTTGCTCTTAATGCATGTTCCTATCATATGCTTTTGAATGGATTGATTTTTCATTTGGAACTTCATGCATTTCTCATAATCATTATCTGTGCTTCACAGTTATATCAGTATGTTAAACTAATGATTATGCAGGTTCATCACTATGCTTAAGTGGTGAAAATGATCAATGAAATAAAATTTCATGTGATCTTTATTGAGTCCTTGCTCTTCAATCAGTTTGTATCTTTGGAAGGACTTAGAGAATCCTAATTAAATGGATTCATCGAATTGATATGGACTTACTTAGTTGATTTATATAGTTCAATTCCAACTTAGCATGATTGCATCTCTTTATAGTCAAATCCTTTGATATCATGCTTGCTAACTTCCCTTCATGCATATAGGTAAATCTTTTTATGTCCTTGGTATCATAATGTGTTGAATATTGATATCTCTCTAACATCTCTTTGTCAACTTGTGACAAAAAGGGGGAGAAAAAAAAATGGATTGAATCCTGAAAAATGGAGAGATTAAATTAAGGGGGAGAGTGTAGAACAAAAGGTGAGAACACTCTATCTATGATATTTTATGACTAACAATTAAGGGGGAGTAGCAATCCCACCAAAGAACGTATTTCTCAATGTTCTATGCAGGTGCATCTTTAAGAGACAAAGCACATTCTCTGGGGGAGCTTCTAGAGTCATGAGTCTTTGAGTTATAATTGTTGTATCTTGTGTAAAGATCATGTACTCCTATAATCTTGGTTATATTTGAGTCCATTTGTTGAAATTCAATCTAGAATAGGTGTTTTGCCACGAAATTGACAAAGGGGGAGATTGTTAGTGCCACATTCCAATGAGCACTTGTTTTGTATTGTCAATCCCGTGTCAAAGAGTCCAAGACCTTGCCTCTCAGAGTTTCATAAGGAAGATCAAGTTTGAAGGCAGAAGATCAAGTCTTGGAAAGCCTGGATTCATCGAAGAAGAACTCCATGTGTGTGCCAACCTATTCAAGGTAAAATGGGACCCAAACCAACCAAGAAGTGGACCCTAAAAACCCTTAGTTTAATGGCTTATTTAATGGGGTTTTAGAAATTGTTTTTGAGTCTTTTCAAGACTCAAAACTGGTCCCAGAGGTCGGCTAACCTCCATGGTTTTCGGCCAGCCCCGCGGTCACCTCGCGGTTAACCGCTGAGACCCTTCACGGCTAACCGCCAGGTAACCGAAGTCCTGCGGTCACTTTTCCAGAGGCTTAATGTACAAGTTTCTGTGAAAATTCGGTTACCTTGGGGTTACCTCGCGGTTACCTCGCGGTCACCTCGCGGTTACCTTACGGTTACCTCGCGGCTAGCCCCCTACTCAGCACAACTTTACAAAAACTAGCCGTTTATGACCGTTGGAGTGGCGGCTAACCGCGGATTTGAAGGGGGCTAGCCGCCAAAAGACGTTAGAGAGCCGTTGGAGGGTGTTTTATAAATAGAAAAGGCCCCAAATCATCCAAAGGGGGCTTGAAGATCATGAGAGCTCATGTCCTAACCATGGTCCATCATATTTGACCTCTCATAGATCATTCCACACACACTTTGAGCTTGTATTGGCAAATCTAAGAGCTTCATTAGCTTAAGGAAAGTGTGATGTGTGAAAACAATATTGCCCACACACACTATGAGCTTGTATTGGCAAATCTAAGAGCTTCATTAGCTTAAGGAAAGTGTGATGTATGGAAACAATATTACCTAGGGAAGAACTTGAGCCATCATAGGTTAAAATCCAAATCCCTAGACCAAAGACCTCTTCCCTTGATTGAGCACAACATTGGAGCATCATCATCAACATCAAGGAAGCATTGCAAGAGGCATCAAAGCTTGGAGCTGTGGTGACAAGCTTGGAAGAGCATCCTCCGGACTTCGTCAAAGAGGCAAGTGGCAACCTCCAGACTTTGTCAAAAGAGGCAAGTGTTCTTCCCCCTCACTTCATTAAATTCAGAGCATTGTAAGAGTGGCTTATTTCTTTGTGATTTAACCACTATAAAAATGTAGAGGGGAGTAGATCTTTGTGATCGAACCTCGTAAACAAAATTGATGTGGAATCAGTACTTGTGTAGTTTGATTCTTCATAGTGGAACCAGGGGACTGTGTGACCCTTGAGAGTGGATGTAGGTCTATGTGACTGAACCACTATAAATCCCTTGTGTCAATTCCTCTTTCTCTATCTCTTGTGCTTGATTTACATATCTATAAGTTGTGGAGATTGATATGAATGATATTTCTTCTTTGAGTTTAAATTGACACACATCCACTTGTGCGAAAACAACATTGAACATATTGGTAAATCTTGTCTTGTTTAGCACACACTCTTTAAACATATATTCAATTGAGCACATTGATATAAATCATAAGTGAATTTGTGAAGAGTGGTGTACACACACTTGTGCTTATTATTATAAAATTAATTGTCATATCTTTGATTGATTAAGCACTCACACATTGAACACATATTCCGTATAAGTTGTATTCTTATTTGTGTTCATTGTGTTCTTTGTCCTAGTTGAGATTAAAATTGGACTAAGTAATTTTTATTGGGAAAAGAATTTCATTAGTCCTATTCACCCCCCCTCTAGGACACTTTCATTGGCCCTAACTGCACTTTCAGAAACCTGTTTTCAAAACTCCTTTATCACCAGCTAATGTGAATCAAATGAATCTTATTCCCAACGCTCAAATCCCTATAGCTGATGACCCTCCCTTGGCTCAAGCACCTCCTTCTCCTACTCATGGCTCAACATCGATACCATCTCCTCGTCCTTCCTCTTCAGTGGACCGCTTGGCAGCTCTTGAGAGAGATATGACTTACATGAAGAAAGAACAAAAGAAGAACAAGAAGACACTGAACAAACTGTTTCAGTATCTCTCAAGAATTTCAAAGAGTTGCAGCCGAGATGATGTTGGAGCTCCACCTTCTCCGTCACCACCACCTCCTGATTCGGAGTAGAAAATACTTGATGACACCACTATTTTTTGTTTTCTAATTGGTAGTATGATTGGTGGTGTATGTTGTTTCAAATTGGTTTTTGATGGATGTGTTTCTGAATGTTGATGGTGGGTATGAGAATGTTTATGTTTATGGTTTATGTGTTTCACTAATGATGTGAACATTTTCATTTTAGACATGAATGAAAACTTATGAATCCTTTTTGTCTTTACATGGTAGCTTCTTCTTTATTTTTACATTCAAAATTTATCAAATGATATCAATGCTATGCTATGAGAAAGGTATATGTTTGTATGAGCTGTTTTTGCAGACTTTTTAAGCAATTTGATGTCAATGGGGGAGAAGAATTGAAAGAAATGGAAATGGCTAAGTATGATTTCTAAGACTATGGGGGAGAAAAAGATTGTGGGAGAGAATTTGTGTGGAAGCACACACAATGGGGGAGCAAAGAATGATCATGAAGATCATGAAGAATGGGGGAGCAAAGAGAGGAAGGAAGATCATGAAGAAGCCACAATTTTCAAAGAGAGGAAGGAAGATCATGAAGAAGCCACAATTTTCAACTCAGGTAGAGTTGAAATGTATGGAGACCAAGAGTTGTAGAAATGAATGAATGGTTGAGTGATGTGTTTTATGTTTCTTAGCATTTGTTAGTGTGTTGCCATCAAATTGCAAAGGGGGAGATTGTTAGACCCTAAGTTGTGTTTGCAATTTGATGTCCAACATTTGCATCATGATCATCTCATTTCATTTCTCACAGGTTTATCTTGAAAATCTCAGGATTTAAATCAACTTGCTAAAACTATGTTTCAAACCTTTTGGCTGATTTTAGTCTTATTTTGAAAAGTTTTTATCTTGATTAAACCTTGTCTCAAACACCTTTACACTCTGTGTTTCAAAAGCTTTCAAAAGTTAGATCTTTACTTGTAAAACTCAGATCTTCAGAAAACAGTCTGACAGTACTGTCGGTCTGCCTGTCGGTCAGGTGTCGGCTAACCGACCTTGAACCGAAGCCTAACCGAACTCACTCGGTTAGCATTTCTGAAGGGTGTCTCTGATGTCGGTCAGTGTGTCGGTTATGTGTCGGTTAACCGACCATAGAAAATGGACTAACCGAACACCTTGTCGGTCAGATTTCCAGAGAGCTGCATTATCATATATTTTACACGTCGGTCAGCATGTCGGTCAAGGCTCGGTTAACCGAAGTTGCTTTTGATCCTGACCGAAGCTCTCTCGGTTAGAATTCCAGAGAGGTGTTTTCTGACCCTGTTTTCATTGTCGGCTAGCTTGTCGGTCAGGCCTCGGTTAACCGAACATGTCGGTTAACCGAACCATGCTTTTTGGTCAGCAAAATTTCGAAATTATAACCGTTGGCATGTGACCGTTGGGAGTGTCGGTTAACCGACCCCTGGATGTCGGCTAACCGACATATAGCCGTTGGCCCATTTTTCCTATAAAAGGAAGTTCATTCCAAGGCCAAAAAAAAAAGATGATTCTTGAAGCCATTTCTGAGGTATACTAAGGCAAATCAAAGGAAAGGAATTAAAGAGGCCAAAGGATCATTAAGTAAAGCTAAACTTGGATTAAAGAAGTTCAATCACCAAGTAAGCTTTGACTTTTCCTAATCATATGTTTTTATGCATTGTCTAAATTATTGGTAAATGATTTTTAGCATATTAACTATGATATGTTGAATCCATTCTTCTCTTAATCTTTGATTTAAGTTATTGGATTCTTCACCTTGATTCTAATCAAGTTTGTGGTAGAAAGCTTCTTAAACATGGTTATCAAAATCTTCAATTTATGTTATAACATGTTTCACTAACTTGTATGAATCTTCCTTGTTGTTTTCAATCTTTAAAACTTTAGTCAAAATACTTTGATTTTGAAAACAACATATCACTTGCATCACATGTTTAGATATAATTAATTTCATACAACCTACAAGCCTTGGATTTTCATATCATCATTAAGCTTGTACTTTGTTCATGTGATTTGCATATCACTTCAATCAAATCATGTTATGTGCATTAAACTTTTAATTGCTTCAAGCATAAACTGATTGAGCTTTCATTTTCAACTTGATTGAAGTTTTCACACACACACATCATGAGCATTCATCTTTGCATTTTATAGTGTGTTGTGAGAGTTGATTTTCACTTTCTCATTCGCCTATTTTAGAGGCAAATTATATCGTGCTTAATGTATTTCTCTCATAGTGTTTAGACACTTTCTTGAGAAAGAAAATCTATTTGTATGAAAGGTTATTGCTAAGCCAAAGAAAAGCAAATTGTAAAGGTTATTGCTTATCCTAGAAAAGCACATAGATAGGTTGTTGTTTAGCCTTAAAAACATCATTGTAAGGGTTATTGCTTAGCCTTTTGTAAAAGCATAAATAGTGGAAATCCGGTGGGGTGTGTGATCACAAGCCGGTAGTGGATGTAGGCATTGAGGCCGAACCACTATAAATCTTTGAGCAATGGTGAATGACTTGTGGTGATTGATTTGTTTATCTTCCGCACCTTTTCTTGTAATCATCACTAGTTGGAGTTTAATTTGAAGAAAATTAAAATTGGAAATCAATTTGTAGCTCACCCTATTCACACCCCCCCCCCCCCCCCCCCCTCTAGGGTAAGGATCCGGAACTTTCAGTTTGATATTAGGTATGTACCACAAAAAGCAATCAAAGGTCAAGCTCTGGCAGACTTCCTCGCAGAGCATCCATTGCCTAAAGATTCTCCACTCAGGGATGATCTCCCAGACGAATTTGTCTACAACATGGAAACTTCCTTATCAAATGCTTCATGGGACATGTACTTTGACGGTACAACCATGACAAATGAAAAAGGAAAGCAAACATCGGGAATCGACATCCTCTTTGTCGACCCCGACAAATACATGATTCCACACGCCTTCTCGCTACTGGAACCATGTTCAAATAATGCAGCTGAGTACAAAGCCCTGATTGTAGGATTGGAACTCGCTCTCGAATCCGGAATCACCATGCTGGAAGCTTTTGGAGACTCTCAACTGATCGTCAACTAGATGATCAGACATTTGAAGTCAGGAAGCCTGATTTTCTACCTTACTACAATAAGGCGCAGTCGCTTCGACAAAAATTCAATATCTGTCACATCACCCACATCCTCAGAGGTGAAAACATCCATGCAGATGCTCTGGCTGGACTCGCCACATCCATGGCAATCCAAGAAGGGGAAAACATGCAAGTCACAGTGTGTCAAAGAAGGATTCTCCCTCCTCTCAACACGCACCAAGCAGTTGCTGAATGCCACCAAGTGGTCGGAAGTCGGATGTCCATCCTCAAACCTCCGATTGGCGACTGGAGAGATCCGTTCATTGATTACATCATGTTCGGAATCCTACCTGAAGATCCAAAAGAGCAGGTAAGCATCCAAAGACGAGCCCCGAACTTTCATTTGGATATACCTTCAAAAGCACTTCATAGAAAATCCTTCAATGGAGTATTCCTACGCAATGGCAAGTTCTTGAAGCGGTACTACCCTTGAAGACTTCCTCAAACGGGTCAGAGCGATATCTACACAGCCAAAGCCTATTTCCAAGGTACTTGCTCGTGAAACCCACCCCTTTTGAAATTTTCATCTTTATGTTGAAGTTTCCAAAAAAAATCTCTCAAAACAATGTTTACTTTCATCGTTTCATTGTTCAAAAAAAAAAATCAAAATCCAAAAATCCAAGTTTAGGAGCCTCTTCCCAGACTTGACCAAAATTTCAATCCTTGAACTCAAAATTCATGGTTTGAAACAAAAATCGGGACTTAGGAATTTTCACCCTAGACCGCCTTGGCTTTTACAACCAAAATGGTTTTAAGTCAAAATTTATGACCTTCGTGTCTTTAAACAAAAAAATTTTGGTTTTTAGAAACCGTGGGGAAGCGACACCCATTCGATTCTTCCAAAACCCAAAAATCGCAAGGAAGCGAACCCCATTCAATACTTGTAAAATTTCAAAAATCGTGGAGAAGCAACATACCAGTTGATATCCACAACCTCAAATTTCAAAAATCGTGGAGAAGCAACATACCAGTTGATATCCACAACCCAAATTTCAAAAATCGTGGAGACGCAATATTCCAGTTGCTATCCACAACCCAAATTTCAAATGGTTCGAGAAAACCTCAAATTTCAAAAATCGCGGGGAAACGACACCAAGTCAGTACCCACAAAACCAAAAGTTTTGGGAAAAGCAGGGAAGCGACGCTTAGTCGATACTTGTACCCCAATTCGCGTGGAAGCGACATTCCATCGATACTCGCAAAACCCAGCCTGCGAGGAAGTGACATTCCATCAATACTCGCAAAACCGAATGAGCAAGGAAGCGACATTCCATCGATACTTGCAAGACCATTCAGCGGGGAGGCGACATTTAGTCGGTACCGCATTTTGAAAACCAAAATTTGGCTATAAAGGCCAAAATTCGCCTAGAAAAGCAAAAAAGCGGCTATAAACGCCAAAATCCGGCTATAAATGCCAAAACAAAAAAAAATCCTGCTATAAACACCAAAAAGCGGCTATAAACGCCAAATTCGGCTATAAATGCCAAAACAAAAAAAAATTCGGCTATAAACGCCAAAATCGGCTTTAATGCCAACAAAACAAAACTTGGTTTTCAAAAATTTGGCTCCTATGCCAAAAAAAAAAAAAAAAAAAAAAAAACTTCGGCTTTCATGCCATCTTAAAATTCGGCTCCTATGCCATTCCAAAAATCGGCTTTCACGCCATCCAAAAACCTTGGCTCTCATGCCACAAACAAAATCGGCTTTCATGCCACAAACAAAAACTTTGGCTTTCATGCTACAAACAAAAAAAAAAAAAAACACAACTTTGGCTCTAATGCCATCTCAAAATTTTTGGCTCCCATGCCGCAAAACAAATTTTGGCTCTTACGCCACAAAATTAGGCTTTCATGCCATCCAAAATTTCGGTTTTCAAACCTTCAAAAACCAGGCTTTTCGCCGCAAAATTGGCTTTCATGCCCAAAACAACTCTTTGACAAAAGATTTTCACAAAATGACAACCTTTTGATCAAATTCTTAAACAACATTCCCATCAGCTTTTACTCAGATTTGTTTTCATCGAAAAATGATTTAAGTAAAAAGAAGGGGATACAAAAATATAGTACCAAAATTGTTTATACATGGAAGTACCAAAAAAAAAGCGAAAAAGAAAAGAGTTTGTTACAACTCAGGAGCTCAATCTAGCATGGTCTTCAACCAAAGGTTCAACTCCTCAAGTAGACCCTTGGCCTTAACCTCCAGATTTTTTAGGCCACGCTTCTTCAGAATGTCCCCATAAAACGCGGCCGAATGCCACGACCCATCTGCAGCACGAGGAAGTTCTTCCCAGAGGACTTGCCATTGCTCATGCTCCTGAGTCTTCCTCCGGACATTACCTTCAGCTTCCTCAACCTGGCGAATGAGGGTCCCTTCTTTGTCACGAGCTTCCACAATGGCGGTCCATTTGGCAGTAGTTTCTTCCTCCAAAAGCTCAAGACGCTGCCTAGCCTCGACAACCTCCTTATCAAGGCGGTCCAAGTCTTGCTTCAACCCCATGATGGATAACTCGGTAACGTTCTTCTCCCGAACGATCTGCCTCCGAGCCTTCGTGACCTCAGTCAGCTCAGCTTTGACTCTGCTGGATGGTTTTATGAACATCTCATCAAAGAAGTCACCATCTGGGAAACTCTTGGTCTCAGTCCATTTGTTCCCCAAGGTGATGATTTCCTCAACAAAATCTTTGGCGCTTGCAATGTCCAGACTGACTTCTTTGTTATCAGCGAGGATGTCCTGCACATGCTTGATCATGCCAAAACCAGTTTCCAAATGACCTGAAGAAAGAGTCTCAACCCATGAGCTCAAGACAATCTTCAACACCTTCCTTGCATATTGAAGGTGCGGTGCAGATGAGGATTCGCCATGCTCTAGTGCCCGACTGCCCACGTCATGCTCCATTGGAAGAGTAATCAATAAACTCTTTCCAACAGAAGAAGCTGACTCATTAAAGGAAACAGAAGCCCCCACTCCTGGATCAGCAGCAGGTATCCCCTGTTCTGGCTCTGAGGAAGACGGAGGAACCTCTCTTGTTGCTCCACAATCTGCCGAGGAAAGGACAAAAGGTATGAATATAATCTCGTCAAAAAAAAATATATCAAGATTATTATTGCAAAAATACCTGCTTCGACGACTGGCGGAGTACTCTCTGCCTCTCTGAGTTCATCCGAAGCATCATCAAAAGTTACGTCCATAGATGGCTCGAAATCGTCAGAATCCTCTAGCAAGTCAAGAAAACAAAAGCTACATGTTAGCAAATGACCAGCACAAACAAAAAAAAAAAAAAGGAAAAAAGAAGCCAAAGCAATCATACCAAGTGAAGGTTCTGGAACCACTCCAGAGTCCCTGGGCTCTTCCTCAGATGCCACGACAGGATCCGTCATCGCCTCATCGGCAGGAACCTCGGGCATCACCAGGTCATCGTCCTCTGCCAAAAGAAAGAAAGCAGCGAATCAAAACAAAAAAAAAAATCTCTCACAAGAGAAAAAAAGAAACAAAAGAAAGAAAGGAGAATCATACCAGCTGTCTCCTCTTCTCCAGAGGCTCGTCAGCATCTTCAGACACCTCCTTTGGTATGTCAAGTCATCAGGTACTGCATCACCAAAGAAAAAAGTAGGCTTGAGCACAACGCTCTGATCGTCTGTAACCCAAGGACGGCTGCTTACCATGATCTTATAGAACTCCTCATCTTTGAGAGCGATCAATCGCTGTCTCATCTCATCACGATTGAGGGAATCACACTCTTCCAAGTTCTTCTCAACAAACTGGACCTTCTCCCAAGCCCGCTGAACGGCTGCATTGGAAGATCTGGCAGATCGACGAGGTGCGTCAGTAATAGGACCTTTACCCTTGTTCGTTCTGGAAGAACTACCTACAAAAGATGGAAGAGAAAAGATCAATCATCATCAAAATGACAGAATTTTGCTATAAAAAAAATCCTAGCAAAATTTTGACATGGTTCCGGGGCAATTCCAAAGAAAAGGAAAATACTCTGAAAAAGACGGGAAGCCTGAAGATGAGCTCAACATCACTGCGAGCTCATAGTCAGTGGAGAATTCTCAAAGAAGGTTCGAACTCAACATCGCTGCGAGAACGAGCCAATCTCACCAAACTTCCGCAAAATCTGGAAAAGAGCTCAACATTGAAGCGAGCTTCAGAATCCAAAAATTGCAAACTTCCTCAAAATCCAGCAAGACCGAGAAAAAACTCAACATCGCTGCGATCTCAAATCCCAATACTTGCAAAAGATTTTCAGGTATGCATCATCATACTTCCAAATCCATTTACAAAATCATGCATCAAAAAATATCATCATGCATTAGATGTTAGGAAAACCTTGACCAAAGTTTGACCAATTCCAACCCAATTTGGTCAAAACCTATTAAAATTTGTCCAAGTCAAAAATCATGTTGGCTTGACCTAGAGACTCTAACCTTCTATCTTGATGCATCAAACAAAGAAAAAATGCATACATATTGAAATTGCATAACCTCATTATCATGGTGAAAAAAAAAATTAGCGTGTGAAAGAAAAAAAAAAAAAAAAAAAGAAAACCATGAAAAGAAGAAAAAAAAGAGGAGAAGAAGCACGAAAAAAAAAAAGAAGAAGAAAAAAAGAGAAAAACGTGCTTGAAGAAAAAAAAAAGGGAAAGAAAAGAAAACGAAGAAGAAAAAAAAAATGAAGAAGCTACTTCTACAATGGAGATTCTTGTGGAGAAAGAAAAACTTACTTGAAGCAATTGATGGAGAAGAAGAAGAAAAGCTTGGAGATCCTTGAAGAAGAGAAAGCACTTCTTATCTTGGAGAGCACTCTTGAAGATTTCTTGCAAAAAGAAAGCAATGGAGCAAAAGAAACAACCCTCTTGCTTTTATAGAAGAGAGCAAGCCAAAAGAGGAAACAAGGAGAGAAGAAAGGAGATAAGTGATAAAATTTAGCTACTTTCCCAAAAAGAAAGATATTTTGAGAGAATCTTTTCACAAAAAGAAAACATGAGAAATTCTCTCCAAGTAAGAATATTTTATTTTTAGATATTCTCTACACAAAAGAGATATTTTTAGATATTCTTTACAAATATGACACTATATGAGATCTAGGCCATCTCCAAAGCCTAAGGTCCCATGGGTTAGCCTATATGAGCCATATTTGACCACCTAGGCACTAAAAGTGGCTTTTAGTCAAAACATTCCTCTTACCAAGAGCAAAAAAAAGAAAAAAGAGCAAAAAAACTCCCATGCCTCTTTTGAGTAGATGGGACCATTCAAAAAAAAAAAAAGAAAGTCTCATGAGTTTCCAAAAATCAAACCATCCAACCTCATGAACCAAATTGAGCCAAAATCTTGAAATTGACATTTCACAAAACTAGATTCCGGTCCCCTAGCTCGCCACATACAGCTTGTTAGGTCACAATACCAAAACCAAAATCAAAATCCAAACCAAACCAAAACCAAAAACCCAAATCTGGCCCCCCAACCTGCCACATACAGCTTGTTGGGTCATAAGGTCAAAATCAAAAATCAAACCCTGACCCCCTAACTTGCCACATACAGCTTGTTAGGTCACAAGATCAAAAACCAAAATCCAAATACCCCATGTCATTTTCAAAACTTTGCCTTGAGATGGTATGTGATCCCTCTCACTACCATAAAATTTCCCCGGAAACTCAGAAGGCTATTAAAAAAAAAAAAAGCTCAAGACTCTTGGTCCAGTTGGAATCTCTCCTCCAAGTTTCTCTTCGAGGCATATCGACTCCAAAAAGCTACTCGTCGCTGTACCTCGAGGGGGCATTTGTTGACACCAAAAAAGTCAATATGTCTCCTCAACATAAGAAGCCTCGTGAAGCTGCATCCTGCTATAAATAGGCAAGGCTACTTCAAGCATCAGATTTTGTCAGAATCAGACAGAAACTGAAGGATCCTTCAAGGCAGCCAAAAGAGGGGTACACCTGACGTTTCGGGCCATTCCGACATCGTTTGGCCTAACTTCACTTCTTGACACCAAAAAAGTGACTATGTCTCCTCAACACCAAGAAGCCTCGTGAAGCTGCATCCTGATATAAAACAGGCAAGGCTACTTTAAGCATCAGATCTTATCAGAATCAGACAGAAACTGAGACATCCTTCAAGACAGCCAAAAGAGGGGTACACCTGAGGATTCGGGCCATTCCAACATCGTTTGGCCCCATTTCACTGCTCCGACAGCTAAACAAGCGCTCCCGGCGGCGACATTATCAAAGACACCAAAACTTTGATCAGAGCCTACGGATGACTCTAGAATGTCTCCAAAGGGCTTCATACCAAATTTCAAGTCAAACCGATAACGTTTGACCCTCCATCAACGCTCGAGTAGCAAAATCAAGCCTCCCAGCGGCGGGAACCACAGAAGCCATCACTCATAAAAAAAAATACGTGAGTGGCTTCAACATACCTCCAAAAGGCTGCACGTCGAATTTCAGGTCATTCCGACAATGTTTGACCAGGTTTCGATGCTCCGAGAGAAAATCAAGCCTACCGGCGGCGGAAAAACCCGGGACCATGACATCCAAAACGAAGATGATGGAACGTGTCAAAATGACTTCAATAGGCTCCTCGTCAAATTTCAGGTCATTCCGACAACGTTTGACCAGGTTTCGATGCTCCGAGAGAAAATCAAGCCTACCGGCGGCGGAGCAACCCGGGACCATGACATCCAAAACGGAGCCCATGGAACGTCTCAAAATGACTCCAATAGGCTCCCCGTCAAATTTCAGGTCAATCGGACATCGTTTGACCACATATCAAAGCTCGGCATTTTCCCCGCAGCAAAATCAAGTCAAGCATCGATCGGACCCCAAACAGCTTTAAAACTCCAATAAAAGCCCATGGTCGGTCCTATCCACTGCTCAAGAAGCTTCACCTCAATTTTCAGGTCATTCCGACATCGTTTGACCTAGTTTTGACTCTTGACGGAAAATCGGCTACAAAGTCTTCGGCTTTCCCGAAAAATGGGAAATCTGTGCTCCGATTTCGTGTAGGTTCTCGTCAAGTTTTCTCCAAGAAAATGAAGTCAATAATTGAGGAAAAATGTCAAGAAAAATACAGAAGAAAAAAGGAACGAAAAAGACGTAAAATCGGCCGAAAACGAAGCTCGGCGACCAAAGGGCAAAAAACCCTAAGGTCGCCGGCGACCCTGGGTGCATGGTCGCCCGGTGACCCTGCAAATCTGGGTCGCCGGATTTTGCACCAAATTGATCGTTTTTCGATTCTTTTCGCGTTTCGGGTGTTCCTGCCTCTGTGATTTTCTGAAAATCCAATGTTTGATGCTTGAAAACGACTAATCTTCGTCGACATCTTGGATCCGCCGTCAAAAGCATGAAACCATCACCGATCGCTCCAAGATCGCCAACCGGCTGACCAAGAAAGTCTACTTTCTGTCCGACCGATCGTGAAATCGACAAGACAGATGTCACCGGCCCACCAACATCAACTAATGTATGAAATTGCATCGCAATCCAACATCAAACAATGCGTGGATCCACCTGTGATGATCGCAAGAAGAATCTCAAAAGGCGCAGTGCGGCCCGCGACTCTTCACATGCCTTGGCGACCACTTAGTGACGTTAATTGACCCGTTTATGACAACTTAATGCGGTCATTAACTCATTATTTTGGACGGCCCAATCAGATTCAAGCATTTGGGAGTTATAAATCCAAGCAATCATGGCATTAAACCCATGAAACTCCCATCATCATGAAGCATAAAGGTGATTAAATGCCCACTACCTTCATCGGCCAATCACAAGTCATGAAAAAGGAGTTACAAAATCAACTTGTAACTTCTTATCAATTCTTTCATCATGGCCATCAATGCCAATGAACACCTCATGGCTACCAAAAGCCTATAAAAGGAGGTCCATTCCAAGAAGAATGCATGATGATGAAAATAGATCCCAAGTGCAAGCTCTGAAAATCCAGAAAATCCAAAGAGATACGAAGTTCTGCTACTTTGCTCCCGGAAGCACCACAAGGTGATCAACGTCCCTTGGGGCCCACACCCCCCCCCCCCCCCCCCCCAAGGTCACCTCCTTCTCCAACATGGCCTAAACGTGGCTTTTCAACCCGTTTACTTGGTTTTTCATTGGATATAGGACCCCCTCTTGGTCATTGGCCTTTAAAAAACCAAGGTTAGGAGCCAAGCCAAAGAATCAAAGCATCACATATTCTCATTTGACATACATGACTTGCGACCGTCGATCTCAACGTGTCCCCACAATCTCCTGAAAAGTTAGATCACTTTTCTTACTTTTCTATTGTAGTTTGTATTTCTTAAAGAGACAAAAAGAAATCGTAATTCTTGTCTTTCACATTTGATGAGTTTTGTAAAATCGCCTTTCACAGCAAAATCGCCTTTTACGGCAAACAAACAAAAACGCCTCCTACGGCATTCTAAAAAAACAAACTTGTCTCTTTTCTTAATATTAATGCAATTTAAAAAGTTAGAAAAAAGGATTGATTTCCTTTCCACTTGTGAAGGTGAATCTCCGGATCATCACCATTCCAAATTCCAAGTAGAAAGTAAATCTGGCATACCCGTACAAAAAATGTTGATGCCCGAGATTTTCCCTCCTCCGCCGAGACCCAGGTCAGCCCCCGGGGTGCGGAGGGAGAGGACGGAAGATTCCTTTCGGGTCCATCATCACTGCTCCGATAGCTAAACAAACGCTCTCGGCGGCGACATCATCGAAGACACCAAAACTTCGATCAGAGCCTACGGATGACTCCAAAATGTCTTCAAAGGGCACCATGCCAAATTTCAAGTCAAACTGACAATGTTTGACCCTCCGTCAATGCTCGAACAGCAAAATCAAGCCTCCCGGCGGCGGGAACCGTAGAAGCCATCACTCATCAAATAAAGTACATGAGTGGCTTCAACATGCTTCCAAGAGGCTGCACGTCAAATTTCAGGTCATTCCGACAACGTTTGACCAGGTTTCGATGCTCCGAGAGAAAATCAAGGCTACCGGCGGTGAAGCATCCTGGGACCATGACATCCAAAACGGAGCTGATAGAACGTCTCAAAATGACTCCAATAGGCTCCCCGTCAAATTTCAGGTCAATCGGACATCGTTTGACCACATATAAAAGCTCGGCATTTTCCCCGTAGCAAAATCAAATCAAGCATCAATGGGACCCCAAATAGATTCAAAACTCAAATAAAAGCTCATGGTTAGTCCTATCCACTGCTCAAGAAGCCTCACCTTAATTTTCAGGTCATTCCGACATCGTTTGACCTAGTTTCGACGCTTGACGGAAAATTGGCTACAAAGTCTTCGGCTTTCCCAAAAAATGGGAAACTTTGTACTCCGATTTCGCGCGGGTTCTCGTCAAGTTTTCTCCAAGAAAATCAAGTCAATAATTGAGGAAAAATTTCAAGAAAAATACAGAAGAAAGAAGGAACGAAAAGGACAGAGAAACGGCCGAAAACGACACTCGGCGATCAAACGGGCCAAAGCCCTATGGTCGCCGGCGACCCTGGCCCAAGGTCGCCGGCCACCCTGGCCCAGGGTCGCCGGAGACCCTGGGTACGTGGTCGCCCAGCGACCCTGCCAATCCGGGTCGCCGGATTTTGCACCAAAATGCCCGATTTTCGATCCTTTTCGCGTTTCGGGTGTTCTTGCCTCTGTGATTTTCTGAAAATCCAATGTTTGATGCTTGAAATTGACTGATCTTCATCGACATCTCGGATCCGCCGTCAAAAGCATGAAATCATCACCGATCGCTCCAAGATCGCCAACCGGCTGGCCAAGAAAGTACACTTTCTGTCCAATCGATCGTGAAATCGACAAGACAGATGTCACCGGCCCACCAACATCAATCAATGTCTGAGATTGCACTGCAATCCGACATCAAACAATGTGTGGATCCACCTGTGATGATCGCAAGAAGAATCTCAAAAGATGCGGCGCGGCCCGCGACTCTTCACATGCTTTGGCGACCACTTAATGTCTTTAATTAACCCGTTTATAGCAAATTAAAGCGGTCATTAACTCATTATTTTGGACGGCCCAATCAGATTCAAGCATTTGGGAGTTACAAATCCAAGCAATCATGGCATTAAGCCCATGAAACTCCCATCATCATAAAGCATAAAGGCAATTAAAAGCTCACTAACTTCATCGGCCAATCACAAGCCATGAAAAAGGAGTTACAAAATCAATTTGTAACTCCTCATCAATCCTCTCATCATGGCTATCAATGCCCATAACCACCCCATGGCTACCAAAGGCCTATAAAAGGAGATCAATTTCTAAGAGAGGGATCATCGGGATCATCGACATCCATCGACTTGAAATTCTGCACTTCTCCCAAATAAATCCAGACGAAGTCCTGCTGCTCTGCTGCAAAGAACACCACAAGGTGATCAACGTCCCTTGGGGGGCCACCCCCCCCCCCCCCCCCCCCCAAGGTCACCTCCTTCTCCAACATGGCCTAAACGCGGCTTTTCAGCCCGTTTACTCGGTTTTTCATTGGATATAGGACCTTCTCTTGGTCCTTGTCCTTTAAAAGACTAAGGTTATGAGCCAAGCCAAAGAATCAAAGCATCACATGTTCTCATTTGAAGGACGATGGCGAAGTCCATACATGACTTGCGACCGTCGATCTCAACGTGTCCCTACAATCTCCTGAGAAGTTAGATCCATTTTCTTACTTTTCTATTGTATTTTGTATTTCTTAAAGAGACAAAAAGAAATCACAATTCTTGTCTTTCACATTTGATGAATTTTGTAAAATCGCCTTTTACGGCAAAATCGCCTTTTACGGCAAACAAACAAAAACGCCTCCTACGGCATTCTAAAAAAACAAACTTGTCTCTTTTCTTAATATTAATGCAATTTGAAAAGTTAGAAAAAAGGATTGATTTCCTTTCCACTTGTGAAGGTGAATCTCCGGATTATCACCATTCCAAATTCCAAGTAGAAAGTAAATCTATCATACCCATACAAAAATGTTGATGCCCGAGATTTTCCCTCCTCCGCCGAGACCCAGGTCACCCCCGGGGTGCGGAAGGAGAGGACGGAAGATTTCTTTCAGGTCCATCACTCATCATGGCCATCAATGCCCATAAACCACCTCATGGCAACCAAGAGCCTATAAAAGGAGGTCCATTCCAAAGAGACCGACACTTACTTGCCGACACCACACCAACACATCTGGAGTCTCGAAAATCCCAGAGAAATTCTGACGAAGTCCTGCTGCTCTGCTGCAAGAGACACCACAAGGTGAACAAAGTCCCTTGGGGGGCCACCCCCCCCCCCCCCCCCCCCCAAGGTCCTCTTCTTCTATCCAACAAGGCCTAAACGCGGCTTTTCAGCTCGATTACTCGGATTTTCATTGGATATAGGACCTCCCCTTGGTCTTTATCCTCTAAAAAACTGAGGTTGGAGCCAAGCCGAAGAATCGAAGCATCAAGCGTTCTCATTTGAAGGAAGATGGCGAAGTCCATACATGACTTGCGACCGTCGATCTGAACGAGTCCCCACAATCTCCTGAGAAGTTAGATCCCTTTTCTTCCTTTTCTATTGCAATTTGTATTCTTTAAAGAGACAAAAAAAATCACAATTCTTGTCTTTCATTTTTTGTGAGATTTGTAAATCGCCTTTCACAACAAAATCGTCTTTCACGGCATCAAATCGCCTTTCACGGCAAACAAACAAAAAATCGCCTCCTACGGCATTAAAAAACATCTTGTCTTTTTTCTTAAATATTTATGCAATTTGAAAAGTTAGAAAAAGGATTGATGTCTTTTATACTTGTGAAGGTGAATCTCCGGATCATCACCACTCCAAATTCCAAGTAGAATAGAAAATCTGGCATACCAGTACAAAAATGTTGATACCCGCTTTTTCTCCTCCGCTGGACCCCGGCAGCCCCCGGGACGAAAGGAGAGGACGAAAGGCTAGGTTCATCATTGAGGAAGTCAATGCACTGTTAGACTCAACCCCATCCATGAAGCTCTAGGTGGCAACCAAAGCATGAGATTCTGACTCCATCTACTTCCCCACCTGTCACATCAATTGTAGAGCCCCCTAAGTTAGAACTCAAGCAGTTGCCGGATACCTTGAAATATGTATTTTTAGGTCCGCTAGAAACCCTTCCAGTGATTATAGCTTCAGACTTGGACCCTATCCAAGAGGAAAAACTCGTGAAAATTTTGGATGAACACAAGGAAGCTATAGGATGGTCCATTGCAGATATCAAAGGAATTAGCCCATCTGTGGTCCAACATAGAATCCATTTGGAAGAAAATGCAAAAACTTATCGTGAACCACAAAGGCAACTGAACCGTACAATGAAGGAAGTGGTTAGGTCAAAAGTCTTAAAATTACTCGATGCAGGAGTGCTTTACCCTATATCTGATAGTGCATGGTTGAGCCCGGTTCAAGTGGTACCAAAGAAATCTGGAATAACAGCGGTTCAAAATGAAGGCAATGAATTGGTACCCACTCGGATACAGACTGGATGGAGGGTATGCATTGATTATAGGAAGTAAAAGTCAGTCACTCGGAAAGATCATTTTCCCCTCCATTCATGGATCAGATGCTCAAAAGGCTAGCCGGTCATGCATATTATTGTTTTCTTGATGGTTATTCAGGTTACAATCAAATCCCAATTGCACCCGAGGACCAAGAAAAGACCACTTTCACCTATCCGTTTGGCACTTTCGCTTACAAACACATGCCCTTTGGGCTATGCAATGCACCGGCCACCTTTCAAAGGTGCATGTTGAGCATATTTTCTAACATGGTAGAAAGATTCATTGAGGTTTTCATGGATGATTTTTCGGTCTTTGGCAATTCTTTTGAGGAGTGCTTACATCATTTGTCCCTTGTGCTTGAAAGATGCAAAGAAAAGAATCTAGTATTACATTGGGAGAAATGTCATTTTATGGTAAAAAGGGGCATAGTTTTGGGACACATTACTTCTGATAATAGAATTGAGGTGTACAAAGCAAAAATTGATTTGATTTCCAAATTGCCACCACCAAAATCAATTAAGCAGATTCGATCATTCCTTGGCCATGTTGGTTTTTATCGTAGATTCATCAAGGATTTTAGTAAAATTGCTAAACCTTTGTGCCAATTACTTACAAAAGAAGCCATGTTTCAATTTGATGAGACGTGTCTAAAGGCTTTTGAAGGACTAAAAAATGAACTAACTTCAGCCCCTATGATTCAGCCACCTGACTGGACCATTCCATTTGAGCTAATGTGTGATGCATCCGATACTGCTATTGGAGCTGTTTTGGGTCAACGGGTTGGGAAGCTACCTCATGTAATTTACTATGCTAGTAGGACCCTCAATGATGCACAGCTCAATTATACAACCACTGAAAAAGAATTGCTAGCTGTGATTTTTGCCTTTGAGAAATTTAAGTCCTACCTAATAGGGTCTAAAGTCATCATTTACATGGACCATGCAGCCCTGAGATACCTTCTGTCCAAAAAGGATGCAAAAGCCCGATTAATCAGGTGGATTCTTTTGCTACAAGAGTTTGATTTGGAAATAAGAGATAAAAAAGGATGTGAGAATGTTGTAGCAGACCATCTTTCGAGGATACCTCTAGAGCCTTCAGATGAGGTCTCACTAAATGAAAATTTTCCTGATGAACAATTGCTCAGTTTTTCTCAAATCCCTTGGTTTACAAATATAATCAATTACCTTGTTACAAGGTAGATGCCTACCCATTGGTCAAAACAGGATCGATCAAAATTTCTAGCTAAGGTAAAGTACTTTTTCTAAGATGACCCATATCTTTTTAAGTACTGCCCGGACCAGATCATCGGAGATGCATTCCTAATTCTGACCATTACTTGGTCATTTCCTTCTGCCATGATCATGCTTGTGGGGGCCACTTTAGTTCGAAAAAGACAGCTGCAAAAGTTTTACAGTGTGGATTTTACTGGCCCACTATTTTTAAAGATTGCCATACATTCTGTTTGAACTGTGAAAGGCGTCAAAAGCTTGGCAAGCTCAATCGAAAGAACATGATGCCCTTGAATCCCATACTTGTGGTGGAAATTTTTGATGTGTGGGGATTTGACTTCATGGGGCCATTTCCAAATTCCTTTAGAAATCTTTACATTTTACTGGCAGTAGACTATGTTTTCAAGTGGGTAGAAGCCATACCGACAAAGAAGAATGACCACCATGCAGTGATTAAGTTCATGAGAGATCATATCTTTTCTCATTTTGGTACCCCTAGAGCGATTATTAGTGACGGAGGAACTCACTTTTGCAACCGTCCCTTTGAGCATTTGTTGAAAAAATATTCTGTCAAGGTTGCTACACCTTATCACCCACAAACAAATGGCCAAGTGGAAATTTCAAATAGGCATATTAAACAAATTTTGGGAAAGACGGTCAATCCCGCTCGGAAAGACTGGTCTTTGCGATTAATCGATGCACTATGGGCCTATCGAATCGCTTACAAGACCCCTATTGGGATGTCCCCATATAGGTTGGTCTATGGTAAGGCATGCCACTTGCTTGTTGAATTGGAGCACAGAGCTTATTGGGCCATTAAGAAGTTTAATTTTGACTTACCCACTGCGGGTACTCTGTGCAAATTGTAACTCAATGAGTTAGAAGAACTTCAAAATGATGCCTATGAGAATGCCAAGATCTATGAGGAACGAATGAAGTTGAACCATGATAAGTCAATTTTAAGAAAATCATTTGAACCAGGTATGAAAGTCCTTTTGTATAATTCCCGATTACACCTATTTCCCAGGAAGTTACGAACCCGATGGACTGGTCCATTCATTGTCAGGACTGTTTACTTTCATGGTGCGGTGGAAATTGAAAATCCCAAGAATGGGGATATTTTCAAAGTGAATGGTCAACGGCTGAAACCGTTTCTAGAACTGAAGGATAAAAACATTGAGGATATCCTTCTGGAAGACCCAATTTACCAGGACTAATCATTTTTTGTCATGTCGGGCTGACAACATTAAACTTAGCACCGTTTGGGAGGCAACCCAATTTTGGAAGGTAATTAAGCTGGTTGTTCACATTCTTTTGAAATCACCCCACATGATAAGATGTTCTAATTTTCCTTATTGTTCATTTTCACATTACACATGCATTTATAACATTGAGGACAATGTTGGATTTAGGTTTGGAGGTGTGAGTTAGAACTTGACATGTGATCATTTCTTCGATTTTCATTCTACATTTTCTTTTTTGTTTTTTTAGTTCAAAAAAAAAATTTGTTAAAGGGAAACTTCCGAGAGAATTTTTATTGGCTGAAGATTTTTATTTTGGCAAAAGAAAACAGTGGTTCACTATTTTATTTATGGAAAGAGTTTTTGGAAAAGTACTGAATTTCGATCCTTCACTTTTACACAGGTTGTATACATTTTTTAGGTTTTGAATGTGAAGCTATGATTTTCGTTCTTCTTTGATAATTAAAAAAAAAATGGAAAATCGACCCTTAGTATACATAGCTTCCTGGTTCGATGGGTGGATACATGAAAAGGGTTGCCTATTGTTGGGGACCGCAAAAAAAAAAAAAAGTGTTTAGTTAAAGTCTTGAAAAGAATAATAAAAAAAATAATTGTGACTAGTTTGGGTTCGTAACCTTTTTAACCCGAGCCAGTAAGCTCATAGGGTATTTACATACCTAGTGCCCTAAAGCCATCTGGTTTGGAGTCATTGGCCTAATGCTCGTTACATGGGTTAATTAGAAAGCTTAAGGGATCTAGGCATTGCACAGTCACATGTGTGTGTTAAAAAAAAACAAAGAAAGAAAAAAAGAAAAAAAATGCGCCCTTTGAAAAAACAGTAGTACGAAAGCCGTCATTATCGCATTGAGAGGAAGACTGTTTTTTTTTTTTTTTGCTACGTTTAGGCGGCCCTGAATTTAAAATATATATATATATTCACGGAAATTATTGGTGGATCATTTGATGCTTATTTCGTATACATGCTCTTCACCGTGCACGATCAATTAGCATGATTTCGAGAATTTCTAACCAAAAAATGGGATTTGTGAACCGAATTTAAGATTTGTCCTTGAAAATTCTGAGAATAAAAAATAGTCAGTGTCTATAGATTTTCTCTTGGAAGAAGTTTCCTTGGATTTTGATAGGTTTTAAAAATCTCTAGCAAAAAAAAAAAATTTTGTGGGTATATTCACTGCAAACCCTCACGAGGCACAACTCGTCCACTAGGGGGAACCTAGGGGTTTAAGGGCTTGTTGCATACGCTAAATGCAACCGAGAATACCAGCGAAAGTGGTTTTGTTTTCATATTTACTTTCTTTTCGTAAATTAGGTCAAAGAACTTCAAACCTTGTTGCTAGCAACTTTTGCTAAAGGACTAGCTAGCAAAATGCTGGTTGGGGGGTGTGTTGAATTCATGAATTTGCACATTTACATATCATTTTAGGATGAATTAGGGATTTAATTAGGTGAATTGCATCATTATTCATATAATTTCATCATTTCATGCATTTTCACCTAGAAACGTGAATTTTCATATTTTTCATACATTTTATACATTAACTAGAATGTTTTGCAAATTTTCTCCGAAGAGTCTCAGTTGGAGTAGATCTTTGTCCGGATGGGTCCCGCCTCAATATGAGCTCTTCAGCATTTGATGTGTTAAATAAGAATGTGCAGAAAATGAGAATTACAGGCCTCTATTATGGAACCCACTTTCAAGCACACATTGTCATCCTGAGCCCAGCATTGCTGAGTTGAAGTAAATTGAAGAATTCACCATATAGACCCCACACACAAGCCATATGCAAATAATCAAAGGAGGGGTCCACTCATCATGTTAGTGAAGAATCCTAACTACAGTAGAAGACTTCTCATAAGGGCCCACTGTCCAAGCAGATGAAACGTCCCACATGGCAGGGTCCGCAGTAGTTGCAAATTTGAAATTATTAATAGATAATTCAAAGAGTACAATTTTGATTGGAACGAAAGAAGAAGAGTTTGAGTCATCCACATCTGATGTCCTTTCAAAGATGAAAGTTGTGTAGAGATAGAATCCATTGCAAATCAAAATTTACAAGTTAATCTCGTTTTTCTCAGGATAACTCATCTTCAAATGGCCATAACTTTCAATCTGACCGTCGGATCGATGAAATTTATATACTGTTGGAAAGCTTATTCAGAGTAGATATCCGTAGAGCCCAAGAACATGCAAATCAGAGTTATATTGACAAAGTTATGGGCCTGGAGATTTTCATGTTCATTTTTAGACGTGATTGCAATTAAATCCATACCGTTAATAATCAATTGCTACACATCTCTTGTAGGACCCCATTTGAAGATTAGCCAAAGACACCTAAATTAAGAAAGAGAATCATCTCAAAGCCAAAAGTCTTTCCAAAAGAAAGGTTTGCTTGGAGAACAAGAAAGAATACCTACAAATAAGGAAAAAAGAGACCTAAAAGGGTGGTACTTCTTTACTAAAAGGGATCTGCAAAAACTATAAAAGGAGACATGATGGAGACCCATAAAGACATTCCATACGTCCAAAATAGCTCTCCCTCTCTCATATTCCTTTCTTTTTCTCTTCCTTTATTCTTTTCCATTAGTTTATTTTTATTTTTGATAGCCTTGGGCCATGTCCAAGGATTTATTTTGAAGGAGAAAATTTGTGAAGGAGAAGTTGTAAAGATGCAATTTTTAACGATAAATCAAGAAGCATTCTTTGCAATGGCGGGCTAATTTTCTTGATTAGAGTTATGGATGAAGGTAAGTAACTATCTTTTTATTTATTTAGTAATTCTAATTTGTGTTCCATGATTATGTGCTTAATGATTAATAGGCTTGTCTTCGTGCCTTAGGCAAATCTCTAATTTTATTTCTAAAACTAAAAATTACTTTTTGACTACTCATGCTTAGGTTAGATAGGCCATGCTTAGGATTTTGATCTTTTGATGGTTTATGCTTACTTTTGATGGGTGGTGCTTAAATTATTTTTATTCTTTTATGAGATGAAGGAAGTCTTGAGTTTTGAATTTTTATAATTAAAAATGGATTTTAAAAGTTAGATTTTCCAAATTAAAAACATTGATTTGTCTTTGATTTGAAGTAAAAATTGGAACAAGTTAGGGTTAGTTGATAAATAATTGGTGGATGCTTATTGGATTCTTATGCTCTAATCACCTTCATTAATTGGTACATTTCGAATTTCTAAATTAGTTATTTTTTTATCTAAGAACTCAAAACTTTTCTTAATTGTTAGTTAATTAGTTTTCTTAATTTAAAAGTTTCTTTAATTAGCTCCCTGTGGGTTCGATCCGTTCTTGCCACTGTCTCATTAAGACACCCGTGCACTTGCGGTATTTTATAATTGATATTGATCACATCAAGATCCATGTAATACCCAAAACCTAAAAAATTGAAAAAGAGGAAAAAGAAAAACTATAAATCCATGAAAACTAACCATGCGAAAATGAAAAATAAAAGCATCAAAGAAAAAAATTCATAACAACATAGAAATTAATAAAACATAAAAATCTACCAAAGATTAGAAAATTGAGAAAATAAAAAAAATTCATAACTATATAGAAATTAATAAAACATAGAAATCTGCCAAACATTAGAAAATTGATAGAATAAAAAAATAGAAATTTACCAGAACTCATCAACCTCACCAAGAATGGGAGGAGATGAAGATGAAAACTAAAAGAAAAAAAACGTTTCATTCGTACCACATTTTGCATTCTTCTATAATTTATTTGATTTCCCCCTTTGTATATCATTGAAACAATCTAATAAACCATCTAACTGGCATAATCACATGCTTCTCAACACGTGTATGCTGTTATTGCTAACTTCAAGGGCAAAATAGACTAATCTCGAGGGGTAGCTCAGTTGGCCTAGGACCACGGTTTGCACCCGGAGGTTGTGGGTTCGAAACTGCACTACCACACTGGGGCCACAGGGGAATTTTACCCGGCTTTCTCTCCTGGGCCCGTAGGGATTATTCTGGCCCAAAGGGTTAGGAACCCCGCGTTATCAAAAAAAAAAAGGGCAAAATAGACTCCTTTTCCTGTTGGGCACTTTGCAATAAGCATCCACGTATTGTACTATAAAATCTACATGCACCTCTTTTCATGGAACCACAAAGTGAAAATTTTTCATTCATGGAGCAATAAAGACCAAGCAAAAAGGAAGGGACGTAGGAAAAGACTGTGAGGAATTTTCACTTAATTATTTTGAAAAGAGTTTTCTATATATACCCCTAAGGTTTCTAGGATTTGTAAATAAGCCCCTATGGTTTCAATATTTGTATATACTTCCCCATCTTTTCATTTTAATGCCTTTCATGTCGTAAAATTAGTAGCCTTACAATCACCAAAGGTTCTTTATAATAAAATGACATTTTTGCCTGTCTCTTTATCCATATGTGCATATTTTCAAAAGCTTGGATTTATTTTTCTTTAAAGCTTATAACATTAACAATTACTATAGTACATTCAGTGAGAGAGAGTAACCCTACATAAATCTATTTTTATCAATATGGGGCTCATTTCATCAAATCTAAATCGATCACAAAGATAATCAACACTTGTACTTATAATTGGTTATAGCTTACCCAATACATGCACAACCCCCAATTAGATTGATGAAAGTTTCAAATACATGATTGGGTGTCATGTGCATGGGAGAATTTGAGTAAGACTATTGGGACTTGAGATAAAACAATAGTATTTTTATAAATAATGATATACTTATATTTTTTTAATGAATTTAAGGGCAAAGTTGTCATTTTTATAAAAATTCAACACAAATCTTTTGGTGGTTGCTATGAGTAGTGAATTTAGGGATATGGAAGGTATTAAATTGAAAAGACAGGGGGTATATGCTAATACTGAACCACAGAGGCCTATTTACAAATTCTATAAAGTCTAGGGGTATATACAAAAAACTCTTTTGAAAAGGGAAAAGAGAAAGATGCAATATAACCAATTAACGTGAGTTAGATTGGACCTCTTTTCAAAGAAAGTGTTCCAATTAAAACAATAGATAATTGAAGGCTAAAAAAATAAGGTAACTTGAATTCAAATTGTCTTTTAGGAAACCTTATTGCTTCCCCTAAGCCCCTAAATTCTCTTCTTTAAGTCTTTAAACTTAAGCCAATTTGAATTTAATTCTAAGATCTAATTTAGGGAGGATAAAGAGTTCAGAACCATTTTAAGTTTTAAAATTTTAAATTCACCTAAGAAAGACGCATTTTTACTTGGTTGGATAGAGTTTTGAGTAAGGTGGAGTTCTTGCATCATCTGGACTCTTTAATCTCCTATCCATAACAGATATACTAAAATTTAAAAACGGTTAACAAAAGTGGACTCTTGATGGAAATTCCAAGAAAATTTGAAATTTCTCTCCAATCAAAATTGAGATTGAAGTTCCAATTTCTCAATCAATTGCTAAATCGAACTCCAATTTTAAAATTGAATCTTATACCTATAATATATAAGAATGGATCCACTTTGGTTGGACAGATTTATTCCAATAGATCAATGGATATAATTGATGGAGGGGTTTACTTGTAGCAATTGGGAAGTTTATACTGTGTTTGGGAAGGGGGGAGTGGAGGGGAGGGAGAATTTGAGGGGAAGGAAAATGAAGGGAAGGGGAGGGGAGGGAAAATTAATTTTACCTCCTCTTGTTTGGGAAATAAAAAAGTAGGGGGAAGAAAAGTGAAAAAGTAGGGTTTTGTTTGTTTGTGAAGTACATGAAAAATTATCATTTTGCCATTACTTTTATAAAAGTTTCTAAAGGACAACAAAGGACAAAAAGGGTAAAAAAGACTTTTTCCCTCATTTTCCTTCCCCTCCCTCATTCCCCCCCCCCCCCCCCCTTTTCGGGGGAAAATTTTTGCCACAAGAAGACAAAAATTTTCCCCCCACTTTCCTCCCCCCCCCCCCCCCCCCCTTCCCAAACACCCCCCAAAAAGATTTTCCCCCCACTTTCCCCTCCTTTTTTTCCTTCCCCCCTTCCCAAACAGAGGGTTAGGGTCTTCTTGTAATTATTCCTAAGACTAGAGTGCAATTGTATTTAATTAGTGGACTTTATTTGCAATTAACTGTGGGTCCGAAGTTCACATGAGATGTGGAGTCTAGATTCCTACTTGGAGCTACATTCTAAGGAATCACTAGTGGTCCCCATGCTAGCCTTAATAAGAGAAGGTTACTAATCCCATTGGAACTCTTAAGGAAAGGAGGAGTAGGACAGTTACTAAGATTAGAAATTAGACTTCTAATCTTAGTCTTAGAGGAGGTGTGCCATAAACTATAAATAAGAGGTGGGGGTTAGAGATCTCTACATACAATTAACCTCTCAAGTTCCTCTCTCTCTCTCCTCTGGTTTCCTACTAGAGTGCTAAGGCTTTCTTCTACTTGGAGATCTCACCATTCTTCTTTAAAAGTTCTCTATCATAGCATGGAAGAACACAAAAGCAAGGTAGATCAAAGTTTGCGAAAAGCGTTTTTTTTTATTGAGATCAAGTTCTCGATTAGAGCACAACCAAGCTCAAAATGTATAGATTTATTATCTATTTGTATTAGTTGATGTAGTTATGCTTTTTGTTTCTTGATCTATCTTCTTGGTGGATGTTTGATCTTAATGCATGAGATTAGGGTTTTAGATATTGAGCTTGGGTTCTTGGCCTTATTGATATTTGATCCTTGCATTAAATGGGTCAAAAGTTTTGAATACTTATCCAGAGGCCCACCTACTTCCAACATTACTTGCTGGTGGATTGAAATCCTTAAAATAATGATCCCTTTCTAAAATCATTAAACTTGGAGGCCATGGAGGAAAGGGTTGGAATGATCTAATAGACTTGAAATTTAGCACATGGGTAGGTTCGATGATTGGCTTGGCCTAACTTTAGAATGCTAAGAAAATGGAAAATTACAACTTTGAGTACAACTTCGAATAAAATGACAACTTTTAAGAGAGAGATTTTTACCATAAGCTTACTTACAACGATGGATTTCCTTGCCCCCTCACCAAGTTTTGGATATTTCCCTGCAACTACAGTTGTAGCATTAAAGGACCGAAAGACCCCTATTGTGTAATATTGCATAAAGTTAATAAATTGTACGATATTGCATTAATCTCTTAGTTTTCCTTGAGTGTGGGATGTCACATAAAATTATAAATCGTGTGATATCGTGCAAATTTATTCTTTTGAACCTAAAATTGTTCCTTTCTTTATATTTTAGTTTCTTTTCTTTGACTTTATTCGTTTTCCTTGCCTCCACGTCCATGATTATGTTTCCACCAATTTTTACTATATATTTTTTTTTATCTTTATACTCTACATCAAGGTACGTAGGGTCTTCAAAGCTCAATCTTTTGTATTTTTAAGTGAAAATGTCTTTCGTAGGATTTTTCATTCTTTTGCTATGAATGACATGTTCTAGCCCATGAAATGTAGATGAATGGATCATTCATCTTATACTCTATTTAAAAGGAAGATATATCAATGGAATACTAATATTTATATTTGAAAATTTTTTAGTATAATACATTGTTATTATAGAACTATTATTAGTGCAATATCTTATTGTAAGGTTATTTTATTTATTTTTACAAGGGTATTGGGGCGTTCAAATTTCCTAAGGTGTGCAATTTTGTCATTTCATCTAGCATGGAGAAGGTCTAAGGAAAATTAGATTCTTTGGGACGGTGATGGGAAAATTGATTTCTATAGGTAAGCTACGGGTTAACTATGGGCGGACCCATGTTCTTGGGGTAGACCATGTCATTCATAGGATAATGCTATATAATATCTATTCTTTTTTTTTTCTCTTACATTCATTTATACATATTTAAATATTTTTAAAGTATTACAATAATAAATAATTTAAAAAAAACCATTAAGCTATTGAAAGAAAATCTAAAAGGAGAAGAGAAGATAGAGAATCAAATTCTGAAAGAATAAACCTATAGAGTAAATCGATTTTATAAATTTTTTTTTTTTAAGCAAGGCAATAGAGAGAAATAGAGAGGTTACCTTCATAAAAGGGGATGAGATGCAGGGAGGATTTTCATTCATAGGTTTCATCAGTCTTTTATGCATCTTTTGTTATTATTTTGTAAATGCGTTGGAGGTGGTTTTGAACCCAAAACCTCTTTGATGGAAATTCCTCTTTTATTATTATTATTTTTCTAAATGCGTTAGGGTGTTTCGAACCCAGAACCTCTTTGATGGAAATTGCCCCAAAACCAAACCGTCCTCCTGCAACGGGCATTCTTTGAAATCACATGTGCTTTGGTATTCTCTTTTCCCACCTAAACAGGTGTTCAAATCTTGGTGTGTAATTGGGCTCATTTTCACACTATTTACACATCTGATTTATACACAAAATGCGTAAATACTTGTAGACAAACATTACTGCTGTGTAAATATTACGCATATTCACCATTTACATATGCAAATGGGTGTAGACAAACGACCTCTAAGAAATTAATTTACAACTATGGGCGGACCCATATTCATGGGACTAGGGGCTTCATTCCCCACTAGACTAGAAAAAAGCCCATGAGGGCTATAAGGCCCGTCTGTCCCAACCCCATTTTAAAAGGCCAATAGACACCTTCTCCCGGACTTCCCCTTCCCAACAAAAGAAAAAAAGGGATATTGACTGTATCACTAGTCTTACATATGACATTTGCGCTACAATAGTCAAACTTTACCGTTCGTACAATAATGTGCGATATCGCACGGCCCTAGGATATCGCACATTGTGATATTTCCGATATCGCAAGGCCTTAGAATATTGAGTTGTATGATGTGTGCGATATTGCATGCCCTAGGATATCAAATGAGGGAATACTTAAAATTTGACTTCTCATGAGCGAAAGTCAGGTCTGAAGGCAACTCTCCAGGCAATAACTCTTAAAAAAAAAAAAAAAAAAAAAAAAAAAAAAAAAAAAAAAAAAAACTAGTTGATTCCTCTTACTCTACAAAAAGAAGTCCCTAAATCAGTCTCCAGCTCCGGCATTGGCACATTGCATTAAGGGCCTATTTCTTTACTAGAATTCCTTACTAGAATTCCAGTAGTTGGGGTTTTTCACATCATGTCCCTCTAGCATTTCCAAATCCCTTATTTCTTGACAAGAATTTATGAATTCCTGCACATAATAAGTCCCAATTGGCCTTTAGGATTCAGGAATTCCATCTTCTTTACATTTTGGTGGAATTCCAAAATGCTCATGCCCTTAGGAGGATTTACGAATTCCACTTTGTCTAGGAATTCAAGAATACCCCAGACAAGAATTCTTGGAATTTTAGTAAATGATCAGACCCTAACTCTAGCAGCGTTATTCTTTAACTCTCCCTCACTCGATCCCTCTCTGTTTCTGTATATCGATCCCTCTTTCTCGCTCTCACTTTCAAATTTCATGCAAAACAACCTAGAGATCTTAATGTACAGTTTTCATCATTCTTATCTCTAGAGCATGCAATTACATGCTTTAAATTATGAAGTCACTTCCCTTCTAAGAGTTAATTCCTCCTTTTTTAGCTGGACTCCGTAAAATCTTCTCCAGGTTATAAACTTGAATGTTACAAGCAGGGCAAGCTCAGAGGTACGAGAGATTAATGCAGTTTTCAGTAGGTTATTTGATTCATTCCTTTAGCCGGACATGAGCTTAGATGGTTTGAGGCTTCTACGGTTTTCTATTAGAAGAGTTATGTTTCTTTTCTACTTGGTAGTTGTGTTTGTTGATGTTTTGCTTTGTTAGGAGAGAGGTGATTCTATCTTTCTTCTTTTCTTTTCTTCTTTTAGGGCTTTGTTTTTCAAAAACAAAACTTCTATTTTATATATGTGCGCGCGCGTGCGTCGATAAGATTGGAGAGTTAGTGCATGTATCTAATGATGAATTGATGTACTTTTGATTTTCTCAAATTAGCTGACTAAAAGTATCCAATAAAAACAATTATTGATTATTGTTATAAATAACAATAAATATTGTGATATGACTTCAAAGTATAGGCAATATTTGCAACATGGTGGTTGGAAAAACTATGATCCGAAGTCCCTTAATTTATTGACTTCCTAGTCCCAACGGCTAATTTTGGTCGGATGAAAGTGCCACTTTGAAATTTAGACTCAAATAATGTCTCATTTAAAACCATTTTATTGCTTTTGCTTTCTCTTTTATCTATTATTTCTTTCTTTGATTTCCTATTTCATGTACTCGAGAGATCTGATATGTAAATGAATTGTGGGGTTTACTTAATTTTGTCCCTTGTAAGATCATGCAAGTTAAAAAATTTAGAGTTGTTTTATATGCTATCTTGTTTTTCATGTAATGGAGTGATTAAGTTTATGATTTTTGAAGCTGATTTTAAAGATTTCATTCATACCCACTTGGTAAGAAAGTCTTCTCATTTCTTGCAATCGAGCGATTGCATGAGATCCAATTACCTTTTAAGTATATATATTGGTCATTGAAGAGCACCATAAATTTTGTACTTAGGGGTCCTTTTGTGTTGGCCTTGATGATATGGTTGTGTGGCAGTGGTATGATCATTTGTTTGTTTGTAGTGAAGTTTTGGGTTTTATTACTTTAGTCGAAGCCCTTGATCACATGGATCCTTACAAGTTGTTTATGTACCTTAAATTCTCCAGAAATCTTATTTGTGGGGGGATATTCAAGTGCATCCATCCCTCACCATTGTAGTGAGGGACACCCCCTTTTTGGGAATTTTCAAGTGCAAAAGAAAAGTACAAAATTGTTTACAAAACAGTAGCGGGCCCAAATTGTACTTTTCTTTTGTACTTGAAACTTCCCAAAAAGAGGGTGTCCCTCACCACAATGGTGAATGATGGATGCACTTGAATATTCTCCTTATTTGTGTATCTATTATTTAAATACAATATATTTTCTCTTTTGCCTTAGTAAATATTAAAAAAAAAAGTACATCAAAATAATGTTGACCTTTTCAATTGACCAACAACATCAGCCCCTCTTAAACGATAAGTTTTGGCCCGCCACTGTTTACAACATTGAATAAAATTGTTGGAGTTGGGGAGCAGGGTATAAGAGTGTCCAAAAAATTTTGAAAACGGGGTATTCCCCTTTTCACCATTGTAGGCCCCAGGTGGGACGTGCCGGGCCTGGGCAGCCCTACTCATTTTGCACCTCTATTGACTTATTTGACTTGGTCATAACTCAGTTTGCCATCCGAGTCATTTTTCTCATTTTTTTTTTATAAATATTATGGGGTTATTAAGTTTTTGGCTTATTTCAAATAAAGATGCACGAATTGTAACTTTTCAAAAGTTGGCTTAAGTTTTCCGACTTTCTTTCAATAAAAGTCAATCCGCCAATTTCTATGTTTTCTTGCTAATTTTCTCCACTATTTTAGAAAATGACAAGAATGCCATTCTCTAAGCTGAACCAGCCACGACCCTAAAATCAGGGCAGGATTAAGGGGCCGTGATTATTGGGGATACAGGGTGATATTTGTGGACTCATCAATCCCCCTAGTGGACCTTTTAAGTATTTTATGGTTTTGATCGATGCCTCCACCCGTTGGTCGGATGTTTGCCTACTTTCAACTAGAAACGTAGCATTTGCCCGCCTATTAACTCAAATTATTAAACTGAGGGCTCACTTCCCTGATTATCCCATTAAGTCTATAAGACTTGATAATGCAGGCGAATTTACATCACAGGTTTTTGATTATTTCTATTCGTCTATAGGAATTGTAGTCGAACATCCTGTCCCCCATATCCACACCCAGAATGGCTTAGCTGAATCCATGATCAAGCGCATCCAACTTATTTCTAGGACCCTGCTGATGCAGTCCAACTTACCGGTTAGTGCTTGGGGACATGCTGTATTGCATGCAGCAATGTTAATTCGACTTCGGTCCACTGCCTGTCATCAATATTCTCTTGCACAACTTATATCAGGACATCAACCCAATATTTTTCACTTGCGCAAGTTTGGTTGTGCAGTTCAAGTCCTAATACCACCTCCTAAGCGTACTAAGATGGGACCACAACGTAGATTGGGAATATGTGTAGGCTATGACTCTCCTTCGATTATTCGATATTTAGAACCAAGAACAGGAGATGTCTTCACCGCTCGTTTTCCCGATTGTCAATTCGATGAGACAATCTTCCCGCCGTTAGGGGGAGATAAGATAATTCCTGAAGAACGTATTGTTCCTGTAGAACAACCCGTTCCTGAAGAACGGCGAGAATTAACATGGAATACTTCCACTTTGTCTCATCTGGATCCCCGAACTTCACAATGTGAGAATGAAGTACGGAGAATTGTGCACTTGCAAGAAATTGCAAACAAATTGCCTGATGCATTTAACGATGCAGCAAAAGTGACGAAGTCACATGTGCCAGCTATGAATGCACCTGCCAGGATTAAGTCCCTGTAGGACAAAGTCAAAATACGGCAGCAAAAGAATCTGCGATACGCCAGAAGTGTAGCAGACCTATAGGTTCGAAGGACTCAACTCCGCGGAAAAGGAGAAATGAGCAATCATCATCACATCCTCTCGAAGAGGCACGTAATGCTCCTGAAGAGGTTCCTCCCGAAGAGGCACATAATGCTCCTGAAGAGGTTATGGAAAAGTTCATTCTCTCTAGAATAATGAAAGTCCCTGGTGAGACTTTGAAGCCCCTGAAGAGACACCGGTACCGGAAAATGAAGAGATCTCTATACTTTATAATTAGTCAAGAGAGAGATGGATGAGAAATGAGATTATCATCGATGACACATTTGCATATTCGGTAGCTACACAAATATCAAAGGAAAATGATGATGATGATTGGGACACAGAACCACGTTCTATAAATGAATGTCGACAAAGAAAGGATTGGCCACAATGGGCAAATGCCATCAAAACAGAGTTAGAGTCTCTTAACAAATGTGGTGTGTTCGGACCTTTAGTACAAACTCCAAAAGATGAACCCTGTAGGTTACAAATGGGTGTTTGTAAGAAAAATGAATGAGCTGAATGAAATTACCAGATATAAGGCACGATTAGTGGCACAAGGTTTCCTGCAGAAACCTGGGATTGATTATGAGGAAACAAACTCCCCTGTTATGGATATTACAACATTCAGATATTTGATAAGTTTAGCAGTTTCTCAAAATCTAGAAATGAGACTCATGGATGTTGTAACTGCTTACTTGTATGGGGACTTAGACACAGAAATTCACATGAAAATCTAGGAAGGATTTCCTTTGCTTGAAGCAAAGCCAAGGAGTACGTACTTAATCCAATTAAGGCGATCATTGTACGGCTTGAAGTAATCCGGAAGAATGTGGTACAATCATCTTAGTGAATACTTGTTTAAAAGGGGATATGCAAACGATCCCATTTGCATGTGTCTATTTATAAAGAAATTCTTGAAGGGATTTGCAATATTAGCAGTCTATGTGGATGACATAAATTTGATAGGGACTCCAGAAGAGCTCGAAGAGACTGCTGATTATTTAAAGAAAGAGTTTGAAATGAAAGACCTTGGAAAAAAGAGATTCTGTCTCGGATTGCAAATCGAGAGAAATTCTAGTAGGATGTTGGTCCATCAATCTAATTATACCGAGAAGGTTTTAAAACGATTTGGTATGGACAAGGCACATCCATTAAGCACCCCTATGGTTGTCCGATCTCTTGATATAAAGAAAGATCTATACTGTCCCATCGAGGAAAATAAAAAGGTATTGGGTCCCGAAGTACCATACTTAAGTGCTATTGGAGCTTTGATGTACTTGGCACAATGCACTAGACCATATATTGTATTTTCTGTGAATCTACTTACCAAGTATAGCTCCACACCAACTCAAAGGCACTGGATTGGCATTAAACACATCCTACGATATCTGCATGGAACAACTGATTTGGGAATATTTTATGCTTACGATCATAAAGATTCCAGTTTAGTAGGATATGCAGATTCAGGTTATCTCTCTGATCCTCATAAGGGTCGATCACAGACAGGTTATGTGTTTCTAAATTGTAATGCCGCAATTTCTTGGCATTCTACTAAACAGACTTTGGTAGCTACTTCCTCCAACCATGCTGAAATTTTGGCTCTTTATGAAGCCAGTAGGGAATGTGTGTGGCTAAAATCTCTGATTCAGCATGTTCGTAGTTCTTATCAATTACATTCTATTGCAAGTATCCCGAATATTATCTATGAAGATAATGAAGCATGTATAAGACAGATTCGAGAAGGTTTCATTAAAGGAGATAAGACTAAGCATATAGCACCAAAGTTCTTCTTTACTCATGAACTTCAGAAGAACAATGAAATTGAAGTCAAGCAAGTTTGTTCGAGTAACAACCTGGCTGATCTATTTACAAAATCTTTGCCAAAATCAGTATTCCAGAAGTTTGTATATGAGATTGGCATGCATGGAGTTCACCATCAAACTATGTAACTGGTTGCTATCATCAGGAGGAGTGGTTTATCAGGGAGCATCCTGAAGTATGCTACCCATGGACATTTGTGCGCTGTACTCTTTTTCCTTCTCTAGGTTTTATCCCACTGGGTTTTCCTAGTTAAGGTTTTAACGAGGCAGCATTATGCATGTCTAACATCAGTTCAATGATCTTGAAGAATGTTATACTCTTTTTCCCTTCGCTTTGGTTTTCTCCCACTGGGTTTTTCCTTAGCAAGGTTCTTAATGAGGCAACTGTCACTGAATGGTGGTCATCCAAGGGGGAGTGTTATAAGATATGGATCTTAGGTGGATGCCCACTTGAGATGAGTTAGTGTTAGATTTTGGTTTCCTCTTTTGTATGGTTACTTTGCCTATATATATGTATTCTACCTTCGTATTAAGACACATATATGAGATAATAGAAAACTCTCTTTATTCTCCCTCTAATATTCTCTCTTGGTTTCTCTTCCTTTTACAACAGTATAATCTTTCTTTTTAGCAAGATCCGCATGAGTGAGAATTACAAGGTCCATCACTGTCATGGAACATTTAGCGGAAGCTTGCATTGCGGTGCAACCCGAAGTCCGGAGCTCATCGAATTCCGTGTTGGCACGTTGCATCACTAATGTCTTACTAGCTGCATCGTACTTGTACCATACCTCATCAGATTGGTATGACATAAACAGAAGATAAACAGAGCTAAACAAGTAAACATGAATATATGATTCAAGTTAGAAGTTACAAAATATTTATTAATTACATTCCCAAAATAAAATGACAACAGAGGCCGGTATATCATACTACAAAATCCAAAAGAAAGACTCTCATGTAATAACGTCTCATGTGCAAGGAACGGAGTCTATATAACAACTTTAACATATTAATCACTCGCCTCTTGTGGCTCAGCAACCACCTCTTCTGGATACCACTCTAGGGTGATGGTCGGGGCAATCCTACCTACAGCACCAAGTGTGGGGTCAGACACAAATGTCAGGTAGGCATTTAATAGCTACCCTTATAAAAGAGAGAAAGATGTTGTACTTTTTTCACTCCACACATGCCCAATAAAATATAAGTTGTGGGGGCTACTCTTATTATATATAATAAATCTATATACCCTTATAAAAGAGAGAAAGATGTAGTCAAGTTGTGGGGCCCACCCTTGTTATATGTATTTTAAAATATATAAATTAAATCTATATACCCTTATAAAAGAGAGAAACATGTAGTCAAGTTGTGGGGCCCACCCTTATTATATTATATATCACTATATATATACATCTATATATATACCCTTATATTTATACCCTTATATAAAAGATAGTAAAGTGTAGTACCCTTTCACTACACACCTGCTCAATAAAATGCAAGATGTGGCCCAACTTAGTATTATATTATTATATTATATATCTATACCCTATTATAACAGAGAGTAAGATGTAGTAAGGTTTCACTACACACCTGCCCAATAAAAAGAGAGTAAGATGCAGTAAGGGAGGAAATAGAATGAGATAAAGGAAAGAGAAAGAAAAGAGATAAGAGAGAGTGAAACAGATGTTCCTATATCCTTATATAAAAGATAGTAAAGTGCAGTACCTTTTCACTACACACCTGCGCAATAAAATGCAAAATGTGAGCCCCACTTAGTATCATATTATATATCTATACCCTATTATAAAAGAGAGTAAGATGTAGTACGGTTTCATTGCACACCAGCCTAATTAATTGAGAGTAAGATGTAGTAAGGGAGGAAATAGAATGAGATAAAGGAAAGAGAAAGAAAAGAGATAAGAGAGAGTGAATCGGATGGATAAAGATGGGGACATAATGGGAATTCTCCAATTTTTTAAAAATAGACTTTGGGTCAGGCTTGGATTTAGAGTGGTTTTGAGGATCCCGATCAAGATGATCTAGCAGACTAAAGTTTAGGAATTAAAAATATCTACCTAACGATACCATAATCTCAAAAATATAAAATCATGAAAAAGCCCCCTAAATTCTCTAGAAAATTGCTAACTTACCCCCAACTATACCAAAATGAACCCGTATCTAGTCCAAACTTGGGACACATGATCCTAATAATTTTTTTAATCTCTTCTATTGAGTAGATGCTGATATTTTAAATGTAATAAAATTTCGTTTTAATACATTCCAATACATCGAGTAATCTTTTTTCAATTTCTTTAATTTTTTAACGTGATGGAGAAAACAAAAGGAAAATGTGGATAAGATTGGAATCTATCTCAAATCAATATCTCAAATGTTGTTGTTTTTCCCTCTTCTTTTTTCAATTTTCTTTTAACATTCTTCTTATTCAGATACTACAAGAGTTTCAAGATCTAAAGTGTTGTTTTTTTCCCTCTACTTTTTTCAATTTTCTTTTAACATTCTTCTTATTCAGATAATACAAGAGTTTCAATGCATGAAATTTTGTGGGTATGAGGTTTTTCCTCTGTGAGTAATTGTGTAAGGAAGAACATGGCATTTTAACATATTCTTCATTGACTCTTAGCTTCTTTTGGAATGAAGGGAGTTTTCATACATGTAAGTGAGCATTGTCTACTGAAATTAATATCATTTGATTGTTTCTTCTTCTTCAATTTTTTTTTTAATGTTGCAATAAAATCTTCATTCTAAGAAAAATGGGTGCAACTAGAGTTAAGAAAATGATGATGAAGTATTGGTTTTTTTCTTTCTCATTCCTATTTGGGCCAAAGTTAGGCCCATTGATAGCCTTCGTGCTCTGATGTCTGTTTTATTTCTTGAATCTTAACTACATGTTTCCACATTGTGCGTGTTTCGTGTTTCTTTATGGTAGAACTTTGTATTTAGTTCTCACTCTATGTTTGGAATTTGAATTTGTGTATAGTATTTAAAATGTAAAATTGATACTATTTTGTTATGTGAGATAGGAAAATAGAAAACTCAAACAGAAAGTTTCTTGGTTGAGAAAAGCAAAGTAGACAATAACCAAAAGGACGATGCTATGAGGCATTGGAAAGCTTTCCATTATCTATCTGAATCTATTTTCCTTCTCCATACAGTCGAAGGGAAGGGCTTGTTTTCTAAGTAGTACTAGTGCAAATATTCAAAGGCCAAAAACATAATCTATATTTGTATAAGAATCTGACATTTTATTTTTTTATTTTTCCTAATTTAGTTTATGTTAGTTAAAGTCTTACGCTTTAGACTAAGGCCTTTTCAATCATCACCCTCCAAACCCCTCAAAAGTGGGATAAGATTAATAAGCATTCATTCGCGGTTCTCATTGAACTATTTTATTCACTAATTTCTATATCCTCAAAAAGTTATATAAATTCCATATCGATTGTCTTTTGAGATATCATTTTTCTCACTATATCATTGTTTTATTATTTTCAAATGTATACAAAAAAAGTAGTGTCAGCTGCATTTGGACATTGCACGGGCCTTGCAATTTACAATCACTCATTTTCTGTTGAAATTTTATTTTTAAATGTATTTACGCTTACTGAATTTTTTAAGAACTTTATTTTTTAAAATTTTTCTTAATAAAACTGTGTGTTTGGTACACGTGTAGTGCACGTGCAGGGCTCCACTAATAAATGTCATAGTATGCATTAAATTAAAGAAATAAAGACACTTAATTTAGTGAAATAATGATAATCTACTTAGACAGAGTTATGCAGAATTAGTACGGTGTATAGTTAAGAGAATGGTATACAGTCACATGAAAAACATACCGGTAGAGAATAATACATAATGATACGGAAAAGTACCGTATCAGAATCTATCAGTGTGTCCAAGTGAGTGTATGTCACCAGATTTTCCCCGAAGGCATCAGCCTGAACCAAGGAAGTGGTGATAGAACATGATTGTTAATGTTATACCCTATTCCGAGTTAATCAAGATTAACTCTATTTGATCGAGATTAACATGATTTAAGCATGATTAATCAATTTATTGATGATTAATGACTAATGTGGATTAAATTAGTCACAAATAAAGGAATTAAGCATAATGAACAAGTTTGGAAGTGTTTAGCTTAGTAGAGTTGAATTTATACCTAAATTAGTGAAGTTAAGGATTTTTTCGTGAATATGGGTTATACGTATTTCGTCGAATGAGGTAAAATTTGGTGTCAACATGTGTATCTTGATGAGTACAACAACTTTCATAATATACTCGTCTTCATTTGACTTGAAATGAGTTATATAAGCCTTAGTTTTACTCAAACTTGAAATATGCATAATATATGGGGGCTGAATGTAAAATTCAGTTTATAAAGATGGAGAATCACCCATCTCAGTCGGTGAAAACATTCCAGAACAGCTGGGAATGAAGTTAGGTTTTCTTCTTCCTTACTTTCTTCTTCATTTCTTCTCTACAAAGTGTTGGAAAAGAGTTGTGCAAGTGGATTAAGAGTAGGAGATTGATGTCTTCATCTTCCCCGTCATCTTTCTTTCATTCCTTGGAAGAGAAACTTGAGAGAAACTTCAGCTCTTCCTCACTGTAGACTATAAGGTGAGTAGATTTGGAAGTTTTTAGTTGTAATTAGGTTTCTTAGGCTCTTTTCATCTCAAACAGTATGTTGAATTCGTGTTTAAATGGTTTGGTGAAATTAGGGTTTGATATTGAGTGGAATTGAGTCAAATAGAGCTCAAAAGAGAGGGCTTTTGTACCAAACTTCAAATAGAGGCAAGTATAAATAATTATGGTGATTACATGCTAGATACTATGGTTCTTTCTCTTTATTATGTTATGAAATATGAATTCAGTTTTATACAAGATTCATTTATATGAATGATTGTTTTGGAGAAGTTGTGTATGTATAAATTGATTATTGAGAAGGGGTTTTGAATCAAACTTAATTGAAAAGCAAGTAAATGAGTCATTGATTGAAAGTTATAATCCCTTGCATGTTAATGTCAGCCTACTGTTAATAAGATTGATATTGAAATGGGTTCTTCTTGTTCTTATTTTTATTCTTTTGAGATGGAAATGGTTGGAATTGCATGTATATATGTGTATAAATGGGAGCAAGAAGGCTCAAATCTTATTTAAATGGTCTATGGAATGATCTGTGATGGAGTAGGAAGGATTGGAAAGAAGGGGGTGGAAACACAGTGCAGAAACAGGTTGTGTTTGATAAAAATTTTCCCAGAATTAGGCCAGCCGGATTGGGCCCGCTCGACTGGGTTGTCCCATTGGGCCAACAATGCCAACTTTGAATGGTCATAACTTTTGACTCATACTTCCGATTTTTGAGTTCCATATATAGTTGGAAAGCTCTTGAAATGTAGAAACCAATAGTACACACCTCCTAGTGATCATAGATTGGGAAATGAAGTTGATATAGGGATAATTAAAACAGGCCCTAATTGTGATGAAATTTGTGATTCAAATTAAATCAAATGTTTTGTTTATGAGCATAAATGGTTAATAAAACTAGTCTAATGACTAATTATAATATAAATAAGAGATCTTAATCAATTAAGCTTTCCATAATATAATGTTCTTGGATTTGGATCTAAGATTAATTGGGAGTTAACCAAAAGGTTTACCAAAGCTGAATAATGGTAATTGATGATGAAAATTAGCTTCTAAAGTTAGCCGATTAAATATCGATTAGTTAACCGAAATTAATAAGATTTTAGAATTATTTCTGAGTTAAGGAAAAGAGCCTATTGATCATATCAAGGCTATTGTTATTGTGTATACCTCCATGGGTGTTATTTAAGGGAACTTTAATGTACAAATTTACATAAATTATTATGCTCATCGAGAATAACATGTACATTAAACAACTGAGGATTTCACCCTATTGGTTGGTATTATTTAATTGAAATTGTGAATTGAATCCTAAATGGATTGTTTATTGGATTATATCCATTAATTCGTCATTGAACAAAATTAAATGTTAATTGTATTGTTTATTAAGTCTGGCACTACATAGTGATTTTTGTAAGCTCGTTGAAGCTATAACTACTGCAGCAGATTATTTGGGAGTGTTCCGGAACTCCGTGGTGATGTCAGATGTTCCTGGCCCAGACACTAATAAATCCCACACTATATGATGAATCCTTCCGTATGGAAGATGGCAATCCTTCACTTCTAGGAAGATGGAAATTGAATGAAATGCTATTGTAGTGTTTACCAATTGTTGGAGACTCTTATTGATTTGAATTAAATGGAAATTGTATTAGTCTAACATTGGATTAGACCGATTAAATGTGTAATTAGCATGTTTAATCATATAATTGTTTATATATTGCTGAATTGTTAAATTCATAGTGTTATTGATGGCATTACAGGCACAACTGCCCATGCCGGTCCTTCTGAGACCACAGCGCCAAAGGAGGAGACCACTCTGATTCCTCCAGGAGGATTAGTAAAATGGAAATGAGGCAATAACAATTGATGTGATTTTGAAGGATGAAACAGTAAATGGAAATGAAAATTTATAGAAAGTGATTTTGAAACGTTTCACACTTTTGATCCTTGCATTGTATTTAAATATGCAAGTGACAAGTTTTGTACATAATGTGAATGGATTTTTGTTTTATACATAAGCAATGTATATTTGTTTATATTCCGCATAATGTGTAAATGATATCCTTTGTGAATTTTTATATGATTGAAGTTCACGGGAGTAAGTATGCGACGCGACCTGGGGTTAACTTGAATGAGTCTGAATGTCCGGTTCGGGTCGTGTCAGTTGGTATGGGTGTATACGGTTGTCCCATAGCAGCTAGAACAGAATCATCGGTACGGTCCATCCATTGATCCCATAGCGGTCAGGATATATAGTACCACGGCTCTTCCATAGAGCATAATACAGGAAATACAAGGGGGGTACTATATTACTATGTAAATGCAATGATCATGGTGATGTCAAGCAATGCAGGTAACAATGCGGGCACAGTAATCACAATGATTGCAAACATGATGATAATAACAATTAGTATAATAATAGTAATAATTTTATTATGTGGTTATGGCTCATGGCCCCATTCGAAAGGTCAGGGTCCACTCGGATTTTATATCATCTCACATACTCTACAATTCAAAATTATCATTGGGTGCCAAAAGTGCCCCATGGTTCAAGGCTTACCTATGACCACAATCCTCACAAGGGAGGAATCTCATCACTTAATTGGACCCGCGAATTCCTTTTGGTCACCAAGTCCATGGTTATCTCACCCTCTCGTGTCTCTTGGGGTTATAGTCTTTAACAAAATTAATGGAATATTTAGAAAAAGATTACAGATCGAAGGAATTAGACAGTTATAAATTGGTTATCCCAAGCCAGGTTCCATCAGTGAATCTCAGCAGACAAAGTCGAGTCATTACTGAGTCGGGTTAGCAGTCAAGTGTAAGCAATTCATAATTGAAAATAGTGTAGTTTCGGGATAGAAAATAGTCCATCTAGGTCCATGAAATTCTACCAAAGAATGGGTAGCATTCTGGCTAGAAATGAAGACCTCTGATTGACATTTAGATGTGCAATGCTTAACCATAAAACTTCGGTGTCGTCAAGTAGTAAAGGATTAAAGAGTCCGGATTATCAATCCCATGGAGAGAGGATGGAACAAGCAATGAATCCAATTAAAGTAGAATTGAACTTAGTGCATGTTTGGCACCTCTATTTTTCACCTCTATTTGTCTATTTGTCTAAATTGTATAGAGGTTGGAAAAAATAGAGCGTTTGGTAGATGACTTTATCCTCTTTCTACTTTAGAGGAGTAGAGGCACATCCTCTAAAACTGAACTGCCCACTTTATGGGCATGTGAAAAATAGAGGCCTGGGCTCTAAAAAATGTAGAGGCAGAAGCTAATTTCGAGGACGAAAATGCCCATAGACAGTGTTTGATTGACACCTAAAATCCTTTGAACAAAAGGCCTCGTTCGTTAGCAGAGGAGAAAACGAAAGCCCCCTTCGTTGTAGAGCTCGCAGAGGAGAGGAGAAAACGAAAGCGCAGAGCCAGAACATCATCTCGATCGACCTTCTCCTCTCCGTCGCCGGCCAGTCGACTATATACTGGTATTCCTCCCTCTCTCTCTACTTCTCTATCATTCATGGCTTCCAAAGGAAATTCTCTAGTATTCCTGCTCCTCTTTTTTTTGTAGTGATTAGGGTTTCTTGATCAGGTGAAGATTTATAGGGTTTGTCTCATTCTTAAGTAGATTTATAATCATCTATTAAAATTCAAGTAATTGCACTTTAATCTAACATGGTGCTCTCTGCCAATCTAGCAAGGATGAAATTATGTTTCAGAAACCGAAACAGCTTGTAGATTTAAATATTTTTTTATGGGTAGTCTTTGTTTTGTATAGAAAGGAGACAGGAACTAGGAAGCCTTTTTCTCATGCTCTTCATTTTATTCATGTGGTATACAGCTCTGTAAGATTGGGCGAGCTGTGCTATGCTAGTATTCATGTAAGATGAGATTTCTAGTGAGCAGGATTGTGGTTGGACAAAAATTTGGATGGGTTTGCAGTGGATTTGCAGGGGATTATATTAATTTGAAGGTGGAGAATTTTGGGGCTAAACATAGAGTTGCAATGGATTAAGCTGATATTCATCTTTGACTGCTGTTGTTCTTTTTTTTTTTTTTTCTTCCTTTCTATCTCTTCTTTTTTTTTTGTTTGAAATTGTTGTCCTTGACTAAAGCTTGCACATGGTTATTTTTCTCATTTGTTTTTACTGAATTTGCTACTATTGTTCTGATTTTTTTTTTCTTTATGTGTTATTTTAGCTGCATTCTTTAGTATCAAACTCATCCACTGGATATATTTAAGATACCATGGCCAAATGGAGCAATTGCTTTTAAAGGCAAGTCATGCCATCAGAGTTATGTTCTGGTCCTTTTATCTTGTAGGTGCTTCATTTACAGTGGAATATGGAAAGATGGGACTGAATGATGACATGTTTTGTATGAGTGCCTGAGACCTAAGTTGGGCACGGCATCTTTAGTTATGAAGAAAAAAAATATCAAAGTTAACTTTTGATAATTCAGTTTTATGAATGAATGGAGAGGAGCTATTGTTCTATAGGTGCTTGTATGAAAAATCTAGTATCTTACAAGTGGGCTTCATAATATAGATTTTCCCTATATGTATCACGTCTTGTGATACTTTCAGCTATACATGAATGACCGCTTATTTTGTAATTTGCATGAAAAAATGACTACTTGATGGCATTTTCCTTATTGTTAACCAATTTCTTGTTGCTTTTGTTAACAAATGTGTATTGTTATAGGAATCCATATGGGAAGAAACAATTTCAGAATGCAAATGTGTATTTTTGTATTTAACTTTTTACTTTGTCTAGATGTCAGTCTTTTCTACAATTTTGTATCAGAAGCTCTGGTCAATTATTCCTTTCAGTGGTTTGGTTGGGGATTGCAGGAAGTGAATGGTATTGGTGCGCCCGGGGAAAGAAGAAATGGCCATGTAAATATTGATAGGGCGCTTCTAAATGTGAGTCAATTAGGTCCTTAATGTTTGTTTGTAAATTATAGATTGAAGTATATGTATGGCAGATAGCCCAATGTGTTCATGGTGATATTTGTGTATGGCTTTTAGACTTGCTTAATCAATCTATATGAAGAAATACTCGCATCAAATTTGTATGAAGAGAAACTCATAACATACAAATCTGTGTATGATATTTGTGGGTTGTGGAGATGAATCTTGTTGTTTGTAGGTTCTTGTTTGTGAGATAAGAGTTGGGTGTTTATTTGTTGGGTTTTTGCCGATGCTTATGAAAGTATTTGAAAGGTTTAGAAGAAGTGTGAAGAAAGCTTAAAAGCACAAGACTGGAACAAATGCAAATGACAACTAAATGAAGATGTTACAATCATCTCAACCTTTGCATTGGTTGGTAATTATTTGTTGTTTGTAAATTAAGGAATCAAGGGAATTAAATGATGTCATTTATAGAAGTTCTTCCATTCTATTCTCAGGATAGGAGTGCCCGAAGCAACTTTTGAAGCAAAGAGCTAAAGAGACTGTATGTAACTTGAGCACGATTTCTTCTACCATGAAGTGATAGTTTTAAATTTGTGTTTAACGGTGGGGTTCATTTTCTACCAACTATTTTGTTGGGTTGGGTTTATTTTGTTGAAAGGATGTTTGAATATTAATATGAAGTGGAATAATTTTCTTGTTTTATTTTTTGATGGTTTTGGAATGGAAATGGATGTTGGGTGTGTAGAAGTTTTGGTATTGGATAATAGAATTAACAATTTCAATTTCTCCATATGACACGGATTGGAAGTTGTAATAATGTACTGTTGTATATACAGGAAAAGAAAATAAAAACTAAGATGAATAAAATAAATAAATATTGATTGCGGTAATTTTTAAATTGCTTACAAGTTACATGCCATATTTTGATGAAAATAGTTGTAGTTTTCAAATGATAAGAGATTATGATGTTATAGTATGTGTGTAGAGGCCATATTTTGATGAAAATGTGCAAAGTTCATTTTTTATATAATGACAGAAGATACCCCTCTAAAAAGAGGCATACCCTTCTAAAAAGAGGTAAATAGAGGGCATACCAAACGGTCTATTTGAAGTAGACCCGTTCATTACCAAACACGTTTTTTTTGTTCTAGCCTCTTTTTTTATAGCTCTTTCTTTAATAGTTCTATTTTGAATGGTCTATCAGAAAAAGAGTAGAGATGCCAAACAAGGCCTTAGATATAGCTAATATAGACACTTGAAGTGAACAATTAAACTATTAAATTATGCAATGTAAATAATTAATTAACAATCTAAAATATGAAGTTAATAAGAACTAAGCTAATCTAACAAACTATACTAAACTAGTGGATAAATGGTGGTAGAAATAGAAGATTTAATGTGAAGATACGGTGTAAAATGTGTAGAATTTTAAAACAAGTGATGTGAAATGTGTATCTAATAACCTAGAAGTGAAAATAACAAATGAAACAAAGATTTAAATTAACAACAATAAAAAGAAGTGATTAGGCAATCCAAAATCCACTGAGTATGTAATTAATTAAACCAATGTTGTATGTTCAGATTCAACTCCCAAATCTACAATTCAATTAGTAATCTCTTGCCTAACTAAATTGGATGATATAACAATGAAGATTAAAGTAAAGAAAATCAAAAGCCAAGATTTTAGATCATCATCTAGCTACCCTAACAATAATTCATCAAAATCAAGTTACAAAAAATCAAAGATAAGGGCTCTAGAGCATGCAATGTGAGAGAACTTAATCCAACTACAAAGCATCAATTGAGATTATCCAAGCATCAAGTGTAGAAATAGAGCATGAGAAATGAGAGAGATTAGCATAATTGAATCTAAAATCTACTAATCAATCAAGGTATAAGTAGGGAATTTAAATTAAAACATGCATGTAATTAAACTAATCATATTACTTAGCTTCAAAAGGGAAAGCCTAATCCAACAGTTTTAGCCACGAAACATAAAAAAGAGCTCCAAATCTTCATTAATGATCTTTAATTACACACTCTCTCTAAATTAGTTACACTTAAACTCCTAATTACAATATAAAAGTATGTATAGAGGGGGTAAATAAAATTGCTAAAAGACTAACTTGCCAAAAGATCTTTTTCTCTCTATAAAAACATTCCAATTTATAGAAACATTGAAGACATTTGATTGGCTCATTTCCTTTCACAAGGATTGCTTCCATTTGATTGGTTGTAACTTGAAGGCTTTTGATTGGCTCATTTGCTTTCACATGGATTTCCAAATGCTAAAAAGTGTATGTGTCTTTTGTGGTCTTTCAATTTGAAGGCTTTGATTGGCTCATATCATTTCACATGGATTTGTGTTTGGAGGCTTTTGATTGGCTCATATCATTTCACATGGATTATTGGGATTTAAACTCATAACCTATTTCATACCAACCCAAGCTCTAATTAATACACCAACTAGTCCTTTGTGTTAGAAAATGACTTTTTTTATCCTTAAAGTCTTCTCCTCTTATTTTGAGATTCTTCAAATTTTCCTAAGATTTCCTCATATAACTTCTTTATTGAAATCTCTTATTGATGCCTTGGGACACTAGCCAGAAGGTTGGATAGTCATGGGGCCCACCTACACATGAGAAATTATATAAAATGCGCTATAAATAATCGAATTTATGCATGATAATCCGATAATCTGTTAATGTGATAGAAGGATAAAATCTCTGTGTAAAGAAAATGATATGCATATGAGATGCTGATAAAACTCGGACTAATGAGGGGTAAAATATACAATATTTAACACTCATCAACCTCGAATGGGTAGGAAAAATGACAAGATGATTTGGATAACTCAGAAGGAGCAGGGCAACTGAAACCACCTAAAAATCCAAGCACATCCAAGGTCAAAGTAGGGCGAATACCGTAGGCTAATTCCCAAGGAGTTCAGTAGGTCACAATGCTTAGGCCGGTTAAGTCTAGATATGACGTGATGCATAAAAACATCAAAAATAAGATAAATATGCTCCCCACATATGAATAGAGAATAATTGATTAAGACATCCTATTAGGCCTACAAAATGGTCAAGGATCCATTACTAGCATATCTTAAGTTATTGATCACCTTGGACATGCAAGTATGATGATGTTTCAGACTATACACACTAAGGGCTGGATATCGTTGTTGGTTATGCACTTGGTGCATTCTAAAGGAGGGAATATCCAAACCCTAAGTTCGGATAGAATGATAACCACGTGAGGGACTACTTGGGCCTAGTAGTGGTCGTGGAACATCTAAGAGACCCCGAACTTCTAAAGTTTGGGAAGCATTTGAGATTATAAAGATTAAAAATAAAAATGCAAAAGTAGAAAAAAAGCAAAATATAATTATTGCGGTAATATGTATACTTGTGATTTAGGTGGCAGTACCGACCATTTAAAAATGCATAAGGACACTTGTGAGCCCAAACATATATATTGAGACCCAAGGGGCAGGGGGTCAGGGGTACAGACCCAAATATCAACTAGTGGCAGTAGTTTAGGAGTTTTTTCTTATAATGCAACTAATGTTAGATAAAATGATTGTACTAATTGAATTACCATTTGCTTTTGCTGAAAATGAATTTTTCAAAGAATACATCCAAAATGCCCTAAATCCACAATTTAAAAGAATTTCTAAAAATACTACTAGAAATGATGCTATTAGACTGTGGCAAAGTGAAAAGAAAAATGTAAGAAATTACTTGGCAAATAGTCCAGGTATAATAGCTATAACTACAAATTTATGAAAAACTAGAAGTGGTGATAGCTTTCTTCGTATAAATGCCATAACATAGATGAAAAATGTGTTATGAATAAACAAATTATTACTTTTGCTAAACTTGAATGGCCACAACTGGACAAAGAATATAATCTCTTATTTTGAAAAAACTTCAACAATATAATATTTTGAAAAAAGTTTTATCTGAAACTTTAGATAATGAAACCAATAATAAAGTGGCTATTGACCTAATGAAAACTATGATGCTACTTTCAAATTTGATCGATGGGTCTATTTTTCAAAATAGATGTATATGTCACATCTTAAATCTCATTGCCTAAGTTGGTTAAAAACATATTGAAGTTATAACAGAAAAAATCAAAGATATTGCTAGATAGATTTTTTTTCCTCCGCACTTAGAAGATAATTATATTCCTCAATATGTGCGAGGTATGGTGTATCAGCTATAAAAATAAATACGGATGCTGAACATAGATGGAGTTCAATATTTGAGTTGTTAAATAAGGCTAATTCTTGAAAAGAAGTTTTTAATGAATTTTGTGCTTTTCATGCAAAAGAATACATGATGACTAATGCACATTTGGACTGTGTCAAGAAATAAGAGATTTATTAAAAGATTTTTATAATACAACAATGTTTTTTTTTTTTTTTTTTTTTTTTTTTTGGAGTGTATGATGCCACCTCTAATCGAGATCTAAACTATGTTCTTGAAATTAGATTACAAATTAAAAAATATATAGAAATAATGAATTACTTGATGACATTTGTAAGTAGATAAAAGATAAATTTAATAAATATTAGAGAGAATCTCCAATGATATTTTGTTTGGCTATTGGATTAGATCTTGGGATAAATTAAGTGGTGTACAAGTCTTTCTTGAATAACTAAATAATAATATGGAAACAGAAAAATAAAATAATCTTAAAGATTTAAGATCATATTAAGAATCACCTTTTTCAATTTCATTGTGTCCAAATGTGTAGATCAGTGACTAGTATGGCCCATCAACAAGTCCAACCATCAGGTGAAGTTTCTTGGAATGTCCGATCTTCCACCTCATGTCATGCTGTGACAGAGTTATTAAAATATCTTCACTCAAGTATATTGGAGATGCAAAGTGCATTTAGTATTAATATTTTAGTTGGTAGAAAGCTTATAAAAGAATATAATCCATGTTATGGCTCATGATCTACTAGCAATTCAAATGTCTTTTGTAGCATCAGAACATACTTTTAGTGTAGGTGGACGCGTGGTGGATGATACGAGGACAAAATTATAGGATGATACAATGGAGTGCCACGTCTGTCTATGACACCGGTATTTGACGAAGAAGAGAAAGCATGAGATGCCAAAAATTGAAGATCATGATCCAAGTGAATACATTATCCGACTACAAATATAGTTTTTCTTCGTTTCTTTAATGTGAATATAAAAAATGTAGTCTTTTACTTTTTTTTTTATTTTCTTATTATCTACAAAGATTGTAAAGGTCTAGAAGGTAAATAAGTTAAAAAACCTTTAAGTAGAAAAGATCCAAATAGTTGGAGTAGGTTGAGTTCGACCGAACCACTTAAATATGTGTGTCATACTTTTCTTCGTATGTATCTTTTAATTCTTTTGTCTAAAATCGTAAAAATAAAAGCACGACACATTAGAAGCCCAGTATGAATGGCACAAGTAAAGGCACGGCTCAGGCACGATTTAAGCACGGAGCGCAGTGCGCTGCTCGCACGTTTGACATGCATTTGGACATGATTTTGAGCAGGTGGCATCTGCTGCAAAAACTAGTTTGGAGTCGCGTACTTGTCATCGAGTTTTTAGAGGGCATGCGATTGCCTGGTGGCCAACAAAATAACTATTACCAAGGAAAGAACAAAAGAAAGAGTAACACATTATTGTCAACGAACATGAAGTTCCTTAATTTTATAATGGTTCAACTTTTATTATTGATATTAAATTTTGAACCGCTCAAGTTTTAAATAGGCGATTCAATGCCTTCAAATGCAACAACTCAACAATAAAGGACAATTTACTGAAGTCCTTGCAGCCGAGATACAATTATGTATGTGCATCATCTAGAATTTCAAAATATCTCATGGCTTCTTTATCCGCACCGGAGCGAGGATTACTCCCACCCGCGCCGTCAGTCTCATAGCTTGTGTATTCGGGTGCCAACCCGCATGCGATATCATTTAGCATCGTGATCATCGGATCAGTCTCTGACATATCATCCACCTCAATTTCATCTCTAGCCCATTTGCGACAGGAAACATACTCTTCTCCATGTCTTATCCAATTCTTGTACTGCTTCAAGAATCCATTCAGAATCAGATGCTCTCGGACAAGCTCTCTTCTGTAATAATACCGATTCGCACATTTTCTACATGAGCAACTGATGAACTCATTGTCAAACCCATTAGTAAATTCCATGAACTGGTTAATCCCCTCCATATATTCCCTGGACATCCTATTCGGTAAATCAATCCAGCTCTTGTCCATCTCGATAACTATTTCTGTGGAAACCTAAAATGAGCAAGTACAATTAGCTCGAGGTACCGTGCATCATGCAAGTCACCTATCCATAAACTGCAAACTCCTTACTACAGGGTGGTTGGTCCTATCCCATTTGAGAATGCCAACTTGCACTCAACAACTCGAATGCTTCATCCCCTAGTCAGATAAAATTTCGGCAGCATGTCCGCGTAGTTCTCCAAGTATACAACACAGATACAACATCAGTCGTACCTATGTATTTTATCACAATGACAAACCCGTTTTTCCTTCCTACAGCACGAACCCAACTGATCAACGAATCGCGACTGTGAAATATCTACAATAAACAAATTTAATACTAATTTAGTGACAAATAATTGTAATTTGATTAATAAATTCATAGTTGGACTTACCTCTTGAGTTATAAACTCACTGGTGTAATCCATGACAAAGTCCAATCTAACTTGACATTCCTGCGTAGAGACCTGCAAAAGTAGAAATCGAATATCACTGTCCGGTATGAAACATCAAAACATATGGTGTATGTTCGGACCTGAAAGACTGTAAATATCACGATCCTGCAACTTATTCCAGGCGAGAAAAAAATAAAAAAAGAGGCAAAAAAAAAAAAACACAAACACAAACAAACAAAGGAACTGACCTTTTCACTGCTGCTTTGATTTAAAGGCACAATTTTATTGTTGTTTTCTTCCTTCATTACACTAGAAAATGGAGGAATGTGAGTGAAGATGAGTTGCCCAAGAGGATGGAGGAAGTAGAGAGTGAGAAGTGGAGAGTGAGATGAGTTGCCCAGGAGAAGAAAATGGAAGAATGCAAGTGAAGATGAGTTGCCCAAGGAAGATGGAGGAAGTGGAGAGTGAGAAGTGGAGAATGAAAGGGGTGAGAGAGGAAGAAGAAGAGCTTGTGTGTGAAAAGAGATGGGTTTTGAGTTTTTGTGGAGTTATGGATATTTTGGTCATTTCATGAAGTGGTAATAATGTAATAAAAAAACGATAAATTGGTTGTGTTTGAAAAGTAAAAATTAGTGTGCCAATAGCATCACTCTTAGACTACTAGCCTAGAAAAATGTCCAACATGTTGGAATTGTGCCAGGTAGGGTTGCAAACGAGAAAGTTCCGAGACCAAACTCATTTCTAAATAATGGCTTTGGTTCAGACTAGGAACTTGTTTTGTTGGTTCCGGACCCTATTTCCGATAGAAGGTTCTAGATCTAGTTCTAGTACCAGATCCAACTAGAGGACCGGAATCTACTATCAAAATAGGTTCTAACTTCTTTTCTTTTATATATTTTTATTATTATTTTTTTAAATAAAGATATAATTCAACTAATAGTAGTGCATCAAATCTACAAACTCCAAGATTAAACATAAAAATGTCTAACAAAAGTTGATTTTTACTTATAGTTTGCAATATAAAAGACTCACATACCAGGCTAGCCTCCCTCCTGTCCACGGGTCAAAATACGTATGGACCAAGAACTGGACCCATTTATCAATCGGAATCTAAATTCGGTGCCAAGCCCAAACATAACCTAAAACACGTTCCAGACCTGTTTTTTATGAGTCGCGACTTTTGGATAATAGGATAATCCAATACCCATTTGCATCGCTAGTGTCAGGCCTGCCCGTGAGAACTTCTTAGATGGTATGCTTATCAACGCAATCTCTGTGATGAGATCCAGGGCTGGCCTAGTCAAATGAAATGAAGTCCAGCTATTTGTTCGGCCTGAAATACCAAAGCCTTTGTCTCGGCAATGAACATGAATTTCAAGCTCCAGGTTGCTTTGTGCAGAAATAAATGACCCGAGATTCATGCACTGGCCACACTATATTGTTAAAATTAGGCCCTGGGCAGACACTTTGCTCAGTGGGCTGGAAATCAAGTTTGGTTCGTTCCCTAGGTGATCCATGACTGAAGCTTAAACAGGCCATGTGTCTGTCTCCGGCCCACTAACAGCCCAATATCATCATACAATAGTAAACTCATTAGCACTCTTATAGTTACTTATGGGCCCAAAAAAAACAAAACCGATGGGCCCAAAATGGACAGAATTAGGCAGGCAAATTAACTGCTAGAAAATCACATTTCCAACCATTGGCAACATTCGGTAGGGAAAAGGTCCTCCAGTCAGTGGTTAAGATCAATCATATTTTCCTTCTAAAGAAAAAAAGAGTAATTATTTTTTGGGCCAAGCTACTTGTTGTGGGCCGCATCCACTCCATTTCCAAATGATCAAAAGAACAAAAGCTAAGATCCAAAGGATGGTACCATTGCATTATCCAATCTCATCTTTGGCCTTACTTACCTAAAGCCATATTATCTAATGACTTGAGCTTAAGGGATAAGGACCCTTTAAAACATCAACATCAACATCACAAACATCACATGTTTGTTGTCCCCAAAAACATCAACCATCTCATCTTTGGTCCTGAAGCTCTATGCATGCTCACCAACATCACATTTCTTTTTCACCAAAAATATAATGGTCCTGAAGCTCTATGGATGCTCCTTTCCTTGTAAAATCATGATCAGTTTCTTAAGACATGAATATGTGATGCCTCATTTCACATCCAACAAAGGTGCAATTCTAATAGGGTTGAATAATACACTTTTATGCGAAAGGAAGTGGCTTTGAATAATGCAGGGAACCATTCAATTGAAGTGGATAGATTTGAGAGACCAATGTGTTTGATTTTGATAGAGTTGAGACCCCAATGTATTTGATTTTGATAGATTTGAAAGAACTTTTGACATGTGTAAACTGATAGAGCTCTTCTTTCAACCAAAAGGTGCATTTCTACTCCATCACATGTTCTTTGAAGGCATTGGGTGTTTAGTTGCAACTATTGGCATCCCAAGAAAATTGGCAACTAGGGCTTTGCACAATAAAATGGGTTGGGTTCCTGTCAAGTTCAGGGTGGTCCATACCCAATACGTCCAGGCAATCATGCCCTTTCAATAGTAGGGTATATGGTAGGGCTGCACATGGGCGGTTCAGATCGGTTTAACACTAAAACCAACAACCAAACCGAGCCTATTGGTTTTTTAATTAATCGATCCGATCCGACCAATGGAGAGGGCTTAAACCAAACCAAGTTGAACCAAACAGTTCGGTTCAGTTTGGTCGGTTAAACCATTGTTTGTTTTTTTTTTTTTTGAAAATCAGACATTGAAAATTTCAAAATGATGATACCTCATCCTTTGCATTTATTCCAAAGTTTAGTGCAAACATAAAAATACAACATTCCAGACTAGACTAAATGCATATAAAAAAATAATTATACTCCAAAAAGAGAGTTTGGACTAAACGCAAGCGAAAAAAAAACATTAACCAGCTTGTAGTGAAACATTCATTCCACATGATACCATTTGGAATTACAATAGAATAATAGTTCATGTCAAGAAAAGTCATACACAAATAGAATCTATATTAGAACTCACTGTATTTTTCAGAAATGAAAGTTTCTAACACATTGATTAGGTGAGACCAAAACCAACCATTAAAAGGCTAGACTCTACTGGCTTTTCTAGCATTCTCAAGAGTGCAGCATTCTGATAAAAACTTCATTGAAACTAGGTAGGAATTATGATGAAAGAAAAACACCCCGTATAGTAATTCCTCCATCTGCAATGAAGTATCAAAAGGCATTTGAGAGATTAGAGGAGATGCACTGAGGCGGCTAGAATAGTAAAAAAGCAATATTAAGTTACTGCATATGGTCGGTTCGATTTAAGCGGTTAACCATGGGCTCAAACCAATAACAGACCGATGTAAGCGGTTTTTATGATTTTCAAACCGTTAACCGAACCAATATATGATAAACCATCTGAACTGCCCGGTTCGGTTCGGTTTTGCGGTGATACTGGATTTTTTGTGCAGCCCTAGTATATGGGATCTATTAAGGCACAACCATGGCTGTTAATGGGCTGGTTCAAGTGAGTCGAAAGCTTGTCCAGATCAAACCTAGCACATTTAGGCCTCCTTGGCATCATTCCATGGAAATATTCCTTCATTCCCACAGAATGAAGGATTCTTAGCACAACCATTCTGACAATAATTATACAAGGGAAATAATTTCTTATGGTAGGATAATAAGAAAATTTTAGGTATTTAAGGGAAATGATAGTGGGATAATTCTGACAAGACCTTGCCAGATTAGTTTAGCTTGCATGTTCTCTTAATAGAATCACTAGCATAATAACCCGTGCTTAGCACGGTAACTCTATGCATTACAAAATAAATAATCATACATTAGAAAAAAGTTATGAAATTACCTCTTTCCAGAGAGCAATTTGCATAAAATGAAAATAGGAAAATTGGGCCACAAAGGGAATAGAAGAGATCGATAGAAGAGAGTTTTTACAAAAGGGAAGAACTACAACTTTAAAAAGTGAAGAACAGAAGCAAGTATTTTGGTGGAGAGTCGAGGTAAGTGGTTTGACGGGAAAAAATTGAGTGCGTAGTTGCATAATATAAATAGTGGAGAGAGAATGTAGAACATTTGAAAAAAATAAAAAAAGACATAATTGTCGATCAAAATTAGAACTGCCCGTCAAAATTAAAGCCTAAATTCTTAGCTTTAATATATGATAATTCTTAACCCATTATCAGCATACTAGTAAGTCGGGCAGTGCCTAAAAGGAAAGCCCTTTAGATAGAAGGGATGGGCCAGGGGTTCTTCATCACAGCCAGTTGACATGCCCTGCCCTTACATATGTACTCATTGTAATTAGTAATAATGTTTAATATCTGAATTACCATTGACAGATAAATTAAGTGTACCTACTTTTCTAGTTGTTTAAAAACTTTGAAAAAAAAAATCTAAGTTATATAATGATGGTATGGCTTATTTAACTCCGGCATTATATATAATGATCTAAACCTATCATTTTTCGCTCACTACTTTAGATAAAGATGACCTAAGAATTACTTTAATTTGAGTATGAATCTATATATATATATATATATATATATAGAGAGAGAGAGAGAGAGAGGCCTCGTATCCTCAACTCGAACGGAGGATAAGGGACTCCGCTCAATGGCCTGGGGTCCACCTGGAGACCCATATGGGAATGGGGATTGGGATTTGAAGGACACATAGGGGCCCCCCTCTCTAAAAAAAAATCAGACCTATCCTTGACTACTATCATCTCCATTTGCGCCACAAAATTTCAACATTATACAGTCCATTCGGATGGGTGTCACTCAATCTAACAATTCAGTTTTATCAGATGGAGCCAAATTTTGGTGGACACGTGCAACAGGGGGGCCCTTGTGTGTAGTCCATTTGGATGGACCAAACAGTGGGGCCCACCCTAGGCAGCGGACAGCCCTCTCCCGTCCTCTTGAGCTAAGGAGAGGGCTAGCCATATATATATATATATATATATATATATATATATATATATATATTTATATGAGTAACGCTACAAAACTCTTCGAGCGTTTTTCACAAAAAAAAAAAAAAAAAAAAAAGGCCCCTCCTTTAGCCAATGAAAGTGTGACACGTGTCATCAATGATACACTCATCCATTCTTTTTCCTAAATATTCTCCGAAAGCTGTGGATATTTTATGGATTCTCTTAAATCATTGGCTGATAGATAGTGACAGAAACTTCCCTTTTGAGATAGGGGAGTTTTTGAGAATTTTCCATATAAATATATATATATATATATATATATAACTTTTAAATAGATATGAATGATAATTTATTAGTTATAACCATTGGGTTTGGGCCTGAGCTTGAGCAAACCACCGGAGCCTAGAACTGGGTCCGGCCTAACTTTGGGTCTCAATTATAAATTTACTGGGCTCAGACAGACCGCACATTGACCTGTCCCTACCCTCCCCGTTGACACAGAGACTCTGACTAAATGCATTTCCATTTCAATTTCCACATTGATTTTATATTATTTGTTCACAATCCAAATACATCTCATCAAATACATCACATTTTAGTGCAGCAACTTGGTGACATTTCCATGGTTTTGTGGAGGGATCCTTTCCAATATTACTTGAAATCTTGTGAGAAAAAAATCAGATTTTCTTAAAATAAAATTGAGAAGATTGTAGAAATCTATAATTAATTATTAACAGTATTTTGTGTTTATTATTACTTAAAACCTAAAAATTAAATTAAATTTCAAAAAAATCAGTAATATCTTAAGTAAAAGCCTGAATTTGAAAATTTCTTACATTTTCTGAGTAGTGTGAAGAATAATGAGGATGATGATGATCATTTACTTCTTACATGTGATTTTTACGAATTGGATAGAAAGTCCAACAGAGACTGTATATGTAGTGACTGGTGAATGACACTGAAAATGACATAAAACATGATGGTAAGTTGTTAGGTGCATTGAACATACAGGCACTCCCAGCTGCTCAAGAGAACATTCACACGCGTGCATGTGCACGTGTGAACATGATGCCCCACTCTGTAATCATCATGATAGGAATATTTTTTAAGGGATCCAAAACCTATTTTTGTTGGTCCACTATTGTATGTCAGTGATAGGTAAAGGTAAGATTAGTGATAAATGCCTCCTCTCGTACCTAATCTTTTAATGTCTATTTCTTTGCACTAAAATGCATAAGAATTGAATACATATGTATTCATGAATAAATGAACTCTAGCTTTAATTATTGAAGAAGTAAGAGGTGAAGGGTAAGAGGTGAGCCGTAAGGGGTGAAAGATCGATATACGGTGGAGATGTAAATGGGGACGTAGATGGACCTTCACATTCCCTATGTATTGAATTACTATGTTGTTGGTTGGGTATTCATTTTCCATTTTTTTTTATTTTATTTCTATAAAAGAAAACTCATTTGATAATTATTTTTGAAAATCTGCCTTTGATCTTGACCACTAATGTTATTAATTCTATGTACTCTAACACAAATAAACAGTCCATGAGATAGCACAAGTTGGCCTCGTGACTCTGGTCGCATCATAAAAATAAGCCCATTGCCAAACCACAGAAATTTGAATGTGCTCTTCTGTAGCTTATTTATTCGCTGCATCATCATTAATACACATCAATAAGCACTACATGTGAACAACAGTAAGAAAAAAAAATGATTATCCTACCAAATCATTTTAGCCTTAGATCTTTAACCTTAGCCTTAGATTCTCCTTTTAGAAGTTTTGCATTTTAGTAGGGCCCACCTAGGGCCACATCAATCAAGAGTAGGTGGGGATCAAAAAATGTAGATGGGACCTACATGAATATAAAACTTCAACTCAGTTAGATCATATTAACCCATTGATCCATGGCCCTCGATTTTGATGGTTTAGAATGCATCAAATTTTTAAGATTTCAATCCTAGAATAAATAAAAGTCAGATCACTATCAATTCTGAGCTGGTGCAAATTCATGCGAGGGATAATGAGCGTGAGGGAGTGTCAATAATCATAGGGGTCCCACTTATCTTAAAAAAAGAGGAGGCGCAATGTCTCCCATGAGAAACATCCACACATGAGCATATATAAGCATATAAAATAAGCAACCAATTTCTTACTACAGCTCTCTCATGCATGCATGTAGTTAGGAGGTGCAATTCGTTAGCCAACTTGACCAGCCACCCTAACCTGAACCCAACCCAGTAATTCAGAATTCAGGTTGACATGTTTGATGGAGCCGATTAATAAATGGATAAAGTGGAGTAACATCCTGTGATCCTACCTACTATTTGACCCGCCTATCACACCAAACCTAACCCAACTTGACTAATTGCATAATGACCATCAACTCAATTCGGAACCTAACTTGCTAAATAAAGGTTCAGATTGACATTTTCGACCTACGAAGTAATAAGCTGAGTTTTCATCGAACCTTTTAAATAATTACCCCAAATCTACGCCTACTTTCTCTTCTTCCTTTCCTACTAGGACAACATTATTGTCTACAGTTTTAAATTAACGTATTTTAAGTGTTAAATCCTATCTGGCTATGAGCCTACATGGGCAGATCAGGTCGGGTATGGGCCGAGGGGGGTGTTAGTAAGCGAGTTCGGATTTAAACTAATCTGTATAATATCCGACCTGCTGTCATCCTTAATTCGTGGACTCCCACTAAAATTAAATTAAATGGATCTGAGCTAGTCATTTGATCGATGGTCATGATCATTTTAGTGTTTGTCCATTTGATCTGTAACATGATTAAAAAAAAATGTTGGCAATGGGTCATGGATGAGGTAACCCACCGGATCAAAGGCTCTGATAACCATATGCACTTACTAATGGGGACCACAGCTCATAAAACTTCTATTAAATTTGAGCACCCTGTCATATAATTAATCTTGCATGCACATGGGCTAAAACTAGCATAAAAATTAGGTAGACATGAAAAGGATCGGTAGCTGAATAGTCAGTGAGGACACGAATTGAGAAAACTGGATGTGAGTTCAAATTTTGGGTACGTTTTTATTTTGGGTCCGGGTTGGGTTGATGGATTTCACATAATTTGAAGACTCAAATATCCAATGCAATGGACAATATAACATACTTATATATGGTACTGAATGGAATTCTAAACTATATCAAGATTGAATATTATCCGGTGATTGTGTGTTTTTGGAAACTAAGCAGGTCAATTTGGCCCTGAGACAAGGGGGCCCGGCCCAGAAAAGGTCCTTAAAACGAGGGATTTTGTTTCTAAAGAAAAGCCCTAGGGCCAGGCTTGGACGCAGTGCCTTGAAATTTGAGGGCCGGGCTTAAACAGTTTTTTTGCAAGCCCTGAAATTTGAGGGAGGGCTTGGACACTACTAACCCGAAATGGCTTTAGCCCTAACCCTCCTTCTTTTATTTATTTTATATATATACACTAAAATGCCCTAATAGCAGTCACTTCTCAGTGATAAAAATGAGGATATGAAGGCAATTTCATATCTTCATACCCATTTCAAGATGCCCTAAAAACCAATATGCATATACTTGGTTCATTTCTTCTCTATTTAATTATTAAAACTTTGTATTATACTTAATGTATAAGCAATAAGTGTTGCACGCGCGGCTGTTCTCCATCCCTTTCTTCTAGTTTTAATATTTCTTGTTTAGGTTTTCTTAGATCATTTTTATATATTCTTGCTAGTGCAAAAGGGGAGGTATGCTCCTGTTAATAAGGATATACATTTTCCTCTATAGAGTGACTTAGAATGCGAACTAGTTTATAAAGCTAGTTTATATATGCATCGAACCTCAAGGATAGGGGGTGATCCAAATATCTTTTTAATTAAATACTTATAACTCTCAATTTTTTAAAGTCTTAAATAACAGTAATTTTTTTTAAGTGTATTTATTTTCGTGACTACATTCTAAGAACATTTAATAGTCATATCAGTGTTAAATTAAAAATAATGTCAATTCATAAAGGATTGTTGAATGTAAACGGTTTAAATTTCTCAAAGTTATAATACTTTGTTGGAATGATTTGGTACTCAAAATTTTTTGTGAAAAGTGTGATAAAATAAAAAAGTACGCATGGAACTCAAGTCACCAAAGTATATATGAATTTCTCCGATAAAAAAAGTTTAAGAGAGAGCTTCTATTGTTTAAGAATTTTCTTAGAGATCTCTTCACAGTAGAGATTAGACAAGATAGCGCTCGATTAACGCTGGATACATGATAACAATGAAAAAAGTAATAATAATTTTTTCCCTTTTGAGACCCTGGCCCTTGAGGGTAGGGTAAGGGCCTAAGTAGTGCAGGCCCTCCGAGGGCTTTTGCCTGCCAGGGCTCTATCCGGCCCGGCCCTTTGACACTCCTATGGAAACCCCTAAAACTGATTGAGATTGAAGTTTTTATAATTTTTTAAAAAGTTCTCTAACACTTTTACTGTTTTCTGCTAAAAGGAAAGGTGTCAAAGTAGGGTTGCCAATTCCTGGATTGACCTGCAAACCTGACTCAAACCCAACTCAATATTTCATTTTTTTCTTTTTGTCAGGGTTTGGGTTCAGAGGTTGACTCATTCTAATTATTTGACCTACCAACCTGTCCGACACCTAATCCAACATGACTAGTTGCACTATGAACCCGCAACTCAAATAGAGCCTAATGAGCTATTAATTTAAAGTTAAGGTTAAGACTTTTGGCCTGATCCATAAATGGGTTGAATTCAGGTTGAGCTTGGAAATCCTCGTAGTGATCCGCGAAGGCCCCCAAACCCGACTTGTTGCCATCAGTATTATGACGACCCCTACATGTTTATCGCATTACAGTTTTTAAGCCTTGCAAATAGCAATTAGAAACAATGTTCAAAAACCTGTGATTTGAATAGGAACATGTAACAGTAGCACGAAGTTGTTATTCAAGACGACAATGTTCAAAAGATTATACATTGAAACTAAACCTTCGATGCAAACCATATCTTGGACAAAATGACTCAAGAAACAGAAAGCTGGGAGCCCACAGTCTCTCTCTCTCTCTTTCTCTCAGCACACACATGAAGCTAATTAAAGTCTATCTCTCGTTGGAGCATTATAACTAAGAAAGATCGAGATCCCCCCACGTTCCATCATCCTCCCTCCTTACCTTTTTACCCCCTATGTGACCAAGTGACTTGAATTATTTTCCCCACTCGTAGAAAGATAAAAAGAAGAAAAGGAGAAGTCCCTTCAACTTATACATCAACTTCTTTCCAAAGCTTTCTACAGCCATCTCTCTGACTCTCTCTCAGACATGTACTTGTTCAAACTGTATAATTGTACTGTTCCTCAGCTTTCTGTCCCATCCTACCATATTTCAAGAATGTGAATCTCATGTCTCTACGCTCCTAATCAACAAACACTGACTCTCGAAGTAAAATAACATGTAAAAACTGAAGAAAATAAAGATCTCTCATTTGAGATTCAAGCTTGAATCAAAGGTTTATGGCCAGACCCTGGATATAACTGCACCATGAGAAGAAAACTAGACTTGTTTCAATGGTGCCATAATATCCAAGGTCTTGCTATAAACCCTTCCCAGCTTCTCCAAATGAGGTCCCTGAACAAGCAAAGAGGCTGCTGAATGGATCCATGGGTTTGTTTCCTCTATCTTCCTCCAATTTCCTACCTGTGAATCCTTCAGAGAACATGATATCCAGTGAGTCCGGCACCAATTCTCCTAAATCGGCAAAGAAATCGTCCGATTGATTGGAATCAAGCTGCACTGGTCCATAACTTTGGTGACTGAAATCTTGATCGAATTTGCGATCAGTAGTGCCCATCATAGGCTTTTCCATCTTCTCTATCTCCTCTTTTACGCTCCCCGGGGTAGTCGATGATGACCCACCTAAGGCAACGGTCGATCGGTTATCTTTGTGAATCTCAATCTCCTTTGGCTCTTCCTTCGAGTTTGTTCGTTTTGGTATGGGGGTGATTGGTGAGTTCTTTGAAGCCGCATCTTTTTTTAATGGTTGTGTCCTTGTTGAGCCTGCAAGCGCATTTCTTTGAGTAGGCCATGGATGGTTGTGTTCAGAGGTGTAGGTGATCACTAACATATTGGGATCATTTCGACTCCGCTCCACCTGTTTTCTTGCTGAGCAACCTTTGGAGCTGCTGCATCTGTAATAACCCCTGCAAATTTGAGAGAGAGAGAGAGAGAGAGAGAGAGAGAGAGAGAGATGGTTAAGGATGGTTGTAACCAGCAATGCTGAATCCAAAGTTGTTGCCCAAAAATAATCAAAGTCTTAGACTAAAATTAGGAGTTCATTTCAAAAAATTTGATGGAAGATAATGAGATTTATGTAGGAAATGATATCGTATTTCTATCATGTGCATGTGCCAAGCGCGAAAAATGGAGCGTTATAGTTATTAGTTCATGTGCTAGTCCTAAGCCCAAATAAAGGACTGTAGCATGGAAAAACTTGCAGAACTTAGATATTATTTACGCTTTTATGAAGATGGAGAACCCAAAACCCCACCTCAGTTCCAATTTCAACATACAAGGAGGTGATGGGTAGAAGATTCAATAGATGACTTGATTAGTAGTTCTTGTTGAATGAAGATAAATGATAGAGGTGTTGAGAATCACCTTGGATAAGGAGAACCTTTGATGGGTTTTTGCCCATACTTTCTCCATGCCCAATGATCAGATGGAACTACTTCTGCACTGGACCTATTGGTCGCAACTGCTGGTGCTGGAATGCACACCACTTTCTTTGTCTGGCTCTTCCTGAATATAAAAAAGCCAAGTCTGTTTCTGTTAGAAGAGATAAAAATTAGGCCAATCATAGATAATAACAACCTGTTGAGATCCCTTAATTATTAGATTGGCATAGTTCTTCAGATATCTTGATTATCCAGTGTGATTTATAATATGCCTGTGTATACATAGATATTCATGTTTCCTAATGCAAATTAGAGCTTAAAAATTTTTGGTTAATCATTTTCTTTCCCACTTCCTTCACACTGAGGAGACTTTCATATAATCTTATGTCTTGTAGAACACTGGTTTGACGTCCCTCTTTTTCTTACCCCACACACACACACACACACAGAGAGAGAGAGAGAGAGAGAGAGAGAGAGAGAGGAGCAATAAAAACAACAATTTCTTGGTAATTTTGGCTCCAACAGCATCATGTTTTTGAGTATTTAGAAATTCATTTATGTGACAAGAAAAAGTTTGGGATATTATCAACATGGGTGCCAAAGGGAGACATGTACATGTATAAAGCCTAAAGACGCCAAATATACTGATTCTTTCTGCTCGAGTTGGGCAGGAAAAAGTTTCAGATAACTAGATACAGTGACGGGATAAGTTTGTGCCTGGTATCATGACACATGGAATATTGTACTTCTCCGCAAGCTTCTGGGGCCTTGTGAAGACAAAGTCATTGGTTGGTTTTTGGACACAATAAAACCTGATCTTTACAAATTCATATTAGAGTTCCTTAACATTTTTCTCCCATCAATTCATAAAAAGTAGGAAGTCCCCAACATAAACACCATCAAGAACCAAGTTTTGGATATCCTCACCATGAAATAAAAGATAACCCAAATCCTATTTTCTCTTTTGGGTTTTGAAGATGAATGAACATCAGTCCACTGAATCCTAAAACAAAACCCCCCACCCCAATCCTTCCCAAAAATCCAAAAGAGACAAAAAAATATATATTATTTGTGTAAATAGTTATTACAAGTTTTGCAGAAGTGTAAACAACATAAGCCTTTTTCTTAAATTAAATTTCATTCTTAGATTCAAGTTGCAATCAGTCCTTACCTTCGCTTGATCCCAGGATTTCGTAGGGGTGGCATCTGCACCTCAAGCAAACAACTTCCGTTATTTGACTTAATTATTTCATTAGCCTCTAATGAAGAAGGTTTAATTCTCCTCGGCGAGGCCGCCACAGGCGACGGATTGCTGTTGTGTTGAAATATGGGCGTCTTTGCATTTGGAGAAATCTGAAGCATTCTAGAGAAGATATTGCAAGGCCCCTTCATCTCCTCTCCCATGATCTGACTTGGAATGCTTTCATCTCCCTCAGTATTCATCTTAACTAGACCTGTCGAATCTGAGCCGTCGAAGAACTCCGGACCGACCATGTCCGATCCTTGATGCAACAATGGATCATGCATATCGAAGAATGGATTGCCGAAAGCGTCGTTCAATTCTTCGATCCCTGACAGAAGATTCATGGGTTCTGATTGGAATTGCCAATCAATGGACGGTTCGTTCATGCTTCCACCTGCGCTGCCCCCACTCACTCGAAGTATGTCTGCAAGATCTCCTTGATCATTTTCCATTCTCTGCCAAAAACTACACATTTTTCATGACAAGAAAAGAGAAGAGAAGACTAGTCTTCTAGATTATGGATCAAAACTGACTTTCCAACCCCAGAAACATCAAAACCATGTATTGATTTTTGGGTTTTAAGGCATGATTGTGAATGGAATGGATTTATAGGAGGCGGGTTTCTCTCAGGCCGGGAAAACAAAATAGAAGGGAGTTATCACAATGGATAAAGATTGCAGCTTTTGATGAATTGTAAGAGACAAGAGATGGAGGGGCAAGGGAATAGTTTCTCTCTCATTTCATCATCTCCAGACGCAGACTTTGAATTCACAGCTCGTTCACCTTACGCAACAAGAGAGAGATGAAGGAAGTCATGAAACAGGTGGTTTTCTTATATCATCAAATGGGTCAAAAGCTCTGCTGCTGTTTCATCTTTTCTTATACTTCCTTTCTTGTTTTTTAAAGGCCTCTGCCTGGCCTTTAATATATGTGTGAGATTTGAAAAGAAGATGGTAGGAAGGGCGGCAAGTAGCCGCATTTCTCGGCCAGAAGTCTCAAAACGATTGGGCCTTTAGAGGGAGTCTGTGTCCTCTGAGGCCGGCCATATGATCCATCAGCATGGTCCACCACTGAAATCCAATGGCCACAAAATCACTCTAAACCCAATTGTTGGAGCTGGGGCATATTTGACTTTGAGTTTAGATTGAGAGGATCATCAGAATTATCACATCTAAAATATTTAATTTTACTCAAAACACATGACCAGATTGCTTGGGTTAGCTCCCCTCCAAATTCCAATGGCAGATATATTTACCCTATATGTATAGACATAGGACTGATTTTTCATCTGGGGTGATGATTTGGAGCATTTTGGATTTTGGGCTGACCCACTAATGAATAAATTTATCAAGCTTAGGGTCTAGATTCCCTTCCCTCTTTCCTGGCAAGTTCTGCTTATGTTCTTGGAATCTTTCTTACCGAATTTAAAAATTGGCATTGGTACTTTAAAATTCTTCCTCACTGGGTTGGACAAGAAACGGATTGGTGAGTGGCCCTGTCAAGTGGGATTCATGGCCCAGTTTGCTAGTCCAAAGCTCAACCCATCTAATTACTCAGGCTGACTATTCATGTCCATGGGCCTCAAAGTCGGCACATACTAGCTCATTTGCCAGATATGAGCACCTTTGAGGGTAAATATTTGAGGTTGGGCTGGGCCAGGCCTTTTAAGCATATTAGGCTAAAGCCCAGCTTTTTTTGTAGGCCCAAGAACAGTTCGAAGGCTTTAAAGAAATGGCCCAAATCAAGCCAATTGGGGCCTGGCTTGGGCCGGCCTGGCAAGTAGCACCCATACCCCTATCCTTCTGAGCCAAGTTAAGCTCCCAAAAGCTTCTAAACTGCTGATAAAACCCAGCAAAAGCAAGCGTTTGTCGCAATACAGAGTATTGATGTTGGGGTGTTGGAAATTCTATGTCCATGCCTGTAAATTCATCAACGGATATAAATTTAGAAGTGCTCAAAATAAAACCATCCTTGTGAGCTGACTCAGGTTCAAATTTAAGTCCAAAAGGAGACGAGTTCGTCTTCATATTAATCTCAACATATGGTTTCACTCTCTTTTCTTTTTCTTTATATTTAATTTTTTTAGATTTTCTTGGATTAGTTCGTCTGATCAATGGCTCAAACCCGAAAAATAAGAAAATATTTATTTTGATCGGTTTAAATTTTATGGGATTAAGATTGCCCAGGGATACCATGATCATTTATGTGGCTTACATAATCTATATGATTTTCTACTTCATGAAAGCATAGAAGTTCCAATTTGATTACAATTGTATGTTTTCTCCCAAGAATACATGGGAATTCATGCCATAAATGTTAAAAATGAACAGAAAAGGTGAATATACACAAATGACCATCAAATAACCTTCCCGCTAATGGAAATAAAATCAATGGTGGATGAAAAATGAATATCCAACCACTACCCTAATAATTTAATAGGGATTTTTCATGAAAGAATTAGCCTTCAACACTGATTAGCCTAATTGATTACGAAAAACACAAACTAGATGGATGAGGGCACACTTGATTATTTGTGGACAGAATTACCCTCATTATGATATCATTACCTGTTTAACAATATTGTTACCTGCGAAACAATATCATTATCTACCCAATACCCATTTTACATATATCCCGCTCCCACCCATCAGAACTGAAGCTTTAGTTTTCCAGCTAGATATTGAAGACTGAGGGAACAAATACACGTTTACAAGTCTCTTTCTTTTCTCTTAGAACAAATACAAGCTTAACAAGATTCATTCTCTTCTCTTCTTCTCTAAATATTCCAATATTGATATGCAACTATGTACGAGCATTCTGCTTATAGTGAAATGAGCGCTCAATTTTCTCCAAGCTCCTTGAAGCCTTTGGCAGTAGTTATTGTCATTAATCTTCTTCTTCGATATCTTAGGAGCCCTTTTTCTGCATTCAACGAATCCAACTTTTTTTAGAAAATAAATTACCCAGTTGATGATTATCAATGCTGAGATTAACTAATCCAAAATGTGTTTGGACAATAGTGTTATTGAAGCTATTGGCCTTCTTCGTGGGTATCTTAGGAGCCCTTTTTCTGCATTCAACAAATCCAGCTTTTTTTAGAAAATAAATTACCCAGTTAATGATTATCAATGTTGAGATTAACTAATCCAAAATGTGTTTGGACGATAGGGTTTAATGAAGCTATTGGCCTCTTTGCCTTTCTCTTCTTTATTTTGTGATTTCTCTTCCTTTGTCTTGGTTTTATGATTTATACTTTTTCTTTCAAAAATAATTGGATTTGTTGATGTGTTCATCCATTTTTAGGCATGTTTTTTTTTTCTTTTAGTTTTTGATATTCAGAAAAACTTCTTTTAAAATCGAGATGCAGGAATTAAAACATTGATTATGCAAGGCAGGATATATGCAAATTGAGTATTGGGAGAATAATGATATCGTTACATAGGTAATGATATCGTTACGAGGGTGATTTTGTCCAAGAAAAATATACTGAACCCTAATCCATCAATACTATGTTTATCCTAATCAATTTGTGTAATTAGTGTTTAACGCTGATTTTCCATAAAAATCCTAAATTTATACATAGGAAAGTTAAAGTTTCATCTACATCTCCACCGTATATTCTTGAACCCCCGCGTCATATCTTTCACCTCTCACAATTCCTAGAATCCAACAGAGGAGTTAATTTGAATAAAAACTCCTATGCATTCAATTTCCACTTGATTTAACGCAAATAAAAAGGCTCGAATGAAGAGACCTGCTACCACTTGCACGGATAGTTGTAAAACAGGCCACCTCAGATCAGCACAGCCGGTTTGGAGCTCGGCCCAATCGTGCTTGAGTCATGCCCTGTTGACCCGTGAAATTTCATGGGCTGTGCCATGTCTTTCTCAGCTTGGCCCAACACGGCCCACAAGCACGAGCCGGGCTGAGCCGGTTTGGGCCGTGTGGCCCATAGGTCTTTTTTTCTTTCTTTTTTCTAAATGTTAAATTTTATTCTAAATGTTACATGTGGATTAGAAAGGGCATCTTCGTAGTGCTCAACCTTTAATGGTAAGTAATAGTAACCCCATTGGGTTGGAGAAAAGAGGAGCCGTGCCTGGGACTGATTGTGCCGTATTGGCCCTGGCCGGCCAGCCGAATTTACACCTCTACTTGCCCAAAAAAACATAAAATTTGGACATATGAAATGATATGCAGAAATGAGGTGGGAAACCCATTATTTTATATGTAAAGTTGAATGGTCTTCTTTTATTTATTGCCAAGGTGTGGTGTATGACTTAGATGTGATGTGGGTCTTGTTTGGCATTTAGATGGATATGATTTCAAGCAACCAATGGCCATACGGAATATCACCGACGTTTTCATGTTTGATGGGACCTTTGGAGAATCTCATCTGCACTTAGCTTGAGATGTTGGACTCCTCTCTATTGTGATGGCGCACCTCTCTCTCTCTCTCTCAAGACTTTCGAGTTTGGTTAGTTTGGAAGACTTCAAAGTTCAAAGTGCAAATAGTATAACCTCTTATCTCTACCTTCACTGCCATCCATCCAGTATTCCACTTTTCTTGGTCCCGAGGTTGATGATGTCATCTCTCCCAGACTCCCACCAAGTGATATTAAGTTCATTCCCAGCTTTGAAGGATATTGCTAACATATGTTGTGGATTTTATTATCTCATGATCATGAGATCTTATGAATCTAGTGTTAATTATAGTTAAGTATTCAGAGTTCAGACCCATATGTGCTAATGAGTCCAAAACACATTAATGCCTAAGCATCTCTTAAAGATTAATTAACCAAAGTATCTAACCCTCTTGGTATTTTTTTTTTTTCTTCAATATCAGTAAACATCAATAGATAAAAAAAGATTTCATTTAAACTAAAACTGATTGCATCTGCCATGGATCTCAGGGAGTTGGCAGTTGTCCACATGAAGCCTTGATTTAGGTGAATAATCATTGATTAGCTCTGAACACAACTCCAATGTCCTTTTATGAAGACCCTCTCTCTCTCTCTCTCTCTCTCTCTCTCACGCACACACAAGAGAACAAAAGTGCACTGGGATACTCTGAGCAACCTCCCAGAAGTTGTGTTTTTTGCAATTTCCCCAGGAATCAGAAGCATCCACCCATGTGATAATGGTTATTAAAGTGCTAAAAATGATGACCCATGCGACCTCCGCAATGCTAGCCCTTGGTTGATGCTGATGACATGATCCTGATTATATTAATCAAATCCAGTCCTTAAAGTCAATGCTTAAAATCATGTTTAATCTGCCACGACGTCGATTTATACGCCTGGCATGACGGATTTGCCATTCAATTACCGGCCACTCTCTGCGACTAGACGGTCTAGATTGACTTAGATTTGTCATTTTTCAGGACTATCACAATCTAGGGCCCTAACCATCATGGTCAAAAGAGTGGCCTTCCTTGCCCGGGCTCCAATCACCTGTTTGTGTTATTGCTATACTGTCATGCCCTTCGATATAAAGAATGATAATGCAACTTATAAAATAGCCACGATAAAAAAAAAAAAATTTGAAACATTCGAAGCAAGACGATAAAATGTTATGTTGATAATTTAGCTATCAAAGATATGAATAAAGAAGATCGATTGGCTAGCCTTCGAATGGTTTTCAAACATTTAAGAAAGCATGAGCTGGGGATGAATCCCTTAAAATGTTTCTTCGGGGTCCCGTTGAAAGTTCTTCTCAGGCTTGTAGTTTGGAAAGAAGGGGTCAAGCTAGACACACTAAAATTCAAAGAATTATTAGAACTAAAAACCTAAAAGAACTAAAAGGACAACAAAATATTTATTTATTTTATAATATCTTATTCAAGTATTCTGAAAATAATTATTAGATGACTATGGAACATTTAAGTGAAAAATCTCATGAAGATTATGAGGTGAGGGGCCTTTTTGTTTTTTCTTTTTCTACAAATGGTTTAAAATTTTCATAAGTGGATCCCTGGCCACTATTGATTGATTATCCGTATTTCTCTAAATGAATATCCTGACTCCACCACGGGCAAGAGAGGTTGGCATATAAAAGTTTCCTAGCTTAAAAGGGCTAATGCATGTTTGTATATTATAACTCAGCTTTTTCCATAGGTAGTCCAACCTAATCATACTCTTGAAACCCTAAAACCCTAATTTACTACAGAATTCAGCTTCTTCCCTAGGGTATTCCAACACTAGTTACGACGAAAATAAAGTGAAGGCCACCTCGAGAACATGAGAACCCAAATATACAATTGTTCTCCAATGAAACTCCAAATCGAAGCTTTCTCTCCTCGTCTTTGAAATTAAATTAATGAAGACTAAGGTTTAAGCAGCCACTTGATATGCTACACGTGGCCCTTTCCCATGTGGATTTAAGTCACTTTACTTCCAATGAGAGCTTGTGATCTTTTGTCCTCTTCACAAGGGGTTTGTTTCGGACTCTATGGATCATTTGCTTGTTGGGACGGGTGCACCCATTTGTACTCAAAACGTACAAACAATGGTCACTTTTTCGCTTCTCTTGTTTGTCACGTATGAATCAATGATTAAAAGCTGCTTTTGCTTGGTTGAAAACTAATTAATGAGGAATGGTGCACCAAAAAACGTGTTTAACGAATTCTTCTTTATTCTACTTAGATCTCACAGTAGATGATACAGCAATTATTATCAAATTGAGATGAATACCAATTCATAAGCCTTGATTTGCTCTTTAGAAGCACACTTAACTCACACGGGCCCACATAGATTCATTTCGATCACAGGGGAGAGGGTAATAAGAAGGGCATGGCGTGGATTAGAGGTCGACCAAATGTCATTTTAATCAAATTATACTAAATTTTGCTTTTACGCCCTCAAAGTTTAATAGCTTTCTAATTCATCTTTTATTGACTCAATCCAACATTAGATAATGGTTAAAATGGGTGTCAAATTGGGATAAATATAATTTGATGGGGGGCAACTATGTCCCCACCTACCTAGTTCTGATCTTGTTAAAATGACGAAACACAAGGAAACTAGACACCTAACAAGATCCCTCTATTAATAACTTATTGAGAGTAGGTGGATTTCTAGTTCCTGTATCGATATCTTAATCAGAAATTTATTACTAAAAACAAAGAGCTTTGCTAATGAACTGACTTACTACCACGCGCATGGCAACCAGATTTGTCTCCACGCAGCTTCATATGCCAGCTGGCATTCGTCTGAAGAATCTGACCTCAATTAGGGCAGGCCCCCCAAATTGGTTTACGGGGAAGATTTGCCTCTTGCCTCAGTGCTGAGAGGCGCTAGTTCTTACCTAATGACCCACGGTTCCAACTTGGGTAGTGCACCTTTTCTCACCAGAAATCCACTTTCCTAGCGAGAGGGCTCCCTCAACTCACCAGAGGCCCGCAGTCCCAGTTGTACATTTGACCAAGTGGGCCGGGTATAAAAAGACTAATCTAAAAAATAGGATCATCAAGTTGGATCTAAAGGCCAGATGAGCATGGTGGGTCCCACTTGATACATGGCTTGAAAGTGTTACCCCCTGGTCCACATGATCTGTACATGTGGACCAAGTGGGGGTAGAAAAATATTAGTCTACTAGACTATAGTAGTCAACTTTGATCTAATCAAATTCGACTTTGGTTAACATTTGAGTTCCACCTATATGCACGGCCCGCTGACGATTGCAATGGATTTCTACTGTGCCAGATGAGGATGGTAAAAGTGTTGACTATGGTCCACATCTGTACATGTGACCAAGTGGGGTATTAAAATTATGTGTAAGAGATTAGAATAATCAATTTGGATCTAATCAAATTCCGTTTGCCTAACATCACCATTTTCTTATACAGCAACAGGGTGCCAAAGCATCTAACAACCGCACCCCACAGTCTAGGTCACAATTGATAACATCCAATTCCAAAACCATCCAACATTGCATTGCTAGTTTGCTACTGCTTGTTTTTTAAAATGCTCTGTTTACTTTAGTATTCCGCACTTCCAGGCCCTTCTTCATTGCTGGTAGAATCTCTACTATATATAGTGAAAAAATTTCGCTCAACTTGATCTGATTCCAAGTCAAATGAGTTCTACTGGGTCTGTTAAAAACTAATTCGAACTTGCCTAAGCTAATCAATGCCTTTTTAATTATTATTATTATAGATGGATGCCGACTAGTGGGAAGGGTACTACGTGACTGACTAGGGATTGATCCTTGGATGGTTATTTGAGACTAAGGTGCGGCCGCTAATCCATTACAAAGGTTAGTTATGACCAAGAAGACACTGATCCATAATTGGGATGTGCGTGTTCCACACATTTATCATATCTTTCATTTTTTCAGATTTTAGTTGGTTCGTGGCAATAATGCATATTTCAATTGAATGTCAAAACTTAGGCCCGTTTGCTACAGGTGAAATCTGTAGATTTGAGGTTCTCCTCTTCCCCTAGAGCAGGGACTTTTGTTGTGGATTTGTATGGCTTATAATTTTAGTTCGATATCCATGCATATCTTTGTATATAGTTGAGAAAAATTAGTTTCAGTGCGCAAATCCGCAAAATCAAGTTTTTCAAAATCCTATCGAGGGAGGCTGGATTTGAAAATCCTCTAATGAAAAGGTTTCCTTTTTTTCAAAGATATATAAAATGAATGTAAATGTAAGAAATCTGATACGCTTCTGTAGGATTTATTTTGAAAATAAAGACACTTCAACATATCTCCATGAATCAAACAATACTATGCTTTTGCCTATACTTATATTGGTCCTATTTACTTTGTTCGTTGGATCCATAAGAATTCCTTTCGATCAAGGAGTGATGGATTTTGATATATTATCAAAATGGTTAACTCCATCAATAAACCTTTTACATATAAATTCGAACTATTCCGTCGATTGGCATGAATTTGCGACAAATGCAATTATAGCCTGTTTTGGAATATTCATAGTGTCTAATTTATATGGGTCAATGATTCCTATTGCTCTAAATTTTTGGGATTTACAATTTCCAAACAATTATTTTCCATGACTTTGTGGAATGCAAAAACCTTTTCCAGAGGATTTGGTTGCCAAACATAACCTTTAAAAGCTGACCCAAATAAATCGAATAACGCTATATTCGTGATGATGATAATTGAATTTTAGCCTCGTGTTTGTAAGGCCCCGTCCCGAGTTAATCAAGATTAACTCTAATTAATTAAAATTAATGCTAGTTAATCATGTTTAATTAGACTAATGATAATTAATGACCAAACTCGATGAGATTAGTTTCAAATGAAGTTAAGGAAATGTTAATGAAGGAGATTAAGTGAATTGAATGAGTTTTAAGCCTAAATTAAAAGAACAAGGACTTTTTCGTAAATACGAATTTATACGTATTGTATTGAATACGGAAACTCTTGATACCAACACGTGTATCTTGACGAGTACGTTAACTTTCGTAATAGATTCAAAGTCGTTTGACGAGAATCCGGTCAATTGACCCTTCGTTTGACTTGAATCGAGAATAAGAGAAAAGTAGAGGGTTTAAATGCAAAAGAGGGCTTATATAAAAGAAATAAACTCCTTTGAGTTCATTTCACCCAGTTCCATTGAAGAGAAAGCCCTAAACACCCATTCCTCTTTCCTTTTTCCATTCATCTTCATCAATGGTGATGTATGAGGTAATTTAAGAGACTTTTGAAGAGAATTGCAGCTCCTTCATCTTCTCCATCTTCTCCTTCTCTTTTCTTGAAGATAAAGCTTGTGGGAGGATCCAAACTTCTCTCCACAAAGGTTACAAGTGAGTACTTAGATCCTTTTAAGAACTTTGATGTTCAATTGGATGGTTTGAGATAGATTCTAGCACAAATAGCTTATAGAGTAGTGTTTTTGTGTTTTCATAGAATTAGGGTTTGAATTGGGGGTTTTAATCTCAAGCCAAGCTCTAGAAGAGGGGGTTTCTTGCTAATAGACGTCAAGAGGCAAGTATAAACACTCGTCTATGATTTAAATGCTAGTTGCTTGTTTCCTTTGAATTGTAAGAGTTAGGTTTTCAAACACTTCCTTTGTTATACAAATGGAGAATGGACTGAATTTGATTTGTATGGATTCCATGATGTTTGAATGGGGTAGAAGTGTTGTGGAATGTTGATGGAGGAGGGAACAGGAGGTTCCAAGTGTTTATTGTAGGTTTGGAGTGGATTGAGTTGAAATGGGACTAAAAGAGTGAATGTTCAGAATTCCAGAATTTGGAGTTCTGGACAGTCCGCTCTAGCGAACTGGGAGTCCGCTCGAGCGAACTAGTTACTGTCTGATACGAAATGTCATATGTAAGTGTCCGCTTGAGCGCACATATGTGTGCTCGAGCGATGAAGGTTCTATCTGATGCGAATCCCCTGTCTGTTTAAGTTCGCTCGAGCGAACCTGATACTGGCCAAACACTAGCTGTGAGTGAAAATTTGGTCAATCGATCGGACTGAGTCCAGTGGATTTTGAAATTGTTGGTGAAAATTTTGGAGACTAAATGCACACATTAAATATATAAATGTAATGTTCATCGAGAATAACACGTGCATTTGGTAACCAATGTTTTCACCTAAATAGTTGTTTAGATGTGAAAGAGAATTGAGGAGAAACGAAAATGAGTAGGAAGTTTTCTAACCCATCTGGAACTAGTCTAATTCGTTTGGAACCATATTGACTAAATAGAATGAACTAATGAACAGTTACTAAAGGTAACAATATAATGATTAATCATACTGCAGTAGATGGATGGGGTGTTCCGGAGTTCCGTGGTGATGCCGGTGATCTCTGATCAAGACGCTGGTAGATCCCACACATAGACTGAAAAGTCACTGAAAAGCCATATATAAGCCATATAATGAAAATACTTATTGAATGAAAAGTGACATTGGACTAAAATGTCTCATAAGCCATCTAATAAATACTCAATGTAATCAATGAAAAATATGAAATGAATGAAATAATTGACTAACTACTTTCCTTGGGAAGAAACTGAATTAAATAAGAATAAAACTATTATAGTTGTAATTTAGTCATTGATTATTAATTGGCCAAACTGTACAAGATATTGTATTGTTCTTGATTTAATTGTCTAGAGTTGTTACGTGAGGAATTTACAGATTTAGCATGAATTATCATAGATTTATTTATACATTGATGAACCATCGTGTTCATAGTGTTATTGATGGTATTACAAGCCCAGTTGCCCGTCCCGGCCTTGCAGAGGCCGCGTCGCCAACGGAGAAAGCCAATCCAATTCCTCCAGAAGGATTGATAGAATGGACATAAATCGAAGGGCGAATGGATTTGAATATTTTGGAAATACTTTGGGAATTATTTTGATAGATACTTTTGTCGTAAATCATTTTTGAGATGTAAATAGAAGTCACCTGCATTGTATTTTGAATATGCATTGGTGGACCTTATTAAACTGTAATTTTGTATATATAGACTTTACTCTTAATGTAAAATTAATTATTGTCAATGTATATATATTTCCACAAAATTGTACATTTGACATTGTTAGATCCCTTGTGAGTCTCGAGCTGGTTCAGGATTCACGGGAGTAAGTATGATCGCATTCGCGACCCGAGATTAGTCCCGACTGCTCTGATCTCGGGCCCGAGTCGTGATAGTGTACCATTCTTAAATTGTGAGGCGCCTCCCTCTTCATAGAAATAACCAAAGTTTGATACCGGGTTATAACATTGATGGTCAAGGACAAGAATAGAGTGTATAAGTGGGTGAAAAGGATAAAAAGAACTATCCCATGATTGATGGCACTTCCTTTACTCCATATCTGACCCTCCGGGAGTGTTTCATCTTAAAATACACAAAGAAGTAAAGAAAGAAAGCGAGAAAGAGTTAAAAAAAAAATAAAATAAAACTCACAACCTAAAGATAGCGTACCCTGGTTGTACCAACTGTGCAACTAGTTAGTTACTAATATCTAAGTTAAACAAATAGGGTGGGGTAGGGAAGGTCAAGCACACTCAAAACCCAAAGAAAAGGATAATGTTTACTGCGTATTTATGTTTCAGTGGGGCAGAGGAATCCTACATTGTTATCCATCCAATAAGAAATTAAAATCTTCTTTGTTGAGGAAAATATTCAATTCATTTTTTCCCTCTTTTAGTAAGTAAAATATGTCGCGCAAAACAAGAGAATTATGCGCTACATAGATGAATAGAAACAAATTTTCTTTCTATCATAGAACCCTTTTATCGTACAAAGGCACTCTTATGGACTTGTTTGTTTGTATTTTAATAAATAGGAGTTGAATACAAATGATTCATACCATAAGTGGATAAAAATGAAGATCTAAAGTCTGTTTTTAAAAATAAGCATCAAATAATCTTACCTTTTAGGGAAAATGAATAAAAGAAGATGGGAAATGAATAAAACAACATCACCCTAGTAGTCCATTTCCCATAATTTTCTGAATATATTTCACAAGAAAGATTTTATGTTCATTTTTGAAAATTCATGGCTGATCTTCATTTTTAATCATTAATGGCATGGATTCTATGTATTCATTCCTTATATTTTTAATGCAAACGAAGAGCTTTTAGTGATAAAAAATGAGGATAACTCTTACCTGCAGGCGCGAATTTGAAAGCACAAACCACAGCTGGTGCCTAGTTTAAGTAAACCATTTGGCTTATATTTCTTCACTGAATCTTTATTCTCTGTACTGAGTGTGAAAATGGCTGCTCAATAAAAAATTTAATAATCTTGCCCACTCAATTGATGCGTTACCTCTCATGCAAAACTTTCTCCTATGGGATTTGGCATTTCCAATTTCCAATTTCCATAGTTAGCAAAAGTAGACCCCCTCTAAACTAGATGGCTCCCACCAACAATTCATTGCCCAAAATCTCATAGCTACATGTGACGGTTTCAGTAATTTTGTTAAGAGCAAACATGGTTAAATACTGGCAAAATTTCTCCAGATGAGTAAAATTGATAATAAAAAAAAATATGATCTAGTTCCAAGCAGTAGCAGGATCAGCCCATTAACAATTATGGTACCCCCTTAACCTATCTGCTGTTATAAAGTTAAAACCATATTCGGAATAATTTCTCATGCCCTTTGTTACAGTAATACTCTGTTTGATGAAAAGAGTGTATTAGAAGTTTTCTTGAGAGGGTCCTTAATCTAGCAAGAAGAAAGCTTGTGATTCCATCAACATCATATATAACGAAGTCTTGCATAGATTAGAAGGCTGAACTTTTCCCTTCAACAAGATTCAAACCTTCAGTGATCTTCATAGGAATATCAATATTTTAATGCGGAATACAAAGAACTTACACAAATTGGCTCTGTTACCACAATATTAGCTAAATATCAGTATTTTAATGCAGAATACAAGGAACTTACCTTCCATAGTTTTTCCCGAGTAGGGTTTTCCACGTAAAAAATCCTATGTATCATTCTTTTGTGGTTGGTTGCTTGATTTTCTAGATTTAAGTTAATTAACTCTAGATTAATTAATTAGAATTGAAATCTAAAAGAGAAATTGATTTGGGACCTTAGCTTGTGTAAGGCTTAAACGCGACCTTCAACAACAAAACAGCTCTACTCTTCCATCTTATGAATGAATGAGCTCTACTTACTCTTTGTTTGGCTAGAAGAACATCAAGACAGAGAGAAATCCTTTAATTTACCGATGGATTTTTTTTCTTTTCCTAGCAACTAGTCATATACAGCATTAACCCACAAAAGCAATGATGGATGGCACACGGTACATGGATTAAAGACATTATAGTCACAAATAAGACTATTTCTTCTCACTTGGGAAATTAATGGAAAAATATCAAGCAAAGAGAAAATTTTTGCATTTGGTCTTTATCGATCTAGAAAAAGCGTACAGCAGGGTACTTAGAGATTTAATTTGGTAGGTTTTAAATAAAAGGAATGTTCCAAGAGATTATATTGAAATTATGAAAGACATATATGAAGGAGCAGTTGCGAGTGTAAGAACTACTTGTGGAGAGACAACAGAGTTCAAAGTTACCATATAAGTTTGCATCAGAGGTCAGCCCTGAGCCCTTATCTCTTTGAACTATTTATGAATGAGTATTGACACAAAAAATATTACTTATGCCTCTTTATACATCTTCAACATCAAAGAACTCACATGAAACTGTACCAAGCCACATAAGTGTGATTTCCAAAGCTTTCACACCATTTTGGAGGAGTTCCAATGTCATTGCATGAGTGATGATTTTTCTCGCGATAGAATGGGCGAATTCCCTTCAAGCATAAAATTTCCTCAAAATTAATTGAAAACTTCAAGATCCTTCAAAACTATCATGAGGAGTGTACACATCAAGTTCTTAGCCTGACTTCACTCTTCCAACCGCCAAACAAGACCTTCCAGCGACAACAGTGTTAGAACCCATCTTACAAAACAAAGCAGATGGTTGGTCTCAAAATACGACTAAAGGGTTCTACATCAAATTTCAGGTCATTTTGACATCGTTTGGTTTAAAGAGAAAAAGTCTCATATTTCTAGTGACAAAGTCGGCCCTTACAGTGACAACATCATCAGATACATCAAATCTTTAATCGGATCTTGTGTATGATCTTAAAATACCTGCAAGAGGCTCTATGTCGAATTTCAGGTCAATCTTACAACATTTGACCCAAACAATCTTCTGGCAGCAAAACCAGGCCTCCCGGCGATGGAGACCACCGAAATAATCACTCTCCAAAAAAAAAAAAACATGAGTGGTCTCAAAATAATCCAAAGGGACTACCTATCAAGTCTCAAGTCATTTCGATATCATTTGACTCAACTTCAGCCCTCAGTAGCAAAATCAAGTCTCCTAATGACAGAGATCATTGGGGCCATGAAACGCGAATCAGAGCTAATAGATCATCTTAAAATGATCCCATGAGGCTCCCTGTCAAATTTCAAATCAATCGGGCATCATTTGATCGTACATCGAAGCGCAGCATCTTTTTTGCGACAAAACTGAATCTACTAAACAACAGGACCCCTAACGGCTTCAAAATTCAAATAAAATCCTATGGTTGGTCTTATTTCATGTACAAGAGGCTTTACGACTAAATTAAGGTCATTCCGACAATGTGAATGACAATGTTTGACCCAACTTTAGCTTCTAACGACAAATCGCCACCCTTGCGCGACAAAGTCTTCGGCTTTCCCGTAAACATGGAAACTTCGCCCCTTATTTTGTGCGGCTTATCATCAAGTTTTTTGTAGGGAAATCATGCGAAAAAATGTACAAAAATTTCAAAAAAAAAATGCCAAAAAGAAAACGTCGAAAAGGCGACCAAACGGGCATAAAAGACTCATGGCCGCTAAATTTCCGTAAAAACCCATTTTTGGGTCCTTTTCCATTTTTAGGACATTTTACCTCTGTAATTTTCTGAAAATCTGATTTTTGGGGCGCGAAATCCATCAATCTTTATCAACATCACGGATTCGTCATCAGACACCTTAAAGTCATCATCCGACCAACTAAGAAAGCATGCTTTCTGCCTGACCAATCGAGAAATCAACATGACAGATGGTGTTGGCCCACTAACGATGATTAATGTCTAATTACAAAGTCATCAGACATCGAATCAAGTGTGAAACCCACTGTGATCAAAGTCCCCTACGTTTCGAGTAGAACTCCAAAAGCCACGACATGGCCCTAACTCTTCAAGTGCTTTAGCGGTCACTTAATGCAGTTAATTACCCATCATCACGACTACTTAATGTAGTTTGCTACCCATGATCATGAACGAACCAACAGATTTCAAGAAATGGGAGTTACGAATCAATGCAATCATGGCATTAAACAGCGTAACTCCTCCCATCATGAAGATTCAATACAAATAATGGCTCATTATTCTACAACGGTCAATCAAAATTCAAGAAAAAGAAGTTACAAAGAAAGTTACAAAACCATTAATTCAAAACATATAAATCCCTCCATCATAGAACATTAATGCATTCAGTGCATTAAAGGTCCATAAACCCTCCACATGCCCACCAAAAGCCTATAAAATGAGGCCATTTCTACCATTTCAAAGATCATGACATGGTTTTCCATTGCAATCGTCCACTTCCTCTCTACTCCCAAAAACACTTCCATCATCCTTAACTTCATTCAAGTTTCAGCAGAAGAAGAAACGGGAAGAGATGGGGAGCGTCACTTAGAGACTAGCGACGCTAGCATTACTCCACTCATTTTTCAAAAATAAAAAATAAAAAGCAAAACAAAAAAAAAGGAGGGTCTGATGGACCCTGTTTGTGTTGCCCGAGCTAAGTGGTACTAGTAAAGAAGTTGTTCCTAGATATTCCTTTGATATGGGATTATAATATGCATTGCAGGGAGAGGTATAGTTGCCGACCCTGCAGCTCGCATGATGATTATGTATCATCACAGCTATTTCTAAACAATAAGTAGGAGACTTTAAATTAGAAGTAGCCCATTGTGCTCCTTAAATTAGAGTTTAGCAACACTAATGTTTATTCTTATATGCCCGTTTATTTGCATGGAATTAAATTTTACAAGAAATGTATTCATATCAAACTAATATAAAAGGAAGAACTAGAGGCAGTGATCTACACGATCAAATAGTCTCATGTTTGGTAATAAAATGAATGCTCAACCATTACCCTAAAGACTATGATTGAACCAAGAAATTTGCGTGAAGTTGTGGCACTATGTAAATGAAAATTCTGGAGGTGGTTTTTGGGGGGCAATGTAAAGTAAAGCACAAGTTTTCCATAACATTTGGGGGATTTCAAAAATTCCTGAGTGGGTGTTGTTATGTTGGTTTGACTTGTGCTTTGTTTGATTTGGCAAAGTTAGCTCTTTGATATTGTTTATGAGATGTTTATTTATGGAAAATAGGAAAGACCTAATAAGACCTATGGCACAATAGAAATTGCTTACTATTGTAACCTTGATATTGTTCAAGCTAGGTTACCAATCAATAAAAATGAAAATAAAATAAAAGTTTTATCTTTATTCCTATCATTCAGAGAAAAAAACTTCACTCCTTATTTAAATCTTTTTTATAACTCATAATTCTCTATTTATTCTTGAACACCTTTGGCTTCAAATTTCATTTTCCAAAATACTCATATAGTATTTTCTTCATATTGTTCACCACAAATGAGCATGTCAAAGAAATCAGCTAGTAAGATTATAATTTGTAATAAAATATTACTTCTTATCAAAGCCCCATTTGCGTCTCGGTCTTTAATTCTTGCACTCTTAGCTATTTATTCATACCTGATCATACCTTGGCTTTTAATCAAAACATATTTCTCCGTGGAAGATATGCACATTAACCCATAAAAAGATAGGAACATGTTTCACCATGGAAGATATGCACAACAAACCACAAAAAGAAAGGAAGTTATCTCTCTCTCTCTCACTCTCTCTCTCTCTCTCTCTCTCTCTATATATATATATATATATATATAGGGAGATGCCTCTCACCTTATATGAGAGATATAGGTGGGGGCCCTCACACAATCTCTCATTTAAGGTGAGAGATGAGAGATATCTCTCATAAGAGCATCCCCCATATATATATATATATATATATATGGAGTATTCCTATGCATCCATTCCTCACCAAATGGTGAGGGACACTATCTCAACAGTACTAAAAGGTCCAGTTTAAGTTTTTAAAAAAGCCCGCCCAAATTTTTTTTTTCAAACCTGCCTAATTGTTTCAAAAAATCCTCCAAAACAAGAAGACCGTTGCTTTATTCTCCGTAAAAGTTCCTAGGCAAGCCAGATGCAGGTCCTTTTCTCCATTTAGATCTCTCTCTCTCTCTCTCTCTCTCTCTCCAAACGGGTTTCTACTCCATCCTGGGCACAAGAGTGGATTTCTCTCCCTCCCTCTTCTCCCTCCCCTCTTCTCCCTCTCTTTCTTCACATGAGTTTCTACTCCATCCAAGGTTGGGTTGGATTTCGGCTTTTTTTTTTTTTTCTGGTTCATATATTAGGAGAGAATTAGTTTCTACTCCTTCCCAGAGTGGGTTGGATTTCTTTTTTTTTTTTTTTTGCTTTTTTTTTTCTGGTTCATATATTAGGAGAGAATTAGTTTCTACTCCATCCGATAGTGGGTTGGATTTCTTTCTTTTTCTTTTTTTTTTGCTTGTTGTTTTTCTGATTGTTGTATTTTTTTTTTCCAGGTCATGTGGTGATGATGCCGATGACAAAATTAGTGAACCCAAATTTAAAATAAGAAAATCCCACCCAAATTTTCGCCAAAGGTTTTTGTTTAAAAACAAAGTTTGACAAGAACCTCCAAAACAATTATTCCTCCAAAACGAGAAGAACCTCTAGGCAAGCCAATCGATCTCTCGCTTCCTCTCCTTCTCTCTCTCTTGGTTTGGTTCTTCTTCTCTATCCAAGTGTGGGTCTTTTCTGCTTTTACTGTCACGTCCCAAGATTACCAATTAATAGGGTTAATGTGAGATTAAGAGTCGAATTAAAAAATACAAACCTAATTAGACCTTAATTTGACCCTCAATCATAGTCCACAAGATCGAAGTCCGTGGTATGATAACAAAATCGTTCATCAGATATTAATAGAAGTAATTAACTAACATCAGAGTAAATCTGTATAACCTGAAGATTAAAGTTCATAATTTACAACAGAAGTTTATTTACACATGTTCTACTAAAGTTTTATAAACATTCCAACAAAAGAACAAAATCACATCCTAAAAGTGAGGCTCTCCTGCGCAGTCAAGATGACTCAGAAAATGACATCTGCGCACCACATGTGCTCATCATACTGATCCATTTGAATTGCTTCTTCCTCCTCCCGGGTAAAGGTGAGTTCAGTATCTGTTTATCAAGCATAGTACCATCAACCAAAATAACTAGCAGGCAAGCATACATAATTTACAGCAAATATATATATGGAAATCAATTTAAATCCTAATTCATAATTTCAAATAAAACATATCTGTCAATATCAAAATACACCACTTAGGTCTTTACCATCACCATAGGTCATGGTATTTCGGGTCCTTACCCTGTCCAAAAATTCTTAATCCACTTCAGGTGATTAGCCTGTTATATCTATTCACAGGATTATAGATGATACCGTACACATTCAAGGGTTAATCACTCCCTGTACAGAAATTCATAATACGACGATGATCAGCCGTTCCATAAGTTCATATATACCGAGCTACAATCGTACAGAAGTTCCTATGTGGAATCCTACTAGCTTAGTGGTGCTTTTCATACATATAACAGTTCATAACAAATCTAAAATGCATAATAAATATGCTAATAAATGGAAAAAATAGCAGTTTCCATGAAAACATGCGCTAAGTCCTAAGTATCAAGTTCAAAGGTTACCATAAAACACATATAACAAAATTACAATTTTTATTGAAACACAAAATTAAACATAATAGAAGAGTTTCAGTTACAGGAAATTTTCCCTTTCCTGCACCTACATCTGAAACAATTATATCATAAGGGCAAACTCTCTTCATTTATGCTAGACATCCTCCCTTTACATCCAATCTATCATTCATTCCACAATTTCGCACTTCCATTTCATGAAAACATAAAAACCCATTTTCACCATAAAAATCAGAACTTTCATAATTTCAAAACTACTAAATTTACAGTTAACAGCTGAAATTCCAAATTTAACATACATATCAATTACAATAAGAGTTTTTCTGCTTGCCTTGCTTTAGGAAAATCTCAAAAGTCAAACCCTAGCTCCAATTTCTCACAACCTATGAATTAGATTCAAACCCCACCTAATTAACAATATAAATCAACTAAGAAGGGACTAAAGAACCCATTTATAACATCCTAAACCAAAACCCCCAAGAAAACCTAACTTAATAAAAAAAAGAGACCCTTACCTATAGATGATGACTTGGTGAAATTCCCAGGACTTTGTATGAAGTGAAAGCTAAAGCCTTGAGGAAGTTGATGGTGATGTTACTTTGAGAAAATGATGGCTCCAAGATCACACACAAAGTTCGTCTCAAGAAGAATGAAAGATAAAGAAAAGAGTAGAAATGAAGTTGCTGGAATGAAAATGGAAAAGAGTCTGGGTCGGTTCCTATACATGGGATAATGATGGGTCTTTTGGGAATTTTACATATGAAACCCATCTCAAAATGGAAATTTCATTTTGAGTTAAAATCACACTTGGGTCCCATTAAGATGAAGACTTAAGGTCCAAATCAAGATGATGATGAGGACAATGATGAATGAAATAAAAACATCTACCCAATTACACCAAAATCTCGAAAACCTAAAATTACGAAAAAATCCCTCAAACTGTCCTAATTGCACAGTAACTCCTTACTATGGTCTAACAAACTCCATTATCAACAATACTCCGCACACACGTTACTAATGTTAATTCGAACTTATTTGGTTCTTAAACAAACTTAATTGACTAATAATACAATTAACTATACTAATTACACACTTAGAGTTTCGGGACTTTACATTCCCTCCCTCTTAAAGAACCTTTGGTCCACCAAAGGCCTAAACTAACATACCTCTGGTAAAAGATGTGGGTAATCCTTCTTCACTTGATCTCGCAGCTCCTAAGTGGCTTCATCTTCACTGTGATGCTCCCATTGGACTTTGACCCAATGAATAGTCTTTGTTCTCAACACGTGTTCTTTAGTATCCACAATTTTCACTGGCTGCTTGACGTAAATAGCATTTTCTTGAACATCTAAAGGTTGATAATTAAGGTAAGACATGAGATGGGCTAGCGATGTATTTCCTTAACATTGAAACATGGAATACATTATGAATTCCAGAAAGCTGCCTGGTAACTTCAATCTATATGCCACCTCTCCAATATGATGAGAAATTTCAAATGGACTAATGTATCTGCGTGCTAAGTTCCCTTTCTATCCAAATCTCATCGTGCCTCTAACTGGTTTAACCTTAAGAAACACGAAATCTCCTTTCTAAAACTGAAGATCTCTTCTACGAGGATCAGCATAACTCTTCTGAGGACTTTAAGAAACCTTTAATCTGTCATGGATTAGCTTTACCTTCTCACTAGTTTCACTGATGATAGATGGTCCATAAAAACTTCTGATACCAATCTCTTCCCAACAAATCGGAGTTCTACACTTTCTTCCATAAAGAGTTTCAAATGGTGCCATTCTAACGCTAGAGTGAAAACTGTTATTATCTGCAAAATCACATAAAGTTAAATGTTTTTCCCAATCCTTTCCAAAATCCAATATGCAAGCTCGCAACATATCCTCCAAAGTCTGATTAGTTCTTTCTGTCTGACCATCTGTCTGTGGATGATAAACTGAACTAAAATGCAAAGTTGTCCCCCAAACCTTTCTGCAGTGATTCCCAAAATCTTCCCAGAAATCTGGAATCTCTGTCTGAAACAATGGAAAGGGGATATCCATGCAATGTAATAATCTTGTCTATATACAACTTAGCAAAAGTTTCCATAGAACTTTGCATGCTAACCGGAATAAAATGGGCTGATTTTGTAAGTTTATCAACAATCACCCATATGCCATCTTTACCTCTCAAACTTGACAATTCGGTAATGAAATCCATTGTCAAATGTTCCCATTTCCAAAGTGGAATCTATAACTGCTGGATTAACCCTGGAGGTTTATTATGCTCTGCTTTCACTTCTAACAAGTCAAACACTTGGATACAAACTTTGCAATGTCTTTCTTCATGTTATTCCACCAATAATGATTTCACAGATTCTGACACATCTTGGTACTGCCTGGGTGAATGGCATATCTGGCATGGTGTGATTCAGTCATGATATCATTCTTCAAGTCATCCGATTATGGAACACATAGACGATCTTGACAATATAACACTCCATCCACAATCCTGGAATACGGTCTATCTACAATATTCTCAATAATTTTCATCAAATTAGGATCATATGATTGGAAAAACTTCACTCTAAGAATAATCTCTGGCTCCAAAGAAAACAAACTTGCTAACATCACTTTATCATTGAGTGCTTGGAAATATATGTCCATATCTCTGAAAGTCTCAACCCAAGACCATTCTAATCTCATACCTACGGTGAGAACAGGCTTTCTGCTCAAGTCATCTGCTACTACATTAGCCTTACCTGGATGGTATTAGATTGGAAAATCAAAATCCTTAATGTACTCCATCCATCTTGTCTGTCTATTATTCATTTCCTTCTGCGAAAACGAATACTGCAAACTCCTATAATCTTATCGCACTTCGAATTTCTCACCATACAAATAATGCCGCCACATCTTCAAAGCTAAAACCACTGCTGCAAGTTTCAAATCATGTGTGGCATACTTATTTCATGATCCTTCAATTGCCTTGACCGATAGGCTATAACTTTATCATTTTGCATCAACACACCACCTAACCCAATTCTTGATGCATTTGTAAAAACTACAAAACCTCCCCTTCCTACTGGCAATGACAAAATTGGAGCTGTTGTCAATCTTGTTTTCAACTCCTGAAAAAAAGGTTCACATTCATCTGACCAAATAAAAGGAATATCCTTCCTTGTCAGCCGAGTCATGGGAGATGCTATGGATGAAAATCCTTTTACAAATCTCCAATAGTAACCTGCAAGACCAAGGAAACTAGGAACTTCTGGAATTGTCTTGGAACTCTCCCACTTCACTACAACTTCTATTTTCATTGAGTCTACTACCAATCCTTCTCTAGAAATGATATGACCTAGATATGCTTCCTGCTCCAACCAGAAATCACACTTGCTAAACTTAGCATAGAGCTGGTGATATCTAAGAATCTGCAATGATGTATGAAGATGCTGCTCATGCTCTTCCTTGGTCTTTAGAATAAACTAAGACATCGTCGATGAAGACTACAGTGAATTGATTAAAATGGGGAGCAAAAATATGACTCGGCAATGCCACAAATACCGATGGTGCATTAGTCAACCCGAACGGCATCACTAAGAATTCATAATGTCCATACCTCGATCGAAAGATGTCTTCGAAATATCTTCTTCTCTCACCCTAAGCTGGTGGTAACCAGATCAAATCAATCTTCGAAAACCATTGTGCACCTTGTAGTTGATCAAACAACTCATCAATCCTAGGTAATGGATATTTATTCTTCACTGTCATTTGATTTAACTGCCTGGAATCGATGCACATTCTCAGCGTTCCATCTTTCTTCTTGACAAAGAGAATTGGAGCTCCCCAGGGTGAAACACTGGGTCTCACAAAATTCTTATCCAATAAATCTTGAATCTGCACCTTCAACTCTCGCAACTCCACTGGAGCCATGCATTAAGGAGCTCTGGAAATTGGTGACATAGCCGGTGCTAACTTAATAGTAAAGTCCATCTCTCTGGACGGTGGCAAACCCGGTATTTCCTCCGGCAAGACATCCGGGAATTCACATACCAAGGGTATCTGATCAACAGTCTTTTCACTAGATTTTCTTCTAACACAAATGCCAAATAACATTCACATCTACTTTTCAACAAACGTCTTGCCTTCAATGCTGAAATCCTCCTGGTGATTATCTTCTTCTCTCTTACAAACTCCACAAAATTCTCTTCAACTTTCAACTGTATGGTTTTGTTAAAGCAGTCCATAACTTCATGATAACTGGATAACCACTCCATCCCCAATATGACATCGAAATCGGTCATCGGCAAAATTATCAAACTAGCAAACAACACAAAACTATAGAATCCATACACATGTAGTATAGAAACTAGCTAACGATTCGTATCCTCGCATATGTCCTATTGCTTCAAGTTGATTTTATTTCTAAAAACAAGCTAGCTCTGATACCTTTTGTCACGTCCCCAGATTACCAATAGGGTTAACGTGAGATTAATATTCAAATTATAGAATACAAACCTGATTAGACCTTAATTTGACCCTCAATCATAGTCCACAAGATCGAAGTTGGTGGTAAGATAACAAAATTGTTCATCAAATATTAACAGAAGTAATCAACTAACATCAGAGTAAACCTGTATCACCAGAAGACTAAAGTTCATAATTTACAAAAAAAGTTTATTTACACATGTTCTACTAAGTTTTATAAACATTCAAATAAAAGAACAAAATCCCATCCTAAAAGTGAAGCTTTCCTGCGCGGTCAAGATGACTCCGTAAATGTCATCTGCGCACCACTCATACTCATCAGATTGATCCGTCTGAATTGTTTCTTCCTCCTGGGTAAAGGCGGGTTTGGTACATGTTTATCAAACATAATACCATCAACCAAAATAGCTAGTAGGTAGGCATACATAATTTGCAACACATATGTATTTAGAAATCAATTTAAATCCTAATTCAGAATTTCAAATAAAACATAACTTTCAATATCAAAACACACCACTTAGGCCTTTACGATAACCATACATCATGGTACTTCAAGCCCTTACCTTGTCAGAAATTCTTAATCCACTTCAAATGATTAGCATATTATATCTATTTATAGAATCATAGATGATCCCATATACATTTAAAGGTTAATCACTCCCTATACAGAAATTCATACTACGATGATCAGCCATTCCATAAGTTCATACATATCGAGCTATAGTCACACAGAAGTTCTTATTTGGAATCCTGCTAGCTTAGTGGTGTTCTTTCATACATACAACAGTTCATGACAAATCTGAAATGCATAATAAATATGCAAATAAACAGAAAAATAACAGTTTCCATGAAAACATACGCTAAGTCCTAAATATCAAGTTCAAAGGTTACTATAAAACACATATAACAAACTTACAATTTTTATTGAAACACAAAATCAATCATAATAGAAGAGTTTCAGTTACAAGAAACTTTCCCTTTCCTGCACCTACATTTGAAACAATTATACCATAGGGCCAAACCCTCTTCATTTATGCTAAACATCCTCCCTTTACATCCAATCTACCATTCATTCCACAATTTCCCACTTCCATTTCATGAAAACATAAAAACCCATTTTCAACATAAAAATCAGAACTTTCATGATTTCAAGACTACTAAATTTACAGTTAATAGCTGAATTCCAGATTTAACATACATATCAATTACAATAAGAGTATTTCTGCTTGCCTTGCTTTAGGGAAATCTCAAAAGTCAAACCCTAGCTCCAATTTCTCACAACCTATGAATTAGGCAAACCCCACCTAATTAACAATATAAATCAACTAAGAAGAGACTAAAGAACCCATTTATAACATCCAAAACCAAAAACCCCAAGAGAACCTAACCTAATAAAAAAGAAACCCTTACCTATAGATGATGACTTGGTGAAATTCATGAAGGGAAAGCTAAAGCCTTGAGGAAGTTGATGGTGATGTTACTTTGAGAAAATGATGGCTCCAAGATCACACACAGAGTTCGTCTCAAAAAGAATAAAAGATAAAGAACAGAGTAGAAATGAAGTTGCTGGAATGAGAAGGGAAAAGAGTATGGGTCGGTTCTTATACATGGGATAAGGATGGGTCTTTTGGAAATTTTACATAAGAAACCCATCTCAAAATGGAAAGCTCATTTTGAGTTAAAATCACACTTGGGTCTCATTAAGATGAAGATTTAGGGTCCAAATCAAGATGATGATGAAGACAATGATGAATGAAATAAAAATATCTACCCAATTACACCAAAATCTCGAAAACCTAAAATTACGAAAAAAATCCCCCAAAATCTTGTAATTTGCACACTAACCCCCTACTATGGTCTAACGAACTCCATTATCAACAACACTTTGCACACACGTTACTAATGTTAATTCGAACTTATTTGGCTCTTAAATTGTCACATCCCGGTCCCGAATCACCCTGGCCTAGGGTAATCTTCGAGGTGTGCCACACGTACTCCCGCATGCTGTACCTGTCTCGAGTCAAATACAACACACGAAGGAGAGAAAAACAACTTTCCATGCACGTGAGAGAGAACTCACTAGAATACATCAGTAGCAATTAAACATAGCAGAAGCTGTAATTCTTTCATGTGAGGTGTCAATTCCCATTCAGTCCATTTAATATTTCAAGTTTAATACAAAAGAATTATACAATTATATACATTGTTTACAAAAGAGGGTATGAAAAGAACCCTAAACAACACTACCAAAATTATAACAAAAGAATAATAACGCTAAGTGTGACCCACACAAAAGGGGGTTGGCCACACTCACTACTAGAAGTTCTCAAAAGATCACCACGCACTCCGAGGAGGAAGAATCTATGTGGCCTTTGGCTCTGGCCACTCCTTTAGCCCCAAAGGTACCTTTTGGACAACCTTCTCTCCCTCTGAGGCCTCTTCAGGGCCGGGGGCTACACCTGTGACTGTGACACCAAGAATAGCATCATGAATACGACGATTCGGCAAGTATAGGCATTAATAATAAATTACATGCTCTATCAAATAGAATTTATAGACAATTAATTAAAAGATGTCAATATCAGGTAACAACTAGGCAATTGTGCCAAAATCGAATAATTTATACTTTACGAATCAATGGGGGATACAACACACTAGTTGGCGACTACATTAAGCTCATCCTCTCAAATAGAGAGCAAATCTAGTTGGGATGTCACTAGCGGCCCAGCCAAAGACTAGCTGGCTGTCCGATTCTGGAGTTCCGATACCCCATATGATCTACTGTAGTGATCTCGAATAACTAAATCAAGTTTAACCCCGTCGGGTATCACAAGGTCGAAGCTCAGTAGTGCCAGACCAATCAGATCAAATTAATACATATATGAGTAAGACTGTTTTCACTTGAATCAAATCGAATCATTAATATCCAGACTTTTTCACATATAAACTTATTCATCTCGAATTTTAATTGAATATCGTATGACAGTACAAGTATAAGGAATAGAAGCGAAACAATTTATGCATATAAATCATAATTTAGAGTTTGGAAGGTGAAAGGAAAATAAATCTCAATATGCGCATGCATTAATTAAAAAGAATCAAGGATTATTTACTATGCTTTCGTCCTTCACCTTTTCACACAATGAGGTTTGGAAATCCGGTGCATAGCTATTTTTAATTTGGCGCCACTTTATAAAAGTGTAGTGTACCGGTTTCTCCGAGCCTCATCCATGACAAGGTGTTAGACGAAAAGAATAAATTTCACATGAGATAATCTTCGCCTCAATGATTTCTCACGTGGTTAATTACCATTGGTCCGTTGATATCGTCAAGGTGCCAATTTCTAGGGTCCTATAAATTCCTCGGAGTCAAAGATCCTAATGGGTTTCATAAATACACACTATATGGTTTTTGTCAACTTCAATGTGCAAAAAGAAGTAATTTTGATCAAAATTCCGGACCCCCACACAAAACCTGGCCTCGCTATAGCGAGGTCCATCCTCACTGTAGCGAGGCCTGGCGAGGTTCATCCTCGCTGTAACGATGGACACACACTTTTTTTTTTCAAAGAACCCACCTGCAATCACAATGTCTACATGCAATAGTACATGTATGGGCCACTAATCCACCTACACTTTACATCTCAACATGACATAACACATGTCATCATCCCAACTATTTTATTTCACCAATTCTCATGCATATGTATATATATATATATATATAAAAGCTTCCACATGTTTTCATTCAAGTCTCCACCTGTTTTCCATCATATAAAATGCATATGATTGTGTTCAATCACCACTCATTCCACATGCCCATCGTTACACATGTATAAATTTCCAATTCCACCTACATACATGCGCTTTGTGTTTTGTTCTCTCTTTTTCTTTTTTTTTTTTTTATACACTACTGCCCTGTAACATGTATTATTGTATTCACCACCCATTCCATATTTATTCTCAAATTTGAACCAAGAGGCTAATCACAATAGAAAGGAAAATAATAGAGTTTAATATCCAATCAAAGAATAAAATCACATGCATTAATCATTAAAGCTTATACTTGCCTCAAATTAGCTTTCCAATCCCTTTTCCTCTAATATAGCTCAAATGACTCAAAATCCCGAAATAACAAACCCTAACCACAAATCCAAATGAAAATTCAAGGAATGGTTATGTATGACTATAAATGAGTCTCTTGACTCCATTTCAACTCAAAGGCATGAAAAGAATGGGGTTTGATTCTTACCTATGAAGTGATTTCGAATTTGTGAAGAGTTAAAGAGATGGGCTCTTGTCACAGTGAGCAGAGGAAGATGAAGAAGATGGAGTTGGAAAAGATGAAGATGAAGATGAGGATGAAGACGGGTGTACCCTTGGCTTGCAAGATAATGCTCTCACTCTTGCAGGGATTGGAAAAAAAGAACAAGAGAAGAGGAATGGAGAAAGAGATGAGTAGAAGAGAAGAAATGAAAAGGAACGAATGGGATGGGATTTATATAAGGGATAAGGTGCTCTTTTGCAATAAGGCCCATCAAGAATAATACATATTCAAATTAAGTCAAATGATGGCCTACTCACTTAATGATTGGTCAAATGAAGTGGGGTCTATTACGAAAATCGATATACGCGTCAAAATATACACGATGATGTGAAAATGACGGGCATATGATGCAAAATGCGAAAAGTTATATTTAAGAAAAAGGCCTTGACTCTACTCAATTGAGTCAACTTGGATTCTACTCACCTATTCGAAGTTCCAAAACTCAACTAACTCAGTCTATAAGGACTAATAAACACTAAATACCGCAATTAGCAATTAACATAATTAATTTAGCTAAAACACAATTAATTAGTAGTAATCAAGATTAAATCGGGTCGGGGTGTAACATAAATGAACTTAATTGACTAACAATACAATTAACTATACTAATTACACACTTAGAGTTTTAGGACTTTACATTTACTCCATCCCAATGGTGTTTGTTTTTCATTTTGATTTGCCTTTTTTATAAGAAGTTTGGCAAAATGTCCTTGTCCATTTCCTTAAATTCTGAAATAGTTCCCAAGTGTGGGAACGACAACATGAGACTGTTTACCTCCCATACTCTATGTTGAAGTGTTTTAGTTGTTTGCGTGTCCATGCTCTTGTTGCATTCATCACTAATATTGTGGGTGTCTAATACTTGGCACAACACTGGTGTTTATCTCGACAAAACACCAAACTGGATTTAAATGGCTTGGACTAGCCCAAAACTTATTTTATAAGGGGCCTACTATGCTACAAATGGGCTGGTAGTAAATGACTTGATAAGAAACGAACATTTGGCCCAGTCAACTAAAAAAGTCAACTCTCGACAAGCTTAGGCCTAGCAACCAATGGCTAATCAAACTTAAAATCTTGTGATGGACCAAAATTTATTCTAATGAAACTTGAGCCTATCTTCAAATTGATCAAGTTTAGAACCTATGATTCACTTTCTTTTTCCACTTATTTTTAATCAGGTACTATTAACATGATCAATTTGACTCTATGCCTAACTTGGAATAAAACAGTGGAACGAAATTCGAACCAAACAAGGAGAATAGATATTTGAGTAGTTTGGGTTTGTGAAGATGGATCCCAATCACAAAGAACCCTGATACTAAAAGTGTAGGTCTTTTGCTTTGAGCTGAATTTCAAAAGATGCATTTCATTTTATAAAATAGAACACAAATGGATGAAATCTGTATCACACTGCAAATATTTATAGCATCCATAGCTTAAGATTAAAAATAATACATTACAATTCACAATACAATGAAAACATGCAAACAAGAAACCAACAATAGAAGATGAATTCTTGTTGCCATATATTTCTTCATAGCTCTTACACATCATTAATGCCCATGAATGGTTTGTCTCCTCCTTTACCAATTTTCAAGCAAGTCACCAAACCCTGAAGGATGTTCCCTGGTAATATCCTATGATACATTTTCCACTTCTCCTCTCCATGAGACATTTCCTAGTACTCTTCCTCTCCCAATCCCAACTCCTCAATTTTGAAAACCCTACGCCCTCCTTCCCAATGAACACAATCACAAAAAGTATCGCAATAAGATTAGAAAGAGAAAAAAAATGTTTACATATGAAACAATCATAACTCGTGAACACAATCACAAAAAAGATAACAAGAAAGATCACAAAAATCAGTTGCAGCTTAAAAGAACCCATTTATACTTTCATAGGTGTAACACAGTTATAATCTCCGACCTTTACATCACAAAAACAAAATATATAATCACAAGAATTGGAATAAAGCCATAGGTTGAATCATTCACTTCAAAATGTAACATCCTCAATCACACTTCAAAATTCAACATCCTCTGTCACAACTTAAAATTCAACATTTTGTAGAATGATTTGAAGATTCAACATCCTCCATCACATTTTAGGACATCCTATCAACATCAAAGTTAAAAAAGAAAAAAAACAACAAGAAAGGTTAGTATCATCATTGAAATAGGGTTCTTCAGATTCTACATTGAACTAATATAAAGTTATTATACCTTCGTAGGATAGATCAGCATTCCTCATCGGAAGTGAACATGTCCAAAGACTCACCATCATACGAGTCAGAGTTTATGTTCTCTTATGTTCCGTGAACTTGGGTTGTGCACCTGAAATCAGAATAAGAAAATGTATTATTTAAAAAGAGAATCAATGATAAAAGAATTGCATTGGAAAAAAAGTAGACTTCTATGTGCTACCTTTTCAATAATACATGACAATTGCGCCAATCACGTGACACGCCTCATCTATTACATCCGTGGCATAGTCGTTCTTTTTCACATGAAAATATTAGGAGGGGTTTCCACATGAGAATATTCCAACTTCATCTAAAAAGACCCAAATACTCATGTACTTATCTCAATTTGCAATTAACCGAGGGGCACTTGGACCTTTCCTTTCCATCACAAAAGCTATAAATTAAACTCTCCCCCAGCCATTCCAATGAGCCATCTCCCTCTCATTTCCCTCTCTTTCTCTCTTCTCTCTCATTTTCCCTCCAGTTCCATCATTTTCCTCCAAGAATTCCCTCCCTTTCTATCTCTAAAAACCCTAGATCTAAGCTCCTAGATAGAAGAATAAGAAGATCTCTACAAGCTTCAGCTATCATCTTGCCTAAGGATTTCTCTCATCTTATAGATCTCTGTATTCTCTATAATTCAAGGTAATCCCCTCTCTCTAGTTCAATTTCCCTAGAATTCTCCCTTTCTCTCTAGATTTTTTTTCCTTATTGCAATTCTCTTGTGGATCTGGGATTAGGTGTTTTAGAACTATTCAAATCTGAGTTTTTTGGGTTGATTAGAGGCAAGTACAATATACTTAGTTAATATGGAATTGATGGCTCTTTTTATTTCATTCTATAATTTCAATTCTATTGGATGTTCGATTGCATAGATCTTCCTTTTTGAACTTGTTTTCATGGATTTTGGTCATTGGTGGATGAGATCTCTCATTTGGGAAATTAATGGCCCAATTGGTGATGATTAAAGTTTTTTATTTATGTTTGTGTATGTTTCCATGATGGATGGATGAGACTGAATCGAGTTTTGATGGAAATTGGATTGAATGAGAGAAGTTCTAGAAATCTGGATTTTTGGATTCCCTGTGTACCCAGTCGACACCCTGGGTGTGATGACGACCGGATACAAAGGAGATTCAAGAGAATAACTAGGAGCCGAATGATCGACACTTATATGTGTAACGGTTAACCGCAAGACTACAGTGTCGTCAAGTTATGAAAGACTAAAGAGTCCGGATTATCGATCCCACAGAGAGATGATGGAACAAGCAATGAATCCAATTAAAGTTGAATTGATCTAAAATATAGCTAATATAGACAATTGAAGTAAACTATTAAAACTATTAAACTGTGCAATGTAAATAATTAATTAACAATCTAAAATATGAAGTTAATAAGATCTAAGCTAATCTAACAAGCTATACTAAGCTAGTGGATGAATGGTGGTGGAAATAGAAGATTTAAGGTGAAGATGTGGTGTGAAATGTGGGAATTTTAAAACAAGTTGTGTGAAATGTGTATGATTTTAAAACAATGATTCAAATTAACAATAATAAAATTAAGAGATTAGGCAATCCAAAATCCACTAAGTGTGTAATTAATTCAAACAATGCATGTTCTAATTCAACTCCCAAATCTACAATCCAATTAGCAATTTCTTGCCTAATTGGATTAGATGATATAACAATGAAGATCAAAGTAAAGAAATCAAATGCCAAAATCTTAGATCATCATCTAGCTACCCTAACAATAAATCATCAAAATCAAGTTACAAAAGATCAAAGATAAGGGCTCTAGAACATGCTATGTGAAAGAACTTAATCAAATTACGAAGTATCAATTGAGATTATCCAAGCATCAAGTGTAGAGATAGAGCATGAGCAATGAGAGAGATTAGCATAATTAGATCTAAAATCTATTAATCAATCAAGGCACAAGTAAGAAATTTAAACTAAGACATGCATGTAATTTAACTAATCACATTACTTAGCTTCAAAAGGAGAGCCTAATCAAAAAGCTTTAGCCATTAAACATCAAGAAAGAGCTCCAAATCTTCATTAATGATCTTCAATTACACACACTCTCTAAATTAGTTACAAAGAAGCCTCTAATTACAACATAAAAGTAAAAGTAAAATTGCAAAAAGACGAACTTGCCATAAGATTTTTTTTCTACAAAAACATTCTAATTTATAGAAAAACATTGAGGACATTTGATTAGCTCATTTCTTTTCACAATGATTGATTCCATTGGATTGGTTGCAACTTAGAGACTTTTGATTGGCTCATTGCTTTTACATGGATTGCTTCAATTTGATTGGTTGATTTGTTTAGATTTGAACCCAAAACCTATTTCATACCAATCCAAGCTCTAACTAATACACCAACCACTCCTTTGTGTTAGAAAATGACTTTTTTATCCTTAAAGTCTTTTTCTCTTATTTTGGAATTCCTCAACTCTTCATAAGATTTCTTCACCAAGATTTCTTCATTTAATTTCTTTTATTGAAATCTCTTTTTGATGCCTTGGGACATTAGCCAAATTGTTAGGGTAGTCGCGGGATCCACCTACACAAGAGAAATTATATAAAAATGAGCTATAAATAATAGGATTTATGCATGATAATCTGATAATTCATTAATGTGATAGAAGGATAAAATTTCTGTTTAATGCAAAAGATATGCATATGAGATGCTGATAAAACTGGGACTAATGAAGAGTAAAATGTGTAATATTTAACACTCATCACTGAATTCTCTCTTAGTCCCAGAAATTTCAGTGTACCCAGTCGACATCCTGGGTGTGATGTCTAACGGATACAAGGGAATTCCAGAGGTATTACTGGGGACTCGAAATGAATTTCAAACTCAGAAATCCAGTGTACCTGATCAACATCCAGGCCATGACGTCGACTAGACACACTGTGGAATTTCGGAGACCAGAGTACTGCCTGCCAATTGATTGTCCAGATTTTTATGTGTACCCGGTCGATATCCCGGCCATGATGTAGACCGGATACTCTGTACTGGATGTCGACCTGGGAGTTAGAACTCTGACTTTCCCAATATACCAGGTCGACCACCCTTGGAGGATGTCGACCAGATACATTACAGACCGTGATTTCCAGTTGTATAGCTTTTGATGTTTTGATCTGTTATGGGGCCCATTAACCATCTAAATGGACTTCTATTGGTGTGCCAATCATGAGTCAACGGTTTGGCTCAACCTTGACACATAGGGACCACCAAAGTAGGATCTAATGTATTAATTGGATTTTGAATCGATCCTTAAGCGTTGTCGAATATGCCCGTAACATAATGAGCACCAAAACTACACTTCCTTGGCATTTGACACTTCGTTTAAGATTGTGGCTGACATGGACCTGGACCTGAAAAGGAGGCCATTACCTACACTAGACCTTTGCTATTTCCCATTGATTAGCTTGGTTTTCGAGACTTATCATGCTTAATTCATTGCTGTCACGCTTGCATCCTTTCTTTTGTTAATGCATGTTAATTAAATAGAAATTGGATGACCTGAACCTAGGACTACCTAGTGGTGACCCGGTGTTAGGGATTAGTGATCATTAACCCATGTCTATGGCTATGCGGGCCATCATATGGCCTAAGAATGGATGGATGTGATACCTTATAACGAAGAGGACTAGTATTGTGGTTTTGTGACCCATATGAATGGGAATGAACTGATTACTATTGGACTAAATATTGATGTTGTATTTGGACTGTTTTGGACTAAGACCATGACAAGGTGGGTCATGGCAATGGATTTGATGGTGGACTTAGACTTGGATTGTATTTATGGATTGGACATGTACCTTGGACCTCTTATGGACATGATAGAACCTTGTTCGCGCAAGGCAAGCCTAGACAAACACAGACCTTACTTGTTCCCTTGAGTCGGCACTAACATTCACTCGGTTGTTATAAGTTTAGCCATTGAACCGAACATCCTTTATGAGAGCTATATTGATTGTGGATTGGAGCTATCATGATGATTTATGGTTAGACGGCTTGTGGGATTTTGGTTTCGGTCTATTGAGTGTGAAAGTGTTGATATTGTTATTATTATTGGTGGGGCTCGTCATCCCTTACATGTTACTTTACTTTCCTCACTACAACTGGTTTACGATATGGGAGGGCCACGACATAATATCCTGCGGTGTCCAGCTCATGTGAATGTGCCACATTGATGGTTGGTTAGAGTACATGCTTTACTTTCATACTGATTCTATTGGTTATGTCCTTCTTAATTGCCTAAAATATGTACATTTGCTACTCTTATGATATTATTATCGTCTCTATTCTTTTTATGCATATATCCTACGTTATTTGTATAATGTGCATTGTCAGATCCTTGGATTTGACCTATCATTTGGTGCTTAGGTATTGATCCCGACCAGGAGGGCGACGCGCTCGTCGAGGCACCTGTAGCAGGAGACTACGGATGGGGACCGGCTAATCAGGAGGTCGAGTTGGAGACTGGAGTGCCCACACTTGAGGATTGAGTGCACTTATTTTGGGGTTTGAGTGGCACATGTTTTGAGCATGGGGTTTTATGCATTTAATTTTTACACATTATATTCCTACTTTGAGATTAGTTAGACGGATGCCCTACTACATTTGACATATGATTGATTTGGAACCTAATGCTTCCGCTATTATTTGATATTGCTTTCACTACCTTTCTTTATGCTTCCGCACTTAACCATTGATTGTTATATTGATAAAAAGTTCTACATTGGACCTCACTATGAACTATGATCTTGGAAGTTTTTAGATTTTCCTGAAAGTAGCGCACTAATTTCGAGTACCTTAGCAATAAACTCAGCATTCGAAATTGGAGTGTTACAATCCTTCTCCCCAATTTCTTCATATTCATTTATGTGACAACATTCCTTTTTAAGTTGTAAAATTCCCATTCTTACATGTTCGTATGTCTTCGTAGACATACAACTCTCATCAACAAGCAGTGTTACACCATATGATAAATCACTGTGTCTCCCAACCAATTCATTACCGCTAGTACTTTGTACATTGATAATGGCCTCATTGTCATCGGGAACCGCTCTTGCATTTTGACTCCATCTCTTCAAAGTGAAATTTTTTTGCAATGTGTAAACTTTCTCTTGCCTCAAGACACTAAGAATATAAGAACATGAGATCCCCTCAAACTCAAACATTTGACAAGAACAATTTGTAAAATTGGAATCACTTTTAAATTAAACAATTCGTTCAGTTCCTATTTCATTTTCAATGTCTGAGACGATATAACTCCTCTCTCCAAAACTTTCACCTACACACCTTACACTACTTGTCACCTAACTCCTCTCTGGGTCATATGATGGTGAGTCTTTGGACATGTCTACTTCCGATGAGGAACGCCGATCCTTCCTACGAAGGTATAACTTTATATTAGTTCAATGTAGAATCTGAAGAAACCCTACTTCAAGTATGATACTAACATTTCCTTTTTAAAAATAAAAAATAAAAACTTTGATGTTGTTAGGATGTCCTAAAATGTGATGGAGGATATTGAATCTTCAAGTTATTCTGCAGATGTTGAATTTTGAGGTGTGGCGGAGGATGTTGAATTCTACAGTCATTATAGCTGAATTCCAACCTATGAAAGTATAAACGGGTTCATTTAAGTTGCAACTGATTTTTGTGATCCTTTTTGTGATTTTTTGTGATCTTTTTTGTGATTGTGTTCACAGGTTATGATTGTTTTATATGTAATCAGTTTTTTTCTCTTCCTATTCTTATTGCGATCCTTTTTGTGATTGTGTTCATTGGGAAAGAGGGCGTAGGGTTTTCAAAATTGAGGAGTTAGGACTTGGACAGGAAGAGTACTAGGAAATGTCTCATGGAGAGGAAAAGTGGAAAAATGTGTCAGATGACACTGCCAGGGAACATCCTTCATGGTTTGGTGCATGGCTTGGAATTTGGGAAAGGAGGAGACAAACCACTCATGCGCGTTAATGAAGTGTAAGAGCTATGGAGAAATATATGGCAACAAGAATTCATCTTCTATTGTTTGTTTCTTGTTTGCCTATTTTCATTGTATTGTAAGTTGTAATGTATTATTTTCAATCTTGAGCTATGGATGCTATAAATATTTGCAGTGTGATAGAGATTTCATCCATTTGTGTTCTACTTTATGAAATCAAATGCATATTTTGAAATTCAACTCCAATCAAAAGACCCGACACGTTTAGTATTAGGATTTTTTGTGATTGGGATCCATCTTCACAAACCCAAACTACTCAAATATCCATTCTCCTTGTTTGGTTCAAATTTCGTTATACTATTTTATTCCAAGTTAGGCATAGAGTCAAATTGATCATGTTAATAATACGTGATTAAAAAGTGGAAAAAGAAAGTGAATCATAGGTTCTAAACTTGATCGATTTGAAGATAGGCTCAAGTTTGATCAGAATAAAATTTGGTCCAACACAAATTTTCAATTTTGATTAGCCCATGGCTGCTACGCCTAAGCTTGTCGAGGCTTGACTTCTTTAGTTGACTAGGGCAAGTGTTTGTTTCTTATCAAGTCATTTGTCTAAAAAAACAAACTATGACCAGCCCATTTGTAGCATAGTAGGCCCCTTATAAAATAAGTTTTGGGCTAGCCCAAGCCATTTAAATCTAGTTTGGTGTTTTGTCGAGATAAACATCAGCGTTGTGCCAAGTATTAGACACCCACAATATTAGTGATGAATGCAACATAGAGCATGGCCGTGCAAATAACTAAAACACGTCGACATAGAGCATGGGAGGTGAACAGTCTCATGTCGTCGTTCCCACACTTGGGAACTATTTAAGAATTTGAGGAAATGGACAAGGACATTTTTCCAAATTTCTTATATATATATATATATATATATATATAAAAGGCAAATCAAAATGAAAAACAAACACCATTGGGATCGAGTAAAAACAGAAAAGACCAGCCATGGGATAGAGAAGAACCAGACCAGGAGAGAGATAGAGAGAGAGAGGGGAAGAAAGAGATCGATTGGCTTGCCTAGAGGTTCTTCTCATTTTGGAGGTTCTTGTCAAACTTCGTTTTCGAAACAAAAACTTCTGGCAAAAATTTGGGTGGGATCTTCTTATTTTAAATTTGGGCTCAGTAATTTTGTCATCGGCATCATCATCACATGACCTGAAAAAAAATACAACAATAAAAAAACAGGTCAAAAAAACAAGAAAAAGAGAGAGAGAGAGAGAGAGAAATCCAACCCACCCTACGATGAAGTAGCAACTAAAATTCTCTCTTAATATATGAACCATAAAAACAACAAAAAAAAAGTCCAACCCAACCTGGGATGGAGTAGAAACTCGTGTGGAGAGAGAGAGAGAGAGAGAGAGAGAGAGAGAGAGAGAGATCCAAAAAGGAGGAAAGGACCTGAATTTGGCTTGCCTAGGAACTTTTCTAGAGAAGAAAGCAACGGTCTTCTTGTTTTGCAGGCTTTTTTGAAACAATTGGGCGCGCTTGAAATAGATTTTTTGGGCAGGCTTCTTGAAACAGAAATCTTGGGCTTTAAACAGAATTTTGGGCGGGCTTCTTGAAACAGAAATCTTGGGCTTGAAACAGAATTTTGGGTAGGCCCCTTGAAACAGCTATTTTGGGCGGGCAATTTTTTTTTACTTAAATCGGACCTTTTAGTACTGCTGACGTCAATGTCCCTCACCAACGAGTGAGGGATGGATACATAGGATTACTCCCCTATTTTATATATATATATATATATAGATGTTCCTGTGAGAGCATCTCTCACCTTACTATGAGAGATGAGTGTAGGGGCCCTCACATATGAGTGTGGGGGCCCTCACATATGAGGACATATGTGAGGGCCCCACACTCATCTCTCATAGTAAGGTGAGAGATGATCTCACAGGAACATCTCCCATATATATATATATATATATATATATATATATTGCACTAACATAGCATGTTTTCATTATCAGAGCATGGCACGTTTTGATCGGATGCCATTTCTTTCTAATGCATGCATGAGAAGATCCGAACTGAAAATAATAGAAATGAAAATACGTTGTTAGAGACCTTTGTGATTAAGGAAGTACAAAATAATAATTTTGACTTGAGCGAACTGCCCAACATTTTACACATCTTGTTTTCCTCAACCTCTCTGCTAGACGATTTGTTTCTCAGATTCTTTTTTCAGTGTTTGGAATTTTATTGAGACCTATCAGAAATCTTACAAAGTCAAGATAATAGAAAAGATAATGGATAATCATTTTTAATGATCAACTATAGTTTGTATTTTCTCTATCGACAAGAACGCCCAAGAAACCATAAGCCCAACCTGTCAACCCTAAAAAAATTAGGAAAAAGATACCATGACAACAGTGATGACCTGAAGACATTTTCTTAAAACCTGAATCTAACATTTGGATGCTGGGAGTCTACTCACTACTGGGCCATCAGATTAGAGTATGGTTTTGACAAGTTATCATAAGTTAGTCATTGGACTTGGATAGCCATCCAATCAAATTAGAAACTCTGACGAAAGGGTACATTTGGATGTGGAGAAAAGTGAATACGAAAAAAAGAAGAGACAATTACCGTACGGATGTCCTTAAACTGACAATTACCCTAGAACAGCCGAAAAATATATATTTACCGCAGAGCTGTTCGATCCATAGATATCGCAGGTTGCGATATCCCACGGATGTAGGATATCCCACAATCACTTGTACAGTCCGTGTATTTATTTTTTTCTCGTGACTGTGGGACCTCCAAACCACCATCCAAACCGTTGGATAGCCGTGTAAGTGTAAAAACTAATATCGCATGAAATTTGAACTGTTGATCTATCATGAATATCGAGAAATTTGTAAGAAAGACGTTATTTTGCAAATTATAAGAACAAATTATAAGCCATGTTTTTTTTTTACAAATTTCTCGATAATCGTGATAGATCAACGGTTCAAATTTGGTACGATATTAGTTCTTACACACATACAGCTATCTAACGGTTTGGATGGTGGTTTGGTGGTCCCACAGTCAAAGAAAAAAAGAAAAATATGGATTATTCAAGTCTTCCCGCTTCTGATTGTGGGATATCCTACATCCGTGGGATATCGCAGCCTGCGATATCCTACGGATCGAACAGCTCTGCGGTAAATATATATTTTTCGGCTGTTCTAGGGTAATTGTCAGCTTTAAGGACATCCGTACGGTAATTGTCCCAAAAAAGAATTCTGAGGAATCTCTTCCCTTATTCTTCTGAGGGTGGAATTGGTACTCTCACATTCTTTTGGCTAAAAGCCAGCTTGTTTCATGTAATTGAATTCATGAGAATTTTAAGACTTAATATTTCTATAAATAGTAAAAATGAATAATCAAAGTTGAAATTTAAAAATGGCCATCAGATAACCTCCTCTTTAATTTAAAAAATAGAATCAAGGAAAGATGGGAAATGATTACCACCACATCATCACCCTAAAAATTCAGGTCTTAGGAAAGTCAAGGTCCCCTCTACATTACTACCTCATATCTTTCACCCCTCACCTCTGTAATAATCCTTAATAGAGCTCATTTGACCACGAATTCCTATGTATATAACAAAGAAGCCATTTACATTTGCAATTAAGGTCATTTAAAATTCATAATGGTCATGGTTACATATCGAGTGAATCAACCTGTATTCGGCCTAATTTTAAAACCAATTTACCTTTTTCCAATTTAAGCATGGTTAATCATTATAATTTCACAATCCAACCTAATTATTTAATGAGTCAGATTGGATTTCCATTCTTGCATTCCGACCCAAACTCAAACTAACCCTTTCCCAACTTATTGTGTCATAAACTGCCCGCTAAACCAGAACTGACCCATTTATATTAGGGTTGTAGGCCACACCCAATGCATAGCAGATCATGCCTGAAGACCCAATGGGGTAACCCAACCCTTTCAAACCCTTTCTTCCACTGTAATTATCTTGTTATCAGCTTTCGACCTTCACAAGCTATCATTGATACATGTTAAGAATTAATTAATGCAACAGAGTTGGACTTCATTCCCTTTTGGTAGGGTTGCATATGGACCTAAAAGCTATACATTTAGGCCTGATATCCATTGCTGAGCCCAGCTTGTCAGTAATCATCAGGGCCTAATGGCATTAGACATAACAGGCCTCATTGGACCGTCGTCTATTCAGGCCTTTAGAAACATTGGACAAACCCAGCTTATAGTATCAGGGCGGCAAATATTTACAATCGGACTCGGCCCATGAAATTATAACATATATGCCCGAATCATGTATTAAAAAGAAGAAAAGTTAAAAAAGCTCCCGACTCATGACTCCGCGATTCGACTCAGCTTATTCACTCACCTGTTGGGTGACTCATACAACTTTGACCAAACACTTAGTCTGACTTATCAAACTTAACTCGGCTTGGTCCTTCATAGTCAAGTTGAATTCCCCCTGAACCCAGATGGTTCTGGGCTAAAATCCGGCCCAACATAGGATGGGTGTGACTCGAGAAACAATAAAACAAACTAAAACAAATTTAATTGTAGAAAATCAAACAAGATGAGGACCTCCTCAAGAAACAAAGATTTGACATTTCTTCAGTCAGACAGTATATGTTGTGGGCACCCCTCACTTGGTACTTGCCAGAGACAGAATCCCTCTACAGGTCCCTTTCCTAGTTGGAACAATATCTTTTCTCCAGTAATCCCATGCAGAAGGGATAACATTTAACATTCCAATGCATTAAGACAGACCCAGCCACAGAGCTCAAACCCGAAGGAAAAGGAGAACAGAACAAGGCCCTGTTCCAAGTGCTCATTGACCTCAGCAACCAATGCATTAACCACAGTGGTGCTTGTCCTTTTCCCATCATGTAAGCTAAGACATGCATCAAGAAGGAAACCATCTAATCCACACGCAGACTCTATATAGAACATAAAACAGTGATCTATCTTGCCCATTGGCCCAGTGGACCCATCATGAATGGACCATGTCACATCCCCTATAGGAAAAAAAGAAAAACATATTACCATCCAAAATCTGCCCTTTCTCTATATTAAACAGACTCATGGTTTATATCATATTAGTATTTTATTTATAGAGATGAATGGTGGAGAGGACAAGGATGGTAAATCTTGGAGTCCCAATTTGGGTGGGCTATGACCCACAATGGTCTATCAGGTAAATGGTCCGAATCTTCAAAACTTGGGTCCACAGAGTTTGTTAGTACCCTTTTAAGATTCACAGTTATGGATTTTCTTTCTTTGTTTTGTGTTTGTGTGTGTGTGTTGTGTGTGTGGGGGTGGGGGTCACAGTTATGGATGGCAATCAATTCAAATTCTCACTTGAGCTCAGACCATTGACCATTTTCAGTTTTGAGTCTATTTAATCTTCTACAGAGTAATAAGAGTAATATCATCTGATAAGCACATGACAGCAGATACAACAATCCAGACCATACACCTATCTTGTGCATCCCATTGGGTGTAATATATAAGCTAAAATTATGAGTACTAAGATTAATAATGATCCAATTAGAGGCCATTAAATGGCCAATCAAGAAAGTGAAATGAACAAAATCAAATTGGATCATCTGTTCATTCTTAGGACCAAATTTTGACCGGTAAGATTTAAATGGAATAGATAAAATGATCCTAGTCATGCGTCAGAAATGGCACTGATGGCAATTTTGAAGAGGCCAGTTAACTGTATAAATATGTTTATACCAGTATAACAAATTCAACTATACAGTCACAAACCTCTGCAGCCGCATACTCACTAAACAATATTCAAAAGTCTATAAAATATGAGATTGAATTACATAAAGATAAGATCTAAATATAAACAGAATGCATAACACAAAGAACATATGTAAGAATCACTCGAAGAAAAAAGAAATGGTAGGGCCTGTGGCTCTAATAGAATACAGGTTCTCGAAGATTTTAGGCATGATGTAGCTTAGAGACAACCTTTTTTTTATTTTAAAAAGAATTCTTCAGCAAGCCAATCAGCAGTTATCATCTAATATTGATATCAGTACCAATATATAATATCTGAAAGTCAGAGAAAATCAAACAAAAACAAGGCCACGTCTAGAACCAACCCAAATGAAAGAGAGATCACTAAGAGTCGAGCAAATATGATTGTGAATGGAAAAGATGAAACAAACATTTTACAAGTTGGGCTATTCACAGACAAGATAAATCATTTTGAAGCTAAGAATAAGGCAAATAACTGTATACCATTGTTCTAATCTAGTTGACCATCCAAGACAATAGACCCTAAATGGATCTCAATATAACACAACCACAAACAATCTAGAACCTATGATGCCCAGATACGGCACGGATAGTTCGGGGATATGCCATAGACACTGCAAGGACACGGATTTTACATGTAATAAGTGAAGTATTGGATACGATACGATACGTTGCCCATTTTAAAGTATCCGTGCATCATAGTCTAGAACTGATGTTCAGCTGCATGCTGAATGGTTGCATATAACAGTTAAGATGGCACTGGATCAACCACAAAACATAACACTGCCAAATAAGATAACAAATACTAAGAACAAAATAGAAGCATTCCCAGACACAACCGGTGTAAGATATAGGCAGAGAAACAACATAACTAAAGTGCGTATTCCAATATAGTATGTTTAAACATTTGTGAAACTTTTGAACACTTGGGATGGAAAAAAAATGAAGAAACAGGCAAGCTTTCTATCTAATTAAAATACAAAAAGAATGTCCATCAACCCACATGTTACAGAGCTGTAAACAACAGCATTCAGTAAATATTTCCATCAAAGCATATAAACAGATCCATGATGCACAAAGAATCGTCAGGACATCAATTGTCACTCGACTCCACAAACTATTTTCACAATCAAGACCAGAACAGCATTATGATGCCATTATTGCAACAGCAGAGTCCACACACCTTTTGTACTTATCTCACAAATTTGCAAACACATTGAATTAAGCATCGATAGATACATACCCAGCTCTAGACATATAGAAGATGTTAGACATGTCTGGCATGCCAAAATCAAGACCTTGCAGCATTATTGTGTCGTTGGTTTCTGAAATAGGTAAGAAGTAACTGTGCCTGCAGAAGATCAGAAATTCAAATTTAAGTACTGACCATCTCCATTAAGAAAATTGTAACCAAATGAAGTACAATCTTCGATTTGCAGACACATTTAGGTATACCAAACACAAATTAAGGTGGGTGCCACCAAACACCCATGTGAATCAAACAGAAAAGTAAATCCACAAATATGTATAGAAAAGCATCAAGGATTGGTACAAAATTTAACGCCTAACTAATCAGGAGCTGTTGTAGTAGGGCTTTGTGCAATTGGTTTCTATGCAACTCCCCTTTGTAGAATTTAAGTAGTCACAAACTAAAACAAGGTCTGCATCCTTGCATACATCATTCTCTCTGAGTTGGGAAAAGTAGTGCTCAAGTTTGAAAATGCAATCCTCTTGGATCGAATACTAGTTGGACCATGACCCAGTAACTTAGATGTCTTTCTACTAAATCATCTATCCCCGAAAGTGATAGGATTTTCTATTCGAAGGATACATGGTGTTATAGTTGTTGATGAACAGTCAGCATGGTTTAAAAAAAACCGACCATTACTGTCATAACAGCCATTATGAAATGGTAACAGCCTATGCCATTATATTGTTTTCAATAATGGTCATAACAGTTCTGTTATTAAAAAATAAGTGAAAAAACTGGTCCATAATAGGCAATGTTTTGTAAATAACAGTCATAATGCTTATAACAACCGATGTTTTGAAAATAATGGTCGAAGTATTGGCCGACAATTTTTTTTTTTTTTTTCCTTCTTCTTTCCCCTTCTTTCTTTCACTTCTTTCTTCCCAAAACCATCCGTGAAGCTTCTTAAGGCTGTGCTAGAGCTTCCCAAGCCTCTTTTTTCACCAAAACTCAAGTGATTTGCAAGATTTTGGAGGATTCTCATATGAAGATGAATTAATTAATTAAAGCAGTGGGGAATAGACAAAGAATCATTCTTCTTCTAAGAACAAGAGTCCACAACAAGATTCCAAAAACCATTTGAAGAATAGTCAGAAAAAAGAAAATAAGGGAACAAAGAACAAAACTTAGCACTACATACTTCAGTGTCAGTACCAACAGTGCCAGGCATTAGTTTGCTAGAGGAGTTTCGGTAAGACCCACTTCAAATCCCGCCGGAATTCTCTGAGACATGAGTCAATTACTTGTAAAAAGTCTAAAGATCTAGACTCGACAGAAAAATTCAAAAATACCAAGAATACATACTGCACACAACGTAATCAGTAAAGGAACAACTTTTCCCCGAAATATAAAACCTAACCTTTCAAAAAATACTTATACATCTAGGTAAGTTCTGTGTCCTACACATCACTGTTCATATGGATTGGACACAGACCTACAACCGTCTAGTCCACCACAAGAGGATATTGCCCTGATGCCAAACTGTCTTTCGAGATGTTAACGAAAGAGAATTATAGAAAAGGAAGAGAGAGAAACAGAAGAAAAAAGGAAGAGGTTGAAAAAGGGAAGGCTTTGATCGCGAATCCCTAATTAGGTTAGTCAAGAACTAATGCTATTTTGTTATTCCTAGTCACTGCATTTTACAAAACTGCCCTAACAATATGTGATCCTATGAGAGAAAAATAAAGACTAAAATATCCTTTATTCAAACAACATATTCCAGTAATCATGGATGGCATGAGACCCAAGACCATCTGATAGGGAGAGATTAAAGCATGAACTATTATATGATGGGATACACACTGGGCCAATCAGCCCACCTCAACCATTGCTGGGTCAAAAGAAACCACGATGCTTTTGATCAAGTATCGCATAATACATCTTGGAGTAAATACAACAACAAAGACAATGCCCTTCCACCGTCTAAGTTTCTTAGATATCAAATCTCCCGTGTATTGGTTTGAGACAAGTATCATAGATAACTTAGGAGGAAGCCATCTGTGTCCAATGGCAGCCAAAACAGTTAAATATAGAGAGAAGGGATCAAGTATTACATGCCCAGTCAACACTTCCGACAACTTGTCAGTTGTCAGGATGATAACTATGCCTGGTGCAATCGCTCAGATTCTGTTTGTAGGTGGGCAATAGTCAAGTCCAAAGCATATCTTTATCAGAACTCAGAAGTATAAATCATTTCAAACTATAGAATGATGTGAAACCTTAGGATTGAATCAGTTTTTGTGAGAGCCCATAAAAGCATATACTTTTACTGTCCTAAATAGTTAAAAGACTTAATTTAACTCGTTCCATCAGTCCTAGGGCTTTTGGCGAACTAGTTAAGTCCATAACATTTGGTATCAGAGCCAAGTTCCACGTCTCGGGTTCAAGTCACGGAAAGGGCTACCTGGAGTAGAGTGAGAGCCGTCTAAAAAAATAGTGAAAAAGGCTACCTACCGCCAAAGTGAGAGCCGCCGTAGAGAAGGCTACCTAGAGCAAGGTGTGAGCCGTCCCAAGCGGGGAAAAGGGCTACCTGCCGCCAGAGTGAGAGCCGCCGATGACGTCGGCCGCGGAAGCGTGGTGGTCTGTTAGGTCCTAAATAGTTAAAAGACTTAATTTAACGTGTTCCATCAGTCCTAGGGCTTTTGGCGTATTGATTAAGTCCATCACATATACATGCATGCATATATAAAATACTGCTGTACCTTCTCTTTGGCTCGTGCTGTGCCAGACTGTGAAAGTGCCACCAGTGGCGGCACAGCACCTTCTTGGAGAACCATATTGCAGAATCTGCTGCTATTTGTACAGAGATGTAGCAAAGCTGCTGCAGCATTTTCTTTCCCTCTTGATGATCCTAATTCAACAACCTCCACAAGAACCGGGATCCCTCCTTCTTGTCCAATTGCATTCCGTCCCTCAGGTATAGTTGCAAGATTTGCCAAAACAGCAACTGCCTTATCCACCATGCCTGCAGCAGGGTCCATCAGCTCCACAAGGTACCTCACAGCCCCAGCCTGCACGATTCGAGCCTTATTCTCATGAAATATGGATAAGTTAAACAATGCTGTTGCAGCATCTTTCTTTCCTCGAGGAGACCCATTTCCCAACAACTCCACCAACGGTCCAATTGCACGGGAACGCCCAATCCTCACCTTGTTCTCCTCCATGACAGAGAGGCTGAAAAGAGTCGCGGCAGCGTTCTCTTTTGCTTCAGGATTCCCCGTCTCAAGGACATGGATGAGGGGGTCGATTGCACCAGCATTGGCAATTGCCATCTTGTTGTTGTCATTGATTGATAAGTTCAATAGTGCAGTTACAGCATTTTCCTGGGTTGCCGAGTCCGATGAATGCAGAAGAGTGACCAAATGGCTTACGGCTCCACAGTTAGCAATCACAATCCGGTTATCCATATTGTGTTTGGCAAGAATACGGAGTTCATGCGCAGCAGCTCTTTGCACATCAACTAAAGTGCTCTGCAGATCTTCAATCAGATTCCGAACTTGGGTTTCAAGACCAGCGAGATCAGCTCTTGTATCCGGAGAAGACGCAATCCTTGGAACAACACGTTCAGATGGCCGTCGCCATATGGTTTGGTTTCGAGGTCGTGTCTCGGACATGTGAGATGAGAATTGAAGTTCTCTATGCAGAGTGGACGAAGGAGGGGCATCTGACATCAGTTCACCAGATGTATCACTTCCATAATGTGTGAGATCCCTTGACACCAGCGATGACTCGTTGGCATCCCCTGTTCCTTGCAGATCATCATTACTGGAGACTGCACTTGATATAGAAGCACTTCGGTTGTGGCCCTGAAACTGTTCGCTAACTGCACTTGTTTCAGAAGTCTCCCACCGCAACGGAGTTGAAGTTTGTCCATCATTACCCACATTTCGCTCTTCTGAACTTACCATTGATATCTTAGCAGTATCTGTTTCAATACCATTTACACCATCCAAACGTGACCCCAAATTCCGTGCACTAACTTCTGCTCCCTCCACGAATGAATTGAGATGTGGAGACACTGGTCTGTCGTTTGGATGAGTCCCATTAGACGAAACAGAGCTCCATTGTGAACCCCCAGGTCTGGATGATTCAGGTGATCTAGGATAGTGGATCCCATCTCCAGCACTAATGTCTTCGTGGGCAAAAGGAGTTGATGTCGAGTTTAAGCTTGCCAACTTTAAAGGATCAGGAAGCTTAATGCTGTTTGACTCACACCAGCTTGCAATCAGGGCCTTGACAGTATAATTCGGGATTAAATTCACATGGGAGAGAGTCTGACGCGTCTTGGGGCAAACCATCAGACCCATATCGAGCCAGTTTTTAATGAAAACTTTCTCATATGTCTGTCCAGAAGCCACAATCACTGGGTCTGACATCAGTTTGAGAGAAAGTGGGCAGCAAAAATCGGCAGGAATGTCCACCCCATTAATGGTCTGACATTGTTCTACTTCCATAAGGCAGTCATGCATGTGTGTGACGAGTGCAATCATGAAACCAATGTAGTCCGACTCCCCGATGTTTTTGTCATGATCAGCCTCGGTCTTAACCTTCTCAAGGGCCACAGCCTCAAGTAGCAGTTCCTGATTTGATGTAAGGTTTAATGAATCTTTGATCTTCACTAGGCTTTGTGAGCTGGGTACAGTCTTTTCTTGTAGATCTCTCATGGCATCTTTGATAATATCAGATATTTTGTCAGATGATAGCTGCTGGAATTTCTGTACACAGTGATGAAATAATTTCATCAAAGAGCAAGTACTAACCAGTCGGAATAAAAGGAAAAAAATCTATCTGAAGAAGATGATTAATGTGCCTATGCAGTGTGTGTGTGTGTGTGTGTGTGTGTGTGTGAGAGAGAGAGAGAGAGAGAGAGATGATCCTGTGAAAAAAAAAATGTGATTATCTCCATGCAACTTACCACCTAATGGAGGCCTTTCCACAAACACTTAGTAGTAAGGATGGTGATCTATTTTTCTGAGGAATTATTGATCTTCAGATTGAGGATATGCAACCCTGGGTCCCACAGGGTCGAACTCGTGGGGCTCAAAGCTTAATGTTCCAAGTCCTTGATTTATAGGTTAGTGCATGAGAAAGAGAGAGATGTCAAATACATCGATTTTTTCCTTTTTGCATTGAAAGAGGATCATGTTATGCTTCTTTATTAACCGTCTACTTGAAGGCTATCAATCTAAGGATCATGATCGACCTATCAGCAGTGATCTTGAGAAATGTCTATCTATCATGGGGTCCATCGAATCAACAGCTTGTAACACTAAAACACATGCCCAAGGTGTAGATACTAGATAGTTCACTGCATGATGGTTTCATGCCTTTGGTCAAGGATCATATAATTAACATGGTCCCCACTATATATTCAAGCCACTTGCATTATAGGGCATATCCAGCACACAAGGATGAATCTTTAAGCAGACAGTACCTGAAGACATTCTGATCTTGAAGGGTTCTCGTGATCCTCAAGCAATGTATTTACAAGCCTGCAAAACTGCAGCCCATATGTCTCGATCTTTGTTATCAATGATTCAATTTGCAAAACCTGGATACACCAAACAATGGCACGTTACAAATGTTTCAAAGTAGAATACAGATTACCCAAAATACACAAGCACAGACGAATTACAATTTTGCTCTTAACAAAAATTCATTTACACCTTAAAAAACATAGGAAAGGCATACTTAAGTTATCCTTATTAACATCATATGGAATTAGATTTAAAGATATACTAATGCTATAAAAATGAAAAAGTGAACTCAACTCATTTGAGGATCTTCCAGATCTTTCCAATTTAACTAGTTGGATAGGGTAGGTCATGACATTGGAGTCAAAGAAATAGAATCCCACCAAATCTATGCATATTGAGCGAAAACGATGGCAATGTGGGAAACTCTGAGATTTTATTCTCATGACCAAAATACCCTCTTCAATGGCCACTCTATAATATATGAAGGTTCTTTTAGTTAATGCATAACATTGCATTTATTGCAATGTTTTCCAATGACTATGGAACTTGGTGAAGTTCCACCAATTTAATGGCATGTTAGAACAACAACAGGATCCATGAAAGTGATGGACTCACCAAATGACTCAATCAGAATGGACCCACCACCCACCCAATGATGAAAGCTAAAACAAATTCACCTAGATGATAAAAGGCATGGTGGGAAGCACCCAGCATAAAAAACAAAATGGAACCACCTAACGAAGAAACAATTAGGCCGCCCATCCGAAAATATAAAACATGTTGGATTGAACAAATTCATTTTTCTCATCATTAGTAGTCTCTACCATATTTTACAAAACATAACCAGGCAGACTCATAAGTCATAACTCATAAGTAGGTGGGCCCAGTAAGATTTTTCATATTGGGTAGGATTACAATGCTTCCATCACTAGATGGGCCCCTCCTTGCTTAGTATCACTAAGTGGTCCTACCATGCTTCTGTCACTATTTTTTTCTTTTTTCTTTATTTTTTAATTTGGTACCCAAGCCTAGGGGGCTAAGACCCAAGAGAGCCCACAAAGTGGGAAGAAGCCCACAAAGCAGGAAGGAGAGCCCACAGAAGTGGGAAGAGGAAGCCCAGAAAGTGGGAAGGATACCACACGCAAGTGGGAAGAGTGGCATACCTAGGGATCGATCCTTGGGCAGCCAGGTGACGTGGGGTTGTCAACGAACTATGCAACCCCTTATTGTCCTCTTAGCACTATGTCAACGACTATGTTTCCACCTTTTGGTGTCACTTTTATTGTTCATCATTAAGTGGACCTACCATAACGATTAATTATTTAATATTAAGAATCATATTATTATTACAAGTTACAAGATGCTTTGCATGGAGAAGAAGTGTTGTAGTCCCTACATATAAGAACAAGGGAGATATACAAAACTGTACCAACCCTGTGGGATTAAACTTATGAGTCATACTATGAAGCTATGGGAGAGAGTAATGGAGCAAAGACATAAACAGAAGACCATGATATCAAAAAATCAATTTGGTTTTATGTCAGGGAGGTCAACTATGGAAACTATCGTCTCACTTGGGCAATTAAAGGAAAAATATCAAGCAAATAGGAAAAATCTACATATGGTATTTATGGATATAAAAAAAAGCTTATGATAGGGCACATAAAGATTTAATTTGGTGGGTTAAATAAAAGGAATGTTCCAAGAAATTATATTGAAATTATTGAAGGCATGTATGAAGGAGCGGTAATGAGTGTGAGAACTACTTGTGGAAAGAAATGTAAGTTCCCAATGGCTGCAGGTTTGCATTAGGGATCATCACTAAGCCCCTATCTCTTTGCATTAATTATGGATGAGTTAACTGTTCATATTCAAAAAGAGGTACCTTGGTGTATGTTATTTGCAAATGATATAGTGTTGGTGGATAAATCAAGAGGAATGAATGCAAAACTCGGAAGATTGTGGGAGGCTTTAAAATCCAAAGACTTTAAAATAAGTCGTACAAAGACAGAATCTAAGGATTGCGACTTCAGTGGGCAGTTACAAAGAGTTGAAACTACTGTGAGAGCTGAAGCCCAGGAGATACTACAAAGAGATTCATTCAGTTACCTTGGCTCGATAATTCGCAAGAATGGGGAAATTGATGAAGATGTCAAACATAGGATAAAAGTATGATGGTTGAAGTGGAGACTTGCTTCTGCAGTGCTTTGTAATCGACAAATTTCAACAAGATTGATTAAAGGAAAACTTTTATAGGATAGTGATTAAACTAGCCACGACGTATGGAGCAGAATACTAGTTAATCAATAAGCAACATATACATAAAATTGATGTAGCATAGATCAGAATGTTGAGGTAGATGTGTGGTAAAAACTAGAAAGGATAAAATTAGAAATGAGCAATTTTGAGAGCATTTAGGGGTAGCATTAATAGGGGATAAAATTAGAGAAGCCCGTTTGAGATAGTTTAGGCATGTCTAACGCAAGCCAACAACAGCATCGGTAAGGAAAAGCTTGGCTTTGCAGGTTGATGGCCAACCAAGGAGAAGGGGTTGGCCAAAGAAAACATGGATGGAGGTAGTAAAAATAAATTTGAAGAAGTGCAACTTATCTGAGGATTTGGCTCAAGATAGATCAAAATGGAGAACCAAAATCCATATAACCGACCCCATAGTTGGGATAAGGCATTGATGATGATGATGATGATGATGAATCATATCATTGTTACAAGTTACAACAAATGCTTTGCATGGTTTCCCATGCATTGCACAAGTTATATTTTAGTATGTTGTCTGATTTTGATAGTGAGACAACTTAAACAGAACAAGAGATTTGGAGGTGTATTCGGCTAATGCTCCCAAGCACTGTATTTATAATGGAATCCCATTTAATCTAATTAATGAACTTATCTACTCAAATACAATGTGATTAGACCAAGGATCAAACTAGTAGTTTCAGTGGGCGTAGTGGTCGGCGGCCAAAATGCTACATAGCAGTCGCAGCGATACATAGCGACATAACAGTATGAATAAAAAATGTGGTAAAAAAATCTGAAAAAAAAAATATCCAAAAAGTCCATAATACTGGAAAATGTTAGAATTTAATATTTATTTTCATTAGTAACTAAGATAGGGGCATAGCGGTCCGTTAACTGCATAGAGGTCCTTAATCAATGATAGTATTGATCTATCTGTCTATATATATTCATGTTGATTAATTATAGTATACTAAGTTAGAAATTAATAAAATGCTTATAATCAAATAGTGTCATCAAAATTTCATCACTATTATGCATTTCTAAATTCAAGTAAGGAATTTAGCACAATTGCACGTAACATATTGGAGTGAGATTTTGATTAGGGCTCATTGTATTATTAAAGATAAATTTGGTTAAAGCTCTTTTTACTATTAGAGTGAAATTGCTCATTTCCTATTATACTGAAATTTGGCTAGGGCTCTATTTCCTATTAGAGTAAAATACAGCCAGGGCCCTATTTTTTATTAGAGTGAAATTTTGCATTTCTATTAAAGTAAAATTTAGCTAGGGCCCTATTTCTAATATGAGTGAAATTTGTTTAGGGCTCATTTCCTATTAAAATGAAATTTGGATAGCGCTCATTTCCAACTAAAGTATTTTCATACATATATGTAGTTTATTTTTTTTTTAGAAACATAATTCTAAAATGTTTCACCAAAATTCCAAATCATCCAAAACATTTCAGTTTGGAAGCCAAACCGAAATGGGTACCGAAACAAAATTCTCAATTATGAGTAGAACACGGGAACTAATGAAAACTATGAGAATAACAATACCAATAATAGCATTTCTAAAGTGCTCAAACCAAGCACGTGGACCTTGTTTAAGTCTCAATGCAAATGACAAACATAGTGCGGAGGATGAGAGTCCAGGAGGCAAGGTCATGTAGATCTCTTCAGTAAAGGCAGATTATTAAGGTATTCTTGACGTCAATTTGATATAAAGAGCAGTGACGAGCAGTGGCAACAGAAATGAGAGTGTGAACATTTTTCATTCTGCAACAGGAGCAAAGGTTTATTCATAGCTGATGTCATATTCTCGTTTGTAACTTTTTGCAACTAAGCGAGCTTTGTAGCATTCAATACTTTTGTCAGATTGAGTCTTGATCCTATACACCAATTTGCATCTGATAAAGTGCTTGTCAGTAGGAAAAGCTATGAGTCTTGTGCAAGGCTGCCAGTTCCTCAACCATTACAGTTTACCAATGGGCCAATGATGAAGCTTCTTTGTAGGACTAAGACTTGGTATAAGAGTAAAGAACTACAAGGAACTGTTTATGGATTGGAGAGATGATAAGAAGCAATAAAATCATAAAGATCAAAAGGTCTGATTACGAAGAGGATACCTGAAAGGTGTTTCATCTGCTGGGGGAGCAGGAGTAGACAACGAGTGGGGAGGTACTGTAACTAGTTCGTGAGCTCGCCAATGATAGACATAGATGAAAATAGCGGCCGCTTCGGCCGTGGCGGCCTGCTAAATTGAAAAAAGCGGTCTTCTGACCGCTACGTGAATGTAGCGGCCGCTACGGGGTGAGAAAAATTCCTACTTTCCAATTTTTTTTAAAATGCATAATAAGACTTATTTCTTTTCTTCTTCTCTCCAAATAACATTTCTACACAACTCTTTTACCCTTTTATGTTTAAAAGAACGCCAAAAAGCACATGATCTCGCCGAATTGTAGTCGATACAAAGAGTTCTTCTCAATGATTCTTCTCTAAGTACATCCTATTAGACACCCCCTTTGGTAGATGCATTTTTTTCTCTAGGTACTCTTAAGTCTTGACTTTATGACATAATTTTTTCTTTTATAAGCCTTTCATTAGTTTCTAAATTAGCATAACTAAGTAACATGAACACATGTAAAAAAAATGATCATTACTATTATTTTCTATTTATACAGCGATACAGGACCTCATATAGTGAGGGGACCGCTACGCCTCCTTACCTTAGTTACTTTTGCAAAAAAAATACATTTTCTCTCATTTTCCAATATTCTAGATTTTCTAAAAATTTTTCATATTTTTTTGACGAAATCGCACCGCTACACCGCTACGTAGCGCCCGCTACGTAGTGTTTTGGCGGCAGGCCGCTACGCCCGCCGCTACCGCTATTTTCATCCTTGATGATAGACACGAAGTGAAGGAGCAGAAGGTGAAGAACAGGGACTGGTTGCAGGGAATAAATCAGAAAAAGGATCAAAAGAGTAGGAAAAAGGAGGGTCGGGATATAGAGATGCATTAGGGAGATAAAGAGGCTATATTCGAGAAGAGAACATGGCAAGAGATACAAAGACAATTGTTTTCGGATTGAAACAACGAAAACCTTTATGTACAATTTTATTGCCAAGAAAGACCAATAGTGGACTTTGGAGAATTCAGCACTCATGAGGAAGAACAAAGCAAGTACGTCAAAAGGAGCAGAGCAGAATATCTGATTTCTGATGGAAAAGAGTTCCAAAGGGTGTTTGACGAGACAAAAACAGTGGATGGATAGCAGTTCGTAATACAAGTAACAGTAAGAAGGGCTTCAGCTCAGAAGGAGAGAGATCTGAGAAGAATGAAGAAGAGTACGAACAGTGTCCAAGAAATGACGGTAAATTCTTTCAGCCACACTGTTTTCTTCAATAGAGTAAGCACATGACAATTGGGAAATGGCTCCTTGATGAGAAAGGAAGTTGCGAAATGAGCAGAGAGATATACTCCAAATCAGACATCGAAGTTTTAATTCTAGTAGAAGATCGGGTTTTAACCATACGAAAAAAATGAAACAAATAATATCATACAAATCTTGCTTGTGTTACATCAGATATACCATGTATAACGTGAATAGTCATCTATAAACAAGCATAATAAACACTGCTTCCTTTGGTAGGTTGGTAGGCAGGTCACCAAATGTCAAAATGCGCTAAATCTAATACAGCTTTAGGATGATCAGTACTCCTATTAAAGGGTGAAGCAATAGATTTAGATACGTCACAACAGTCCGATAAATCCTCAAAATTAAAATGTCTCCCAAAACACCAAAAGAAATTAATTATTTCAAATAAGTAACAAGAAGATGTCCTAGTCTAGATATAGCCCATTAGTAGTGACAGCAGCAACAGCGGATGGGCAAGACGAATGAAGAAAATCAAGAGAGTAAAGTCTGCCCGATTTATGCCTAATCTTAATTTGCTTCCCAGTTGCTGGACCCTACACAGAGCAACCTGATGATGAGTAGCCAATCATATAGCCATCTTGAGCAAGTTGTCCGACAGATAAAAGATTTGAAGATAAGATTGGAACAAATAGAATGGATGATATAGAAAGCAAAACAGAGATAATGGTACATATTTTGGTGATAGGTAAATGAGAGACATCAGCAGTGTAAATGAATCATGGAGACGAGGATGAATGAATGTAAGAATTGAGTCATATGAGGTCATATGACTAATGGCACCTGAATGCCCAAAGGAAGCTGAATTACCTAGGGGAGGAAAAAAAAAAGGCAATGGTTGGCAATATCTAATGGAGAAGTATATAAAATTATCAAAATAGTGCAGAATGGGAGAAAGGAACTGCAAGGAGGAGGTACCTGGCCTGGACGTTCAGTCCAGTGAACCAGCAAAGGGGATAAAACCTTAGCAGATGAAGTCTAGTCTCCAATCAACCTTCCAGGTAATCTTTGTATACAACTGGCATAGGTCCCCTCCAAGTCGGAAGCTAATCCAATCAAAATGCAACAAATCCAATAGTTGACATGAAAAAATAACCTGAAAACTGTCGAAATGCTGTCGCCTACATGCTTTATGCCTAGCTTCATTTCCTTGTATCCATGCCTAGCTGAACCCTTGGAAAGCCCCTTCAAACTGAGTCCAAATAATCTGAAATTTTAACCAGAGTCCTCTATCATGGATGACCAAGACGGAAAGAGCTCTATGCTGGATGACCAAGATGGAAAGAGATCAGGTGACTTTAGGATCCGAAGTGGGCCCCATCCGAAAACCAGCGATCAACTGTATATTCTGTTAACTAGCAGAATTTCGTTTCCTTTGGGAACAGAACTGTGAAGGGTTTTGGGAACCTAAATCTGATAATAGATAAGGGAAACAGATACTATTTGATCTCTCCAGTGATTAGTGGGTCCTACTATAGATGAAAACAAATCTGTGAGACCGTCAAAAGAAATAACTCCAAAATAATGGCCCACCATTCAAACAGAATCCAAGATAATTTGGATTATACAGGATCAAGAGACATGACCTTGATCAGGGGATGAAAATATCAGCCACTACGCCGATATATCGGCATGGCCGCCACGCTTTTTTCAAAAAAGCGTATATCGTGCCGTATCGGCCTCTAGGGGGTGTTTAAAAACACCCCCATCCGACCCATTTGCACTTTCCTCTTTCTTTTCACCTCTTTCACTCATTCTTCTTGCTTTGAAAACCTCCCAAGTGCTGTAAATCAAGATTTGAGCACAAGATCCACCACAACAAACATCAAAACAAGGAAATAATCAAACACAAGTTAGTGAGTTACACAACTACAAGATCCAAGCTTCCATTAAATCCATTCCTTCTTCATCAAGATTCTAGGTATGTTCTTTCTTTTAGATTTTTTGGAGTTGACTTTTGAGATCATCAATTCATCTCTCTCTAACTACTATAAATTCTTCCTTGTCTTGTAATATTGTTAGATCTATGTTTTCGTTTGATGATGCACACATATTTTTATTTTTATTAATATTGCTATTTTTCAAATTCAATATGGTGCCAATAGAAATGATAATATTGATGGGGATGAGGATAACCATAGCCCCTTGAATCTTGGTAGACATTCATTTTGGTGGTGATTAAGGTATTCCTATTTCCTTCACTAACTCTCTACTCTCTTTGTCATTTCTAAATTGGTGTTGAATGTTGATTGTTGATCACTTCATAGTTCATTTACTTGATTGAATTTGAACCTTGAATGTTGAAGTATTGATATTTGATTGTTCAATGTTCACTAATGAGTAATGACCTAACTCTTAAGTCTTCTTAATTCTCATGCCTTTATTTCATGTTCTAGTTTTTTTTTTTTTTTTTTTATGAGCTTTCCATTACTTTTTAAGTTAAGATGACTAAGAAACATGAATACATGTGAAAAAACTAATCATTATTATTATTTTTTATTTATACAACGATATAGGACCTCATATATTAAGGACACCGCTACGCCCCCTTTTCTTAGTTACTTTTGCAAAAGAATCACATTTTCTTTCATTTTACAATTTTCTGAAATTTTTTTGGCGATTTTTTCAAACCGCACCGCTACGCCGCTACGTATCGCCCACTTCGTAGCGGTTTGGCGGCAGGCCGCTACACCTGCCGCTACCGCTATTTTCATGCTTGACCTTGATACCATGAAACAACTTAAAAGAGATTTGGATAAGTTGTTGTACTGTGTTAAAGCTCCCGACCACTATTTATAATGGAGTCTCGTATACTGCATACACTATAATTAATGAGCTTATCTACATAAATACAATGAGGTCTAACTAACTACTTAAGTTCAAGAAAATAGATGGTACATGAGGGACTATCAAATCAAGATGATACACTAGAGATTATGGCATACTGAGGACCATATGAAATTACGTGTCTTCACACACACCACACCAACAGCATAGCAGAGTGGAAGACCATCCATTGTATTTAGAAGTCCAATAGCTCTTTCGGTATCCAAACACTATCATCAGCTTGTATATTTGGCATTGATGTATGTCTGACAACATGCCTCCAAGACTACGCATGGACTGATAAAAAGGTCGTGCACAAAGAAAAAGGAAAAGAAAAGATAACATCTTCCCGTTGTAGAAGAAAATGACAATTTACAACAAATTACTCTTGGCCTAAAATATCAAAAGCAATAACCGAATATCAATTAGGTCAGCTACTTACAAAATAAACTTTACTCATCATCTGGTGCCAGCCTTCAACAAGTTCTCTTGTGTCATTGATAACAGCATCCAGTTCTCTGCATAGCTTGTTAAGTTGTTCATCTGAAGCTATCTCAGAATCAATTACTTCATCAAGTAAAGGCATCAAGAGCTTCAACGCCTCATCTATCTTCTCATGGTATTTCTTTACTGGTTCAGATTTTACATTGGTACATGATGATAAAAGACCAAATTGGGATGTGCTGTTGAGCAGGGCCTTTAAAAATGATATCTCCATCACACCTGGTTCAGGAACGCTCACAAATGTATCCTACAAACATAACAGGTTTTACTGAAATTATGGACTAACAGATAAAAGATGAATAAAGATAATGTGAAGAAAAAAAAAATACACTAATTATTTTCCAAATCTCACAGGTGCGACCACACCCACATCTCACAACGTGGATCCGCCCTTGTCCATGGTGGCATGTCCCTGATGTGTTCATTCCGCATCTGGGCATCATAGATTGAAAAGAGGATACTTCCTCCAAGCCAACTACCAAGTTCTTGTTCCATCTCAAAATATAACCCCAACCCCTACACACTGTTAACAGGTTATTCGGGCTATCAAGTTCAAATTGTAAATTAATTTTGATGGAGGTGTCCACTGATCTGGTGGGGTGTAAAGCTTCAAGTGTGCCAGCTGCACAGTGAACTCTGTAAGCAAGGTCCCATTCATCATAAATACTGCAAACATGTTGGAATATCATTTTGAGGTACATGGGTCTATTTTTGAAACTGATATTCATCCCACAATTTCCAGATAAACTAGGCAGTAGTGTCAATAATGCATACAAGAAATTTGGTTTTTAAGGTTCCAGAACTATTTGCAGGCAATGTGCAAGTAAAGGGTCAGCGCCCAGAAATTTCAGGTTGTTGGTTGAATAGGGTGCAATGAGGTGGTATGATTAAGATAAACTGATGAAAGTAGGCCCTAGTTGGAAGTCGATCCAACAAAGCTTTTCATGTGAAAATTTTGGTATTGGTTGATTCTTTTTTTCTTTTTTAAATTTTTTTCTCTTTTTTTTTTCGGGGCAGGGTGGTGCCGGGGGGGGGGGGGGGGGGTGTGTGGTGGTGGTGGTGGTGGTGGTGGTGGTGGGTGGACTTGACGATGCCATAGGGTCTGTTTCTTTAGCAGAATTTGCAAATTCTTCAAATGTCAAATGCTGTCCCCTACATTGATCTCCTAAATCCTCCTCTCCACTAGAGAATCCGGAAATGTAAAGGAGTTTGAATTTTGAGAATTACAAAGGTTATTTGTGATGGTTGGACTGCAGAATTCTAGCAAAGGAACACTGCATCGGAAATGCCGAGGGAAGGCGATAGCCATCACATCATGGTGTTTGAATTCCCGACATGATGAGTTTTCATCAGGAATTCGGATAAAGAACCAAGGCCATAGTGTTTCCCAATTCCAATGAGGACCCTGTAGACATTGAAAAATGATTTTATAAATGACATTTATTGCAGTGTTTTCCAATTCCAATGAGGGACCCGTTGACATAGACAAATGGTTTTATAAATGGCATTCATTGACCAATTATCAGCTGTTTCTTTCCACAACAGTGAATAAGCTCTTCCCCAAAAGGGATTTAAAGGATTCTCTCAGCAATATTCTGATCCCGAATTGTGTCAAGTAACTCACAAGCACAAGAAGAGTGGAGTATTAGATCTTTAACTTCTGAGGGAGGTTGGAATGAGGTGCAAGGGGGTTTTGGTTGGGTAAGCTTTAAGTAACAAGATCACCAACCACTTAAGCATGAATTTGCTTGGCAATCTCTTTACACTTTGAACATTGATCTCCACTGAACAGATTCCATAGGTCAGATGACGTTGGAAAAATTGCCTGTGGTGTGCTTTACGGGTGACCACCCAGAGAGAGTTTGATTCTGAAGGAAGCGCCAGTTGTTTTCAGCCCAAGTAAAAGCAAAGACAACAAGAAGACAAAAGAAAGAAAGAAATAGAAGAACAAGAAGGGGGGAGGGGGGCGGGTTGTGCATGATGCATAACATAAGACTAATAAATTATTAGGGAAACTATTACAGATTTGCATATTTTGGGAGGAAAAAAAATGCACACATATTTGCATGAAGCCCCCACCACCACCACCACCACCACCGACGAAACATAATTGGTAAAATAAATCACGTTCTACTTTCTACACTCCCTCAAACTGGTACGTAAATATCAAAAGACCCAACTTGCTTTACAACTCAATACTCCTAAACCACCCAAGAGCATTTGAAAATAAATCAGCAAATCGATTCTCTGACTTCACATAAATCAGACAACTGAGATTGAAAGAAGTGATATACTGCTTGACAATCTTCAAACATTTTTTCCCCTTGAATGGTATATCTCCCAACATCTTCATTGGAAGCTTAACAAAGGCCCTCGAATCTTTAAGTAAATTCTTCATCTACATCACCTTGCAAGCTCCACTGACCAATACACAGTACTCTGCTTCAGCACTAGTGCAAGCAACAATTTATTTGTTACTTCCAAATGACTATACACCCACTGAGAATGTACACTAACATGAAGTCGAACTTATATCTTTCTGATGAACAACACAACCTACATGTATAAAGATATCAACATCTAAATTCCCATGACTAGAATAAACAAGTCCTTTTCCAGTTGAGGACTTCAAATATCTGAGAATTCTATAGTCAAGGTGAGAAACACAATGAGAATGCATAAACCGGCTTGCAACAACTGATTAGGCAATCTCAGGTCAAATGATTGTGAGACGTAACAACAAGATGCTAGCCATTTTACTAATAAGTATTTCAAAGGGCGTATCAACCTTTCAACAAGATGGTAAAATCATCCAACATTCTGAACAAGGCCCCTGGAGCCAATGATTGAGTTCCATGGGTGTATCTGCAGGTTTCACTCCTAGCTACAGGTTTTCTTTAATAGGTCAAAAGTATAGATTCAAAAGGGTAATTGCAGTACGCTGATGTGATCTGATCTAGCCATTTTTCTTCTAATAAGTATTTCAAAGGGCCCAAGTCTCTGACTTGGATCCTTTACTAAGATATGTCTGGAAGACAACAATCTCTTCAAAAAAAAAAAAAAAAAACAATCTCCAATGGAATCATATCATCCACATAGAATAGCAACACTCTAGAACCTTCTCTTCTTTATTTCACAAAGTGTGAGATGAACTGCTTCACTTAAACACATAGTGTAATACAGCTTCCCTGGGTTTCTTGAACCAGGCATTCGATAACCATTTGAGCCTACAAAGAGATTACTCCAAATGAAATACTTAATTTTCTTCCCTTGAAGCAGAAATCTTGGAGGAGTTAATATATAAACTATAACTCCTGTAAATCTGCATGCATGAAAGCATTCTTAACATGTAATTGATGAAGAGGCCATTCCTTGTTAACTCTTAATGACAGGAAAAATTGTCATTATTTATTTAAGCCATGAATGGAAAGATTTTTTGGGAATCTACACCATATATATGAGTTTAGGAATAATGAGAAGGGCCTTGTACCTCTCAATCAACCTATCTAGCTTGTGCTTAACAACATCTTACCTTCACGCAACTGGGTCAATTTTCAAGTCTCTTTTTTTTTTTTCAAGTGTATTCATTTCCTCGAGCATTGTATTCTTACAGCAAGGAATTGAGAGAGCCGCTATGACAGTTGGAGGTACTCTATCAGCTGACAAAGTATTAGAAATTTAGATAGCATGCTAAGAAAAAAAAAACCTCACTATTGGATGTGTAGTACATTGCCCTTCACAAAGTGAAATAGTCAATCATGTGAAGATTCACTCGAAAAAGGATGAGGAACAAAAAAATCACCTTTGTCATCATTGAAAAGAACTTTAGATTCTCCTTTCTTTCATGTCAAGCATATATCATCAATAGTTTAGGAGAGGAATGGTCAATGAAAATGTCAAAACCAGCAGATGGAGCTAACAAAGGCAATGGAAGTTTGTCAATTGAGATTCTCGGGACATCATTTTCCCTGAGAAATTAAAAACTTTTACATTCTTGAGAATAGTTTCTTTTCCTTCCATTGAGTGCCTAAAAGGAGAGGAAACATTAATTTGTATAGCCCTTCGAGGATAAGATCACGCATGATGTGGCTTATCCTTCCATTCCTCAATCTATGGTATTTACCCATCCTTACATCAAGGAACAACCTAACTACTCTAGATAAGACCCTATTTATCTAAATATTACCAAAAAGTAACAATGTTTTCTAATAGGTTGTGCAAGGGCCCATGGATCTATAGCTCACTAACGATTGGACCTAGTAGGCCTTTGACTAGCCCATGGACTTGGCCCAATCGACCTCAACATGGATCTAGCCCATGAGTCAAAATTCCATTTTGGGGCACCCCTATTTGGCCGCATCAAAGTAACATCCAGAGACAAATTTGGCCCAGTTACCCAAGTCAAGGCACTTTCACCCCTTTTGATTCGAAGGATATCCAAGAAAGAAATACTCAACTCCTCTAGGACCCACTCTATCCTTCTTTTTCTTTTTCTTTTTTTTCAGTAGGAGACTTTCCCTTAAAGAACACAAGAGGAAAGGAGATCAATTACATAGGATGTAGTAAAAACCCAACAAATTGAGGGCGAGTATTGCAAAAAATATGTAGAGGGCTTCTTCACAATTTTGATTAAAGTTATTGGGTTTTATTTTTATCTTGGGGTTATTTGTAGTTTTGAAGTTCTCTTAAAATAATATAAGGGAAGCAAATGCACAGAAAACCCTACTCCCATCCATGCATCCCTAGATTTCTCACTCTTCTTTCTCCTCCTTCCTCCTCTTCCTCCTTTTACTTTAATATTCTCCTTCTCCCTCCTCGAATCTTAATGAAACTACTTCAAATGCTTCCATTTCCACAAATAATTTATCAAGATTGGCAAATGAGGTGAGGCAGATTCTCATCATCATCATCTTAGCCTTGTCCCAACTATGTTGGGGTGGGCTACACGAATTATGTTTCTCCATTCCTGTCTATCTTGAACCAAATCCTCAAATAAGTTACTTCTTCATATCTATTTTTACGACCTCCATCCACGTTCTCTTTTGCCCACCCCTTCCCCTCGGTGGGCAATCAACCTTCATAGACAAAATTTACCACACATCCACCTCAACATTCTAATCGGGTGAGGCAGATTCTCACGCTTTTAAATAGTTATACCGAGGACATTACCCCTAGTATCTCAAAATCTTGGTCTATGGTTGATGCTAGTAAAAGGACAACATCTATTGTCCCACATTGTTAGCTCAGTTGGCAAAGCCTAACAGGATATCAAAGTCCTTGAGAAGAAGTAGAGTACCCAAGTTCAAGCTTCGGTTGAAATGGGAAGATATTGGACAGTAGTGCATGTGGTTTGGGGGGCTGGGGGTGGGGGCGCGATGGTTTAGTACCAGTTCAATTGGATTCTAATCCTGACCCGCTCAAATATATGGATTAATGCAAAGATGATAAGTAGAAGAAAAGAAGTATATGGAAAGAAGTCCAAGAACGAAAAGAGTGGAGATAGAGAAGAATATAATTAAATTTAGAGAGAGAAAAAGATGAGAGTCCACTCATCTAAGAGGAGAATAAGGATACAAACCCTCTAAACATTCACTGAAATTGAAATTCCCTATGAAATGTTTATTTAACAAAGGAAAAGTAAAACAGACTTCCTTGTCTAAATCCAGCATCCTGGCCATCTATTTAATAAAATTAAAATTTTAAAAATTCCTCTAATTGAGTCGCTTTTTCTCCTACACATAATTGTGCTATAACTTCTCCAATGCACATGGAACTCATAATTATTGGTCCCTCAGATAACTTGAAAACCCATCCGGTGGCATCAAATTCCTTTTTGTTTTCCTGTATGAGTGGCACCAATGTCATGATGTTCGGACACATCAAGGGCCCAAAATGAATACTACAAATTTCTGTGACAGTTCATTTTATACTCCATGAATATTCCTACTCCATTGCTGGGCATCAAAAGTTATCGAAGAAGAAGGCCAAAGAAAGTGATGCAGCATCAATGCTTTGAAAGTTCTTCAGGATTCGGGTGTAATCAAAGTGATCGATATTGATGATCATGATCAAGTAGAGAATTCGAAAAAACATGCAGTGTTTTTACAAGAAGAGATAAAGAAGTTAAAAGCCTCGACAAAAGTCATGAAGAATTTTTATGAAGCGTGCAGCAAGGGCTATGACAAAAAGATAGAAGAATTGAGATCCAGAGAAGGATTCTCAACTCCAATGTGAATTGAATATTAAAAGTAAGGGGGGGTTATATTGGAATTATTACTTTTAATATTCTAGAATGAAAATCTCCTAGGGAATCCAAAAGTCATTTTAGAAAGTCTAACATCTATAAAAGCTAAACATCATGGGATTTTATTGTTGTTTTGTTATATGTAAGGTCATGTATTTTGGAAGTGTCCTTTGGCAGGCTATATAAGGTTGTGTTGTAGTTGTTTTGTTGTGTGTGCAGCAAAAAGTGTGAATTCTTGAAGAGATTCAAGTGTTAGGTGTAGTCTTCTTGTTATTGTGAGGTAAATGAGAGAATATATTTTTTTTGTTAAGTGTTTTGCTTATTTGATTTAGAGTAGGGGCTCTGTACCACCCCCCACGCACACAAGTGCGCACACACCGCACACCTTCTTATTTCTACAAAATGGTGGTCAGCAAAGTGATTGAAAAAGATAAGAAATTCCCACCCCTTTTCTGCAGGTAATTAATTGCACCCTATATTAGAAGGAGGAAAAAAAAAAACTCAATCAAAACAGAGAAAAGCAAAAAACACAGAGCATGACAAGTTCAGGCACCAGCCTCTAAGTGTATATCATTCAAACTAAATAGTCAGGTCTCATATGAAGATCATAGAACAACAATAAACTCCCAGCCTCTCCAACCAGTCAACATAATTTTAACAAAAAAAAAAAATTGTTATCTAATCTAAGTGTATAATTTCAATCATTTCCCAGAACACCAACCCATCAGAATCATGTAAATAACAAGAAGTAAGAAACTTAAAAGACAAAACTCAACCAAATTAAAACCATCAGAAATGAAATTCACCCACAGTAAACTCAATTAAGTTTTCTTCTGAACAAAAGGAAAGCAATTGAATAGAATTCCAACCTTTTCTCAAACAGCTTCTTAACATAGACGCTACCTCCAAAAGGGATCAAAACAAGACAAAAGAACCCATTTCCAATCTCTCCCACTCAAACCCAGATGCCGGTTTCTTCAAGAGAAAAAGACCCACATGAAGATTCCCAATAACACACAGCTTCTCTGATCCAATTACAGCAAAACCCATAACCAGAACCAGCTACCAACCCTTCTCAAACCCTCAGATGACCAAGTGAAATTCAAACTCCTTCGAGCAGTATCGATGAAAACCGGATCTGGGTTTCTGCTATCTGCGAATTTCATGTGGGGGTGGGATTTGACGAAAATCGATTCAAACTGAGATGGAAGGAGAAAATCGTCAAAATAAAAAATAAAAATAAAAATAAAAAAGTTAGTGGAAATGAGAGAGAGAGATGGGGGGAGAACAAAAGTAAGGCTTATTTTATTCTTCCTGTTTCTGTTTTTATTTTTCAATGAATCCTTTTTAATCTAAAGCGTCTATTTCATGTGGCCCACTTCAGATTAGGGGCGCTTTGATTAAAAGAAAGGCCTATAGTAGGCTGGGCTTGTCCTATGATCAACGGCTTTTAAAAAGGGTGGTTGGAATAGAAGATGGAGAATTATGTCCAAACCATGGAATGATGTCAGGGGAGGTAAGGCGGCCGGGGGAACGACAGTGCTGTTTCAGAACGTGTTGACTGGGTCCTCATAAACATCCATCTGTTTTTATTCCCACTTTATTCACCGGTGCGTTCTGTCGCAGCTAGTATATACCCTCGGAAATTTCGAGAACTATAACTACATTGTATGGACTCACTGGGCCCTTTTTTGATAATTGTACCATGTAATAAAGATAGGGTACAGCATTAAATTAAGAGAACATAAAATATAAGTGGGTTATAATTGTATTTTGGTTTTAGTTGTTTGATATGGAATCTTTTTCACTTTAGGTATAGAAAAGTGAAATTTTTTAACTTTTGTGAAGAAAGGGGGTTGCTTTTTTAATTTTTTTTAAAAAAGAAGAAGGGAATTTCTGAAAAATTTGTACACTCAAAAGCACAAATCTAAATCTCATTTGCCCAAGAATATTTTGCTCACCGAGGAAGTGAGCTCGATTATCCATAATGACACTCTTCCTAAACTGAAAGATCCCGGCACTCCCACTATTACTTATACCATCGGGAGTCACATCATTGATCATGCATTGTTGGATCTCGGAGCAAGTGTCAGTCTCTTGCCTTTCCTCAGTGTATGAGCATATACGGATGGGGGAATTGAAGCCCACTCAGGTTACCATGCAACTTGCTGATAAATCTCTTAGGGTGCCCCGGGGAATAATTGAGGATGTTCTGGTCAAAGTTGACAAGTTCTTTTTTCCTGTCAATTTCATCATCCTTGACATTGAACCAGTGCAAAACTCGAGGAAACAAACTCCTATCATTCTTGGCCAGCCCTCTTTGGCCACGACCAATGTGAGCATTAATTGCCCCACAGGAGTTATGGATGTTTCATTCGGTAATATGAAAGTGAGGCTGAATGCTTTTATGGCCTCTCATCAACCTCCAGACAAGGACGACTACTTTGCAGTCGATGTTATTGATGAGCTTATGGAAAAAACTCTTCAACCTGAGGATACATTGCAAGTTATCATTGCTCCTGATTTGTCTAACGATCAGCAAGATCAAATCGTGGATGTATTCAAAAAGCACGAGAGTACAATTGACTAGTCAGTTGCCAATTTGAAAGATATCGATCCCTCCATCTGCATACACCGCATTCATCGCACAGATAATTTTAAACCTTCTCGGGATATGCAGAGGTTTTTAATTCCTAACATAAAGGAGGTAGACATGAAGGAAGTGTTTAGTCGTGTCTTTTACAAGTTTGGATTCTACTTCGTAGGTTTTCTTAATTTTTTTTTTCTTGCTTGCCGCTAACATTCGCAAGTACTTTGGTCCAAGTTGGGGGGCGTCCTTTCTGTTTTCCTCCATTCCACCTTATGTTAAGCAATACCCAGGTGATATCCCTCCTTTTCCTTTACATTCCTTGTCCTTTATATCTCATTTTGATGCTTCACATTGTGGACATTGTCAGGTTAAGTTGGGGGGTGGGGTATTAACCTTTGGGTTAGTCTTAGTAGTTTTAGTTCTTTTCCTTTAATTTTAGTTAAAAGTTTTTTCTATTTTTGTTAGTTTTTTCAGGGGATTTCTAACAGGATTTTTATGAAACGAAGATACCTTGATTTTTTAAACTTTTTATTTTGTGAGGAAGAAGAGAAAAAGGGTTCACTATCTTGTTTTAGGAAAGAGTTTTTGAGAAATTGTTGAATTATTAATACCTCACTTAACATGTATTATATAGAAAATTTGAAATGTGAAGCTAAGATTTCCATACTTGTGATAACTCCAGAACATATATGATGGAAAACCGACCCTCAATCATACAGTGTCCCGGTTCAACTGAGTGGATTCATCCATAAATCGGTAAATTAATTCAGGCATATGGAAAGGGCTGCCTAATGTTGGGGACCTTATTATTAAAAAAATCACTATAATAATGTTGTTACGGCCTTTGAAATAAACAATAGTGTGAAAGCCACCATAGTTGCCTTGAGTGGAAACTGTTCATCTTTACTGGCTATGGAAAAAGACCGCCTATTGTTAGAGATCGTATTTAAAAAAAAAAGAAAAAGAAATATTACTAAAATAGTATTGTTACAGCTTTTGAAAAAATAATAGTGTGAAAGCCATCATAGTTGCCTTGAGAAGAAGCATGTTATCTTTTACTGAGGTTAAGTGGCGCGAAATTTTGAAAGAAGAAGATGTGTTTTCACGAAAATTTCTGGTGGATCGTTTTATGCCCTCTTACTTCTATATACATAATTTTCATTGTCACAATCATTTTTTCCAGCAAGATTTCGAGGATCTCTAACCAACAGATAGGATTTGTGGACCGAATTTGAGATGTGTATTGAGACTCCATAATCAAGAATATCCGGTGTTCGTAGATATCATTTCGGAAAAGACTCCCCGACTTTTGTGTTTTACTAATTTTGTGGGTAAATTCACTGCAAACCCTCACGAGACTATAAATCGTCCTCTAAGGGGAACTTAGAGGTTTAAAGGCTTGTTGTATATGCTAAGTGCAGCCATGCTCCCTACGAAAGCGGCCTTAGTTTAGTCTTTCCTTTTGTTTTAGCTTTGCTCGAGGTCTAGCAAAGTCTAAGTTGGAAAGTGTGATGAGAACCTAAATGCACCATTTAGGCCCCTCAATGAGAACTTTCTTATACCGTTTGATGATCTTAATTGGCATTAATTGTGATAATTTTGTGTTTACATGTGCTTTAGGTGGAAAGAGTAAAATCTAGAAATAATGAGAAGAAATGGGCACAAAACACAAAGAACCAGAGCATATTGCCTCCTGGCTCCTGGCGTCCGAACGCCAAACCCTGGAATCAACTCCCTAACTTCTATCTCCAGGCATTCGAATGCCAGACACGGGTGAAGCCCCGTCTCCCTCTGTTTTGAAGTGATTTTTGGATAAAAACTTATAAAAAGCAAGCCAAAACTCGTTTTTATGGAATTCAAGTCCGTAGAAAAGAACTAGAGGCTGATTTTGGAGCATCGGAAAGAGCATTAATGGGGATTTCGCCAAGGATTCGTCGTCAATCTCTCTCCATGAGTAAGTAAATCTCTATCTTAGGGTTGTGATGAATTCCTAGTTTTCTGTTTATGGTGATGTATAGGTTCAATGGTTTTATTTTGGATGCTTTGATTATATGACATGAATGCTATCCATGTATTGGATTTATTTATTAATGTATGATCTAGTTTTGGTATTTTATTCTTGTAGTGTGGAATACCAGTCATATAATGGTACTTGAATGTGTGCGGAGTTAAACCTAAGATAATCTATGCCATAGAGATAGGTTATGCTCAGATCCAAACCCGCATAATTTATTTGGTGACTTTGTGGAGGTTTACAACCAAAACGAGTCTTTAAAGCATTGATAGTGAAAACCCTAGGTCTATATTTGCCATTGCACGAGGCTGGCGTGGATTCGTACTCTAAGACCTTTCTTTAATTAGATCAAATATTGTCTTTAAATTGCTAATTTAGAATCAAACCCATCAAATCCACACTTCGTTTTCTAATATGATTAATTTTGGAATTTTGGAACCAACTCAACTTAGTCTTTTTGTCCCAGTGGATACGATACTAGGTTAATATCTTTACTCTTAAGAATAGAGATAGTAGCTATGTATAAATTATATGTGCAAACCCAGTTTTGAGACGCTCAATGACCAGCATCGATCCATGGGTCTGTTGACACCAAAAAAGGCACTATGTCTCCTCAACATCAAGAAGCCTCGTAAAGCTGCATCCTGCTACAAAACAGGCGAAGCTACTTCAAGTATCAGATCTTGTCAGAATCAGACAAAAACTGAAAGATCTTTCAAGGCAGCCAAAAGAGGGGTACACCTAAGGTTTCGGGCCATTCCAACAGCGTTTTGCCTAACTTCACTGCTCCGACAGCTAAACAAGCACTCCTGGCGGCGACATCATCAAAGACGCCAAAACTTTGATCAGAGCCTACGGATGACTCCAGAATGTCTCCAAAGGGCTCCATGCCAAATTTCAAGTCAAACCAACAACGTTTGACCCTCCATCAATGCTCGAGCAGCAAAATCAAGCCTCCCGGCGGCGGGAACCACCGAAGCCATCACTCATCAAATAAAATACATGAGTGGCTTCAACATACTTCCAAAAGGCTGCATGTCGAAATTAAGGTCATTCCGACAACGTTTGACCAGGTTTCGATGCTCCGAGAGAAAATCAAGCCTACCGGTAGCGGAGCATCCCGGGACCATGACATCCAAAACGGAGCTAATTGAACGTCTCAAAATGACTCCAATAGGCTCCCTGTCAAATTTCAGGTCAATCGGACATCGTTTGACCACACATCAAAGCTCGATATTTTACCTGCAGCAAAATCAAGTGAAGCATCGATGGGACCCCAAACGACTTCAAAACTCAAATAAAAGCCCATGGTTGGTCCCATCCACTGCTCAAGAAGCTTCACCTCAATTTTCAGGTTATTCCAACATCGTTTGACCTAGTTTCGACTCTTAACGGAAAATCGGCTACAAAGTCTTAGGCTTTCCCGAAAAATGGGAAACTTTGTGCTCCGATTTCGCACGGGTTCTCGTCAAGATTTCTCCAAGAAAATCAAGTCAATAATTGAGGAAAAATTTCAAGAAAAATACGGAAAAAAAAGGAACGAAAAAGACGAAAAAACGGCCGAAAACGACGCTCGGCGACCAAACTGGCCAAAGCCCTATGGTCGCCAGCGACCCTGCAAATCCGGGTCGCCGAATTTTGCACCAAATGCCTGATTTTCGATCCTTTTCGCGTTTCGGGTGTTCCTGTCTCTGTGATTTTCTGAAAATCCAATGTTTGATGCTTGAAAACGACTGATCTTCGTCGACATCTCGGATCCGCCGTCAAAAGCATGAAATCATCACCGATCGTTCCAAGATCGCCAACCGGCTGACCAAGAAAGTGCACTTTCTGTCCGACCGATCATGAAATCGACAAGACAGATGTCACCGGCCCACCAATATCAATTAATGTCTGAAATTGCATCGCAATCCGACATCAAACAATGCGTGGATCCACCTGTGATGATCGCAAGAAGAATCTCAAAAGACGCGGCGCGGCCCTTGACTTTTCACATGCCTGGGCGACCACTTAATGTCGTTAATTGACCCGTTTATGACAACTTAATACGGTCATTAACTCATTATTTTGGACGGCTCAATCAGATTCAAGCATTTGAGAGTTACAAATCCAAGCAATCATGGTATTAAACCCATGAAACTCCCATCATCATGAAGCATAAAGGCAATTAAAAGCCCACTACCTTCATCGGCCAATCACAAGCCATGAAAAAGGAGTTACAAAATCAACTTGTAACTCCTCATCAATGCTCTCATCATGGCTATCAATGCCCATAACCACCCCATGGCTATTAAAAGCCTATAAAAGGAGATCCATTTCCAAGAGAGAGCGCATCATCGACATCTATCGACTTGAAATTCTGCACTTCTCCCAAAGAAATCCAGACGAAGTCCTGCTGCTCTGCTGCAAAGAACACCACAGGTGATCAACGTCCCTTGGGGGGCCACCCCCCCAAGGTCACCTCCTTCTCCAACATGGCCTAAACGCGGCTTTTCAGCCCGTTTACTCGGTTTTTCATTGGATATAGGACCTTCTCTTGGTCCTTGTCCTTTAAAAAACTGAGGTTAGGAGCCAAGCCAAAGAATCAAAGCATCACATGTTCTCATTTGAAGGACGATGGCGAAGTCCATACATGACTTGCGATCGTCGATCTCAACATGTCCCCACAATCTCCTGAGAAGTTAGATCCATTTTCTTACTTTTCTATTGTAGTTTGTATTTCTTAAAGAAACAAAAAGAAATCACAATTCTTGTCTTTCACATTTGATGAGTTTTGTAAAATCGCCTTTTACGTCAAACAAACAAAAACGCCTCATATGGCATTCTAAAAAAACAAACTTGTCTCTTTTCTTAATATTAATGCAATTTGAAAAATTAGAAAAAAGGATTGATTTCCTTTCCACTTGTGAAGGTGAATCTCCGGATTATCACCATTCCAAATTCCAAGTAGAAAGTAAGGCATACCCGTACAAAAATGTTGATGCACGAGATTTTCCCTCCTCCGCCGAGACCCAGGTCAACCCCCGGGGTGCGGAAGGAGAGGACGGAAGATTTCTTTCGGGTCCATCAGGGTCTCTCCCGGTGTTTGCAAGTGCTTCCTTCCCATATGTGTGGGTATCCTCTCTTTGCACGTGTGAGTGCTCCCTCCCTTTACGTGAATCGGATTACTCTTTGTTTGTGCTAGTGGCCTCTCCCCACATGTACAAGTGCTTTTATGGGTCCCAACCCCCTTCTTTGAGTTAAAATAAACCTTTAACATGAATTTTTAACAATATATAGGATGTTTCTTTACCAAAAACAAAATATATATATATATAGGAAGTTCATAAGCAGCTAGATCAAGGTCGAGAAACTCATGAATTGAACTAAACTCATCCAATGAAAAACATAGACTTGGACAAAGTCAACGTGGAGACTTGAGAGTCATGTTTTTTTATAATTAATTTAAAATATTTGAAAATAAATTAAACACTTAAAAAATACTCTAGTCGTCAATTTTAAGTTTCTGATACCAACGTTGTATATAATTACTTTAAATATTGACATTAATTGTTTAAATCAGATGTACCTATGATCAAATGGTTTACAATGCAAATAATTTTAAAAAATAAGGTGACTTAGCCGATCCTGTAACACCCTAATTTTGAATGCCGAGTTTACTGTCAAGGTATCTGAAATTGGCGCGCTGCTTCCCGAAAATCCAAGAACTTCCAAGATCATAGTTTGTAGTGAGGTCCAATTCAAAACTTTTGAAATAATATAGTAATCAATAGTTAAGTGCAGAAGCATTTAGAATAGCGGAAGCAAAATCACAAAATAGTTAAAGCATATGTCAAATGATAGTGGAAGCAATAAAAGGTATTGATGGACCCTCGGATTTCTGTCCTCTCCTTCCGTCCCGGGGGCTGCCTAGGTTTCGGCGGAGGAGGGAAAACGCGGGTATCAACTTTTTGTACGGGTATGCCAGATTTACTATTCTACTTGGAATTTGGAATGGTGATGATCCGGAGATTCACCTTCACAAGTAGAAAGGAAATCGATCATTCTTTCTAACTTTTCAAATTGCATAAATATTTAAGAAAAGAGACAAGTTCGTTTTTTTAGAATGTCGTAAGAGGCGTTTTTTTGTTTGTTTGCCGTGAAAGGCGATTTTACAAAACTCATCAAATATGAAAGATAAGAATTGTGATTTCTTTTTATCTCTTTAAAAAAATACAAATTACAATAGAAAAGAAAGAAAATGAATCTAACTTCTCAGGAGATTGTAGGGACACGTTCAGATCGACGGTCGCAAGTCATGTATGGACTTCGCCATCGTCCTTCAAATGAGAATGTTTGATGCTTCGATTCTTCGGCTTGGCTCCAACCTCAGTTTTTTAAAGGACAAGGACCACGAGGAGGTCCCATATCCAATGAAAAACCGAGTAAACGGGCTGAAAAGCCGTGTTTAGGCCATGTTGTAGAAGGAGGGGACCTTGGGGGAGTGGCCACCAAAGGGACTTTGATCACCTTGTAGTGCTTCTGGTGGCAGAGCAGCAAAACTTCGTCAAGATTTCTTCGGAGGAATGCAAGTGTGTAGACTAGTGGAAAGTTGAAAAAAAGATCAAATGTTGCAAAGTTGTTTTTCTCTTTGGAATGAACCTCTTTTATAGGCTTTTGGTAGCCATGAGGTGGTTTATGGGCATTGATGGCCATGATGAAAGAAATGATGGTATTGATGAGAGGAGTTACAAGTTTTATTTCTTGATTTTGTAACTCCTTTTTCTTGGCTTGTGATTGGCCGATGAAGGATAATGAGCATTTAATCGCCTTTAATCTTCATGATTATGGGAGTTTCATGAGTTTAATGCCATGATTGCTTGGATTTGTAACTCCCAAATGCTTGAATCTGATTGGGCCGTCCAAAATAATGAGTTAATGACCGCATTAAGTTGTCATAAATGGGTCAATTAACGACATTAAGTGGTCGCCAGGGCATATGAAGAGTCGTGGGCCTTGCCACGTCTTTTGAGATTCTTCTTGTGATCATCATAGGTGGATCCACACATTGTTTGATGTCGGATTGCGATGCAATTTCAGACATTGATTGATGTTGGTGGGCCGGTGATATCTGTCTTGTCGATTTCACGATCGGTCGGACAAAAAGTGCACTTTTTTGGTTAGCCGGTTGGCGATCTTGGAGCGATCAGTGATGATTTCATGCTTTTGAAGGTGGATCCGAGATGTCGATGAAGATCCGTGATTTTCAAGCATCAAAAATTGGATTTTCAGAAAATCACAGAGGCAGGAACACTCGAAACGCAAAAAGGATCGAAAAACGGGTCCTCCGGCGGGAAATCCAGCGACCCGGATTTGCAGGGTCGCCGGCGACCATGCACCCAGGGTCGCCGGAGACCATGGGCCATGGTCACCAACGACGATAGGGCTTTGGCCCTTTTGGTCGCCGAGCTTCATTTTCGGCCGTTTTTCCTTCTTTTTTGTTCCTTTTTTCTTCTGTATTTTTCTTGACATTTTTTTTCAATTATTGACTTGATTCTCTTGGATAAAACTTGACAAGAATCCGCGCAAAAACAGAGCACAAAGTTTCCCATTTTTCGGGAAAGCCGAAGACTTTGTAGCCAATTTTCCGTCAAGAGTTGAAATTAGGTCAAACGATGTCGGAATGACCTGAAAATTGAGGTGAAGCTTCTTGAGTAGTGGATAGGACCAACCATGGGCTTTTATTTGAGTTTTGAAGCCGTTTGGGGTCCCGTCGATGCTTGACTTGATTTTGCTGCGGGAAAATGCCGAGCTTTGATATGTGGTCAAACGATGTCTGATTGACCTGAAATTTGACGGGGAGCCTATTGGAGTGATGTAGAGACGATCCATTTGCTCCGCTTTGGATGTCATGGTCCCGGGATGCTCCTCCACCGGTAGGCTTGATTTTCTTTCGAAACGTTGAAACCTGGTCAAACATTGTCGGAATGACCTGAAATTCGGCGTGCAGCCCTTTGGAAGCATGTTAAAGCCACTCATGTGTTTTGTTTGATGAGTGATGGCTTCGGTGGTTTTTGCCGCCGGGAGGCTTGATTTTGCTGCTCGAGCATTGATGGAGGGTCAAACGTTGTCGGTTTGACTTGAAATTTGGCATGGAGCCCTTTGGAGGTATATTGGAATCGTCCGTAGCCTCTGATCGAAGTTTTGGTGTCTTCAATGATGTCGCCGCCAGGAGTGCTTGTTTAGCTGTCGGAGAAGTGAAGTTAGGCCAGACGATGTCGGAATGGCCCGAAACTTCAGGTGTACCCCTCTTTTGGCTGTCTTGAAGGATCCTGCAGTTTTTATTTGATTCTGACAAAATCGGATGCTTGAAGTAGCTTTGCCTGTTTTGTAGCAGGATTCAACTTCATGTGGCTTCTTGATGTTGAGGAGACATAGTGACTTTTTTGGTGTCAACAGGTATCACCAGTCATATAGCAACTGTAGCAGGGCCGAAGTTCTGCCTAAACCTTAAAGTATAAATATAAAGTACAATCAGTCTATCTCCCTGTTTACAACAAATCACACTTCAACCCCAGAAATAGGTGCACTCAATCCCCAAGTGCATGCACTCTAGTCTCCAACTCGACCTCCTGGTCGGCTGATCCTCATCCGTAGTCTCCGGCTATAGGTGCCTCAGCGAGCGCGTCGCCCTCTGGGTCGGGGTCAATACCCAAGCACCAGATGATGGGTTATATTTAAGGATCTGACAAGGCTCAGTATATAAGTAACATAGGATGTATGCATTAAATGAATAGAGACGATGATAGTATCATGAGTGATAAGTTCACAAAACTAGGTCATTAAGTCATCATTTCATTAGCATTTGTGGACTTAATTAGGTTTAATTGCTTAGAATTGCATTTAATTTCATGATTACATGCATTTGAGGATATTTTTGGAGAAATGGTCAAAATTGGTCAAAATTCATTGAATTGCATGACTTTTTGAAATTAAGTTTTTCTCATCTCATTTATCACCCCAAAATTAGGCTTTTTGTTTCATCAATGCATATCTTGCTATTTTTGGCACCATGTGCTATTTTTGGAAAGTTGGTCATTTTGGTGCATCACTAGGAATGTAGGGTTCCATACATAGTTCATAATTATTTTCTTATATATGATTAATGTTAAAATTACCTCTTTCAATTTGTAGGAAAAATCAACATGGGACCTACATTGATGAAATTTGAGAAAGGATGTCAAACAAAAGTCAAATAAGCAAGCAAAGAGAGAGTCCAAGCATGCTTGGACCTCCAACATGGGCCCCACACACCGATTGCATGCCAACATAGAAGCTTCCATTTTTGCACAATTATTCCCGGATTTTTCAAGAGCAACAACTTAAAATGGCCATAACTCTCAAACCGAGTGTCGGATCGGCACAATCTAGCCACCGTTGGAAAGATCTTTTCGAGTAGATATCCGTGGAGCCTAAGATTGCCAAAATCAAAGCTATATTGAGGGAGATATGACCTCTGGAAGTTGTCTACTACAGTTTTAGGAGGGAATTGCAAGAAATCTCAATATTTGGAAAGTTTTTTCCCTTTACATCATCATACAATTTTTAAAGATATCCTTGGAATTGTACAAGGAAAGTATATGCATCAAGAAACCTAATAAGGTAAGGAGATCTCTCAAATTTAAAAGTCTTTCTGAAGAAAGAAGTTAGCTTGGAGAACAAGAAAGAATCCCTACAAATAAGGAAAAAAGAGACCTAAAATGATAGTACTTCTTTACTAAAAGGGGTTTGCAAAAAGCATAAAAGAAGGCATGATGGAGACCCATAACACATTCCATACGTCCAAGGCTCTCCCTCTCTCCTATTCCTTTCTTTTTCTCTTCCTTTCTTCTTTTTCCATTAGTTTATTTTTATTTTTGGTAGCCTTGGGCTATGTCCAAGGATTTATTTTGAAGGAGAAAATTTGTGAAGGAGAAGTTGTAAAGATGCAATTTTTAATAATAAATCAAGAAGCATTCTTTACAATGGCGGGCTAATTTTCTTGATTAGAGTTATGGATGAAGGTAAGTAATTGTCTTTTTATTTGTTTAGTAATTATAATTTGTGTTCCATGATTATATGCTTAATGATTAATAGGCTTGTCTTCGTGCCTAGGCAAATCTCTATTTTTATTTCTAAAAATAAAAATTAGTTTTTTACTACTCATGCTTAGGTTTGATAGGCCATGCTTAGGATTTAGATCTTTTGATGGTTTATGCTTACTTTTGATGGGTGGGGCTTAAATTATTTTTATTCTTTTATGAGATGAGGGAAGTCTTGAGTTTTGAATTTTTATAATTAAAAATGGATTTTAAAAGTTAGATTTTCCAAATTAAAAACATTGATTTGTCTTTGATTTGAAATAAAAATTGGAACAAGTTAGGGTTACTTGATAAATAATTGGTGGATGCTCCAATCATCTTCATTAATTGGTAGATTTCGAATTTCTAAATTAGTTGCTTATTTTTCTATCTAAGAACTCAAAACTTTTCTTAATTATTAGTTAATTAATTTTCTTAATTTAAAAGTTTCTTTAAGTAGCTCCTTGTGGGTTCGACCCGTTCTTGCCACTGTCTCATCTAGACACCCGTGCACTTGCGGTATTTTATGATTGATATTGATCACATCAATAAGAATAACAAAGGTGCAAATGCTAAACAATTAAACAAGATATAACAAATAGAATCAGCATGAAAGTAAAGCATCTGGTCTAACCAACATTAACGTGGCACATTCACACAAGCTAGGCATCGTAGGATATTATGCCGCAACCCTTCCATACTGTAAACCAGTCGCGGCAGGAAAAGTAAAGTTACCATGCAAGGGATGACAAGCCCCGCCAATAATAGTAACAAATATCAACACTCTCACTCTCAATAGACCGGAACCGGAATCTCACCGTCCATCTAACCATAGCTCATCATGATAGCTCTAATCCACAACTAATATAGCTCTCACCAGTGATGATCAATCCAAAGGCCAAGCTTATAACAACTAAATGAAATGTTAGTGCCGACTTGAGGAAGAAGTAAATGTCTGTCTGTCTCGGCTTGCCTTGTTCGAGCAAGGTCCTATCATGTTCACAAGAGGTCCAAGGTATATGTCCAATCCACAAATACAATCCAGGTCCAAGTCCACTGTTAAATCCATTGCCAAGGCCCACCAATGCCATGGTCTTAGTTCAAAACAGTTCAAGTATGACATCCATGTTTAGTCCAATAGTATTCAGTCCATTCCCATTCATAAATGGGTCACGAAACCACAATGACAATCCTCTTCCTTTTAAGGTATCATATAAGCCATATGATGGCCCACCTAGCCACAAACACGGGTCAATGATCACTAATCCATAACACTGGGTCACGACTACGTAATCCTAGGTTTAGGTCATCCAATTTCCATTTAATTAATACATATAATCAATAGAAATGATGCAAGAGTGACATCAAAGAATCAAGTATAATAAATCTCCAAAAACCAAGCCAATCAATGGAAAATAGCAAATGTCTGACCTAAGTAATGACCTCCTTTCAGTTCCACATCCACGTCAGTCAATTCCATTCCTAAAAGATGTTTCAGATGCCAAGGATAATGTATTTTGGTGCTTCAGAAGTTACGGCCATCTTCGACAACGTTTAAGGATCGAATCGAAATCCATTTAATACACTAGACCCTACTTTGGTGGTCCCCATGAGTCAAGGTTGAGCGAAACCATTGACTCATGATTGGTACATCAATAGAAGTCCATTTGGATGGTCAATGGGCCCCACAACAGATCAAAACCTCAGAGACTACAAAAATTGAAAATCCTCAGTCTGAAGTATATCCAGTCGACATCCTCCCAGGGGTGGTCGACTGGGTACACTGGGAAAGTCAGGATTCTGACTCCCAGGTCGACCTCCAGCGCATAGTATCTAGTTGACATCATGGCTAGGATGTCGACTGAGTACACATGAAATTCTGGACAGTCACTTGGCAGGCAATACCCTATTTCTGAAATTCTTCAGTGCGTTCGGTCGACCTCCTGGCCTGGCAGGTCGACCAGGTACACTTGAATTTCTAGGACTGAGAGAAATTCAGTTCCCAGTTATTCTTTTGGATTCCTTTGTATCCGGTGTGGGGTCAATTGGGTACATTGAAATTCTACAGTGTGTCCGGTCGACCTCCTGGCCTGGCCGGTCGACCGGGTACACTAGAATTTCTAGGATTAAGAGAAATTTAGTTCCTAGTTATTCTTCTGGATTTTCTTTTGTATCCAGTCGACCCCACACACAAGATGTCGGCCGGGTACACTACGAAGCTAGGAATTTCAAAATTTTGAAACTTCTTCTATCCAACTCAATTTCCATAAAAAATATATCCAATTTCGTCCATTCATCATGGAAACATACACAAACACAAAAAAATACTTCAATCATCATCCAACCATCACCGATTGGGCCATTAATCTTCCAAATGAGAAACCTCATCCATCAATGACCAAAATCCATGAAAACAAGCTCAAAAGGGCAACTCTATGCAATTAAACATCCAATTGAATTGAAATTGCAGAAAAAATGACAAGAGATATCCATTCCATGTTAAATATGTATATTGTATTTGCCTCTAATCCAAATGCAATGAAATGCTAGAAATAAGATAAATCCAAGCTCCAAAAATAAAATTCCAAGCTTCTAAGGTCTCCAATCACTCAATCAACCCAAAAAATCATATATGAAAAGCTTTCTAATACCTAATCTCAAATCCACAAGAGAATTACAATAAGGAAAGGAATCTAGAGAGAGAAAGAGAGAATTCTAGGGAAATTGAACTAGAGAGAGAAGTACCATGAATTGGAGAGAAATGAAGATCTATAAGATGAGAGAGATCCTTAGGGAAAATAATATCAACAACTTGTAGAGATCCTCCTCCTCTTCTTGCTTGGAGCTTAGATTTAGGGTTTCTAGGGAGAGAAAGGGAGGGAATTTTTGGAGGGAAATGAGAGAATTGAAGGAAAATGAGAGAGAAGAGAGAAGAGAGAAAGAGAGGGAAATGAGAGATGAGTGAATGAAGCTCGTTTGGAATGAGAGAATCTTGTTTTATAGTTTGTGTTGGAAAAGAAAGTACTAAAGTGCCCTCCTTTGGTTAGTTGAAGATTGATGTACAAGGGCATTTAGGTCATTTTAGGTGGGATTGAAATATTCTCATGTGGAAACCTCTCCTATTACTTTTAATTACCAGCAAGGACTTCTAACTAACTAACAAACTATAATGAGTCTAATAAACATCCTATGGAATTTATAAAATAAAAAAATGGACTAAATCCTAGAAATTAGGCTAAAAGCCTAGGAAAATACTATGCTACCCTTACTAATCCCTACTAATTAGCATAATTAGATATATGATACTATAATTAATACAATTAAAATAAAAGTGAGGGTCCACAAGGGGTGGGTCCTCACAAAGCCTCTCCTATATCAGATGCAGTCTTACGCCGAAGGAGTTGACTTGCGAGAATCAGAGGGTCAACTCGGAGAGTTTTTCAACCTACGGTTAAATAAGCTACCACATGTGCACATCTAATGACTTATTTAGCTCACACCGAGCCACCTCACTTTGGAGTTTGATCCAACCTGTACACATCACTTGTCTTCCTTTGTGTATGAACCTTAGCCTAGATTTCATGCAGATCATTTTTATCAAAGGGAATATATATTAAAATCAAAGCAAATAGATGATTATATCAGTGAAGGCCCTGAAGAAATGGGCCTATCAAAAGACATTCTCCAGGAACATCCAGCAAAATCAGACAAAAAACCACTGAAGCCTTCTTAGGCCTGTTTCTTTATAAGAAATTCTGATAAGTATTTTTTATATTTCGGATATTTTGACATGATGTGACAAAGGTATTAAATGACTTTCGGGAATTCTAGTCTCTTTGTATTTTAGTAGAATCTATTGATGCTTAAGTAAAAGAGAGCATTGAGAAATTCCACCGTATCAAAAAATTTCAAAACTCTCTGGACAAAAACCCCATGAATTCCAAAAAAAAAAAAAAAAAGTTAGGAGGAGCAAGAAAGTGTACGCAATTGATTTAAATATATGAGTTATAAAATTACATGTGACTTATAAAATTATATGTCCACACCTGATCAATTCAAAGGCACATGTCATCCAGTTTGGCCTGAAATTCAGTTCAGTTTATTTACAAAGTTTGCCAGTCATGATTATTTATCTTGATCACTCTAGCTTGTGAATTTTGGGTTGTGGACCATCTTTCTCAGGGTCCATTGGATGGTCAATCTGGGTCACTAGGTGGAGATTGACCAGACAATAAAAGTGGGCCAAAATCATACCTCATCCATCCATCCAATCACATTTTATTTGATTCCAATCATCCATAAATTTGTAAGGTGGGCTCTTCTATTATTATATATGAAGCGAAGTGGTTTCAAATTGAAATCACTTCCAATTGATTTTGACTCTTCCAATTTACCAATTTAATTTAGTTTGACCCTAGCAAAAAGGTCAAACCGGGGTAAATTAGGTCGGGTTAGAGATAAAGCACGCTTTCTGGACCCAACCTGATCCGTGTATTTTAAACAACATGGTAAAAATTAATCGAGCCGAGACTCGAACTCAGGACAATATGAATTTCAAAGGCGCAACCCTACCACTACACCACAAAGCATCTTTTTGTTAATAGTTATCAACAAAAAACTTAAAATTAGTTAATGAGAAAGGGACCCGGGCCCCACTTTGGAATATTGACCGTGAATTGGAATTTATCTACGAGGTATTTATAAAAATAACTATATTTTTAGAATATCGACCCCTATAAATACTGTTGTTATTATTTTCATAGTTATGCATTGTACTTTAAGCATAGATGATCAAACTTTTGAAATAATTATTTTATATGATTTCCCATATAGTAACTAATTTTCTATGACAACCATTTTACAATAAAACTAAACTCAAATAAATATATAATATATGAAATTGATCAAAAAAATGATAAGTTTAATAATTAATAAGAAAATGACAATATTTTTGAAAAAAAGAAAAACTCGCGACAATAGCGTGGAGCTAAGGAGGAGGCGGGAAACTTTCCATGTAACTGATGTGCTACCATGCATGCTTGCCTAGGGAGAAAGGGTGGAGTCTGATTTTTTTTCTTTTTTGTATGTGTGGCTTTAACTTATATAAATCGTAATGTAAATGGACTGGAACACTACGATAGACCTTATCTATTAAAAATCACAATCATTAAGACAAACATCCTTGCTATTTATGGGATACCTCAAATTCTCAGCTCATTCTGGGTTATATAAAAAAAAATATACAAAATATTGGAGTTTTCTAAATAAATATTTTTTTTCTGTTTTTTTTGTTGTGATTTGGACTCTCCATCATGCCTTTTGTCTATTAAGAAACTCCCAATATCATCTTATTTCTATCAGGGCAATAGCATTTGAGTGTTAATGGGTCAGTGTCTATAAGTACCACTAATCTAAAGAATTTCAAGTATTTTTGTTTCTTCTGATTGTATGATTTTTTTTATTTTTTTTTTAGAATGTGAAATGCCAATTTCTGGGTTGTCTGGTTTATTTAATCCTTAGTCTTTTTTATTTAATCCGCTCTCGGTTTTGGGTTGTCTGCTTTTTTTTTTTTTTTTATCTATTGATTTTGATTGTACACTTTTTTTTTAAGAATGCGAAACTAATGGTAAAAGGAATCTCCAATAATATTGGTCCATCTAAATAAAGAATTAAGCTTATTCTTATTATCATTATTTTCTACTTTCTCCAATATAATTCTATTTCTCTATGTCAACAAGAGAACTTTCATTTTTTCCATTCATTTACTTTTAAGTTCATTGTATTTTTTTTAGACCAACTTCAATAATTTTTTTGTTTCTTTGTGTCTCTTTTTAGTACAGTCTCATGTCTCATTTGCATGCTTAGTTTAGATCAGTGTTCAACTCATTCATTTTAAAATGTCAGCATCTTGAGACAATTGGTGCAATTATTAAACATTTCAATTTGAGAAGTAAACCATTTTTAATTCATTTACTTTTGAGTTCATCATATCTTATTTGAGCAATTTTAGTTATGTCATTTTAATATGATTTATACAAAAGAATCATCATTCTAAAATTTCTATAGATTTGCAATATTTTTATATATGGTTTGTATTTGTATGGTTTTCATAAATTATGAGTTTCTTTTTTTCCCCTTTTTTTCAACTTTTGGGTATTGGGTTCTCCTTGGTTTTTTTTTCTTTTAAACCACTTTTTATCATAGGATTTTCTGTGAATTCTCATTTTTATTTTCTATTTTTAAAATTTTTTTATTGCTTATCATTATGACTTAATTATTTATTTTACTTTCATTGGGTTCTTTAAGTTCTTTTTGTGAAATCTTTTTATGGATTTTTCTTATTTCTTATGTGGCTTCATATTTCCATTTTTGAGTATTAGATTATCATAAGTTGGTTTGGTTCTTCGAAATTTCTTTTATCATTAGATTATCTATGAATCTTTATTTATATAATTTTTATAGCCTTTTTAATAAAATTTATTTAATTTCATTTTGTATTTCTTTTATTATAATTTCTCACTTGTGATAGGTTTTTATTTTTTTTTTTTTTTTTATATTGACTTTTTATGAATTTGTGGGTTCTTTTGTCTTTGTCCTTCCGTGCTCCATTTTTGAGTTTTTTTTTTCTCATGACCGTTTGATTCTTTTAAATTTTTTATGTTATTGAGTTGATTATGGATTTTCATTTCTATATTTTATTTCTACGTGTCTTTCAAATTTCATTGGATTTTATTCATAGTTTATATTTTTTGTTTGTTTTGATTTTGTTTTTTAGATTTTTTTATCATTAATCTTCAATTTTCACAGGCTTGTGTGTTTTTTTTTTTTTTATTATTATTATATGGTATTCGGTATTGAATTCTTATGGACTTTTTTTATTTTTTTCATCTCTCGGACTAAAATATTTTGCATTTAATTTTAAAAAAACTAATCGTAAATTTTTTTTATAAACTTTAATATTATGATTATATTAGCACGGGCGTGTTTTTCTAGTCATACATGTGCCAGACCTGACAATGGATTGTAAGCTCAAGTAAGGGTCCACCGCTAAACAGTATCCCGCGGACTACGAAAATAGGCATCCTCGTTGCTTAAACCCCTCCGCTGGTGTTCATGTTATCCAAACGAAGCCTTCTCATCTGCTTCAGGGTTTTAGACTTTGTGAGCCGAAAAAAATCCTTCGAATTCGCTGTAAGTCTTAGAAGATTTTTAGAAACAGTAGGAGATTTCATATTTCAATTCGTCAAAAGTCTACTTTTTTCAACGGCCTCTTTTCTTTCTTCATCTCTCCTTCTTTTTAAAGTTTCAGTGTTTGGTAGTTTGTTCAAATCTAGAAAAAATCGTGTTTTTTTTTTTGGGTTTCTATGAACTTCGTTTATTTGAAGGCCATCAGATGGAAACGATAATGGCAAATGGGCGTATGGGTACTTTCAATTTGGAAAGAAATGTTTTTGGGTCGAATTCTTGCCGGATTCCTTCATCCAGTTGTGGGTTTTCATTTTATCGAAAGCCCCATTTCGGTTTTGCCCTCAATGCTAAGGAGGCGAATCGTGTTTGGGTTCTTAGTTTACGAACACCCAGTTGTAGAATTATCAATGCTCTTCCGAAGAAAGAGACTGAAAACCCATTGATTGGTGGTGAGTTTCTTGAGAAGGAGTTCAAGTTTGAGCCGACCTTTGATGAATATCTTAAGCTTATGGAGACTGTTAGGGTTAGTAGGGATGAGAGTCTAACCCCAGATGACAACAGATATCATTCAGAGAATAAGCCTTTGGGTGAAGATATTGCAGAGGCACCAGTGTCTGCCGGGCGTGGAGAAGATGCTGGTTTGGGTGGGCCTGGTTTGAATTCTCATCAGGTGAAAAATGTCAATTCTGTTGAGAGAGGCAAAGGTGGGAAAAGTGTAAAAATCTTCTATTCGGATGGAACTATACACCAGGCAAATGAATTATCTGGTAATGATAAAGGAGGGAGGCACCAAGTCCGGAACGGTGGGAACAAAGTTTCTGGCAGAGATAAATCGGGATTTGGAGAAAGTAAAGCGGCTTTGAAGAGTGAAAAGATACAGGGACTATATAAAAAGTACAATGATGTTAAAGGAGAAGTTAATGGTGGGGAGTTAGAGAAAAGAGTGATGAGGAATGATGCCAAATACTCCAAAGTAGGAAAGGAATTTCAGCAAAAAGGAGCATGGAAAAACGACAAGGTAAGCAGGAATTTTGATATAGAAAAGAGGGGCAGAGGCAATGGGTATTCAAGGGCAGAAGAGCCGCTTTCCTACAATCATTCCAGAGAAATGCAAAAGGAACAGCTGAAGCAAAATAAAACAAGGGCAAAAAGCAATGTGGGTAATTTTGAAGCGAAGATGGATGGGTCTGGACTTATTAAGGGTATGCCCCAAAAAGAGAAACTACTTAGAACTAATTTTGCCAGTAAGATGGGTGTGTCTGAGATCAACGAGAGCACCTTGAAAGGGGAGAGTTTCAATAAAATGAATACTCAGGGGAACACATCTAAGCCTGGAACTGAGATAAATAAGTATAAAATGATATCTCATAGAAGATTAGATGGCGGAAACTTAGAAAGGATCTCTGTAGATAAGCAAAGGGTGGCTTATGACATTGAAATCAATGACAAGGAGCGGAGCACAAACGCAGATGATATCGGAAAAGATTTCCGCAAAAGATATAGAAGCCAGAGTTATGTTAGATTTCATGGGGATTTACCAGAGGATTCTGTTGAAGTGAAGAAGCTGGGTTCTAGTGGCACTGAAATACCCGAAGGATTGAGAAAGAAATGGGTTCATGAGGCGAAGGGTGGTGGATATAACATTTCACTGGAGGATGAAAAGCTGAGAGGGCCAAGTCCAGTATTCAAGGAAGATGAGAATGACAATGATTTTGACATGGATAGGAAAGCGTTTAAGTCTTTTGAAGTGTTCACAGATGTCAGGGGTAGGCCCCGGGTCCTGCGGATGGAAATGGAAGAGAGAATTCAAAAGCTAGCTAAGTGGTAAGTTGTATAGCCTTTTATTTATTGATATATTTTTCTCGTCCAACTTTTCCTTTTGATATTTCACCATGGATCAGCTTCAGGTAGGGACCTCAGAAAGACTCAACTTCCTAATAAGAAAACAAAATTTCTATATGTATGCAAAAAACCATTATTATTGAAATTCTGCATGTCAAAGTTTTGGTTTCTTTTCCATTGTTTTTTCTTTCATTGGTTCCATGCTGCAATTTCAAATGAGAATGTTTATACTAATTCTTATCTTTAAAACTTGGTTGTAAAACTTCCCAATGTGACACTCCAATCCCCTGAGTATTGTTTGCTTTCTATCAATTTTATTGAAGGCCAACCTGAAATACATGGTACAACGCTTCAACAATCTTGATTGTGATATTATCAGTTATAGTGTGCCTTTGCCTGCTTATGTATATGGATATGATCTCAGTTGTCTCCTACAGATTAAATGAAAATGTAAGATGATTCCTGACCTAATGTTTTGGATAGGCACAAAGTGTAGCCCTAATTTAATGGATGTGTGTATTGCATCAGTATTGTACTAGGTTGAATTTGGTCGCTCTGATTTTATCTTTTAGGGAAAAAAAATTCTTTAGTTTTATTGTTTTCTTTTAATCTGCTAAAAGAAATCTAATTAACCATCAGTATGTTACTTACATATTGGCTAGTGTTGGTGTCAAGACGGGAATGAGGAATCTGACACAGGGTACATATTATGAAAAACAAAACATGCTGACACAACCATGTAAATATGTAGTGACATTAAAACTTAAATGTTGGTAAACTTCTTGCATGCTCAAGATACAGTAAGGCAGATAATTAAATGAAAATAGATTAGTGTATAAATAATTCTGCAAAAAGACTATAAGAAAAGCTGTGGTTTTCTATGTGAACATATGCTCTAGATGTGGGTCGCTATGGTGTCAATTAGGTCACCTAGATAGAAATAGTGTGTTTTTGTTACATAGGGTGCTAGAAATACCCAGCTTGTGGAGCTAGGTTGTTACACCCACTCACTAGCCAGCTGTTCGATCCAACACACAAAAAAAAAAAGTGACAAAAAATCCTGAAGGCTAGATGGACCTAATAGAACTGAAGAAAGAGTGTGAAATCCATTGATATTAAAGAGTCACTGACATGTTTTTCCTATTCCATGATGCGAACTTGATAACTTGAAACTGGCTTATTAGGAAGTTGGACATTGGATATTCTTCACCATGGGACCAGTCCGATTTGCAACCAACATGTTATGCTCGGTGCCTTCTAAAATGTTTTCCCTGCTCTATCGCGTGAACTTCATAGCTTGAAACTGACTTATTAGGAAGTTGGACATTGGATATTCTTCACCATGGGACCAGTCCGATTTGCAACCAACATGTTATGCTTGGTGCCCTCTATTGTCATCACCAGCAAAGATTCCAATAAGGTCTTAATGCATTATTGTCTACTAGCAATAATACAATTTTCCGTACTCCTAAAATGAGTAGCATTATCACTGTGCAAGTGATCCTATTAACCAGGTTCCCTAAAGTGTGATTATGATGATCTGGAAGGGCTATTGGTGCAGTTAGTTTGGATTCCTTGTGTAGTGACGTACTATGTATGCTTCATATATAAACTAAAATAATTTATATATTTTTTGGTGATTTCATTGTAGCATGATATTGTTGTGTTGCAATTAACCGAACTGTACATGAATATTTCATGGTCCATGATAAAAAGAATTGATGAACAACATGCAGATGTGGCTGAAGCCTAAAAATGCCTTAGTTGCATTGATTTGGCATCCCCTCGAGCGCTTCTCAGTTTCACCTGAATACTGCTTAAAAAAAAGGCTAAAAAGATGAGGTTTGATTAATTCTTTGGAGAATGGAATTTTTTCTATTTTAGGTTTTGAGAGAACTTCAGGCATCTTAGTATGAGGTACCAACCCCAGAAACAATCAATTAGTGAGCATTGAAATTTGAAATGGCCCTGGACCACTAAGTGGGCCAGCTCTTAGATGAGCCATAGCCACAAGTATATGATTCATCATAGACAGAACTAATATTAAGCATGAACCTAGCATGTCTAAAGATCGAAAGGTTATAAATGCCAATTAATGCAAGTTTTCACATTGCTAGGTCTATATTTTATTTTTGTTAATAGTACTAGGCTATATTGCTACCTATAAAATGGTAGTAGATCTAGATTTGTCAATACATTCTCCAATTTTAGTGCAGGGTATTGTTCTCCAATTTTTTGGCAAAACTATGTTTTTATTCTTTTATTTCTTTTTTTTTTTTGCTAAATTGCAAAAGAATTTCATTAAGGAAAAGGGTTTAAAAAAAAAAACCCCAAAAGTATAAAAGCCAAAGAGGCCCAAAAGAAGACCACCGCTAAACAACAGAGAAGAGGAAGAGAAGGAGCAAAGAAAAACAAAAGACAAATCAAAAGGTCATTCTTGGATGTTGAGAGAGCTATAGAAGCTTCTTAAGATATGACTGGAGGCAAAGAAGCATAGACACGGACACGGACATGAACGCGAACACGTGACACAGACACGGCATGACAATTTCTCAAAAAAGTAGAACACGGACACGTCAAGGACACATTAATATTTAATAATAATAATAATAATAATAATAATATATCATAAAAAATATATCATTTTAACTTTGTAATCAATTTAGCAATCAAAGAAATAAAAATTCAAGTACCAGTGTACCAAAGGACCAACTAACAAATATATCAAATTATCAAATAGCAATACAAAACTGAAACATAATTCATAATCATTAAACATGAAATATCCATAGTTCCATAAAATCCATACAAAGAAAAGGGAGGATCATCAATTAGAATTTTTTTAATTGAGATTTTTTTCTTCCAACTAAAAGAGACTTTTGTACAAATGGCCCCCTTCTCTTTTCTTTATTATAATTTTAATACTTTTCTCCAACTAAAACATCCAACGTGTCCCTGATGTGTCTGGGAAATAAAATATAAAAAAATAAGCAGGAAACCATTTTGTTGTGTCGGACACGTGTCCGGGGCGTCTTATTGTCCGACACCCCGGAGAGGTCTCCGTGCTTCCTAGACTGGAGGAGGTTCCCTTCATCCTTTTGAGAGAGAATGATATGTCTGCCATGACCAAGGATGAAAATAGCGGTAGCGGCGGGCGTAGCGGCCCGCTTCCAAACCGCTACGAAGCGGGCAATACGTAGCGTAGCGGGGATACGTAGCGGCGTAGCGGTGCGATTTGAAAAAATCGCCAAAAAAATCTGAAAAAATTCCAGAAAATCCAGAAAATTGTAAAATGAAAGAAAATGTGGTTCTTTTGCAAAAGTAAGTAAGAAAAGGGGGCATAGCGGTGCTCTCAATACATGAGGTCCTGTATCGCTGTATAAATAGAAAATAATAGTAATGATTAGTTTTTCACATGCTTTCAATTTTCTTAGTCATGCTAACTTAAAAAGTAATGGAAAGCTCATAAAAGAAAAATAGAATATGAATTCATGAAATAAAAGCATAAGAAATTAAGAATTAAGAAATAAGAAGACTTAAGAGTTAGGTCATTACACAATACACAATACCCATTAGTCATTAGTGAATATTGAACAGTCAAATATCAATACTTCAACATTCATGATTCCAAGCACTTTCCAAGTTGTTTCATTGGTTGTCAATGAGTATTCACTTTTTTTTTTTCAAAAAATAAATATATCCGAAAATAAAAAATTAAAAAAAATTAAAAAAAATCCAAAAATATGTGTGCATCATCAAAGGAAAACATAGATCTAACAATATTACAAGATAATGAAGAATTTATAGTAGTTAGAGTCTTAGAGAGAGATGAAATGATCTCAAAAGTCAACTCCAAAAAATCTAAAAGAAAGAACATACCTAAAATAGAATCTTGAATCTTGATGAAGATGCTTGGATCTTGTCTCACTAACAATATTTCCTTGTTTTGATGTTTGTTTTGGTGGATCTTGTGCTCAAATATGGTTTTACATCAAATGGAAGGGTTTTCCAGCAAGAAGGAGTGAGTGAAGAAGGTAGAAAGAGAAGAGAAAGAGGAAATGGGTCGTCAGGGGGTGTTTATAAACACCCCCGCTACGTGGCGGCATGTATCGGCCGCTACGCATTTGTAGCGGCCGATATGGTGTGTTTACTGTTTTTTTTCAAAATAGCGTGGCGGCATCTGCCGCCACGGCCGATCGTAGCGGCCGATATTTTCATCTATGGCCATGACATAATTAAGAATTTGTGAGGGAGCTAGTTTGATATTGGAGAAGAACCGTGTACATCTCACCTTCCAGATGGAGAAACAAGTGGAAAGGAAAATAGCTCCAATGCCTTTCATGGTTTTAGCATTTGCTCCATAAGATAAGCCGATCCATAGACTTGTAGCTAAAGGGTTGGGAGGGAGGTTCAAACAACCCATAGAAAGAACAAGCTTCCAAACGTCAATGGCAATGGAGCATCAAAAAAGAAAGTGGGGGTTGTTGTCTGAATTTTTCAAGCACAACGGGCAAGTAGAAGCAAGACTGATTCCTCTTATCTTAGCCTAATCAGAAGTAGGAAGCCTTCCTCCAATTTTTATGCCTTCATTTCAAACCTCTGGAGAGAAAGGAATTTTAGGATATTCAGAAACTCTTCTTGTCCATGGCAAGCTATTTTTGAAGGATATTATAGTACAAGTTCAATCTAGAGCTTCATATCTCAATCTCAGATCTCCCCTAATATTGCTGCTACCTGGGACATATGTCCATTCAAGCTTTCTGAGTGAATCTACGAATCTTTGGAACCTCCTTATTTGCACTTTCAAAGATTTCTCCATTGGCTTCATGAGAAATCCTCAAGGCGGTACTTCATGGGCGAAATCTGTTCAAGACAGTGATGAGCTCAAGGCAGCCCAAACCATCATCAAGGAAGCCTTAAATGACTCATCTGTGTTGTCTATCCTTGCTGTGAATGTTTTATTCTTGAGGCTTTGATTAATCCTTCATGGTCAGCTTGGAGACAATGCTTTACTGCCCTCAAAATTGGCTAGATCCTTTCAGATATTAATTGTTGCATCTGCCAAACTTTGGATATGGAAGCCACTCATTTTGTGAAGATGGCTCCTCCTTTGTGACACTAATTCTACTGGCTGTTATTTTCACCCAAGGAGTGGGTTTCTTTGTCATAGTTTGGGAGATTTGTTTTCTCCTATTTTTGCCTTGCCTGTGTGTCATGCCCTTGAATTGCATTACCATAATGGTATCGAATTCCAAAACGCAACTAATGTGGGGATTCGAGTCAACCTGACTTCAATAATCAATAATACTTTTCTCTACACTATAGTTTTCCCATAGGATTTCACTTGTGAGGATATATGCATTTTGCCGTCACATTTTAAAATTTTCCTGCAGAAGGTTCTGTAAGCAATAAAATCCACATAGATGGGCCATGTCCAGCATCACGTATAGTAAACAGAGCATACACAATCCATTGAAAGTTCTATGACTTCTTGGGGTAGAGTAGAAACTAGAAAGTAATTTAACTTGATGCAGTTTTCGCGACATATTATTCTATATTTTCTTGGTAATTTTTGGGTTCTCTAGTTAGAATCCCTGGAAAATGTTGTGAACTTGGTTAATGGGCTACTTTTCTTCTCTTGCTGGATCTTATTCTCACTTTTCTGCAAACTATGATGGCCTATACATACAAATGTATTGTTGACATTATTCTTCTATGAAACGGATTTAAAATGTGAATCTAACGAGTTCGATCAAGGAATGATTGACTTCAAACTCATGTCTTGTTAAAGGTTAAATGGTACTGATGTCGACATGCCTGAGTGGCAGTTCTCCAAGATGATGCACAGTGCAAAAATCAGATTCACTGATCATACTATTCTGAGGGTTGTTCAGATATTGGGTTCTCTTGGAAACTGGAGGCGAGTTTTACAAGTTGTCCAATGGCTTCAATCACGTGACCGCTTCAAGTCTTACAAGAGCAGGTAACTCCTGCCCCTTATCTGTTAAACAAACTGGTGTTTCCTAATATTATGTGTGGCTATTTCCCTGCTTATATCCATGCAGCTACATGTGCTGATGTGGCACATGTACCCAATCAAAAGAAGTATCAAGTGAGACCCATAAAGTGTCTGACCTGAAAAGTAACCTAGTCTATTTCTTGGATGGGATCTATATATATAGATTGAATGTGGACTGTTTGACCCAGTTTTTTTCCAACTATGTTCAGACTTGCATTGGACTCACCTTGCAGATGGCTTGGATCTTGCATATACCTGCCACGTAGGCAAATAACGGTATGGAAACCAAAAGGGTATCCATGCATGTGTAAATCAGCAAACCTCTATTGAAATATTCTTTAGAGCATGGCTTATAAACCTATTAACTTTGAGTCCTCTTTGACTTAACACCAGTTAGTTGAATCACCCTGATGCAGCCCAAGAAAAGACCAAACCCAGAGCAGGCTTTGGCTGAATCCAGATGGATTCGAAGCAGCCAATAACGCATGATGAAGAAGCCAATCACAAATCAAAGTCAAACTCAATTCTTCTATTCAATAAGTAATCAAAGGTGTCTTATCCCAGAAGGGGATTTACGTATCTCTAGAAAAGATCAAATGGTATTTCCTACCATTAAGGACTCTAATTGCTAAACATGAAATTCCTAAATCAATAAGGAAACCTAGATTATTCAAATAATAAAGCGAATAGGAAACTAGGTACTAGGATAACTTCCCACAATCAAATAACCTGCTAATCCCATTTGGATTTGTGGGCTGATCCAATGGGTCTGACCAGGTTGACCCACAAGTTCATGGGTCCGGCCCAGTGGACTTGGACCTAGCTCGACCTACACCAGTTCTCCCTGCCTTGGAAAAACTCAACTCTGGCGAGTGCATTTCTTGGTAACGTTCATACTGGTCTGGGTTGATGTGCTGGAAATCAATTGCTGTGATTCATGAGGCATCCGAGATGGGCAGATCCTTCCATCAAACGAGAAACTTTCGAAATCTCCTTGACTTGTAGACACGAGTTTGATCAACAAGTACATCAACAATTTGATTAGCTAGAGGTGGATTGGGCGGTAGAGATAGGATGCGATCTTCAAGGCCTTCATTTGTGTGATGTCCACGGTAGATAGTTACATGCTCCACATTAAGAGCTCTGCGGGTAGTTCAAGAACATAAGGATTGGAACCTATCTTCTTTAGGATCTTTAAGGGACCCGCATTGCGAGGATGCACCTTATTTGCACTTGGAGGGAGTCGATTTGGATGTATCTGTACCATTACCATGTCGCTCGCCTTTAGCAAATTCGACAAAACGACGATGTGCATTAGCATGTTTCTTGTAGGTGGCTTTATTGGCGGTGATATTTCGTCTAACTTCACCATGTACCTGTTGCATATGCCGGATAAATTCTTCTACTTCATCGCTTGGTCGCGATTCTTCTGGTAATGGAGCTAAGTCGGCAGGTAGATGTGGCCATACTTCAGTCACGGCTTCAAATGGTGACATCCCGGTAGATCTATTGGCTGAATTATTATAAACAAAATCAGCCATCGATAAGACCAAATCCCAAGAGGTGATGTGATCTCGAACCAAAAATCGTAACAACTTGCCCAAGCTGTAGTTCACTATTGTTTTGCTGTCAGTTTGTGGATGATAAGCACTGGAGAACTGTAATTTTAGTCCTAGTGGCCGGCCAGAGTGTCTTCTAAAAGTATCTCATAAATTTAGTATCTTGATCTGACACAATTGTCTTCAGGAGCTCATGAAGATGTACTTCTCGGAAGAATAATTGGGCTATCTTGGATGCATCAGAAGAGTTTGAGCACGGTATGAAATGAGCCATCTTGGAGAATCGATCCACAACAACAAATATAGAATCAGTTTTCCATGCTGTCTTTGATAGACCAAGAACAGAGTCCGTGCTGATATCTTCGCATGGAGCATGTGGAATTGGAAGGGGTTGATAGAGTCTTTTATTCTTTTTATTTCCCTTCACAAGTTGGCAAATCCTGCATAAATTACAAATTTTAATAATATATGATTTCATTTTAGGCCAAAAGTATTTCGTCGCAACCTAAGTGTTTGCTACATCCGCTATCATGTAATTCGCGCACAATATGTTCACGGATAGAGGTAGCTGGTAGGCAGAGTTTTGTGCCGCGAAACAAATAGCCATCATGAATATTGAAGTGCGGATGCTGAGCTTGCTCGCCTTTAAGGAGATCGGTGTAGATGTGGCCAAAATCTTTATTCCTGCTGCAGTTTGAGCAGCAAATGGTGTCCCTTTTCTTGTGCCTCTGAATCCACAAGTGGCAGCGGAGGATCAAGAAACCACTAGACCTATTACATCTATAATAGTCACAATGGTATTGTTGAAAATCGCTTGAACATGAATAACTCCTTTTTGTATTCTACGTCCATTCTTACGTGTAGCGATACTCTTGGCGAATTTCTTCAAATCCAAGAACAGTGACAGACAGGAAGTCAATAAAAGCTTACAATGGCTCAATGCATCTGCAACTTGATTTTCTTTTCTGGCCTTTCGATTTTGTGTGGAGGAAAGGAGAATGGGTTCAGTAGAGGTTTGGGATTCTCGAATCGGCGATCAGGACGGCAATTCGAGAATGGATCTTCTCTTTGATACCAATCTGATGCAGCCCGATAATAGACCAAACCCGCAACTAGGATTGGGCCGAATCCAGATGGATTCGAAGCACCCAATAACTCACGATGAAGAAGCCAAACACATATCAAAATCAAACTCAATTCTTCTATTCAATAATAATTAGAGGTGTCTCCTAGAAGGGTATTTACATATTTATAGAAAAGATCAAATAGTGTTTCCTACCATTAAGGACTCTAATTGCCAAATATAAAATTCCTAAATCAATAAGGAAACCTAGATTATTCAAATAGTAAAGAAAATAGGAAACTAGTAACATTCGTTGAACCTTAAGGGAGGAGGAGAGATACTAAACAAGATAATAAGAAGCATTGAGATGAAATCGTGTCTCCTTTCTCTTGATTGACACCTCCTTATATTGATTATCACTGCCTTAATCAAGGTTTACATCAATAATATCATTACAGCCAAGCTTTCCTAACTAACACAATTATAAAAGATACTACAGTAAAAAAAAACCTTCGTAACTAAAAGAATATACGGGTGTATTATTTGACCATGTATATACACATGGGGCATTTAAGCAACCGGGCTTGGCCCAATTTGACAGTTTCAACTGAAATCACCTTGGATACAGTTTGACACCCCCTCTCAAATTGATGCGGGGGAATCAATGAGCATCAATTTGCTGACTAAGTATTGGTGACGAGGTCGTGAAAGACCTTTTGTGAAGATATCGACAACTTGAATTATGATGACACATGAGGAAGGCTAATGACTTCTCGTGAATTCATCACGAATGAAATGGCAATCAACCTCAATGTGTTTAGTCCGCTGATGGAAAACTGGATTTTCTTTAATATGGATGGCACTTGTATTATCGGCATAGAGAGGAGTAGGACCATTGATTGGAAAACCAAGATCGGAGAGCAAACTGCGTAGGCCTCACAATAGGCAGCCAACATAGCACGATATTCGGCTTTGGTGGAGGATTTGGAGACTTTTTTGTGTTTCTTACATTTCCAAGAAATCAAGTTGTCACCTACCTAGGAAAGTACACCATCTAGTGGTAGATCGCCGCGTATCTTGGTAGCTAGCCCAATCGGCATCGGAAAATGCTCGAAGTGTCGGAAGTGTGCTTCCTGGAAAAAATAATCCATGAGTTGGTGTTCAAAGAAGATAGCGAATAATGCGTCAAACAACAGCCAAGTGAAGATGTAGTGGACCACTCATGAACTGACTCATCAAATTAACGGCATGTGAGATGTCTGGATGAGTGATGGTTAAATATATCAAACTGCCAACTAACTGCCGATATAATGTGGGGTTAGGAAGTGAATCTCCCTCGTCACGACGAAGTTTGACATTTACTTCAACAACGGTGTCAACCGGAGTTAAATGTTGGAATCTCGCGAGTTCAATGAGATTAAGCGTGTATTTGTGCTGATTGAGAGATATTCCTTGTGCAGATTGGTGAACTTCAAGACCTAAAAAATAGGTTAAAGGGCCAAGGTCCTTCACGTGAAAGGACTGATGAAGGGAAGCTTGAAGTTGATGGATCATGGCAATATTTGTGCCAGTGATGATAATGTCATCAACATACACTAGTAGAACTGTGATCCCCCATAGAAGTATGGTGCAGAAACATAGAGGGGTCATAAGGGCTTGGATGAAAATTCAAGTGAAGAAGTGCATCTTGAAACTTTTCAAACCATGCCCTCGTTGCCTACTTGAGACCATAGAGAGACCGGTGAAGTTTGGCAACGAAACCCTTGGACGTAAATGAAAATCCTTAGGAACTCGCATGTAGACCTCTTCTTTAAGAACCCCGTGGAGGAAGGCATTCTTGACATTCATTTGCTAGAGAGGCTACGATTTAGAAGCTACCACTGCAAGAATTGTTCAAACCGTAGTCATCTTGGCAACGAGTGCAAATGTCTTATCATAATCAATCCCATATTCTTGTCGATTGCCAAGGTCGACAAGGCGAGCTTTATATCTATCTAGCGAACCATCTGACTTAAGTTTGAGAGAGTAGACCCACATGCTCCCGATAGGTTTAACAGAAGCAAGACAGTGGACAATATCCCAAGTATGATTTTGTGCCAAGGTATCCAACTCATCCTGCATAGCTTGTTTCCAACATTCATGTTGAACAACCTGTGAATAAGAGTGAGGAATAGAAGTGGTGGAAATGGTGGCCATTAAGGAAGTATGAGAGAAACCATACCTATCATGAGGTTTGGTGACACGAGTGGAACGATGCAAGAGAGGATTGCTAGGTGTACCCGATGTAGGAAGGAGTTTGAGAGGGGGATCGCCTGTGGTTGTCTCATTGCTCTGCCTGTGATATACAAAATTAGGGTTAAATTTAACAAATGGTTCATCGTCGGAGAAACCAGGAAGAGAGACGGTAGAAATAGGATCGGGATTGTCAATGTGTTGTTGGAAAAAAAAAAGATTTTCTAACATTGCGAGAGGCACGAATGCAGTGAGCCAGAGGATCATAACATAAAAAAAAATCCTTCTGGTGAACTGCATAACCGAGAAATGCGCACTTAGCGGACTGTGCAGTGAGTTTGGTACACTCAATAGAAGGCAAAGGGAAAAAACATACCGAACCAAACACAGAGAGATTATCATATGATGGATGAGTTTGAAAAGTTTAAAATAGGGGCTATGATTTTCTATGGAAGAAGATGGCAGCCAATTGATGAGATAGACCACAGTGGATAGAGCCTCAGTCTAAAATCCGGTCGGCACTGAAGACTCTAAAAGTAAGGAGCAAGTTACATCGAACAAATGTCTCTTTTTCCGTTCTGGGACCACATTTTGTTGAGGTGTGTATGAATAAGTTTTTTGTGAAATGATCCCTTTTTATTGTAAAAATTGTTGGAATTCATTTGAAACACATTCCACCCCTAAGTCTGAACATAAAATCTTAATGCACTTAGAAAATTGATTCTCTACATGCCAAAAAATCTTGAAAACAGTAAAGACATCAAATTTTGAGATAAAAAAATACAGCCATGTAAATCTACTGTAATCATCAAAGAAAGTTACAAAATATTTATAATTTGCATGAGAAAGAGAAGGAGCAATTCCACAGATATCACTATGCACTAACTAAAAAATGTGAGAGCTACAAGAAGTGGAATTGGGAAAAGGAAGAGTCTTGCTCTTTCCCAACTTACAAGTAGCACAATCAATTAAAACACACTAAGATGAACTGGGAAATTTATTGAGTAAACAAGAATTAACCATGATTGACAAAGTTTTAACATTGGGATGACCAAGTTTATTGTGCCATAAATGACAATTTTCTTGAGCAGAAAAACAATGTAAAACATTTGTAAATTTATTTCTAGAAATGGAAGACAGATCAAGTGGAAATAAACGGCCCCATTTAGGCCGCCTCGCAATCTCCTTCCCTGTCATCTGGTCCTACACAGCACAGCCAAAAGAGAAAAAGAAACGGTATATTTATTTTCAACAACTTGGCCAATTGATAGTAAATTGGAAGTTAAACCGGGGCAGGGATATATATGATTCATGGAAAAAGGACCACGGATACCACCAATGGCAGAGATGGTAATGTTGCCGCCATTAGCGGTTTGAATTTCATGATTGCCATTATAATCTCGCAAATTTGAGAGTTGGGTAGAAGATGAAGTCATGTGATTTGACGCCTCTCATTCAGGTACCAAATTGAGGAAGAACATTTAGTTTTACCTAAGATGCCAAATGCAGAAAGTGCGTTTGACAATCATTTGTTGAACAACTTCAGGAGTGAGAGGTGCAGTAGAAGAACCAGGCTGTGTAGGCACAGATGTGGACGCAGCATCAACAAGAGAGGTGTCTGTCTTGGCAACATAGGCTTTAGGAGCTTGAGGCAGTGGCCGGCGACGGCATTCAGTAATGATGTAGCCCTTCTTTTTGCAGTAATTGAAAATTTTGATATTACACTGAGTGGCAAGGTGTCCATACTTTTGGCAACAATTGCATTGGACTTTGCTCATGTCCCTGGCCGGCGAAGGCTGAGAAGACGATGCATTTCCACAGGCAGCATATGCAACAGTGTAGGATTCAGTTTTCTGTTGGAGCAAATGAGCTTTGGTTTGAATCCGCTGTTCTTCTCATAGAAGTTCATTCACAGACAAACATCAAGTGGGGGTAATGGCTTCCGACTCATTAAAGATGATGTCACAGTCTCAAATTCGGGGCGAAGTTTCATCAAGAACAGATCCCGATGGCTGGATGCTTGAAGATCCTGGATTTCTTTAAGAACATCATCAGACATGTTAGCATATTTATTTCCATCTTATTCGCTCAAAGATTTCGAAATCCGGAGTAGTACTCTTGAATGGATAAATTGCATTGAGTGTACTCAGCAATATCACATTCAAGTTGAAATTGGCTCACATAATTATCTTGATGGTAGATTGTCTGTTAGTATCCCCACACATCCTTGGAAGTCTTATATGGTGTGAGATTCATAAAAAGGTAAGATTCAAGTAACAGACCCAAGAAGCCATGCTTTAATCTTATTATCCTTAGTATTCCACGTAGCTATTTTATTTTCATCCTCAGTTGGTTTGGCATCAGTTCCACTAATATGACCCCATAATTCCTTGGCCTCAAGGTACAATTGAAACTGAAATGCCCATGATGGATAATTTTTACCATTGAATTTAATCAGATTAACCTCAGATTTCTCCATTTCAACGATGTCCTGTATGAAAGAACAGAAATGTCTCAGCACTACAAAACTTCAGCAATGAAGTTGCTCTCTAGATAGAACCAAATAAATATTGCCGCGAGAAAAAACAAACTATAATGCAGATTCAGACTGAATGATGAAGAACAAACACTAATAAACTGAAGAAGAGTGTGAATTTACTGTGAAACAGTCACACTGTAGACAAAAGAGGCCTTAGATGACCCTAAAAAGAACCAAAACACCCACGTGGGCCCCACTTACAGATCTAAGTCATGATCAGAGCCCAGATCTGATTACCGACCTTTATCCCCTTCGTACTGGTGAAAGCTGATCTGAAAAGGACCTAAGATCCAAGGTTTTGGGCGGTCTTGATTAAAAATAGGGGAAATAAACTGTGAATCACGAGAATGGTCAAAAGGCCTACCTCCAGTTGCTGAAAAATCTCAGAAAGCTCACCAAAAATCCAAGAAGAAGTGGGCGACCTTGGCTGGAGTGATAGCATGAGCATATCTTGATGATCACAGGTGGGTCATGGTAGATCAGAGATGATCTACAGAAACTGTGAGTGCTGGATGAAGTTCGGCTGCTATAAAACGGATCCTTGATCTATTTCCTTCAAGACAGTGAGTGATGATCTCTGTTAAAGCCTCTGAAAAGAGTCTAAGCTTGAAACAGAACTTTGAACCTTGACAATAAGAAGCTTTGATGCCATCATAGTTATCAGAATCCTATGATTCGTATACCAAATTCTGATTCGTATCCCGAATCTTATGGAAAACAATTCGTCTATATGTAATGAATCCCAATTACGAATGAATCTTAGGATTTAGGTGTGAATCCTATGATTTGATACTTATTTCATCAAATCTTACGATTCAAGCGATTCGGCTAAGCGAGAATGGCTATAGCCAATAAGTTAATATTAATAATCTTTTACCTTTTTTCTTTCTTTATTCTGTCTTTCTTTTATCGCTTGTATTTTTAAAAGGTTATTTAGTAGTTAATGAAACCTCATAAGAATTTTTTACGGCTTTGTTAAGGTTTTAAAGATGAATAAAGAACATACACTTAACTAAAGCATTTGATTGTACGTATAGTGCTTTTCTATATCTTCTTTTTTTAATCTATTTTGGTTTTTTTTCTTTATGAACATTTTTTTAATTTTAAGAGATATCCTACTGTGTAAGATTGATGGTTTGGATTTAATTTTATTTTTATATTTTGATTTAAAGATAATAAAAATATATATTGATACTTTCAACTTATTTAACTATTTAAACATCATTTATTTCATATATATATTAATATATGTCATGATGTTCTTGATATGATTGTATGATAGACTTGTTATTATATTTATACTACTATAAATGGAAAATGGATAGTTATAAATATTTGCTTTTTTTCTTTTATTTTATAATTATTTTTCATTTTTATTAGAAAAATAAAAAATCCTACGATTCGTGATTCGATTCAATTCATGGGTACGAACGTTTTGCAATATGATTCCGATTTTGAAAACTATGGATACGATAACATTCGTTGAACCTTAAGGGAGGAGGAGAGAAACTAAACAAGATAATAAGAAGTATTGAGGTGATTATCACCACCTTAATCAAGGTTTACATCAATAATATCATTACAGCCAAGCTTTCCTTACACAATTATAAAAGATACTACAGTAAAAAACCTTCCTAACTAAAAGAATGTACAGGTGTATTATTTGACCATGTATATACAGTAATGCATTTAAGCAACTGGGCTTGGGCCCAGTTTGCCAGTTTAAACTGAAATCACCTTGACCCAGTTTGACAACTAGCTACTAGGATAACTTCCAACAATCAAATAACCGGCTGATCCCATTAGGATTTGTGGGCTGATCCAATGGGTCTGACCAGGTTGACCCACAAGGTCATGGGTCTGGCCCAGTGGACTTGGGCCTGGGTCGACCTGCACCACACCCCCAGCTGAGTCCTATGGGAAAAGTCCAAAGCTCATTTGTTCACCCAGTTTCATATCAGGAGAAACTGTTGGAGGCTCCTAGGGACCTTTTGCATTGATTTTGGAAATTCCGAACTACAATTTGTGGCCTAAGTCCAAACATTCAAAGATCAAAGTTACAGCCCATCAGTGCAATAGGACATTCAAAAGTGAGTTCATCAGTAGTAAGTAGCAACAACTGAATTTTGTGGCTATTACTAATTAAATTCATTCTTAATAATTAAAAAATGATTCTTAATTCTTAAAATTCTAGGACATTAGTTTCTATTTTTTAGAATCTTTTTATCATCTTTTTATAAATTTGTAAGGCCTTTGAGGCTCTAGGGCACCACTCGGTCTGACTTGGCCGAGTCCCATGCTACTTGGTCAAGTTGACTTGACATAAGTGATCAACTTGTCCACTCATTCCGATCTTTAACCTTTTTTATCCAATTGTATTTTTTTCTTTTTTCTTTTTTATTTCAGTTCAATGGATATGGTTGTTGATCCAAAGTTCCAGACCATTCAGATGGTGGACTGCCTCATGAATCGGCCTTACCACAGGTTATCACAGAAAGAATAGCATTACCATACAGCCTTCAGAATCAATTTGAACTGAATTTGGATCAAAGTATAAACCGTGCACTTAACAGTCTACCATTTGGGTAGTTTAAGGTTGCCCATTTAGTTTCTTTGGGCATCGTGAGGCATTTGTAATGGGTCTGTTATTGAACAACCTGAATCAGTCTAAGCTGTGACCAACCTGCTGATTTTCTTTAAAAGAGAAAAAGGTCCTTTTGCTCATTAAAAAAAAAAAGAGTTGCTTCTTTTTTTTTTTTTTTTTAATAAAGGTAAGTACACCCACCCACCCAAGTTCCTCACCGTCAATGCTACTGCCAGGGATTTGATCCCTGGTTGTTTCTGAGGATGGGAGGTGAAGCAGCGTAGGGAACGAAGGAGGTAGCCAACGGGCTATTCTCCAAGCCAAACGGCTTAGGATAGGGTGTCTAGGTCTCACACCAAAGACAAGAAGAGAAAACTCACGTTGGGAGAGAACTCAATTTTCATTAATTTTCTGTATATCCCAAGAGAAGGGATTACATCCTATATATAATAGAGTGTTAATCATAATTTTAGTAATAGTAATCAATCTCTACTAAGAACTTCTAATTCTAAGAAACATTGAAATTAAAAACTTCCTAATCAAAACAGTTAAAGAATTCTACTAATTCTAGAATTCTATTGAAATTTAGAAACTGCCAAATCAATTCTTCTTTACTACTGGGCCTTGTGGGCCTTGGGCCTTCTGGAGTATACTCTTAATGGCCCAGTAGTCTGGCCTGCATCAGCTCTCCCCGGCTTGGAGAAACTCGACTCCGGCGAGTTAGCAGCTTGGTACCTCTCGTACAAGTCCGGGTTGAGTCGCTGAAAATCTGTGGCGGTGATCCATGTAGCATCAGAAAAGGGCTTTCCTTTCCACTTGACCAAAAACTTATGATATCCGCCAGTCTTTGTAGACACGATCTGATTATCATAGACATTTTCAATTTCTTCGCGAGGAGCCGGAGTTATGGGAAACCGGATATCGTGCTCTTCAAACGACTCATCTTGATAATGCCCATGATAAATTGTGAGATCTTCGACATTAAATGTAGAACTGATATTCATGTCCAGCGGAAGATCGAGCACATAAGCATTGGAGCTGATTTTCTTCAAAATCTTATCTCGCCCAAGATGTCCACTACATCCACCTCCATGCAACTCTCGGAGGACAAACTCGCGGATGGAAGTAGCTGGTGAACACAATTGATTGCCACGAAACAAATAACCATCAATGATAGAAAACTTTGGATGGTTAGAGAACTCACCATTAAGAAGATCTTTATAGATGCGGCCAAAGTCATGATCATCAGGATATTCTCTGCAAATTTCTTCGAAGCCTGGGACTGTGACGGAAATCGTCGTGAGCAGGTGAGAACGACGGCTTAAAGCATCTGCAACTTTGTTTTCCGCTCCTGACTTATGACGCAATACAAATGTGAATTCCTGCAGATAGGCGCTCCATCTTTTTCTGTGAGTTCAGATGCAGTAATGCTTCATGATCGGAGTGCAACACAAATTCTTTCCCCATCAAATAGTGACGGGATGGGGTGAAAGGAAGGAGAGTGGTGGGTTGGGTGCAGTGGAGAGATGGGAAGAGATGTTGATGGGGTATGGTGGTGGCACAGGGAAACAACGATCAGGGTTGCAGCCCTTAGGGTTGGCAGTGTGGGTCGATGATGAGGATGATGAATTGACAGAAAAGAAATTAGGAATGGTGGATATAGGATTACCTCGATCGGCGATCGGAACCGGCGATCTGGAACAGATCTCCGCTCTGATACCAATTGAAGCAGTGCAGGGAACGAAGGAGGTAGCCAACGGGCTATACTCCAAGCCAAACGGCTTAGGATATGGTGCCTAGGTCTCACACCAAAGACAAGAAGAGAAAACTCACGTTGAGAGAGAACTCAATTTTCATTAATTTTCTGTATATCCCAAGAGAAGGGGTTACATCCTATATATATAATAGAGTGATAATCATAATTTTAGTAATAGACTAAGAACTTCTAATTCTAAGAAACATTGAAATTAAAAACTTCCCAATCAAAACAGTTAAAGAATTCTACTAATTCTAGAATTCTACTGAAACTTAGAAACTGCCGAATCGATTCTTCTTTACTACTGGGCCTTGTGGGCCTTGGGCCTTTTGGAGTATACTTTCAATGGCCCAGTAGTCTGGCCTGCATCAGCTTACTTTCAATGGCCCAATAGTCTGGCCTGCATCAGGAGGTGCCTCACCAAATGAGCTACCATTAGATTTGGCAAAAAGAGTTGTTTCTTTTGCATTTAGATTGATCATCATACGTTCCTTCACATTCCTACTAACGTGAAGCCATCCAGCTGAGTTTAAGATTAATCTGTCACTTAAAGTGTACCATTTTGATAGTTTAAGGTTGCCCATTTAGTTTCTTTGGCTGTCATGATGCATCTGTAATTGGTTCTATTATTGAACAACCTGAATCATTCTAAGGTGAGGCAAACCTGCTGAGTTTCTTTGAGAAAAGAAAACAAACTTTCTTTCACTGTTTTTTTTTTGTTAATTTATTTTTGGTCTCTAAAAAGAGTTGTTTCTTTAGCAAGCTTGATCATCATAGGTCTCTTAGAATTCCTACAATCTCATGAGGCAAAAAAAAAAAAAAAATTCTGAATTTGAAGTTTGCAACTTAGCATTTGTGTTTTCTTGTAAGGTGCCTACAGATTCTGTCATCATTCTATGTTTCTTTGATAAAGCCACTTTTACCCTTTTCCAGGGAAACATCTCTCCAGGGTTTTAAAAATTGGCCGTGTCCAAGTTGACTCAGCTGACTTGATTCAGACTCGGCCTTCATCAAATTGGGTTGAGTCAGACTCGGCAGAGTCCCCATCCCAACTCTATCTTCTTCTTCAACGAAACCTAATCCAGCAAACCCTCTCTCAAGCCTTATACCAACAAACCCTCTCTTAATCCCTAACCCAACAAAACTCAGTAAACCCTCTCTCAATTCTCAACAAACTCTTCTTTTTCTCTTTCATGACGGTAGACTGGTAGAGGTCTAAGGGGAAAGGGGAGGGGAAGGAATTAAAAGGAATCCCAAAAGACCCAAGTCGGCCAAGTCCGAATTTTAATACCCTGCATCTCTCTGTTGCTTTAATACTGTGATATGGATTTCCTAATTGATTGATAAGGTTCTATAACCTGGAGTTCTAGGCCATTAGTTTGATCAGCCCACTGCATATTGGCATTGCCTTTGAAATTTCCCAGCTTGGAAGATCCTAATCCTTAGGCAGATAACAACAAAGGTTACTGGAAGATAACAGATGTGTAGAAAGTGGGCAAATAGAATGGTTGTCTATGATCTATGATACCCTGATACGGCAGGGACACACCATAGACATGACAGGGACACGGATTTTACACATAAAAAAGTAAAGCAGCGGGTACGATACGACATGACACAATACATTGCCCATTTTTAAGTATCCATGCACCATAGTTTATGATCTTCCAATATAAGACATTTATGTTTGTCCTCCATCTACGGCGGGGCCTATGAGATGGTGATTTGGATCACCCAACCATGGTCCTCGTACAAACGATATCAGGCACCTGAAACCATAAATTCAATGGATGTTAAGATCCTTAATTCCATATATTTCTATTGCATGCTGTTTGGTGGTCTTGGTCATTGTGTCATTGTGTTGAATTTCCACTTATTAGCCCTGATTATCAGTCTATGGTCCTACCTACTTTTGTAAATGGCACTCTGGTCTGTGATATTTGTATGCATTAATATCCAATTGGATACAGACAGACAGACAGAGAGGTGCAAGATAAAAAAAAAAAAAAGAAACCATTCAAAAAAAAAAAAAAAGTTGCAAGATAAGGGCACCCTGAAAAACCTCTGGCCACATTTGTGCATATGATGAGAAAACAATGCATTATTATGTAAATGTAACCTTATAAATGCATATGGTCTAGGAAAATGTCCATACCTAGAACAGAAGAACTAAAAATAGTGTATAAATATGGCTAAAATACTAGAATAAAAAAATAGTATTCTTTTTCCTATGGGGTCTACATGTGTCCGACACATATCTAACAAGGATCTTGGTTATGCAAGGATCTTGGCTTTTGGCATTCATTTAAATTAACCCCCCCCCCCCCCCTCCCTCTCTCTCTCTCTCTCTCTCTCTCTCTCTCTCATATATTTATTTTTCGTTTTTCTTATGCAGATATATTTACACAACAGTTATTGATGTGCTTGGGAAGGCGAAGAGGCCTGTGGAGGCACTTAACGTATTTTATGCCATGCGTGTAATACACTCATTTTTTCAATCATCCTTACAGAGTTTTGTCAGCATCTCGACCTGTTGGCTTTTTTAAAATGACACATGGCGTACCACTAGATAAAAGTTGGCCTGTGGCATGGTATCAGTAGGGCTCATCTTTTGTGGATGCCCAATCCACAAGCTGCACTTTTCTGGTAGTCCCTGCCAGCTTGCCATGTGTCAGATTATAGATAAACTTTTGGTGGTCAATATTTTTTATTCTTAAAATCACCGTTTTTTGGATTTTATTCTTGCAAGTGTTGTAATTTAAGTATTTTTTGTGTCTCTTACAGAGAGAATTTTCATCATATCCTGATCTGGCCGCTTATCATTGTATTGCTGTCACTCTTGGACAAGCGGGGCTCATGAAGGAGCTTTTTGATATCATTGATTGTATGAGGGCTCTTCCCCCAAAGAATTTCAAGACAGGGATGCTTGAGAAGTGGGACCCGCGGTTGGAACCAGATGCTGTTGTCTACAATGCTGTGAGTTGACTTTGCTTACATTTTAAACATCATGAGATTGTAACTTCTAAAACTGTTTTCTAAAAGTTTTGGCTGGATGTGTATCTATTAAGTGGGAGAAAGTGAATGATGCATTCCATATTGCAGTCTGTTTGAATGGAATATTTTGAACCTTGATTGGTAAAGCTGATTTGAATTATTAAGCAGAATGGCTGGTTATCTTTTTCATAGCGTCTGGAATTGCATGGAAATTTCAAATCAAGCTCTTACCATTCTTCCATGATGTAGCTTTCCAAATTCCAAGAGAGATTGCTTTTGAGGAAGACAGAAAAACATCATCACACCTTTTTTATTTTATTTATTTCTCTGCTGCTTTAAAGTGCAATAAAGCAAGTCACAATCCTTCTGGCAAAAATATTTTAACTGCTTTCGATTTGGGGGTACATCAATACTAAGTTATTATTTCTTACAGTGACTGAATGTGGTGTCTACATTTTTCTCCCAGGTTTTAAATGCATGTGTGCAACAGAAACAATGGGAAGGAGCTTTTTGGGTATTACAACAGTTAAAACAACGGTGGATACAGCCTTCAAGTACAACATATGGCCTTGTTATGGAGGTACAAACTGTACAATTGATTTCTCTTGGTGCTTTCTTCATAGACCGTTCTAGAGGGACTTGATAATACTTTCTGTTGAAAGGACTATATCGTTATCAATTTCATTTCATTTCGGGCAGCAGTACATAAAAAATTTCACTCCCAAAAATTTGAGTCAATTTTGGACCATTTCATCCATTTAAGTCATACTTTGCAGAAACCAAGTTCATCGTATTGTAGTGTTTTCTAATTTATTTTTAATTATTCAATGCCTTTGTAAGACCTTAAAACTAGCGGATAAATGATCTTTCCTCCCAATCAAGTGGGAGGGAATTGATAAGAGTTCGTGGCACAGGGGAAGATGCTCTCTATTGCAACCTTTAGGGCGTGTTTGGTTGTGCGGTGAAGTGAGGTGAGGTGAGGTAAAGCCTCCATTATTTAGACAAGAAAAGACAATGGGTCATATCAAAAGTACACAATTACAAAATTCCCTCCATCTTTTTCAAAAAAAAGTAAAAAAAGCAACCTCCTTTCTCCACTAAAAGACAAAAAAGATCCATTTTTCTATACAAAAAGTCAAAAAGATTCCATACCAAACAACTAGAAACAAAACACCATCATAACATCTTATATTTTATTTTCTCTTGATTTGATGCTTCACCTCACCATACTTCAATTCACCATACATCCGAACAGGCCCTCAGGTTGTGGGTCCCGGGCATTTTGCCAATGAAAAATAAAGAATCAGTCGGGAGGGAACTAAAGAAGGCTCTTTTAGGGTTTGGGGAAAAATGCCTTTCATTCAAACCTCAATTTTGAACATCTCTATTTTCCTTTTTTTTTTCTCTTGAGATTTCACCTCCAGTCATTTTTAAGAGCAAAATACAACATATTTACTCCCTCCATTTTTCCTTTTTTTTTTGTAGATACTCAAACTCATGGTCCCACGCACACTACTCGCATCCCTAACCGGCTAACAAACTGCCTAGGGTGACTTGCTTTCTTCCATTTAAATTGACATGCCTTCTTCCATTTACATTAGGGGTTGTTTGGCTTTTACGCATGACTTAGGAAAATGGTTCACGTGTGTGAATGATGCACGTGCGTTTCATTTCAATATGAAATTTGATGCACGTGTGTTTCATTTCAATATGAAATTGATTCCCATGGAAATGTTTTTTTCATTTTTAGCCCTTAGCTCTCCAAAGAGGATGAACAGTTCGGATTGTGATTTGGGGGCCAATAGAATTTTTTTTTTTTTGAATCAGATTTACTAGTCTGGAGTTTTTCGCAATTTTCTCAAAATTTATGGTGAATCAATGGCTCAAATTTGACACCTCCATTTTTTTTAGCCTTCTAAAGAGGATGAACGGTTTGGATCATGAAATAGGGGCCTAGAATAGTAAAAAGTTGGAAAAAAAATACCGCTCCAAAAACCAGGTGAAAAGGGGGCCTTTTTCAAGGATTACATCCAATCGTTCACCATTTTTCTCATATTTCTCAAGATCCATTATGAATCAAAACTTAAATTTGACCACCTAGCCTTTTCTGGCCTTCCAAAGAGGATGAATGATTGGGATAGTGAAAAAGGGCCCCACAAAAGTCCAATTTAGCAGATTTAACAGTCTGGTTTTGTTTGCAATTTTCTCAAAATATATGGTGAAATAACAGCCAGAATTTGATGCCATAGTGTTCTTGGCGACATCCAATGGTTTGGATCTTCATTTTGTGGCCTACAAAATAAAAAAATGTGAAAAAACGGACTGCTCAAAATGCCACTGTACACCGCCTACTGTGTACACAGTGATGTGTGAAATCATTTCACACCATGGGAGGTGCGAAAATTTTGGGCATAGAATAACGCCCATTTTCCTACCATTTTCACATCTTCATTCACGCACCACATGCATAATTGGTGCAACCAAACATGGGATGTATGAACCAACATTTCCATAAGTGAATGGGTGCAACCAAACATGGGATGTATGAACCAACATTTCCATAAGTAAATGGGTGCAACCAAACAACCCCTTAGTTTTTAAGAAAGGCGGTCATTGTTCTGTTTTATTCTGCCAAATTCCTCGGATTTTGGTATTTCCCAGAGAAATCAAAGCATACTTCTATTTACATTGAGAAATGCAATCATCTTTGTGTTTTATTGTACCGATTTCTTTGAATTTTTTTCGTTTCTTAGAGAATTCAAATGTTGGTCAAAACTGACCAGTATGAATGAAATTTTCAAGACACCGTCTGGTTATAAAGGATGCCATAGGTGTACTTTTTACTTTTTAAGGTAATCAAGCGTACTTCTATTTTGTGAGTGCAGTAGGAATACTCCCAATTAATTATTATGTAACTGAGGATCATACTTGAATAGGTAATGCTTGTATGTGGAAAGTACAGCTTGGTGCACGAATTTTTCAGAAAAGTTGAGAAGACTTCAGTTCCAAACACTTTGAACTACAAAGGTCATATAGTGTACATCTGCTATGGATTGTTGTATTTTCATTTTCTTCTGATACATAATGAACTAGCGACCGTACTCTTTATATCTTACAGTTCTTGTAAATGCATTTTGGAGAGAAGGCAAAACGGATGAAGCTGTGTTAGTTGTCCAAGATATGGAAAGACGAGGAATAGTGGGTTCCGCCAGCCTCTACTATGACCTTGCTCGTTGTCTTTGCAGTGCAGGAAGGTGCCAAGAAGCACTACAACAGGTTCTAGATAATATTATTTTTTTCTACTGTCTTGCTAGATTTTCATTCAATTTGCACTTGGTTTCTCAACTTTCTAGGCTTGGGTCTCTTCAAACTTCACCCAATAATTATGATCTTTAAATGTAGGCCCAAGCCCCTCTTGCTTATTTGTCTGTCTTAAAATAGGCCAACCCTGGCCCCTGAATTGGGACTGGGACCTTCTGGTTCACGTTGGAAGACTTGAAATTTGCCTGCCCGGCTCATATGGAGTCCATTATCAGCTGGCGACATTGGGACCTTCATTGGCCACCAGTTGGACTAGTTGCAGGCCAACGGCAAACTCAGTCCTGAAACAAGAAGTGGCTGTCTTCTTTCTGACAGGGGTGGGGTGGGAGAGGGGGCTGGGGGGCGGTTTTGTTGCAAGCATTTCTGATGAGAATTGAGTGTGTTGGGAACTTGATGTATTCACGGGTATCAATGGAACCCAAATGACTATTAAAAACTGTCAGCTGCTACTATAAAACAGTTTGCTGTGACTGCTCAATAGTAGCCTGAGTGAGATAAACTAGGGAAAATGGATAATTAATCCAACCAATGGCTGTTATTCCCTTGAATTAGACTGTGGTCTTAGAAAGGCTTCTCTATTGAAGGTATATACTCGGCCAAGGAGAGAACACCAACAAGCGTGCATAAGAGCAATGCTTTATTAAATAATAGAACTATTGAGCATTAACTGCCAGTAGCAGTCAACCATACAACTGTATATATAGTGCATAAAACTAAATAAAACCCTGAAAATCCTAGCAAAAACCTATCAATTCTAATCCTATTCTAATTATTAGTCTTCTAACATAATTTCCTAATTGGAAATCAAATCTCAAAAAGAATTAAGAAAATATGCTGAATCCAGGAAATTTGGATGTCACTGCATCTTCTTGCAAATCAGGCTGTGGGGCCCATGCAAGGATCAAAATTACAGTTGCGGTGGACATAGTGGCCAGTGGCCAAAAAGCTACGTCGTGTTTGTGGCGATACGTAGTGGCGTTGCATTGTGAATTTTTTAAGTAGTCAAAAGAATTCAAATCTTGTATTTTTTTTAAAGTAATTTGGAACCATATAAGGGCAAATACAACTTTAGGGAAGACTATTGAGGAGAAGAAATAGGAAAAACAGTGTTCTAAATTAAAACTATTTGGCTTTACTAGGTTTTAGACCGAAGCACCACTAATTTCAAAATAGTGTAGTGGCCTCAACCTCTACGGCCGATAATGTGGCCGCTACCCTATGCAGCAGCCACTATTTTGAACCATGGGCCCATGTGGCCCAGTCTTTGATGAGGCCAGCCATATGATCTTGAACGGGACCTCTGGGCAACTCTTTTGGGTGCTTCACTTCATGGGTTGGGCTGGGTTAGACCTACCAACTAGCGGCTCAAAAGAGACTGCACTACCAGCCCCTTTTAACACTTCTAGAATGTGTAAAGCTTTCAAATAAGCCCTCATTTCCATGTCTTTTCCCAAAACAGCCCTTGTTCCATACTTTTAACCAAAATTCTGGGCTGTTTAGGGTGGAAACCTCATCAATTCTTGTTGATGCAAATTGTTCCACATCAGAATTCTTAACATTGGTGTCATAGCATGTTCCCTTTGAATTTCACTTTGGGGGACTGCATTGGGAGAATTCAAAATTCGGCCAGACAAGATAGGCCCAAATGCTTGCAACCACCAGGAGAATCAATTTGGAATCTGCAATCTGAGGCGGTCTGGTATCATTCCAGACTGTCAACTGTTTAAACAAGGAAACTAGTCCACTGATTGGATCTGGTTGTGTTAATTAAGGATTTCAGAAAAGTCTGGATTACAGAAACAGATCACAATTTCTGTTTTCTTCAAGAAATGCAATGAATTGGATTAAATTGTGAAATTTTGATCCAAGGAGATTAGGTGTCTAAGCCACAAAATCATGTTAATTCAGTCATTTGTTGTGGCCCCAGACCTGCAGTAGCCCTTACCATGCGGTGTAAATCATCAGGGATGTCAGTGATTGGGTTCCAAGTGAAGGTCCCCATATACCTCGCATGCTTGTGCATGCTTGCGCGCGCGCATGTATGTGGGTGTGGCTGCATGTGTGCAAAGCTGGGGCAGCTGGACCTTGACCCAACTCATGCCTGCCATGTGGGACCAATACTTCACTGGATCAGCAGGAGCCAGCCACGGTTCAGACAAGAGACCCTTGCGTAGTTTGTATATTTACTTTCCCAATGGGCCTACGAAATAATTTTCCTTCTCCTGTACCAACAATTGATCCCACAACCAACCAAGAAAGTTTTAAATTCATAAGCCTCGACCTGAAAATTGATTGGGACCAAGGTTTTTTTGGTTCGGCTCTTTCGAGTTAATCAGGTTGACAGGTATCTATTATAGACGTACAAATTATGACCGTGCCTAATGTATATTAAGTTTGAATGCCCTTAGGTTTTGCACAACTAAGGTCAATCTCCATGTGTGACTGTTGATCACAAATGTTCATGCATCACAATAAAACATTCTGATATTATCTATGCAAGTTGTCACATCCTACACATTTCCATTTGAGGCAGCAGTCATCAATCAAGTGGAGCCCTTTTTTTACCTGCAATTTTTTTTTATTTTTTAATATATTATTATACATAGAAACTAAAATGAAATCACTGAGGATATTTTCATCCTTTTGAATCAGATGGACAAAATCTGCAAGGTTGCAAAGAAGCCCCTTGTAGTGACGTATACTGGGCTGATTCAAGCTTGTTTGGACTCAGGCAATGTTCAAAATGGCGCATACATCTTTAGTCAAATGCACAAGTTCTGCTCCCCGAACATTGTGACATTCAACATTATGATAAAAGCATACATCGAAAATAAGTTGTTTGAAAAAGCGAAGGACTTATTTCAGAAGATACTGGATGGTACCCATTACATAAGAAGTGCAAGTGATTACAAAAACAGAGTAATCCCTGACAACTTTATGTTCAATACCATGCTAGCGGCATGCGTTGAAGAAAAGAGATGGGATGATTTTGAACAATTCTATCGACGGATGCTTCATCACGGGTACCACTTTAACCCCAAGCGTCACCTGTGGATGATCTTGGAAGCTTCCAGGTCTGGGAAGGTATTCTTCCAATTCTCTTACCTAACAAAAATTTCTTCTACGTGCACTTCATTAATTGCTTAAGGTTGGAGGAAGTATGCTGAACTCTGTTTCTATTAGGAGTTTTAATGTTCATGGCATCATTCTACAAAGATGAGGAAGTCATCTATTAATCTCGGGGTCCTCCTGTGGATGGCAATATTTCAGAGGAAAAAGCCCCTATTTGATAATCTGTATTCATTAAGTTTTCAGGCTGTGCAAATGAATGATAAAAATTGAGGGTAAAAATATTGATGTGCAATGGGAAAAGAATCTGCTGATCAAATGACTGGTTCTTTCTCTTGAGGTTATGTTTTGGTGCATTGCACACTCACGTTGGGCCCCTTCAGTTTACACACTGAATTACTGTCAGACTTTGCTTTGTTTGTGCACTTCTATTTTTATTTTTTATTTTTTATTTTTTTTTTTGGAATGGATTTACTTTGGATGTATGAAACTCTGGTATTTTCTCTGGAGGTGGTTTTTGGTACATTGCATGTTCACATTGGGTCTTAACTCCTAGAATTACTACTACTGATTCAGGCCATGCATTGCATGATACCTTTGAAGGCTGATATATGTTTGTCTTGGAAGGTTTATAGTACACTGTTATCATGCCATCATTGCCAATATCATCTTTTACGTCCTTAGCGGGACCATGGTATTGAATCATTGTTTCGGAGTATTGGTTTTGAGCATTCTGTTTAGATCCAATTTGTGATGACGAAAAACTGAGTCACTGACCAATACCAATTGAAAAAATAGCTGAAAGTGATTTAAACAGCCAGAACCAAGGTTTGAAAATGAGTTGATGATTTTTTAAAATGAGTTGATGATTTTGGTGACTTTCTGATTCCACTAGAAGCAATTATAGCCTGGGGACTTGTTTCAGCAAGTTTTGATTCCTTAATTATGACGAACCCACTAACACAGTTTGTGGACACAACTCAGGGGCAATCACTGGACACAACTTGGCATTACTTGATTCGGTCAGGCCAGACTGCGCCAGTTGCCATCATCAAAGAACGCTTTTGCATGAAACTGCAAGGGGATGACATCACCAGTGCCCTTTCCTGTCTTGCCAGTGATCAGATGAGTTTGCCAAATGCTTTCTCTGAGAAGGCCTGGTTGGACTTATTTAATGACAATGCCTATCGCATTCGGAAGGATACGCTTGTCAGGTTAGTCGATGAGGTGAACACCCTGATCTCTAAAAGCAATGATCAGCCAAACTCTGTGTATACAAATTTAGTTTCTTCTTGTAGAGAATTTTTAAGGGTTCATGTAACAGAAGCTGCAACCGGTCAATCAATGAGTGGAAGAACACCATCTGATGTAGAAGTGAAGTGTTGCTGAAAATGAGGTGGGTGTACGATATCTTGTTGGGTTGAGATGTTGTATTTCTTTTATAAACTTGCTGATATATATTTATTCTTTTGAGGAATATTCTGTGTCATATGCAACCATGAATTATAGCAAGCTGCGATCCCTGATAAAGAACATCTATTGTTCATGACATGGGTCCCATGGTGGATGATGTTTGGGGTTTCTCCTAGATTGGAACATCTCTAGCCTTCATTCTGCAGTCTAAAAATAGATACGGTTAGTGTTGGTATCCGGTAATGGTCTACAAAGTGGGATGGGTAGGGTTGTATGAATTTTTCCAATTAGATAGAATTTTTAAGGAACAGTTTTTTTTTTTTTTTTTTCATCATCATATCCTGATGAAATGGGTATCACTAAGGTTTTTAAACTAATGAGACTAATCCCCCAGGTGGTGCGTGATAAATCCACACAATTACATACTGGGCAAATCTAAGGCTGTTTTGAACACAAGATATAGGGACCAAACTTGCGCCTTGTGCCGATCAACTATCTCCCAAGGAACATCTATGGTTGGACCCATTATATGTATGTTTTGTTTACTGCAGGTGCCTAGTAGTTGGGAGTCCCATTCTCTTTCATTCGCACAATTGTTCCATCCTTTCGTCCTTTTGCTTGCATGTGCAAGTGGCCCATTTTCTTGCACGTAGGTGGTCTTTTCCTTAGTATGTGCTGGGAGTTACTCTTGTGTCAGTCAAGTCTCTCAAGGGCCCAACCACCTTGGCTTTTTCCACCCTTGTTGGGGTATGCCCATTGGATACTTTGGATTTGAAACATATCCTTGTGCAAATTTTGATCTTCAGAGAAAATGAAAGACCAACTTATCTTTGAAAAAAAAAAATTTACGCTCTTGTCAAGCAATAGAATTCATATAGGCATATAACATGGGCCCATTTGGCAATTTACTATAAGAGTAAATGTGATGTAAAGCATCAAATCAAGAGATAATAAATGATGGTATTTTGTCTTTAGTGGATTGATATGAATCTTTTTGACTTTTTGTATATAAAGTGTGTCTTTTAATCATTTAGTGAATAAATGAGGTTTTTTTTTTTTTTTTTGAAAAAGCGGGATGGAATTTTGAAGATGTGTTCTTTTGATTTAACCCCCTTGTCTTGAAAAACGAAGGCTTTATATTATTTTTACTGGCTTAGTAAATTGTCAAATGGGATCTAACGAAATACATAATTACATGATGCGTAAATTGAAACTTATGCAGAATAACATGGTGTTTACAAAAGTGACAGTGGAAGTCTAACACACATGACATGTTATAAATTTAAATAACAAAGATCAAATCAGCAGGAAAATTAGGAACAAAGATCACACTAAGAAGGCACATGAAATTAGGAACAAAGATCACACTAAGAAAGGCACATGTCATGTTATCTCCTGAGCACATCGGGCTGAGGTGAGGCGCGCACGCTGTATACTTGTATCACACTTGAAAACTTTCACTTAAATTATCCCTGCTCTTTTAGGATGTATGCTAGCATAATAAACACTGGTACAAGCAATGGCAGACCCAGAAATTTTGTTTGGGTGGTGCAGTATATGATCATCAAGTGAAGAAGTTCAATAATAAAATTAGATATTTTAATATTTTATTTAAAGGGTTGTTAAAATCACGCGGATGCGACCACACCTGCGTGGTCACACTTGGGTCCACCACTGGGTACAAGGTAACAAAGCACATAACACACATGTATAACTTATAATTAAGTGCATCGCGCAAGAATCCTGAGTTAAGTGTGTCAACACAACTCTATGTCACACAAAAAATGGACTTACATTGTTCAAGTGTCCCTAAAACAATGATTATTGACCTTTGTAAAAATACCTTAAAACGTGTTATAGTCATGATAACAGATAAACAAGGAAACACATGAAGTAGATGTGTACATTCATGTATAGATAAGATTGTGAAAATAAATATCATAAAACATGGATGAGCAAGTCATATAAGACGAACTCAACAGTCAGGATAGCTTGGCATAGACACACAAATTTGAAGACTTGACTAAGACATAATCGGTGTGTGTTACTAGTTATGTATGTATCTCTCCAACTCTTTAACTAGTTTACCTACAAAAGGTAGGTGTTGTTGATGGAATGCTCTGCTACAACATTGCTGGAACTGAAGTTCGTATTCTCTGTATACTAAGGTTGCCTTCAACAAATACTCAGGTTTAGGTTCTGTGTACTAAGGTTGACAGAACAAAATAATGAAGTTACAGTGAGAACATAAATCACTCTGTTGAAACTTCTTTCTCTCAATAAAAATGAAGTATGAAGATTCAAGAGAAGAAACTTGTCATCTTGATCTTAAACAACAGAAAAGAAGACTAATGGATAGACAAGTATGGAACCTTAAGATTTCACTCTCACTTCATCAGAAAGAGAATACATGACTCTACTTATAGACTTCATTTCTAAACTAGGACTAAACAATAATCAATTCCTTACAATTTCCTAAGCAACAACTTAATAATGAAAATGCATGAATAATCCAAAAGACACATAGAATACCCAAAATACAATGATGCTACATAGAGCTAAGAGACATGTCTGCATAAAGCAGTGAGCAACAATAAATTCCTGCAGCTGTATTGGACAAAGAATCAACTGCATTGAGCAGTGAACAAAACATGGAATCCAGCTTACTTCTAACAGTCCCCCTTAAGCTAGATTTCTCTTACTCCAAATAAGGTCTTAATTTTAATGAATAAATCATTCTTCAAAGGCTTGGTGAACAAATCTGCCACTTGATCTTGGGATTTACAATAGTTAACTTCAACTTCTTTGTCCTTCACCAATTCTCAAATGAAATGATACTTGATCTTTATGTGCTTGCTTTTGCCATGAAACATTGGATTCTTTGATAGAGATATGGCTGATTTATTATCACAAAACAGTTTTATAGCTTCTTCTTGCTTATGATTTAACTCTTCCAAAATCCACCTTAACCACCTAGCTTGACAACCGATGGCAGCAAGAGCAATATATTCTGCTTCAACTGTTGAGAGGGCTACAATAGATTGCTTCTTTGAAGACCATGAAACTGCACTAGAACCAATATTAAAAGCATACCCTAAAATACTCTTACAGTTATCAACACTCCCAGCCCAATCACTATCACAAAAACCAACCAAACTTGGATTTTCAATTTTGTAATAGTGGAGGCCATGACTTTGACTTCCTTTCATATATCTTAAAATTCTTTTTCCAACTTCCCAATGAACATCTCTTGGAGATTCCATGAAGCGACTGAGCATACTTACCGCATATGTGAGATTCAGTCTTGTTGTTGTTAAGTACATTAAACCTCCAAAAAGACTCCGATAAAGAGTTGGATCCACCACTTTCTTTCCATCAAATTTGCTTAATTTCAAGCCAACTTCCATAGGAGTACTAATAGGTTTTGTATCTTCCATCTTAAACCTTTTCAACAATTCTTTAGCACATTTCTTTTGAGAAATGAAATTTTCATTATCATTTTGATCTACTTCAATTCCAATAAAGAAATGAAGTAAATCCATATCCGTCATCTCAAATTTATGCATCAATAGCTATTTTGAAATCTCCAAACTTTTCAGCACTACTCCCGGTAAAAATCAAGTCATCCATATATAAGCAAGCAATGAAAATCTCACCTTGAGGACTTTTCTTGACATAGATAGTGTGCTCATAAGGTGACTTGTGAAAACCATTTTCTTCAAAATATGCATCAATCTTTTTGTACCATGTCCTTGGTGCTTGCTTTAAGCCGTACAAAGCCTTTTTCAACTTGTATACTTTCATCTCTTCATGCTTCTTCTCGTAGCCGGGAGGTTGATCAACATATACCTCTTCTTTTAGGGTGCCATTCAGAAATGCTGATTTCACATCCATTTGGAAGACTTTCCATTGATTTTGAGCTGCAAGAGCCAACACCAAACGAATGGTGTCTAGACATGCAACGGGAGCAAAAACTTCATCATAGTCAACTCCTTGCTTTTGCTTATAGCCCTTGGCTACTAAGTGAGCTTTGCATTTTTCAACTTCACCTCTTGCATTCAACTTGGTCTTGTACACCCATTTTACTCCAATTGTCTTCTTACCTTTTGGAAGTTCCACCTACTCTCAAGTATCATTTCTTTCAATAGCTTTAATATCTTGATACCAAACCAAACCAAACCAAACCAAGCCTTTTCCCACTAGGTGGGGTCGGCTATATGGATTTGACGACGCCAATCAAGTCTGTTTAGGGCCATATCCTCCGTTAGATCCATGTGGGCAAGGTCATGTTTAATAGTTTCTTTCCAACTTCTCTTGGGTCTCCCTCTCCCTCTCCTACTCCTGGCAATCTCTATGCCTTCACACCTTTTAACAGGTGCTTTCATTGGACGCCTTTTAACATGGCCAAACCATCTTAGTCGATTTTCTCTCATTTTATCTCCAATCGGTGCTATTCCTACTTTGCCCCTAATCTCCTCATTCCTAATCCTATCTCTCCTTGTGATCCCGCACATCCATCTTAGCATTCTCATCTCCGCAACTTCCATTTTCTTAACATGATTATGCTTTACTGCCCAACACTCTGATCCATATAACAATGCTGGTCTTACCGCCACCTTATAATACTTTCCTTTAACCCTGAGGGGGACTTTCCGATCACACAAGACCCCCGAAGCACTCCTCCATTTGGTCCACCCGGCCTGAATCCTGTGACTTACATCAGTATCAATCCCTGCATCATGTTGCACCATCGATCCAAGGTACCTAAAGTTTTCTTTCTCAACAATCTTTTGTGTGCCTAGACTTACTTCTATGTTACCAAGTGTCCTAATTTGGCTAAACTTGCACTCCATATATTCCGTCTTGCATCGACTTAGCCTAAACCCTTTTGTCTCTAACGTTTTCCGCCATACTTCTAGCTTAGCATTCACTCCTTCTCTCGTCTCATCTACTAAAACAATGTCATCTGCAAATAGCATACACCACGGCACCTCATCCTGAATATGTCTTGTAATCTCATCGATAACTAGGGCAAACAAGTACGGGCTTAACGCTGAGCCTTGGTGTAGACCAATCGTGATAGGAAACTCCTTAGTCTCTCCGCCAGTCGTCCTTATAGATGTCACGGCTCTATCATACATATCCTTTATTGCCTCAATATAAGCGACACACACTCTTTTCTTTTCCAGTACTCCCCATAGAATCTCCCTAGGAACCCGGTCATAGGCCTTCTCCAAGTCAATGAACACCATATGTAAATCTCTTTGGCCTTCTCTATACTGTTCCATTAACCTCCTCAGGAGAAAGATAGCCTCCATGGTTGATCTCCAAGGCATGAAACCAAATTGATTCTCTGAAACGTTTGCTGTTCTTCTTAGTCTTCTCTCAATAACTCTCTCCCATAATTTCATCGTATGGCTCATCAATTTAATCCCGCGGTAGTTCGCACAGTTCTGAATATCTCCTTTGTTCTTGTATATGGGTATAAGAATACTTTTCCTCCATGCATCAGGCATCTTCTTGCTCTTTAGCACTACATTAAAAAGTTTTGTCAACCAACTTATGCCATTCTCCCCCAAGCACCTCCAGACCTCAATAGGGATACCATCTGGCCCAACCGCTTTCCCATTCTTCATCCTTTTCAATACTTCTATAACTTCTTCCCTACTGATTCTCCTATAGAACATATGATTCGATTCTTCCCTAGAAATGGTAAGCTGTCCCAATTGTATGTCACTACTACTGCTTTCGTTAAATAACTTGTAGAAGTAGCTCTTCCAACGCTCTTTTATCTCATCGTCCTTTACTAATACCTTTTCATCCTCATCCTTAATGCATTTAACTTGGTTTAAGTCCTTGGTCCGCCTATCTCTGGCTTTAGCAAGCTTGAATATCTCTCTTTCGCCTTCCTTAGTGTCAAGTCGCCTATATAGCTCCTCAAATGCCTTTGCCTTGGCCTCACTAACTGCCTTTTTGGTTTCTCTTTTTGCTTCTTTATACTTTTCCAAGTTTGCTGCATTTCGATCCTTTTGCCAAGTTTTAAAGCTCTCTCTTTTAACTCTTATCTTGTCTTGAACGGCCTTGCTCCACCACCATGCCTCCTTCTGTGCTGGAGCACCCCCTTTGGATTCTCCTAAGACTTCTTTCCCTACCCTCCTAATACACTCTGCTACCTTATCCCACATATTATTTGCACTCTCATTTATCGCCCAAACGTCTTCCTCTAGTACTCTATCCCTAAATGCTAGTTGCTTATCACCTTTCAAGTTCCACCATTTAGTCTTTGAGCATCTATATAACTTCTTTTTTGTAGTCCACCTTTGTAGCTGCACATCTATGATCAACAACCTATGTTGGGAAGTCAAGCTCTCCCCCGGTATCACCTTGCAATCTTTACAAGCTAAGCGGTCTCTTTTTCTAGTTAAGAAGAAGTCAATCTGTGTCCTTGAGTAGCCACTCTTATAAGTCACCAAATGCTCCTCTCTCTTCCTAAAAAAGGTGTTAGTCACCATGAGATCATAAGCCACTGAAAAGTCCAAAATATCCTTCCCTTCTTCATTTCTATTACCGTATCCAAGTCCCCCATGTACTCCTATATATCCATCTACGTCGCGTCCTACATGGCCATTCAAATCTCCTCCTATGAAGACCATCTCGCCTTGGGGTATCTCTAGCAGCACTCCTTCCAAGTCTTCCCAAAACTTCTCCTTATGTCCATCTCCTAAGCCCACCTGGGGGGCATAAGCACTAATTACGTTCACTATCTCTTCTCCTAACACTAACTTAATTACAATAATCCTATCTCCACAGCGCTTTACATTAACTATATCTTCCTTTAAGTCCTTGCTCACTACTATGCCAACCACATTCCTCGCTTTATTAAGTCCCGTATACCATAACTTATACCCAGTCCTCTCGATCTCTTTAGCTTTCTGTCCCACTCACCTTGTCTCTTGCAAACAGGAAATTGCGATTCGTCTCCTTTCCATTGTATCCACCACTTCCATGAGTTTTCCAGTTAGGCTCCCAATGTTCCAAGTACCTAATCTCAGCCTTCTATTTTGGGCTAGCTTCCTTACCCCCCGCACTCGTCCAATAAAGTGTGGGGACCCTTGCCTATTTAACACTGCACCCGGGCGCCGATGCAGCGGTCCTTGCTCACTTATCACTGTACTCGGACTATACAGCGCGTCGCTAAGTAGGGGACGCCCCAACGAAATATCATTAGGTCTCAAATCCATAAAGAAATCCGACTGAGTATTATGCTGGCTGTCGGCTACCTAACGCACAACCCTCCTCCTTTGTCCGGGCTTGGGACCGGCTATGTCAAGGATACCCCAACATAGGCGGAGTTAGCTTTAATATCTTGATCCATAGCTTTAATCCACCTTTGATCTTTATAGGCTTCTTGAAAAGTAACTGGATCAGCATCTACAAACAAAGGAAAAATCATTCCACAATTAGTAATCATAACATAATCACTAGATGGATACCTTGTTATTGGTTGATGTGGTTGACTAGATCTCCTTGGTGTAGGTTCTTCTTCATGCTCATCATTTTGATCCAAATTCTAACTTGATGATGATGGAGAGCTTGCAACTTCATCATTTTGTTCTTCTAATTCTTCATCAAGCAAGATGGGGTTTTGTTTCTTCTCATTTTCATTCCACTCCCATGACTCTTCTTCATTGAATTTTACATCTCTGCTAACAATGATTTTGTTAGTCAATGGATTGAACAACTTGCATGCTTTGAGTTTTTCACTATAGCCAACAAAAATGCATTTCTTCGATTTGTCATCCAATTTTCTCCTTTTTTCATCCAGTACAAGTAAATAAGCAATGCTACCGAATATTCTCAAATGACTAATACAAGGCTTATGATCACTCTAAGCTTCTTAAGGGGTCATATCTTGAATGTTTTTTTATTAGGCACGATTAAGAAGATAGACAGCACATGCTATTGCTTCTGCCCAAAATGAATTAGGCATCCTTTTGGCTTTCAACATACTTCTTGCCAAATCCATTATTGTTTGGTTTTTTCCTTTTGCAATTAGAGAATTCTTCTTGTCTCTAATTATACAATGATCACCCCTAAAATGAACACCATGCCCTTTGCGAATAAGCTGTCCAACACTAAGAAGATTATGATTTAAGCCTGGCACATATCAGACATTAGTGATTCTCTTTTGGTCTCCGCTCTTTGTGCGAAGGAGGACGTCACCACATCCTTTGGCTGGAAGCCTTCTATCATCACCAATCTTAACTTCGGATTGAATGGAATTGTCAAGATTGATAAACACATCTCAATTGCCAGTCATGTGGTTACTACAGCTACTATCAAGATACCAAATATCACCACAAACATTTTCGCTGACATTGCAAGCAAGTAGGACAGTTTCATCACCTTTCTTTTTTTGAACATTTTCATGCATAAAACTTGATTAATTTTGTCCTTCATCAGCCATTTTCTTTCTACAGTATGCTTGTATATGCCCATACATTTTGCAATAGTGGCATTGAATATGAGAATGGGGAGAACCATGACCTTTTCCCCTTCCTCGTCCTCTATTGCTGCCTCTTGTAGGAGCATTATTAGTATGAGATTTATATTCTTTTTCATTTTTCTCATATGTGCCATGTCCATGGCTACTTCTTCCTCTTCCACGACTGTGTCCTCCTTTTTTTCCTCTTGCACCTCCCCCAAAAGAGAGTTGAGATTGAAATACCTGCTCTAGAGGAGAAGACTCAAATTGCTTCATGCAAAGTTCATGGGATTGGAGTGATCCCACTAGACTTTCTATAGACAATGAAGACAAGTCTTTTGATTCTTCAATTGTCGCCACAACATATTCAAACTTACGAATCATACTTCGGAGGATTTTTTCAACAACCTGTTGACCTTCAATTTTTTTCTCCATTTACTCTTAGTTGATTAACAAGAGAAATGACTCAGTTGTAGAAATCATCAACAGATTAGGATTCTTTCATCCGCAGAGAATCAAATTCACATCTGAGAGTTTGTAATCTTACCATCTTTACCTTCTCTTCTCCTTTATATGATGTGTGGAGTGTGTCCCTTGCTTGCGTTGCTGAAGTGGCGGAGGAGATTATTTCAAAGACAGCTTCATCCACCGCTTGAAAAATGAAGATCAACGCTTTCTTGTCCTTCTTGCGATTCTCCTTCAACTCATTGAGTTGTTGTTGGGTGAGAGCATTTGCATTTGCTGGTTCTTCGAAACTAGTTTCAACAATATCCCATAGATCTTAAGATCCATACAGCACCTTCATTTGAATACTCCATTGGTTGTAGTTCTTTCCACTAAATCGAGGAAGTTGTGTTTGTAGCATATTGTTGGAAGAAATTGAATCTCCTTAAACAAGGCTCCAATACCACTTTGATGGAATGCTCTGCTACAACGTTGCTGGAACTGAAATTTGTATACTGTGTACACTAAGGTTGCCCTCAACAAATACTCAGATTTAGGTTCTGTAAACTAAGGTTGACAGAACAAAATATTGAAGTTACAGTGAGAACATTAATCACTCTACTAAAACTTCTTTCTCTCAACAAAAACAAAGTATGGAGATTTAAGAGAAGAAACTTGTTCTCTTGATCTTAAACAACAGAAAAGAATACTAATGGATAAACCAAGTATGGAACCTCAAGATTTCACTTTTACTTCTTCATATGAAAGAGAATACATGACTTTACTTATAGACTTCACTTCTAAAGTAGGATTGAACAATAATCAATTCCTTACAATTTCCTAAGTAACAACTAAACAATGAAAATGCATGAATAAACAAAAAGACATAGAATACCCAAAATACAATGATGCTACATAGAGCCAAGAGACATGTCTGCATAGAGCAGTGATCAACATTAAATTCCTACAGCTGCATTGGGCAAAGAACCAACTGCATTGAGCAATGAACAAAACATGGAATCTAGCTTACTTCTAACAGTTGTCAAATGACCAATCACGATTCACGTCTCACACTATAAACCACTTCCTCATGCAAGTTATCGATTTGAAGATCTCATACTCTCTGGTCACATATATCAAGAAAAGCCCATGTCTTATAGCATGAACTCACCTTCCTTGTGTAACATGATCTCAAGTAGACAAATCTCACGCACAAAATAGACACATACAAAGCAATGCAGGAAAGGTCACACATGCCAAGAAACAAGACAGGATACTAGAAAATAGAAAATAACATGATCTCACATAAACCCATGCATGTTTAGTCTGAGTATTTGAGCATTTTCGTTTTATATCGAAATCAAGTGATTCCACTTGGAGATAAAAACTAACTCAAATTTACATCTCCAATATATCTACCGGATTTATTACATGTAAGACCCAATTTTTAATTGCATGTTTACTAGTTAATTAATCTTATTTAATAGTTAGTTAATTAATTAATTTTGTGTGTTAAATTGGTAATTGGCTAGTTTTGGAGGGTTTTGAACCAAGTTAGAGACCTAGAGGGACCTATTTGTGATTTTGGGAGATGTTAAGGGTTATTTATAAATATTAGAATTAAGTGGTTTTGGGCTCGTTGGATGGAGGACATCATTTCAAGGAACTTTTGTTCTTTGAGTCTACTGATTTTGTGTCCTATTTGAATTAAATCTCCCCATTTCTATTTGCCAAGGACTATTTTGAGATTTCCAAAAACCCACTCAACAAATAAAATTTCAGAGAATTCTTCATTTTTCTCTGATTCTCTGCTTTTCTCTTCTCCTTTCTCCACCGGACCAACTCTCTTCCTTTTCCTCTCCTTGCTCTCTCAAGCAACTAGCAGCCATCTTGCTCCATTCTTCATCCTTCTTAGTTTACAATTCTTGGACTTCTAAGATTCTAGCTTGTGAATGGGAAACAAGTGCAGCAAGTGGTAGTTTTGAGAGGATTGGATATAACTCAAAACAAAGGCAAGTAAATGAGTATAATATCATTACATGGGTGCTTGCTTTCCTTGATTTTATGATAGTCTATTGGAGTTACCCAGTTTTAAGCTCATCTAACGATTTAATGGAAATTAAGATTTTGAAAATGTTTTATTTTGCTATTTTAGATCAGCAAATTTAAGTACTATTTGAAGCTTAGAAATAACTGGAACTCGGTACTATAGAACCCCTTGTACATGAAGAAAAAATAGGTCATAAAATAGACCAATTCGAGCTTTAGTTTTTAGGAATTTTGATACTTACAACTAGCCATAAGTCATCTACAGCTAATTATAGGTTCGCAAAGAGCTAACCGTAAATATACATTAGTTAGGTTTTTCAGAGAGGTTATTTAAGTGATTTTGAACTATAGCTAACCGTAAGGGATCCCACGGCTAACTTGAGCATGGTTACAGCTAACCGTAGGCCCCTAGATTTTCTAACATACTTTTAATTTAAATTTTTTAGTATAGTTTGGAATCCCGTGATGTTTACTCAGTCTTAATGAATCGTGACACCTTAGTAGATGATGTTTTGCGCTGACATTCACCTACATATTGCCTTGCAATTTGTGCATCGCACTGTTAAATTAAGAATGGGTTATTTTAGCATCCTCATTGCTAATTAACCTTAGTAACACTGATAAGTCCACAAAATTAGTACATACAGTCATCATTTCATGTATATTGGTGGACTTAAGGCCAATTCACATTCAATTGCATAAAATCCTATGATTTCAAGCATTTGTACATTAAATTGGAAATTAGGTCAAAATGAGTACAAATTGGTTCGATTGCATGGTTATCATGAAATTAAGGTTTTAGGCCACTAGATCATCCCACCAATTAAACTTTTTTATTTTCAAAAGTGCATTAATCTCTTGCATCATAACTTAATTGAACACATTGAAAACCTAGTTGGGTCCCGTGCATGATTTCATTAAAGTCTCACATAAATTAATTAATTATATTATTTTCATTATTTTGTAGGAGACTACCACCTAAGAAGGGCCCCACTTCCCACTTGTGTTGCTTATTTGAAGAAAACTCTCTGTTTCCTTGTTTGATAAAGTTTTTAAGCTCTCTCCTCTATCATTATTCAAATTCAAATTAAAGAAGGGGATGTGTTTGAATAAGAGAGAAAGAGCAAGAAGAGTTTGAAGATTATTTGAACTATGAGAAGATGAGAACTAAACTAACTTGGAGATGAAGATAAAGAGAGATTATTCCCGGATTTCTAAGGGGCAGCAACTTGTAATTACCATAACTCTCTATCTAGTCATCGGATCGGCTCAATCTACCCACCGATGGATAGTTTATTCAGAGTAGATGTCCGTGGAGCCTAAGATTGCATAAATCGGAGCTCCAAAAGTTAATGCTGACATTTCTACTCGGGAATACGTACAATTGGACCCATACTCGTGGATGCACAAAGAGAGTCCAAGTAGAAGAAGTTTCTTATCAAAAGACATCTCAAAAACTATTTAAGGATGAGCAACCTCCCTTGAAGGAAAAAAAAAAAAAAAAAAAGGAAACCACTTCTCTCATCCCCTCTTCTTTCTCTCATCCACCACCTAGGTCTAGTTAGTGTTGGTCAAAACTTCAAGAGTTGATGCATTGCATGCCAGATGCTCCCTTGACTTGATGTTTTACGTAGCTAGATTAGTAGGTGAGTCGTTTATTTAGATTTTCTGATTTCTCAAGCTCTTGTTCATGTTCTTAGAGTGCTCATGAAATAAATAAAATTTATGAGTCGCATTAGTGATTATCAATGGATCAACACAGCATGGTTGCATAAAGTGATAGGTTATGCTTGATGTTGTGGTTTTCATTTGATTTTATGGCCCTAAGCATGAAGTTTGAGTGTTGGATATTGGAAATCTAGATCCATCTTTTCTTTTATTTCATTCTTATTAATCCTGATTTTTCTCTCTTTTATGATATTGATGGTCTAATCAATCTATACTTTTGCAGCCTTTAGTATTAGTATAGTCTAGGTTATTTTTAGATTAGGAATTCTTATTTAAAGTGTGATTGTTTGATGGGATATAATTAATTTGATTTGAAGACTCTTTATTCTAAGTAGTTCAATTTATGTATGGCTTTTATTTAGTCTAGTTCTAGTTTTTATTAAGACAGGTACAAGTAACAACTCCATGTAGATATGATCCCGATTCATCGAGTGAAACTACAAAATTGATGGCCTTGCACTTGGGGACCAACGATTAAATCAAGCACCAACATTAGTGATCCTAAAGCTACACGGTGTTGAATAATATTGCTTTTGACCAATCCAAACCCTAGGATTGGTGTTTGTTATTATTTATTAATTATCAATGATTAGACATTGGTTATAATTATATGTGTATTTACATGGCTTGTACATGCATTTGTGAGACCTGTTTACTTGTTAAATGTATCACATTTTCTTAGCTGGTCTGTTGATTGGTTATAAATTGGAAGATTACGCAATTATGTTATGTAATATATTAAGTTGACTATGAAGTAATCTTCTTTTGATTACGGTCTTTTGAAGTAAAGTTGTTATGATTATTGAATTAGTGTTACTACGCTTCGATCTACCTTAGTCCGACCCGGCTAGGTGTGCATTGTATACATGTTGTACTAGCTGCAGCCTAATCCCTACCTAGGGATTAGGAGTGACTACGTCCTTTGGTACCACCCTGATATCTATATGATGGTCATATTATGTTTAAATCCCCTTATGGAATCTTGGGTACCCGTGCTATGTTATATCTATATCGGCTTTCTTTATGGTCACGTTGCTTACAGTTGTGAAGTTAGGAGAATATAGCATGTGTAAATTGTCATTTTGCTAAGAGTGTACTATTATGACATGTCATATTCGATTCTCCTATGTACCTACTTTCTCTCATGATTATGCCTAATTGTAGACATTATTTTCATCTTATAGTCACCGGTTTTTACTCATTATTGATGCATCATATTTATGTTTATTATACTTGATTTCTTACTCAGTGATGTGATGATACTATATTTGGCATTGCAAGTAACAGTACCCCTACCTTTGCCCAGGAGATTCGTCAGTGACTGACCAAGCGGACTCCTGATGATGTCATTTAGACATTCGGCTACGCGATAGTCATTATGCTTTGGAATGGTTTTCTTTTATAAGTGGGTGTATCAGGTTTTGTTGTCTTTCTGGTTGTAATTAAAATATTTTTTTATGTTGTTAGCTTTAACAATTCTTCATAGTATATATATGAATTGTATGTGCTATGTTTACTTTATCTGGTGGTAACTATGGTTTATATGTAGATTATTGCTTACACAAGATTGTAGGAAAAATTTTAAATTGTGATGGAGAAATGCATGTATCCTCACGTGAGATTCTGTGGGTAATCTATAGTGCGGGGCAAAATATTATAGAAGTCAGTTTGACTCAAATCCCCACAATAGTTGGGTCTCGAAATTCGATACCATTACGGTAATACAATTTAGGGGCGTGACATTACTATTTCAAAACATAGCACTGTTTACTTTTAAAGTAAGGGCACGGTACGGTACAATTCTATGGCTAGGTAGTTGCGAAAATTTCTACCAAAATGGCTATAACTTTAAGCTAGAACTCAGAATTATGTGATTTTTTTATTGATTTTTCACCTAATGAATAGACGGAAAAAAGTAGCATAAGAACAACCAATCAGAGTTTGTTTGGTTAATAAGAAAAGAATTGCAACATGACTAGTATATATAGAAATTTTGTAGTCAGGTAGAATGCAACAGGTTCACTAAACATGGCATAACTTTCTCGTTTTGTGTCGAAACGACGATCTCAAAGCCAATATAAAGGTCTTTCACTTACAAACAAAATTAGGTGTTGTGCTCACATAGTTCAACTATTTGATAGTTTAATCAGGTGCGGGGACTGTGACACACCAGCTCGAATTACCGTAAACCATTTGGGTTGGGGTGTCAAATTAGAATTAAGGGGATCAAGTGCATTTCTTTCCCCAAGATCTGTGTGTGTGAGGACAAAAGATTCCCCATCACTAGCAAGAATATTTCACTAAAGCTTGCGTGGTGATGCAACCCGAAGCCCGTTGCCTTAGATTTTGGGTCACAACCCAACGTTTAAATATATACTTGTCATAACATGATACCTCATCAGACTGGGATAAACCATACACATAAGAATACAAAGCAAAGCAGTAAACTAGGATAATTCATTTTCCAATATATTCAAATTACAATTACAAAAAGTGCATTAATTACAATCCAAAGGAAAGGCTAACAAAAGCCAATAAAACTACAATAACAAAAGTACAACTACTCTCCCAAGATGATGATGATAACTCCATTGCCCGGTTCAATCTCCAGATGGCATCACCAGCACAAAATCTCACATTACCTATGGCTCCACGCCAACTTCTCAAACTCAACTCAGGACTAAGGGTCTAGTATCTAAAGCACCAAAAGTAGCTAAGTCCGACACAACGGCCGAGTAGGTGATTGAAAATGAAAAGCATAATATGTTTGCAATAATAATGAATATAAAGACAGGTAGATTTAACTGAATTGTGCAAGTAAAGTCTATAACTAGGCAAAAGTGCATGAATAACATGGCTAGCAATAGTAAATATGGAAACAATGAATAACAAGCTAGACTTTTGGCACATCCTAGCTAAATGGCAAAATCACTTGCAGCTATATTAACACATTGTCATAACCGTGGATAAACCCAACAAGCAAGTCCAAGTATAATACATAATAATAAGCCACACTCCTTGAGGGGAGTTTACTACATGGCCATCAAGCAAGCTAGCAAAAATGAAATCCGCAAGTATAATTGTCAAACAAGAAATCATCTACAGTTCGTAATAATAACAATTCTAAATCCCATGGCGGTCGGATCCTACCGACATGGAATCGAAGCTAAGTGGTGCCGACTCGAGGGATAACAAAACAAGGACAAGTTGGTCATATACCACCTCAAAATGATGGAAAAAGGGTGGGGACTACTCCAAGACAAGCCAAGTGTAAATGCAAGGGTGAATAATCTCCTAAATCCCAAAGCTAACATAAACCAGGTACGAAATGACAAGACTAGCAATTTGGCTCAAGTTCGAGTAATAACTTACAAGAAATGGCAAGACAAGACTAAATAGTGACAAAACAAGTCCTGAGGTCTAGTGTTCGTCGGACCGGCAAGAAATCGAGTGCCCAAATGGGAAGAAAAGGGTAGATTTTGGATCAAACACACAAGGAAGGACGCGATGCATAATTGCACATCTGCCAACCTCATGACACCCTAAACCTAGGATTTTGTCACCCCGAGGGATCAGATAACGACCATGAGAGTACGTTACTCCCCCAAGCATGACTGCCAAGTCTCACAGCTAGTTCTAAGGTTGGGTGCGTCACAGGTACAAAATACATGCCTCCATGCATGAGTATGACAAATTTACTAGCCATGATGCGTCAAGATTGATAAATCAGTCAAGGAGAACCATTCAAATATCTAACTACGAGCCAAGAACTGCTATGTTTGTGCTTACATGATGTAAATCAAATCCATGTGCAACCAATGTCTTGATGTCGGAGTATTTTGTAGATTCGGTGCTTAGGGATAAATTGGCATTGTCAGACCTTGCTTGGACATAAATTCGGCTTCACATTGCCTTAAGCATAACATCAAGACAATCTCTAGGGTGGTGAAAGGCTCAACAACACCCCTACGTAGGCTTAGGGTTAAGTCATGGTGAGTCTAGTCAAGTACTAAGACATTAAGCCTAAGGTTCCAAGTTCCAACCCATGGAACTAGTCCAATTTAATCCCTTTTTAATCCGATTAAAATGACATTCTGTGGCTCAAAATGTGGTGCATAATCCCCTCGAAAACCAACAAAAAAAGTGGGAAATGAATGAAACAAGAAGGGACTCAAAATCCCATAAAATAGCCTATAAAATGCAATGGTCGAACATGGACCCTATCTGAGCCCATGTCAGACCAGACACTGTCCCATGTCCGATGGGACTGTTCTGGCCAAATTTTAGGCTGATTTTTCCCATTTTCTTTGCCAACTTCCAATGAATTTCAAGCCCTAATTAAAGGCCACATTTAGCATCAATTTTCCATTGAAATTAGGCACCTAAGCCATCAATTATCTAGAGTAAAAACAAGCAATCTATCATGAGAAGTCTAAGAAATACCTGGAGTAGAAAATGGAGCAAGAGCTTGGCTAGCATGCATACTAATTTATCAAGTTCAGTCACTTGCCTTGGCCTCTAGATGTCCCAAATACACTACTAATCTCCTCAATTAGCCCAGGAAACCTAGAAATCAAGAACCCCCAAAATGCCACCCTTAGAATACCCAAAAATGGAAAAACCAAGAAAATGATGGAGATAGGCTATACATTTTGAAATCATGACTCAATGAGGGTTGCTCTCACGCATACTAAGAGATGAGAAGGATCACATACCTATATGACCTCTAACCAGTGACGGATCAAATTTTCGTTTAAGAGGTGCAAGCCTTAATAGGTAGTTCGCTTTTAGGGGAAAACTGAGGATTTTTCATGTGGAGTTTGGGGTGGACCTACAATTTTTAATGGATTTTTGAAACACACCTTTGTTTAACAGGTGCGGCCGCACTCGCTTGGTTGTGCCTGGATCTGCCTTACCTCTGACCAGCAAGATTTAGCACAAGAGATGGGTTGTCCGATAACTTTTTGCACAAAAATGGGGTTTTGGAGAGCTTGGAAGATGGGGAAGGAGTTGGTGAAATCAAGCATCCGATTGGTAGCAAGTTGGTGGGGATTTGAGAGAGAAAGAAGCAAGAGAACGAATAGAAGGAGCTTGGGTGACGTTTATTTGGTTTTCAACTAGAGCACGATGGAAATGGAGAGGAAAAAGAGGTGGGGTCTTTATATATACACTAGCACAACCACTCATGCTCAGCACAGTTGCATTATAAATTAAAAAAATTTACATTAACAAGGTTCTATGGAATAACTCTTTACATCCATTAAATAGGTTGCATGAATGAAAATTAAAAAAAAAAAACCTGGGCAGAAAGGGAGTAGAAGAGATGGTGTAGAACAAGATATTTAAAGAAGTAGGGTTAAATGTAAAGAGTAGTGGGTGTTTTGATGAGATAAGGATATGAGTGGGTAGTTATATGGAGAGAATCTGAAATATTTTAGATATGAGTGGGTAGTTATATAGAGAGAATGTAAAACATTATATATATAAAAGCAGTAGCTTTTTTGTCGGAGAGCGACATATGGCTGCAGGGGGCTTCCTGGGAGAACGACACGTGGTGCATCCTCAAGCTTTTTGCAATCCTACATTCTGGAATTACCCTTCCAATCTAATTTCATCACCTAAAATATCTCAATGCAAATTTAAAATATTCTTGAAATAAGATACTTATCTCTTTCCTAAAACATAGCATACAATAATTACTTTTATTTAGTTATGAAATCCAAGTATTCTTTATTTCCAAACTCACAATTTATGGGGTCCACTTTTTTTTATACCAATACAATAAAAGCTTTTTTTATACTAGAGCGTGGGCCACTTTCATAGGCTATACTCTACTACTTTTTTTTTTCGTCATTTTCCTTTCAATATTTAGTAAGATTAATCTGTGGGGCCCATTATGGATATTTTTCTCCTTATTTTTCTTTAGATATTTGGTAGGATTAATTAATCTGTGGGGCCCATTGAGGAAGCCAATCAATTCCAGAATCCACATTTAATTCAGAAATCGCACTAGTTTATGGCTAAGCACAAATATAACCAAATTAATATCCTAAAGTCTTTACTAAAGTCTTCCTTTCCAAACTAACAATTAACGGGGACTTTCATAAGTTGTAATTACTAAATATTTCTCCTTATTTTCGTTTCAACATCGGTATGATTAATATATGGGGTCCATTATGGAAGCCAATAGATTTCAAAATCTACATTTAATATTGACACTCAATTCATGCCTAAGCACAAATATAATCAAATCAAGCTTCTAAAATATATACTATTTACTTAATATTCCCCTAAAATATCACGAGTTTCCATCTTTATCAGAATTTGTTTGTTGTCATAATTATATTTACTAAATTAACTAAATAAATCTAAGAGCCCTATTGCGAAAGCCGATTTTTCTTTTTCCAAACTCACAATTAAAGGGGGCCACTTTCATAGTCTATATTTATTACTTTTTTTCTCTTTATTCTCCTTTCAATATTCATTATGAGTAATTTGTGGGTCCCATCACGGAAGCCGATTGGTTTCAAAACTCACATTTAGTTTTGAAAGCGACAATCAATTTATGTTTAAGCACAAATTAAATCAAATCAATATCCTAAAACATCTACTATTTACTTATTATCTCCCTAAAATCTTTCAGCTTTTTAAAATTTCAGAATATTTCAGGTCATTTTAAATATCTATAAACATTTTTAATTAATTAAAATTTTAATTATTTTTTTATCCGAGCGCAGGCTTGCTGCACTAGTTTTAATAAAGAGAGTTAACTGTCAGTCAAGATTATAACTGACGGTCAAAATTAAATCCAAAACCTTAAAGCTTAAGATATTATAATGTGAGTGTGGGGACCACCACTAGGCTCTCGGAAATGTATTTAAAGTTGATGTTTGAGACCTCGGATCGAAAAACCTCAAGAGGCAAAAGTTCATGAAATTAAATCGAATGGTTATGAACAAAACACGAAAGTTGTTGGGCATAATTTGATCAGTCAAATGAAGCTAAAATGGAAAAGTTTCTAAGATTATGAATACGCCCTGACCTTACCCGAGATTATAATAGGTCTCTAAAGCAGGCACATTAGCTTCAGGCTCTCAAAACTTTCCAAAGCTATTAAAAATCTATTCTAAGACTCAAAGCAAGATAATTAGCCTGTAATATCACGTAGTCAACTAATAATATAATTAATTAGCACTAATCACATAAATTAAGGGTCGGGTCTTACAAGAGCGGGCTAATCTGAATTAAAAATGATGAAAACATGAAAACCAAGGCATGCATATAATGTGTTGGGAATAAAGTAAATGAAGTAATGACATCAAGAAAAATATAAATCATATCTAATACATGTCATATAGTATGAGTTTAACATAATTAACATGAGATGTAGATTTAACAACAAAAAGATCAAAGATAACATATGTTGCAAACCATAGATCTTGGATAAAATAAGGGAAACATGAAATAACAAATAAAATCAGATCTATGATGATCTGACCATAGGAGCTTGAGTCTTCACTCAAATCTAAGCAAACATGCTGAATTCATACATCCAACGCATAGATCTAACTCTAGGATACAAAACTGACTAGAATAGACATGCAAAAGATCGTCCATGCATGGAGATGTCATGGCATGTAGTGAAACATGTTGTATCATAAATCTAGATGAGATGAAACACGTGAGATCGGAAACTTGAATTGAAAGCTCAAAAATCAGATTTGAAACATGTAGAATAGCATAATAAAAGGTAAGGCTTACAAAGCTAGCTGGTAGCCATGAAGTTTATAAAGCCAGTAACCAAGAAGTGTGCTTGGAAACCAACTTGTTCTAGATGAATGCAAAACTGGATGCTTGATGATGAAGATGCCAGTCCAAACCTCTTAGAAACAAAACCTCCTTCCTTATAGTTTCTACGGCAAAAGGCTAGGAAAGTAGAGGGGTTTCAGGGTTTTTTTTTTTTCCTTCTTCTTCCTAAGTCCCAAACGGTTGCTAAAGTAGAATTTGGAAACTCAAACCGTAAGGTTCACTAATAATCGGTGAGATTGATCATACATTGGAACAAAACATTAAATGGCATCATTCATCAGAGGATCATAGCACAAGCATTGATATTAGAATTTCATTATTAATAAAGATAAGTCAACTAATATATCTAAGAATAATTCAAAATATAAAGTCTGACAAAGACCTGGTGATGTGCGATTTTTAATACATTAATTAACCGCAAATGCACGGCTACCTTCTTAAGACAGTGGCAAATACAGGTCGAATCCACATGGAGCAAATTAAGAAATCTTTTTAATTAAGGAAACTAACTTAGTAAAGATGATGAAATTGAGAATATGAAATGCAAGTATCGACTAATAATAAAAGAAAAAAAAACACTATCAATTACTAAGATTGATCAAGGCATATGAGTCCAATTAAGCATTTAACACCTTATTTATAAATAAAACCTAACTTGTTCCAATTTTTTCTTCAAGTCAAAGACAAATCAATGTCTTTGATTCAGATGATTAAACTTTAAAGTAGCCTTTCTATCTTCTTTTATCAATCAATAATTCTCAAAGGCCAATACCTCCTTCGCTTCATAAAAGTATTAAAACGATTTAAGCATTACACATCAAAAGTAAGCATAACACATAAAAAAAATATAAGTTCTAAGCATGGGCTATCAAACCTAAACATAGATAACAAAACACCAAGTCTTAATTTTTAGAAATCAAGTATGGAAGTTACATATTGGTATGAAGACAAGCCTATTAAACATTAACAACATAAACACATGGAACAAGAAAGAATTTCTAAATCAACAAGGGAGAAATACTTATCTTCATCCACGCCCTAATCAACAAATCTAGTGAGCCATTGCAAAGTGGAAAATTGATATCTCATTAAAATAGTCTTCTTTACAATATTCTCTTTAAATGATTGTTTCTTGGATAAGACCCAAAGCTACCTAAAAAAATAAAAACAATAAAAACATGGAGAACTAGACCTAGGTCTAGAAAAAAAGGGAGAGAGAGGAAGAGGGAAGAGGGAAGAGAAGAGAGGGGGATATGGAGAGAGCGGGGATGTCCACTCTTGTGGAGAATTAGGCATGGAACATCCCCCCCGTCCAACATTTGTGGATTCTCTTTGGTTGCTTCTTGATTGGCTTTCCCTTTTTTAGCTCGTCTCTTGATCCTCTTTTCCTTTTAAACTCTATCTCCTTCTCAATTTAAAACTCTATCCTCGTAATTTCAAATCTCCTTTATCCACTCCCATAATGAATTTCAAATCTCTTTGCTTGACTCTTTGAAATAGGAAATAGGTTTTTGAATTTTTGGAACACCAGAAGATAAGATCTCAAAGTTTGAAAAGTTGAAATTGTGCAACCAAGTGGCCCCCACCTTATTGGCCATGCATTGGGATTCATGCCCAATAAGGGTGTGGTCCCTACTTTAATTTTTTTCTTCTCTTTTTTATTTTATTCTTCTCTCAATTTCTCTCCAAGTGAGCCCTGAATTTGTTATAATTTCCTACAAAGACAAAAGGACTGCTGAAATGATAATTAATTGTATGAAATTCTTGCATGTCATGTGTTTGATATCCTTAAATCTAAACAGAAGAATGCTAGAGATCACAAAACCACACAGAATACAGAGACAGTTGCAAGAGAATTGCTTGATTTGTATTGACGATGTATATCCTTATATAATACAGTGTTACCTAAATTAGATGATCTAATTACAGATCTAATTGCCTAAACTGAAGGATCTAATTACAGATCTAATTACATGATTACAGACCATAATAAGGTAACTAATATCTATTTGACAACTCATACAATATCTTGATTTATGAGCTGGCCCAATTCATGGGTCATGGGCTGACCCATTAGGTCAAGTTGACCGGTATCTTTACACCCCCTCTCAAGCTTTGGATGGGAGAATGCGACAATCGAAAGCTTGGAAACTAACTCTGAAAAACGAGAAGTGGAATGACTTTTGGTGAAGAAATCTGCAATTTGAGCAGCTGATGAAATCTGGATGAGCTTAATAGTACCACTCCGAACATGTTGACGAATAAAATGACAGTCAACTTCAAGATGTTTGGATCGTTCATGGAAGAATCATTTGTTGCTAGTTTCCGTGCACTTTCACTGTCTGTAAAGAGAGAGGTAGATTTAGGAATTAGAACTCCCAAATCCTGAAGTAACCAGCGGAGCCAAATAATTTCAGTAGTAGCGTGAGACACAGCACGACATTCAGCTTCAGTGGATGATAGTGAGACAACTTCCTGTTTTTTGCTCTTCCAAGAGATGAGAGAAAAGCCAAGAAAAATGGAAAAACCAGTTGTAGATTGCCAATCATTGACATCTCCTGCCCAGTCGGAATCAGAATAACCATGAGAGTAAGATGTTGACTGGAGGAAAGAAGGAGGGCGCGGTTTGAACTCCCTTGTAAGTATCTTAATATGCGCAAGACAGCACCCTAGTGAAGATGAGTGTGTTGTGCAACAAATTGGCTTACCACATGTACTGCGTAGTAAGATAAACCAAGCTGCCGACCACCTCACGATAACGAGTTGGATAAAAAAGCAGTTCTCCATCAGTAGTCCGAAGCTTTAGATTATGTTCAATTAGAGTAAAGATAGGTTTACGATTTGTGAGTCCAGCTCGTTGGAGAACTTCATTGCAGTATTTTGTTTGTGATAAAAGGTATCCTTTAGGAGAGTAGGCAAATTCAATGCCTAGAAAGTATCGAAGATGGCCCAAATCTTTTATCTCAAACTGTCGATGAAAAAAACGCTTCAATGATAGAATACCAGGAGCATCAATGCCAGTGATAATTATATCATCGACATAGAGTAACAAGAAAACGCATCCAGATTGTGAATAGCGAGTAAAGAGAGCGGAGTCATGAGCACTCTGAGAAAAACCAATGCTGATAATGCTGGTGCTAAACCGTTCAAACCAAGCACGATGGGCTTGTTTGAGTCCATACAAGGCACGTTTGAGATGACAGACATAATGAGGAGGTCTCGCGACGCCTGGGAGAGGATGCATATAGATTTCTTCCTGAAGGAAGCCATTCAAGAATGCATTTTTGACATCAAGCTGATAGAGTGGCCACCGTCTAACGGCGGCAACGGAGATAAAGGTCCGAGCAGTTGTCATCTTAGCAACTGGAGCAAATGTCTCCTCATAATCCAACCCATATTCTTGTGTGTAGCCTTTGGCAACCGAGCGGGCCTTGTAACGATCAGCAGCTCCATCAGATTTTCTCTTGATTTTAAATATCCATTTGCAGCCAATAACCTGTTTCCCTGAGGGAAGAGGTACAAGATCCCATGTTTGAGTTTTCTGTAGAGCCTCAAGTTCTTCTGCTATGGCAGTTCGCCAATGCGAATGAGTAATGGCCTCCTTATAGGATTGTGGTTCTGCTAAGGTATGAATTGCTCCAAGAAAGGACTTATACGAAGGAGAAAAATGATCAGTGCAAACAAAGCCAAATCGGGAGGGAGGGATTCTGGTGCCCAAGGGATACCTTTGAGGTTGAGGAGGATCCTGCACCTCTGGAGTAGAGGAGATAGGCCCATGGTCAGAAGTAGGAGGTGGGGCTGCAGATTCCGAGTGAGCAGATGTGGGTTTGGGCCGACGATGATATACCTGCAGGGGTGGAGGAGAAGGGGTATCGGAGGGAAATAGGTCTGGAAATGGGTCAAGGGGATAGATCGGAGGTTGCTCAGGAGAGGAGGATGCAATGGGTAATGTATAGAAATGTATATGTTCCAAGAAGGTGACATTACGAGAGACCCGTAACTTATTCATTTTAGGATCATAGCACCGATATCCTTTTTGTTCAATGCCATATCCTAAGAAAACACAGACAGTGGATTTGGGTGCAAGTTTGGTTCTCTCATTATCATGCAACAAAACAAAACATGTGCAGCCAAATACTTTGAGATAGGACAAATCAGGTTTACATGAGAACAATTTTTCATATGAAGATATGCCAGATAAGACAGTGGATGGTGTTCTGTTAATCAAATAGGTGGCAGTGAGGACTGCTTCCCCCCAGAATTGCAGAGGAACATGTGAGGAATGAATCAAGGATCTAGCAGTCTCAAGGATATGTCTGTGTTTCCGTTCTGCCACTCCATTCTGCTATGGTGTGGCAGGACATGATAATTGAGCTAGAGTTCCTTGACTAGTCAGGTAAGAACGAAACTTGTGGGACATGTATTCACCCCCAGAGTCAGACCTGAATATTTTAATCCTTGTGTCAAATTGAGTGGAAACATGGTAGAGAAAGCAGTGTATATGGTATATAACTCAAAACGATTCTTCATCAAATATAACCATGTATATCGGGTGAAATCATCAATAAACAACACATAATAAATGGAATCGCCTTTCGTTGGCTGAGAGGCGGGTCCCCAAACATCCGAATGCACCAAAGCAAAAGGAGCAGCAGTAACAGAAGTGCTTTTATTATACGGGAATGCATGTTGTTTGCCAAAGTGGCAACCAAAATAAGTAGAAATATCTGATACAGAAATGTTTTCAAGAACACCACTATTAAATAAAAGCTTCATTTTATTGAAAGATAAGTGGCCTAAACGAGAGTGCCAAAAAGCAAAAGGGGATGCAGATGAAACATGAGCGACATGGGTGACGCTAGATGATGGTAGGTGCAGCGAGCGAAGATAGTAAAGTCCTCCTGACCTAAGGTCGGTCCCAATCTGTCTCCCGGTGCGCGGATCCTACACACAACCAGTGGAAGAAAATGAGACAAGGAATCCAGAAGAGGTCAGTTGACTAACAAAGATTAAATTGATGGAGAGGTGGGGAACACACAAAACATTAATGAGAGAGAGCAACTTATTTGAAACGGAGCCAATAAGGGAGACTGGTAGAGGAGTGGCATCTGGTGTATGGATGGTGAGAGAGCTAGCAGGAGTATAACAATTATAAAGTTTGGAAACATCATTTGTCATATGATAGGAAGCACCAGAGTCAAAAATCCATGTAGCATCATGTGTACCTGAAGGACCAGATATGGTCATGGCAGAACCAGAGGCTGAGGGGGTAGCAGAACCAGTGGAGGAAGTCAGAAACAACTGTTGCATATGCTCATCAACCAAAGCCTTGATCTGTGATGTAAGATTCATTTGCGGAGGCACAGAATTATCATCTTCAGTGACATTGGCAGCATAGGATCGCTGAGGATAAGATTGCATGGGACCGCGATTGGGCTGATGACCAGATTGTTTGTTCTTATTGTTTGGCCTTTGAGGTCTGGTTGGGCAGTCCCGTTTCCAGTGTCCTTTCTTCTTACAATAATTGCAAAAGTCATTGGTACCAAGTGGATAAGAGCGATCATACTAAAGGGTACTAACATTTGCAGACAGGACATGTGTAGGTTCCACATGTTTCTTCTTTGTAAGAGAAAACTGAGTTTGTTCTTCTGCCAGTAGTTCTTAGAGTACCATATCAACAAAAGGCAGTGGGGACCGATGTAATAATAAGCCGCGAACATGTTCAAAGTCAGGGCGGAAAGCCATAAGAAACTAAACCAGGCGAGTCTGCTGCCTATATATCTCAAATGTATGGGCGTCATCAGTTGTTGCAAAAGTGAGTTCCATTAGAGCCAGTTGATCCCATAGAGCAGTCATTTTGATAAAGAAATCATGAATGGAGTCATTTCCTTGGTCTGTATTTTTTATTTTCCATTCTAATTGATACCGACGAGCATCATTAGATTAAGTATACAATTCGGTTAAATAATCCCAAGCATCCTTAGGATAATTGAATTTAGCCAATTGGTTCCCAATAGATGGCGTGACCGAATTGGCAATCCAAGAATTGATCTTCCCGACTGAAGCTTCCCAGTCCTCAAACTTAGCATCCTTACTATCTGGTGTCGGGATCTGTGTAGCAATATACTTCCAAACTGTTTGTCCTTTGAAAATTTTTTGCATTAGATGAGACCAATAGGAATAATTTGTTCCATCAAGTATGACAGTAATGTTCGATACAGAGTGATCAGAAGATATTGAAATAAACAATTTGTTGACAGACTGAATAGATGAGAAATCCAGTCACAATTACTAACCAGATCGGAAAAATTCCAATAAAGGTGGTCCCTACGGAAAGATCAGATGACAAAGTCCTGGAATCTTAGCACAGAAGAGTACTGTGGGCCCTACTGAAGGATCAGACAAACAAATTTTTGCGGCAAGGATCAAGCTGATGTAAAAAATCCCAGAGATTGAGCCAGACGTCCTTGAATCTGGGCACAGATTGGTTCTGTGGGCCCCACTTGATGATCAGGAGGAAGATCAGATCACACAGAGATCTCTTCCTCAAAAATCCGAAACCCCTCCAAGTGGAATTTTGATGAAAACTTGAGAGACCAGAATATTGAACGGTCGTGATGAAAACTATTTGCTTAACTGAGAGAAGTACAAAGCAAAGATAATGGCCTACCTCAGATGATCAAAAAATTTGGAAAAAATGTGTAGAAGTCCCAGGAGTGATGGGCGACCAGGATAGGAGGATTTTCTTCTGGGCAAAGGTTGATCAACAGGTGGGCCACCTTTGATCACAGCAGGTACAGTGCTTTTCACAACTTACAGATGAAACGGGATTGTCGCAGGGCTTCTCTTATGCTTGAATGGACAGATGATTAGGGCTTTGATACCACGTTTGATATCCTTAAATCTAAACAGAAGAATGCTAGAGATCACAAAACCACACAGAATACAGAGACAGTTGCAAGAGAATTGCTTGATTTGTATTGACGATGTATATCCTTATATAATACAGTGTTACCTAAATTAGAGGATCTAATTACATGATTACAGACCATAATAAGGTAACTAATATCTATTTGACAACTCATACAATATCTTGATTTGTGGGCTTGCCCAATTCATGGGTCGTGGGCTGACCCATTAGGTCAAGCTGACCTGTATCTTTACATCATGTATGAGACCCAACTCAATACATTATGATACCTAATGAACCATGCAATGATGCGAAAATTGATGCATGTTCAAAACCAAAAGCCTAATTAACGTGACACAATGGTGATGCAGACCATTGATTTTATGAAATTCATGCAAGTAATGATTTAGAATGATTTTGACTGAAATTCCAACTTTGATACTCATATGCATGAAATCATGAAATTATTTGAAATTAAATGCAATTGTCCCTAATTAAGTCCACAATTCTATATAAAATGATGAATTAAAGTGCAATTTTGTGGACTTATCAGCCTAATTAAATATCACGAGTCCCAAACATAAACAAATGGTCACTTAATTAAAAAACAAGCGTATTAAACATTAAATTTCAATAACATGGAGCAAGAAGAGAACAACTTAATAAAATAAGAGAGAGATACTTAGCTTCATCCCAAGCCTCAACCAGTCGTCTAGCCGGCTGTTGAAAGAGCTTGAATAGATATTTCATTAATAGCATCATTCTTTTATAACTACTTCTAAGTCAGTTTTGCTTGGATAAGGCCCAAAAGCTACCTTTTTGCTAAAAAAATACTAAGTGGAGAATTCGGACCAGAGAATTCCTAGATCTAGAAGAGAGGAAGAGGGGAGAGAGGAGAGAGGGGAGGGAACATCCAACCTAGGAGAAGGCTTGGGACGTCACCTCTGGGGGAGTCCCTATTTATAATTTTTTTTTCTCGTTGTGGCTTGAGTTGTTTCATGTTTAGACTCCCCTCGCTTAGCTTGCACTCACCCAAACATGGGTTTTCTACGATTGTATAGAAAAGCGAAGAGGATTCCACAATGAAGACCTATGCCAAACGTGCCCTAAGCAAAAATCTCTTATCTCAGAGATGATTTGAAATTTGAGTTATTCTCTTGCCTATCTTAGCTTTTTTGTTTTCTATCTTCCATCTTGGGTCCCCTCAGAGATCTCCATGCAGTAAAGAGATAAAATTTTCCAAAAATTGAGATTTCATGGAGATAAGACTAGCCATCATGTGGGATGTCCAAGGGGGGTGTGGAACCCACTGTTGGACGTCCAACACTCCTTGGAATCTTTCTTTCTTTCTTTTTTGATTGACCTTCCTTCTTGGACTTGATCTCTTTATCCCTTTGGAGTTTTATCTTCTTCTCAATGAACTCTTTCACAATTTTGAGTATTTGTTAACTTTCCACTTGAGATTGATCTCTTGGCTTCCCATGTAATTTTTCAAATCTTGGATGGAGTGGGGAGAGATTTCTTAATTTTGAAAACTCTTGAGAGAAGATTTTCTCAAAATCTTAGAGACTTGAACATGCAACACAATGGACCCCACCCCTCTTGGGCATGTGCATGGGAATCCACGCCCAAGGTGGGTTGTGGTCCCCATGAATTTTTTTCTTTTTTCCAAGTCTTTATCTCTAGTGTGGGCCCCATCCCTATGACAATCTCCTACAAAGATAAAAAGAATAACTCAATGATAATTAATTACGTGAAATTCGTGCATGCCATGCATGGGACCCAACTTAATAGACCAAATGAGGTAATTGATGTTGCAAGGCTTTGATGCATGTAATTGGTATGACCTTAGGGTGATGAGGACTATTGATTTCATAAATGTCATGCAAGATTGATGATTTTAAATGATTTTAACCAAACTCCAAACTTGATCTTTGATGCCCATATGAATGAAATCAAGAAATTCTCTGAAATCTAATGCAATTGGCACTAATTAAGTCCACAATCCTACACTATATGATGAATTAAAGTGCGATTTTGTGGACGTATCAAGAATCATCATAAGAATCTCATAAAAATCTCTTAAAAAACTTTAAACAAAAAACACATCCAATGGAATTACTCATAAAAAAAACTCTTGAAAAAAAAGAATAAAAACTCATAAAAATGGCAAAATTAATTGCAAATCAATTACAAAATCGACTTCAATTGAACTTGCACGCATCTTGCATATATAACAACTAGCAAAACGTGTTTGTACTTATCGCGGGCCGTATAATTTATAATATTAAAAAATAATTAATTTTGATAAATGAAAAACATCAAAACTGACGACAAACCTCCCAACAATCAAGGAAATCCATGGTTGTTTTTGTGGAGCTATATAAATGGATTGGCAAGTGCACAATAGATTATCAAAATATAGAACAATGTAAAATAAAAAGTAGACTGGTAATATAAATTATAATTTTAAGCATATGTATGTCATTGAAACTACTTATGGATTCTAATTATGAAGTGATTCATAACTTTGGTCAAGCATTACCTAAATTCAAAGAACATTAGAAATTATATGAATTACCTACATTCTTTGTTATCATTGTAACCGGGCATTGATGACACATCCATCCATGGTTATTAAAAAAAAGAAATATAAAGAGATGGGATCAAGTGATGAGTGTGACTTTGAACAGTATCAAATCAAGAGATTAAAAAAATATCTGTTAAAATCTTCTACATAAACCTCCTTTGCCCATGAAGAAAGGAAAAACCCAAATGGCCAAATGAACAAAATCTGTCCAAGGTAAATATGGTACCAATGACATCCATGGCTGGTACTTGACCATGTGTAAAATCACTCTATCTCTACCATAAAAATATATTGAAGATGTTTCATCACTTTAGCAAGCATCAGGCTCAAGCGCCCCGTCATAGATCTTTGCACATATGGATACTTCTTCCATGCTTCTACCTTTTCTGTGCACCATATACACACTTAATCGACATCATAAGGTCATACATACCCTTTACATTCCTCCTTTTCTCATCTGAGTGAAATATAACGTTTCAAAAAAAATCTGAGTGAAATATGAGATGGTGTTATTCATGGAGGTCGTTTTATTTTATCTTGCTTCATGAGATTGCATTGCTTAAATTGAAGGGGGGAAAGAAAGGCAAAAAAAGGAAAACACAAACCACACTCTGCTTTGTTAAATTGAAACTAAATTGAAGAAGACAGAGACAAAGGAGAAGAAAAAAATGCGTAAGCAGGTTTACTAAAATTTACTCTCCAGTACAAGAACTTTAATAGTGTGTTTGGGAAGGGTGGAAAATGGGGGGGAGGAAAAAAATGGGGGGGGGGGGGGCGCGATGAAGAGGGGGGAAAATTTTTGTCACTAAAAGACAAAAATTTTCCCCCTGAAAATGGGGGAAAAATGAGAGAGGGAAGAGGGGAAAGTACAAAATTGCCCTTTTTGTCCAATTATAATTTTTTCAAAAGTAAGGGTAAAATGGTCTTTTTCTCCCCACCTCACAAACAAACAAAATTATACTTTTTCCTTTCCCTTTTCTTACTTTTTAACTTCCCAAACAAAAGGAGGGAAGATTAATTTTCCCTCCCCTCTCCTTCATTTTCCTTCCCCCTCAAATCTCCCCTCCCCTCCCAAACACAGCATAACACTGCACTTTTTGGCCTGGGCCGGGCATAGGCCTGCTTTGTATAGCAGCTAACCACATGACCACTATAATTAATGATAAAGGGTGGCCCACTATAAAAGGTCCACGAATTGAGAGTTATACAATTCTGAAATGATATTATATCCATAATAAAAACTGTGAATTTAATGTAGAAAATCTATTTTTTGAAAAGCAGCTATGATTTCATTAATGTTCCTCACTGAAGAGTCTTTAGTATCACTTAACAGGATGTTAAAAAGACTCGAAAATTTAATTTGGTTGAGTTGGACCCGCTGTTAGATAATCCATGTGCAATGCTATTGGCATAAGATAAATGAAGGGCTTTTAGGTTGTGTTTGTATGGCATCCGCATAAGAGAAAACGTCGGCAAGACGATTCCCACCTATTAGCTGGGATCTAGAAATCACGTCGTTGCGTGGAAAAGAAGTGTAAAAGGATGGAAACCCTCGCCAATCCACTACTACACCAAACATGTTATGCAGAAGGCGATGGATTTTTTGGTGCCTTTTCTCTTCCCTTTTCCCGGCAACGCGTCTACACAAACATATCCTTAGCATCAGAAAAATTGCGTTACCTAAAAATCTTAATCCACTTGGTAAGCCATAAGTGGGGCCGAGAGATGAAATTAGACTTAAGTCAATTTCCGTCCATATATTATAGAAAGTATTTTCCCCTTTAATTATAAACTATAAGTCTTGAATTCATTTTAAATTAATTTAGATACCAACAAATTCCCTTTTTTGTTGCTTATAAGAAATTTCATTGCCTTGATAAATAAATGCACTAACTATAGATCTAGTTAATTCTGATTAAATCGATTGATCCCTTTATAAATTCTTGAATCAAGCGTCAATCAAATCATCTAGTAGGCTGAAAAAGATCTCTTAACATCTTTAGCTGGACAACTTCTATTCCACTCAAGTTTCCCATCAAATCCGTGAGTGAAAGAAACCAACCCCTCATCATCATCGCACTAGTCAAGAGACCACCCACTGTGTTATTTAGGGTGCGACCCACGTACCAGGCTCAAAACACAATTCATGAGATCAATCAAACAACCTGAATTAAATCTGTAGCTGTCACATGTGTGTGCCACACGTGTAGGACCATTCTGACTTAGACCGGCGGAGCCAATGGTTTGACTTAAGCCAAGAAAAGACCAGCCTCATTAAAGAGAAACTGGTTGTGTGGGCCCCACCTCCTAGGACGGCTCCATCTGACCGCACAATCCCCGCACTGGTGGGGTCCACCTCTTTCACGGCTGTGATGCCGTGCACGTGATCCACGCTCGTATGTGGGTCCCACCACGAGGCCGCGCGTGAGTTAGTAGCGTACTCTTGCTCTCAAAATCTCTCGCTCTCTTTCTCTCTCTCGCGTAGACTCGTATACGCGTTAATCATTAGATTTTTTTCGCTATCTCTCTCTCGCTCTGTATTCTCTCCCACTAGGGTTCGAACTTGTATCTCGGCTACCTCCAATTGCGTGGCAAAAATTCCCATCTCAGCTTGTAATTTAATCAAACAGGTAGACGACTTTCTCTTTCTCTCTGATTTCAACTAAAATCTCGTCTGTATTCAACGCATTTCACACTTCTGACCATCTCGATCGTGTGATTCTCGAGAAGAAAATCCTAATTCCTGCAAACCCGGATCTCCTCTGTTTCTATCTCTTATAGAGAAAGGGGAGGCTTCGGATTTCAGATTTCGGGTTTTGAGTCTCCGATTTGGAGATCTCAGTTGCAGGGCTGCAGTGGAGAAGAGAGTACGAGATGGAGGGATTTGGCGGTGGGGGCGGGATAGATGGAAACCCTAATTCGGACAAGGGTTTTGCTGAAGGGTTCTCAGGTTTGCTCTTGTTCTTATCTCTGCATTTCTGCTTTTGTAGTTAGTGTTTTGTACTGTAAATCTTTGTTTACTTAGTGTTTTCCTCTTGTTTGAGATCTGGGTTTTTGTTGTTGATCGAAGTGTTTGATTGGGATTTTGTTGTTATCTGAGTTTGAGTGGGTTCGGTTTTGAAGATCTAGATCTTTGGGGTATGGAAATGGGTTTTATGTGATTTTGTTAGTTGTTTATTGGTTGTGATTTTTTTACTGTTCGATTGAGTTAATGTGGAGGATAGGTGGTTGGGAGCTTGGTATGGATTGTTTGTAATGAATGGTGGTGGTGTTGGGTATGAATCTCTTTAGGAAGAAATCTCGTCCTCAAATTAGTGACAAGCTTGAATTGATCGAGGATGTTCCTTATTTGAGTGTCTTTTATTTGATGGTCCCTTTTGGCAGCTTTAATCCATTTGTCTGACTACCTTGGAGATGGTCCTTTCCTTTGATGGCCCTCTTCCTGAGGGTCTTTTTCTCTGAACAATTACTGTGTGAGCATCCGCACTGATATGCGCTGAAACTTTGTAGGCCTTGTTCTTTTGGTCCATTGAATTGGCCTCGTTTGGAAGTTCCCTTTATCTAGGATAAGTAAAGGGTTGGTATTAGGCAGCCTGCTGCCCGTAACAGCTTGCTGAATCAAACTGCGTATATTTCTTTTTTGTTTTTTTTTTAGATGTAGTACTTTGCCTATATGGGAATTGGTATTATAACATGATGATGATGGTTGGGGTGATGTTTCTGTGAGTAATGGTGGTGTTGCCGTTCAACTTGTGTGCTGTTGGGATTAATTTTGAATGAGTGGAGGGTAGTTTGATAATTGAGGTTAATGTGGCAAATGTTGATTGAAATTGAAATTGTGTTTGCAAATTGAATCTGCTGTTTGGCTGTATGCCAGATTGGTGATATTTTGGCTATTCACAATTATTTACATGCCTGTCAGTTGGCACTGCATTTGCAGCAGTGTCAAATTGGTTTTGGACAATTTTGGGTTTTACTGGATTATGTGATGGTCAGTTTTCTGGAAAAAAGGGTCTTGAGAAGGCCGATATTAGCACACAGCAGGCTGAACATACTTTTTGTCTAAAATAATTGAAGAACATCTTTCTATTAGTTTTCTTGCACTTTCTTTTTCTTTTTTGAAATAATCAATCATTTCATACTAAAATAATCAATCATTTCATACTATGTAATGTGGTAATTCGGACTTATAGCACGACTTGATATGCTTCACTTTAGGCATGGATTTGTTTCCTCCCTTTGCACAGGTTGACGGGATGTTTTTTCACCCAAATTGGTATTAGTTACATTTCAGCTGGGACCGTATTTGTCCCAGATATCATTTTGGGGGTTGGTATGTGACCCAGTGCCCGTTCAATGTACCATTAGACCGTTACTGCTTGATGGAATAGTTGACAATCTGTTCCGTTAAAATAGTTGCCCATTTGTTATTCCTAAAGTGTGATTATATCTGCCTTTAGCATGCAACTGTGCAGGCGGTGCTTGAGATTAAAATGCAATGTTGGCTTTTGGGTCTTCCTGTGGCCTGAGATGGATAAATGTATAGTTGGGTTTAGTGTTTATGGTATCAATTTGGAATTTCCATGTTTTTAATTTTTTGACTTCGCAAGATTTAGATTGTTGGTTTATATTGATGTCAGTTTTGGACTTGGTCATAAAAGGACATGAGAAATGTGGAGATTTTTTATGAAAGTTCATCTGTTGATCAGTCATGAAAAATGTGTGAGCTTGTTGGCAATGCAGTCTGATAAAAAAAATTTGGTAGATAGATCATGATTTGATGTGCTTGATATTACCACACTTTATAGTGTTCAATATGGATCTTCTTTCTTGCAGGTGAGTGGGTTTCTGAGTTCTGACTGCCGAAGTAGAGTTTATTGATATAAGAAATAGTTCATTCAAAAGGAGAGGCAAAAAAAATCTTTTTTACTCGCAAAAGACTGAAGAAGGTGGAGAACTAACTAATAGGAAAAAGATATACAACAAAGAAAGGATAGGAACTGAAATAAAATCTCTAACTGAAATAAACATGAGCAGCTCTCTAAGCCCCTACAAATAAAAGAACTCTAGTGTAGATTGCCACATGAAGAGTTGGTCCTTAAAATTTCTTCTTGCATTTAATGGCATGGGGAAAGCAGGCACTTCTATTTTTCCATCTAATCTCCGATAGTCTGCCCAATAGAATGTAGTAATGAAGTAGGTTCCATATCACTAATCCTTACCCTTAATAGGACCTCCTCTGCATAATTTAGAAAGGTTTATAACTGTTCATGAGACAAGGGATCACCCAATCAGTATTGAAGAGGGTGAATAAATTACTCCATATTGGTTTAACACCTTCCCATTGTAAAATATGGTTATTTAATCCACAATAATATGTCCAATAGAACACTTAATGAAGCAATTTCCATATTACCTAATCATTGCCTTAAAATAGACCTGTGCTCGCTAAGCTAGGAAGACTTTCAAACACTCATTGGAAAAGGAATCATCCAACAAATTTCTAGAAAATGGTGAAGAAAGTGATTTTATGGTTAAACACCATTTGAGTGTAATTAAATGGTACCACAATAACCCGCGCTAAGCATGGGCATGACCAACATGGCTATGGTTCACGCTCCATCTAATTAGTTTTGTCAATTGTTGATAAATAAATGCATATAAGTATTGAGTGTTGTAGTGGTTAGGTTAATTATTTAAGAACTCATGTGTTCAAATCTCCTGACTATACGTTTTTAGCATTTCTTTTTACAAATGCTCAATAAAAAAGTCAAAATTGAAAGGAATTTGCTCAAGATTGAAGCCTAAACCCTTGTCTTTAATGTGTTATAATGGCTAGGGTTCACGCTCCATCTAATTAGTTTTGACAATTCTTGATAAATAAATGCATATAAGTATTGAGTGTTGTAGTGGCTAGGTTAATTATTTAAGAACTCATGAAATCAAATCTCCTGACTGTATGTTTTTAGCATTTCTTTTTACAAATGCTCAATAAAAAAGTCAAAATTGAAAGGAATTTGGTCAAGCTTGAAGCCGAAACCCTTGTCTTTAATGTATTATAATGGTTATTTAGTCTAAAATAACATGTCCAATAGAATGGAGTAATGAAGCAACTTGGATATTGCTTAACCCTTACCTTGTAAAGAACCTTCTCTGCATCAGCTACAAAGGCTCTCCAGACTCCAACACTCATGGGACAATGGATTATTCAGCAAATATTGAAAAAAGGGTGAAGAAATGGCTCCTTTTTGTTCAACACCTTCCTGGTGTAATTTAATATGACTGTCTTTTCCTTGCTCCTAAAAGCATATGTTGGCAAGTGTCACTTCTCTATTTTTGAATTGATCACAGATGAAGTTCTCATTCTTTAATACTGGGTACTGACCAACAAAACGCTGTCTGAGTGCCACTTTTCTCATCCTTGAAAGTGTTAACATATGCTGTTTGCATCACAGCAAGAGCAGAATAATAACATTAAACTGTAAATGCACCTTTTAAAATTTGAGGTTAAGATGCAAGAGCAATTATCTCCAGTCTGCTGGTACATACTGTCTTCAAGCAGTGGATTGTGGAGATGTCAACACCTGAGTTTCTTGTCATTAAAATTACACCCGAATCCCCAACCCCGTGCCGCATTTCAACCTTCAATTTTGAAATTTGAACCCTCTGATGAAAGCAGGCATCTTTAGCCTTGAAGACATAGTAAATGATGGGCGGAACATTTAAGGGGGCGGTCACCAATCTTCATTTCTTAGAAGGAGATGAGTCCCTTTTTTGGAACAGTGAACTTCACATTCCTTCTGAAGTAACCACCAATCTGATAATAAACTCATGTTTGTTTGTCAATTCTGCTTTTTTCCTGAGTGCATACCGGTCTAGAGTATACCTGCCTTTTTTTAGGATAAATGTATTCTATATGGAGCTCATATGTTCTCATTGCCTTTTTTGCAAAAAAGTGAATGAAGATGTTGCACTGCCTCTGCCTAATGCAATAGTGTGTCATCATGCAGGCAATACGCTTTTTGATGCATCACAATATGCATTCTTCGGTGGAGATGTTCCTGAGGAAGTTGAGCTGGGGGGACTAGAAGAGCACGATGATGACACTGCATTAGTTGGGTTTGATGATGAGTTCCATATCTCTTCTTTTGAAGCGAGGGAAGAGGTTAGTATTTATTTATTTATTTTTTGGATGATAAGAGGTGAGTTATTTAATTGCATAAGATTATGCGTGAACATGGTTTCTCTTATTTTAATGTGAACTACATTGAGGTTGCTTTAGTTTTCAGTTTCCCATGGTATTTTATTGTTCATCAATCCTTTGATGGCTAGTCAATAGTATTCTAAGCCATCTTCTATCTGGTTTTATGTATCATTGAGTTGCCAAATGGTTTCGTTTTTTTTTCTATTAGTGCACAAGTTCCATGACTGGTTCATCGTTGTTAAGTTAGTATGTTCATTATAAATGGACTAAATCTCTGTGTGTGTTATATATGGTGGGATAAGTCATGTGCATATATATATATATATATAATGCTCCTATGAGAGCATCTCTCACCTTACTATGAGAGATAAAGGTGGGGCCCCTGACATTTAAGTTGTTGACATTGGATATGAATGTGAGGGCCCCCACCTTATCTCTCATAGTAAGGTGAGAGATGCTCTCATGGGAGCACCTCCCATATATATATATATTGATGCAGGACAGGCTGTTGGGCCCAGCTTGAAAGTTTATTCCAGAAGGCCCAAATCCAACAAGGCCCAGCAGTGACAGAGTCCTCAAACGACAACTTCTAGTTTTAGACCTTTTAGATGATGTTCCAAATTTATTAGATTTATTATAATTGATATGATTTAGCAGAATTAGGGAGGTTCTAAAATTTTATGGCTTGATTACTAAATTTGTGCTGAGTCTCTATTATATAAAGGATGTAATCCCTTCTCTTTAGGATAGATTACAGAAATTTGAATGAAAGTTGAGTTCTGTCAATCATCTCTCTCTCTCTCTCTCGTCTTTGGTCAGATGGGCAGGGCCCATTGGCGGGGAGAGAGAGAGAGAGAGAGAGAGAGAGAGAGAGAGAGAGAGAGATCTTACTGAGTGTGATGGAATGAAGAAGAAAGGAAGAAGAGAAAAGAAAAGCTCGGACGAAGAATAGTTGAAACGAGAGAGAAATGAAGAACTGAAATGAGGAGGGAGTTCCCTTATATAGAGTTGAGTTTCATGAATTTACCAAAATGCCTTCATCTCTAAAACTTAAGTAAGCAGTCAAATAGAATTCTGGTAGGGAAAAATAGCCAAGTACTATTCTCCAAGCCGAAGCTTAGGGAAAGGGAATCAGGGATCCGTGAGATCCAAATTGTCTTGATCTCACACCAAAGACCAACTACGAAGAGAGAAAACTTTTAGAAAGAAATTTTATTAATCAATCTACATGAATAAGAGGGATTACACTTAGCGATGGCAATGGGTTGGGTTTAAATAGGGACCCACCCAGACCCGCTCCTTTTATGGGTGGGTTTGGTTGTGGATTTCTTGGTGTGAGGCGGGTCTGCGTTTTGTTGTCCCAACCGGCCTTGGAGGTGGTGTGTTCAATCTCCAATTATGGGTGGGGTTTGGTATCACATCCAAGTGGACCATCACCGGGCGGGTTTGGTTTGGATGAGATAAATTTGAGACGCCCCATTGCCATCCCTAATTACAATCCTTTATATAGACTCTAAGCTCTAATCTATTCTTGGAAATAATTTTAATTAAAATAACTTTTAATCAAATAAGATAGAACTTTTTAATTACTCTATCCCTAAAATTATGTTATTACTAGAAAATAAGAAATATAGACTTGGATGACAAACTGTCGGGAAGATCTGAAAATCTTCTTTAATGGGCTTTTATGGGTTGGGCCCGTTGGACTTGGTCAACCCATAGATCATGGGTTTGGCCTGCTGATGCAGATAGACCTCAGGCCACATGTGTAGGGCCCAAGTAGATTTCATAATTTTCTATTTTATTAATTGTTATTAGTTATTGGTTTTATTTGATGAGTTATATTTAGGATTAGGTTTCCAATATTATTTAGTTTCCTACTTTAATTAGGTTTCTTAGACCCTAAGTTATGTTTAACTATTTATATGGCATTGTAGAGAAGAAATTCTCAGAGTTGATTAATGAAAATTGGGTTTTCCCAATCAGGTGCGTCCTCCTTATCATTGTCTCTGCAAAGACTTATTGTGTCTTCGACACGTGCTTCGGCACCCATTGTGCTTCGGCACTTTCCACGCAAGCCCTAACCCCTATGGCTTGCATCAATTGGTATCAGAGCCGAAAGAACCTTGAGATCGATCAAAGTGATCACCCTTATATCATCCATCCGTAACCCCAATCCACCCCGGCCACTCGTTGCATCACTACCGTAAGAGTAGCTTGTGCCCATTCTCCATCTCGGCTCCCACTCCTTCTGCCCCTCTTCTCGTCAACTATCCCTCACCTAATCCAAAATCCTCAAAATCGTCTCTCCTAGAACCACCCTTGCCGAAACCCCAATTTCTGCCAAATCCCTTACCCATTTAAAAAAAAAAAAGAAGAAGAAAAACACAAACCCCTGCACCCAAACCACAACCGATCCCCATCTCCAAATCAACCTTCTACTAAACCCTAAATCCCCAACTTCCGAACCTTTTTTTTCATCCCGACCGAAAACCCACCCTTGCAAAACCCCATCTCTGCAACACCCACCCCAGCCAAAACTTCTGTATCCGCTGCCAAACTCCCACCCATCCACCGAATCCAATCCCTAACCAATTCCCTTCGGCCAACCCAGCCCTGTGTCAAAGCCCAAATCTTTTTAACTACTCCCATCTTCCCTGTGCCACATCAAATCCCCAAACCATCACCGTCCCTGCCCCCCACCATCAAACCTAGCTCCATCGCTTTCCTTCCCTCCTTCTAGCAAACCCAGCCCCATCACCGCCCTCTTCCAGTCTAGAACCCATTCCAGAAAAAAAAAAAAAAAAAGAAGAGAAGGAGAGAACCGGGGAGAAAAAAGGGGGGAAGAAGTTTTGGAGTACCTGACACCGGAGCAGACGAAGCTTGCCCACACCACCAGACAGCACCGCCACATCTCCATTTCTTCATCTTCACAAAGCAGCAAAGAAAGAGGCCCCCCCTCCCCGTTGTTGCACCACCTGACCGCAACCGGCTGCCGTCGCACCTTCGAAGATCTCCATCGTCGTCATTAATTGTTGTTGCTTGTCGTCATTTGCATTGAGCAATAGCACCAAGAGCGTAGGCGAGGTTTCTCTTCTGAGCCTTTTGAGTTTTGATGAAGCAGAAGCCCTTTTGTTTTCTTCTCTAGGCATGTAGACACAAACACTTCAAAGAGAGCCCCGATACTTCGGAGAGCAGTGAGACAACTGCCATCACCATAGCATCTGCAAGTTTAGTCAACAGCACCAATTTGACCACATTGGACGATCCAGGTGGTTTTCTGTGATATTGAAGTCATCTGATGATTTAATTTGTTTTCTCATAGGCTTGAGACTAGATATAATGGAGAGAATGAATGACTGCACGAATATTCATGAGTCATATAGGGAAGCAATTCGTGTGGAACGCATGCTTAAATGGTCTCAGCTGGTAAAAGTTGCGCCTCAAGACGGAAAATCACCGCAATTTACCACAGATCATGTTGAAGAACCAATGGCAAAGGATATCCGGATTGACATTGGGATGCCAGAATCAAAGAATAAGCAAAAAGATAAAAAGGACCTAAATTTCCTTCTATGAGTCTTGATGATCAAGAAGTGCAAGCAACAAGGAAAGACGAACAAATTGTTGCCATTCCCCACATTAATTCTCACATTGATTTTGTCTTAGGGGATCAACAATGGAAACTTGGCGATTGCAATTTGATGGTGCAGATTCCACATATGAAGTGCTTAAGGGTTCGATCTCACATCCACATAACATTTGGCCATCAAAAGAAGTTATACATGAAGCTGAACAAAATGGCTGCAGATCAACGAACGAATTGGAAGTTCGTCAGATTCATCTTTGACCCAGGTGGACTTTTACTGAACTCAAGGTCGAGTTCTTTCCAAACCGGAGAGAATGATGCATATAGACCCCAGGCCACATGTTTAGGGCCCAAGTAGATTTAGGAATTTTCTTTTTATTTAATTGTTATTAGTTATTAGTTTTATTTGACGAGTTGTGTTTAGGATTCGGTTTCCGATATTATTTAGTTTTTTTTTTACTTTAATTAGGTTTCTTAGGCCCTATGTTATGTTTAAGTATTTATCTGGCATTGTAGAGAAGAATCCTTAGAGTTGATTAATGAAAATTGGGTTTTCCCATTGAGGTGCGTCCTCATTATCATTGTCTCTGCAGAGAATTATTGTGTCTTAGGACACGTGCTTCGGCACTTCCCACGCAGGCCTTAACCTCTAGGTCCTGCATCACCTGCATCAATTGAAATTTTGAACGACCCCTTTCTTAAAATTACAAATATGTTCTTGAGTCTTGAGCACCAAACTTGGTCCAAAAGCTATCAAAACAACTAAACCAGTAATCTGACAAACAAACTTAATTACCATCTAAACACACTGAATTACACTAAAGCACAATAAATTAGGGTCAGGATCTTACATGAAGCTTCGTTCTTTGGATGTCCAAGTGGCCTATTTAAGTACCCTCTCATGTTTTGTTAAAATTAATCCACAATATTGTTCATATTTTCGTATCTTTTTGGGATAGAATTAGTAATTTTGTGCACTGCTAAGCTCGTCTTGAAAAGGTACCCATGGTTGGCAGATTCTTCTACACCAATCTGGCAACGTCAGATTGACACAAGGCCAAATCTTTTGTGGATCATACTCTTGGTCAATGCATTCATGAGTTGACTTCTTTTTTCTTCCTTCCAAATTTTATCACTATTTTCCTTCAATTTTTGTTCCTTCAGAAAAAAAAACCCCAATTCCAACCCCCAAAACCTCATCAAATCCTGTAACTTTCCCTCTTAAAACAACCACAACCCATATCTCTACAGAATCCTATGTTTTCCCCATAAATTCCCTTCAATTGGAGCTCCAAATCACCCCCAATTTTGGCCCTAACTCAGTTCGAAAATTCCTGTAATTTGTTTCTCCATCAATTTAGATGACCCTATCAAACTTAAGTCCTTCCCATACTGAAACTCTAAACCACCTTAAATTTTCCTCCTATAAATTTTAATTTGCAAAACCTGCAAAGCAGAGAACATAGATCTGTCCTAGAACACCGAAATCAATTTCCAAACTCAAAACACTTTATATCCTCCTATACCTCATGCCAAGTTGATGAATATACCGGCCAATTTCAAGAAATGCATTATTTATGTGCATTAGAGGCGGGTGAGATTTAGCTTGTAATAGCAGAACACAGGACAATGAATTTCCACCAAAACATTAAAGAAGCATATAATGAGGCTCTCTATGTTGAGCAGCGAGGACAAACTCAGAAGATCTCACATGAAACAATTTGAGTTTCAAGCCAGGAAGCTCCACCAATAAATAATCACATTCAATGTCTTCTACATCAGCATGCAATCAAGAGAATTTTCTTAGAAGATGCTCTTCACAAGCAATGTCTTTTACATAGGCATGCGATCAAGAGAATTCTCTTAGAAGACGCTCTTCGCAAGCATTGTCATTGTCCTATTGAAGCAAAATGCCAAGAATAACCTCAAAATGTGGATCCCATGTGCAAAACGGGCAGAAGATTACGGGGCGGGCAGGATAAAGGATGAAGAGATGGGGAATAATTGGCCTCACTTCAGACTCCAATCTAGGAGGTAGATAGATCTTGGAGAGAACTTGAAGAGAACTTGGGAAGGATCCCAAAAGTACTCAAAACTCAGTTTCACTATTCTTAGCCATTATTTTGCCAAAGAGGCTTACAATTCCATAAATAAGTAAGTACATAACCCTAAAGCGAATCTGGACCATCCAAACACATTGATGGCCAAGATTAAAACATCCAACTACTTAACATAAACCATGAAATAGCATAAAATAAAATGCTGAATAAGCTTAAACATGAAAATAGATGGATGGGTCCAAAGAGCTTGGTCGAGACAGATGGGCTGGGCCCATTGGCTGGTTGACCCATGGGGACCATAGGTCTGTCCTGCATCACCATGTCAGAATGGTGCTTGCCTCGACCTAGTGCTGATTGCATCGTATGAGTATCGACCGTACTACAAGTCTACAATCCAAGTGAGTCACTTCAAGATCCACCTTGCTTGTGCCAAGCTAACCCCATCACTTTATTGGTCCAGCAACAACCAAACCTGATTAAAATATTCTATCAGAGGGAAGGACTTGGGACTGCCTCCTGACTGCCCAAAATGCCCTTCTCACCTGCACTGCTATCTGCTCCTCTTGATTCAAGAGGAACAAGGAAACAACCCTCTTCTTCGTTCCTCATCAGCTTGCTGAAAGTGATGCGGAGTTGGGTACCAGACGCGGGCCGGGTAGAGATGAAGGGACTAGAGATGGAGGGTGGAAGGGATAGGTTGGGCTTTTGCTTGAAAATTGGCCTCACGCCCAAACTCCCTATTGCAGGCGAGCAAGAAGAGAGAACTTGGGAATACCCAAAATCACCTTATAAAATTTTCATTCAATCATTAACTAGCCAAGAGGCTTTAGAATCATATATATATATTTATATATATGAGCAAGGCTCTCCTAAGCTCAAGCTTAGGATAGAATTTCGTAAGCTCATGCTTGTGGGGCCCACCTCTGGTCCATCCAAATGTACCATATACATGACCCTCCTAAATTGCACATGTCTACTAACTTTCGGTTAGATCCGAATTTACTGGAGCGTTGGATCGACTATGTATCGATCCAAATGGACTATGGACCACTAAGCTTTCGGGCCCATATGGACATGATAGAAATTACAGTTGGGGCTGGTTTTTGTGCATCTTTCCCTCACCATATGGTGAGGGACAAACTTAATGGGGGCCACCCAAGGACCCACTGATCATGGGACTTGTGGGGAATGGGAAGAGACACCTTGGATGAGACCATATATCAAATTTGGGCTCAATCCCATGCCTCTAATCCCTTCATCCGTGGCCAACAAATTTAATGAATTTTTATTGAAGGAAAAAAATTTAACCCTCGATCCAACGGTCGAATCCATTTGGATAGGTGAAAATTCAATGGGTCTAGTGTACTTAAAGGGGTTCTATGTGTGTGGCTGGTTCGGATGTGTTATAAAGTCAACTCTACTATGTTGTCCCTCACCATGGGATGGATGCACATGAATATTTCCCTATACGCACACACACACACACACACTCTATCTCTCCTAAGCTGAAGCTTACCTTATCCTAAGCTGGAACAGTGCTGGTCCCACAAATAAAAGTCGATTATATCTGTTTTTTGCATGATGTAACTGGAAAACCCAGTTCTGATTGGATTTATCTTGATTTTGGAGACGATCATCATGCAAAAAATAACGATAATCGACTTTAATTTGTGAGACCAGCATTGTTTCAGCTTAGGATAAGCTAAGCTTCAGCTTAGGAGAGTTGGCCCATATATATATATATATATATATGGAAAATATTCATATGCATCTATCCCTCACCATTTTTGGTGAGGGACACCCCTTTTGGGGGTGTTTCAAGTACAAGAGGGGCCCCCTCTTGTACTTGAAACACCCCCAAAAGGGTTTCCCTCATCATTTTTGGTGAGGGATAGATGCATATGAAGATCCCCCTATATATATATATATAAGAAAAGAGAAACCTAGAACTAATCGTGACCATCTAAAGACACTTAACAGCCAAGAGTAAACATCAACTAAAGACATAAATCTTAAAAAAAAAAAAAACACACAACTTCAAAAAATAACTATAAATAAGATAAAGATAGGTGGGCCCAAAGGCGGGTTGACCCATGGGGACTTTATCAGAAAGTAGAGAGCCCTCTTCGGAGTTTTTCTTGGTCAAACTAATAACTACAAAATGTAACCCTTTTGAAAGGGTTTCCAACTCCCTAGGCTATAGGACACTTCTAAAGTTGGAGTTTGTATTCTGTTAGTAAATCAATTTCTCGTGTTTTCGTAGATCTTAGTTCCAATGAATGATAACTTCTGGAATTTCTATTTTTTTTTCTCCCCTCCAGTGTGTTGAATTTCTTGGTATCCACGGGCATACTGTTTATCTTTTTGTCAACATGTCCTGCTGTTTTTGTACCCACAATTTATGTATTTGCAGAGGACTTAAAAATTTATTGACATAATCTGTTATAATGATTTTGCAGGTTGAGGGCATGGGATCTCTGTCTGACGTTGATGATCTTTCAACTACTTTTAGCAAGGTCATTTTTTCTCAACTTTGTTCTTTAATTTGTAATGCAGTGTAAAATGCTAGATCATATCTTTGAATGGGTGGGACAAGGACCATGGGGATTCCGAAATATTTATCTTCTATATTTTGTGAAGGTTAAATAATCATACTGATATCCCTGTACCTTTTTTGTCGAAGATAGGAAGTGCCTTATGGCCCTTTTTCTCAGACAGGATTTTCTCTGTCTGTCCGCTCATCCCAAACCTATTTTTGGTGGTGGCAACTAGTCATGAAAGACCTTTGAAGCAATGGCAGAGATGACGTAACAGTACTGTTTTAGTAGTGAAAAATTAGTGGATCCATAATTGAGGATTGAGAAACTATTGTGTTAGCTAAGTATTTAATTTTTAACTTTGGCGACTGTTGAGGGTAATAGTTCCTCTGTGCATATTTTTTCTTTTATAACATTCTTACATGGCAGTGTTTGTTTTTATAATGAATGCTCAGTAAAATCTAGCTAGTGACCTGATGCAGGCCAGACCCATGATCCTTGAGTTGACCAAGTCCAACTGGCTCAAGCACACGAAAACCTGTTAAAGAAGATTTCACAGATTGTCATCCAAGTCTATATTTCCTATTATTTTAGCAGTAGCTGAATTTAAGGGATAGTTATGAGAATAATTAGAAAGTTTTATCTTATTTGATTTAGAGTTATTTTAATTAGAATTGTTTCCAAAAATAGGTTAGAGCTTAGAGTCTATATAAAGGATTGTAATCCCTCTTATTTATAAGTTGATTGATTAATAAAAATTTTCTCTTAGAGTTTTCTCTTGGTGTTTTGTCTTAGGTGTGGGACCAAGACGATTTGGATCTCATGGATCCTTATCCGTAAGCTTCAGCTTGGAGAATAGTCCTTGTCTATTCTTCCCTACTCTCACTGCGTTATAACCTTGAAAAGGTTCATTAAGGAAAAGGAAGGAACATGAGATAATGATCAGTTTAATCTTGGGCACAAGGCAAATCTGATAGACTGAGATCTTGTGAAAAAAGAAAATGGGAGTTCAGTGCAATTTGAAAGATTTTGAAAGGAACAAAAATGCATACTTAAAATTATTTTAATTTTCATTCAAATAGTCAAAGCAAATCAAACAATAGTTGCCCAGTTTGTGCTAAACTAGTGTTGAACTGCAAGTCATTTGAATCATTCAGAACTAGATTTGCTCAACAGTTTGACATCAATTCAGTGTGTAGATTGCAAATTGCATCAAACTATCTCAATTTCATTCTTTACTCATAGTTCCATTTATTGTTAATATAAAAATTTTACTAGCAAAGCATGCCCGCGCTAAGCCCGGGCCCAGAAATAAAATCATGTCCAATTTGTGGCTATTTTATGAGATATGAATTAATGAGAAAATAAATATAAAACAAACAAATATACCATTTAATACGGTTCGAAGCATGACCCAGCCCGACATTTATACAAAGTAAATATTACTTTTTATATAAATGAGTATGAACCTTAAAGTCTTATGTAAATTAACATTTGAAAAATTGCATGTGGACCCGTCTTTAGGAATTAGAATATGAGGCCCACTTTAAAAAAGTTTATTGTATGTGGAGCCCATATGTATAAATCACTGTCAAGGATCCACTTTTAAAAATCACAAACATTAAGGATTTTCTAACCATAATAGATATATTAAAATTCTAAATCCACCTAAGGAAGGCTCATTTTAACTTGGTTGGATAGAGTTATTGAGCAAGGTGGATTTTTTCATCTAGACTCTTTAATCACCTATTCATAATAGATATATATTAAAATTTGCATTCACATAATTAAAGAAGCTTAACAAAAGGGGACTCTAAATTGATTGATAGAGCTTATCTCTTGAAATTGATTTGAGATCCAATTTCTCAAATTGATTTGAGATTAGAGTCCAATTTTGCAATCAATTGGCAAATTGGACTCCAATTTCGAAATCGATGCCTACGTCTATAATATATTATAATTGGAAGCATATTTTAATTTTTCAGTACAAATTCTCTGTAAGAGGAGGCTTTGTTTGAAAAAAGATTTATCAAAAGAAGTTATACGTGTAATTTTGTATACCAATGTATATAGTTCAATGGGTCATATATGTTCCCACCCACCCTTCCCCCTTTCTCCACCAGGCTGCAATCTGCGGTCACAATGTTTCAGATTGTGGATTGATTCTCAATGGGTCTCAGTGTCGGATGATCTATATTATCTTGGTTCGGGACTAGAGATGCAAATGCGGCCCGTGGTACGGCACGGCCGGTCTGGTAAAAGTTTATTTGGTTTTTCCCTTTGCAAATCTTACATCTCAACTCAAAAGACTTTCAAATCTTCTTCCACCCCCACAAACTTTTCACTGTCTACTCACAGTCACAGCCTATAATGCCCAAGTACAGCATGGATATGTCATTTATATCGAGGGGATATGGATTTTTCACATAACACTAAGTCACCTAACCCTTATCCTGTCTCACAACAATGTCAGTAAAATAAAGTAGGATTTATTATCTATTTTGAAGTATCTGTGTATCATAGTCCACAACAAAATGAAAATTCGTCATGGAATGGAAAACATCTCTTCGTACTTCAAGATTTTTGTAATTTCTCATACTCAAACAAACATTAATCAGAGTAAATCCCATTGACACTGCCAACTTTGGATCTAATCACTTGCTCTATATTTTAGGTCCACCATTCTCTAAAAGATTGTAAGGTTTTGAATGTAATCCTATTTACAAACCTTAAAGAAGTTAAGATCCAAATGGTTCCCTTCTCAGTGGAGTAGGTCGAGTTTGACCGAACCACTTAAATATCTGTCATTCTTCGTGCTTGTGTTCTAATTTTTAGTTTTAATACCGAAAAGGTGAAAAAAATTAATCGGGGGAAAAAAAAATTAAAGAGGCACACCGAGCACCCTCGATGGCCCAGCCTGCTCAAGGCCCGTGGCCCATTCAGGCCGAGATGTGGCGGGCCGGCCCGGCCTGTTTGACATACCTATTCGGGACTCAATTTTCCAATTTGTTGATTTTTATTTTTTTGAATAGTCAATTGTTTAAATTTTTGATCCTCATAAATTGTGATCCAAGTTTTATAGTATTATATCTAGAATTCAAATTAATCAGGATCGAGATCTATGCCCATCACATCAGTGCCTTGAAAATGTTTGATCTAAAACTTGACCCTCCGTGTAAAGAAAAAAATGTCATATTCATGCAGGTGATCCATAAATTTGAACTATCTCATACTACCCTAACTGAACAGGGACATTAAGTGACCCACAAACCATGAGCTGTGATCCGGTGATCTAGGTAGCACAGCTTGGATCTGCAATCGACGAATAGATCAATCTCCCGAAGGATTGATTGAATCTAAGGGTGGATTCGAGCACTAAGGCAAACTCAAAATCATGAAACACACCATAATTGAAGAGAAACTCAGAATTCTTGATTAACTGATAATAGCTTAAGCATCTATAAAGGAGGACACAACTATATATAGATGAGTAGGATTGTTTCTTAGCAAACACTACTTAATACAATAGGAAACTTTCTAATCCCAATCAAACAATGAATAGAAACTAGAATTAGCCTCTAAATAGAAATAGGGATAAATTTAGTTTCCCATAGTAGCTCTTAATCACAATTGGGCCTATAGGCTGAACCTAATGGACCAGGTTGACCCCGGGGTCATTGTGTGGGTCCAATTGCTTTCTTGGGTCTGGTCTGTATTGCATCGGTAGGTAACTAGTATCAATGAAATAGTTGCATCGGATTTGCAAACCACGCAAGTCAAATCAAACTATAGTTTTTTTTTGAATGGTTACTTTCATTAAAAGAGCAATCAGTACAAGAGAAAAGTACTGAAAGCTGAAGAGAACAAAATAGGGCAACAACATAAGATCCTTAACATCAACCAACTAAGGCCCTGTCATAGAAAGGGCCACCTCTTTCCAATGATACACAATTTGATCTAAGGAGTATCCCTTAAAAGAAGGGAGAATAGACACCAAAAAAGCTACTAAAAACTTCGATTTCTCCACCAGTCTGCTTTCATTAACAGCATTTCCTTCAAAACATCTTGAGCTTTTTTCCTTCCAAATCGTCCAGACCACCGCTAGAAAAGATAGCTGCCACATCACTTTGCCTTTAGGGTCACCAATTGGGGCCTTCCAAGCTTGGAAAAGCTCTGGGAGAGACTGAGGAAGGGCCCAATTGCAACCAAACCATCCTATTATAGCCATCCATATGGTCTGAGCTAATTTGCAGTTTAGCAAGAGATGGTCCACGGTTTATTCATCCCTCAAGCATATCGGGCAACCATTCACTATCTGCATCCCTCTCCTCCTCAAAAGGTCCATAGTAGGGATCCTTTTCCTCAAAGCAAGCCATTCGAAAACAAGCATCCTAGGAGGAGCTTTCATCTTCTAGATGCCATACACCCCACTCCTACCCCTGGGATTGTTTAGGATTGTCTTAAAGAAAGAAGACACTGAAAAAAAAAATCCATTCTTAGAGGCATTCCACACCCTATCATCTACTCTGCTGTTTTGAATGGTAATACTAGTCAGGGAATTAAGAAGATTAATGAACTATGATTGTTCGTTATCCTTCAAATTCCTTCTAAAAGTGGGGCACCATACCATCTGGCCTCCAGCAGTACTCATATAAGAGCTGACCGTTGCTTCCTTGTCTTGTGCACACCTAAACAGGTCAGGGAATTGAGTACACAACACCCTTTCACCAACCCGGCTATCTTTCCAAAAAAGGATCATTTCCCCCGATCCAATTTGGTACCTGATGTTCTCCATGAAAAGACTCTTAACCAAGAGGATACCCTTCCATATAGCAGAAGAATTCCGAAGGGGATCCTAGATATCCCACCCATGTCTTGGAAGGTTGTATTTCCTTTCCAACACTTGTCTCCAAAGATCTTTTGAACCGTCTCCAATCCTCCTAGCCATTTGCCCAGAAGGGCTTGATTCATCTTCTTTAGGGGTCTAATTCCCAGGTTTCTTTCTTCCTTTGGTTTGCATATGGATTCCCAATCTGCCAGGTGGATCTTCTTCTGAGAGCTTGTGCCATGCCATAAGAACTCTCTCTGCAATCTCTCGAGTCTCTTTATAATTGAGGATGGGCATCTAAAGATGGAGAAGTAATAGACTGGCAAGTTGGAGAGGACAAATTTAATGAGGGTAACCCTTCCTCCTATAGATAGGTAATTAGCTTTCCATGAAGACAGCTTCCTCTCTACCCTTTCCACAACTGGGTTCCAAAAAGATTTAGTAACCCGCCCCGAGCACAATGGCATACCTAAGTACGAAAGAGGAAGATCCCCAATCTTGCAGCCCATAATTTCTGAACAATTAAGGAGAAGGGGCTTCTCTGTTCGTAGACCAATCACCTCGCTCTTGAAAAAATTGACTTTAAGCCGTGACACTTCTTCAAAGCACAAGATACTGGCTTTAACATTTGTTATCTGACCTTCTTCTGGTCCACAAAATATGAGAGTATCGTCAGCATGTTGCAAGTGATTGATAACCGTGGAATTTCTAGCCAATCTGAAGCCTTCGAACATTCCTGCATTCACCGCCTTTTTTATCATTCTTTCGAACGCTTCTGCTACTATTAGGAAGAGAAAAGGGGATAGGGGGTCCCCTTGTCTTAGCCCCCTTTCGGCTTGGAAATAGCCCTTTGGAGACCCATTCATCAAAATGGAGAACCAAGTTGACGAGACACACTCCTCAATCCACCTCCACCATTTTTCCCCAAACCCCATTCTTCCTAGCATGTATTGAAGAAAATTCCAGTCCACCTTGTTTTAAGCTTTCTCCAGATCTAGCTTGCAAATGATCCCCGGAGCCCTCTCCTTAAGTCTTGAAAGCACACATTCATTGGCCACCACGGTGTCGTCTAAGATTTGTCTTCCTTCTACAAAAGCCCCTTACTGGAAATGATCATTGGCAGAACCTTTTGAAATCTCCATGCTGGAACTTTGGATAAGATTTTATAGATGCATCCCAGAAGGCTAATGGGTCTGTAGTCTTTGATGCCAAGGTCTCCTATCGTCTTCGGAATTAACGCGATGAAAGAAGCCGACAATCCTTTGGACAATTTACCCCTTTGAGAGAATTCCTCCATAAAGTCCATAACATCCTTCTTCACCATCTTACAGAATCGTTAAAAGAACGCCAATGGGAAGCTATCTGGGCCTGGAGCCTTATCTCCTGCAAGATTGAAGACCGCCTGACGAACTTCCTCCTCTTCAGAGTTCTATTGCAGCCACTTCGCCTCTTCTTCACCGATAACTTCAAAAGCTATATTTCCCACAGCCATCATCAAAGTATAGCGACTGGAAATAATCTATTATGTGAGATATAATCTCCTCTTTTTTCTCTAATCTTTTCCCCCCATTCATTATACTAACAATCATGTTAGCCCTTCTTCTCGGGGAAGCCATTCCATGAAAAAACTGTGTTTTTATCCCCTTCTTTTAGCCAATTGCATCTTGATCTTTGTTTCCATCTTATCTCCTCCTTCCGCAGATTTCTTTGTAACTCTTCTTTTAATTCCAACCTCTTCTTTTCTTCTTCCTGGGATAGCTGATCAATCTCCTCCTTGCCATCTAGAGATTGGATATCTGCTAGAATTTTAGACTTGTGGTGCTCAACTTCCCCAAAGTGCTCCTTTGCCCACTCCTTCATTTTGATTTTCAATAGCTTCAGTTTTGTGGCCAGCCTGTGACCTGCCCATCCCTCCACCCTTAACTCTTCCTACTAGTTCTGAACCAGCTTAGAGAAATTCCTTTCCTCTAGCCACATAAGTTCGAAGCAGAAAGGTGTTGGACCCCATCTTTCACACTCTGAGTCTAGCAAGATCGGGCAGTGATCTGAAACTGGCTTTGGCAAAGCAATCTGGATAACCTCTGGGTAGGTTTCCAACCAATCTAAGGAGACCAAGAACCTTTTCAGCCTGAACATTGCAATATTGCTATGATGATTAGACCAAGTAAACAAAGCTCCGGCCAGTTGCAAGTCCACCAAAGCATGAGTGTTTATCCAATCTGAGAATCGCCTCATTTCTCCTGTTAGGTTTTTACCTGTCAGTTTTTCACTTGGAAATCTAATGATATTCCAGTCCACCCCAATGCACCACGGCCCACTCCATCTTCCCCTTATCATATCCAGCTGTTTCCAAAACTCTTCTCTTCTTTGGCTGATATTAGGACCATAAACTGAGGTAAGGAGCCATTTTTTATTATTTTGAAGGTCTTCCACCAGCACTGAAAGGGAGAAGACATCCACCCAGCTTCTTTCCACTGAGACTATTCTTGTGTCCCATAGAGTCAACAGCCCACCTGCAGCACCTACTGCTTCTACCGCAACCCACTTTACTTGCCTTCTTCCCCAGACCTCCTTCACCACCCTATCAGAGACTTCTTTCAATTTTGATTCTTGTAGGATAACTATTTGAGCCTTCAAATTCTTGATCATCTCTCTCACCACCAGCCTGTGCGAGGCTCCCCCCAGTCCATGAACGTTCCATGAGAGCACCCTCATTTAAGGTTTGGAAGACCCCCTTGACATTTCCCACCTTTGTTTTGGATGGCATACTTCTTTGTCTCCTTTGATTTATTTTTATCACAATTAATTGAGCAATTCAAATTATTCAATTCCCTGACCCCTTTCCTTGTGGACTGGCTGCCCTTCCTTTCTAGTCTATTATGTCTCTCCCTACTTTGAACAAACTTCACTAAGGGATCCCACCCCTCTGATGTCCCCTCCACTGTTACTCCAATAGATTTAGCACAATGGACAATTCTGTGAGCTGACCAATGCATGTCCTCAGCCTCCTCTTCCCCATTAGAGCTCCCCCCGTGGCTGTAGTGGTCATCCCCTACCCTAGAAAACTCTCCAGAACCCATCATGGGCATGTATCAGCATCATGCCCCTGCTCTTGTCTGAATGTAGGCATCCTTTCCTCTCCCCCCAGACTGTTGGGTTGCAGCACCGTTGTTCCTTCTTGACCAAAAGGAGGAGCTGACCTGGACCCCCTTTTCACAAGGAGGGACTGCTGTCCTTCACGATTTTGTTGGACGGAAATCCATCCCTCTAAGTCTCTGGTACGAGTCCGGACAAGGACGTTGTAGCCATCCATTTTTGTTGGAGTCACTTTCGCAACTCCCTTACCTCGACGTCCCCTTTCCTTGGCATCGTGTCCTTCTCCCATTCCAGACGCTTCTTGTTCATATCGACAATACACCTCGCTGACTCTCTTCTCCTTTTCGTCTCCAGTGACTTTGCCTCTGTGATCCTCTTCTATTTCTGCTTCCCCAAGAGAGAAGCTTGGTAGCTTTGCCCTCTTCCGTGATTTCTCCCCCTCCAGCGAGCATTTTACTGTATCTTTTTTCTCCCCGGTATCCCTGTCTTCTTGTTCACCATTTTTGCCGTCGGCAGAGATTCCCTGGCTGCTAGTCTTGTCGAAGAAGTCCTCTTCTGGCTCGCTTACTGGCTCCTGGAGAGATTTCGCACCATTCCTCAGAGACTCTAGCTCTCCGTCTTCGGCTTTACTCTGCGTTTCTTCTTCATCTTTGACATAAGGCCCTAAAAGGAGCCCTAGCCCTTTAAAGCATTTCATTCTGTGTCGGATCCTTCAAGCCCAATACGACATAAGCCGCGAGTTTTAAGTAAGCTGCAGCCCAGACGCCTGTCTTGACCCATAGTATCCATATTCAGCACTGGCCCATTTCTATTCACTAAAAGAGCAGACGATCTGAATTTTGAAATGGGCCTGCTTACGTCATCTTCTTCCTCCCTCTTTCCCTGATGGACTCTGCAACTGCACCTTCTTGCCTCCTCCTTCTCTGTCAGCCTCAACTCATTTCTAGCTTCTTCTCCCATCAGTTTATCTGCTTCCTCCTCCCTTTCCACTGTGACAATGAATTTCAGGTCATCCACTCAGATTGGTATCAGCAGGGGCATTGTGGTAGAACTGTTGAGCAGAACCTGCACCCTCCCCTCCTTTAGAACCTCTTTCTCTCTTGTTCTAGCATCCACCTCCACTGTCTTGCCAACGAATTCACCTATTAGCCTGAACACTCCTTCATGCCAAGCTTGAAGTGGGACTCCTTTAACCTTAACCCATATAGGATTTGGTGGCATACCGAGTACTTCCATCCATCTCTCAATCATTGAGAATGGAGATAAGGAGTCTCCTGTTACTATTTTGAGGAGGAACTCATCAACCTCACTAGGGGAAGAGAGCTGCAGCCATACCACCTGTTCATCCAGCTTTTGCAACTTGATAGGAAGCAGTCCACAACATTTTTGGATCCAGGATGCTACCTGTTCAGTGCTGACTGATTTTTCTTTCAAGAATCCTACCAGGCTATTGACAAGAGATCTCTTCTATTGCTTGACCACCCACTTTACTACTCTCACACCTTTACCTGTATCTTCTTCCACTATCCAACCAGCAGCTCCTGAACCTGGTTTGTCACACCTCTCTATTACCCCTTTCTTACTATTCTGATCTTGGGCCTCTTCTGTGTGGTACTCCCCAGACCAGAAAGAGGACTGCCTGAAGGCCTTCCAGTCTCTCTTGGAGGTTTCCTCACCCCTGCTCTTTCTGGTGTCAGGGCAGAACTGAGCCAGGTTGGCCTGTAGCTTCCTACCTCCCCAAACTCTGCTTTCTGCCATTTCAGCTGCTTTCTCTGCCATTTCAAATCAAACTATAGTGAAGTTCGATTATCAAATTTGTTCTATGAAATTAGTGAACTAGAATTATGAAATGTGAATTTAATGGACCTACCTTAACGAATGGTTTGAAATTATGGATTATAAGCTTGAATATGAATTAGTCGAGCTACAGTCTAGATAACTGTGCGTCAAACTCATGTCCACAAAGGCAGTAGACATTGGGCGAACACAAAGTCACAAATGCGTGAGGATAAAACATTCAACTTAAAAAGCAGTATCTTTTACTTTGAGAATTCTCCATTCTAGTTCATGCATTGTGCAAAACATAAACTTTCGAGTTTGCCTCCCTTCGGATAAGATTGGACAATGCATCCAATTGTTTAACTAGCTTCTTACTTTCATTTTACAATGTAGGTAAAACAAAGGGGCTTCACATCATACCTTGCCAAGAAATCACTCTCCCTCATAATATACCTTCTTAAACGATGACAATTTATTAAGACCAATGGTAATGATACATCTTGCTCTTTGAATCCTCTTCCACAATTACTTGCTCATAATGTTACACACTAATTTATTGTTGATTGTCTCCCCCATTCATCATGGTTACACACTAATCATGGTTAGTTCAGTGTATCATCATTACCATCAGTTTAGTCAAATCTGAAACTTATTTTCATTAATTTGAAATCACAAACTATTCAAGGGTCAGCAACCCTAAGTGGTCCAAGTATATTTACATGGTCAAACCCTTAATATCACTTGGAATCCATGCCTCTTGATCAGCCCCATGCCCCAATCAGGTTCGGCCTAGAGCACACTTGATTTGGTCAAGGGGTGTAAGCCGTAGTGGCCCACGACAATGATTACTTGTGAGGGATTGGACATAGCAGTCCCTTCCGAGACATATCAGTCCATTCTTATAAGTTTTAGAGCTAGGATTCCCTGCTTTCTTGTTGAAACATGAACTCAAAACACCTTTTTGGTGTTGGTTTTTTTTTGTTTTCCAACACCACTAAGTACCAAATCTTAGGGTGCGTTTGGCATCGTGCCATTTGGATGTTCCCATGTTCCCACGAGATAAGGGTATAGAAAACATGTTTGGTATGTGTAAATGACTGTTCCAAATTTTGTTCTCATGGGAAGGAATCTCAAAATTTTAACCCACCAGCATAAGAAAGTTGGAACAAAAAAACTTTGTTTTTTTTTTAAGAAACAACTTGCGGGCACAATTGGTTCTTTCTTGTCTCTTACCATTTAAAGAATATCATTTGAAGATCCTATATCCTCTCACTAGTCCTAAATATAGGCCCTACGTTCCCAATCCCAAAGGAGGTGGCCCCACTTTATAATTCCTAGAGGTGGGTCACATGGTCACAATTACAGAAGGTGGGCTCCTATTATAATTCTATAATGGTGGGACCACATTCTAAATCGTTTATAAAGATAAGCATCATGTTGTGATTTCTCTAGGTGGGTCCCGTGTCCACAATCACATTTTAATGGTGGCCACATGTTTGGATTTCTAAATGTGGGTACTACATTGTAATTTTTTAAAGGTGGGTTCCATGTTCACAACTAACAAAAAGTATGGCCCCATATTTTAATGATGGCTCCATGTTCGGATTTCTAAATGTGGGTACCACTTTGTAATTTTTTAAAGGTGGGTCCCGTGTTCACAATTAACAAAAAGTATGGCCCCACATTATAATTCCTATAAAGGTGGGCCAACATTGTAGATTTTATAAATGTGCTATCCCTATATTCTAATTTTTAAAGGTGGGCACCACTTGCTAATTTCTAAAGGTGAGCCCAGTGTCTACAGTTACAAAAAATGTGGCTCCACTTTGTAATTAATAAATATGGGTCATATAGTCTTGTTTACAAAAGGTGGACCCACATCGTAAATCCTATAAATATGAGCCAATATTCTAATTTCTAAAGGTGAATCTCATATTTACATTTATAAAAAGTTGACCCACATTATAATTCCTATAAAGGTGAGCCCACATTATAAATCCAATGGATATGGGTGCCATGTTCTAATTTTTAAAGGCGGGTACCAAGTTGAAACTTCTACAGGTGGGTCCCATATATGATAATAATAGTATTGCACACAATAAAAGGTGGGGTCCCACATTGTAAATCCTATGTTTGCTCCTTGAAGCAAAACTTTTATAATGTTAACAAACAAGTTCTGTGCGGCATATTTTTAGTAGAATAAGTCAATATAATGTTGCCAAACAAGTTCCGCAGAGTATAGACTCGGCACAACCTGATCTCAGCACAACCTAATCCGAGCACAAAATTGGGAACAACGTGAGAATGATGCCAAACAGGCTCTTAATGTCTAAAGGTCCCAAAGTACCCCAAACCCTGAATATCTCATGAATTTCAGATTCTCCAGCTTCCCATGACCCAACCAAGTTCAGTCATGGCCAAGTTTGGTTTTGCAATCAATGATGCACGGATACTTCAAAAGGGGAACGTATCGTATCCGATACTTCCCATTTTACATGTAAAATCCGTGTCCATGCCGTGTCTGGGCATCATAGTTGGCAATCGAGGACAGGCCCCTCATGGCTCCTGGCCAGCAGTATAACTGCCAGTTTGGGCTTGTCATGCCCTTTTCAATCCAAATTAGGCTATTCCTTTAGAGATCCTTGGGCTTGGAGCATCATAGTTACATACTGTTAATCCAAAACAAAGGTCTAGGCTTAAATTGGGTTTCTATGAATGAATATAATCTGAATCAAAGGTGAATTTAGTACAAATCAGTAATTATGGGTTGTTTACTTACCTCTTATGTTGAAATCAAAGTAATCCCGCGCTAATCCTAAACCCTATGCAGATTCAGCCGGTTTCGTGCATTTTCCCCAATTTCCATCCCTAATTAGGGTTTCAATTCGCAAAATCCCAAAGAGAATAAATTAGAGTTGCATGCTATTAAGGAGAAGACTGGAGAAGGCCCGAAAGATGAAGGAAGAAGGAAACAGAGAAATCTTACCTAGAGATGGAAAAAGAAAGATGTCGTTGGAGGAGGAGGGAAGTGTTGAGGATTTTTTCTTGGGTGCTGTGCATGGTGGAGTGGGGGAGAATAAGCGTCGTTCGACCCCCTTTTTATTTAATTGAAGTGGGTCCCAATTTGAGTTTCATAAGCACGCTTCTAATTCTAATTGAATCCAAACTCTTGATTTGGGAATTCTAATCTTAATCAAAGACTTTTTCCTAATTCGTGGGGTCCAACACATTGGTTTCCTGTGGTTTCTACCTAGAGGTATATATATATATTTGAATGGCTCCTACCTAGAGGTATCCTTGCAGCTAAAATGGGTAACTTTTACAAGTCTTACAACAAGGTACCAAACCAACTCAGATAGGTTCACGTCTTTTGTGAAAGTTTCGTAATTAATTATTCTCTATCCAACAAGCCCCATGACATATTATTGAAATTATGAAACCTCCTTATTTTCTCAAAACTACAAAGAGGTCCTATTATTCTCAAATTGTGCAAAAATCAAATTTGTGCCCTTTTTGTTCAAATGTGCATCAATTTCCCCCAATTTGATTTATTTTATCATAGAATTCAGAAAATTGATTTTCTCTAATTAAATATTATTTAATTAGTCGGGATCTTACAGCATGCGGACTCACTGACCACGTAAATCCCAATCGAGGATCCTGTCATTCCTAAGGAGGGAGCGGGCAATTCTATGCGTGCTAAGTCCCATGGATTGACCCACATATGTCAAATAACTAGGCTAAGTTGGGTAGGTCATGGGTACTGTGGACAATACTAATGACACAGTAAGAGATGCATGCGCGATGCGCGCAAATAAACAAGTATAACTGATTACGACTAATACCAAGCTAGCTAACATTCAAGTAACCATTGCAAAACATCATCATAGGTCTTAGATTGCCATTAATATGTAAGTATGTCAACATTCAACTCTATGCATACTTAGGTTATGAATGTCAGGTTTGAAGACCCTTGGTGCGTCAGAAGGTGATTGACATTCCAAACCCTAAGTTCGAATACCCTTGGCTTATTACCATGGTCCACATGTTTCCGGACAATCCGGGGAGTGAAAGTCAGTGCAACCATCTCCTTCCCATAGGTCTGAAGCATAAATAAAGTTTGGGCAAGTTTATCTAAACATCCTAGCTAAAGTCGGGTCAAATACCATGTCTAACTAAGGTCCCGGTTACTTATTGGTAAGGGAAAACAGCAGCTCTGCAGTACGCAGGTTGAGCTCTGTGCTGAGCTTGCTGGGGATGCTGGGGCTCACTGCCCCTGCTGGGGGGTTCAGGGGCAAAGCCCCCAAAACAGAAACAGTTTTGAGGGGTTCCATTTTAATGTCTATGGTTCATGCACGGAGAACCAGGGTTGAACACCACTAATTCGTTAGTTAGAGGGGGGCAAACAATGGCTCAAAGATCATTAGCCTGAGTGCCAAATCAGAAACCAAAGAAAGGGAGGGAAACAGGGTTTCGGCCCCCAACCCCTCTGCTAATCAGCTGGTGGCCTGTCAGACCATCAGCCAATCAGCACTGCAGTCAACTGCCGATCAGGCTGCTGAAATGCAATTTTTGGGGAATTTCTCCTCTTGAATTCCACCTTCGAAGGCAGATGTTAAGGGTCCCTATCATAGCATTCAGTCCCATTTCAAAATTTACTTAAACATGAGCTTAAACAAGTGGGTTAACTATCATAATGGGGAATTAACATGAATTCAATGAAAACTAAGCATGCGTTCCATGTAATCGAATTAACCACTTGCCTTGGCTTCCTTAGCCCACAAATCACTCTAGGATCACTCTCCAACCAGCTGACACTCAGTTCCCACTAAGTTCCTGCTCAGTCCTTCCAAGTACCAAATGTGGTCTGAAAGCTCCCAAAACTACTCAGACACTATTTTAACCCACAAAATTAATCAATTTGCATATAGTCACACTTAATTAACTACTAAGCACATTAATTACATAATTAAGGGTTCGGGTCTTACACCATGGAGAACATAAAACAAGGACCACTTCCTTTGATCCGATCTCTTTTATTTTGAACTTTTGCAGTTTTTTTTTGAGAAAATTTAAATTGCATGTTTCGCTTTACATGATATTTCTTTTTATTTACAGCTAAACACGGCAGTAAGTGGACCAAGGAACTTGGGAAATATTGGTGACAGGAGGTCTTTTTCCATGGAAGGTGAGTGCTAATATCTCATTTCTATCCTATCTTATATGCCATACCATTTTACATCATTTCTTTCAATCTTAGGTTTTTATTATTATCATCTTCTTTTTATTTTTTATTTTTTTTATTTTTATTTTTTTTTAATTTTTACGACGTTCATTTTATATGTTTTTCTGCCCCCCTGCTTTGCAAGCCTTGTTTCCATTAAAATAAATTTTTTTCTCATTTGGAACCATATAGTTTTGGCATAGGATTTTTCTGAAATCCATGATTAACACAATGTCCCTTAAAATGAAATGCTTGTAATGGTGTTCCCATGTTGGGAATCTGGATGCCACTAGGCAAGGTGATGGTATTTCTAAAAGCCCCTTCTGGAGATTATTTCTTAGAAATCTCGTGTTGGAAGATTTATGAAATACACTTCTTCCTGCATTTGAAAGATGTTTTCTTTTTTATAATATTTCTAACAATATTTTAATTGTAGTTCCATGAAAGAGGGCTTTCTCTGAGTTTTCCTTGGGTCACAATTTCATTCTGGCTGTTATTCTTATGATGTGAAAAGCTGTGTTTTCTAGCATGCAATGAATAGTGTTGTTTATTCCCTTATTGCACAGACTGTTAATAGAAGTTTTGTACACCATTTCCTGTGCTCGCCTGGATGCATGCCAACCATAGGGATAAGGAAGGGATGGAATTGAATAAAAACAAAAGCTTCAATTTTTATTATCATTAAAATTTCGGGCCTATAGTCTAGGGTTTTTATAGTAGATGGGGATTAAACTTGGCCCGCCTCCGATCCACCTTAGGACCTTCCTATTCCTACCCTCTTCTAAGCGATATGCATCCTAAAAGGCCCAACATCCCTGCGTCAAATCACGTGGTTCTTAATCCATCCTCAAACCATCTCCAACTTCCCTCTTGATTGGCGCACATCCAAGTTGGTACAACATTCCATGTGCCAAGTTGCTCCTGGGATCAGCTCCCATTTCGATTGGTATTTTTTCTACTAGGAACAGATACCATATGGGATGGGGTGCTCTTTTGATCCTTAGAGACCTAAGGCTATTAGGGATGAAGATTCGGCCTGAATTCGAATTTCATTTTACATGATTTTGGTTGACTGATTGGCCAAACCAAGATCCAAATTTAGGGTTTGAAATCCTTCTGAGTCTAAATTTGGGTCATGGATTCCAGGGCTGTTGAACTTGGAGAGTCGGAGTATACTACTAATGATTGCACTCAAGTTTCTTTGAGGGGGTTCTAAATCCTTATGGGACCTTGACTCAAATTGTGGGACCCAGGCCTGTCAAACTCAAACTATATGACTAATAAGAATGCCTTTTTTTTTTTTATTTTAAGTTTCTTTTCTAATGGGGTTGATACTTATTCCTGAAACATTGGAATGGTTGATTCCATTATATTTGGGCTGATTTTGATTCAAATCAGACCTCTGTCTTTTATTGGGTAGATTTGGAACCGGACTCAGATTTGGGCCTTGCAATCCTTATTCTGTCTCAGTCCCATCTCCATTTGGGTTCTGACTTCTACCTGTTTACAGATCGATCGTGCATCTGCAGTCTGCACTCATTTCACTTATTAACTTTTAGAAATTTTGCGCCCCTTAAACTTGTGATCACTGTCAATCAATGATGAGGATTTTTGGTCAATCCTTACTCCACGTGAAGGCCTTTGTATCTGCTCCTAGACCAATGTTTTTGCATCCCAGGGGGCCTCAGAAACTGGGGTGCACTCTTAAGGACTGACCGATTTTAGTCGCCTTTCATTACTCTGAGAGGCTAGAGCTCCTTCAAGCTGAAGTGCACTCCTGTTTGAGCCCCACCTAAGGATGGCAATAATTTGTGTTTGGTATTAGGTTGGGTAAACTCATATTTGCTGCAACTCACACTTGCCTTACCTGTAGCTGACCTGTCAGGTCGGATTTGATACAGGTTATCCTATACTATTTTTTCTTTTAATAAAAATATGAAATAATTTATGAAATTGTTATTTATTTATTATATCATTAATAAATACTAAGATATGCCATAAACCAGGCGGGTCTGGTCAAGGCAGTCAAAACTCGAACCCACATGAAACCGACCTGGTCGCATATCTATGAAAACTATATCAGCTCCGAAACAGCACCAGTGTGGCAGTGCCACTACCAAATTGGACCTCTGTAGTGGCTAGTGACCCATTAACCTGACCCGTTGCGGCCCCTAATTCCACCTAGTGATTGATCTGTTCCCCTTTGGATTCATGATGAGATTCATGTGGAGACCACGTGATAGGGGTTGGGCCCAGCTAGATGCGCACCAATCACTGGATAGGTTGGATGCTTAAGCGGTACATATGAACTAGTGATGAGCCAAATGTTATACTGGTAAGATTATCTTAACCCTTGTATTTAGGGCCTATGAAGTTTTTTAAGGTTGGTTATGTGCAGTATTTTTCGTTTTTCAACCCAATGGGGATAACATTCAGATGCATCAATTTCGGCTGCTGCCAGTACAAATGTGGATGGAAACAAAAATAATTGAATAAATAAAATGAAAACAGAAGTGTGGTTTTTTTCTTCGTTCTTATTTCTTTTGGTGGGAGGTGGTGGTGTTGGTTTTTAGGGGTTTGTTTTGGGGTTGCTACTTGCTAGGTGTTTCCTTTTTCCCTCAGTAATTGGAAGCTTAAATGAAAGCCAGTATGAACAAAAGGCCAAAGGCGAAACAACAATCTGCTGTGTCAGTGTGCCTAAAAGTTCAACAACTAAGTGCCACAATCACATTCACAAAGGCTGATATGTACCGGGAAACATGAAGCACAATCATTCCTTGTATTTGATTATGTATATTTAACGAGATCCCTTTCTTGAGTTAATCTGGGTTCATCTCTTTTTCCTCTTTGGATCTGAAACAGTGTATGATATACTTTATTTTGTTGCTTGCCCAGGTCCATCATCTGCAAATTGGTCACAGGATGCTGACTTCTCTAACTGGTTAGATCATCACATATTAGATACTGAAAATGTTCAGGAAGGCAAAAGGTGGTGGTCACAGCCACATCCTTCTTCTGCTCATCTCACAGACTCCAAACCATTGTACAGAACATCTTCCTACCCGCAGCAGCAACAACAGCAACACAGCTTGAGTGAACCAATCCTTTTACCAAAATCATCTTTTACTTCCTATCCTCCACCGGGTGGTCGGTCCCAGGCTCCTCCAAACCATTCACGCTTCCTAAACAATCCATCACTTGCTGGATCACCCCAGATGCCTTTCTCTGCACCAAGCCTCTCTCCTTTCTCTAGCTCTCAGCTTCATTTGCAAGGTCTACCTCATGGATTACATTATGGTGGAAATGTGCCTCAGTTCACACCTCCAAATATCTCTATCAGTAGCCGACCACAGAACCCTTGGATGAACCAGGCATCTATTTATTCAGGGGATCATTCCAAACTCTTGCCTAACATGTTACAGCAACAATTTCCTCATCCGAACGGGTTAATCCCATCACAGCTATTGGCACAGCAGCAACAGCAACAGCACAGGTTGCATCAAGTACAGACTAATTTAGCCCATTTCTCAGCTATGCAATCTCAGTTATATGGCCGTCATCTTTCTTCACATTTATTGAACAAGTACGAAGCATTGCATGGGATGTCAGACATGAGAGATTCTAGATCCAAACCGCAAAGAGGGAGACAGAACATTCGGTTTTCTCAACATGGCTCTGATACCAGTAGCCAGAAGAGTGACAACGGGTGGCCACAATTCCGATCTAAGTACATGTCTGCTGAAGAAATAGAAAGCATTCTTAAGATTCAACATGCTGCCACTCATAGCAATGATCCCTACATTGATGATTACTACCACCAAGCTTGTCTTGCAAAAAACTCAACTGGATCAAGGCTGACAAATCGTTTCTACCCAACTCATCTTAGGGACCTGCCATCTCGAGCCCGTGCTTCTACCGAACCACATGCTTATCTTCAGGTGGATGCTCTTGGGCGGCTGCCTTTCTCTTCCATCCGCAGGCCTCGGCCCCTCCTTGAAGTTGATCCTCCATCCTCTGCTGCCAGTGATGGCACCTCAGACCAAAGAACGTCAGAGAGGCCACTTGAGCAGGAGCCAATGCTGGCAGCCAGAATCACCATTGAAGATGGCCTTTGTCTTCTTCTTGATGTGGACGACATTGATAGGCTTCTACAGTCCAGTCAACCCCAAGATGGTGGGTCTCAGCTGAGACGACGGAGGCAGGTTCTCCTTGAGGGTCTTGCAGCATCGCTTCAGCTGGTTGACCCTCTCCGCCCTAACAATGGTAACCACTCTGTTGGATTTGCCCCTAATGATGATCTTGTCTTCCTACGCTTGGTCTCTCTTCCCAAGGGCCGGAAGCTCATCTCAAGGTACCTGCACCTCCTCTTTCCTGGCAGTGAGCTGACTCGGGTTGTGTGCATGGCCATCTTCCGCCATCTAAGGTTCATATTTGGTGGCCTTCCATCAGACACAAGTGCTGCTGACACGACAGTAGCTCTTTCTGGGACAGTTTCCACGTGCGTGCACAGCATGGATCTGAGTGCACTGAGTGCATGCCTTGCTGCTGTGGTTTGCTCCTCTGAACAGCCGCCCCTACGCCCAGTTGGAAGTACTGCAGGCGATGGAGCATCAATTGTCATAAGATCTGTGCTGGAGAGGGCAACAGACCTTTTAACTGATCCTCATGCTGCCAGCAACTACAGCATTACTAATCGGGCCCTCTGGCAGGCATCGTTTAATGAATTCTTTGGGCTACTTACAAGGTACTGCTTGAGCAAGTATGACAGTATAATGCAATCTCTGCTCATGCAGGTGCCAAATGCAGCCCTCATTGGTGCTGAGGCTACAAAAGCTATAAGCAGGGAGATGCCTGTAGAGCTGCTGCGTGCAAGCCTCCCTCACACTGATGAGTATCAGCGCAAGCTGTTGCTGGATTTTGCTCAGAGGTCCATGCCAGTTGAAGGATTTAATGCCCATGGTGGTGGACACATAACCTCTGAATCTGTACCTGGCTAAACATGTGAAGAATGAATCAATTACATTGAAGGCAGCAAGTTGCATGGAGGAATTATGAGGTCCCCGAGCCTCAACAAGTGTGGTTTACTGAGGCACAGAATATAATCTTGGGGCCCACTGGATCTGGTGCCATCGTTGATAGGGTATTCCTGATGCATCTTCTTGTTTGGGATATCAATACCCTTTGGCCACTTTTTTTTTTTTTTCTTTCCCGTACTTGTCTTTCCATTTTGTCTAGACTGTTGCCATATTCTTGTCTTTGTATGCTGTTGGTCGGAGGGATATGATATTCCAATCTGTTGCTCCAGTGTGGCCTATGTGCACCAGATAAATGGGGTGTGGACATTATGTCTCTGGATAGAATTGGGCACCTCAGCAGCCACCACATTTGCTGAGGTTCAGGACCCTATGATTCCTCTGTTGTGTGTGGGGTTCTCTAGTTTCTGCCATCTTGATGCCTTTTTGCATTTGTGCCACCCTAGATCAAACACTTCAAGCACAATGTCCAGTGTTAGGAGCGTAGGAAATAGTTAATTGCTTAGGATCTGTTGGGATTTTCTTTCATCTTTGGTGAACGTATATAGTCCTCCGTTTTATGTATTATGCTGCAACTTTGTGAGAGATGCAAGTGGAAGTTTCTTGTGTTGAGAGCTTAGTTTTGGTGCTCCAGAGGGAAACTCCAGGCTATAGCAGTAGATGTACAGAGTTCAAAACTGGTGAACTATTAATTTTCTTTCGGCTCAGTTCTCATGGAGAGGGGCCTGCAGCTGGGGTTGCTTTGTGGATGACAAATATTATTTTCTTCTATGTACTTGTTATGTTACCAGTGGTAATCACATTTGTCTCAGAACTTTTAGTTAGGAGTCCTCTTCACTGCATGTTGAATGTAAGCTGGAAAAAATTGAAAGAATTTTTTGGCAGTTATCTGCAAGTTCAAACATTTCTTTAAAGTGTTCAGGGCAAGGTAGCGCATTCTAGGTTTTCCATTACAATAACTCTCTTTTTGGTAAGATCATTACATTAACTTGTGTGCCCTGAAGGCATGTGGGTGACTTTGTCAATGTGTACTTTCTGCTGGACATTGGCTCTGGCATTGGTTATTTGTTCTTTGGTTTTCATTGTTTCAGGGGTGTTGTGTTTTTTAGGTTTTGGCATGTCATGCAGACTGTGTTGGTATCAGAATGTTCTAATTCGGTGTTCATTCGAAATGATAATTCTCTGTTGGAATTGTATTTTTGTCACATATAGTGGGACTGAAGTTATTGTCCTAGATTATATTCATTTGGAACTATAAAGCATGATGCATATATTCAATGTTTTGAGTTATTTCCTTTTCTTTATGCACAACAGTCTTTAGATTTGTCCGTAAGCTGTAGCTTTTGGTAGCAAATGTGATCAGGTATGGAATGATATGCTTAGACGAGTAGACCGAAAGACAAGCCGATTGGAATTAACCATACGTTGTCTTTTTAGTCAGTTATTATTTTCCAATGTTGTGACTATGTTTTCTCCAATAAATTTGGATTACTGGCCATTGAAGTTACATCTTCTTTGATGCCTAAATCATAGGTTCAATGGTTGTGTGTAAGTGGAAAACGATCTGAAGTGGGCCCGAACGCAGGAGTTTATTGCAGATTGGATCTGCAATCCTTGCTGGGATTCAAAAATTTTATTTTGTTTTATTAATCTCGGATGTAATGATGCTAAAATTTTTAAAGAAATTTGGGATATAAACTATTTGGCAGGCTACATTACATTTTTAATCTCCACCATCCATCTTGCTGATATCTCATACTTTCAGTGGCTATTATGCTTCCAGACAAGGACGGAGGGGCTCTCAATTTTCCTTGCATCTTTGATAAACAAGAGAAATATAGGAGTGTGTTCAGGCATTTTTATTTTATGCATTTTTGCCACCCAGATTTTGCAGCTATTTAGCAGGGTATTTTGTCTCAATAAGGGTATTATTGACTTTTTTTTTTTCCCTAAGAGATAGATTCTTATGGTTATCTATTTCCCTGCTGCAATGTCATCATTCTCATCTCATTCATTGCCAATGTCCCATCCCATATCCAACAATATTTAGAGAGTATTTAAAGAAGCTCTTGAGTGAAACCCACTTAATAAAATTAAATAGGCTCCGAATGTGAGTTCTTTTAGGCCGATTCTCTTGAGTGGGGGCATATTTTAAAAAAAGATAAACCTCATAAAATAAATGATCTTTTTTTTTTTTTTTTTTTTTGAAGATTACTTAAAATAAATGCTCTTATTCTCTATGGAAAATATAACTCAATATGATGTGGGCCCAAGTCAAATTGATCTATATGAAAAAATTGAATTTGTTAATTAGGATTTTATGGAATATATATTTGTTAAAGTTAAGAATCTTAAGCTAGGTCATTTGAGTGAAATCTGATAAGGCCTATACACTATATGAGGAGGTTGTTTTTCAACAATTTAGATGTTTTATAAGTGAGTCTATTGTTGTGGAATTCTTCTATCATGGTTTTTTTTTTTTTTTTTTTATCTTTTCTTTTTTTACCATCTCTAATTGTGCAGATGGTATCCAAAGATATTGAAATCATCCTAGCTCTTGATTTAACAAACTTAAAGTCTAATACTATTTTAATAATAATTTATCTCTTTTTTTATGAGATCCAATCCAATAGTGGGTAAAGGATCGATGGGCCTCAAAACTTGGCACGGTGACAAATCAAGGTGGGGATATTAACATGAAGGGAGCTAAATTGATCAAAGGTTGGATCAAATAGACTCCATAGTGGACTTTACATGTGATCTACTTGCAACAGAAGTTCTTTTCTTTAAGTGGATTTTATGTAAACAATAAGGGAAGGGATCATTTCTTGACTGATTTAGATTTTTCATAAGTGGGCTTACTAGTATTATTGGTCAATCAACTTTGCCCCCACTAGAAGAAAATCCTAGCTCCGTCCCTGCTTCCACATTTAAGTAGTCATTTTTCTTTATTATTATTATTATTCTTAATTTTTAATTTATTTTCAAGGGTTTGCATTTACCTAATTTGTACTGAGCTTTTTGGCATATTTTACAGTTACAATATGAGCTTCTATTGATGGATGGGGGGGGGGGGTGGGGGTTGGGTGGGAACGGGGATTACTACATTGAAGTTATGACAACAATAAACCAAAGGAGTTCACTTAATCCTATCACTTTTTTTTCCTTTTACCCAGCTTAGGGGCCGGGACCCAAGCCCTTTGGTAAGGGAGTAGAGTTCGGATGAGGTAGCACGGCCCTTGAGTGGGGGAAGGTACCTGCCCAAGTTCAGAGCCGCAGATGAGAAGTCCCATCTCTTCCCACTAGGGTAAAAGAGGTGGTTCTTAGTTATTCCTATCACTTTTTTTTTTTTTTGTGTACAAGTTAGTCCTATCACTTGAAACCTCATTTATGCGTCAACTGAATGACCTGTAAGTAATTTACCAAGATCTAAATGGCCCTAAGTTACAGTTTCTAGGAATTAACCCCTGTACATTACTTTTTTTTTGGATACTTTTAGGAAACTGATTTCTCCTAGGTCATCCATATTGGCATGTTAAGAAGCCACAAAGCCCACACTGACCGACCAATTGGATTTAGTCAAGCCAAAATCGCTTACCGTCAAATTGTCCAAAGTACCACCCTGTATTTAAGCGCCATGCATTCTTTTAATTGAGTCTGCCTGCACCATGCATCCAACCTAGAAAACTCACTGCTCTGCTGCTTTTGTGGTTTATTTCATTCTTAGAATCAAGACTTACATCCAAACATAAAATATCTTGAATTTAAACCTATGTAGTATCATTATCAACACCATCAGCCCTCTCTTTCTCTAAAGATACCTTGCAATTGGGACAATGAGCATCTTCCCAGCATTTCTATGGTAGTAATAATTGTTTTATTTATTTTTTTTCTCATAACTGTTGCATTCAGTTGCAACAGTTGAAATATCACAAAACTTGTCCTACTAATTATCTTGTGCAGGTGGTCAACATTAGATGGTGGCTCTTGGCTCTGCTTGATGTTACACCAAAACACAACAAACATGCTTTCAACTTAACCTGTTTTGAACGTTACATCTAATTATAGATGGCTCACCAACTCTCCATTATTTCATTGGTTCGATCAGGTTTCAACACTCCACTTGACAATGGCCCAAGAGAAAGGTTCTTCAATGAAAAAATATTTCTCAAAACAGAAAGGTGCTTCAGCATAAACCTAAAACCAACTGATTCTTATCATAATCTGAAGATCAGTTTACAACATTTATATGATTTTGGAGTTGTTAGAAAGTGAGTCAAAACAGCCTGTGCCTACTCAAGCCTGGACTACGCTCAGCTGGTCTTTGAACTGTGTTTTTAGGCGCGCGGATGGGTTTGCCCAGGCCCCTTTGTTTGTCTGATAGTTTAATGGCTTGTCTGGGCCTTTGTATACTTAAATGCTTGGGGGATCTGGATCTGGCATATTGAGGATGGAAGAACAGGTATATTTTGCATATTGGAAGGGGTTGTTAGACTAAAATTTTCAGCTCATGAGCTGGATCTGGATCCGGATATTAAATTCTTAGGGTCTCATGGTAAAGTCATTCAAAATAATAACTACTAAAACGGTGAAGAGTGAAGGTATAGATTACAAGAAAATCACACCTTCCTAGAATTTCATTTAATGAGATAATGGTCAGGTAATCATTTTTTAACCCAAAGGACAGGATTATTTGATACAGATTCATGGGTCTTAACCTTTACCTAACTTGAACCTGTTTGATTGAAGACATTGCTTAAAAATTCTTAGGAACTCAATATCAAACAAACAAATGGGTCTTATGATTCCTTCATTTGCAAATTACAGTGGAAGGTGCAGCTAACTATATCTCTGTTGCTTTGTGCTCACTGATTACAGGTGAGGGCTTTACTTCAAATGTGGCTCTGTCTGGTGACTTTGGTCACGTGCAAAGGTGCCACACCAATTAGTCTGTCAAAAATAATTTGGGAGAATCCACCATCACCGCGACCAATTTGAAGGGGACTGAAAAGCCAAGAGCAGCCCATGAGGCACGTGCCGAAAGGGCTGTAAATGGGTCGGGTTCGGAGCAGAGGCCCAACATGGACCTGATCGAGCACCTGACCCTACTACACATCCAAATTTAGGCTCCAAGGTCGAAGTTTGGTCCAACATTTCAAAAATTAAATGGATCCAAACGGTATCCATGGGGCCCACCCAGATGGATACCAATTTTATGGGGGGCAATGGAGGTGGAATGGTAACCCTTATTATGGATGATGGTGACATTGCTAATCCTTGATTTAAGGGCCTTGAGTTCTTTATTTTGTTGCAATCCAAAGGTGGATGATGAATGTGTCTAGTGAGAGAATGGTGGGAGTTTAAAAGGAAATCAGTGGGATAGTGAGTGTGAGGACTTGGGTTGATGATTATATAAGTGATTCTTACATTGAAGGTACTGTCACAAAACATCAAGAGAGACGTCCCCCAATAGAAAATGGGCCTATATTAATGCCAGCAATAGCGTTCTTGGTACAACAAGGGGTGGGTCAAATGCAACTTTCACACATAAGTGATCAAAACATTTGATTTGACTATTATAATTAATTGTGAGTCCATTGCTACTTGTTGGATGTGTATGGGTGTTGAAAAAATGACCACGCACATGATGGCTCGCTCCCTTGGAAGATCAATTTTCTGGGATCTATCTTTTGAGGTTTGAATTTGATTTTAAACCTTGGATTCCTACTAAATCTCGAATTAGCGCTAAATCTGATTTTCATGATGGGAAGGAATTGTCATAAAAAAAAAAAAAAAAAATGAAGCCTGTAAATACTGGTTAACTCATTTCACTTAAAAACTATTAATAATCACGCATAAGCGGAAGTAGAAGCTAAATCCCACAAGAAGAACAATCTTGGATTGTGGAGATTAAGAGATTAATCCAACTTGTGTTAGATCTAATCCTGCAATGGAAAATCCTTTCATTAGTTATTTGCATCAAAACTAACACTACTTTCATACAAAAGAAGATTTTCATTTTGATTTGATTGAGGACTCCATTGAATTCATATCAAATTTGTTGGAAAATAAAGACAGAAATCAATCAAACCAATTGTAAACACACAAGATTTAGGTGGTTAGCCCCCACGAAGACAATCTTCTCGTTTACTAAGAAAGTAAAGGTTCAAAGAGACTCTCACTCTCTCATGATCTTTGTGGAGAACAATTGCAATTAAGGAGCATCATGAGGCCTAACTAAAAGGAAATACCTAAAATACCCTTATGACAAAGAAACATTAGGTCGGCTTGACCCAATTGATCAAACCTAGAGAATCGCATAAAAAGATTTAGTCCGGGGGCAAGGCCCAAGCCCCCAGCGGGGCGTGTTGCCCCTGCAACCCCAGCGAGCTTAGTTGGGAGCTTAACCTGCGTTCAAGGGGGGCGGGTGTGGCAAGGGTCAAATTGAATGCATGGCATCTTTGCACAAAAAAATTATATAAAGAACTAACAGAGGAATAAACTGCTGCAGCCAATGACATATTGGCTTAGTATACACTTTCAGGCCACCTAAAGATCATAAACAACCTCACTTTCTTTTGGAGGCTTCATCCACAACGTCGATATTCTCTGAGGGCATCCCTCATCATGAACTCAAATTTCACTCCAGTTGCAATAGCAATATGATCATTTGCAATTTGCAAAATATATGACCGAAAAATTCAAAGGTAAGTAGGAAATTACGTGCATGCCATGTATTTTGCAAGTACCGCTTAATGCAAAGTTGTTTTTTTGGGTAAAAGAAGTATTCATTAAAAGCTGTAAAGGAACAAGAGAATACAAGGAAAAGGATATACAAGAAACAACCAACCAAAGAGCACTACCCACTAGAAAATGGGATACTTCATAATCCCGTCACCCTATAAGTATTTTTTTGAGAAATTATGCGCAACCACATTTGTGGATATGTAGATATAAGAAACCTCAAAACAATATTCAAAAGATAAAACCTCCATAGAGATGTCTTGCAACACCAGCTCTCTAGACCAATCTGAGTTGCCCTTGATCGCACGCACAACTTTAAGAGCATCCGTCAAAATATGGATTTTTGAGAAGCCCCTTGCCTTTGGTTAATGTGAAGTTGTTAGTTGTCTCTATACTACACTTATCAGAGTAAAGCTTTGTCTAATCTTGGAAGAAGAGGGCGTTAGCTAAAAACAGATGTCATAAATGACTGCTTGAGTCATCATCATTCACGCTTATCTTAAGATAATAAATGGCATCACACTGCTTGACATATAAAATCGAGTGGGTCAAGTCCCACTAGCTAGGATAAAAAAATCTAGAGAACCAAAAGCAATTGGGTTAAATTATTAAGTCAGTCCAAGCCCCTAGCTTTGCATCCCATATGCTTGATACAGTGTATCATACTAAATATTCTCTGCTAACCAATGCCTGCTAGAACCTCAAGGCATAAGTAAAGGCAACTGAAATACTTTTCAATTGAGGAAAACCTTGTGAGAAGGCAAGTTTTCTAATTGTCCTGGAGAGTGCGATATTGCGTAAAATTACAAACTATGCAATATTGTATATGTATTCTTTTTTTTTTTTTTTAACCCAATAAAAGGAGAGCTCTTGTGTGATATCAAATAAATAAAAAAGAACAAAAAAAAAATGGATAAATATGGACAATTTTATCATATCTCCTAGCGTGGAAAACATGTGGAAAAATATCACAATTTTCGTTGTCAGATAGGGTTATCAATTATGTGAAGGTTGCAGTATGGGTAAATCCCAAAACAAAATTTCCAAGAAGGAAGAATACTGTGAAAGTGTTTTTGGTTTTAAGATTTCGTTCGGCAGACCTATATTCACTTGTGCCATGTTGAAGTGTGTGTGCTATATAGCCTATACTAGTCACTACTCACTAGCCTCAGAAATCATTCTGTCAGCACTCCTGCCAATTTCTTAGATAGATAGAGAGAGGAAAGGTAGGAAGGGAGACTGGGAAAGTTCAAACTGCACGCTTTCTTTTGGTCTTGAAAATGCACGCTCTCATGATTATGGTCAATTGGTCCCATTCACTGCATTGCATCATGTTAGTAGCATTAACAATCAACTATTAATTAATACTGGTGGGTTGTTTAATTGAGTAGCCCATTACAACAACAAAAAAAAGAATAATCATAAATAAAGCCCACAGTTGCCCTCATCTAGTGGGCTCCATGGTGAGTGAGGGGATGTTTTAGCAAACGGTTGTGACAGAAATTTAGATTATTAATAATGTATGAAGGTTCAAGATGTGCAATTTCATTCCCATGGACTGGGCCCAAGTCCAATTTTCTGGGCCAGCTAGTATCTGAATTATGTGGACTTCCTTTATTGATCACTTGACATGGGCTCTGCATCTAAGGTGTGGCCCCCACATGAAGAATACCTTGGTAGGGCAGATCCTTTGAGGCCAAATCTAAGAGAATCTCTTATCCCATCTCTATAAATTTGTGGGATCCCACCATTGATATCCAAAGCGATCAAAATCATCATACCCCGTGCAAGTCAGATCATACTTCTTCATTGGAGTTGAATTGAAGGGTCAAATTGATCACATGTAAAACATATAATTAAAATAAGAAAGATGAAAGGGAGTTTTCATTGTCTATTTTGCACAAGACCAAACCGATGGCTAGACCAACTTGGATAGAGTGAGATTTACCCAAGCCAAAACATTCCGGGACCACAGAAGTGTGTCCTCAGGAGGACCCGCTGGCCCTGTTAGGGTCCATATCTTCACTAGTCAACAATCAAAGGAAAAGCAACTTCTGGTAGATTGTCAACAATCCAAGGAAAAGCAACCTTTGGTAGATTAAGGACTAAGAAGGATGAAAAGTATGGTAGTCAAATAGCATTGCAAGTCGTAAGGGAGGAAAAGCCACTGTTGAGTAAGAGGGAGGAAAATGAATATATAGGAATCTAGATCTTCTTCCACTCTACAAGTTAAAGTTTACTTAAGAGTCTAATAGCTACTGAGTGGGACCCACTCTATGGATCAAGCCTAAAATCAGCCCAGCTCCCTTTACATTTGAACATTAATAATGGGTCGATTGTTTGAGTGTAATGATGAGGCCCCCTTTCTTTCATCCATTCATCCAAATTGTTGGAACCATTGGTATCCTCCTGATAATATGATATGCCTTGAATGTGGTTTTATTTTGGGTACTAATAATTTTCAGTGTTTTTTTTTTCTTTCCTCGGCATGCAAGGTCCTGAACCAGCCGTTTATTTGTATATAATTGAATTCTCAGAAATTTATAGTTAAGTAGTAAAAAGATAAGATACGAAGGATATCAAGGTGGAGATGTAGATTGGAATTGACTTTCCTATAATTTGATTTATTACGGTGATAGCTGGATTTTCATATCTTGATCTTTCATTAATGGGGATCTTATGTGATGGTTATTTTTTAATCTTCTTTTTTGTTTCATCAATATTAATTCCTTTTAAAAAATACATTTCTTAAAATTTGTAGGAATTCAATTACATGAAACAAATGAGTCCTTTTATATCTAATTTGGGCTAGAGAGCGAGAGATTTTAATTGTTATCTATATATTCATGAAAGATAGAATCGCTGTAAGAAAATGAAATCTTTTTTATATTGAGGGCATGTTTCTTTACAAGAATTCTCAGATAAGTTCGAAATCCTTTGATTGTTGCCCCATTGGAATTCCAAAATCCTTTTGGCATGCCAACATGTTTGTTAAAGGGCCGAGTTGAAATTTTGAGAATTTCAAAGTTATTTTGTACTTTTGAAGTGGGTTGGGATTTTGATAAATTTCAATGAAACAAAGGATTCTAAAATGCTAAAGCGATATGCTGTCACATTATATCAGAAATTCCCAATCTTCAGAAATGGTTGCAAAGAAAGGCCATGAGAGGGAGAGAGATCTAGTTTTATTTATATCATCATAAGTGATAGATTTGAGAGAGAGAGAGAGAGAGAGAGAGAGAGAGAGAAGTCAACACTGTTGTGCTATTCCCATTCCCTACTTTTGGTGCTTTTGTCAACTGTAACATGTGATGTGATGAAATGGAGATGCATGGGACATTCGCTTGGGGATCACAACACCTTCTATGACTAGCAAAATCTAATGAAATGAGCAGGGTTTTACAGTCACATGAAGGACTTGCACAATCATAAATAAAATGAGTCAAAACTGAATGGCTTCTCATGTAAGCATCCAGCTACCAGCATGTGTAGGTAAACTACACCCAATCATCATTGTCATCAACTATTAAGTTCTATGACAAAATAATAAAGCTAATACACTGAAGTTTGGTGTATTTCTGAAATAAAGGGTTGGGGTCCATTGTAAGGTGGCTGCTTCCCGTGTTTTTGAATTTGGACTGTAGATGTAGCATTTGTGCTGGACCTGGATCTGTTTTTCTTTCGGTTTCCAAGCAATGAAAGAACAAAGCAAAAATACAAAAGAAAAAAGATTGGTCAGATCCTTTGATGCTTCCCACTAACAAGGAAAAAAAATTTCTTAGAGGGGCCTGCATATGAAAATCTAAATTTCTTAAAGAAAATGGCCTCCTGTTGTATGGGTTCTCCAAAGATTTCAGATAAAAAAGATTGAATTTTTATAATATTTTATATAGATATTTATAAGTGATTGGTCTGCTATATTCCATCAGAGTGAAACTTCTAAGGATTTATACAACATAGGGGTCATTTACTTTGAATGGCTTGTATATATGTTTCATCAGTAGGTCCCAATTAGGAGATTCATGGATTTTTCATTAGTGGAAAGCCCACAAGATCCTGACTCAACATGGATGACATGAAGGAACAGAGTTTTTGTGAATGATCTTGGGCTGGACTCAATTTTTACATATGTTGTTTGATCTGGGATTAGATTGGACACGCTTGGAGCTTTACTCTACAACATGAGGAGAAATATTCTCCTACGAGCTGCAACATATGCAGCCTAGTTTTGAGAGATCCGTTGGGTCCCACCTTTGGTTAGTGCAGGCCCTTTCACACTCTCATCCTCCGTTATTGGACACCAGGCCCAATTTCACTCTCATCAAACCTTTATCCACCCTTACTAATAACGCCCAATTTCCTGGCCTTTAGATTGAGTCTCAAATAAATGAAGGATTACCAACATTAAAGATGTTAAATCAAGGGCTAGGATGATCTAATAGGGCTTTTTTTTTTCATCCTTATCTAGAAAGAGACCTTTCCATGCACCCCACCCCCACTAATAAGAAAACATCTTAGTAGGGCTCCATGAACTGAATTGCATATCAGCAATATGCAGTCTACTCATAGAAAACATTGTCCCTACATGAGTATACAGAAAGGAAAGTGTGTTAGACATGAGTGGTCCTCATGACCACATGTGCAACATTGTTGGGACTTACATTTTGATCCCACTAATTTAAGTTACTTTCCCCTTTGGTTTTTGGATTTACTAATTTTATCTTGGATTCAATTTTAATAAGCCCAAATCAAATAGGACTCTTGTTGACTAATTTGAGGGAACTAAGGAAACTTACTTTTATTAGATTTCTTTGATGGTAAGAAATCTCTTTAGGGCTTATCTATATATATGGTTTTCCGGTCCTCTCTCTTAACCTATAAGATCTGAAAAGTAATTATCAACTTCACGCATATTGGAGTGGGAAGATAGGAGAAAACCCAATTTCAGAAAAAGAGTTTCGTTCATCATTTCGATCATGGCGCAAGGTACGCTTTTTATTATTTGAGATTATTCATTATTTATGCATAGATCAAGATTCATAGGTTTGATTTGCATCACAAACCATATTAGATCTTACAAAGTGACCTTGTATATGGTAAAATTGAGAATCTTTAAAATTTGCATCCCAATTATATTGGAACTCTAGGGTGAAAAAAAAAAAAAAAAAAAACTATTAACCATGTGAAAGTGGAGGTTGGTCTCATTATGATTCTTCTATTTCCAAAGCATCTCTTTAAAACCACTCCAAAAATATCTTCTGAAAAATTTCTATTGATAGTTCCCATATTCATTTAATCTCCTAAAAATTCCTCTGAATGCATGACCATAAAAAGATTACAAGAAAAGAGAAACTAAAAGGTATGTATATATGTAGAGGTTTTTTTTCTCTCTCTTTCTTAAAGTCTTAGCCACAAACGCTCCATACAGCAATTACATGAAGCTGGTCTGCTTTTCATGCCGAGGAGAGTCCTCCTTTCTCTCTCTCATCATCATCGTCGTCATCATCATCAAAGTCTTGTCTCAACTATGTTAGGGTCTGCTATCCTTCTTTCTCTCTCTCTAATTCATATTTTCCTCCTATAATTAGTTCTCACTGTGCTACTTCCTTTTCCTTTTACAGTTCTCTTCTCCAATAATTCTCACAAATTTGGGATATAAAAGATGTTGGACTTAAGCCATCATAAGGCCCGAAATTGCCATCAATAGTGGAGCCCCCACTACATTTTTTAAAAGGGCTTAAGATTGAAGCAATGGCATATGTGAAGCTAGTTCAATTGGTTTTATCCAATTGTAACTTTAATATTAACACATAATTATAAAAGTAAATTAACAAAAGGTCCCTAAAATTGAATGTTTAAAGGCTCTAGTCCACAAAAGTTTCGTTTAAGGCCTGTAGTCCACACAGTATAATATATTTTGGCGAGAGGTCCTTGGATACGCCACACAAGATATTTTCATGACTGATTTTCCCTTTCAACTGTCTAGGCATAAAATTTTGAATTTTAAAAATTCAAATCTTTCGTTCCCCCTTATTCTTAGGGCAAATTTCTCTCTCATTCGAAGAGGGTGTTGCTCGGTCGTCATAGTGGATAGGGCCATCGTAGATCAGAGATTGGTTCTCTTTTTGGTCAGATCGGAGAAGACTTCAAAGGATTCGGAATTTCAAACCGGAGAAGACGGTTGCACTGTGGCCTTTCACAGACTCATGACGATCGGAGGCGTAGATCACAGATTGGGACTCGAGGCCTGTAATTTCCGATTTGCAAAAATTGGAATCCATATCGTTGCTGCCGAGAGAAAGAGATATTGTAAGGACTTGGGTTGTTTTGTATCCTATCAAGACTTGGGTTGGGTTTTTTTGTCTTATGTTTGGTGTCTACGTTTGATTGGGTAATCCTCTTCTTTAGGTCTGCTATTCTATTCTTCTCCTCTTCTTGCTTTTTTATTAGCTTCACTTTGAAAGAATATCAGCAAGCATAAGGAAGAAGTCTTGATAGGATACCAAATTAAACTTAGACAGAGAAGAAACATGTCACGACCCGGGCCCGATATCGGATTACTTGGGGCTAAACCCGGATCGCGAATCCACATACTTACTCACGTAAATCCTGAATTAACCGAAGTTAAGACAAATCTCACAAGGGATCTATCTTGCATACCTGTCAAATGTACATTTTTGGGGAAATATATATATACACACACACACACACACATTGACAACAATTAACTTTACATTAAAAGTAAAGTTTGCATATACAAAAATTATAGTCTAATAAAGTCCACTATTTCATATTCAGAATACAATACAGGGAACCATATACAATTCCAAAATGGATAATTACACAAAAATATCTTCCAAAATAATTTCAAAATATTCAATTCATTCACCCTTTGATTCTACGCCCATTCGATCAATCCTCCTGGAGGAATCAGATTGGATTCCTCCGCATGCGGCGCGGCCTCTATAAGGCCGGGACTGGCAATTGGGCCTGTAATGCCATCAATAACACTATGAACACGACGGTTCAGCAATGTACAAACATATCTATGATATCTCATGCTAAACATATCCATTTATTAATATAATAACTCTAGACAATTAAAACTAGAATAGACTAACATCCTGTACAATGTGGCCACTTAATAATCAATGACTAATTGACAATTAATATAGTTTTACCTCATTCAATTTAGCTTCTTCTCGAGTAAGTAGTTAGTCAGTTCATTTCATTAGTTCATATCATTCATTAATTACATTGAACATTTATTAGATGGCTTGTGAGACTCTTCAGTCCAATATATATTACTTTTTATTACATGGCTTATCAATTCGTTGACTTTACAGTCTAATATGTGGGATCTACCAGCGTCTTGATCAGAGATCACTGACATCACCACAAAGCTCCGGAACTTCACAATCATCTGCTGTAGCAGGATTATTCATTAGTTCATTGCATTTATTCATTGTTCAATGGTTCATCGCATTCAGTCATTACAGTTTCAATTGAATTAGAAAAATCATTAGTCATTTATGGTCCTACTTGTCTCTATCTCAAAACTAGACAACTACTAAGTGTAATCATTGGTTACTAAATGCACGTGTTATTTTCGATGGACATCACATTTATATTTAACGTGTGCATTATAGTTCCCACAATTATCACCTATAATTCCAAAATTCACTCGGTTCGATCGATTGGCCAAATTTTCACTTACAATAATTACTTGGCCTGTACTCATGTTCTCTCGAGCGGACTCAACACAGAATGTTGGTCGCGCAAGGGACCAACATGACTTTGTCGAGCAATGTCAGACAGGACTTTGTTCGCTCAAGCGCACGTATGTTCGCTCGAGTGGACACTTACAGAAGAAATTCGCGTCAGACAGTAACTAGTTCGCTCAAGCGGACTCCCAGTTTGCTCGAGCGAACTGTCCAGAACTCCAAATCCGGAATTCTGAGCATTCACTCTCCTTTCATCCATTCAATTCACAACCTGCATATTAACAATGGAACCTCCTGTTCCCTTCTCCATCAACATTCTACATACATCATAACACTTCTTATTCCATCATTAAAACATCATGAAATCCATACAACTAAATCAAATCCATAAAATCTTCATTTCTATAATAAAGAAAGGGGTTTGAGAACTCCACTCTTACAATTAAAAGGGGAACATGTAACTGGCATTTTTTTATCATAAACAAGTGTTTATACTTGCCTTTGAAGTCGATAATTAATAAACCTTCTTTAGCTTGACTTTGAGATGAGAAATCCCCAAATTCAAACCCTAATTCAATGGAAACACAAAAACACTACTCTATAAGCTATTTGTACTAGAATCCATACCTAATCACCCATTACCACTTGGAAACTCACTAAAATGATCAACTACTTACTTGTAGTTCCAAGAAAAGAAATTCTTGAGCTTTTCTCCCAAGCCTCAACGTTCCAAGGAAGAAGACAAGTTGAAGATGATGCAAATCCTTCAAAAGTCCCTCTAATCAATCAAAGACTCTATCTTGATAAAAGGAAAATGGGAGAGGAGATGAAGAAAGGAGTGTCTAGGGTTTCTCTTCAATGAGGATGAGTGGAGTGAACTCAAGGGAGTTCATCTTAACTCTTATAAGGGCCTTTTTGCAACTAAGCCTTCTATTTCTTTCCTATTTTCAATTCAAGTCAAATGAAGGCTCACTTAGCCAATTCCTTGTCAAATGACTTCGAGCCTATTACGAAAGTTAACGTACTCGTCGAAATACATGCGTTGGTACTAAGAGTTTCTGTATTCGACAAAATACGTATAAATCCGTATTTACGAAAAAGGTCTTGTTTTCTTAGTTTGAGTCTAAACCCTCATTCAATCCATTCAATTTCCTTTGTTATCATTTCATTATGCCTAAATCAATCCTTTGAGATTAATCTCATCCAATTCGATCATTAGCCATCATTAGTCTAATTAAACATGATTAATTAGCATTAACTTTAATTAATTAGAGTTAATCTTGATTAACTCGGGGCGAGGTCTTACAAAACATGAGGCAAAAAAGCGTTCGTTGTCGCCATATCTAAATGCTGCCTATTGTAGAAAGATAGGAGTTTTTTGTTTTGATCTGGATTTGCAGAGACCTAATGTCACAGGATCGAATTTTTAAAGATCTCTGAGTTGCAGTAGTAACAGCAGCCAACAACGCTGACGGAGAAGAAGGCCGGACCACAATCATCGCAGGTGCTTCTGGACGCCGGAGTCTCCGCCGTCCTTTGCTACTGTCATCCCGAGGCTGAGGAAGAAGAAGACTAGAACTCCGGTCTTCTGTATCCTACTGTAGAACGAGAAAAGGGAGGGAGAAGATGACCATAACGTTCTAGTCTGGGTTGGGTCCAGGTAAAATTAGCCTGATCCATTTTCAGAAGCCTAGAAGCAAAACTGTGAAATTTATTTGAGTTTTGTCAAATTTATCTGAGTTTTTGTCAAATTTGTCAAAGTTTTTGGCAAATATATCTCTATTTTGGAAAATTTACCTGAGTTTTTGAACAAATATTTCTGTATTTTTGACAAATTTATCTCAGTTTTTGGAAAATCAATCTGAATATTTTTTTTGGAAAATTTATTTGCGTTTTTTGAAATATTTTTGTGTTTTTAATTTTATTTGTGTCTTTTGAAATTTATTTGTATCTTTTCAAATTTATTTGTATTTCTTAAAATAAATTTAACTGAGTTATGGAAAAAACACTTGAGTTTTTGGAAAAAAATTCTGAAAATTGGAAAATTGGTTTATCTTAGTTTTGGCAAATGTGTTTGCATTTTTGAATTTTATTTACGCTTTTTGAAATTTATTTGCGTCTTTTGAAATCTATTTATATTTTTTAAATTTTATTTGGATCTTTTGAATTTTATTTTTGTCTTTTAAAATTTATTTATATTTTTTGAGTTTTATTTGGATTTTTTGAAATTTATTTGCGTTCTTTTGAAAGTTATTGTATTTTTGAAATTATTATGTTTTTTGAACTTTATTTGCGTTTTTTTGAATTTATTTACTTATTTTGAAATTTATTTGAAAATCATATTAATGGGATTTCATTAATCGTGGTCAATTAAATGGTAGTTTACCATTATTAATGGCATATCCCACTAATCATGGGATATGATTTTAAAAAATGGTAACTTGGACATTTTAGGACTTCAAATTTGGAAAAATGACCAACAACACTATGAAAAAAGATTGTGGATCTAAGGTCAGAAACTGAAATGTCCGGGGACCAGTCGCCGAATGCCCCTAATTATAACTAGATTATAACATAAGAATCTGTAAAAATATTTTCTACATCAAAAGATATAATAAAAAATTCTAAAGGCCTAAGGTTAATGGTTCATTTTTTTTAATGAAAACTTAGAAATAAGAATTATCACACTACTAAGTTTTTAAAAATGAAAGCAATAACAACTTCAAAATCTTAGACATAAATATAAGTGCAATCTCAATCTTTTTGTTGCCCAATTCTTAAGAATTAGATTTAACTGGTTCAATGGTAAATTGCCCTCTTCACAAAGTATAATTAAGGGTAAGCAGTATTGATTGAAATGAAGCGACGCAACTGTCCTGGTTCAATCATGTTAGATCGGGTGGTCTAAGAGTCCGGATCTTCTGTTTGTACGAAATAGGAAGATATTGTTTCATTCAATCTATATTTGCTAATTATGCAAAATCTCCTTGTTGAATTTTTTTTTTTTTTTCATTCGTGAGAGGGTGCATTGACTAGCAAGAGGTTTTGCATAGTTGGCAAATGAGAGTTGGATGAAACACTATCTCCAATCCGAACTCGGTGGGGTCTTAACATGGTTTAAAATCTCGGCCGATACCGAGTCATATCGGCTGATATGACTCGGTATCAGCCGATACCGATCCGATATCTCGCTGAGATATCGGAATCGGTTAAATATCCCCAAAATATCCCTCTATCTCGGCCGATACGATATGATCTCGCTGTGAACCGATATCTCGGCCGATATTTTCAAAATATCGGCCGAGATGATATAAAATGATTCAAAACCCTATTTTTTGCTACTTTTTCCCCATTTTCATCTTTTTCTCTTCTCTTCTCCACCCATAGTAGCAGCCCTACTCCCTCTTCAACATTTTCAAATCCCACATTAATTTTTTGAAGAAAATATTATCTAAGGTATGAGAAAATCAACCCAAAGCATTTTATTTTGTGGTTTTTATTTTTATTTTTTAGATGAAGTATAGAAATCATTAGGTTTGTCATTTGTGTTGTGTTCTTCATTTAAAAGTTAGATCTACATACTTTCATGCTAGATCTATTCATACACATGGTTTTGAACTTTTTTTTCTAATTTTTTTTTATTTTCGGATTTTTTGATATTTGAATTATTATATATCATTTTTTGGGGATTTCATCATAACTATGTTCTTTTAATGATTCATGATCATTGGATGGTGTATAAACGATTGATTTACATACTTTTATGCTAGATCTATGTATTTAGGATTTTGAAAATGATTTTATTAAAAAAAAATTCTTAAAAATAATTGTTGTTATTTGTAACTTGTTAGAATATTTGTGATACCAAAGGCTTATTAATAGTGTGTAGATGATAGATCTATATCTACTCATAGTCATAAACATAATTTAGATTTTTATTTTAATTATTTTATTTTTGAATTTTTTAATATTTGAATTTTAATATATCATTTTTTGGGGATTTCATCATAAATATGTTCCTTTAATGATTCATGATCATTGTATGGTGTGTAAATGATTGATCTACATACTTTTATGCTAGATCCTTTTACTTTCATATTCCTTTTATACTAAAGAAGATAGCGAACTGCGACAGAGACAGGACTCATAACTTAAGGTGACCGAGATTTTGATTTATTGTTGTTACTAATGGAAAATGATATCATATTCCAGCATTTTCTAATATTCTGGATTTTTTGGATATTTTTGCAAATTTTTTTGGATTAAAAAAAAAATCACACCGCGACGACCGCGACGGACTGATATCCGTGACTGATACCGATATCATATCGGTTTTTCAGCCCGGCCGATACCGCGACTGAGACCGAGATTTTAAACCACGGGTCTTAAGCATACTTCCCTGAGTTGGCCGTTTGTAGTTGCCTGTGGGCTGGATCTCGAGCATCTCGCTTGCTAACTTAGACACCCCCACCCCCACCTGTTCGGGCATTGACAGGTGGATACCAGTCAAAAGGTCAGAATCACACAGCACAAAAGATCTCTGGTACGTCTTCCACTTCCATGGTGGGGCCCACCACTTTAACTGACTGGATTTAAAAAATTGTGGATCCCAAATCACTCACATGCATGGAAATGGCAAGCGTAGAGGAGAGATCTCAACAAACTATACAATTGGACTGCTGATTCTCATACACAATAAGTTCAGTGTATGGCATCAACCCATTTAAGTAAAGGGCCTGAAAAAATGGTTCATGCTTCAAAAGTAGAAAGAAAGAGAACAGCAGCAGAACAGAAGATTCAGAATCCATCGAAGAAGAGAAATGTGATTGTACAAATACACCAAAAAACGTTGTTACAGAACCCATCTCTCTCACTCTCACATCTCCTCTTTGCTTTGCAGTGGGTACTGTCTCTCCTCCTTGGAGAGTTTCTTCTCTCTCCTCTCTCTGTTTATGGTTTTCCCCAACCCAATGCTCCCATCTCTCTCATACTACTGCATGATTTTGAATTTTATTTCTGGGTTTTATCTTTGATTGACTTATCTCTAATGCGGTTCTTTCTGTTTTTGTGATTGATCTTGAAATCTTTGATTTTCAGAGTTTTGCAGTTTGGCTCCATTTTTGTCCCTGTTATTTATTCTTCATTTTTCAAGGTACTTCTGGGTTTGGTTCGTTTCAGGCTTAGCTTATTTTTTCAAGTGGGTTTTATTTGAATTAGTTTGATCTTGGATTCTTCATTTTTCGCGTTGTTCCTCTGTTTTTCCCTCCTCTGTCAGTTCTGTTTTGTTCTTAGTATTCTTATCGAACTGATGCAGAAATGTGAGTTTTCTATTGGGTGATTTTTTTTGTTACTGGGATTCACTTTTAGGGAAATCCCATTCCGAGTGGTTTGATTTCGAGTTAGTTCTAAAATTTTGCTCCGTTGTCCTTTCTAATTTCATGTACCGGCTCTTTTTTTTTTTTTCTTTTTCAAATGGTGAAAACTGAAAAGAGATGTAGGTTTTCTCATTTTGGGTACTTTTGAAAATCGAGTTTCTTTTCTGATTTTGTGTTTGGGTTGAGTTGGTTGGATATTACGATATTTCATCATTGGGATTTCTCTCTTTCTCAGATTACTCGCTCTACTCTGTTTTGGTTTTCCTTTTATTTCTCAAGTTTCTGAAGGAATTCAATTGTTTTATTATGATTCTTCTTGAATTAGTTTTTCTCCCCTGTTTTTCTGGGTACAGAAACTCTTATATTTCCAGATTCTCTGACGCTCTTTCCCCTTCTCTCTATGCATACCTTCTGTTCTTATTCTCTCTCTCACACACACAGGGGTGTGGGCGGACACACTAACACATTTCTGAGCATATATGGGTTTTTTTTTTTGTACTTTAATTTGTCAATTTGTAATCTGTAAACTAAAATTTTGAGGGCTTCTATTTTTATAGAATCATCAAAATTGTCTTTGCAGCCAAATGCACGTTCAAGCATATCTAGAAACAAAGTAAGAATTGACTTGTGCTTGTTTAGACTGGAGGTGTTCTCCATATGCTAGCTTTGGGCAGGAGTAACTCTCACCTCAGGACTAGCAGAACTTGGTTGTTTTCAGGTGGGGTTTTTTTTTTTGGTTGCATATAGGATTATAGTTTTAGTAATTTTTCTTTGTTTGGTTGTATTCAAGTTGGTTGTGATATGAACGTTTGATTAGTGTAAATAGATGAGTTATAGCTTGACAGCATTGTTTATTTATTGATTATGTTTAAGCAAATTGCAATGCTTAAGGCTTTTCCTTTTTCTCTTTACTTATTGGTGATGTAGACATCATTTTTGACTGGTTCATTTATTTACCATAAAAAAAAAATCAATGGCATTATAGCTGAAGGATAGTGGTTGTTGATACTATCAATCCAAGCAGAAATTATATTGGAAGAGATGCATTTGCTTTATGTCATTATTTTTATTTGTGGTTTTTTTCTTCAACATGTTGTATTTAAGATCTTTACTTTTTTTTTTCTTTTTTCGGTATATTGTGAAAGTAGTGGGTGGACCCATGGAAAAAAAAAACCTAATAAGAAAATTTACTGTCCCATGTCATGGATGCTTCAAAAATTAAATACATCAGCTGATTTCTTTTCATAATGCATGGAAACATATAATTTTTTTTAGTAAGTTTTATGCTTAATTTCATGCTATTATCTCCTGTTTCCATACTGAACTGTTTACATAATTAATAACTAGCAAAATTACCCGTGCTTAGCACGGATATGGCAAACGTTTTTAAAAAATTCATAAATTTTTTAGAAAGAAAGCAAAAGAAAAAATAAATTCTAAATATGTATTTATATATAATTGAAGAATTGGTATCATAGAATAAAAAAATGAGAATTAGAGTAGAAGGAGAATGATAAAGTTTGGATTGAAACAAAGTCCATGAGAAATAAAAGAAAAGAAAAGTGGAGAGCAGTAGTTATGGTTGGTTATTGAGTGGAAATAATAAAGAGATAAAGAATGTAGTTGAGGTAACTACCGGTCAAAATCATAACTGTCGGTCAAAACTGGATCAAAACCCTCCTAGCTTAATATATTATAATAGTGAGTGCTCTCTCTCTTTCTCTCTCCCCCCATCTACTTATGTGCTTAGTGTACCAGTTTTTGTAATTTATTGTGAATGGTGTCAAAAGGCACTCTCTCATAGGTAGATAAACATGTATGTTTAGACTTGTTTCCCCCATGTATTATGTCATCAATTTCTTCTAAGGTTATGCACAAGAGGAAATAGATGGTCCTTTTAATTATTATTTTCCTTGTACAATCATATTCTTGGTGAACCTCAATAAACCAAGTAAAGTTTTATCACTTCTGTCACTGGATCTGACTTTTATGGGGTGAGTATCTGCAGGAATGGGCAATTCAGATGCTCGGCGAAAGCCTTTCTTTATTGGTAAAGCAATCATGGTTGCTAGTGTGGTAGCCCTTTGTATTACCTTTGTGAAGCAGCCTTCTTTTTTTAAAGGGACGAGTCAGGTGGGTCTCCAACTCAATATTTCAAGAGCTAGTTTTTCAATAAATACTGGTTTTTGAAATACCTTTCCAATAAAATGGTCTTTTTTTTATGGTTTGCATAATTATAGATCTCTTGTTTTTCATTGTAAACTAACTATGCTTTCTTGGTCCATGAAAGATCAAATATCTGCATAGAAGCCTATGTTGCATGAATTCTTCTACATGGATACATGTCGGACATATTTGTGCCATAGACTGCATCGAATTCTGACAACATGGTTACCTCTCTCTTTTGATTTAATAATGCTATTTACGTTTCATGTAAAACAAATTTATATTTACATGAAGTTCTCATTTCCTCCCTGCCCCAACAAAATTGTTTTATACATGGTGTCTGTACATTTACAAAAACCATCATGACTCCTAATTTGAAAAAAAATTGTCTAACTCTAGTAATTATGATAGCAACTTTCTAAAATGGACAAGGGCCTGAACCGAATTACCTGATTATGGAAAAAGAAAGTAAGACGTCATTAAGTTGACTGTGTTCAGTTATGAGTGACAGAATCCCATACTGTTACAGATTCCCAAATTCAGCTCACAATAAAAATTATAGTTACCAGAGTCAATGATGATCTGATTGGGTCAATTTTATTTTCTTCATTCTTGCTCTTGTTTAAATTGCTTTCCCCTCCCACCTAAAAGAATTCTATCTCTTCTGCGTTTCTGTCTTTCACTTCCTGTCAAATAACCTTCTTGCAAAAATTTTCAGTTCTCCCACCATGAAACTGGGGTGACTCACGTCTTAGTAACGGGAGGTGCTGGATATATTGGTTCACATGCTGCCCTCCGTCTTTTGAAGGATTCATACAGGGTTACTATAGTTGTAAGACACAATCCAATCATAAGTTTTCTACTATTGTCTGTTTAATATGTACATTGGGATTACAATTAAGCACTTTATCTTTCCATCTGAACGAATCATAACCTATTTTCCTAATTTTGACAGGATAATCTTTCTCGGGGAAACCTTGGTGCTGTTAAGGTTCTCCAGGAACTATTTCCAGAACCTGGGAGACTGCAGTTTATTTATGCTGATTTGGGGGATGGAAAAGCTGTATCCTTTTCACGTTGATTAATTACAAATAAAGGTTTCCATGAGGTTGCATTTTGTATCTTGTTTAGTAATAATCACAATGCTTTGCATGCCTATGTTCATGCAGACACGTGCACATCTGGCATATGTGCAACATCCAACCCATGCATCAAGTGGGGTTTCTTTCAATCATCGTGCAAAAATCAGGATGATCCCCTTTATAGGTGGGGCTGTCATGGATTTTAGACTGTTGGCCTTTTAACCATCCCTCAATTTCCTACATGCAGGGATTACCTGACAAAGAACTGGTTTTGATTTTAGTTCAGATGATCATAAGAAGTTTCTCCACGCACAGTTTGGCCAAACCTATGTATTTGGCCGCTCAGATGTGGGCTGGAACTTGGAAGAATGGTCTTGGGAACTTGAAATATCAAGAAAACTCCATTTTGCATACATGGTCAAGAAAACCTTTTTTCCTTTAACCTAACACAAGGTGAATAAAATATTTTCAGAAAATGCATTTGATGCCGTAATGCATTTTGCTGCTGTTGCTTATGTGGGCGAGAGCACACTCGAACCTCTTAGGTAATTCTCCTTTCATTGTTTTCATCAAGCGCTAATGAGCCATTATTGATTTTCTTGAAAATTAAAGTGTATTAGAACAAGGGTTCTGAGGGAAAAGTTCTTTTCACTTTTTGTGGGCAATCAATTGATGAATAGGTTGTGTTGAAGACTTGAAGCTTTCCAAAACTTCCAGATTTTTGTGTGCTTTCATATGTTTGGAGTGAATCAAAAGCCACTTTGATGGTTTTGTTTTTTTATTGGAGTCCATTATACCATAATAGTGGTTGGTTAAAAGCTTATACTATGATACTGGTAGTGAAATAAATTACCTGTTTTAGGAGTGGATGTGCATTGAGTAAGGTGATCAATCCTAGAAACCCTTAAGTAGTGCACTTCGCTGATGGATCTGGACCACTCCAATTATTGGATAAGCAACAGCATAAAGTTTATGCCAAGTGGATGTTTGTAACTCTCTAGTCTTGGTCCGAAAAAAAAAAAGTCTGGAGCAGTGGCGGTCTTAGGAAGGTATGAAATTGATCAATTGGAAATCTTTGAATACTACAAATTCGGACCATTTGCTATCCACAAGATGCCCAATCAGCTGGTTATTTTGGATTGGTTGGATCGGTTTGCCAGTCTTATAAGTTATAGGTTGATTGTAAATAGTGCTTTAGCCACATCTGGATCTGCCCTGTAACTATTGATATTGAGCTTTGCTATAATATGTTTAGCTATTGGTTATATGAATAGACTATGTTTCTCAGTTTGCAAAGTCATAGGTTATTTTTCCCGTTTCCATAAGTTCCAATACTAAAAGCTTATAGCATTTCATATTTGAGCTTTGTTGAATTTAGTGGTTTGTAGTGATATATATATATATATTTTTTTTTTACAATTATGGGAACAGGTATTATCACAATATTACATCGAATACTTTGACGGTACTCGAGGCTATGGCGGCACATGGTGTAAAGACATTGATTTATTCTAGTACTTGTGCAACTTATGGACAGCCTGAAAAGATGCCTATTACAGAAGCAACTCCCCAGGTAAGCTCAGACAATTTGGTTTTTCATGAATTGTAATATCAAGTGGCATGTTGTTTCAAAATAAACTATTAAAATATGCCTGTTCAATGAACGATATTTATAGTGGAAAACAATTAATTAGACTTGTAAATAAATTATTGTCAACTCTCATGTAAATTGTATTAGTTTTGGTAATTTTTTAGTATCGCAAGAACGTGTGAAAACAATGTAGTTTGGAAATGCATATTTAAATGAAATAGCTGATAAGAATCTAGTTTGTGCAAATTTAGTGCCCAACTTAATGGGCAAGAGCTTGAATATACAGAGGGGGGAAAAGAAGGTGAGTTTATTATCCACTTTTGACTCTATTACTACTCATAGCTCTAAAAGTCTATGACTTTGTATCATCTTTCATGAAAGGCATTTTGGCTTTCTTGTTGCTCAAATATCCTGCCTTTCTATTGTTTATTGCTAATTTAACCATGAGCAATCACTCAAGGATATTTTTAGTCAAAATTTCTTTTCGAGGATTTAGATGATTTCTAGTAATCATCATTCATCAAAGCCTTGTCCCAACTTTGTTGGGGGTCGACTACATGAATTTTGTTTCTCCATTCCAATCTATCTTGAGCCAAGTCTTCAGATAAATTGCACGTCTTCAACTCCATATTTACTACCTCCATTCATGTCCTCTTTGACCTACCCCTTCCTTTGGTGGGTCACCAAGTTGCACAACCAGACTTTTCCTTACTGGCACCGTTATCGGCTTGCGTTGGACATGCCCAAAGCATCTCAAATGGGTTTCTATAGTTTTATCCATAATTATCAAAATTCTAAGATTCGTATCCCGAATCCTGATTTTTATCCCGAATCTTAAGAAAAACGATTCGTATCTATGCAACAATCCCATTTACAAATGAATCTTAGAATTCAGGTGAATCCTACAATTTGATACTCTTTTCATCGAATCTCACTATTTAAGCGATTCAGCTAAGCTAGAATAGCTACAACCAATAAGTTAATATTAAGAATCTTTGAGCTTTTTTCTTTCTTTTAGAACTTTTATTTTTAAAAAGTTATTTAATAGCATAGTTGTCAGTTTTGTTCCGGTCGCCATTCTGGTTTGACTCCATCGTGGAATGTTCTGGCGTTCCGTTCCAAAAAAGATGCACTTAAAAAATAAAAAAAATATATTAAAATATTAGAATTGAAAAATGCTAAAATTGATCTTTACAAGATATGGAAAACATAAAATCATATATATACATATAACATTAAAGCCACTCAATAAATGTTAAATATTAAAAGATAAATAATTTAAAATTTTGAAACACATGGACACGTGCTCAAAGGAGAGAAAAAGATGCTGGACAGTTGGATGCTTAGATCTTTAGGGGGTGGGGGGTGGGGTTTAAAATATCGGCCGTTACGATATTTGGTTTATAACAGCAACGTTATGTATATATCCATAAAATTGCCAAAAAATCTATTTGGCACTTCAGAGATCAGGAAAGCTGATCAAAATACTCACCTTCTTCAAATGCTTTAGGAGTTCTATGGCTGCCCAATTCGGAGACTATTCTAGGGTGTGGATTGGATTGAGTTCGGGTATATTTAGTTGAATTTTTTATGACTTGCTACATCATCAGCCTGGGCTGTATAGCATGGAATCCCCACATATCAATTTAAGCCCTGCACGGAGTAGTTGCTGTCCTCTTTGTTTAAGGACAAGGAACCGAGAGATCATCTTCTTTATTGCTCCATTGTTGGGGAGACCCGCAATATTAACCGTAGTGGTTGAGGCTGCTACGCTATTTTGAAAATAGCGGTGCTACAGTGTAAAACGTAGTGGAGCCAATCTATTTTAATTTAAAACATTGTTTTTCCTATTTTTTCTCCTCAATAGTCTTTCTTAAAGTTGTCTCTACCCTTGTATGGTTCCAAAGCACTAAAAAAACACAAGATTGACTGCTACACAATATTTGAATTCTTTTGAGCACTTAAGAAATTCACACTGCTACATTGCTACGTATCGCTGCAACCATAAAGTATCGTTTTGGCCACTGGCTGCTACGCCCGCCACAATCGCTATTTTAATCCTTGATCTCTTGGGTGCTTCAGGAAGACATTGAATCTCATTTTGGGGCATGGCTAGTTGGTTTCCGGAATAAAAAGGGAGCCCTTTTGGATGCTATCTTTTTGTTGCGATTATTTGTTCCTTTTGGAAGGAAAGGAATAGTAGGTGCTTTGAAAAATAAGCAGATTGAGAGTCAAAAGCTTAATCAATCTTATTAGGAGATGACCATATCTTGTGCACTATCCTGGGACATCTTCAAGGGGGTCCCTTTGATCTTCTGCTTAGGAACGATGGATTGAGGTGATTGAGAATGTTAGGGTCCATGATCAGTCTTCACCCTGTTGAAAGCCCTCACTGGAATGTTGGAAACTTAACTTTGATTCCAGTGCATTGAGTAATCCAAGAATTGCTGGCACTGGGGTTTTTTTTTATTTTTTATTTTTTATGATGGAATTGTATGGATAAGGCTGGTTCTTTTGGGCCAAGCTGGTTTCTAACTATTAATGAAGCACAATTCCTCTCCATATTGGTAGGGGTGTGTGAGTCCTGCAATTTAGGTCTGTTTTTTGCGACAAGTGGGTGACTTTGCAGGTTCTATTGGGGAGGCAAATGATTGGTGTTGGTCTGTTGAAAATTGGGCCTCGGCCAGATGAGATGAGGAATTTTTTGTCTAGGTATATGATGTCTCCTTTTCCATTGTGTTTTGGGTGGCTAGTTCCACCACAGATGCAATAACAAAGCACGGTCTATGGAATAGTGCTATTAAGTTCAACTAGTAGCCTTTGAATTTTCTTCTGTGTTCCATTCCATCTCGGGTATTGGCCTCCTCTGTAACTTTCCTGTGCATGCTTTTAGTATATTTTTGTTACCCCTTGAAACCAAAAAAGAAAAAAGAAAAAGAAAGAAGGTCCAAATTCCAAAAAAGTATAAATGATTTTAAAGAAAGACTTATTAATCTATTTTCAGATTTTTGAAGTTTCATTCCTCCATCTGATAATACTAGTTTGAAAATGCAGGCACCTCTCAACCCGTATGGAAAAGCCAAGAAAATGTCAGAGGATATTATTCTGGATTTCTCAAGGAGGTCGGACATGGCTGTCATGATTTTGAGGTTAGTTATTTATATTACATAATTTAGGTGTGGTCATTCGGAGATATGATATAAAATGGCTTTTTACAGTTCGGCAATGAGTTCTTACAAAATTGCTCCACATGATACTTGATTGGACCTTACATGGTCTGCCACCATTGATGCAGCCAAAATGCTTGGTTATATTTGATGTGAACAGAGAGTAGGTCTGCAATTTAGGTCAGTCCCAGCTAACTCATGTTGATCCAGATTAACCCAAGCACCTTGACCCAGATCCAAAACAGTCCAGAAATCTTCCCCACTAAAATTAACATTTCTTTTGGATTTATGCAATTTTATTAACCTCTAATTACGGAGTAGTAAAAATTCAGAGTTCGGACTTGCCAATTATTCGAGCAATGCATAGAAAAGTATGCCTTGGATATCAAAATATAGGCAGATGAATAAATATAAAAATGTTGGGTGTATGCTTTGATGATCATGCACAAAATCTTCCTGTTAAGTGTGTGGTGCTTTGACAGAGTTCATGCCTTTAAACGTTTATTTTTTCTCTCTCTTTTTTTGGCACTCCAGAGCAACAGTAGTAACCGATAAGGATGCGGGTGATATTATTTGTTATGACGTATTATTACTTAGATTAAAAAGGAACACAACACTTTTTGTCTCCAATTTAGACATAACCATTAATTGGAGAAGCTCTTAGACACGGGTCGTAGGTGGAACTTCAAATCCATTCATTACTGCTTGTTGGGTTTGTGATTTGTCATACCAATTGAATTATCACAACAGATTTTCAATGTTTTCTAAACCATGGTTGGAAAACTCTCCTAGTTGACTCTTGACTCTCCTGAGTCAAAGCTTACATTTAATATTTTACATTCGATATTTGGACTATCAAATTATGCATTGTGCAATATTTCTTCTTTTATTTTTCTTCTTGTAGTACTTTTCTTTCATATGTAAATTTATCAATTTTAATTGAGTATCATAAATGCATGTAAGTAAATGTATATTTATATTTCATAAGTGACATATTTATTTTTGAATACTTTAAATTTAAAAAAAAAATAAAAATGACTCCTGTGTCTCCGTGTGGACTCTATTTGAGTCAATTTTTTAGCATTGGACGAGTCAAGTCTGAGTCACGAGTTTTCAAACCTTGATCTAAACTATGTGGGCAGCGGGCACATGAACTAGTTTTGCTAGATGTCAGCCCATGTCCCAAGGTCCATGGAACAGGCCCATTGAACCCAAGTCCAGGCCCACAACTGGCCCAACTGGCCAGCCTTGTATTGCAGGATACCCAAACCTTCCATCCAAGGAAATCAACCCATCTACCTCACCATTTGTTTTTAAAATTCTCCTTTTCTAAGTTTGTATTTTTTTTTATCCTGGATAGTTATTTTTGTCTCTATTTTTTCAAGTTAACTCTATTGCAACATCTTTGTACTTAGAAAGGAGAAACTTTATAGATTCAGAGGTTACTGTGCAAGCAAAGAAATTCAGATATTATATTTTATACTAATTCAGTTATCTTGGCAATGAATGAATGAAAATTTCTTTTCTCATATTATGAGGTGTGCTTGTGAAACCAAGGAGTTCAGTATTCTCTTGAAAATTTCATTCAAGATTATCCCTTCTTCCACTCTTCAAGCTGTGTCATGACCCACAACTTGCACACTTGTGCAGATGGTGACATAGTTACATCCCATATAATAGCAGGGAACAGAACTTCAGGTAGTCTGAAAAGTTGAGGGCAAATCAGTCACAGTTACTTTTGCTAGATGTTAGGGTATTGGTATGTACCAAGCAACCTAGAAATAAGTTACTAGTATGTACACAATTAAAGCAAGAGCACAAGATCACTATGTAGTGTAGTGAATTGTAAGTACGAGGTCGATCCAACGAAGACTTGTGATAAAACAATATCAAAAGCAACTAAAAATCAGAATATAAAAAAAACAATTGAATGATGAAAGGTTGAATTAAACTACTAAAAACAGTAAATTAAACTATCAAAAGCTAAATGAAAATTAATCTAAAACACACAACTAATATTAGAATTGAAAACAATGATAATGAATGAACTAAGGTTTCATCTACTCCCCCAACCAATAGTATGCATGTCCCTTATTATCTTTTAATCAAAAATCAGATTTTATTAGTGACATCTATCAATCTAGACCATGGCATATGCGTTTAGATTGTTATTCCCCTAAACCTAATTCATGAGTGGCATACTACATGAATTGTTCATCAAGTTGCACAAACTAAGCATGGCATATGTCGTAGTCAATACATGCATGATGCATAAAAACAATGAGAATGTTAAATGCGTTAGTCTAAGCATGGCATATACTTAGATTATTCATGGTTCTAAACCCTAGATGCTTAACATCAAGATCAATCAAAATTAAGTTAGCCATTTTTAAAATTAATTGAACATCACATGGTTGACATGGCATATACACAACTCATCAATTAAAAACATGGTTTAGAATCTCAACTAATAAAACTGAAATCTGAATTAAAAGAAGCCAAAAGAGACTACATAGAACTAGGCTAGGGTTTCAACTACACCCTAGCCCTAAAAAATTAGCTACTCATGTCTGGAATTGAAAACAAAATAGAAAATAGAGCCATAAGAAGAACTCTGAATATTGAAGAAGAAGAAGAATTCTGCCAACAGCTTTTTCCCCTTTTCCTCGCTCCAAAAGCTCTCTAAGATGCTCCAAAGGTGGCTGTACGGGAAATAGGGTTTATGGAATGACGATGGCTGGTTTTTATGCTGGCTTGTGGCTGGATGATGGCTCCCTTAGTGGCTGGACATGCACTATTCATATGCCCTTTTATAAGTCTTGCAACAACCCTCTTTTGTGAAGAATCTCCTCCTTTTTAGGCTTCTCTCCTTGTATGATTAGATCTCCATCTTTCTTTATAAGTATGCTTCCTAATTAGAATAGAATAGGAGTCTTCTTTCTTAATAAACAACACTTTCTAATTCTGATCTTACTTGTATCTTTTGACAATTCCTCACATGGACCCACAAATCTAAATTTTAACCGCAAGGAATTAAATATGAAACTTGAGAATAAAAGTGGGCCCATATGGTGCGTGCAACATGAATGCGGGACCCCTCTTTTTGGACTTCTATCTTAGCTTGAAATCTTCCTTCGACTTTCCTTCTTTTTCTCCTTGTTTTCTCCATTCTTGAATTCCTCTTTTAACTTGAATAGGACTTCCTAAATTCTGAAATTCTACCTTTAGCAATGGATGTGGACCCCCCTTGGGTGTGTGACACACTTTGGAGTTGTCTTCTATTTCTTCTTTGATTTATGACATAAGTCTCCAACACTTTCCTTCTTTGATTTGAATTCTAAGTTGTCCAAAGAAATAGAAAGTAATCTTGAAATCTGAAATAGTTTGGATGGGACCCACATTGGTCCTACTTGATGATTCATGCCCATCACTCTCTTCATTAATTCCTCTCTTTTTGCTCCTTTTTACCTTTGCATAAAAATCAACAAAGAATATGTAAAATCAAATAAAATAACTATGACTAGCATAAGATAAATCAAATATTATGGCTCTAATTACAAACAATTAAGCACTTATCAGGTATCCAAGATGTTATGTGCAAATATCCTAATCTGAGATCGGTTCCAATAGTGGTTTGCATGAGAGAAGAATAAAATTCTTGTATGATTGTGACTGTTCCTGACTTAAGGTGACCAGTCCAACGTAAATTACCTTCTTCCCCATTGAAATCTACTCCGGAGTGCAGAGAATTGATGGGCGAACAAAGAGGTGCAGATTGAATCTAGAACACGAAGGAGAGCTGCAACGGTTTTCCATAGCATAAGATGAGTGTTTCAAATAAACAAAAGTAGAAGCAAGTGTTCTGCAAGATGTTATATTTCATATTCCAATAACAACAATCCCTCTATTGGCCTATTACATCCACATATAGAGACTAACAAAACTGTTTCCTAGTTAATATAAACCGTCAGACATCATCACCAATTCACCATCATTAAAGCCTTGTCCTAACTATGTTTTTACTACCGGTCTCAAGCCCAAGTTAAGGGCGTGGATTGCGTTAGGTAGGTTGACAGCCACCATAAAATTTTGTTAGAACCCAAACATGAATTCTAAGATAAACCATCAAACACTAGAAGGAAATTTATTCTAAGACTAATTCTATTTAAATTTTAAACAAAGTAGGAGATACGCTCTGCTTCCACGTTGATTATGGATCCCACTGTTATTTATGGTTATGGGCCAGCTCTTGGGTCAATGGCCTGATTCTTCTTCTAGACTGGGCTAGGCTGTTTCTGGTTCTGGACCTGAACCTGGGCATGGTTCCTACAACAGCACCTAACGTCATTTTGGTATCCGCCATTGGTTGTATAGATTTGGCCCCACCTTTGTGAATGATCCTTAGCACATGCAAGCTATGATGCTTAGATACGGATACGGATATGGACACTGATATGGGGTTCGGGGATACGACTCTTCACTTTTGAAAATCTAGGACACACGGATATGGATACAGATATGGATATGGATATGGATACGGATACAGGTCTCCTAATTTTTTTTCTTCTTTAGATTGCTTTTGAATCAATGAAATTATCATTGTTTTCGTCCCTTTTTAGCATTTTTTATGTTGAGAAGTAAAAATATTAAAAGAACTATATGAAATAAAGGACTTTATAGTATGATATGTTAAACTTGTTCCCTAGAAGTATCAGTGCTGTATTAGGTACCAATACAAGTGTCTTATCAGTCCGATACGGATACGTTGGGCTTGTATGAGTATATGAGTATCATAGCATGCAAGGCATGCCTCGGAACTCTTTTTTGTTGGATGATTTTAATCATCAGATTATTGTACTCCAAATGAGCTGTCAAACCAATGGTCCACATTCAATTAGAAAAAAATCCATACACCTCATGTAAAAGAATTTTCCTATCAAGGAGGTTGTCATAGCAGGACCCACCCATTGCTCATTCTGCTTCTGATGGATGGTCTGGAAAACATTGTTGGCCTGCCTGTATTTCTTGTTAACAAAAAAGTAAGTTTTTGGCCGAGCATTCTATTTTACCAATTTGGCAATTCTTATATTAATAAGTATTTTCTATTTTGTTTTGATGTTTTTTTTTTTTGGGAGAAACGAGCCTTGAGGTTTTTCCATCATTGACGTTTGTTTTGATGTTTTTCTATTCTACAAACTCATCTATGAACTATTAGAATTTATTTATTTTCATCATATCAATGTCATATTTTCGAATGACATTTTGTTGTCAGATATTTCAACGTCATTGGATCAGATCCAGAGGGAAGGTTAGGGGAAGCTCCTAGACCTGAGCTGAGGGAGCATGGCCGAATATCTGGTGCATGTTTTGATGCAGCATTGGGCATTATTCCTGGGCTTAAGGTATACCATTTGCTAACTACCTCCTTTCATTTATTCATTTACATTGAATATGCAGTGCATGTTTGTGAGAATATTGAATTCTGTTGGTTCTCTCCTACTAATATCAAAAACCATAATCATGGCAAACCTATTGTAACTACCCTTTCTGCGTAACGGATATAATTTTTTATGGGCCACAATGCAGGTTAGAGGAACAGACTACAAAACCGCTGATGGCACTTGTATTAGAGACTATATCGATGTGACTGATCTAGTTGATGCTCATGTCAAGGCTCTTGCCAAGGCAAGGCCCAAGACAGTTGGCATTTACAATGTTGGCACCGGCAAAGGTTTGTTAAAACAACTCTCAACCTTTGCTACCATTTTTGCCAGTCTTCTCCTTGATGCATTTTGGATATGAGTGGACTGCAAATGCTCCTCTTTTGGATGCCATCTTAAATTCTAGTATAATCGAGTTCTTCTAATCCTCTAATCACATCTCTACTTGCATGCTATATATGCATTCAGTCACGTGTAGGTGAGATCAATCTCATTCATAAGGCAGGCAACAGCTGCCCCTGAATGTGAACTGTTTAGATCAATTGAATGCCTGTTTTTGGTTAGAGATTTAATGGTGTGACCTGCTTAGAGGGATTAGAGTTACTTGATATGGTAGTTCTGTTTTCCACCCATTTGGAAAGATAAATTATGATGAAGATGGCAATCTTCTTTCTTGTTGGATGTATGCTAGATTATAATCCTTACCAAGTTACCATACATCTACAAAGATACTGGGCTTCAAAGGAGTTAACATAATAATTTCCATGGTTGTCTGTCTGTGATCAGGTAGATCAGTGAAGGAGTTTGTGGAAGCATGCAAGAAAGCAACCGGCGTAGAAATTAAAGTTGAATACCTGGACCGCCGTCCTGGAGACTACGCCGAAGTCTACAGTGACCCTTCCAAGATCAACCGCGAGCTGAATTGGACGGCCCAATACACAGATCTGCAGCAGAGCCTGCAGATCGCATGGAGATGGCAGAAGTCACATAGGAACGGATATGGTAGGCCGCGCTTGTCCTTGATTTCTTGATTCGCAGCCTATTATGTAGTTACGTAGCTGATCTCCTACATAGTATCTGTTTCTTGCCTTCAGAAAAAGAGGGGTATTTTCAACTAGATTTAACAAATATCATACAGGAAGTGAGGCCTTTTACTTTACAAGCATGGGTACAAGTAAAAGCAGCCCATTTATTACTTGCTGTAAAACAGATTCAAATAAAAAAAAAAAAAAATCAAATGATGCCTCTTTGATATTAGTTTATTGCTTGTGCATGGTTTTTTCAGTTCAGAAATTATGTTCTGCTACTAAGGTGGTAAATGAGCACCTTGTGCATGGGAATCCTAACGTCCATGGAATTTTAAGTGCCTGTCTTTATCATGGAATTGAATTCCTTAGAATTCAACGAATGTTTTCCTAAAAGTGACTACGATTGAAGAATTGAGAGGGGATGGAAAATGAATACCCAGCCATCACCATATAATTCAAATCCTAGGAAAGTCAAGGTTCCATCTACTTCCACTGTATAGAGGAATATTTATTTCCACCTTAGCTAATGGTCGAATACCCTTTTAGTTTTTTTGGATACTCGGTGGCTGGTACGCTTTGCAGTGCAACTTGGCCTAGGGCTTTACCTTAGTGCGAATGTCCTTTGCAGTACAACACGGCCTGGGCTTGACCTAAGTGCAAATGTCCCAGCTTACTTGATAGTTTGGTCTCATGCCTAGAGTTTCTAGTCTCGAGTGAAATTCAGGTTGGGTTCAGGCTCTGGCGTGGCTACCTAAGTTGGTGGAGTTACCAGACATACTCACAGCTGGTCTCCAGAAGCATGGGTTGTTAATTCTCAGCCAGACAGAACAAATTGTCAGCCGGTCTTGAGAAGCATGCATAATTAGTTTCAGCCAGACTCCATGGCTATAAATCAGGGTCCTACTTTTGAGATCCAAACAACTGACGATCACTTTCTCACCTTGTATAATATCATTACGGAAAGTTTTACTTTAATCAAATTTATATCCATCATTATATTAAGCATATCTAAAACACTTAATTAACATAAGAAAAAGTAGAGTGTTTTTTTTTTGAATTACTTGTTATATGTGTGTTCATTATAATGGTGAACATAGTTTCAATTGAAGTACAGAAAATTCCCTTCTACTGAGAGAACAAATGGAGAAGTGGTTTTGGAGACTTGAATTTCAAATTTGGGCCACATCAATCAAATTTTACAAGGCCTGGTATCTTTGCCCTAAAGGACTTGGTTTTTTAGGAGAATTTTTGAAAGCAATTTCTCATGTCGGGGATTTCTGACATTGATATGATTGTTGTTCGCATTTCAAATGTTATATTTCTTTTACTGGAACCTTGAATTCCAACCCACTTGAAGGAGCCGTTCGTATAGCAAAATTCCTAACAGGAATTTTATGAAGCTGGAAAGTTTGGACAATGATGGCTGTCTCCTTGGCAGATCCAAATTTCATATATTTTTGGCTGGGATTTTGAATTCCATCCAATCACTTTTATCCTTTGGAATTCCCAAATCCCAACCCCCTTAGTATTTCTGGATGCTCCATCCATGAAGTGAATTTGGAAATTCCACCCTAGTGGACAGCTTTTAGAGAATTATAAATTCTCCAGGCATGAATTCTTTGAAAGAAACAAGGTTGAGAAGTAACAAATAGCCTTTGGAATTATAAGAATTTTACTATTTCAAATGCTTGATGGGCCACAAGGATTTTGAATTTCAGGTTGGGGACAACATTTGGAAAATTTAAAATTTGCCGGACATGAATTGTAAGAATTCTGCTAAAAAACTAGGCCTAAAAGAATACAAACTCCCTCTGCTATGAAGACTTTTTCCCTATCAAAGCCTGCGGAAGGATGGACCAAGATATAATTGGACCTACATATTTTAAGGTTGAACCACTCAAAATAAATGCCCTTCAAATATTAGGGTATCCCAAATTTACTTTAATTAGAGTTGGTCTAACCATTGGATTGATCCAAAACGCTTGATATATTGATAAGGATTATTTGGACCCATAATGCACATGCATAATGGATACGCGCATAATTACATTTGTTTGGCCTCATTTAAGAATGTGATGTGTAAGTAAGATGTGAAAATGGTCTATAGAAACAATGATGTAATAAGGGCGTGTGCTAGGAAAGGTTGAGCATTGGAACCCCTTTAATCGCATTTTTTCTTTTGCACATTCCTCGATTCCAAATTGGTAATTCAAGCTATTCATTATTTTTTTTATTGGTCTAATAAGCCCAAAGTGTTTAATTTCATATCTTAAATCTTATCGATTTCGAGAAATTTATGAAAAATCTAAAAAAAAATAGTAATCTATATATCTATTTGTTTGCAACTTTTTTACGCTTTTAGTTTTACATCTTAAATCTTTATTAATTTTGAAAGATTTGTGAAAACTGTCCAAATCCAAACACAATTACAACCGTTGGATGTGATCATTTCCTCATGACAAAATGGTATTTTTGACAAAAATGATAACGTATTTTGCATATGTAACACTTTCATATAAATAAACCCATCCCAGTCTCTGTCTTCCTTCCTCTAATCACAAATCACAACGCTATGAACAGCAGATGGCAGTTTGACAGATTGTCTCTTCATCTTCTTCCTTTCATCTTCTAACAGAAACTAATTCAATATATCCATTCGGAATCGTCAGCATCCAGCCTTACCCGCCAGTTGCATGAGACTTCACCACTCCATTCAATTCAATGACATCGAAGCTGAAATCGATCCGTCAAACTGGATCCCTTGTCTATAATCAAAATCTGAAGATAACCCAATTCGCCAAATCTGGTAGAATCGAAGATGCCATAAGGGTTTTCGAAAACATGTTGAATCGGAACACGGTCACATGGAACTCTATGATCTCTGCATATGCAAAGAATGGAAGGATCAATGAGGCCAGGAGTCTCTTTGATCAAATGCCATTCAAGAACTTGGTTTCATGGAATTCAATGATTGCTGGCTACTCTCACAATGATCGAGTTAAAGATGCTGCTGAGCTGTTTGATAAAATGCCCCAAAGAGATGTCTTTTCGTGGACTTTGATGATGACCTGCTATACCCGTAATGGGTTGTTGGAAAAGGCGAGGGGCCTCTTTGATCAGCTTCCTGAGAAGAAGGACCCTGTTTGTTGGAACGTGTTGATTTCGGGTTATGCTAAGAACAGGCGGTTTGGAGAAGCCCGTAGATTATTCGATGAGATGCCGGTGAAGGACTTGGTTTCATGGAATTCGATGCTAGCGGGTTATACCCAAAATGGAGAGATGCGTTTGGGTTTGGAATTTTTCAATGAGATGCTGGTGAAAGATGTGGTTTCTTGGAATTTAATGATTGATGGATATGTTCAGGTCTATGATTTGGATTCGGCATGGAAGTTCTTTCAGAGAGTACCTTCTCCCAATGTGGTTTCCTGGGTGACTATGTTAAGTGCATATGCTCGGAGTGGTCGAATTGTTGAGGCAAAGAGCCTTTTCAATCAGATGCCTGAGAGGAATGTGGTTGCTTGGAATGCTATGATCACAGGTTATGTGCAGAATGGTCAGATAGAAGAGGCTTATCGGCTTTTTACTGAAATGCCCGAGAGGAGTTCTGTGTCGTGGACGACAATGATTAATGGGTTTGTTCGTGTCGGGAAGCTTGATGAAGCAAGGGAGTTACTTGAGCAGATGCCTTATAAAAATGTTGCAGCTCAAACCGCTATGATTTTTGGGTATGTGCAGAGCATGAGAATGGATGACGCTCGACTGGTGTTTGAGAAAGTGAGTTGTAGAGATGTCGTTTGTTGGAACACAATGATTGCTGGCTACATGCAATGTGGAAGAACAGATGAAGCGATGCACTTGTTTCAGAAAATGCCAATTAAGGATATGGTTTCGTGGAATACTGCAATTGCTGGTTATGCTCAGGAAGGAGATATGAATAAAGCACTCATAATTTTCAAGCAGATGGGTGAGAGAAATACAGTTTCTTGGAATTCTCTCATTTCAGGTTACACCCAAAACGGGTTTTATGTCGATGCGCTTAAGCATTTTGTATTGATGCTGAAGGAAGGTGCTAAACCAGATTGGTCGACATATGCATGCAGTATCAGTGCCTGTGGCAACCTTGCAGCTTTGCAAATTGGTAAGCAGCTACATCATCTCATTGTGAAAAGTGGTTATATTAATGACTTATTTGTTGGGAACGCGTTAATAACCATGTATGCAAAATGCGGAACGATTTTGCAAGCTAAACAAGCATTCAATGAAATGGTTGTCACTGACATCATTTCTTGGAATTCTTTGATTGCTGGGTATGCATTGAATGGGTATGGTAGAGAGGCCATCCAGCTCTTTCAAGAAATGGAGAATCACGGATTGATTCCAGATCAGGTCACGTTTGTTGGTGTTTTATCTGCATGCAGTCATGCTGGAATGATTGACCAGGGATTGAAACTATTTAAGTCCATGGCGGAAGATTACTGCATTGCACCAATAACAGAACACTATGCTTGTATGGTCGACTTGCTTGGCCGGGCAGGGAGATTAGGGGAAGCATATAGTATAGTGAAGGGAATGCCAATCAAGGCTAATGCAGGAATATGGGGGGCCATGCTAGGAGCATGCCGTATACATCGCAATCTAGAGCTAGGGAAGTTTGCTGCTGAGAGGCTTTTTGAATTCGAACCACAAAAGGCTTCAAATTATGTGTTGTTGTCGAACATGCATGCTGAGGCAGGAAGATGGGATGAGGTAGAGAGAATGAGGATCATGATAAAAGAAAGAGGAGGACAAAAACAACCTGGTTGCAGCTGGATTGAAGTTAATAATCAAGTTCATGCATTCTTTGCTGATGATTCGACTCAGCCAAAGACGGCTGAGACCTGTGGGACATTGAAGTCATTAATGGCTCATATGAGAAATACTGGCTACATATCTGAAATAAATGCCTCTTTGTTTGACTGTGGATGATTGCAGCTGAAGCTTAAACTACTTGGTTCTTATGATTTGATGTAATTTTCCAACTGGTTCTCTTAAATCATTCTGCATTCGTGGGGACAATGTAGATTGAAAATTATGATGGAGCTTGCATCAGCTATGGTTGGAAGTAGAGTTGCATGTTTGAGGATCTATATGATGCTTGTGGACCTTGCACACAACTATATGCATGTTATCTTGAAGCAATGCGTAAGAACAACTGAAGCCAATCATTGAGAATTTCAAACCATTCATCTAACAGGCCCATTGCGGGTAGACTATTCTCCGAAATATTCCATCTTAAGAAATCTTTATCCGTCTATTCATTGGCTACAAACACATCGTTAAGAAAGAGACAAGGTAAAGTTTCAGTCTTTTAGGCTAGTTGCAGTGCAGAAGGCTGGATTGTTGGATGGGTACTCAGAAATCAGAACTTCTCATTCCCCATTAATTTTTAGGGGCACAGGCTATGAGTCACATCTATGATCCATGGGCCCTTGTACAAACTCAAGGCTGAAGGAAACTTGTGTATCCTTAGGTTGAAGATCATATGCTTTTATCATCTGGTTTCTGAAATGTTTCTGCTGTGCGGCAACTGAATCAATGATCAATTTGGTGTATAAAGGGAATCGCCTTGCTTTGCTGCTTTCAGTTGGTTATAGCTTTCACATTTGAATCATAGACATGCTGATGCTGGTCCTGATAGAAATTTCTTGACAAGGATAACCAACCTTTATGATTATCTATTGTGACTATTTTCAAAGACCTTTTTGTCATGGACACAAGAATTGCATGCTTTATGGTGGAGTTTTCTGTCACGACCCCAAGATGGGTATAGGATTAAGGGGTCGTAATTAAGGGGATTACTGTAGCATAATCATATTTTTCCCTAGGATCCGCACTGGTGAGAATTACAATATCCATCACCTTTATGGAACATTTAGCGGAAGCTTGCATTGCCAGTGCAACCCGAAGTCCAAAGCTCATTGAATTCCGTGTTGCCTCACTAATGTCTTACTAGCTGAATCAAACTGTGTAATATACCATCAGACTGGTATAACATAAACAGAATATAAGCAGAGCTAGACAAGCAAACATGAGATTTCATTTCCATGATTCAGGTTATCATTTACAAAAGATGGATTAATTACATTCCCTAAAAATAAAAGGCCAACAGAGTCCAGTGCAACAGAATATAAAACCCAAAATAATACTCCCAGGCATTTCGCGTCTCATGTGCAAGGAGCGGAGTTTACATGACAACCTCTGCACCTCAATCACACATCACATGCGGCTCAACAACTGCCTCATTAGAAATCATACTAGGGGACAAGTCAGGAAATCATACTTATGGCACCAAGCGTAGATCAGACAAATTGCCAGGCAAGTATCCAAAATAAAAAAGCATAGTTTGCAGGTGCAAAGCAGAATATATATATGAAAGGTTAATTTATCAGAGGTCAGGTAACAGTACGACTAGGCAAAGTCAGTGCATCATGAGTAAAATAGCAAAATCGATGATAACAGAAAGTATACCACATTCTAAGTGGCAACCATGCAACTTAATCCTCAAAAATTTTCAGTTCTTCCACCATGAAACTAGGGTGACTCATGTCTTAGTAACGGGAGGTGCTGGAAATATTGGTTCACATGCTGCCCTCCGTCTTTTGAAGGATTCATACAGGGTTACTATAGTTGTAAGACACAATCCAATCATAAGTTTTCTGCTATTGTCTGTTTAATATGTACATTGGGATCACAATTAAGCACTTTATCTTTCCATCTGAAGGAATCATAACCTATTTTCCCAATTTCGACGGGATAATCTTTCTCGGGGAAACCTTGGTGCTGTTAAGGTTCTCCAGGAACTATTTCCAGAACCTGGGAGACTGCAGTTTATTTATGCTGATTTGGGGGATAGAAAAGCTGTATCCTATTCACGTTGATTAATTACAAATAAAGGTTTCCATGAGGTTGCATTTTGTATCCTGTTTAGTAATAATCACAATGCTTTGCATGCCTATGTTCATGCAGACACATGCACATGTGGCACATGTGCAACATCAAACCCATGCATCAAGTGGGGTTTTTCAATCATCGTGCAGAAATCAGGATGATCCCCTCCTTAGGAGGGGCTGTCATGGATTTTAGACTATTGGCTTTAAACCATCCCTCAATTTTCTACATGTAGGGATTACCTGACAAAGAACTGATTTTGATTTTAGTTCAGATGATCATAAAAAGTTTCTCCACACACAGTTTGGCCAAACCTATGTATTTGACCACTCAGATGTGGGCTGGAACTTGGAAGAATGGTCTTGGGAACTTGAAATATCAAGAAAACTCCATTTTGCATACATGGTCAAGAAAACCATTTGTACTTTAACCTAACACAAGGTGAATAAAATATTTTCAGAAAATGCATTTGATGCAATAATACATTTTGCTGCTGTTGCTTATGTGGGCGAGAGCACACTCGAACCTCTTAGGTACTTATCCATTCATTGTTTTCATCAAGTGCTAATGAACCATTATTGATTTTCTTGAAAATTAAAGTGTATTAGAACAACAGTTCTGAGGGAAAAGTTCTTTTTACTTTTTGTGGGCAATCAATAGATGAATAGGATGTGTTGAAGCTTTCCAAAACTTCCAGATTTTTGTGTGCTTTCCTATGTTTGGAGTGAATCAAAAGCCACTTTGATGGTTTTGTTTTTTTTATTGAATAGTGGTTGATTGAAAGCTTATACTAAGATAATGGTAGTGAAATAAATTACTTGTTTTAGGAGTGGGTGTGCATTGAGTAAGGTGATCAATCTAGTGCACTTCGCTGATGGATCTGGACCACTCCTATTATTGGATAAGCAACAGCATAAAGTTTATGCCAAGTGGATGTTTGTAGTTCTCTAGTCTTGGTCCGAAAAAAGAAAAAGTCAGGAGCAGTGTGGCGGTCTTAGGGTATAAATTAATCAGTTGGAAATCTTTGAATACTACAAATTCGGACCATTTGCTATCCACAAGATGCCCAATCAGCTGGTTATTTTGGATCGGTTGGAACGGTTTGCGAGTGTTAAAAGTTATAGGTTGATTGTAAATAGTGCTTTAGCCACATCTGAATCTGCCCTGTAACTATTAATATTGAGCTTTGCTATAATATGTTTAGCTATTGGTTATATGAATAGACCATGTTTCTCAGTCTGCAAAGTCATAGGTTATTTTCTCGTTTCCATAAGTTCCAATACTAAAAGCTTATAGCATTTCATAGTTGAGTTTTGTTGAATTCAGTAGTCTGTAGTGACATTTTTTTTTTTTTTTTTTTTTTTTTTTACAATTATGGGAACAGGTATTATCACAATATTACATTGAATACTTTGACGGGACTAGAGGCTATGGCGGCACATGGTGTAAAGACATTGATTTATTCTAGTACTTGTGCAACTTATGGACAGCCTGAAAAGACGCCTATTACAGAAGCAACTCCCCAGGTAAGCTCAGACAATTTGGTTTTTCATGAATTGTAATATCACGTGGCATGTTGTTTCAAAATGAATGAGCAAAATATGCCTGTTCAATGAACAATATTTACAGTGGAAAACAATTAATTACACTTGTAAATAAATTATTGTCAGCTCTCATGTAAATTGTATTAGTTTTGGTAATTTGTTAGCATTGCAAGAACAAGTGAAAACAATGTAGTTTGGAAATGCAAACTTAAATGAAATAGCTGATAAGAATCCAGTTTGTGCAAATTTAGTGCCCAACTTAATGGGCAAGAGCTTGAATATACAGAGGAGGGAAAAAGAAGGTGAGTTTATTATCTACTTTTGACTCTATTACTACTCATAGCTCTAAAACTCTATGACTTAGTATCATCTTTCATGAAAGGCATTTTGGATTTCTTGTTGCTCAAATATCCCGTCTTTCTATTGTTTTTTGGCAAATTTAACCATGAGCAATCAATCAAGATATTTTTAGTCAAAGTTTCTTTTCGAGGATTTAGATGATTTCTAGTCATCATCATTCATCAAAGCCTTGTTCCAACTTTATTGGGGTTGACTACATGAATTTTGTTTCTCCATTCCGATCTATCTTGAGCCAAGTCTCCGGATAAATTACACGTCTTCAAATCTATATTTACCACCTCCAACCATGTCCTCTTCAACCTACTCCCTTTGGTGGGTCACCAACCTACACAGCCAAACCTTTCCCTACCGGCACCGTTACTGGCCTGCGTTAGACATGCCCAAACCATATCAAATGAGTTTCTATAATTTTGTCCTTAATAATCAGAATCCTAAGATTCGTATCTCAAATCCCGATTCTTATCCTGAATCTTTAGAAAAACGATTCGTATCTATGCAACGAATCCCATTTACAAATGAATCTTAAAATTCAGGTGCATCCCTATTTGATACTCTTTTCATCGAATCTCACGATTCAAGCGATTCAGCTAAGCCAGAATAGCTACAACAAATAAGTTAATTATTAATAATCTAGCTGTAGGTGTGCCTGCTAATGACTGTGAGGTAGATAAAACCAGTAGCTTTATTGAAGAAAAAATGCTTGAAATAGCTAATTTGTTGGGATTTCGATGGATGAACAGCTAGGTGGGCCGAGAAGCTTAATTCGTGATATGATGGAGGAGAAGGGAAGAAGTACGGGAGGCCATAGAACCAGAAAGGAATCCGAAGCACAAAGAGAGTTGGAGAAATTAGCTTGTTCTGTTAATTATGATCATCTAGATAAGAATATGGGTGTGGCATTGTTGGGATTATGAACTATGATGCCTAGATACGGCATGGATACGGTATAGACATGACATACACACGGCAGGGACACGGAATTTACATGTAAAAACTTAAGTATCAGATACAATACGACATGTTACCTTGCCCATTTTGAAGTATCCGTGCATCATAGATTTTGAAGCTTTTATCTTGGAATGTTCATGGGATGAACTCTGTTTCCAAGAGGGTGGTGTTGAAAGGCATGGTTCAATCATTTAAGGGAGAACGTCTGTTTCTTCAGGAGACTAAGATGGAGGTTATTGATATTCAAATTATTAGGTCTATTTACACATGGTCAAATAGTCAGTTTGCAATGTGTCCTTCTATTGGTGCTTCATGGGGCATATTGTTAGTCTGGAATGTGGTTTATTGGCAAAAGATGGATGAGTTTGTGGGAAGGTTTACTGTTTCTGTTTTATTAGAAGATGTCCGATGTAATACGGAATGGGTTGCAACATCTGTGATGGGCCATCTTCTTCTTCTAATGATAGGGTAGAGTTTTGGATAGAACTTTCTCGAGTAGCTGGTTTATGGAAGCGCCCATGGGTTGTGAGAGGGGATTTCAATTGCATCAGATTTCCATTGGAAAAAAAAGGTGGTTTTGTCATGACTTCAGCTATGAGGGAGTTCGGTGATTGGATTAGGAGTATCGATCTTGTAGATTTACCCTTAGGAGGAGTTGATTTTACATGGTCTAATATGCAGAGGGACCCGATTATGTGTTGGCTGGAATGGTTTCTAGTGTCTTCTAATTGGCTGGATATTTTTCCGGATTGTATTCAAAGAGCGTTGGCTAGATCAATTTCAGATCATTGTCCTCTCCCTGTTGAGACTGATTTGGAAGATTGAGGTCCTCCGCCTTTTCGGTTTGAATTAATGTGGATCTCAGAGAAAAAATTCCCAGATTGTGTTAGAAGATGGTGAGCTTCCAAGGAGGTGGATGGGTGGATGGCTTTTCAATTAGCTCAAAAGTTGAAATTGTTGGGAAAGTCCCACATCCCACATCGCCTAAGTAATAGGCTTGTCGTGTCTTAATATATCTGTATGGGCCTTCCACCTATCAGCTTAAGCTTTTGGGTTGGTATATGGTTTATTACATGGTATCAGAGCGGGTTCCGATCCCGTTGTTCTTGTGTAGCCCACGTGTCAGGCCCGTCCATGAAATATGTTGGGCCTGCACGTGAGGGGGAGTATTGGGAAAGTCTCACATCTCACATCACCTAAGTAATAGGCTTGTCGTGTCTTAATATACATGTATGGGCCTTCCACCTATCAGCTTAAGCTTTTGGGTTGGTATATGGTTTATTACAAAAATTCCTTAAAAAAGCAAATTCAAGTTTGGTGTAAGGAGGTCTTTAGCTGCAAATCAGACACGAAGCATTATCTGTTATTTGAAATTCAGAGTATTGATAGGAGGGTAGAAGATGGAAAGTATGAAGAAGAGGATTGGAATAGAATAATTTCTCTTAAAGAGCAGTTTCGAAGGCTGATTTTTCAAGAGGAGATTAGTTGGAAGCAACGTTTTCGTAATAAGTGGTTGGCTACAGGAGATCGTAATACCAAGTTCTTCCATGCAGTTGCTAATGCCCGTCATCGTGTGAATCGGATAAATGCTATTGAAGTTGGGGGAAGATTATGGGAGGAAAAATCTGTTATTGAAACAGAAATTGTTCAGTTTTTTGAAAGGCTTTATTCTAGTGGCTTTAAGTTAAGGCCTCGGATGGATGGGATTTATTTTAGTCAGCTTTCCTCTTGTACTACTGTTTCTCTTGAAGCTCAAATTTCTAAAGAAGAGATTAGAGAATCTATGTTTGGCATCGGGGGAGATCGAGCTTCGGGCCCTGATGGTTTTCCGATAGCCTTTTTTCCACTATTTTTGGGATATGTTTGAAGATGAAATACTAGTGTTTTTTAATAAATTCTATGAAAATGGTGTTATAGCAAGGGAACTTGGAGCGTCTTTCATTGCTTTGATTCCGAAGAAAGATGGTGCTATCTCAATTATGGAGTTCCGGCCAATAAGTTTGATTGGGAGTCTTTATAAGATTTTAGCTAAGGTTCTTGCTAATCGTCTGCGAAAGGTGCTTCCTGAGGTGATATCTGATAAACAAACTGCATTTGTTGATGGACGCCAGATTCTTGATAGTGTTATTGTCGCTCATGAATGTGTGGAGTCTCAGAATCGAAAAAATCCCCCATGACTGATTTGTAAGTTGGATTTCGAAAAAGCTTATGATATGGTAGATTGGGGTTTCCTTCAATATAGGATGGAAAGATTGGGGTTTGGATATAAATGGCGTAAATGGATTCAGAGTTGTGTATCTTCAGCTCATTTTTCTATAATGGTGAATGGTTCTCCTAAAGGTGGTTTCAAGAGTTCTCGCAGTATTCGACAAGGTGATCCTTTGTCTCCTATGCTGTTTGTTTTTGTTGTGGAAGCCTTGAATGTCTAACTGGAGAAAGCTAGATGGACAGGGTTAATTACAGGATTTGCTATTGATGATTCTGGTTTGGAGGTAACTTACTTGCAATTTGCAGATGATTCTATTATTTTCTGTAATGCTTCTCTAGATGAGGTTAACAATTTGAAGATGATTTTGAAATGGTTCGAACTTTTGTCGGGGCTTCAAATCAATTATGGCAAATGTGAGATTATAGGTGTCCGATTGGCAGCTAGTCAGGTTGCTACTTTGGCTAATGCTTTTGGTTGCAGAGTTGGCAAACTGTCTTCTAATTATCTAGGGATACCCTTATGCTTGGGAATTCCCAAGAGTTCTATGTGGAGTCTAGTTTTGGAGCGTGTAGATAAAAGACTGAGTTCTTGGAAAGGTAAGATGTTATCTTTAGGAGGGAGAATCACTTTGATTAAGTTTGTCATGCAGACCATTCCTATTTATTATCTCTCTTTCTTCAAGTGCCCTAAAAGTGTGGTGCATCGGATTGAAAAGCTCCGACGAGATTTTCTTTGGAATGATCAAGTTGACAAAAGAAAGTATCACTTGGTTAGGTGGGATTTGGTTTGCAAGCCTATTGAGCAAGGAAGGCTGGGGATCCGATCTATTGAGAAAGTTAATAAAGATCTTTTGGGAAAGTGGTTATGGAGGATTGGGGACTCAAATCAAGGGTTGTGGAGACAAATCGTTATTTCTAAGTATAAGTTGGATAATGATGGGTGGTGTGTTCCAAGTCAAATGTTCAAGGCCTTTGGTTTTTGGAAATCAATTCTATCAGTGAAGGATGATTTTTTTCCATGGATTCTCTTTAGAGCGCGTGACGGGTGTCGGGTTCGGTTTTGGCATGATGAATGGTGTGAGAAGTCGTCATTTCTTACTATTTTTCCTAACCTTTACTTGTTAGACAGGAGACAACAGGCTATTGTTGTAGATAATTTACTTATCACTGGCGGCAAAGTGGTGTGGGATTTTAATTTTCGTCAGGATATGTCTGATAGAGAACTTGTTGACTTCACTTGCATGATGGCCTTATTAGGCAATGTTTATATTAATGGGGGAGAATGTGATGTTAGAGTATGGAAGCTGGCAGTTATAGGTAATTTCTTAGTTAAATCGTTTTACAATACTCTGCTTGATTCTTCTAGCCCTATTCAAGGGGGGAAAAGGTTTTGGGACTCTACAATACCTCCTCGAGTATTAGCTTTTTGTTGGGTGGCGGGGTCTCATAAAATTCTTACTTTAGACAAGTTAAGGAGGCGTAAGCATTATATTGTTAATGGGTGTTCTATGTGTCTACAGGATGAGGATTCAGTGCATCATCTGCTTATCCGTTGTGTTTTTGCTCATAAAGTGTGGTATGCAATTCTTAATGAGTTTGATATGCAATGGGTAATGCCCTTGAAAGTTGTGGATCTTTTTCATCAATGGCGTCTACATACCAAATATATTTGTATGAGAATTCTTTGGAAGGTGGTGTTGTATGTGGTCTATTGGAAAATTTGGTTGGCAAGGAATAATCGTGTTTTCAAGAATAAGAGTAACTCGGTGGAGGATGTTGTTGCATCTATTATCTGGTCTGTTTCAGAGTGGGTGTTTTTAAGAAATGAGTTTAAAGGTGTGTGTCTGGAGGATTTAAGTAGATCATGGGCAGCTCATTTTCAAGGTGGGTGGGTCTCTAAATTTTTAAATAGTGTTTCTTGGGAATGTGCTCCTGAGGGTTTTCTCAAATTAAACTTTGATGGAAGTTATGTTCAAGCCATTGGAAGAGGTGGTATTGGAGGTGTCATTAGAGACCGGAATGGCACTACTATAAGGAATTTTTTAGGGCCGGTAGATTCTCTAGATGCTAATGAATCTGAAATGAATGCTTTTTTGGTTGATTGCCGTGAGCTACGTAAGATGGAAGTTTCTAAAATTATCATTGAAGGAGATTCATTTTCTGCCATTTAGTGAAGCTTAGGCAATTGTTCTTATCCTTGGCGGTTGGCTGATGTGGTGGAGGAAGTGCAAGATATCTCGAGTCACTTGGATGCTGTCCTTTATCATGTGTTACATAAGGCCAATGGTTCGGCTAATATCCTCACAAGGAAGGAGTGCTTCGTCCTTCTTTATCCTTTGATGTATAGTTTGTTTTGAGTTTCCTCCTGTGCTTTATTCTTTTGGGTTTTCCCTCTTATTAATAAATTTTACTATTATAAAAAAAATCTTTTAACTTTTTTCTTTCTTTTAGCACTTATATTTTTAAAAATTTATTTAATAGCATAGTTGTCAATTCCGTTCCCGTCGCCGTTTCAGTTTGACTCCATAGTGGAACGTTCCAATGTTCCGTTCCGAAAAAGATGCATTTAACAAATAAAAAAAATATATAAAAAATTAGAATTGGAAAACGCTAAAATTGATCTTTACAAGATATGGAAAACATAAAATCATATATATACATATAACATTAAAACCACTCAATAAATGTTAAATATTAAAAGATAAATAATTTAAAATTTTGAAACACATGGACACGTGCTCAAAGGAGAGAAAAGGATGCTGGACAGTTGGATGCTTAGATCTTTTGGGGGTGGGTTACAATATTTGGTTTATAATGGCAATGTTATGTATATGTCCATAAAATCGCCAAAATAATGGCCCAAATCTATTTGGAACTTCAGAGATCAGGAGAGCTAATCAAAATACTCACCTTCTTCAAATGCTTTAGGAGTTCTATGTCTGCCCAATTCAGAGAGGATTCTTGGGTGTGGACTGCATTGAGTTCGGGTATATTTAGTTGAATTTTTTATGACTTGCTTCATCATCAGCCTGGGCTGTCTAGCATGGTATCCCCAAATGTCAATTTAGTCCCTGCACAGAGTAGTTGCTGTCCTCTTTGTTTAAGGACAAGGAACCAAGAGATCATCTTCTTCTTTATGCTCCATTGCTGGGGAAGTCTGGAATGAGGTTTGTTTTCGTTAAAGATTTCTTGCATGGTTCAAAATAGCAGACGCTATGTAGCATAGCACCCACAATATCGGCCGTAATGGTTGAGGCTGCTACGATATTTTGAAAATAGCAGCGCTACAGTGTAAAACCTAGTGGAGCCAATCCGTTTTAATTTAAAACATTGTTTTTTCCTATTTTCTCTCCTCAATAGTCTTTCCTAAAGTTGTCTCTACCCTTATATGGTTCCAAAGCACTAAAAAAATGCTTTTTTATATTTGATGTGAACAGAGAGAGGATATGCAATTTAGGTCAGTCCCGGCAAACCCATGTTGATCCAGATTAACCCAAGCACCATGACCCAGATCCGTAACAGTCCAGAAATCTTCCACACTAAAATTAGCATTTCTTTTGGATTTATGCAATTTTACTAACCTCTAATTACCGAGTAGTAAAAACTAAGAGTTCAACTTGCCAATTATTCAAGCAATGCATAGAAAAGTATGCCTTGGTTATCAAAATATAGGCAGATGAATAAATATAAAACTGTTGGGTGTACGCTTTGATGATGATGCACAAAATCTGCCTATCAAGTGTGTGGTGCTTTGACAGAGTTCAAACGTTTATTTTTGTTCTCTCTTTTTTCTGCACTCCAGAGCAACAACAGTAACCGATAAGGATGCAGGTGATATTATCGATTATGATGTATTATTACTTCGCTTAAAAAGGAACACGATACTTGCTGTCTCCAATTTAGACATAACCATTAATTGGAGAAGCTCTTAGACACGGGTCGTAGGTGGAACTTCAAATCCATTCATTGCTGCCTGTTGGGTTGTGATTTGTCATACCAATTGGATTATCACTACATATTTTCAATGTTATCTAAACCATGGTTGGAAAACTCTCTGAGTTGACTCTTGACTCTCCCGAGTCATCCTGTTTTGATGAACAACCGAGTCAAATACAGGGAAGACTCAGTCAAGTCATCTCCTTTTAATAAGTTGTTTGCATTATTAGCCATTGGATTGGTAGATCTAATTTTAAACAAATATTTCTTATTTTTAAGTAATTATGCATAAGGTTGGGAGCAAACAATTTAAAAATGGTGGCTGGAGTATAATTTGAAGCTTACATTTGATATTTTACATTCAATATTTGGACTTTCAAATTATGCATTGTGCAGTATTTCTTCTTTTATTTTTCTTGTTGTAGTACTTTTCTTTCATATGTAAATTTATTAATTTTAATTGAGTATCATGAAGGCATGTAAGTAAAATTTATATTTATTTTTCATAAGTGACATATTTATTTTTAAATATTTTAAATTTAAAAAAAAAAATGACTCCTGAGTCTCCGCGTGGATCTATCCGAATCAATTTTTTAGCATTGGACCAGTCGAGTCTGAGTCACAAGTTTTCCAACCTTGATTTAAACCATGTGGGCAGCAGGCACATGAACTAGTTTTGCTAGATGTCAGCCCATGTCCCAAGGTCCATGGAACAGGTCATTGAACCCAAGTCCAGGCCCACAACTGGCCCAACTAGCCAGCCTTGTATGGAAGGATACCCGAACCTTCCATCCAAGAAAATCAACCCATCTACCTCACCACCAGATGTCACTAGATATTTATGTTATTTGTTTTTAAAATCGTCCTTTTCTAAGTTTGTATTCTTTTATCTGGATAGTTATTTCTTTTTCTATGTTTTCAAGTTAACTCTATTGCAACGTCTTTGTTCTTAAAAAGGAGAAACTTTATAGATTCAGAGGTTACTGTGCAAGCAAAGAAATTCATATATTATATTATATCCTAATTCAGTTATCTTGGCAATGAATGAATGAAAATTTCTTTTCTCATATTATGCGCTGTGCTTGTGAAACCGAGTTCAGTATTCTTTTGAAAATTTCCTTCAAGAATCAAGATTATCCCGTCTTCCACTCTTCCAGCTGTGTCATGACCGACAACTTGCACATTTGTGCGGTTGAATCTGTGGGACTGTGGTGACATAGTTACATCCAATAGAATAACAGGGAACAAAACTTTAGCTAGTCTGAAAAGTTGATGGCAAATCAGTCACAGTTACTTTTGCTAGATGTTAGGGTATCCAAGATGTTATGTGCAAATATCCTAATCTGGGATTGGTTCCAATAGTGTTTTACATGAGAGAAGAATAAAATTCTTGTATGATTGTGACTGTTCCTGACTTAAGGTGACCGGTCCAATGTAAATTACCTTCTTCCCCTTTGAAATCTACTTCAGAGTGCAGAGAATTGATGGGTGAACAAAGAGGTGCATATTGAATATAGAGAATGATCCCATGAAGGAGAGCTGCAACAGTTTTCCATAGCATAAGATGAGTGTTTCAAATAAACAAAACTAGAAGCAAGTGTTTTGCAAGATGTTGTATTTCTTATTCCAATCATGGTTCAAAATAGCGGCCGCTACGTAGCGTAGTGCCCGCATAATCGGCTGTAGTGGTTGAGGCCGCTACGCTATTTTGAAAATAGCGGCGTTACGGTCTAAAACCTAATAGAGCCAAGTAATTTTAGTTTTAAACACTATTTTTCCTATTTCTTTTCCTCAATAGTCTTTCCTAAAGTTATCTCTACCCTTATATGGTTTCAAATCACTAAAGAAATACAATATTGTTTGCTATACAAGATTCAAAAAATTTTGACCATTTAAAAAATTCACACCGCTTCACCGTTACGTATCACCGCAACCGCTACATATCGCCAGCTACGTAATATTTTGACCACTGACTGCTACGCCTGCCGCAACCGCTATTTTGATCCTTGATTCCAATGACAACAATCCCTCTATTGGCATATTACATCCACGTATAGAGACTAACAGAACTGTTTCCTAGTTAATAGAAAACATCAGACATCATTACTAATCCACCATCATCAAAACCTTGTACTAACTATGTTTTTACTACCGGTCTCAAGCCTTGGTAAAGGGCGAGGGTTGCGTTAGGTAGGTTGACAGCCAGCATAAAATTTTGTCAGAACCCAAACATGAATTTTGAGATAAACCATCAAACACTAGAAGGAAATTTATTCTAAGACTAATTCTATTTAAATTTTAAATGAAGGAGGAGATACGTTCTGCTTCCACATTGATTATGGATCCCACTAATATTATGGTTATTGTAATATCTTAACTTACCTGGGCCCAAAGACTAGTTTGGCCCAGGAAGGACCTTAATTGGTGACTTATGATAGAATTAGAATTTGCCTCTCGGTGAAAGTTTTTAGAAAGGAAGGAGGAGTTGTTATACAACTCTTATTAGGAAGGTGATTATGACTCATTCTCCTCTTTATTTATATATAGAAACCCACGTCCCTCTTGTAGTATCCAATTCATTGCTTTGAGAAAATCCGAGAGAGAGAGTTGTGGCTGGATATTTAGGGGAAGAAGAGGAAGAAACCAATCAAAGGGGAGCCGATCGTCGGATGTCCTATTTGCATCCGCACATCACAAGAGCAACGATCACATACCAGAGGTGAGTGAATCTTCCTAGTTATCCCTAAACAATACGGTAGATGATTGATAAAACTTGTTTCATGATGGCTCTGTAATGTTGCTGTACACAGTAATAGTAATGGAAGATAACGATTTGCAGTAGATCATAGCTGGAGGCCAGAAACTCATGAAATCACTTTGGACGGGTTTAGTCCAGTGATATAGTGATTGTCAATCCGTTCATATCTGCTAATTGTTGAATTAATGACTGTTTATGCAAAGAAATCCAGAAACAGAGCTTAGATGAAGATTTACGTTTGGAAATAGTGGGACCAACTGACCCACTTGGTTGAGGATCTAGTCCATGGATCTTGAGGAGAACTATTGGACGACCAGTGTGATGGTGACTTCCTAAGGTTGGGCTTTGTTTGGACTGTCAGTCTTGTAGATGATTGTCCCAGAGGCGTGAATAGCAGTTTTGGTCGACAGTGGTTGTGGGATCACTAGGCCCACTTGATCTGAGATCAGGGCCTCATAGCTTTTGAGGAACTTATGGGCGACCCCTGTGGTGCGATCGATAGATTGTGTACGGTTTTATAAGTGGACGGAAGAAAGGGCGGTAAGTCTAATTAGAAGAGATATAAACTGACGTTATGTGAGATACGCGGAAGGACGACCGTCGAGGCCTTCTTTCTAAAAGTCGCTAGAAGAGCCTCTCTTTTTTTTAGTCTTGCTGGGAAGAGTTTTTATATTTGCTGATTATGGCCCAGCTCTCTTTATTCAAACATATTTCGTTTACACATACCTCATCATCCAATAGAATTGAAATAACCAGTTGTGAAATTGACGAAGATAGGGCTGTAGGTCAACATCAATGGTGGGACCCACTACCTAAGTCAATCAGAGATTAGGACCCCACGTCTTGAAGAGGGCCCAGGGACAACTTGAATGGTGGTGGTCCCATGTGGCATGGGCCTCATTTGCCTAGATATCCGAAAGCTTCAATTTTGTTAACCATAAGGCTTATTGTGCATGTTTATTGACACCGTGGGGCTTGTAAAGATATTTGATGGTGAATCCAATCCATTAAGAGTAAAGCCTATTCTTGGAGGACCTTAGACATTAGGCCTGATCTTGGTTTGGTCTAGTGGGACCCACTGAATTTTTTATTAAGAGGTACAGATATAAACTGTTGGTTTATTTTATGTTCTGTATGTTGAGATTTGTTCTAAAAAAGGTTTAATAATTGAGAAATACCTGGATTTTGGTGTAGAAATATTAAATATCTTCTTACTTTGATGAAGTGAAGTTTTGAGAATTATGATTAATTGTGATTAGTTATGATTAACTGTGATTAATCCTTTAAACTATGAAAAATTAATGTTATGTTTATAGTAGTGTGGGCCACCCCTATATCTCTCAATACTATTATGATAAGAAGTGGGGCAATGATTAGTAAGAGGCGCATAGATTGGGCCCACGCTGCTGCATGTTTGTTCAATTATATTATTTAATATTCTTATTTTGGTTGTTATGTGATATTGTGCATTGAGTCCCAAACGTGAGATGTTGGACTTTGTGTCCGGGCCATTATAGCGGCTGGTCCTTGGTGGACGAGAATGGCCATTATGATGGCGGGTCCTTAGTGGACGTGTCTGATGAGACAGGGTCATGGTGACCGGTATACATGTATACGATGGGCCTTTTGAGGTGTGGTAATGTGCCTGGGCATGGATTTGGATGTGAATAGATTTTTAATGATATTTGATTTATTGATTCAGATTGTTGATTATGTGATGCTATGTTATATGTGACTTGTATAATTAGGAAAATTCATTCCCCAGTAATACTAATGTTGTGTTGCCACCTTCAGGTAATCATGTTGCGGGTGGGCCAGAGCGGATTGACGATCAGCACGTAGATTTTGGCATGCGTGGTTGAAAAGAGTGAACGAGAAAAATTGAATATTTGATAGAATTATTAATCCTTGTTTAGGAGAAGTTATTAAATGTTTTAGCACATTATTGTTTTGAGTCAAGACATAATAAGTTTGATTATTCAAAGATTTTTGATAATTATAAATGGGAAATATATTTTGAAACTAAATGCTTGACTCCTTGTGAATATTATTTGATGTGTGCATGGTGAATATTGTTATTTGATCACGATTCGGATATCCGAAAGGACCCCGGAATCTGGGTTGACGAGAAGCCGTGTAAACCGGAGCACAAAGTTTCGTATTTTTTGGAAAAATCGAAGACTTTGAAGCTGATTTTTTGTCAAGAGTCAAAACTAGGTCAAACGATGTCGGAATGACCCGAAATTTGATGTAAAGCCTCCTGAGCAGTAGATAGGACCAACTATGAGCTTTTGTTTGAGTTTTGAAGCCGTTTGGGGTCTCGTCGTTGCTAAACTTGATTTTGCCGCGAGGAAGATGTCGCGCTTTGATGTGCGGTTAATCGATGTCCGATTGTCCTGAAATTTGACAGGGAGACTATTGGAGTCATTTTGAGACGATCCATTAGCTCCGATTTGGATGTCATGGTCCCAGGAGGCTCCATCGCGGGGAGCTTTATTTTGTTTCGGAGCATTAAAGTTTGCTCAAACGTTGTCGGAATGACGTGAAATTCGACGTGTAGCCCTTTGGGAGCATGTTGAAGCCACCCATGTGCTCTGTTTAATGAGTGATGGCCTCGGTGATTCTCGCCGCCGAGAGGCTTGATTTTGATGCTCGAGGGTTGATTTGTCGATTTGACTTGAAATTTGAAAATGAGCCTTTTGGAGGTATTTTGGAACCATCAGTAGGCTCTGATCGTAGTTTTGATGTCTTCGACACTGTCGCCGCCGGGAGCACCTGTTTAGCTGTCGGAGGAGTGATTTTTGTTTGATTCTAACAAGATCTGATGCTTGAAGTAGCATTGCCTGTTTGCAGTAGGATGCAGCTTCATGTGACTTCTTGATGTTGAGGAGGCAAAGTGACTTTTTTTGTGTCAACACTTCTGGATAGTGCCATAATAGTCCCTCAAACTAGTGTACTGGACTCTTATATCTCTAGAGATGTTTTCTGATGCCTTCCTCTTAGCTCTATACAACTTGTGCTTCGACAAATTCACCTTTAGTTCTCTTTTCAGCTCCTTTTGTATTGCAGGAATTGACCATTTCGGTTTGTCACTCATCATCTACTGGAATTTAGTAGCCATATAGCTGGAAGTTACCGAGTGATTCTGAAACTTCATACCATATGCATATTTGAGCTTGAATGTCTTATTTGAAATGTATTCTCACCCTGCATGGGTGATGCATGAATCCTAAATCCACAATGAAATTTATAGAGAGCCGTGATTCTCTTGTTCTCATTTTTCAAATATTTAATGTCATAGCCTTGCTTTATAGTCTATTCAACAATTGCTTGTCTGAAAACTTGTGGACTTAAAAATATCATATCCAACTTCGATTGAGGATTCTCTATATCAGTCAGCTCATTAAACTCGGATCATTTAGCCCTGTTATTTTCAACAGATGAGCTGCACAAAGAGTGAAGATTTTCCCCATCATCATCATCTGTAATCCAATTCTCATCAACTGGTACTTTTGGTTTGCTTTATGCACTTCTTCCACACTCTCACAAGATCCTCTGAAGATATCCTCATCTTCAGGCTTCTCAACATCCTAATGTAACTCTAGAGGCTCATCAGTATCTAATATCTTCTCTTCACTTTCAACCTCACTGTCATCAACTAATTGATGCTGCTAGTTATGATCATCATTTACATCAAGATGGTGATGAACATTAGAGTCATCATGATGACCATGTTGCTGATTTTGGTCATCATCACTGCCTTCATCAGCAACAGTTTCATCCTCAACATCAGCAGCATAGTCCTCCTCACAGTGAAGTTTCCTGCTAGCTAATGCAACTTCTGCTGCAGGTAATTGCTTCAAGGGACCTTTGGAGTGAATATTTTGCATCAAGATCTTCCCCTTATGTGACACTACCATAAAAGGTTCATGTCACCTCTCTACATAAATAGTCAACACCTCACTGTCCTTATAATGTTCTAATTAATAGAACACCTACGTCCTTGTGTGATTCAATCCGCCTCAGACCAACATCAAAATCCAATCCCGGCACCTTAAAATACATTGAACTGTTCCTTGGGTACCCTAATTCCATCACATAATCCCTGAATTCAAAAAATGATGCTTTATCAATATCAAAATCAGTGATTTCATCTACCACACTCCCATTGCATATACTATTTTATGGGTCTGTAAAATAACTACCATGGTGGAATTGAATTGTAACTTCATCGAACAATATCTACATGTAAACGACAATTATTTGAGGCAAATTCATGTACAATAACAAAGAAAAATCCATGTGTGACAAAACCATGGATCTAAGAATAGTGCAGACAGGTGTAATTGTGGTCTCCTCAATGTGTGACTGCTACTATAGATATCCTACAAAAGTAGCCAACACAGTGCAGACAGGTGGAGATTCTATTCCACCAACATTCAAATAAAAAAAAAGAAACAAAAGAAATAGATAGCTCAAGAGGGGACCATTTTCAATAAACATCACTATATCTGACAAAGAAAGCTCCTACAATTTTCAAGGCTTCTGAAAATCAAAAAACTCATCCCCATTTACTATATGAGAAAAAGAAAATGACACTTTCTAATTCAAACTTCACATAAATCATGGACGTCGGACAAAACCATCAACAACTTTAAAATACATGCATGTAGAGCTGTGAAATTAAGATGTTTGTTCAGAACCCTAAATCCTAAATCCTCAGTAATTTCTAAACTACCACATGCATCAAAATATACATAATAGATAGAGTTAAGGGTATGAGATCATACATCTGAAAGCGATGATGGTCTTTACGACTATGATTGGCAGAGCTTCTTGAGGGATATGACGATCGTTATAAAGGAGGGGCAGTTTCTCCCAAAATTGCCAACAAAGATGAACCCTAGCCGTAAGTGAAAAAGGAAAAAATGAACAAAAAATGCCAAGAGACATCTTATATATGGAGGGGTAAATTCGTCATTTTTTATTTTTCATCACGGCCGTTTGTATTTACATTGTGATTAGAACTATAAATAGGTTTAGTAAAAATATACAAAAGCTTAAAATGACCAAAAAGTAAGTGTAGATATTTTGCTGTTTTCCAAAAAAAAAAGTGACCAACATGAAAATCGGGAAAAGGAAGTATAAAGAGAGACTTTTTGGTCCGTTTCGTTATTTCCCGACCGCTCTATGCCTCTTTTACAGAAAAACATGAAAGAAATGAAAGAAAGAGAAAGAGGATGAGGATGAGGATGAGGATGAGGATGAGGAAGGAGAAGGAACGAAAATAGAGAAGCACCCCCATCACCCAAGCATCTTCATTCATCCCTCTTCCTCATCTCTCTCATCCTTCTTCGTCCTCTCCCCACTCGATCTCGCACCTCCCTCTTTTAGAACTCACTATCTCCATCGAACCTCTCACTCACCTAGAAATAGGTCACATGTGACTGTTGATTGGTGAAAGAACTTACAGAAATTGGTATTTTAGAATAGGGTGCTTTCTAAAAAATATTCCCCATTCCCCATTTCTAAAATCAGGTTTAAGGGTTTTTTAGGAATCATAAATTGGCTCTCTGTGTTTCTTTTCCTTTATATAACTCTTGGCATTGGTTTACAGTAGAGGTTTAGGATTCTGAGGGTTTTCGATTTGCAATTGAGGCTAAGGGATTAGGGATTGAGAATAGAGTTTTGGGTTTAAAATTGTTACTGTTGATAGATTCATTTTATTATTATTATTATTATTTGCTCTATTATGATTGATATTGGACTCCTTTTTTTCTTTCGGTTTTGATTGAGCATGCCACAACATTGTTAAAAGAACTCTCTTAGAGTGAATAGGCATTGCAGATTGGAAGTTCACAAACTGGTCAACTAAAAATCTCATTAAAATCTTAGCTCAAATGGGTATTTTAGTCTCTACTCATTTTCAATGTCCCGAGTTAGTACCAGATTGAGGGATTGAGAGTGACAAGTTGGAGGGGCCTTGGAGGTTCTACATCCACATTGAGCCTTGAAAATTAGTCCAACCATTCCATGGTTTTTCCTTTAATCAAATGGTTAGGATTGTTCAATCATAGTGAATCATATAAGACTGGAGAACTCCAAGTTACAGCTTGATTGTTAGACTTCTTCTATAAATCCTGATTAATAAAAGGCAGGTTCATGCACCAAAACCCACCCACGAGTCTCATCTCTTGCAAGATCACTTATAGGTATTTAAGTTACTCACTTCCATTAAGCAAGCAGAGAACATGGGAGGTGTCATCAGCAAAAAAGTTTGAGCACCAGTTTCTGCTCCAGTTAAAGGACATGGAGGAGGGCCTTTGCAAGACTAATGGAAAATAAATGTGTAATTTTGAGCAAAATAAATTTGAACAAGGGACAAATGGTTGATTATTTGTATGTAAATAGTTTCAGATCAACCAGAATTTGGCAAATATGGATTTTTGAGCAACTGTGTTGCTTACTGTGGCTTATTAAGCGTACTCATTGAATTGTTGACAATTCTGTAAACATTTTCAATATAAATGGTTGTTTCCAGAGATTTTATTATACTCTGTTTCTTTTGTTGTGGTGTTAAGGATGGCAAATTGTTGTAACTTGGAGCCATTTGTATTACAAACGACCGTTAGTTTCAGAAAAACTGATTATTAAAATTGAATAATTGGATACATAGAACACATTCAGCCATATTTACGAGAGTTTCAAAACTTTGAATAGCATCGGACTCATTCTGCCACTAGCATGTCCTCAAATCGAGAAGGCTTCAACTATCATCATTCCTCATCTAACAATGTCAACCTTTAGCATTAACACTGAAATGTTATCTTCCAGCACCATACTTGTAATGGATGCTTAGTAGAAGTGCACTTGAGAAAAATATTTTTCAATACAAATCTCGACAACATTTAAACCTGCAAATTGAATTCGGTTGATGAACTGTATTAAGAACATCTTCAAAACCCAAATAGTGCTTTCATTGCTGTGCTTATGAATAAAATCCATTTTACATTTATGATCAGACCATATGAATGAACCATTCGGACTTTGTCCATATTAACCACCAATATTTTCCATTCTTGACACCCTTTTGAAGCCAGCCTAACAAAAGAAAATTGAGGGTCTGTTCGAAATCTTGCAAACGACATCCAGATGGATATAATGTACTCGAATTTCATTTAGGCATCTGAACTATATAAGAATGAAAGAATTCAGACATCTATGGTAGTTCAATATAGATTTGGGTTTAAAAAAAAAAAAATTCTCATTCATACCACATCTTTGGTACTTCAACCCATGTCATATATTATTCAACATTTTTTCACATTTCTGGACCTACAAATTTTATGTTCATACCATTAGGACTGGTATAAGACTTTAGCAAAATAGATATGACTAAAAAAAGTTATAAATATAATTTTCCATTACTTGAGAATACAAATTTCCCATCACATTTCTAGAAATGTGACTACAAATACATCTTTGAACATATTTCTTGATAAAATTTGAGAGAAGGCATTTTTGCAATAAAAGTTTCTGAATATAACTTAACAATTGAGACAGTTATTTTCTGACTACAATTTTCAGCAACTACAATTTCTGAACATTTCTCGAAGCTTTCTCCAATAATTTCATCCCAATCCAATGAGAATTCAGCAACCTTTATTTTTCTACATAATAAATTAGACACTTGATTAGAATAAAAAAAAATGAGAATATGCACTTTATTACTCCAATCTACTATGAGAGAGTGCTTTTACAACCAAGAAAAAAAGAAAATGAGAGCAGGAAATAAAAAAAAGGGACCGAAAAGTCTCTCTTTTCACTTCCTGTGCCCAATCTTCATGTTGGTCCCTTTTTTTTTCCTTTGAAACGGCCACGTGCGTGAACACATAATAACGTCCATTTGAGCGCAGGAGAGGCCTTCCCTATATGTGTGTGTGTGTATAGTAATAATAATAAACAACAGGGTGGTGCCAACTCGGGAGTCAATGCAAAACTCGAGATTTCAAGTGTAGGACAGTCCAGTGTCCAAGTCAAGTTATGATCAGGGATTTTAGAGAAATTCCGGTTCTCATAGTGTGTACAGTTATAAATACGGAAAAATACGCAGTTTAGTATTCAAATTAGTGTTCAGTAGGGGATACATGAATAATTCCAATACTCTCAGTGTATAGATACAAATATAGAAGAAAACATATAGCTCCGTATAATTTTTTGCTAGAAAAGCAGTCCATGTAGGTTTGGAAAATCCTACAGACAAGCGGGCAACATTTCGGTTAGAAATGGAGACCCCAAATAGGTAGGAAAAGGACAAGGTGATCTGGATAACTCGGAGGGGCTGGGCAACTGAATGCTCACACACCAATCGAAAAAAGCACCAAAGGATCCGGGTACATCGATGGTTAAAGCAGGGCGAATACCGCATGCTAATTTCCAATGAGTCCCATAGGTCACAATACTAGGGCCGGGTAAGTCTGGGTATGACAGGACGTATAAAAACATAATAATAAGAGGAATATGTACCCTACATATGAATATGGAAATAAATTGATTAAAACATTCTACCAAATCTACAAAACAGTCAATGATCCATTACAAACATATCTTTTATCATAACTAGCCTTGGACATGCAAGGACAATAATATTCAAGGCTAAACGCACAAAGGATTGGATATTATGATTGGTTCTACACTTGGTGCATACTGATGTTGGGGATATCCAAACCCTAAGTCCGGATAGAGTGATAATCACCCTGCTCCACATACCCTCTCAATTTATTTGGGTTAGTATACATCATGTTTGGTCGGGGTTAAGGTACTGGTCCACCAATTATCTAAGTTCTGGGTTCCCTTTGCTAGAAGGGAAATCCATATCTAATCTTGTACAAGGCGGTTACTATGATCTTAGTAGGGACCTAAACCTAGGTCCAGTAGTGGTTCGAGTTGATGTCAAAGGGTATCTGGGCTTTCATAACAAAAATCCGTATCTATGTAGTGGTTGTACAATTCGGGTACCAACTAATTTCCCCATTTCTATGTTCAAATTTGAGTCCCAAAAACTAAAAAATGTTACTGGGGTGAATCGGGTTAAAATAGTCCTAGATGGGTCGTCAAGCTGGTTAGAATCCAGTTTTGCGGGCCCACCGGTCATGGTCCAACATCTGTACGGGCGGCCACGCACTACTGGTAGGCAAGGGGAGGGTCTGCTAGCCGCTGGTCACCAGGCGGTGGGTGCAGCAATTGCTAGCCGCTGGGTAGGTTGTTTGCTGCCTAGCCGCTGGGCGCACAGGCCCTAGCCGCTGGAGGCAAGCTGGGTGAAATGGCTGTCCGTCGCGTACGATAGCTGCTGGCACATGGGCGGGCGATGGCCAAAGTGTGTGGACATGTTGCGATGGCCGAAGTGCGCGAGTGTGCTACGATGGCCGCACGCATGGGCGATGGCCAAGGTGCACGGGCGATGCATACTGCGACTAAAGCAATAGGCTGTGGCTGCTGGGCACAGGCCATGCCAACTTGCCGCTGACTGATCGATGCAAGAGGGAAGGGAATCCCACAGTGAGCCTCACTGAGTTCCAGTAAATTTATTATAATTTTGAATTATGACAAGAATTTCATGATCTAAACATGATTAAAATCATGCGTTCTCAACATCTAAATCATTAAGTAGATTTATATGAATCAAGATGATAACCATAACATATTATGCAAATTAGTTTGGAAACCAAAACAGTCCAAGCACTCAACGAATGGCCCAAATCTCAGCTGGAAAGCCGCCTCAAGCCTCTCACAGAAATTACCTCCAAAAAGCCCCTAAAAATCAAAACCCAAACTAGAATTGCTTTGATTCGGTGCTAGCGTCAAGCAGTTTGATTGTCATTGGCGAGTCAGTGAGTTGCTTTGATTCGGTGTTAGCGACCAGCAGTTTGGGACCCGCTTTGAAAAGAATTTGAGAGAAAAATTCAAAAGGAAAGAATTGAAGATACCTTGTGGAGCAAGCAATCAAGGAAGGAAAGAAGAAAGAAAAAAATAGGAAAGAGGATTTACAAGACATGCAAGGACATCCAAGGGAAGTGCATACCTAAAGTGGGGTCCACCCCATTCCAATTGTTGCAAAAAAATCTGAAATTCAGATTTGATTAATTTTTCAAAGTGCAAAGTGGGCCCATGAAGGAGATATTAATTGGAGTTAAGGCTAGAGAAAGAGTGTGATTGTTCTTGGCCGCCCAGAAAGTGGACCGCTGTATCCTGATACCACTTCTCGTTGGCAACCTTCACATTAAAAAGATCAGCCTAGGCAAGATAAAATCGTTCTACATGCCCTGACTGATCTTGCTTGCCGTTACAAACTGCCTTATTTAAGCCCACTGTCGCCGTATGAAAACTTTTCTCAGATCTCTCTTGATCTGGTGCTACTTGAAACTCACTGTTGTTTATTCTGTTCATTTTTTATGGTTGGAATGGGTTGGCTGCGTATGCAAACCAGATACAGTATGCAATCCATACAGGGCTATGATTGAGTTGATCTCTCTGTAGAGTTTCTATTTTCTTGTATGAATTATACTCAGGGCTTAAGTCCTATTTGTAGAGATTTGGAGACTTGGTGCTTGGGCTGGACCTGAATCTATTCTTCCTTTTGTTTCCAATAATTAAATGGATAGTCTTGTTCTCCGGTTGTAGCAAAGCTGGTTAGAGGCATCAACCAGTTTGAATCTCTTCTCAAGCAAAAATAAAAACAAGAAGGAAAAAAAAAAAAGGGTGGCCTTTATATATATGTGCTAATAATGTGGCATATCAATATCATGCAATAAAGTATGAAAATCTAGAAAGAAAAATAAATTATAGAAATATAGGGGATTTGACATATCAATCCCCTTGAAACCCTTCATCCCCAATTTCATGACACAAAGTCTAATAATGTCACCAGAGTTGTTTAACTCCGGTGCTTTTTTTTTACATTTCTACCTTGAATCCCGTGATATCGTGAGAGTTTAAAACCCCCGTGACATCATGGGATTCAGGGCAGAAAAATATAAAAATAAAAAAAATTAAGAGTTCTTTAGTCATTAAATTGAAGGAATATGGTTTAAAGGGAATTAATATGTCAAATCCCCTATAATATATATTTTTTGGTGATTTTGGGGTGTATTTGGTTCTGAATTGGTTTTAGAGACAGCATACCACATGTCATCAACACACAGCATTTATAGGGCTGGGCTTCATTCACTCTTTGAACAGTTTCTGTTTTTTTTTTTTTTATTTAAATTTTTTTGCCATAAGCTTTGTGCATTATTGGGGAGAATAAAACCAAAAGTCTTATTGTCATTTTTTCTGTTGGTATAAAGTCTTATTGTCATTTCTGATGACCGCCCCCCCAATCCAAGAAAATGAAAGTGGACTTATTTGCTTTGATTCGGTGCTAGCGTCAAGCAGTTTGATTGTCATTGGCGAGTCAGTGAGTTGCTTTGATTCGGTGTTAGCGACCAGCAGTTTGATTGTCATTGGCGAGTCAGTGAGGACAGTCAGTTGGGATAATCAATGAGTATAGATTGTCATTGGACGTTTCCACATAAGATTCCTTCGAAAAAGTCTTTTTTTTTTACGGGCCATTGCATGGATATCTGATTCCCACCGGGAAAATCTCTACGAAATCCTATTAAGTAGGTTCGGGCTCTGGTGGTTCCCACATCATGGCGTCCACCAGCAATTGGACACGTGTAGAAAAAAAAACCCGACAACCGGCAATTCTCCCCAACCCGGAGCGCGTGGTCATATGTGGGTCCCACTCTTCAGTAGGCCGTTTTCTTTCAATAAAGTCCGTATTGCACGTACATTAGAAAGTGTGGACAACCTTCTATTTGAATCTGGATCCCGTGATATCATGATTTTTTAAAATGTCCACCAGCTATTGGACACTTGCAGAAAAGAACAGCAACCTGCAATTATCTACGACCCGAATCGTGTGGTCATCTGTTGTCCCCCTTTTCAGTTGGCCTTTTTTTTTCGATAATGACTGAAAAGCATGTAGATTAAAAAGCCTAGACAACCCTCCCATTTGGATATGAATCCATGATATTATAGGATTTTAAAATTTTGTGATATCATGAGATTGAGGGCCAAAAAGAAAAAAAAAGTAGATCTTTAGTCATGAAATTAAGGAAATATGGTTTAAGGAAAATTAATATGTCAACTCCCCTAGAGTATATACTTTTTGGTGATTTTAGGGTGTATTCAGTTTTCAGTTGGTTTCAGAGACAGCATACCACGTGTCATCAACACTAAGCATTTATAAGGCAGGCCCTCATTCACTCTATGAACATTTTTTTTCTTTTCTTTTCTCTTTTTTTTTTTAAATTTCTTGCCATAAGCTCTGGTGCATTATTGGGGAGAATAAAACCAAAAGTCTTATTGTCATCCTTTTTTGTTGGTATAAAGTCTAATTGTCATTTCTAATGACCACCCAATCCAAGAAAATGAAAGTGGACTTATTTGCTTTGATGAGGTGTTAGGCACCAGCAGTTTGATTGTCATTGGCGAGTCACTTAGGATAATAACCTAAAAGGTAGCTCATTTAGTTTAAGATCATGGTTTGCTCCAGATATTATAAGTTTGAAAGTGCACCATCGTACTAAAGTATAAAAAGAAAAAAAAAAGTTAGATAATCAATAAGTAGAGGGTCGTTGGACGTTTCCACGTAAAATTCCTTCGAAAAAACAGTCTTCTTTGACCATCCTTTGCTTGGTATCTGACTGCCACCGAGAAAATCTCTACGATATCCGCTTAGAAGTTTCGGTCTTTGGTGGTCTCCCCAATCACGGTGTCCACCTACTTCCGTAGGCCCTTTTTATTTCCGTATGTAGCTCATCTCGATCGAACATCCCCCACCAAAAATGGCAAGGTTTTTTTGGAAGGCTGCCATGTATTTTGTAATCATGGCCACGGGCGTCCTCTTTCAGTATACCGATGAGATTCCTGATGATCCGTTGGGTGAAATTTTCTCTACGTTTCACGTTTTGGTAGTCTATGCGATTCTGATTGTTGGCTTGATGCTCATTCTAATCTCAATGGTTTCCCCCGAGTATCCCATTTTGGCCAACACTGCGCTCAAGAGGCTGGCACTAATCGGCATCCTACTCATAGCAGCTGCTGTAGCAATTGATATTTTACTCAAGGATAAGTAGCAGGGAAAGTGCATTTGCGACTGTCTGCAATCCTTCTGCTCAATCTGATATTGAAACTGTGAGAGAGAGATTTGTATGTTTGACCGACTATAAATTAAGTGAATATGATAAGAGAGATTTGTATGTTTGTCCGATTAAAGATTTGTATAAAAACCCATGTATAAAAAGTATAATCATATATATATGTTTTTCTGATGTGATATGAGCAGCAGTTTTTGTCATAAACGTGGATGAGACAAATTATTAAGAAATAGTTGAAAACATCGAATCAGGAGTCGAGGCCGTACAGACGAGAGAGAAAAAATTTGCCCTCTGTCGATATCGTTTTGGGCTTGTTCAAGCAAACCCGTTTTCGGATGATTTCTTCCTCTTCTTCTCCTCCGGTCTCTGTTTCTTCCGTAATTCCCTAAACTCCTTCTCGACATCTCTTATCTCCTTCTACCTTTCACCATCTCTCACCACCATCACCATCTCTCATCACCATTACCAAGCAGTCGAGCTCCTCCTTCCCAACCCTAAAACCCTTTCGCTCTCTCTGTCACTGCGAGGAAGATGAAGAAGGTGTGAGTTTCTGGTGTTGATGTGGTTTCTCTTCTTCGATTCAAAATCACTGAAGCCTTTCTCATTATCTTTCGATTTTGATCTGTGATGAGTTATGCTGGAAATTGGTAAGATTTTATGGATCTACGACTCTCTGTTTCTAGACGAGGAATTTGTTTCTGGTGTTGGGGTTTCTTCAATTTTTTCCTTCAAGATCTGATTCTAGGAATACCTTTTTAGATTTTCGCATGCTAGGGTTTTGATTGATAAATTCTGACTTTTCATTTTAGATTGTTGAGCTAAAATGCGTTCATTAATGCCAGATCTAGCTGATTTTGAAAGACGAATACAAATGGCTTCAACTATCTTTGTTAGTTCTAGGAGTTTTGATCTGACTATTTTCCTAATCTTGTATGCATAGAATCTCTCTAGATTTCAGGATCCCCCCAAATTTTAGTTTCTAGTTAATCTCTAGCATCTTATGCAAACAAGCAGGGCCTCAGTAAGACCTGTTGGGATTTACTGACAATCACAAATAATCCAAATCCTGGGTCAGTGGTGGTAATTGGTATTTTCATATGCCCTCTTATCAATCTGTAACCAAATATGGATTTGGCGAATATCACCTTTATTTTCCAAATTGGGTTGTTTTGCATAGATAATACAAGATGCAAATAGAAGATCAAGTTTTGATTGGTGGGGGAAAGAAAACTTGGAATATTCTTGATAATGAATTTGTTTGGAATCGAATCGGTTATAATAATGTAGAAAATTGTTACCTATGCATATACTGCATAACAAGTTAGAAGTCCTTACGGATGTTTTCCATTATTGGTTTGACATGCATATTTTAACTCTTGATAATGAATTTGTTTGGAATCGAATCGGTTATAATAATGTAGAAAATTGTTACCCATGCATATACTGCATAACAAATTAGAAGTCCTTACGGATGTTTTCCATTATTGGTTTGACATGCATATTTTAACTCTTTGAATTACCATGTAAGGCATTTCGAGGATTGATTTACACATCATCGCTTGTTAATGAGTTATAATGATATAATCTAAGAAAAAGGCCCCAAAGAGTGATGTATAATAGGTTGTTGGCTTAGGCTTCCCATGCCTTGGCCGAGGTATGCTTTGCTTTGACCTTTAATGTTTATGTGGTAGGAAAATGTCCATTTTAGATGATAGTAGGGTATTTTCCTTTTCTACTGTTGCTTTTGGGAGTAAATAAACCTGAACCCAATGACTTGTGGATGGAGCCAGTGAATTATCATTCTCGTTGGACACCTTGCACATGCTCATCAATTCAATTAGATAGCTAGTGGTATTACTTATCAAGGTTTCTCTTAGTTACCATCTTTCGAAATATTTGTTAAGCGCGCGAGAGGACTGATCCTTTTGCCCCTTGGCTCACGCCTCCCCTCCAATTATTGACTTTTCACTTGTCCTAGTCATATGATCTGTGGGCAATGAATTGAAACTTTGAAGACCATGTTTGGTCTGTAAACGTGTTTGAATGTAACTATTTCATTCGTTTAAATTATGTAATCATATATTTTTCATTCTTCTTCTTCTTCTAATTTTGGATGTGCAAGTGAGAGATACATTAATGGATTTTTGTGAAAATCCATCATTTCATTTCACTATATGCATTTTTTCCACCAACTCCCAAACGGCAATGACTTTATATTGAGATACATAAACAACATTAAAGACTCACGGATTTTACCTGGAATTGTATTTTCAAAATCTTCTGATAACGGTATTGTTACCATTATTTACACCTTCTTTGTCCTCCTCAGGTATCAAACAAGAAAATAGCAATGAATTTGTATTAAGATACATAAACACTGATGTGCCAGCATATCAAACACTATTATGCAAGTATATGGCAATTACTTCATCGGCTCTTTTGAGACTTTGACTTCAAACACTTATAAGCCATAAGCTATTTACAGACTGTAGAAATACACAGAATTTTTTAAAAGAGGGTTCTCTGCATAAGAAAGCTACTCCTAAAGCCTATCCTACACTTACAAAGAGTTCCATTCCTAAGGGCCCCCTTTTCAGCAATTATTACTATCTCTTGATTAAGAAAGATAGGAAGGTGGTCAACTAAGTCATCAATATGCAAGTCTTCCACCAAGCTTACTTGATTGGTTAAAAGAGAAACCAACTCAAATCTGCTTTAGGAACTGAAAACTGGCTATAAGTGCAAAGGCCTGGCCTGAATCTTCACACGGTAAACATAGCAAAAGAACCGAAAATTTCAATATCAACATGATGCAAAAGTTGAGACAGATTTCATAAATACACAGAGAAAACCGATCCTACCCTAATGGCGTGTTCATACAGTTGCCAGCCTAGATAATTTCTTCTTTCACCTTCTTTTCCTTCCTACCCTTCTTTGCATTAGGCTCAGATAATGCCGCCATCTTCCTGACATTTAGAAATCAAACCTGATATGGGTGTTTTTCTTGTAATGCTGCTTTTCTTTTATAGATATGCCAAAATATTATAGGTTCCAAAGAATGGACTACATTTCCACCATTTCAATCACCCATGAGACAGGTGCCAACCTCAATTAGCATTGGATGAATCTCATCCATGGATATGAACTTGCCCCTTGTGGAGTTAAACCTGCAAGGCCCATGTCCATTATATACACGACTAGTGGTGGAAAGTTGACTTCTCTATAGAGAGACTTGGCCAGACATAAGCTCTAGGAATGTTTCATTATTTACTATGTAATGTGGGCCAAGCACAAGCTCTCACCATTCTAGCTTTTGACATAGTATTCAGTTTTTCAACCACAAGCTTTCTTCCTCATGCTAGCTTTCTGCAGCTAATATGTCAAGTGCCATCCGAAGAAAAAGAGACTGTTGCTAATAAGGTAATTGTCTTGTCGGGTTATAATGTCATTAACATTCACATTCACAAAAACTATGAGCATAAGGAAATCAAACAAATGTCAATCTCCTGCTCCTTGGCAATGAAAATTAATAAATAAATCAAATCACTCCAGCCAAATAATTTGCGGTAAAGTGTGTACAAAAATTTCAATTCTTTAAAATGAACTCCATTTAACTTGATGAAACCCCAGTCAAACAGGACTTAAAAGTCATGAAAGACTCTGACTGGGATCAAGTATTAACATCAACATGCTTGAAATCATAAATAACTCAGCAGTGAAAAATGTTATTGATAGCCTTTCCATGTATTTATTAAAGAAGGCATAATAATGGAAAATTTAAACACTCAACTTGGAACTTTGGTAGAGGTCTAGATATTATCAAATTTGTATTTCTTATACATATCAATTGTTACAGAGATAGAGCCCAACAATTACCTCCCTAGAGAGAATCGTTCTAATTTCAAGCTTCAATCATGCATCATCAATCTCTGCAGCATGCTTCTTTTGGTAAGACATGTATAGATCCCTAAAAAAATATGTTTCTATTTGATTGAATGGCATGAAAATAAATGGAATGAGAAATCAAATTTGTGATTTTGAAAGATAATTACTTCTCCACTAAAATTGAAGGTCATGGTATCACCGGATCTTGAACTTACCAGTGGAACTACCTCATTAGGCACATAAACAACCCAATTTATCAGGTGCAAAAAAGCCCTAATTAAAGCATCTTAGCACAAGGAAAGGGAAGAACACATGATTACACCATAAATCCCCAATTCCGGAGAGAAAAATCATTGTTTAGAACCCGTTTTAGAAAATCTTACAGGAAATATGAAAAATATGAAGAAATTTGACGAAAGAAGCAAAACAAGCCCTAGATATCGTGAAAGATGTTGCTGGACCATAGGAGAGAGGGTAACAATTAAAGAAGAAATAGAAGAGATCGATAGAGAGAGATAATGGAAAGAGGATCATACCTCTTTTTTGAGGGCCGCATGTTTCACCGAGAGGGAGAGGGAGAGGGAGAGTTGAGGTTCTCATTTCGTATGTGCTGCTATGTCCATTTTGGCGGGATTGTAGTGTTTCAGATCCGTTTGGCTTTCACCAAGAGGGAGAGCATGAGAAAGAGGGAAGAGGAGAAGCTCTCACTTTTCTATTTTAAGGCAGTGCATGAGAAGAAAAAGAACCGAAAAGGATTCAAGAGATTTGTTTTTGGAAGCAGGAAGGATACATGAGGAGGAGAAACTGCCATTCTTTATTCTGGGTTGGTTCCTATAGATGGTGATGTCGTTGGCATAAATGGAAGGGTAAAATTGTCCAAAATCCTTGTACTAACCACAATTTGGATGTTTTTAATGTCTTCATAAAAAAATCTGTCTAATTAAGTTTTAGAAACAATTATTTGGTAAAAATTCCTTTTTTTTTTTTATTCTTAGAAAAGTAACTCTTTTAAGAACTCCTAGAAAAAAAAAATCTTTTTAGAACTGCTCAGTTTTTATACAAACACAAGAAAGGTATGGCTCTCTCTCTCTCTCTCTCTCTCTCTCTCTCTCTCTCTCATATAAAGCATGACAGAAAACCCTAACACCCTATTCTCTTATCTCTCTAACAGACACTCACTCATCTTTTCAGTCTTGTGGATACTGTCTTTTAATCTCCTCTCTTCTTTGTTTCTTGATTTTCACTACCCAAACCCAATGCTCTTATTTCTCTCTGATTACTGTGCAATTTTGAAATTCGCTATCTGGGTTTCTTCTCAGATTGACTCATCTTTCATGGGTTCTTTCTGTTTTTTTGATTGATCTTGAAATCTTTAGTTTCTAGTGTTTTGCTTGGGCTCTGTTTTTGTCCCTTGTTGTTTCTTCTTCATTTTTCGAAATACTTCTGGGTTTTTTATTCAGGTTATTCTTAGCTTGTATTTTTCACTATGGATCTTGGTTTGAGTTACTTCGATCTTGAATACTTTGATCTTGAAATCTTTGATATTCGTGTTATTCCTCTTTTTTTTTTTTTCTCTTAGCTTTCTTTTATTCTATGTATTTTCATTAAACTCGGTAGACATGTGAATTTTCTATTAGGTTATTGATCTTGGGGATTTTTTTATCATTTTGATTTGTTTGATTTTGAGATTTTTTTAAAATTTTTGCACCGTTCTCCATTTTCAGTCTCACATTTTGTATTTTTTTTTATGTTAGTTTAATCTGTCTATATGTAGTTCGTGCATTTAAATTTTGAGGGTTTCATTTGTATGGAATCATCAAGTTTTGTCCGCGGCACCAAATGCACGATTGAGCAGAGAAGAAACTTCGGAGTTTTGGAGAAACCAAGTGACAATCGTTTTCTGCATGTTTGGATTGGAGGTGTTCTCCACGTGCTAGATTTGGAGAGGACAAAAACTCACACAGCCACTAGCAGAACTTGGTTCTTTACAGGTGGGCTTTTCTGTTGATGCATGTAGGATTTTGGTTTAACTAACCTTTCTTTGCTTGGTTGTCTCAAAGTTTGTTATGATATGAACTTTTTCTTAGTGTAATAAGTGAACTATAGCTAACAGCATAGTTTATTTATATTTTCTGTTTAGGCAAGTTGCCATGCTTAAGCTCTCCTTTTTATTTTTTTACTAATTGCTAATGTAGAAATGACACAATTTTTGACTGCTTCCTTCCTTTTGATCTTAATCAATGACATTACAGCTTAAGGTTATCCGGTGTTAGTACTTTTAATCCAAGCAGAAATTATATTGAAGGACATGCATTTACTCTATTTTATTCTGTGTATTTTTTTTTTCTTGTTCATGTTATCTTTACTTTTTTCCTCTGTTTTGTTTCTAATAAAAAAGCTGATTGTCTATCTATCATCATGGATACTTCTAAAAGTTAATAAACTAAGAAGATTTCTTTGCATGGTACATGGAAATATAGAATATTTTGTAGTCAACTTCTATGCTTAATTTCATGTTATTATGCCTGCTTATAACATACTTCATGTGTGGGGAACTATTTGCATTAACCAATTTTTATAATTTACTGCAAAAGCAGTGTTAGAACGTGCACTCTCTCATGGGTTAGATAAACTACTTTCCTTGTGTGTTGCGTCATCAATTTCTTATGAGGGTATGCACATGAAGAAAATAGATGGCCCTTTTAATCACTATGTACATTGTAATGCTCATGCAATCATATTGGTGCTGAACCTCAATGCTCCAAATAAAATTTTACCGTACAAATCTCTGATCCACTACCGGATCTGACTTTTTAAAATCTTTTTGGTCTTTTTTGTGTGTATTTCTGCAGCAATGGGCTATTTAGTTTCCTTTATTGGTAAAGAGATCATGTTCGCTAGCGTGGCAGGCCTTTGTAAAATCTTTCTGAAGTAGCATTTTCTTTTAAAGGCACAAGTCCGGTAGGTCTCTTATCCAAATATCTAAAGAACTGATTTTTCAATTGATATTGGTTTTTGTAATGCCTTTTCAATCAAGTGGTCTTTTTATGGTTTGCCATAATTATGGATCTCTTGTTTTTCATTTTAAACTGACTATATTTTCTTGCTCAATGATGGAGTACATATCTGTATATAGGCTTATGTTGCGTGAATTCTTCTACATGGATGTAATACCATGTCGGACATGTTTGTGCTCTAGCCTGCTTCAAATTCTGATGAAACATTTTTATGTTTCCCTTTTGCTTTAATCAATACTATTTACATTTCATATAAAACAAATTTATGTTTACACGGAGTTCTCATTTCCTCCCTTTCCAACAAAATTGTTTACATGGTGTCTATACATTTACAAGAACCATTATGACTCACAATATGAAAGCCATTCTCTAACCCTAGTAATTAAGACAGCAACTTCCTAAAATGGACAATGGACCCAACCCAATTACCCAGTGGAAGAAAATGAAGGTACATATGTCTTTAAGTTGCATGCATACAGTTCTGGATCACAAATTCTCTAACTGGTACAGATTCTCCAATTAAGCTAACAAAAAAAAAAAAAAAAAATTACATTTCCCAGATTCAACGGTCATGAGGTCTATTCTGTTTTCTATTCTTCATTGTCGCCCTTGTTTAAATTTCTGGAATGGCTTTCTTTGCCACCAGCCCCTCCCTTGAAAAAACGGCCATCTGTTATGTGTCCCTTTATTCACTCCTGACAATAGCCATCTCGTAAAATTTTCTGTTCTCCCACCATAAACCTGGGTTGACTCATGTCTTATTATTGTCAGGTGCTGGTTATATTGGTTCACTTGCTTCCCTTTGACTTTTGAAGGATTCGTATGTCAAGTGTATTGAGAGAGAGAAGATTGGAGAAATTGGTCGTACCCAAGATGGGTGTCGACTCATGTATATATAGTGCATTGATTTTCTAATTTAAATATCAATTACAATATGATTGCCTAATCTAAAGATATGATTACAAACAAATATGGAATATACATGATGCAATCCTAGGGTTAGGATGCAAGTGCCGGGGCACAATTAGGGTTCCCACAGGAACAATCACTCGAAGAAGAAACAGTCTCCAACGTCCACACAAGGAATTTTATTAATCAATTCTAATCTCTGAGATCATTGATCTCTACAATGCTATATTTATAATAAAATAAACTTAAGCCCTAAGAAAGCATTCCTAATCAAACTAGGAAACCAAATTATAATCCTACCCAAATTAGAAACCTAATTCTAATTACACTCTTTACTAAAAATAAAACTAAGAATAATTAAAAATCAGGATTTCATGGGTCCCACATGTGGCCCACGATTCTTGTTGCCATGACGTACTATTGCTGCTGCATCATTCTCCCCGGGTTGGAAAAGAGTTCCTCCTTGAACTCGGCTTTTCTGCTTGATGTTACTTCTGTAGATAGTGTGCACGTGAAGCGCTTCCTTGGAGAGATGAGAACGGGACCCTTTCTTTGGTGGCGTTGGCTTCAGAGGACGGAGTGTGACTTGCTTTGCACCATGCATGAAAGTGTAGGTGTTGTCGTGCATGCCATTAGTTCCATTCTTATCATACATCCATGGACGACCCAATAAGATATCACAACTATCCATGGGAATCACATTACAGCAAACGTATCCGTATAATCTGCACCAATGGAAAAGGTAACTGGACATGCATAATGGACTTGTACTTCATCACCTGTCATTAACCATCTAGCAAAATAAGGACGATGATGCTTCCAAACTTTCAGCTGTAAGCGATCCACAAAAGCTTGAGAAATAATATTCTGACAACTGCCTCCATCGATGACGACTGTGCATTCTTTACCATTGACCGTTCCTTTGGAGCGGAAAATATTTTCTCGCAACCATTTCTTCTCAGTAGTCGATGTAGTTTCTTGGATGACCATGGGAGACTTAAGACCCTCCTCGGGCGGAGTATCCACAATTTCCCCTGTTACATTCTCTTGAGGATCATCTTTAGGATCATTTGGAACATCTTGCACATCACTTTCATTCTCAATGAGATGGACACGTTTTGGACATTCTGCTGCACGATGCCCTTGTTGTTTACAATTAAAGCATATTAGTCTATTTTGCCCTTCGGGCTTGGTGAAAACTTTCTCCGATGATGTACTCGGTTTAGAACCTGCAATGGAGGAATTCTTCTGCATAACCCATTTAGCTGCATTAAGTTTTTGGGCTTGATGATGTGCAATTCCCTCAGCTTTGATAGCATGCTAAATAATCTCATCGACATTATCAAAATGCTTGAATGCCAGGATATCTTGAATATCAAGTGTAAGCCCATTAAAGTATCTGTCAACTAAGACCTCATCATCTTCATTCAAACCACAACGAGCTTGCATGGTCAGAAACTCTTCAGAATATTCAACAACTGTCTTAGATCCTTGTTTCAAGTATTGAAAACGTGAACGCAAATCTCTGGAGTAATTGACAGGCAAGAATTTTTGCTTCAACAGATTTTTCATCTCGGCCCATGTGTCAACAGGGTCAATTTGCCAGTATCTCCTCTTCTTTTGCAACTCAGCCCACCATACCGCAGCATAATTGCGAAATCGAGTTGCCACCAGTGTAATTTTATGACCATCAGCCATTGGTTTAAGTGCAAAAATATTTTCAACACACACTAACCAATCCAAGAATTCATTTGGCTTCAATTTCCCATCATATTCAGGAATCACAAGTTTAATACCTAAATCTCGATCAACATTGACGGCATGTGGATCTCGTTGATTCCGAATATGTCCTCTATCATCCCGATGGTTATCTTCATGTCGATTAGTTTCCAAATTTGTTAATCGGGTTTCAATCCTATCAAGAGTCGCTTGCATTTGAATTTGCATTTGAGCCACCGTTGTGGATAATTGATTAACAGTTACTGATAATTGTGCAACGGATTCCCTCAATTCATCATCATTGTGAGAGGAAGACTCCGTGTCAACCTGCCTTTTGGGTGGCATCTTTGGTTAATGCAAATTGAAAATTTCTGACTAACCTGATGTGTAGATCTGACTTCCACGAGCACGTTGGTGAAAACGGATCGAAAATCTGATGGTGGATGAGTCCAGTATCGCGAAAAGAAGTGCTGACCGTTGAGCGTGGTCCAACGTGGGACGTTATTTCTCTGCTGAGTGTACTGGGCTTTTGTCTGAATGGGTCAGATCCATAGTGGGCCTGAACCAGAACTCAGGCCCCACACTTTAAGTCCTTGTGGCACGTGTCGATGAGGAAGAAAAAGAGCTGGAGCCCTAATGTTTCGATGGACGACAGAGTGCTTCAAGGAGAAGAGGGGCGCGATGGCGGTAGTGGGTTCTCCGGAGGTGGAATGGCCGACGATGAAAACTCTGGCTTCGAGGAGGCCTCGATGCGACGACAGGCGAGCGCTGGCGAATATGCCTCAGTAGTCATGTCCGAGAAGAAAGAAAAGGATCGGAAGCCCTTTTGTTGCTTGTGCCTCAACGAAACAAAGGGGAAGAAGACAACCAACGGCGCAGTTGGCGATGGTGAAGGCGAGGGAGCGGCGCTGTTGGTGGCATCCGGAAACGAGATGAGGCGCAGCGCTGTTGTTGCAAGGCGAAGGTGGTGCACTGTGGAAAGGGGCGGCGGAGTTCCAGCGAGACAGGCGCTGGTGCACGGTACGCCTATCCTTCCCTCCTCTGTTTCGTTGTCTTTTTTTTTTTTGGCTGGGAAGGGTTTTCGGTGGGTGGAAGGCGAGCAGTGGAGAAGATGGGGAGTGGGGCAGGCTGAGAGGGTTCTGGCGATGATGGATTTGGGGATTGGGGACGATTGGTGATTTAGGGGTTGGCAGTGGGTCGTGGGCGATGATGGATTGTGGCTCTGATTTAGGTAGTGGAAGGTGGGTGATGTCCAATGAGGGTGGTCGCAGGGGACTGATGAAGGGGCTGGGATGATGAATGGAAGGAGGATAAGGGTAGTCACGCCGTCGATAGGAGATCGTTCGGCTCTGATACCAATTGATGCAATCCTAGGGTTAGGATGTAAGTGCCGGGGCACAATTAGGGTTCCCACAGGAACAATCACTCGAAGAAGAAACAATCTCCAACGAAAAATCCACACAGGGAATTTTATTAATCAATTCTAATCTCTGAGATCATTGATCTCTACAATGCTATATTTATAATAAAATAAACTTAAGCCCTAAGAAAGTATTCCTAATCAAACTAGGAAACCAAATAATAATCCTACCCAAATTAGAAACCTAATTCTAATTACACTCTTTACTAAAAATAAAACTAATAACAATTAAAAATCAGGATTTCATGGGTCCCACATGTGGCTCACGATTCTTGTTGCCATGACGTACTATTGTTGCTGCATCAATACAGTTAACCAAAAGGCTGTACAAAGAATGGTCTATATTGACTAAATCCAACCCAGATTTCACCACGTGGGATATTAATACAAGGCCATGGACCTATCTGAGTTGGGCCTTATTCTTGTCCTTATCATCTCTACATCATATGGAGTTATTACTAACACAATCCAATCATCATTTTTCTGCTCTTTTCTATAGTTTGTACATTGGGAATAAAATTAATACTTTATCCTGCAAACAATTTGATTGGTATAATTCAGTTATACCATGTCCCTTTCCTTCTCTTGTGGTTGTTTTGTAACTCTCTTTGGTTGATATTTTTTTTTTTTTTTGTTAAAGATTAAAAAAAAAAAAAATGTTCATGCAGACACATGCACATGTGCGGTGTCCAACCCATTCATCAATTGGGGTTTATGTTAATCAATAGGTTGAAATTAGGATGATCCCCTCACCACGACGTGGGTTTCTCATGGATTTTAGACCATTGGCTTTCAAAACCATCCATTAATCTTTTACATCCAGGGATCACATGACAAAGAATTGATTTTGATTTTGGTCCAGCTGATCTATCTCAAGAAATTTATCCACTTGATTCACTGTTTGGATTAATATGAGGGGATCCCTCTTTTTTGGGCTGTGGGGATTGAAAATCCCTCACCTCTTTTGGTAGAGAGTCCCATAGGTGAAAAACTCACCAGTTTGCATTTAGCATATGCCAATGCTATGAATTTTGGTTGTTCAGATGTGGGTTTGAAGAATGGTATTGGGAACTAAAAACAACTGCAAACCTCCATCTTATAAATAGACAAGAAAACCTGTTTCCTTTAACTGAAATTAAGGTGAATAAAATATTTTCAGTAAATGCATATGATGCAGTGATGCATTTTGCTATTGTTGCTTACGTGGGTGAGAGCACACTCGATCCTCTTAGATCACTCACCACTAAGTGTTTCCATCATGACCTTATGAACTGTTATTGATTTTCTTGAAAATCAACATGTATGAAAACAAGGTCCTGTTTGGCATGATTCCTTGGGGATGTTTCTTAGTTCCCACGAGTTAAAATACTATAAAACACGTTTGGATAGATTTGACGAACCTTTCTATAGGAAAAGGTTCCTCGAAATAAGTGCCCATGGGATTGAAAATTTCGGGGCAATGAATTTTTTTCACGATCACTCCCTTCCATCCGCGTTCACACAGGAAGCCGCCCCCCGCGCCCCCCTCCTCTTCGTCATCCTCTCTCTCTCTCTCTCTCTCTCTCTCTCTCTCTCTCTCCCCAATGTCTCTCTCCATCTTACCTTCTCCCTCTACTCCCAATCTCTCGTCCTCGCTCTCTCTGTTCACAACTTTGTGAGGACCCTTTGATGTACATTGTTTTGTTATTCACTAATAGTTCGAGCTTTTGGTGTTTCTGGTTATTAACATTGTATCAGAGCCGGGGGTTATGTGTTTGAATCCATGGAGACGTGTTTCTTTCCACGTTAATCATTTGGCGTGTTTTTGTCCACGTGTGGAGCCCCACACGTGAAGGGGGGCCAGGACCTTTTGATATACATTGTTCTGGTTGTTAACAATCTCTCCCTCTCTTTACTAATCTGTTTTGTCTCTCTACATCTCTCTCCCCACTGTGCACATAGTCTTCCACTTTATACCAATCCACTGTGTACCATGCAATAAAAAAGAAGGGTGATTTTGTTTTTATGATGTGGGTATCCCTAAAGATGATTAGTAACACAATACAAAAGTTTCTAGTTGCAGGTAACTTTCCAAGCTGGCTAAATGTGATGCTAGCCTTCTTTACAATCCTAATATTATGTGATGTGATCTTGGTGTTTTTCTCTTTTTCATTTTCCGCAAGTGCATTCATGTGGAGATAGGAAGCGATGCTTTCTTAATGGAGCAAAGAAAGTGTCTTTGGCATTTCCTTTTCTTCCCTTTGTTTTTGAATGTTTTTTTTTTTCCTTTTGTAGCTTCTCATCTTTTATACTGCTTAGCAATTAATAAAATTGAGTTACCATTCAAAAAAGAAAAAAAAAAAAGAAGAAAAAGTGATATTCTCATGTTAAAATCTAAATCCATGCCCAAGAAGCCCATAAACATTCAAACAAAAAACATATGGCAGGACTATAGATAAACGGGGAGGTGTTTCTAGATTACTATAAATTATCCTAGGCTATAATAATTATACAGCATTCTAATTGACATTCTCATTAGTCCTTATGCCTTTTCCTTACACATTCCCTATTTTGTGATCTGGATTTGTTGAATATATGAAGTCAAGGTGTTACAAATTTGTGTTGCATGTCCCTTCTAATCTATATAATGATTCTATGTCACAATTGCTATTTTCGACAACTTTCCAGAAAATTTTCTAGGATGTCTGGTTATGATGTGGTCATTTTGTTCTATTTTCCCTTGGTCCCTTCTCTTGTATTCCTTCATGCTATATGGTAGAAAATGATTTTAATAGGACTTTTCAGCACAAGAGAGTATGAGGATACATCTTATTTTGTATATAATTAATAGAATATATTCATATCTTTTATGTGTAACCCTCTTAATCAAAGACTGCTTGCGGGTTGAGTTTATCATACGAAGTTTGTAGGACGAATCATGAAAGTGGTAAATGAGTGCTGAACATGGTTTAAAGTTCCTGTCAGCACAGGGTCGACTCAATCTGCCCAGTTGTATGACTTCGAATACTTCCTGGCTAAAAAAATGTAAGCTTACTGTGCAAGCAAAGAAATTCATTTATTATCATACCTCAAATCAGTCATTGAGGCAATGGTTGCATGAAATTTCTTCTCTTTTTCTTATGAGGTTTGCACTTTGGCCCTTTGGTGAGTGAAACCAAGGAATTAAGGAATTAGGTGTTCTCTTGAAATTTCCCTTCGAGATTGTCCCATCTTCCACCCTTCAAGCTGCATCATGCCCCATAACTTTGTGCATCTGAATCTCTGTGGGACTGTGATAACAGGGTTGCGGCTGACAGAGTAACAGGGAATAGAACTTCAGCTAGTCCAAAATTTGAAAGCAAATAACTCAGTTACTGTTGCTGCATGCCAGGGTATTCAAGATGTTATGTGCAAAAAGCCTATTCTGGGATTGGTTCGAATAGTGGTTTGCGCAAGAGAAGATTCTTGTACGATTGTGTCTGTTCCCATCTTAAGGTCACCGGCCCGACATATGACCTTCTTCCCCTGAAAATCTACTGTAGATTGCAGAGAATTGAAGGGTGAATAAAGAGACTGAAGATTGAATCTGGAGAACGATCCAGGAAGAAGAGCTGCTGAGTTTTCCATAACATGAGGGTTTTGAGTAAACAAAGGCATGTTCTGCAAGATATGATATTTCTTATTCCAATAACAAGTAAACAACATCCATTTGTTATTGGGAAGTGCCTCACAACCCAGTGGCAAAGCAGCCACGCCTCAGTAGGCTGCCCAGGGAAGTAGGTTTCATGTTAGTAGTCCGATCAGTAGTCCATACTAGAGAGAGAAAATATCTCTATTGTCTTATAATGTGCAATAATTCTAGTTCTATTTAAATTTTAAACTGATTAGAATATAAAAATTGAAAGTTTTCCCTTGCCTAGTACTTGAGCAACAGGTAAGGTGATGTGCTCATGGCTCCTCATGAATGATGGATCCCAGTGAGAAATGGGCCAGCTCTTGGGTCAATGGGCCTGATTCTTCATCAAGACTGGGCCGGTCTGGGTCTTGACCTGAACCTGGGCATGGTTCCTGCAAAAGGACCTAACACCATTTTTGGTATGGGCCAGCAGCTGTATTGATTTGATCCCCATCATTTGAATGATCCTCAGCATGTACAATTCATGCCTCAAACTCTCTCATTGGATGATTTTAGTTATCGGACTATTGTCCTTCAAAAGGAGTCAAATCAATGGTCCACATTGAATTAGAAAGAATCCATTGATCTTGTGCAAAAGGATTTTCCTATCAAAGAATATGTCATAAAATGATCCATTACTCATTCCACTTCCGATGCATGGCCTGGAAAACATGATCAGCCTGCCTGTAATTTCTTGTTGTACGAAAAATGTACATCTTTGTCCTAGCATTTTTTTTTTTTCTGTACTTTTGGCAATTCTTAACATTGCTAAGTACATTCTGTTTTGTATTCATATTTTTGTATTTTAGTAGCTCTTCTATGAACTATTTTGATTTTTTTTTTTTCCTTTTTCCTCATATCAGCCCCATATTTTCCAACATTGTTGTGTCATCAAATATTTCATTGTCATTGGATCAGATCCATAGGGAAGCTTAGGGGATGCTCCTAGTCCTGAACTGAAGGAGCATGGCCAAATATCTGGTGCATGTTTTGATGCAGCATTGGCCATTATTCCAGAGTTGAAGATAATCACCACCTACTTCCTCTCGTTGATTCATTTACAATAAGATGCAGCTCATGTCTATGAGAATATTTGAACAGTGTTGGTCCACTCCTAATATCAAATACCACAACATGGGAAACCTATAATTCGTACCCTTTTACTACCCCTTTTGACCAACGCTTGGTAGCACCGTTGGTTGGGCATTCCGTAACCACCCGGAGGTTTCAGCATCAAAGACCGCCAATGTGTTGGGACCCCAGGCTATTCTAGCCTGACGAACCCAGTGAGTGGAAACAGGGGGAGGCCACCACTCCAGGGGATTTAGTCAGGTGCTCAAAGAGACCTTGGATACCCCCGGTTAGCAAAAAAATTAAAAAAACTACCCCTTTTGCATTACTGATATGATCTTTTATGGGCCATGATGTAGGTTAGAGGAACAGGCTACAACACCGCCAATGGCAATTGTATAGGAGACTACATTAATGTGATCAATTTAGTTGATGCTCCTGTCAAGGCTCTCGGCAAGGCAAAGCTGAAGAAACTTGGCATTATAATGTTGGCATGGGCAACCTTTACTAACATTTTGCCGATCTACTACTTGAGGCATTTTGGACATGAGGGTACTGCATATGTTACTCTTTAGGCCATCTTTAATTCTAGGCTCTTCAAGTCCTCTGTATGCACTTATATATGCATTCAGTCAATGACATACATAAGGTGGGTGACCCCTGCACAGAATGTAAAGTGCTGGTAAACCAATTTACTGCCCGTTTCCGGCTAGAAATAAATGGCGTGGCCTTGCCTTGAGGGATTCGAAATTTAGAATTACTCTAGGGAATTCTGATTTCCACCATCTTGAAAGATGAATTATGATGGAGATGACAGTCTCTTTCCTAGTTGGATATGTGGAAGATTTGATAGCATACATCTACAAAGATAATGGGATTAAAAGAGATGAGCATACTTCTATGGTGGTTTGCCCAAATCAGGTAGATGAGATCAGTGAAGGAATTTGTGGAAGCATGCAAGGAAGCAACTGGTGCAAACATTATAGTTGAATATAATCTGACCACTAGTGTCCTTGCGACTACGCTGAAGTATCCTATAATTAATCTATACTTACAGTGATCGTCCAAGATCAAATATTAAATGGTCCCAGACTATATATTCAAGCACGGCGTGAAGTGAGCTAGGCCTGGATTGGTTCAGCCCATGAGAAACCCTCTTTGTACTTCCTAGAGGGTCCACCTGATCACCAATATGAGTGGACCACACACACCTCCCAATAGTCCCCGGTTTCCATTGGTTTGCACCAATCCTAATGGACTAAATCATTGGATTGATACGACACTTGTTTTGTATAAGATCATGGGTCATGGATCATGGATCAAAGAGTTAAAATGATCTAATGGGCTTGAGATTTTATACGAAGGTGGGGCCCATAAAAATCTTTCGCTTTCAACCTCCCTTCCCACTGATTGGTGGGCTCTAGGGGGGCCCAACAGCATAATATCTTTCACGTGTGTGAATTCTATATATGGGCTTCCCACTTGAGCACCCTTGTCAGAGCATCTTGGGGCCCACCAATCAGTGTCGGGGGGGGGTGGGATGATTTATATAAAATTTCAAGCCCATAAGATCATCGTAACTCTTTGATCCATGGTCAAAAGAAGTGTTACATCTATCCAATGATCCAATCCATTTAGATTGGTGCAAACCCATGGAATCCAGTTGGAATCTGGTGACTTTTGTGTTTGTCGGGGTGGGGGGACTCAGATTAGTGATAAGTTGGGCCCTCTAGGAAGTACATAGGGTTGCTTATGGGCTAGACCTTCTCCACTTTAGGCCATGCTTGAATATATAATATGGGTCTATTTAATATTTGTACCAGGATTGAATAAAGTTATAGAAAGCCAAGAGCCTAGTTTGACCCAGCCCAAATGAAGAGTTCTTGTAATATAGTGATTGTTAATGGTTAAAATAATTGTTAGAAAGCCCATACAATTGATTCAGAAAAAAAAAAAAAAACCACCACCCGTCCCGTTTCAATCTAACCGGACACAACATGATGGGGCCCACCTAAGCAACTAATCTAAACCATGCACAAATAAGGAACCCCCTCTAATAGTCACTAATTTCGAAGTTTGGCACCCGTTCGGAAGGATTGGACTATTGGACAGAGAGTTGGGAATCTTTCCATGAGAGCCATTAAATTTGTGATCCATAGATGAAGGGATTAAAGTAGTGGGATTATAATCAAACTTAATATGTGGGCTGGCCCCACATGGATCTTTTCACCTTCTCAATCTCATCTCCAAGTGGACACCACAACTCTAACGAAAAGTTGTAATGACAAAAAGGTTCGTTTGAATTTGGTGAGGAAAAACACAATGGTGATCGTAAGTGGATATCATTCAAGGTCCGCCATGTTATCGTGGATAACCTAACATACATCCGAGCAGGGGCAGACCTCAAGGGGTCCACTCACGGGTCGTAGAAGGATCCCGATTTAACATACAAATCCCTTTCTCATATCATAGTAGCAAAAAGTCCCGTGCGCTGCACGGTAAATCTTATGTAAATTGGGAAATAAAATAAATGTAATATTTGAATTAAGTATTGATTAATAAAGATAGTAATTGACTAATGATAATTAAATCCATTTGTGTAATATCAAAATATTAATTGATATTATCCAATAATTAACTAAAAAGAACAAGGTAATGTTTGAATTAAGTTCTTAACAACATTGGAAGCACAAATATGGCTTATTAAGATTTTCACCGAAATTGGAGTTGGTGTAACCATTGAATTAATCATATGTTAAAGTTTGACCTAAACAACAACATTTCCAAGAAGCTACTCTCAATCTTGAGGGATGAATGCTGATAGACTTAATACATCCTTAATGAAAGATCACACCTGAAAACGTGATTTACTATATTGGAGTTAGTCAAGGAACCTGATGAGTCCTGAAAAGCGTACATTTGCATAAACATTTTGGACCATTTTGAGGGCTTATTGATATTAAAGAGCTTTATTTAGTGTCAAATCTTATTTTTATGCATTTTGGGTCCATTGTAGTGCATTCATACGTAATTTGTTAAAAAATCACACTTTTTGCATAAATTCATGAAACCTACCATTTTTGGATATTTATTTTTGGGAAGTCGGTTATTTTTGGTGCATCAAGTAAGGTCCCATGCATTTTCCATTTAAATTCCTTACATAGAATTATTCTTGAATCCATTTGTTTTAATTTGTGTATGAGAAATCAAGAATGGGACCCACATAGGTGAACTTTGAGAGAGATCAAGGGTAGGGCATCTTTTATGGTGGACCCACCTATCTTGGTATTTTTAGAGAGTTTGAAAAGTCAACATTGGAAAGCTAGATTTGTGATTTCAAGATCAAGAAAGGAAACTTCAGATTTGGTAAGATCTAATTCTTATTAAGTTTGAAAACTCAAAAATCAAGAAAAGAAAGTGTGCTAGAAGAGTTGACTGGTTAATCAAAGAAGCTTGGAAGTAAACCAAAGATGGAAGGAGAGTCAAGAAAAAAGGAAAGAAAGATCCCAATATCCCTTTGGACGTCCACATGGGTCCCATACACCTCATTTCATGACTAACATTTCATATGTGCACGAGTATTCTAGGATTTTTTAAGGAAAACAACATTAAAATGGCCATAACTCTTAATCTAACTGTTGGATTGGTGCAATCCATACACAGTTGGAAAACTCTTTTCGAGTAGATATCTTTAGAATCCAAGATTGTGTCAATTGGAGCTAAAACGAGGAAGATATGGCCTTTAGAAGTTGGTGCTATAATTTCTACTTGGGATTGCAATTTTGCACATAGAAAGCACCAAAATCTCTCACTCACCTCGCTATTTCTTTAGAGACTTGTTGTCCAAGGAAGGGACTTGCTATACAAAGAAGATCGCATGCTACAAACTTGGAACAAAGAAGGAAAGAAAGAGAGAAAAAATCTATAAATTGAAAGCATAAGCATCCATCTCCTCTCATGGCAATACTAAACTCATCTTCTTCCTTTCTCTTTCTCTCCGTTAGAGTCCCCAAGGAGATTTGGCCCGAAATCACACTACACCCTTGGGCTTTTCCTCTAGAAAAGGCTTCTCATCATAGTATGTAATTGTCTTTGTTTATTTTCTTATCTTATGTAAAGACTTTGCATATTAGTAAAATTGTTTCTTACTCTTTTCAAGTTTTCTTTCTTGTCCTTGGGTGATTGGTGCTTGTTTTATGTTTCTTTTCTTGTTGGTGTTTGGATTGATGACCCAAAGGCCCTAAGAGCATGATTCACATTATGAACCCGCTTAGAGCAAAATTTTGAAAGAGAAGAATACACTTCTGTACATTTAAATTTTTGTTAAAACTATATATTTAAGTTTCTGTTAAAACCACACATTTACTTTTCTTGTTTTCACCACACATTTAACTTCTTGAACTTTTGTTTATTGTCTTTATTTTTATGATCAACTCAATTTTATGTTTATTTTGTGCATAGTTTATGATTGGAAGTAGTGGTCATTGTATGCATTGCATATGGTGGAATCTCTTACATGTTTAAGTGGCCGAGGAATCTAGTTCAGAAAAAATATATGATTTGAATAGTGAAATTCAGCCAAACATAGTGCTAAATTTCGGATCCAGCATATAAACAGCACCTTCTGCACAATTTCAGCAAAAATTGCAGAAACAGTTTTTGACAAAAGGTTTGAAGTGAGTAGACCAGTCAAATCATGGTATTTTTATGTGAAGTTTGGGGAAATTAAAGTTCAGCATATGGTTTATCATGTCCAAAGGTTTCAGATCAAAAAGATTTCAAGAGGTTGGTGAACCAGTGGCTTGAACATGGTATGTTAAGTTACCTGTGTGCATAATTTCTGCACGGTTTTAGTTTTTTAGGTTATGTTCATGCATTCATATTTCATTCATTTTAATTTCTTTTTCACTTTCGTTTTTTTTTATTTGATTCATGCATAATTATAGTTCAAGATCCAGCCATTAAACTCAGTTTTAGGTTGCATTAGATTAGGAGAAATCATGAATAAAAACAGTCCAGCATACTAGTTTTCTAGACTAAGAATTTTTTTTTAGTATAGCATAGCACGCATTGCATTACTAACATTACTAACTTTCTAACTTAGGTTTCTTTTGTTTCTAGTTTAGTTTCTTAGTATTATTTTTGGTACTTTTTATTCTTGATGTTCTAACTTCTGTATTCCTTTGTAGCAAGTTTAGTTTTTAGTTTTTAGTTTAGGATTTTTAGATTTAGGAAGTTTTCTTTTCATTGGGTTGTAATCAATTTAATTTTTGGAAAGTAGGAATGATGGTTGTAACTTTTCTAGTTTATTAGGCTAGATATAGATTTTTAATTTAGGGTAAGTACAAGTTGAAAAAGAACCTTAGTTTACATTGCTCCCTATAGATCGACCTGGTCTCTCCAGTTTATTATTACATCGCGGCTCTATACTTGGAGCTTAAGATCAAGTTTTTGCACCCCCAAACTAGCGTTTTGCTAGTCCCTAGCAAAAACTGCGAAAAACATGAGGCTTTAATCATAACTTAATCTAAACTAAAGTAACAAAACTAACTAAAAATGAATGCAACGCTACTTTCGCTGGCACTCTCGACTGCATTTAACGTATGCAGTAAGCCGATAAACCCCTAGGTTCCCCCTAGTGGACGAGTTGTGCCTCGTGAGAGTTTGCAGTGAATATACCCACAAAATTCCTTTTTTTTATAAGAAGAAAAATAATGAGAGTTTTCAAAAGGACAATTGAGTCAAATCGGATGCCTCAAATTCCTAAATAATCAAAATATCAAACTTCTCAAAATCTGGTTCACGTTTTTTTTTTTTTTTTTTTTTTTTTTTTTTTTTGAACTTCTCAAAAATTATACCAAAACTTTGGGTGCCTTGTGCAAGTGTATATATCAAATCAAACTTCCAAATGTTCTATGATAATGTCACGAAAACAGAATTCTCTTTTAAAATTTTCCAACTCTCCTAGATTTGGGGTAATACAAGTCTCCTCTTAAGGTTACTATGACGACTTTCACACTACTGTTTCTTCAAAGGCCGCAAGAAGCATCTCTTTTTTATTTTTCTTTTTTTTTCTTTGTTTTTTTTTAAGATAGAGTTCTTTTGAGGTGATTTTTCTTTAACACATAGAATAACCCATTTTATGTTTGTGCATCCCTTATTTTTCTTTTCTTTTTTTTCTTTTCATCAAATTTTTTTTTTCAAAACGGTCCCCAACAATAGGCAGCTCTTTTCAATTTGCCCGAATTAATTCACTGGTCTTTGTTGGCCTAACCATCCCAATGAACTAGGAGAACTTATACGTCCAAATTTTAGAAAGTCATCCTCCTTTTCCCAAAAAACTCTGAAAAATACATTTAAAGCTCCTTTTATCTAAGAATGTTGAAATGATGTACATGTGTTACTGTGAAAAACCAAGTTTGGTATTCTTTTTATCTTTTATAAAAAAGGTGAACCTTCATTTTACTTCATTCCAAAAATATTTTGATATTCAAGATTTCTAGAGATCTTCAAATCGTAAAGTTCTTTCGAAAACTTTCTTTTCTAAAAATGAAAACAAAATTCCTAAAACCAAAATAAAAACCTTAAATTTTAAAATTTTTTCCTAAAAAGTGATAAAAAGAGAAAATCAATAGAAAAAAAATATTGTCTAGAATTGGACAGGCATGCTTGTTCCCACCCCCTAACCTAAGATGAACATGGTCCTCGATGTTATGCATGCGTGCAAAAAGTAAATATAACACGAAGAAAGTAAATGACAGGAGGGTAAAGGGGAATAAGTCACTTGAAGATGTAGCTTTTTCGATCTCTATCCATGGTGAGACAAAATAAAGAAAACAAAAGGCAAAGAAGCTACTCTACTAACAGAAAACAAAGATCTACAATAAAAAGGAAGAAAAATCCTATACTACTTGATCTGAAACCATGAATCCACCCGGATCCCAGATGAAATTTTCCTCCACACAAATCACAAGAAGCATAGAAAGAGATTATTCATGGGAACTTGAAGCACATTGAACATAAGGACCGCATGATGTTTGTTGTAAATGTGTGGAAAAAGGAACACCATGAAAAATGATTCCTCCTCCCTTAAAAATGGGTCTTTGAATGGAAGGAGAGGAGGACGCAATGAACAACTGGGCGCCCCATGCCCTCCCATGCCACAAATTCTTTTGGATTAATTTCCACAATGTCCTTAGGCATGGGCTCAAATGATTCCAAAGTGTTAGACTCGAAGGTCTGAACAGGACCACACTCCTTTAATTCCAAAAGTTTCTCTGAATGTGAGGGCCAAAAAATGTGAGGGCAATTTTTCTAAGGGTCCGATCATCAGATTTAATGAAGAACTCAATACATGATTCCAAGGATTCCACATTGTCCGAATCAGAAATCTGAAAAATGGGGTCATCATCCCAATAGTAATCTTGCATTTGGCGCCCTTTGGGCGTAATCGCAGTTCCATCAATCATGGGAAAATCAATTTTTAGGAAATCCGCAATGCCAAAATCTTTAGAAGAATCGAACCCACAGTAAGGATCAACATGGAAGGGCACAATATCTTCTTTGAAGGGGTCCACATTCTCCTTCGGATCAGACAAGTGAGGGTCGAAGGAATTTGGCTTATAGGGTTCATAATCTGATTCATGCAGCGCACCATTCATTAGTCTTTCCATGGATTGTGCATTGCTCTATATGGATTGCATGGTGTTTTGCGTGAATGTGATGAATCTGGCTAAAGTGTCTTCCAAGGACCCCTCCAAGCGGGCTGGTGGTGGTTCATTTGACCATTCAGGCGGTGGGGTGTCATTAGGTGCATATGAACAAGGGGAAGAATGGGGTGCATATGAAATATCCTGTGAGGGGTAATCATACGACCCACCCGGAGTAAATTCGTGGAGATAAAAATTTTCCATATCAAACCCATCTTGCCAATTGTCAAGAGCCTGATTGCCCAGGCTACTCATATTACTCATTTCATCGTGGCAAGGCCATTGATTTGCATATGATTCTGCTTGCCATTGAATTCCCACATCCATATTTGAAGGAGCAAACGAGTGTGTGGGGTATGAGTAATCATGTGGGGCCCATGTTGGTTGATACCCCCTATGCACTCCTCATTGTAATCATGACCATAGTGACTGGCCCACTTCCGTCCATATGTGATACCTCTTTCCAACGAACAAGTTATTTCATATACATTTGCATCCCAATCTTGTTCGCGCAACTCCCTTAGGGATTAGTAATTATTTGAACTATCATCGGAGTTCCTTTGATAAAATCCCCACTTATTCATATATGAGTTAATGTAAGTTGATAGGTATGTATCTGTGGGGTGTAGGTACTCACACCAGGACTTCTTTGGGCTATCACTATTGATTTTACTTTCATTGGTTTGTCCAGAATTTGGTCTCCTCATGTTTGTGGATTTCCATTGGTCCATTTTTGGAATCACTTCATCTTGTTTTTCTTTTTCTTTTTCTTTTTTTTTAAATGAGAAAGGAAATGAAAATAGCCTACACAAGTAGCAACTAAGTTAATTCCTAAAGTTGAAAAGTTTTCCTAAGTTCACCAACCCGGTCCTATGAAACCAACTCGGCTAGTTCAGCCCCCAGGTAAGTGTAGGATTACGAATGGACCCATTTGAAAGACCCTTGCCACGAGTAGGCTGGCTATCTCCACACTATGGAAAAGGCTTTGCTTCGGCACCGAAATGATCAAGGACAGTAATTAGGTCACTTTGGTTCACTTTTTTCTAAAAGGATTTAAAACAAGTTGAGAAAAATAAAGTAACTTTGCCAATTTTTTGAAGTTTTATAAAAAAATTTAATGATATGTCCTTTTTAATTAGCAATCCATGCACTTTCCTAATCCAATTTAGGGCCGTCTAACATTCCATGCATACACCTCCTATTTCTAGAAAGATGTCAAAAATGGCACCCCATAAAGCAATGCAAATAAGAAAAATTAGAGAAGTTACCTTATATGGCGCTTCCCGGCAACGGCGCAAAAAACTTGATCATGAGCTCCAATTGTAGAGCCGCGATGTAGGAATAAGCTGGTGAGATCAGGTTGATTCACAGGGAGCAATGTAAACTAAAGTTCATTTTCAACTTGTACCTACCCTAAATTAAAAATCTATATCTAGCCAAATAAATTATAAAAGTGACAACCATCATTTCTACTTTCCAAAATATTAAATTGATTACAATCCAATGAAAAGAAAACTTCCTAAATCTAAAACTCCTAAACTAAAAACTAAAATTGCTGCAAAAGAATACACTAGTTAGAATATCAAAAATAAAAAGTATCAAAAATAAAACTAATAAACTAAACTAGAAACAAAAGAAACCTAAGTTAGAAAGTTAGTAATGTTAGTAATACAATGCGTTCTATGCTATGGTAAATAAAAAGTCTTAATTAGTCTAGAAAACTAGTATGCTGGACTGTTTTTATCCATGATTTCTTCTAATCTAATGTAACCTAAAACTGAGTTTAATGACTGAATCTTGAACTATAATGATGCATGAATCAAAAAAAAAAAAAAAAAAAAAACGAAAGTGAAAAAGGAATTAAAATGAATGAAATATGAATGCATAAACATAACCTAAAAAACTGAAACTGTGCAAAAATTCTGCACATAGGTAGCCTAACATACCATGTTCAAGCCACTGCTTCACCAACCACCTGAAATCTTTTTGATTTGAAACCTTGGAACGTGGTAGACCATATGCTGAACTTTAATTTCCCCAAATTTCACATAAAATACCATGATTTGACTGGTCTACCCATTTCAAAAATTTTGCCAAAAACTGTTTTTGCAGTTTTGTTGAAATTGTGCAGAAAATGCTCTTTATATGCTGGATCCGAAATTTAGCATTATGTTTGGCCGAATTTCACCATTCAAATCATATATTTTTTTTTGAACTAGATTCTTTAGCCATTTAAACAAGTAAGAGATTTCACCATATGCAATGCATGCAATGATCACTACTTCCAACCGTAAACTATGCACAAAATAAACATAAAACTGAATTGATCATAAAAATAAAGACAATAAACAAAAGTTCAAGAATTTAAATGTGTGGTGAAAACAAGAAAAGTAAATGTGTGGTTTTAACAGAAACTTAAATGTGTGGTTTTAACTTAAATTTAAATGTGTGGAAGCGTATTCTTCTCTTTCAAAATTCTATTCTAAGCAGGTTCATAATTTGAATCATACTCTTAGGGCCTTTGGGTCATCAATCCAAATACCAACAAGAAAAGAAACATAAAACAAGCACCAGAACCAATTAAAAATACTAATAAATTAGCCCAACTTGAGAAACCAGAAAAAAGAGAAACCACAATCTCCAAGTTAAATCAATTTGCTCCAGGATTCACAAAAATGGTGATTACAGTATGCTCTTTTACATTGTATGACAAAGGATTCAAAATCAATTCTTACCTGCTATTTTGGCAGGTATGAAAGCTTGTTTGCTTTAGAAGAAAAGGACAGAGAAGATGAATTTTCATAATATGAGAGCACAGTGAAGGTGTTTAATTAGTGTCTCAAAGTTGTGGTGTGAAGAAAATAACACTTTGCGAAGACTTTTTAAGAACGTATAAGTGGAATTACTAAACAACATGGCTGGAAGTACCATTTATTCAGGAATGTAATATAATATATGTGACAATATCTATTATATAATATAATTAATGCTCCATTTCTACATAAGGAAAGTTGGAAGGTTCTAGATGAGTTTCCGTTTTTTTCCATTGCATCAGAACACTGAAGTGAGGAAAACTGAAATGAGGTTATGAAAGAGAAGAAGTGGAGAGAAAATATTATGTTGTGTTGCAAGGAAGGAGAGAGACACAACTCTTGTGCCCTATCCTTATTATTGGCGTGGCTTGAGGGAGGAGAGAATCGGACTTTTTTTGTTCAATGCATAGACACTGCTATCATGGTGATGAATGACATCAGTGTAGAGCAGAGGTATTTGCTATATATATATATATATATATATATATAGAGAGAGAGAGAGAGAGAGAGAGAGAGAGATATTTTGCATTTGAACTAAAACACATAAAATGCATTTTTACAGTAAGCATTAAAGGAGAACCACAAAACAAAATATATTGATGTTTTGTGAGTCTTACTTTTCCATTCAACCCTATATTAAGCCAAGTTGAATAAAGTAATGAGAATCCAGTAATTTAGATTTCAAATGATAAGGAAGAAAAAAGTACATCAAATTTTACGAACCGTGAAGCACAAAATAATGTCTAAAGTCTAATACCAGAATTAATCAAGATGTGTTGTTGAGAATATGGCTTTTAAATATGAATATGGATCATAAACACAAGCACTATTTACTTTGAAAGCCGTGTTACAATTTCCATGACTGCATCAACATCAGCATAAGCGTTCTCGTTGGAGCTGTCGTCAATGATTACGAAGAGATGTGTTTCTTGAGAGGAAGAGTAAACTATAATTTAAATGCAGTTGCTTGTTGATGCGGCAATGTCGAGGAAAATTTAGATACCGCTTTTTTTAATTTTTTTCCCAACTGTCTTTCAGCTCTAGGGAGAAAAAGTATGCGTAAAAAGACGCGCCCAAAGCAGCCTGCAGCCGACGACATTACAGAGACATGCATCCACTCACAGTCTCGCCTACGTCAATGGAAGCTTTTGTGTTTTCTAATGATAATAATGATTGTTGAGCAAAAGTCTTCGTCTCATGCGATAGTTCGACGGTCTAAGGCCCACGCGGCTCGCCACTGTAAATCAATCGCTGTCAGAAAGCTATTCCATCTCTATTTATTATTCATCATCACATGGTACGATCCGTATCTGACACGCACTTCCCAATTACCAAATAAAAGAAAAGGATCCCTTGTTTTTGTCCAAATAAGAAAACCTGTTAGGACAAGGAGCGAGTGCCACATGTGAAAGGAAAAAATATTTATACGAAGAAGATAAGATATCATTGACATGACATATGACATCTCTTCTCCAAGTGACACCTGAATGGTTCAAATAGGGAATGCATTTCCTCTAAATAATATTACAGAAAGTCTACTTGTCCCGGATTTCATGTCCCGGGACAAGCACGACTCCATAGGAAGGGGCGTTTTGGTCATTTTTGAAAATGACCAAAACGCCCCTCCCTATGGAGTCGTGCTTGTCCCGGGACATGAAATCCGGGACAAGTAGCATGGCTCATAATATTATAGGGATCATGTATTTTTTCTATATGAGTCTAGCACACGTAGTACCGGCAGTCCCTCCAACGATGATGAAGACCATATCTCCACATCTCTTAACTTTATTGGGGAATTTATAAACATCTGGTTTTTTTGTCTTTTTTTTTTTTTTCAGATCTCCCCATTTATATTTAGATAATTGCCTCTTCCTCGGATGAAGTTGGCGTGTATTGGGGTGCTCACGGGCTCAAGCCTGATCCAGGCCCAACCCCCTTTGGGCTGGGCTAGAATACGTGATTGGGGCTGTTTAATAATAGGGCCATGCTTAGATTAAGTGGTAAAAAGCTTAAAGCCTTGTTTGTGTAAGAATTGCATGTAATTTAATTTAAGTAGTTCAAACAATTGCTCAAATGGCCTATAATTAAAAAAAAAAAACCTGATTTGGCTTGGCCCGATCGATTAGTCAAGCTTGGGCCGAGCTTGAATTTCACGGCTGGTGTCGGGGTTGGACCGGGCCTGGATATGCCTTACCAAGCCCATAAAACACTCCTATTAGTGTATATCGAAGTTTCACTATGTTTTGAATGCATCGTTAAATCTATAAAGTCTTGTGCATTTGATTATAGCATTAAAGAAATTCATTTGTTTTTAGTCACAAGTGGGGTCATCTTCATAAAAGCGTATGTGATAGAAAAATAAATTAGCGGAAGTGTTTTCCCCAACTTGCACCGCCAAAAGACTTCATGAGGCTGACAATGTTTAACTGATGCCAAGGTTCCCCCACAATTGACCGTGATTCCGGATCCAGCATTGTACTTACATTGTAAGGACAGCATAAAGATAATTCACACCAGTCGTAGAAGAATCTCATTTTCCTGTCGCGTCATGTGGTGGTTGGTTCCTTCTCTCTGTCCGGAAGGTTCCCAGAACAGACACCATCCCCACTTGCCATGTGATTGGGACATTATTTTATTTATAAATACAGTGCAAGTGGACGAGGACGAATCATGGTGCAATCAACCCACAACATTAATCCATCCGACGACGAATCGAGTAATCAAATCAAAGATCGATCTCCCCACTCCCTCCTCTAACCAAAGGAAATGTTTATTAATCTCCGGTATGCATTTGTGGTGGCAGCTGCCGCAATCATTCAATGTCCAGATGTGATTCCTGATAATCCATTTGGGAAAACTATGTCCAAGATTCATGTATTGGTGGTCTATGTGATCCTGAGCTTTTTCCTGATGCTGATTCTAATTTCGGTGGTCTCCCCAAACGGACCCATTTTCACCACCAGCTTGCTCAGAAAGCTTGCACTGATAGAGTGATAGGCCTTTTTCTGATCGCAGCTGCCGTGGCCATTGAAGATAATATTGGGTGTATATCGGATCTTGTATTTGATGTCATATGAGATATGTAAAAGAGTAGTAATTTATCTTTTAGCAGCAGGAACTGCATGCCTCAGTTTTCTATCTATAAAAACATTCCACATCTTCTAATGAAAGCAAAATTTCTAAAAAAACACTAGACATTATAGTCCAGTTACATGAAATCTGAAAGGGGCAGAGCAAAATCTCTATAAAAACACCAGACATTATAGTACATTTAAAGGAAATCTAAAAGGGGAATGGAATTTCTATAAAAAGAAACAGAACACAAAAGTGCAGTAGCTGTCTCTCTCATAAAACGAGAACCCAAAGCTGAAAACGAAAGTATTCTCCTTTCCCTCCAATCACAAATCCCAGTGCACACTTGAAATTTTTGGTGGCTTCTCTTGGAATTTTGATGTTGGGTTGGTTAGATTTTAGCGATCATCGTCGAACCAAGTTCCAGAACCGGATCCAGGTTTTTCTATCATTCCGGTTCTGGAACCTACAAAACAGGTTTTGGGTTAAAATCGGATCTGGAACACCAACTGTTATTTAGAAATGGATCCAACCGTCCCATTTGCAACCCTATCGAGAACCATGCCTTTACCAATTTCGTTAGATCTGATCAAGTCTGGGACCCAGTAGTAACCAGCGGTTGGGATTTAATCTGTCAAGAGGCAGAGCCGGTACAAGAATCGTATATTAAACTAAAAGACACATTCCTGGGGTTTTTTTTTTGAGATAATTAGCGAAAGGTCCCCAATATAGAATCTATCCAGCCTCTAGTCCAGGCAAATTCTGTTTAAGGGCTCTGGTCCACTCAGCTAGACTATTTGCAGCCAAAAGTCCCTACATCCACATGATCACATATTTCAAGACAAATTTGCCCTTTCAACCATTTTAGGCATAAAATTTCAAATTTCAAATTTCAAATATTCCCTCCTCCATCCTAACTAAATCCTCTCAATTGACTCGACAGATCGGATCAAGGATTGGGTCCGATTTTTTGCACATCGTCTTCGTTGTAGAAAAGAGCAGGAGATTAGTACCAATCTTGAGGGGGCTATGCCGATCGAGTTTCTTGCAGAGATTTGTAACGGAGAAAGGGGTTTTTGGGTTTGCTGTTACCGGAGAAGGAGACAGACAGATCCGGCGCTGCTCGTCCCAGTCAATCATGGCGAGGCCGATCATGATACATTGGGCATCCTTATCAATCTGAGATATATTGTTAGAAAAATTATCTATTATGGGTGGCCATCTTATCTACCTGGATTACTAACTCATTACCTGCATATGTCAGGAACAGTGGGTTTGTGGCGTTTTTGGGTTTGCTGTTACCGGAGTGGGAATTCAGGGTTTTGCTAGAGCTAGATCCGGAGCTGCTCGTCCCGGTCGGAGATCTTGGGGCCGAGTATGTATGTGGCGTTGGGGTTGAAATCCGGCTCGGCGTCATTGGGGTCGCCGTCGGATCGGGTCTCGACGAGGATCCGGTTGGTTTTTTTTTTTTTTTTTCCAGATTGAATCCACCCAATACGTTTTAGTGCTGCATTTCATTGAATTGTTTTTTTCCGTGTGAGATTGAATCGACCCAATAAATCTTAGCGTTCCATTTTATTGAATTCTTTTTTGCCCCTTGATTTTTATGCTATGATGTAGACCTGGAATGAATTCGGTGGAGCTTTTGTGGGAGAATGGTCAGCTTACCGAAACCAAAACTCGAAGAAGAAGATCTCGTTGGGTTTTGTGGTCTGGGCCAGGCCGGGTTCTTTCCAGGTCCGGGTTGGGTTCGTTCTGGCTCATGTTACAGCAGAATTCGGCCGGCCCAGACCACAAAATCCAACATCTTCTTCTTCCTACGCTTTCTGGTTTTTGGAACCAGAGACAAGTAACAGCAACCATCGTCTTCGGCGAACACCTGTGCAGTGATGCGGCGATGCTCCTTCTCAGGCGACGCGCAATAAGTCAAGCGACGGCAATCTCGGAAGAACCTTATTCTCTAGTTTCTGTAACCGGAGGTGAAGATTGCAGCCCTGCTGCCTTCCTTCTTCCTCGAGCCAGGCAGTGGTGCAACAGTAGCGGGGCCATCGTTTTTTGACAAATCTATAAGTTTTTTTGAAATTTATCTGATTTTTTGTGAAATTTATCTAAGTTTTTGTCAAGTTTATCTGAGTTTTAACAAATTTATATGAGTTTCTGTCAAATTTATCTGAGTTTTTCTTTTTTTTTTGTCAAATTTATTTGAATTTTGCACAAATTTATCTGAGTTCTGAAACAAATTTATCTGAGTTCTGGATAAATCTATCTGAGTTTTTGGCTAATTTATCTGATTTTCTGGAACAAATTTATCTGATTTCCAGAACAAATTTATATGAGATCTAAAATTTGGAAAATTGGTTTATCCTAGTTTTGGCAAATGTATTTGCGTTTTTAATTTTATGTACGTTTTTTGAAATCTATTTGCGTTTTTTAATTTTATTTGCATCTTTTGAAATTTATTTATGTTTTTTGAAATAAATTTAACTTAGTTTTGGCAAAAATACTTGAGTTTTTGGAAAAAATTTCAGAAATTTGGAAAATGATTTATCTTAGTTTTAGCAAATGTGTCTGCTTTTTTTAATTTTATTTGCGTCTTTTGAAATCCATTTGCGTCTTTTGAAATTGACTTGCATTTCTTGAATTTTGTTTGGATCTTTTGAGATTTATTTGAGTCTTTTGAGATTTATTTACATTTTTTGAAATTTATTTCGATCTTTTTAAACTTATTTGCATCTTTTTAAATTTATCTGCGTTCTTTTGAAATTTATTGTTTTTTTTTAAATTTTATTGCTTTTTTTGAAATTATTGCATTTTTTTAATTTTAATTGTGTTATTTTGAAATGTACTTGTGTTTTTTTAGAATTTATTTGAAAATATCATTAATGGGATTCCTTTAATCGTGGGCAATTAAGTGATAGGATATGATTCCTTTAATCTAGGGCAATTAATGTGATTTTCCACTAATCATGTGATAAGATTTAAAGAAAGGGCAAATTGGACATTTCAGGTATAAGAAAGTGTGTGAGGGACCTTTGTCTGCATGACTTTTTTTTGTGGATTGTTTGCATTAAAGTCAGACTTTGAGGGACCTCTCGCCGAATCCCCCTTTTTTTTTTAGTTTGACGCAATCCCAAGAGACTTCACGTTCCATTCATTAAATGACATCAAAACTAAGTTCGATCCGTGAAACTGGATGATCGTTCCTCTATAATCAAAATTTGAAGAAAACCCAATTTGCCAAATCTGGTAAAATTGGTACTCTGTGATGTCTGCCTATGCAAAGTATGGCTAGATCAATCAATGAGACTTTAACTCTTTTTGATCGAATGCCATTCTTTTACTAGAATGAAAAAGAGATCGGATGTCATACAAGAACTTGGTTTCATGGAATTCAATGATATTTGGGTACTCTCACAATAATGGAGTTACTGATGCCACCGAGCTGTTTGATAAAATGCCCCAAAGAAATGCCTTTTTGTAGCCTTTGATGATAACCTGCTACGCTCTTCACGTATTTCTAGAAAAGGTGAGGGATGTTTTTGAGCAGCTTCCGAGGAAGAAAATTCGATGAGATGCTACTGAAGTACTTGGTCTTGTAGAATTCGATGCTAGCGGGTTATACGAAAAATGGTAAGCTACGTTTTGGTTTGAAATTTTTTTATATGAGATGCCAATGAAAATGTGGTTTCTTGGAATTAAATGATTGATGGATATGTTCAGGTTTATGATTTGGATTGGCATGGCAGTTATTCCATCGAGTAACTCCCCCCAATGTGGGTTCTTGGGTGACCATGTTAAATGAATTTACTCGAAGTAGTCGGATTGTGAGGTTTAAGAGTCTTTTGAATCAGATGCTGGTGAGGAATGTACTGTGGTTGCTTGGAATGCCAAGAGTTTTTTGAATCAGATGCTGGTGAGGAATGTACTGTGGTTGCTTGGAATGCCAAGAGTCTTTTGAATCATATGCTGGTGAGGAATGTACTGTGGTTGCTTGGAATGCCAAGAGTCTTTTAAATCAGATGCTGGTGAGGAATGTGGTTGCTTGGAATGCTATGATCACAGGTTATGTGCAGAATGGCCAAAATAGAAGAGGCTTATCGGAGTTTTGTTGAAATGCCTGAGAGGAGTTCTGTGTCATTAATGACAATGATTAATGGGTTCGTTCGTGTCGGAAACCTTGATGAATCAAGGAAGTTACTCAAGCGGATGCCTTATAAAAATGTCACAGTGCAAACCGCAGTGATTTTTGGGTATGTACAGCGCATGAGAGTGGACGAAGCTCCACTGGTTTTTGAGAAATTAAGTTGTCAAGATGTCATTTGTTGAAACACAAAGATTACCTGTACATGCAGTGAGAAATGCAATAGTTTCAACAAATGCCAATTAAGGATATGGTTTTGTGCAATACTGCAATTGCTGGTTATGCTCAGGAAGGAGATAATGAAAAAGCACTCGGAATTTTCAAGAACATGGGTGAAAGAAATAATGTTTCTTGGAATTCTCTCATTTCAGGTCACACTCAAAACGAGTTTTATGTTGATGCACTTGCACGTTGTATTGATGGTGTGGGAAGGTGCTAAACCAGATTGGACGTCATATGCATCCAGTATTAGTGCCGGTGCTCACCTTGCTTTTTTACATATTGGTAAGCAACTACATCATCTCATTATGAAAACTGGTTACATTAATGACTTATTTGTTATGAACACCTTAATCATTGGTGTTAGTATCCTATGATTCATATTGAATCCTAAGGAAAACAATTTGTATCCATGCAACGAATCCCATTTACTGGTGAATTTCAGGATTCAATTATAATCTTATAATTCAATCCCCGTTTCATTGAATCTTATGATTCAATTGATTCGGCTAAGTGAGAATATCCGTAACAATGTAGCCATTAGGTTAATATTAGTAATAATTTACTTTTCCTTTCTTTTTTTGAGTTTTTTTAAATGGTTATTTACTGATTATTGAAACCTATTCAGGAATTTTATGGTTTTAGGAATGGCTCTAGAGATGAATAATGAACGAGCATTCGACTTGAGTGTTTGACTGCATGGATGAGATTTTGTCCTATATCCATTGTTTTTTTTTTTTTAAATGATTTTTTTCATGAATACTTTTTTACTTAAAGAGAATCCATAGCGTGTAAGATTGATGATTTGGATTTTTTTTAATTTTAATTTTTGGATTTCATTGTAACAATTTTTTTTCATTGCAACTTGTTTATTTTCCCGAGTAACATTGATATCTTAAACATATTTAACTAGTTATATATATCTTTTATTATATAATATATATATCTATGATGTTCCTCATATCATAGATGAAAATATCGGCCGCTACGCTACGCCGCCACGCTTTTTTCAAAATATCGGTGTTCTCACCGATACGAGAATGTAGCGGCCACGAAAGCGTGGCGGCCGCTACGATACCTGGGCATTATAAATGCCCCCCCAGTCACTCCCAGCCGGCCCTAGCTTCTTTTCAACTTAGCATACATTGCTGTTTTGAGTGTTTTCAACTGTGTTTGCCTCCCAACTCAAAATTTTTAACTTTCAACTCATTTTCAACTACAAGACAAGGAATCAAACACAAACAAGTCAAACAAGTCAAACAACTACAAGATTGAAGATTCAACTTTCAAGCCCAAGCTTCCATTCCATCTAGGTATGTTTTTCTTTTTGTTTTTTTTCTTGTCTTTTTAACTTTCGATTAAGATCATCTATAAAAAGCTTCCTTGTCATGTAATATGATGAGATCCATGTTTCCCTTTCATCATGCACACATATTTTTATTTTATTTTTTCTCTATTTTTTATTTTCGGATTTATTTATTTTTTGAAAAAAAAAATTTGAATACTCATGGACAACCCATGAAACCACTTGGAAAATGCTTGTAAATGATAGATCTATGTTTCCCATAGATCAATCCATCACATTTTGAATGTTTATTGATTTTTCTTTATTTTTTATTTTCGGATTTAGTTATTTTAAAAAAAAAATGTGTATATTCATTGACAACCCATGAAACCACTTGGAAATTGCTTGTAAATGATAGATCTACGTTTCCCATAGATCAATCCATCACTACTTGAATGTTTGTTGATTTTTGCTTTAATTTTTATTTTCGGATTTATATAATTTTTGAAAAAAAAATGTGTATATTCATTGACAACCCACGAAACCACTTGGAAATTGCTTGTAAATGATAGATCTACGTTTCCCATAGATCAATCCATCACTACTTGAATGTTTGTTGATTTTTCTTTAATTTTTATTTTCGGATTTATTTAATTTTTGAAAAAAAAATGTGTATATTCATTGACAACCAATGAAACAACTTGGAAATTGCTTGTAAATGATAGATCTATGTTTCCCATAGATCAATCCATCACTACTTGAATGTTTGTTGATTTTTCTTTAATTTTTATTTTCGGATTTATTTAATTTTTGAAAAAAAAATGTGTATATTCATTGACAACCAATGAAACAACTTGGAAATTGCTTGTAAATGATAGATCTATGTTTCCCATAGATAAATCCATCACTACTTGAATGTTTGTTGATTTTTCTTTAATTTTTATCTTCGATTTATTTAATTTTTGAAAAAAAAAATGTGTATATTCATTGACAACCAACGAAACAACTTGGAAATTGCTTGTAAATGATAGATCTATGTTTCCCATAGATCAATCCATCACTACTTGAATGTTTGTTGATTTTTCTTTAATTTTTATTTTCGGATTTATTTATTTTTTGAAAAAAATTGATACTTTAAGTAATGAAATACCAATTAAATGTCAAGAGAATAATTCCAAAACATTATATATATATGTTTCCTCTAACATATTTCTTTGTTTTTTTTTAATTTTTAACATAATACTTGTTCATATTTATAGCAAGAGCCAGGTATTCAGTCTATTTGTCTTTGCAAATTGATAACTTAAAATGCCTCGTAATACTGATCCCGCATGGAGATTTGGTGAGGCAGTTGAGGAAAATAGGTTGAAAATCAAATGCAAGTTTTGTTCGAAAGTGACCAATGGGGGCATTACAAGATTCAAGCAGCACTTGGGCCACGTTTCTGGCAATGTTGCTGCCTGTTCCGAAGTACCAAGGGAAATCAGGGAAGAAATGAAAGCTTTGCTTGGCCAAAATAAAGCTAGAAAAGTAGAGATAAAAGAAAAGAAGCTGCAAGATATTGATGTTGCCCGTTATGATGTATTTGGGGATGAATACTTTGATGAGGAGGAAGATGCACAGATGGAGGCTGCACGCCGAGAGTCTTTGATGAGTCAATAAGAAGAACAAGAACGTTGTGCATTTGCTGGAAGCAGATATTATGATGCAAGGGGCTCATCTGCATCTGTGCCAAGCAAGGGTAAGGGCATTGCGGGGTCTTTGCGTAGGACAGTGTTGATGTAGAAATTATCTCTACGAGAAGAGCAGTTCCTCCCCCTGTTGATCCTCTAGCACATAGAAAAGAGGGAGATAAACAACCAAAAATATCTAGTGTTGTGAAATGGGTAATGAAGGCTGCAAGAGATAGATTGGCCAAAGCTACAGCAAAATGGCTAATTCACAAGAACATACCACCTACAACAATAGATTCCCCATATTTCCAAACTATTCTTGATGTTGCCGCCGAAGCTGGGCGGGGTATACAGGCACCCTCCGTATATGATGTGGGCACTAAATATCTTGAAGAAGAATATAGAGAAATAAAGGCTTGGGTGGAAACGTTTAGGCCCATGTGGCAACAGAATGGTGTTACCATCATGTGTGACGGGTGGAACAGCGGCACCCAAACACAATTAATAAACTTTTTGGTGTATTCAGTCGCTGGGACCGTCTTTGTGAAGTCCATTGATGCAAGTGAACATAGACGAACAACCACATATATATACAATCTTATGGATAAAGTTGTAAAGAGTGTGGGAGAGAAGTATATTGTACAGATTGTTACAGATAATGACGCCAATTTCAAGAAAGCAGGTTTGCAATTAATGGAGAAGAGGACCCATTTATTCTGGACCCCATGTGCAGCACACTGCGTAGATCTCATCTTGGAAGAGATTGGAAGGAAGACAAAAGTGGCTTCATTGATCAAGGCATGTAGAGGAATTACAAGATTTATATATGATCATTCATGGGTGTTAAGCTTGATGAAAAGATACACAAATAACCATGCCTTGCTGCGTCCAGGAATAACTAGGTTTGCAACTCATTTTCTGGTTATGGAAAGCCTTGTAAAGTTTAGAACGGAGCTCATTTAGATGTTTGCATCAGAAGAATGGCTTTGTTCGAAATGGGGCAATGCAACTAGTGGTCCGGGGTTTGAAGTCCCAAACCTTATGAGGGACAATAAGTTTTGGAAGAAAGTGAGGAAGATATTACAGGTTTTTGAGCCTTTGGTTAAAGTGTTGCGGCTTGTAGATGGTGATGACAAGCCGACAATGGGCTTTATATATGAAGCAATGGATCGGGCAAAGCAATCCATTATAGAAAATGTTAGATATCACGATAAATATATAAAGATTATTGATGCCCGTTGGAACGATCAATTGCACCATCCATTGCATGCTGCAGGTAATTAATATATATCTTTGAATTTGATACATTTTTGTTTTCCTAACTAATGTATCTATTATCTTGTTTGCTCACAGTACATTCTACATATTTATAATGTATGTTATTTTTTGAATCCCAAATTCTATTACCGCAATGTCGAACTACACACCGAAGCAATAGATACGGACTTGCGGGTAGGATTACGGGAGGTATTAAAAAAATGTTAGATGCAGATGATCAAATTGATGCAATACAAGAGGTGAGTGGGTGGTTACTTGAGAGAATTTAATTATGCTACCAAGTGCCAATTGCCATACTGCCATACATGCTTATATCTAATTTTCACATTGTAGATATCTATATATACACAAAGGAGAGGAACCTTTGCTGACCCTCTTGTGATACAATCGATTAGAAGGATGCCACCTGGTATGACGATGAATAGAAGACCCCACCCAATAGTCTTAAATCTTGATTTATTTATCTTAATTGATTAGAAGGACTTGAGGGTTACGAATATCTAATTTTCTTTATTTATTTTTTGCATTTCAGCTGATTGGTGGATGAATTATGGAGAGAGTGCTCCACATCTAAGGAAAGCGGCTGTTCGCATCCTTAGTCAAACTACAACATCTTCCAACTCTAAAAGAAATTGGAGCACTTTCTCTTTGACCATACGAAGGCCAGAAATCGGCTTACCATGCAGAAACTCAACAAGCTTGTATATTGTCATTACAATCTGAAGTTGAGAAACAGAATTAGGGAGAGAAGGTCAAGGGATGATCTTGCTTATTGTCCTATTAATTTGGATCACATATTCAGAGAGGACGATCCCTTACTCCTATGGTTAGCCGAGATAGAGGATCCATTGCTAGATTCAGATCCGAAGCTTCAGGAAACAGTTCAAGAGTTGATAGATTCGGATATGGGTGAGGCACCTGCAGAAGGTCAGCCACCTCAGGAAGAAGGTACCAGTAGGACTAGGAGGAGTGGGAAAGAACCTGCTTCTGAGAAAGTTAGTTCCACCACCGTCTCTTCGAGTAGCCATGGTGGAGATGGAGGAGGAGCAGGAGATAGTGGGACAGGTGGTACTAGTGAATACTATCAGCATGATGAAGACGATGACATTCCTATAGAGGAAGTACATGAGTTACCTCCATCTGGAAGATTTGATCCAAGCCGTGGTTATCAACGGTGCCGAAGAGATTCACCACCTGGGACTGGAGGTAGTAGTGAGCAAGGAAATATGGGTGGAGATGTTGGAGGACAACAAGCGGCATCATGGACTGATTCGTGGAACCCTAGTTACAGTGGACAAGGACCCTCACAATATTTTGACTATTTTCCATATGGTCAATTACAACAAGGAGAAGAACAGTCTTCAACTTCGGGGTCATACTCATATGGTGACTATGGTGAAATGCAATATGGTAGAAATCCACCTGTACCACCTCCACCTCCTCCAAGTTCTTTTGATGCGGGTGCAGCTGCCTTCTTTGGATTTGTAGATCCCAATTCTCATCAATATCAAATCCAATATGGTGCCAGTGCCAGTGCCAGTGCCAGTGGATCAAATAATAACACTAATGGGGATGATGATAACCATAGCCCCTTGAATCTTGGTAGACATTCCTTTTGATGGTGATTATTGATTAAGGTATTCCTATATCCTTCACTAACTCTCTATTCTTTGTCATTTTTAAATTGGTGTTGAATGTTGATTGTTGACCACTTCATAGTTCATTCACTTGATTGAATTTGAATCATGAATGTTGAAGTATTGATATTTGACTGTTCAATATTCACTAATGACTAATGGGTATTGTGTATTGTCACTATTGTGTAATGACCTAACTCTTAAGTCTTCTTATTTCTTAATTCTTAATTCCTTATGCTTTTATTTCATGAATTCATGTTCTATTCTTTTTTATGAGCTTTCCATTACTTTTTAAGTTAGCATGACTAAGAAACATGAAAGCATGTGAAAAAACTAATTATTACTATTATTTTCTATTTATACAGCGATATAGGACCTCATGTATTGAGGGCACCGCTACACCCCCTTTTCTTACTTACTTTTGCAAAAGAACCACATTTTCTTTCATTTTACAATTTTCTGGATTTTTTGGAATTTTTTCAGATTTTTTTGGCGAGTTTTTCAAATTGCACCGCTACGCCGCTACGTATCCCCACTACGCTACGTATCGCCCGCTTCATAGCGGTTTGGCAGCAGGCCACTACGCCCGCCACTACTGCTATTTTCATCCTTGCCTCATATATTTGTATCATAGTCTTATTTGTCAGTTTTTTATTTATGTTGCTATGGGTGGATTAGCAAAAATTGTAGCCAACCCCAACATAGTTGGGACAAGGCTTTAATGATAATGAATGGGTGGATTAGACATAAGCATCTTTTCTTTTTATTTTTCTTTTAATTTTTAAATTATTATTTATTTTTATAAGAAAATGAAGAATCCTACAATTTATGATACGATTCACGATATGATTCTATTTATCCTCTTGAATGATTTGCAATATGATTCCTATTTTTAAAACAATGGCCTTAAATTTAATCACCACATATGCAAAATGTGGAAGGATTTAAAAGCTAAACAATCATTTAATGAAATGGTTGTCACTGACACCATGTCATGGAATTCTTTGATTGTTGGGGGATGCATTGAATGAGTATCGTAAAGAGGCCATCCAACTATTTCAAGAAATAAAGAATCATGGATTGATTCCAAATTAGGTCATGTTTGTGTTTTATCTGCATCCAGTCATGCTGGAACGATCAACAGGGATTGAAACTGTTTGGAGTACGTTACAAAAGATTACTGTATTGCACTATAGTAGAACGCTATGCTTGTATGGTTGACTTGCTTGGCCGAGCGTGGAAATTAGGAGAAGCATATAGTCGAATGAAGGGTGTGTGGAGTGTTTTACCGAAACCTAGGTTGCTCCTGACTTCAGTAACAGTACTAATCATGAAATGCCTTATCTATCCAGCACGGCAGTGTGCCAACCGGCACCGAGATGGCATTGGTCTCGGTAAGAGTATCGATCACCTCCCTTCGGGCTCGGACTCGTGCGTCTCGACGCTGGTTTCCGACCTCGGGCCCGGCCGACCTCAGTGTCTTCTCCAGTTCGATCTCTTGGCCGAGGTGAGCACTGAGCGTTTAATCCCCATTATGAGATGGGACAACCACAGAGCCCTGACAGATAGGGTGGCCGCCGGCCATCGATAAGAGCTCTTTCCTATTAGCTAATCACATCCACATATATGTGAGGGATTTGAGGAGAGATCCGATGGGACAGTACCCTCACCTACCCCCACTAAGGGTCCTAAGTATGGGCTGATGGGACAAGGTCTCTCACCTACCTCCACTATGGAACCTTCCACTCTCTTCTATATATACCTGCATGGTAAGCCCATCACAGGTACGCAAGATATAACCTTCATATTATCCTGCCTGAACCTTCTTCCTCACTTCACCCTAGTCCAGTGACTGCACTAACTCAGGCGTCGGAGTGCCTTTGGCTGATAGCAGCCCGGGGCCCTGACCTTTTGTTCATCTTCCAGGTTCAGGATATCCATTGACACCTTCAGCAGCTCTCAGACTTGATAAGCAGCATCATTAAAAGCTTCATCATCGTCTAAACCAAGTCCATAATATTCAGGCACTTACAATATGCGCCGTCCGTGGGAAACCATCTGAAAAAACTACATTTTCACCTTGAAAAGCCATGCCTCCAAAGACTAGGAAGGGAAAAGGCGTTGGACCATCCAGGTCCATACTGCCATAAACGTTTCTGCCCCTCATGCCGCCTCCACTGGTGACGAACCAGGCAGGAGTGACCGAACAGGTACCAACGGTCCCCTGACCAGGGATGGTCGGCGGAGAGCCCGGTATGAGAAGCGTGGGATTGCCTGTCACCTAGACACATTCCTCGTCGAGAGGTGCAACAACATCTCCTCGTCACGGCCCCGTCCTGGAATGAGTTCGGCCGAATACCTCCCAGGCGGAGCGTCCTCGTCAGGACGTCATCTTACTGGGGCAGCCCCGCAGGGATGTTCCTCCTCAAGAACGTTCCCGACAAGGCAAGACCCCAGCGCTATCCAGATCACGCCAGCCTTATCACTAGGACCACGTGGAGGACCACGTGCACCTTGACGACGAGGGCGACAACGACATGGTCCTGGAGGAGGATGATGAGGCACACGTCGAAGAAATCAGGGCTCAAAACCTCATCATTGAAGAGCAAAGAGCCCAGATCCTCCAGCTCCAACGGCAGCTCGGAGGGAGAGAGAAGGCCCCGGCCGGGACTTCGCTCGTGCCTCCAGCACACCAGCGAGCCCGGAAGGTTCCTAAAGCTCATGTGGACTTGAGGCAAGTCCTGGACGATAAGAGGCCTGACCGAGCTCGTGACGAAGGCTCGAGCAGCACCCACACCAGCGCTGACCATCAGCGACAGCGCCAGAGGCCGAGGAGACAAGAAGCCGACCCTGATATGACGGATTGGATCAATCAGCAAATCAAGCAGGCCGTGCAACAGAATATGGAGTTTGCTGGCCTCACCCGAGGTCGGCTAGCTACCAAAGACAGTGACAATCACGGCACGTCTCCGTTCTCTCGGGAGATCAGAGAACACGTCCTTCCTGAAAGGTTCAGCGTCCCGAGGTTCAACCTCTATGACGGGACTTCGGACCCCGAAGCACACCTCCGACACTTCACCCAGAAAATGTCGGTGTATGGCGGCGACGGCAACCTGGACTGCAAGGTCTTCTCCTCCAGTCTAGGCGACCTCGCACTTCGGTGGTTCTGCGCTCTCTCCGAGGGATCGATTTCGAGCTGGCAGCAGCTCCGAAACTCCTTCGTTGAGAAGTTCCAAACGCACCGGGTCATCCCGAAGACGGATTCCAACCTGATGGCCATCAGAATGAGGCCAGCCGAAAATATCACTCAGTTCGCCAAGAGGTTCTGGACCATTTACAGTCAGATTGAAGACGCCAACGACGAGGTCGCCATCAAGTCCTTCCAACAAGCTCTGTTGCCAGGCAACGAGCTTCGGAGGGACCTGGTGCGGTTTCCCGTGGTCTCGGTGAAAGCACCGATGGTCCGGGTGAATCAGTTCGTTGAGCAAGAAGAAGACGAGGCCAGAGCTCGGGAGAGCCATAACTTCTGGCTGGAGGACCGACCCTCCAAGAAGGAAAAGAAGTTGGCCGAGAGGGAGGCAGACCGAAATAGAGAACCATCTGGCTCGGCACCACGCTTTGCTCCCACCTCGGGAGGCAGCGCGAAGCCGAAGTCAAGTGGTGCCTCTTACAAGGCCGTCAATACCATCTTCAAGGAGCCTATTTATAAGCTCCTCGGCAAGATCAAGACGCAACCCTTCTTCAAATGGCCGCAGCCTATGAAAGGCGATGCCTCCTCCCGAGATAAGAGCAAGTTCTGTGGCTACCATAAGCAGAATGGGCACAGAACCGAGGACTGCCACGCCTTCAAGGCACACCTCGAAAGGCTTGTGAAGGACGGACATCTGAAGGACCTCGTCAAGGAGGAGGGTAGAGTAAACCGCGCTCAACAACGCCAGCCCGATGATCGAGACAGCGATGAGCCGGAAGGGACCATCAACGTCATTCACCTAGCTTCTGCTTCTAAGGGAAGCGGCCAGGCTCGTATTGAGGCTAGGAGGGCCCAGCACGACAAACAAGTGATGACGGCTGAGCTCGGTCCTTCAGCAAAAAAGGCAAGGAAAGAAAGGCCAAAGATTTGGTTTTCTGACGAAGACTTGGACGGGGTTCAGCTACCCCACAATGATCCCTCGCTCTTGACTCTAAGGTTGGCAAACTTTAATGTCAAAAGGATCCTCGTGGACCCTGGGAGCTCCTCGGAAATCCTCTATTACGACTGTTTCAAGAAACTGGGTTTGAAAGAGGAGGACGTGCAGGAAGCCTGCACCCCACTAGTGGGTTTCAGCTCCAAGTCTGTATACCCCAAAGGGAAGATCTCCCTCAAGGTCGGAATGGGAGGAGCCTCCTTGACAGCAGACTTCCTGGTGGTGGATGCACCATCCCCATACAATGCCATCATGGGAAGGACCTGGCTGCATAACATGGAAGCTGTCCCCTCCACCCATCACCAGAGGCTCAAGTTCCCGTTGCAAAACAGGGACGGTAGCTTCAAGGTGATCATAGTCCGCGGCGACCAGCAGATGGCCAAAGAATGCCTCATGGCCGTGGTCCCCGGCGAAGCAGAGCTGCAGCAAGTTCATATGGCCGAACTCGAAGCTATTGGTCGAGCACCCGAGCAGAAGAGTGTTGAATATCTCACCGAGGTCAGGATTGACCCCAACGATCCTGAGAGGTACTTCCTGCTCGGAAGTCAGCTCATAGAAGCTGAAAGGTCCGAGCTGCTTGACTTCTTGTTGCACAACAGAGAGGTCTTCGCTTGGACCTCCTATGAGATGCCCGGCATCGACCTTGAAGTCATGAGCCACAAGCTGAATGTGGATCCCGAACACAAGCCCATAGTCCAAAAGACTCGCAGGACTGGGATCTAGCAATCAGAGGCTGTAACCGAAGAGGTCGAAAAGCTGTTGGAGGCAGAGGCCATCAGGGAAGTCCACTACCCTGTATGGTTAGCCAATACAGTAGTGGTTAAGAAGAAGAATGGTTAGCCAATACCAGCCAATACAGAGGCTGGTAACCAAGATGTTTCAGGCCCAGCTCGGCAAGACAGTTGAAGTGTACATAGATGATATGGTCATCAAGTCTAAAAGGTCACAGGACCACTTATCTGATCTAAATCAAACCTTCACCGTCTTCAAACTGAATGCATCCAAATGTGCGTTTGGTGTCGGCTCCGGCAAGTTCCTAGGTAGCCTGGTCACAAGACGAGGGATAGAGGCCAATCCCGGCCATGGCAAAACAAGACTAGGGATAGGTAGCCTAGGAGCAGATCTCGGCGATTCAGGCCATCCAAAGTCCGACCATGGCAAAACAAGTTCAGAGGCTAACAGGGATGGCAGCTACACTAAACCGCTTCATCAGCAGAGCTTCAGATAAATGCCGTCCCTTCTTCCAGCTCCTAAAAAAGAGCTCGAGGTTCCAATGGACTCCAGAGTGCGACAATGCCCTCCAGGAGCTCAAACGATACCTCTCTTCACCTCCCCTGCTGTCCACCCCGACGCAGGGCGAGATCTTATACTTGTACCTGGCCGTCTCAGATCACGCGGTGAGCTCGGTGCTCATCAGAGAAGAAGACAGGCAGCAAAGGCCTATCTATTACGCGAGCAAGATCCTGCTGGATGCCGAGACGAGATACCTGCCATTGGAGAAGCTCACACTTGCGCTCATCAGTGCCTCTCGCATGCTCTCGCACTACTTCCAGACATACTCCATAGTGGTTGTTACTGAACACCCACTCAAGTCTCTGTTTCGAAAAGCAGACTTCTCTTGGAGAGTGTCCAAATGGGCTGTCGAACTGGGACAGTATGATATCCAATATCAACCCAGAATGGCAATCAAAGCCCAGGTGCTGGCAGACTTCATTGTGGAATTCACATCTCCTAGTTCGGCACCGAGCCACCTCGACACCGAACTGGGGGGCAAGGAGGGTGAGGCAACCACCGAGACCGAGACAGAACAGGAGCGGTCCTGGAAATAGTTCCTCAACTCATCTTGGAAGGTCTTCGTTGATGGATCCTCAACCTCCAAGAGGGCTGGGGAGGGCATAGTCCTCCAATCTCCGGAGGGCCTTGTCATCGAGCAAGCCCTAACTCTTGACTTCAAGGCATCAAACAACGAAGTTGAGTACGAAGCGCTGATCGCAGGGCTGGGCAGCGCAAAAATTCTGGGAACACGACAACTGGTGGTCTTCAGTGATTCACAGCTGGTGACGAGCCAACTGAATGGAGACTACTAAGCCCATGACGATAGGATGGCAGCCTACCTAGCCCATGCCAAGCAACTCCTCTCTCAGTTCCCAAAAGCTGAAGTCAGGCAAATCGGTAGAGACTCCAACTCTCACGCCAACGCGCTTGCCAACCTGGCCTCTGCTGTCTAGGTAGAAAGAAAAAGGACTGTCGAAGTGGAAGCACTAGACAAACCAAGCATAGAGCTCCATCCACCTCGGCAGATCGTATGTACCGACCTCGGTCCGAGCTGGATGGACGAATTCATTTCCTACCTTAAGGACGACCAGCTCCCCGAGGAAAAAAATCAGGCCCACAAGATCAGGCTGAAAGCAGCTCGGTTTTGGCTCTCTCCAGATGGTAAGCTCTATTTCCTACAATGGCCCCTACCTCCAGTACGTTCACCCGAGTAAAGTCGAAGACTTCCTTTATGAAATCCATGGAGGGATCTGCGGCAGTCACATTGGAGGTTGGTCACTGGCCTATCGAGCAATCAGCTAAGGATACTGGTGGCCTTACATGCAAAAGGACGCCCAGGTCTATGCCAGAAAATGTGAGAAGTGCCAGAGATTCTCTCACTCTCTCCATCAACCAGCACATGACCTAAGTCCTCTTTCCAGTCCATGGCCTTTCGCCCAATGGGGGTTGGACTTGGTGGGGCCTCTACACCGAGCTCCAGGAAATAAGAGGTGGCTAATAGTAGCCACCGACTACTTCACCAAGTGGATAGAAGCTGAAGCGTTGTCCTCCATCACCGACAAGGATACCAAAAACTTTGTAAGGAGAAACATCATGACAAGATTTGGAGTGCCTCGAGCCTTGGTCTCGGACAACGGGACTCAGTTCGACTCCAACTTCTTGAAGAACTTCTGTCAAGAACTTGGCATCAGGAACTACTATTCCACTCCAGCATACCCCCAGAGCAATGGTCAGGCTGAAATTTCTAACAAGGTGGTGCTTGACGGACTCAAGAAGAGACTTGACCGAGCCAAAGGGAGATGGGTAGAGGAGCTTCCGAGTGTCCTTTGGGCATACAGGACTACCCCAAGGCGCTCGACCTCGGCTACGCCTTTCTCCCTGGCCTATGGGATGGAAGCTGTGATTCCGCTTGAGGTCGGCCTTCCAACCCTCAGGTCGGAACTGTTTGACCAAGGCCAGAACGATGTCAACCTCGCCACGGAGCTCGACTTAGCTGAAGAACGAAGGGATGCAGCAGCCATTCGCCTCGCTTCTTATCAGCAACAGTTGGCCAGAGGATACAATCAAAGGGTTAAAGAAAGGAAGTTCTCACCTGGAGAACTAGTCTTAAAGAAGACACTTCCAGCAGACAAAAACCCCACCGAAGGAAAACTTGCACCGAACTGGCATGGGCCATTCAAGGTGACTTCGACAGCTGGGCAGTCTGCATACAAACTTGAGGACATGGAGGGTAGAGAGCTACCACGTCTATGGAATGCCACGCACCTTAAGAAATACTACTTTTAAGATGTACTCAGATTCCGAAAGTCAATAAAATTGATTCTTTTTAAAGAATGTTTTTTACTTTCAAATCTGGCCAAGTTATGGAACTCGGCACATGCATACGGTGCGGTCACAGGACTAGCCATCTCCAGCTCGGTTACAGAACCAGCTTTCTCGGCGCGGTCACAGGACTAGTCACTCTCAGCTCGGTTACCAAAATCAGCTACTTCGGTTCGGTCATTGGACCAGCCACAAGTTCTGTTTACGGAACCAAATTCCGCTACGGTTATGGAACCTAACCCACTAGCTATGGTCATGGGACCTGGCACATTTCGTTCTGCCGAGACCAGTGCTTTGTTATGGTTATAGAACTTAACTAAAACACTCATCTCTGGTTACGAACCTAGCATATTATTAAGTTCGGCTATAAAGCCGAGCTCAACTACTTGTCTTCTTTCCTGTTATTTATTCTTGGTGACAGCCAAACACAGAAAAGAACAGGAAAAGAAGAAAGCATTCAACACATTGCATGAGTTGGGAATAAAAGACGATTTCATTCATTGAAAAATGATTACATACGAAAAGTCTTTTACTTTCAAAAAAGAAAGATACAAATGGTGTTCCTCCCCAAGTGCAGAAATAAAAAGAAAATTACATCAACAAATCAAATTCTCTCAACCAGCAGCCTCTTCAGCATCTCCCTCAGCAACATTGACCTCGGCGTCTCCAGCAGGGGCCTCCGGAGGTTGGTTCGACGCGGGCTGTGGAGGAGGGAACTGGGGGATCTCTGCATAAGCGGGGTGGTCCTCGGGGACCCCTGCCGCTCTCAGCGCGCTCGTCCACCCCAGTTTCCAGGCCTTTTGGCTGACCTCACGAACCTGGGCCACATGCAACTCCGAGGCTGCATCCACCCCTTCGTCGTAGGACCGGTCAGCCTCAGCTCGGAGCTCGGCCTCCACCTCCTCCCGCCTCTTTTCGAGCTCGGCCATTTTCTTGATATGATCTTCCACTCCGCTTTGGCCTTTCCGAGCTCGGACCTGAGGCTCGCAACACCACCTCCTGCTCGGCAGCCTTCTTCTTAGCCTTGCCGAGCTCCACCTCGAGGGCCGCTTTCCTCTTCTCCACCCTCTCACCCCGGGCAGCACTCTGATGGGTCTTCTCCGCCAGCACCAGGCTCCTTTGCAGGATCTGCGAAGGCAAGTATTAGAATCACAGAGGTCAAAAAGTTAAAAGAACACAAGCTGAGAAGAAGAGGAAGACTTACCCTGAGGGCGTCGCCCATTTGAGCCACTGCCAGCTCCACGTCGCCTAGCTTCCAGTACTCCACCATGTCTTTTGGCAGAGCATAGGCGTGCGCGAGGGCACTGATGACCGAAGTGTCATCGCCCACTCGGCCGTCCACCGACAACGGCTGGCCATACTCTAGTAAGAAGCTAGGCCTCCAAGGGCCTGGGCCGAGGGGCAGCGGGAGCAGAGAGGCCGGGTCGGGTTCGCCCGCCACCGGATCTGCGATCCTTGGCCTTTACCTCGCCCGAACCTCGTCCCGGTTGGACCCAGTCGAGCGCTCCTCGGCCGCCGAGGAAGTAGGCTGGGTAGGGGCGAAGGTGCTGGTAACAGCTGTAATTGCCGGATTAATTGAGGCGGAAGCTCCTGAGGCAAGGGTAAGGGAACCCCCGAAGACAACGGCGTCGAGGTTGCGGAGGTTCGGACGGCGTCGTCCCATGTGGGTCTCTTCGTCCGAGCTCGAGGACTGGAGGTTGATCGCGTCTTCTAGCCTAGCCACCTCGGAGCCGACTTCGTTTTCGGAGTCGGCCTCCGGGTCGGTCTCACGAATGACTTCACTGCCAACACGGGAAGGCCCGACTTCAGGGGGCACTTGAGAAGGCCCGGTCTCGGGGGGGCACTTGAGGAGGCCCCACAGCTGGAGCTCCTTGCTCCTCAGCCTCGGCCAAAGTCAGCACTGTCTCTCCCCTAAGGTTCTCGTGCCGTCTCCTAGTGAAGGAACGGTACACGGGTTCGTACCCGAGGAGAGACTAGGCTGCTCTGTTCTCGTGACCTCTGTAGCTGTGGATCCTCTTCAGCCAGGCGACGTTTCGCTGCCACCTGGAGCTCTTCACCTATTGTTTTCTCTCCTTGTGGCCTGCACACCAAGAAGTGAATATGTCAGTTTGGCAAAACAGGAAAATACACGTTAAAAGAGATTGAGAGAAGATATTTACTCGGCGGCTCTCCGAGACGGCGAGGAACGCGGTCTACCCTGGACTCGGCTGGGCCGAATTCCCAATTGCCCTAGACATAAAGGCGGTCATCCCCAGCATACTTACTGGAGTCTTCAAGGTCGTTGATCAGGGGGATCTCCTTCGACCGCGCCCGAAGATAGTACGCGTCGTCCTTCGGAGACTTATAGAGATCATATACATCCTCGATGTCTTCGACGCCGAGGTCGGTCCCTAAGATCCTATTCAGCTCAGCTATACCCATAATCACTTTGAAACCGTTGGGCATGAGCTGACAGGGGGTGAGGTTCCACTTCCTGAGGCAGGCCCTCAGGAGTGGGTGGACCGGAAACCTCACCCCACCCTCTATGATGGACACCAGTGGGAATGGCATCCACCCATCAACGAAAATCCGAGGTCGGATTGCGTCCTTGAGGCCGTCCACCCTAATGCAGACGTCCTCCGGTATCTAGTACTTCCTCTTAAGTTCTGCTAAGGCTAACTCTGTATCTACCCAATATCTGTAAACCCCCATACTCCCCAGCTTGGACGGAAAAATGGACGGTGACGGAGAAAAGGAGAGACAGAAGAGATGCAACCCAGAAAAAGAGCCCCAAGAAAGATAACGGAAAGGATGGAAGGAAGAGAGACTTACAAAGAAGACCGGACGGAGATTAGCTTGGACAGACGGAAGCTGGGATCTCAGGGCAGCAGGGTTTCTCAGGCGAGGACGCAGATGCAGGCGCAGGGAGTTTCCAGCAGAAGCAAAAGTAGTCCCCCTTCGAGGACGAGGCCTTTTATACAAAGACGAAGATCTCTTCGTATCCCGGAAGACGCGCTTGCAGACACCGCCTCGGGCACGCCACTCGTCTCCTCGATATGACATACGGCCAGCAGGGGTGCAACACGTGGTAGCACCACACCGCCTTCATAATGATTTGAACAGGCTATTAAACCGCCTCCAGACAGCTGCGCGCCATCAATACGCCTCGGAAAGCAAAACGACACCCCACCCTTTCTTAAAAGGCTACGGGTTCGGTTTCGGAAAATTCCCATTCTACTTAGCTCCCGACCCCAAAAGGTTACGGAACCCTCGAGGTCAGGAGCTAGAGGGCAATTGTGTGGAGTGTTTTACCGAAATCGAGGTTGCTCTAGACTTCGGTAACAGTACCAATCATGAAATGCCTCATCTATCCAGCACGGCAGTGTGCCAACCGGCACCGAGATGGAATTGGTCTCGGTAAGAGTACCGATCACCTCCCTTCGGGCTCAGACTCGTGCGCCTCGATGCTGGTTTCCGACCTCGGGCCCGGCCGACCTCAGTGTCTTCTCCAGTTCGGTCTCTTGGCCGAGGTGAGCACTGAGCGTCTAATCCCCATTATGAGATGGGACAGCCACAGAGCCCTGACAGATAGGGTGGTCGCCGGCCATCGATAAGAGCTCTTTCCTATCAGCTAATCACATCCACATTTATGTGAGGGATTTGAGGAGAGATCCGATGGGACAGTACCCTCACCTACCCCCACTAAGGGTCCTAGGTATGGGCTGATGGGACAAGGTCTCTCACCTACCTCCACTATGGAACCTTCCACTCTCTTCTATATATACCTGCATGGTAAGCCCATCACAGGTACGCAAGATATAACCTTCATATTATCCTGCCTGAACCTTCTTCCTCACTTCACCCTAGTCCAGTGACTGCACTAACTCAGGCGTCGGAGTGCCTTTGGCTGATAGCAGCCCGGGGCCCTGACCTTTTGTTCATCTTCCAGGTTCAGGATATCCATTGACACCTTCAGCAGCTCTCAGACTTGATAAGCAGCATCATTAAAAGCTTCATCATCGTCTAAACCAAGTCCATAATATTTAGGCACTTACAAAGGGAATGCCAATCAAGGCTAATGCTGGAATATGGTGGCCCATGCTAGGAGCATGACACATACATCACAATCCTGAGCTAGGGAAGCTTGCTGCTGAGAAGCCTTTTGAATTTGACCCACACAAGACTTTGAATTATATACTGTTGTCAAAAATGCATGTTAAGGGAGGAAGATGGGATGAGGTAGAGAGAGGATGATTATAAAAGAAAGAGGAGGACAAAGACAACCTGGGTTGCAACTGGGTTGAAGTTAATAATCATGTTCATGCGTTCTTTGCCAATGATTGCACAACCAAAGATGGCTGATACCTGTGGCACATTGAAGTCATTTATGGCTCAACCTTGCTTTGGGGGGACCTACACTGGGTGATGACCTTTTTGAGAATTGAGAAGTACTGGCTACATGCCTGAAATCAATACTTATTTGCATGTGGATGATTGTAGCTGAAGAAATGATCAAGAACAAGTGAAGATGTTCATTGAGAACTTCAAACCATTCATCTTAGAGGCCCACTGGAGATAGACTATTATCCAAAAATATTACAGCTTGGGAAATCTTAATTCTTCCATTGATTGGCCTCAAACACATGATTAAGAAAGAGACAAGGTAAAGTTTCAGTCTTATATACTCGATGAAGAGAAAAAGGCTAAATTGTTGAATGCGTACTCAGAAATCAGAATTTGTTATTGCCCATAAATTTTTTAGGGGCATGGCTATCATACACATCTATGATCCATGGGCCCTTCTATAAACTTGAGGCCGAAGAAAACTAGCATGTCCTAATATGAAGAATTTTCATTGTTTTGTAGAAACAAAGTAGCAACTGGTTTGTGCATGTTTCGATTGGAGTTATTCTCCACATGCTAGCTTTGGGTAGGAACAAAGATCACACAAAGGTAAGCAGAAATTTGTTCTTTAGAGGTGGCTTTTTTGTGGTTGCATGTAGGATTTTGGTTTAACTAACCTTCTTTGCGTGGTTGTATTCAAGTTCGTTATGATATGAGCTTTCGCTTAGTAAAATAGATGAGTTATAGCTAAACTGCATTGTTTATTAATATATTCTTTTTCAGCAAATTGCTATGCTTAAAGCTTTTCCTTTTTATCTTTACTTATTGGTCATGTAGAAATGATATCAATTTTGACTGGTTCCTTTTGATCTTAATCAGTGTCGCTTAAAAAGAAATTATGTTGGAAGACATTCATTTACTTTACTTTTTTTTTTATTTATGTGAATTTTTTCTTAATCACGTTGTCTTTACTTTTTTTTTTCTTTTTTTTAATATATTGTCATAGTAATGGTTGGAGGTGGAGGTGGAGGTGGAGGTGGAGGTGCTGAATTAAAAAAAAAAATTCTAATTAGAAAACTGATTTTCTAGTATCATGGATACATCTAAATTTAATAACACTAAGCAGATTCTCTGCATAATACATGGAAATATAGAATTTTTTTGAGGCAACTTTTATTCTTAATTTCATGTTATTATGCATGTTTACATTCTTCACATATGGTGAACTTTTGTATAATTAATAGTGAACATATGCTCTCTCTCTCTCTCTCTCTCTCTCTCTCTCTCTCTCTCTCTCCTAACAATTTTTTAAATTTACTGTGAAAGCATGGAGTGTTAAAAGGTGCTCTCTCTCATGGGGTAGATAAACATGTATGCTTTAACTACTTTTCTCATGTGTTGCGTCATCATCAATGTCATCAATTTGTTCTGAGAGTGTGCACAGGAAGAAAATAGATGGCCCTTTTTTATTATTATGTTCATTGTAATGTTCATACAATCACGTTGTTGCTGATTTGAACCTCAATAATCCAGGATAAGTTTTATCACATTGTATAAAACTTCTGTTCCTTCACTAGATCTAATTATTTTTTTCTTTTTGATATTTTTGTGTGTGTGCGTGTGTGCACATTTTATGTCTACAGAAACAAAGTCACGAGTCTAGTACTTCTCAATTCTCATATCCAATTTTTAAAGAACTGATTTTTCAATTGATATTGGTTATTGGAATGCCTTTCAAATCAAGTGGTCCTTTTATGATTTGCTGTAATTATAGATCTCTTACTCTTCATTGGAAACTAACCATACTTTCTTGTTTAGTGAAAGAGTAACTATCTATATAGAAGCCTATGTTGCATGAATTCTTATACACGGATGTAATACCATGTTAGACATTTTTGTGCTCTAGCTTGCTTCAAATTTTTAGAAAAACATTTTTTCTTTTCTTCTGCTTCTTCTTTCTGCTCTAATCAGTGATATTTACATTTCATATAATACAATTTACATGAAGTTCTCATTTCTACTTTTTTAAATATATTTTTTCTAATAATTTCCTCTCTTTCTAACAACATTGTTTTATGCATGGTGTCAAGACCCGAGCCCGAGATCGGATTACTCAGGACTAATCCTGGGGCGCGAATCCATCATACTTACTCCCATGAACTCTGAATTAACCGAAGTTAAAACGAAATTCACATGGGATAACAATCACTCGTACCTATCAAATGTACATTTTGCGGAATACATACATTGACGAAACAATTAATTGAACAAATTACTTTATATCAAAACTAAAGTCCAATATGCACAATTCCTTTTCTATCAAAGTCAACAACTGCATATTCAAATACAATACAGGTGACATCTATTTACTATTCAAAATGAATACACAAAAGAAATTTATCAAAACATTTCTAAGTCATCTATTCATTGGCACTCCGACTAAGGTCCATTCGATTAGATCTCCTGGAGGTATCGGATGGGCCTCCTCTGCTGGAGGCGTGGCCTCGGGATGACCGGCACGGGCAACTAGGCCTGTAATGTTCATCAATAACACCGTGAACATGACGGTTCAACAATGCATATACAGATCTATGATAGTACATGCTAAATCTGTTAAACAGTATAACAATTAGCCAATCCTGGGCAATTCAATTTGATACAGTATCTATGCATGTGAGTCAATAATATCAAGAATATCAAATTACTAGATTGGCAGCTATAATGGCATTTGCTTCAATCAATTCTTCCAATGGAAGCAGTCATTCATTTCATTTCATGTTCATTCATTTCATTTCATTTATTCACATTCATTTCATTAATTACATTGGGTACGCTTATTATTAAGTGGCTTATCAATGAGAGACTTTTCAGTCTAATGTGTGGGATCTACAAGTGTCTGGATCAGAGATAACTGACATCACCACGGAGCTCTAGAACACCCCCAGTCCATCTACTGCAGTAAGATTGTTCATTAATTCATTGTTACATTTAGTATCTTGTTCATTATTCATTAATTCATTCCGTATTCAATTCAGCTCAATAACGAGCTTAAGAAACTACTATGTAGTGCCAGACTCAAGAAATCAGATCAATCAATTATTTAATTCAGATTTCTAAAGCAAACAAATGGGTGAAGCGCTCGTTATCCAACGTACGTGTTATTCTTGATGAACATCACTTTAATCAGTAATTTGTACATTCAGACAACCTTAGCTAACACCTATGAAGGTTTAGATACCACTAATACTAGCCTTAGTGATTAGGTTTCCATTTTTGAAAAATCAGGTTTCAATCTACAATTTTCCTCAAGTTTGGTCACCTTGGTAGTTACCTATTGGTTAACCGAATTCTGGATGTGGCTAACCGAATTACATTCGGTCATCCTTCCAGAACCATACAAATTCTAATACATCTCTTTAATTCGGTTACCTCATCGGTCACCTACTCGGCTAACCGAATTCTCAAATTCGGCTACCCTGCGATTAGCTTTCCAGAAGCTTGTCTTTTGATGGAAATTCCTAAACTAATTTCGGTCACCTTGCAGTCACCTTTTGGCTAGCCGAATTCACAAATTTAGCTAACTGAATTTTAGTCGGTCAGCTCACGGTCAACTTTCCAAAGGCTGACATTTTCTGTGAAAATCAACCCAGAAAGTCGGTCAGCTGTTCGGCTCCCAGAAATACATTCCAGAGCTTTAGAAATTCTACAGCAAATTCTGGATTTTGAGCTACTCCTTGAGCTCAAATCACTCCAATAACATCTTAAATCATAAGAGGTGTATATACTTGGCTTGTTTGAAATTAATTGATACAAAGCCCTTTGTTTAGCTTGATTTGAGATGGAACTTCTTGACTTGAAGTCTTTTTTCAACCTAAACCAACATCAATTCAAAAATGGAATTGCTATAAGTTGTCTGTGCTAGAAACCGTGCCTAAGCACTCAAGAGAACTTGAAAACTCTGAAAAGTGTTCAAGCTACTCACTTGTAGTCTCTAGAAAGGAAAACTTGAGCTCTCTCTAGAGTTCCAACTTCAAGCAAATTGAAAGAGAAGATGGAGAAGATGAAGTGATCCAACCCTCACTCCAAAAGCATTAGAAACCTCACAATTTGATGAAGGAATGAAGAAGAAATAAGGAAAAGGGAGTCTAGGGTTTGCTTAAACACTTAGGCTAGGATTGGAGATGAATGAACTCACTTGGAGTTCATCTTATCCTATATAAGCCCAAATTTTGCATTTAGGCCCTCCACCTCCTAACTCATTCCAATTCGAGTCAAATGAAGGGTCATTTGATCCGATTCTCGTCGAATGAGTTCAAGTCTATTATGAAAGTTATCGTACTCGTCGAGATATGCGTATTGGTATCAAGAGTTTCCGTATTAAATAAAATACGTGGAATTTTTTATATACGAAAAAGTCCTTAGTTTTCCTTGTTTAAGTCTAAAATCCATTCAAACCATTCAATCTCCTTCATTATCATTTCATTAAGCCTAAAGCATTCATTTTACGCTAATTCAATTTCATTTGATCATAAACCATCAATAGCTTAATTAAACGTAGTTAATTAGCTCTGCACTACCACACTGGGGCTACAGGGGATTTTACCCGGCTTCCCTTTGGGCCCGGAGGGACTAGTCCAGCCCAAAGGGTTGGGAACCCTCCGATAGCAAAAAAAAAAAAAAAAACATAGTTAATTAGCTTAATTTCCAATCAGTTAGAGTTAATCTTGATTAACTCGGGCGGGGTCTAATGTTCTTCTAAACTTTTAGAACCATTCGGTCCTCCGAATGCAATATAAATCAATACAAGTCGATAAGTAATTCAAAATTAAAATTACCTTAACGAACAACTCGGGATACTTTTGAGCCATTGCTCCTCAAGCTCCCATGTAGCTTCACTAGGTTCATGATGATCCCAAAGAACCTTGACCCATTTAATCGTTCCTGTACGTAGAACCGCCTCCTTGGTATCAATAATATAAATTGGCTTTTCAACATATGTGGTGTTCGGTAACACTTGGATCTCTTTGTGAAGAATAACATGTGAAGGATAAGCCACATACTTACGAAGCATCGAAACATGGAATACATTGTGGATATTGGAGAGCTCTGCTGGAAGGTCTAGGCGATAAGCCACATTTCCAATTTTGCTTTTGACCTTGAAAGGTCTAATGAATCTTGGGGAAAGCTTCCCTTTCTGTCTGAATTGAATAGTGCCTTCATTGGAGAAGTCTTAAAAAAGATTAAATCATTAACAGCGAATTCCAAATCACGCCGACAATTATCAGCATAGCCTTTTTGCCTTGATCCGCAATTTTTAGCCGGTCTTGCACTCTTTGAACCATTTCTGCTGGTTGAGCAATGATCGTAGGACCGTGGAAACTTCGAGTTCTAACCTTTTCCCAGTTCACTGGAGTCCTACATCTCCGACCGTACAATGCTTCGAATGGTGCCATTTCAATGCTGGAGTGATAGCTGTTGTTGTATGCAAACTCGCACAACGCTAAATGGTCATCCCAATCACTTCCCAAAATCAACAACACTGGCATGAAGCAAGCCTTCCAAAGTCTGTATAGTCCGTTCCGACTGTCCGTCTGTCTGTGGATGATAAACAGTACTAGACTGAAGTCTAGTGCCCATGGAATTCTGGAATGATTACCCACATGCGGAAACAATCGAGACCGGTTTTCCATGCAATCGAGTCACTTCCTTGACGAACAATCTGGACATATCACTGAATCCCATATGCTTTCTAAATGGAAGAAAATGTGTGGACTTCGTAAGACGATCAACGATCACCCATGCGGATCGTGCTACTTCTTCGTCTTTGGTAAACTAGATACAAAGTCCATGGTAATATGTTCCCACTTCCATCTAGGAATATTCAGTGGATGAAGCAATCTAGGCGGTTTTTGGCGCTCAAATTTCACACGTTGACAAGTTAAGCAGGAAGACACATAACCTGCTATCTCCCGCTTCATGTTATTCCACCAGAATCTGTCCTTAAGATTTCTATACATCTTCGTGCTTCATGGATGCATAGAATATCTGGTGTGATGAGCTTCGAACATCACTTCCTGCTTCAAATCTTTTTGTGCTGGTATACACAATTGGTCTCTGAAGTAAAGAACCCCTTCTACCAACACGAAGTCTGGTCTTGTTGTAATGTTATCCTTAATTTTTACCAATTCAGGATCTTCGAACTGCCTATCCCTGATTTGTTTGATAAGGACTGGTTTGAATACAGACATTGCTGCAACCATCACTCTATCGTCTACCATTTCAATGGACACATCAAAATCCCTGAATTCCTCAATCAGGTTCCATTCACCAACCAATGATGCCAAGTCAGTAGATTTCCGACTCAAAGCATCAGCTAAGACATTATCTTTTCCAGGTACATATGTGAATGGAAAGTCGTAATCCTTAATCAGCTCTAACCAATAGTGTTGCCTCGGATTAATATCCTTTTTAGTGAACAAGTACTGAAGGCTTCTGTGATCGCAATGGACTTCAAAAGTCTCTCCATACAGATAATGCCTCCATTGTTTCAATGTGAATACAGCAGCCGCGAGCTCTAAATCATTAGTAGCATAGTTCTTCTCATGTTTCTTCAACTGACGCGAACCATAGGCAATCACCTTGCCGTTCTGCATCAATACACATCCCAGTCCAATACCTGAGGCATTCGAGTAAATCTCAAATCCTCCTCTTCCGTTAGGTAAAGACAAGATTGGGATTGAAATCAACTTCTGTTTCAAAGTCTGGAAACTAGACTCATAGGTATCATTCCATTGGAATGGAACATTCTTCCGAGTCAGTTTCGTTAACGGCTATCTTTGAGAAGTCCTTGACGAATCTTCTATAATAGCCTGCCAATCCTAAGAAGCTCCGAATTTCTGGTACATTTTCGGAATCTGCTAATTGGTAACCGCTTCAATCTTAGCTGAATCAATAGCTAATCCATCTCCGGTAATGATATGACCCAAAAATGCAACCTGTTGCAACCAAAAGTCGCACTTCTCTAGTTTTGCATATAATTGATTCTCTCTCAATATCTGTAAGGCTGTCCTCAAATGATGTGAATGCTCCAACTCTTCCTTGAATATACCAGAATGTCGTCAATGAAGATCACGACAAACTGGTCCAAATAGGAAGTAAACACCCTGTTCATTAAAGCTATAAACATTGCAGGTGCATTGGTTAGACCAAAAGGCATCACTAGAAATTCATAGTGACCATAACAAGTCCTAAATGCAGTCTTCTGTGCATCTTGATCTTTAACTTGAATCTGATGATATCGTGATCAAAGATCAATCTTGGAAAAGTACACTGCACCCTGGAGTTGATCAAATAACTCATCAATCCTAGGCAGTGGATATTTGTTCTTGATCGTCATTTGATTTATTTGCCTATAATCGATACACATTTGAAGGGTGCCATCCTTCTTCTTTACGAACAGTACAGGTGCTCCCCATGGTGAGACACTAGGTTTAATGAAACCCTTGTCAAGCAAATCCTGTATCTATTTCTTCAATTCATACAACTCTAATGGTGCCATTCGATACGGTGCCTTGGATATCAGTGCAGTACCGGACACGAGTTCGATTATGAAGTCTACTTCCCTTGTTGGAGGTAAACCCGGCACTTCATCTGGAAACATGTCTAGAAATTGATAGACTACAGGAATATCTCTTAACTCCTGTACAAGCTTTTTTCTTTGAAATGAATGCGATGTAGCCTTCACAACCACAACACATCATTCGTTTAGCCTTGAGTGCGGAAACTGGCCTGATATCATATTTTTTTTGGACTATTTCAAAGAGTACACTGGCATTGGCCTCATCAACCCTAAATGTGATGATTGTGCGAAAATAGTCTAAACAAGCCTTGTACTTCGCAAGCCAATTCATGCCAAAGATCACATCGAAATCATTCATTTCTAGTATTACCAGATCAGGTGGCATTAACACCTTTCCAATTCTATCAGTACATTGTGGAATATATAATTCACATACTACCTTTCTCCCTAAAGGAGTAGATACAGTAAAGTCATATGACAATTGCATTAGCCGATTTTACATATCACAGGCAAATGCAGGTGCTACAAATGAATGCCTGGAACTAGGGTCAAATAATGCAATAACAGATCTACTGTCTACAAGGATTGTACCTTCAACCACATTTGCTGCAACATCAGCTTGTTCCCTGTTGATGGCATAGCCATCCCGGCCATATGTGGCCTGTTGGCTGCTGCCTCTGCCATTGACGCTGTTGGCCTTGACGTTGAGGCTGTTGTTGCTGTTGCCTAGGAGGAGCTGGCAAGGCTAATCGCCGCTGAGGAGCAGGGACCCTGAGTAGGCTGCTGGTATGGAGCTCTATCATCTCTCCTAGCCCTCGGACACTGTGCCATCCAGTGTTCCAAAGAACCATAGACTAGGCAGGCTCCAGTAGTCCTCCAACACAACTGAGTCCTGTGAGCTTTGCCAAAAGTCTCAAAGACTGCCCTGTTCTCATTCCTCTCATTCCTAGGAATGAATTTTTGTCTCTGCCTCTTATTCTTGGATTGTCCTCCTTTCTTAAACCATGAAACACCGCTTCTCTTAGTGTTCACAGCCTCCATATCTTTTTCTCTCTGAACTTCCTCCACTGTATATGCCCTATCAACGGCATCATCAAATGTCGTAGGCTTTTGTCCAACCAGTACGATCATCTTGTACGCAGGATTTGGTCCAATGAGAAATCTCTTGACTTTCTTGGCCTCAGTATCTACCGAATTGGTAGCATACTTGGATAGCTGCAAGAAGGTATGAACATAAGTAGAGACGGTTAGTTGACCTTGTTTCAAATTCAGAAACTTTGCTTCCTTCTGCTGTTGCATATGTTCTGGGACAAACTTCTTTTGAAACTGTTTCTTGAAAGTCTCCCATGCATCTGGTGTGGTCATTGCCTTGAACGTGTCCTTGACACTCTTCCACCATGTCTTGGCTAACCCTTTGAACATGGTAGAGGTAAGTAACACTCTCTGCTTGTGGGTGCAGACAACCGTATCAAATACATCTTCAATGTGTTCTAGCCACTCGTTAGCCTACATCACATCTTCACTCCTATGGAACTCGGTGGCTCCTCTATTACGGAACCGCTAAAAAATAGCATGAGAATCCTTATCCTTATGCTGTAACACCACTTGAGTCTCAACATGGTGCTGTTGTTGGACTGGTGGTACAAGTGGAATCTGTGCTTGAGCCTGCATTTGGCTCTGAACTTACTAATATGGCAGCCATCTGGGCTTGCATACCCATTTGAGCTTCTTGGCTCCTGGCTAATTGGATTTGCATACCCATCTGTGCCTCATGGCTCTTGGCCATATGTTCACTACTTCAGGCTAATTGCTCCAGTATAGTAGTAAACCTAGCATAAGCATTAGATATAGGAGGGGAAGGTATGACTACCATGAAGTCATCATTCTCAGATCTTGATCCAGAAGCCATGCTGTAAACAATATGGAAGGTAAGATACACATCTCTACATTTCCATCTCATATATATCACATATAGTGAAAGCAGTAAACACAAATCCTAAGTTGGATTTGGTACGAAACTTACGTTCCTCACTTTGTTCTTACATTTGCTAAGTCTTTTAAAAGTTTCTTAACCTGGCTTTTTAACTAGGATCTAATACCATACAATAAGTATGTTAGGATCCAAGCCCGAGATCGGATTAGCCAGGACTAATCCCGGGGCGCAAATCCATCATACTTACTCCCATAAACTCCGAATTAACCGAAGTTAAAACGAAATTCACAAGGGATAACAATCATTCGTACCTGTCAAATGTACATTTTACGAAATATATACATTGACGAAATAATTAACTGAACGAATTACTTTATATCAAAAGTAAAGTCCAATATACACAATTCCTTTTCTATCAAAGTCAACAACTGCATATTCAAATACAATGCATGTGACATCTATTTACTATTCAAAATGAATACACAAAAGTATTTATCAAAACATTTCTAAGTCATCTATTCATTGGCACTCTGACTCAAGTCCATTCGATTAGATCTCCTGGAGGTATTGGATGGGCCTCCTCCGCTGGCGGTGCGTCCTCGGCATGACCGGCATGGGCAACTGGGCCTGTAATGTTCATCAATAACATCGTGAGCACGACGGTTCAACAATGCATGTACAGATCTATGATAGTACATGTTAAATTTGTTAAACAGTTTAACAATTAACCAATCTTGGACAATTTAATTCGATACAGTACCTATGCATGTGAGTCAATAATATCAAGTAATATCAAATTACTAGATTGGCAGCTACAATCGCATTTGTTTCAATCAATTCTTCCAATGGAAGCAGTCATTCATTTCATTAATTACATTGAGTACTCTTATTATTATGTGGCTTATCAATGAGAGACTTTTTAGTCTAATGTGTGGGATCTACAAGTGTCTGGATCAGAGATCACTGGCATTACCACAGAGCTCTGGAACACCCCCAGTCTATCTACTACAGTAGGATTGTTCATTAATTCATTATTACATTTAGTAACTTGTTCATTATTCATTAATTCATTCCGTATTTAATTCAACTCAATAATGAGCTTAAGAAACTACTATATAGTGCCAGACTCAAGAAATCAGATCAATTAATCATTTAATTCAGATTTCTAAACCAAACAAATGGGTGAAGCGCTCGTTATCCAACGTACGTGTTATTCTCGATGAACATCACTTTAATTAGTAATTTGTATGTTCAGATAACCTTAGCTAACACCTATGAAGGTTTAGACACCACTAATACCGGCCTTAGTGATTAGGTTTCCATTTCAGAAAATCAGGCTTCAATCTGCAATTTTCCTCAAGTTCGGTCACATTGGCGGTTACCTGTCGGTTAACCGAATTCTGGAATGCAGCTAATCGAATTAGAGTCGGTCAGCCTACCAGAACCATACAAATTCCGATACGTCTCTTCAATTCGGTCACCTCATCGGTCACCTACTCGGCTAGCCGAATACATTTCAGCTAGCCGAATACATTTCGGCTACCCTGCGGTTAGCTTTCTAGAAGCTTGTCTTCTGATGGAATTTCCTGAACTAATGTCAGTCACCTTGGGGTCACCTTTCAGCTAGCCGAACTCACAAACTCGGCTAACCGAATTTTGGTCTGTCAGTTCACGGTCAGCTTTCCAGAGGCTGACATTTTCTGTGAGAATCAACCCAGAAGGTCAGTCAGCTGGCGGTCAGCTGTTTGGCTCCCAGAAATACATTCCAGGGCTTTAGAAACTCTGTAGCAAATTTTGGATTTTGAGCTCCTTGAGCTCAAATCACTCCAATAACATCTTAAATCTTAAGAGGTGCATATACTTGCCTTGTTTGAAGATTAATTGATACAAAGCCCTTTGTTTAGCTTGATTTGAGATGGAACTTCTCGACTTGAAGTCTTTTTTCAACCTAAACCAACATCAATTCAAAAATGGAATTACTATAAGTTGTCTGTGCTAGAAACCATGCCTAAGCACTCAAGAGAACTTGAAAACTCTCAAAAGAGTTCAAGCTACTCACTTGTAGTCTCTAGAAGGGAAAACTTGAGCTCTCTCTAGAGTTCCAACTTCAAGCAAATTGAAAGAGAAGATGGAGAAGATGAAGTGGTCCAACCCTCACTCCAAAAGCACTAGAAACCTCACAATTTGATGAAGGAATGAAGAAGAAAGAAGGAAAAGGGAGTCTAGGGTTTGCTTAAACACTTGGGCTAGGATTGGAGATGAATGAACTCACTTGGAGTTCATCTTATCCTATATAAGCCCAAATTTGCATTTAGGCCGTCCACCTCCTAACTCATTCCAATTTGAGTCAAATGAAGGGTCATGTGATCCGATTCTCGTCGAATGAGTTCAAGTCTATTATGGAAGTTATCGTACTCGTCGAGATACGAGTGTTGGTATCAAGAGTTTCCGTATTAAATAAAATACGTGGAATTTTGTATATTCGAAAAAGTCCTTAGTTTTCCTTGTTTAAGTCTAAAATCCATTCGAACCATTCAATCTCCTTCATTATCATTTCATTAAGCCTGAAGCATTCATTTTAGGCTAATTCAATTTCATTTGATCATAAACCATCAATAACTTAATTAAACATAGTTAATTAGCTTAATTTCCAATCAGTTAGAGTTGATCTTGATTAACTTGGGGCGGGGTCTAATACATGGTGTCTATACATTTGCAAGAGCCATTGTGGCTACCAATATGAAAGCCATTGTCTATTCCAAGTAATTAGGATAGCAACTTCCTAAAATGGCCAATGGCCTTAATCCAATTATCAAGTGATTTCATTAAGTTGTGTGTCTACAATTCTGAGTGATAGAATCTCAAAATGTTAACTTCTATAGTTAACCTAACAAAAAAAAAAAAGTTCCCAGATTCAATGGTGATCGGGTTGGGTTAATTTTTTTTTAGTTCATTTCTTTTTTTGGTAAATTATATTTTCCACTGTTGATCTTGTTTAAATTGCCTGAATTGTTATCTTTACCACCATCCCACAAAAAAAAGGCTACCTCTTACTTGTCTCTTTATTCACTCCCTGTCAATTAACCATCTTTCAAAATTTTCTATTCTCCCCCCATTGAACCCGGGGTTACTCATGTCTTACTAATGAGGGTTGCTGGATATATTGGTTCACATGCTGCCCTTTGACTTTGAAGGATTCCTACAAAAATATATAGTTTAAACACAATCCAATTTTAACTTTTTTGCCCTTATCTATTTAATATGTACGTTGAGATTAAAATTAAATACTCTATCTATCCCTTAAAAGAATTATAACCAGGGGAGGGACCAGGAAATATGCCTTGGGGGGCCGCTCTGTAAAAGTGTAAAATCTTTGTGGGGCCAATGCAAATATATATATATGGGAGATGCTCTTGTGAGAGATATCTCTCACCGTATATGAGAGATAGGGGGTGGGGGCCCTCACATTTAAGTTGTTGGCATTGGATATGGATGTGAGGGCTCCCACCTTATCTCTCATAGTAAGGTGAGAGCATTTCTCATAGGAGCATCTCCCATATATATATAAATATAATTTCCATACAATAGAGGGGGTTTTCAAAACTCTCCCTCCCCCGTTTTGCCCCTGATTATAATCTGTGGAAGATTTTGACGGGATGATCTTTCTTGAGGAAACCTTGATCCCATTAGGGTTCCTTTGGAACTTGGGAGACTGCATCATTTATGCCGAATTGCCGATTTGGAATGAAAAAGTTGTATCCTATTTACATGGATTATTTCTAAATAAATATTTCATGAGATTCCTTTTTGTAAGATATTTACTAATAATCACAAGTCTTTGCATGCCTATTTTCATGTAGGTAGAGGTTCAGAGGATTTAACTCACCTTCAACTTGTAGATGATACCATTCTTTTTAGTTTCACTAGGTGGGAGGAGGTTGTGTTGTTCAAGAGAATTGTCAGATGCTCCTGAAGATCAATTTATCCAAGAGCTTTATTAGTCGGAGTTGGTTATGTAGAAGAAGAGATTCAACCTTCTGCTATTGCCACTTATTTACCTTGGTTTAAGCAAGTCGAAATCAAAAGTAGCTTGGAGCCTTGTGGTGGAGAAATTTGCTAAGAAGTTATCTATGTAGAAAAGGTCTGACATCTCCTTTGGAGGGAGGATTTCCTTGATCAAGGCTTCATTGTCCAATTCTCCTATTTATTATGTCCCTTTTTATGATGCCAGTGGCCATGAGAGAGAAGTCAGATCAAATCTTAATACACTTTTTATGGGAAGGGCATGGCAAGGAAAGAAAATTATATTTGATCAGATTGTGTGATGCCATTAGTCCTAAAAATTTGCTGGGGGATTAGGTTTGGGTCGTTTGGAATTGAAAAATTGGGCAGATCTAGCAATAGTGGTGGAAGTTTGGGAAAAAGAAAGAGGCATTGTTTCAAAGTATGGAGAGGATTGTTAGGGTTAGGTTCCTAGTAGACTCCTTAGGCACAGGTTGCAGGGATCATGGGAAACATTTTAAGGGGTGGTGATATGTCAGATGTTAAGGGGCTGGTTTTAATCAAAAGGGTCGGGTTCAGAATGCGGAAGGGGAATAGAGTATGGTTCTGGGTTGATCGTTGGTTGGGTGTGGGTCCTTTGTTCATTTTATTTCCTTTTTTTAGGGGTATTCAACAAATTGTATTCTGTCAAAGAGGCTACGAGGAGCTATGTGATTTGGGAGCTTTATTTTAGAAGAGTCCTTAATCAATTTGAAGAGTCTGAGAATGGGCAGTTGTTGAGTTTTCTTTTTACTATTTTTATTTGCAGGGAAAAGGCTGATGCTCGCATTTGGAAGCCTTGCCTTTCTGGCTCAAGTCTCCATTCAACGACTTGCAACAAGTGCCATCGTCAAGGCCCCTAATTCATACATTTGGCTGGATTTGGACCCTCTGAGGGTGGAAGCATTTTGTTTGCTCGTAGTTTTGGGCCAATCTTAAGAGGAGAGGCATGACTTCAGAATCCATTTCAAATATATTTTTGTTATGTGGTAAGAGCTGGGAATTGCAACCGCCTCTTCTTGATTGTGAGTTCTCTAACTCTATTTATTGTTGCTTCCTTCTATGTGCTATTTCTTGGTGTTTTCTGCAGTCTTTGGGTTGGCTTGGTTAAGGCTTGAAGGTCTGTTCCTTCTTTGATTGCGGTGCAGTCCTTGGAGGCTTGTTCCCTTTGTGATTCAACGATCAGTTTGGAAGGAAAGAAACAACAGTATTTTTAGGGGGTTGATTATGTTTGTGGATGATTTTTTCCCAAAGGTGATTCTTCTTCGGATAGCCTAATGGGCTTCTTCTAAAAGGGAGTTTAATAGCCTAAGGGTGGATGATATTGTGCATGATTGATAGGCTTCCTTGCTTTGTGGGCATCCTAGGGCGAGGAAGTTGGTTTTTTGGGCTCCTTTGGAAGGTGTGTTGAAGTTAATATTAATGGAATTGCTAGGACTAAGCTAGGGCCCGCCGATATTGGTGGGGTGCTTAGGGCTTGTAAAGGGGTGGTTTATGTTCCCAAAGCATGTGGGCATTTTGGAATCTAATGAGATGAAAAGTGTTGGCTATTTTGGACGTGCTTTGGACTCTTGTGGCTTCCTTTCAAGGCAAGCTCGTGATGGAAAATGATTCATTGAATGCTATCTCTTGGTTTCTTCTGTTGGTATGAGCCCATGGAAATTTTCAGTTTTATTGCAATGAGATAAAGGTTTTGTCTTCTTCAATTGCAGTAGAGTATAAGAATGTTGGCGGATGTCCAATGATATGGCCGATTCCTTGGCTAAACATGGGGTAGATAGATCATGTCCTTTGGTTGCTTTTACCCTGTAATTTGGTTGTTGATTGGTATAATTCTGTTATACCATGTCCCTTCCCTTCTATTGTGGTTGGGATATTTTGTAATTCTCTTCGATTAATATATTACTTTTTTTTGTTACCGATAAGAAAAGCGAAGTTCGTGCAGACCACATGCACATGTACATGTGCCATGTCCAACCCATGCATCAAGTGTGGTTAATGTCAATCACCAGGCTGAAATCAGGATGATCCCCTTGTCATGTGGGTTCCTCATTGATTTTAGACCATTGGCTTTTAAAACCAACCCTTTGTCGTTTACATGCAGGTATCACCTGACAAGGAACTTATTTTGATTTTAGTCTAGATGATCTCAAAAAGTTAATCCACTGCACTGTTGTGTGTGAGGGTGTGGGGTGTTTTCTCCTTTTTGTGGACGGTGGGGGATTGAAAACCCTCACAGTCCTTGTGCAGGAGTCCCGTTGGCGAAACTTTTGCCCGTTCGGATTTTTGGTGCATGCCATGCTATGAATTTGGCTGTTCAGATGTGGGTTCGAAGAATGGTCTTGGGAACTTAAGATACCAACAGACCTCCATGCTGCAAAAATGGACAAGAAAACCACTTTCCTTTAACTGAAATAAAAGTGGACAAAATGTATTCAGAAAATGCATTTGAAGCAGTGGCCAGTGATGCATTTTACTTCTGTTGCTTAAGTGGGTGAGAGCACTCTCAATTCTCTTTAGGTAATCCTCCATTCGGTGTTTCCATCATGACCTAATGTACTTCTACTGATTTTCTTGAAAATCAACATTCATGAAAACAAGGTTCCAAAGGAATGTTCTTTTTACTTTTTGGGCAATCAATAGATGAATAGATGAGTTAAAGCTTTCCAAAACCTGCAAATTTTTGTGTGGTTGCTTATGTTTGGTGTGACTCAGACACCACTCTGATGGTTACACCCATTTGTTGGAGTCCATTGTACCATAATGGTGATAGATTAAAAACTTATACTATGACATTGGTAGTGTAATAAATTACCTGCTTTATGAGTGGTATCAACCCTAGAAACCCTTTAGTAGCTCACTTTGCTGATGGATCTGGAACACTCCAATTCTTGGATGAGCAATAGCATAAACTCCATGCCAGGTAGATGTTTATAGATTGTGACTCTCTATGTCTTGGTCTCCTGAAAGAAGTTTGAAGTGGTAGCTGTTCTGAGAAGGCCTGTAAATTGAACAGTTCGAAACATTTGATTACTACGAGTTTTGACCATTTGCCATCCACAAGCTGGCCTATCAGCTGGTTAAATTTGATGTTGGAATGTTTGCCAGTGTTATTGAGTTACAGATTGATAGTAAATAGTGCTCAAGCCCTATCCAGATCCTCCCTGTATCTATAGATATTGAGCTTTGCTCTAATATGACGGCTCTCTTGTACTAAATTGAATTGATTGGTAACACGAGTAGACGTTTATCTATGGTTCTCAGTTTGCAAACTCATAGCTTATTTTCCAATTTCCATCTGTTGCAATACTAAAAGCTTATAGCATTTCATATCTGATTTTTGTTGAATTCAGTAGTTTGTAATGACATTTTTTTAAAAAAAAATTATGGGGACAGGTATCATCACATTATTACCTCGAATACTTTGGTGGTATTAGAGGCTATGGCAGCAAATGTGATACATATATATATATATATGAAAGGTAAATGATGGTATATTATAAACAAATATAACCAAGATTACAGCGAAGAATGGCCTGTTTTAGAGCATTGTGGGCTTAGCTTAGCCCACAATGGCAGGAAAAAAAAAAAAAAAAAGGGCCAATCCCACAGGCCGGGATAAACCATAAGGAAACTAAGCAGTCAAACACTGTAGAAGAAGAGCAGGCAGCTCAAGATCTAAGAGGATTCTGGTTTCTCATATGATTTGCTATCCAAGACCATGTGGTAGCTTCTCTATCCATATGAGAACAGACCCTTGCATTTCAGCCTAGATAGCAGAGAGAACAACTTCCAAGATTGAAAACGACGCTGCAATGGTGATTGCCTTGGATCAATAGAAGATTGCCTGATGATTTTATGGCAGCGAGGATGTGTAAATCATTGCACTCCTTTGAGGACTCTTGAATGAAAGCATAAGAAGCATTGAACATATCATCTCCTTCAGCAGCTTTTGCCCAGCTCAAGGAATTTAACTGCCCTTTGTAAAAAAACTACACAGAAGTTTTCTTTGAGAGAGACAGATTCCATTCACAAACATGACTAGCAGAAGAAGGCAAAGCTCCGGGGCATTGCACGGGAATGTTCCAAGTTGCATCAAGGTCGGATGAGATATCCAAGTTGAGAAAACTTGCTCCAGATCTGATTTGAGAAGCCACAGTTTTCAGAATTTCTTCTCTGGGTCTGGCTTGATTCCTGAAGATTCTGAAATTTCTTTCTTTCCAAATATGTGAAGTGAAAGAAGGAAACAAAGCTTGGCAATGATAATATTTCCTTCTTTACTCGAGTCACAGCCCCTGATACAAGAAGTAAGGTGATTTTCAATGTTGCTGCCTCCCCGAGTATCATTTCCAAATTTGGTAGTTAAAGCATCCGAAAATGAAAACACTGTATGGACAGTCAATAAGAGTGCGTCTACATGTTTCTGGGCTGCTACAGCAGAGAACACAATCCAAGTCACAGGTGATGCTCCTGAATGGTAAAAGATTCTTTGTTTTTAGCCCATTTTTTAAAGCCATCCAAGTTGTTATGGAATGCTTGCTAATTTGAACTTTACACCAAATTAGACTGTGCCAAGAAGGAGAAAGAATTCCTCGGGGCTGAATATACAAGTTAGTTTGGGTCAAATCGGGTTAAATGGTTTAGTTGGTTAACTCACTAGAATGATGCGGGTTATGCGCGGGTCAACCCTACCCTCGACCCACAATAGGTATGCTGGTTACCGTGGGTCAGGTCGGGTTAACCCACAACAGGTGCGGGTTAGGAATATGTGACCCTTTAATGCTGGCTTTAAGTTAATAGTAACTGGCCCATTTAATAAACAGGTTTGGCCCATTTAACCCAACCTGACCTGTTTGCCACCTCTAGTTGAAACCCATTGTACCATGAATTCCTAGGAATTTCATGCAAATAAAGGGGCCCTTAAAATCATGGGCTAGGACTATTTGATCCCCCTGATAAGGTCACTTTTTTATTTTATTTTATGATAAGTGCCTTAAAGTTAGTCTAAGCCTCGATGTACAAGTCGTAGTCCTTCATCAAAGAGTGAAACTCCCTGAGAATAGCATTCCATTGGGCATACCGTCCAGCCCACCTCGGTGAGAATCTTTTCCTCTATCTCTCGTTCTCTTTCTATGAAAAGTAGGATACACTCAGACAGACGTCCGAAGCTATGAAAGAGATAAAGATAAAACCAAGAAAAGGAGGGGAAAAGATGGTCTGCTTTTATTTGAATATCTCGAACGTCTTATAGAAAGGATACGACATTTGTGGGTTTTATTTATTTATTTATTTATGACGAGAACCGAATAAATCATGTCTTTTGGGCCGACCGTACTTTTTAGAAGTAATAAAGTGTGTTTGGGGATGTGGTTACATTTGACACTATATGTAGAACAAGATCTGATTTTTGGTGCATTCATAGGAATTAATAACCACTGTCAATCAGTTCTACTTGGTTATGCTCTCATTTCAATTGAGACATTTGAAACATTTGAATGGTTGTTTAAAAAATTGCTCGAAGCAATGTAAGCAAGCCCACCCAAATCAGTTATAACGGATCAGGATCTTGCCATGACTATGGCGATTAAATCCGTTATGCCCGCAATCTGCCACCGATATTGCTTGTGGCACATTCTAGATAACTTGCATGTGAAGTTAGGTGGAGTCGCGATCCACGTTGAGGGATTCTTGGAAATTTTTTTTTTAAAAGTATTATTCACAACCCAGTTACGATAGAATCATTTGAATTTCAATGGAACAATTTTTTGGAAAATTTTAATTTGCTTGACCATGGGTGGTTGAGAGACATGTACAATATTCGTGACGTGCGTGTGCCAATAAATTTAAAAGGCATATTTTTGGGGAGGACGTCCCCGACTCAATGAAGTGAAAGCATGAATGCCTTCATTAAACAGTATGTGAAACAGAAAGGAAGTTTGTGTGAATTCATGTTTCGGTTTGAAAGAGGCCTTAGTTGGCAAAGAGCAGAAAGCACAACATTACACTCTCAATGGTAGGCCAAGGTTGAAGACTAATATGCCCATGGAGAGACAAATGTAAGAAATTTATACAAGAAAAGTATTCTACATGTTCCAAGAACAGGTTATGTTAAGGGCATCATGCATACCAAAATGTGTAAAAGAAAGTTTCGAAGAGAGCATGTATATCGTTTCGTTGTTTGGGAGTGGTGATGAAATAAAAAAAAATAGTTATTTTCAAGAAAAATGCCAATTTTGCAAATTGTTCATGTCTGATATTCGAGTTTGAAGGGGTTCCATGTGGTCATGTTTTGTGTGTCGTGTGTTTTAAGGCAAGAGAGGGGTTTTATTTTGCCAGAACAATACATATTGAATAGATGGACTCGGCATGCCAGATAGGGATTTGATCATGACGAGGCCAATGTCGACGGAATGCATTCGTGTGATAACAGGTTGCTTAAAAGACCGTGATTTGTCATAGTGTGTGTGCGTAAAAATTACGGACTTGGTTTAGATGATAATGGAGCTTATTAAGATGGTGTTTAGCTGATTAAGAACGTCGCCGATGGCCTAAAACCTGAAAGGGAGAAGAAACAGAGGTCAGGGCCCAGGGCTACTGTCAGCCAAAGGCACTCCGACGCCTGAGCTAGTGCAGTTACTGAACTAGGGTGAAGTGGGGAAGAAGGTTCAAGCAAGATAGCACAGTGTATATTGTATATTGCGTACCTGTTCATAGTCTTTACCATGCGTAGATATAGGAGAACGTGGAAGGTTCCATAGTGGTGGTAGGTGAGAGACCTTGTCCCATCAAGCCATACCTATGACCCTTAGTGGGGGTAGGTGAGGGTACTGTCCCGTCGGATCTCTCCTCAAATCCCTCACAAAAATGTGGATGTGATCAGCTGATAGAAAAGAGCCCTTATCGATGGCCGGTAGCCACCCTATTTGTGAGGGCGCTGTGCAATGTAGCTGTCCCATCTCATTATGGGGATTGGAGGAGAAAAAGGAGATGCCGCTGCAGAAACGCCGTCCCGCCGTCCAATTTCTGGACTTGGAATCCCAGGCGTTTGGGGACCCGGCTCCGCTGGCGTCGATGCCCCCGGCCTTCGGCGGAAAGGGGCCTTCCTCCGCGCCTACCGCTCCCTCGGGGGGGGGGGGGGGGGGGGGGGGGGGGGGGGGGGGGGGGCAGAGGGCCCTTAGAAGTGCCCCGCCGAGGGCAGCAAGAAGGGAGGCCTGGCCGAGAAGAGGCCTCCGCAGGAGGGGCCGACGGAGAAGGTGCTCGGGAAGGGGGGCGCCGCTTTGGAGCAGGGGGTCCTCCCTCCGGCAAAAGGGAGTGTCCCGCCGGTGAAAGAGGTTGTTCCTCTAGAGAAGTTTGAGAAGCTTGAGGGGGCTTCTCAGAAAAAGGGCCCTGAGCTCGACCCTACAAAAAGGGTCATCTGCGCCCACCCTTTCGAGCCGAACTTGATGTTGGAGCCAGGGAGGCCCCTGACGATCAATGACTGGCTATGTGACGGTTCTGCTGTCTTGGCCGCGATTACCAGAGCCTGTCGCCTCCCTCGCGACATGGAGAAATTTGAGAAGCTTGAGGACGCGGCTCTGGTGATGGCAACGTCGCATGCATTGATATCAGTAAGTATGGTTTTCTTCTGTCTTTTTGATTTTGAAGCTTTCAATCTTGGTAATATTCTAACCGGCCGTTTCTGTGCAGGGTGTTCAGAAGCTTGAGGTGGTGCTGATGAGGGCCCTGCATGGCTCCTATAAGGCCTCTCAATTAGAGGGTGAGAAGAGGAAGATTGCCGCTGCCCTGGAGGTGAGCACAGAGCGGGTGCGGGAGCTGGAGGAGAAAAACAAGAAGCTCGCCTCGGAGATGGACTTGGCAGCAGCCGAGCTTATCAAGCTGAGGACCGAGACAACTGACTTGAAGGGGGCGGTAGACGTGAAGGCGAAGAGGGCTGCTAAGCTGGAGGTCGAAGTACGAAAACTACAGACCGAGCTGGTAGCTTTAGCCAAATCGAAGACCGAAGTTGAAGCCCACCTGCAGAAAGAGCAGGCCGAGAGGGAGGCCACGCGAAAAGAGATGGTCGAACTCGAAGAGTCTCTGCAGGCCGAGGTGGAAGCTGCATACCTAGATGGGGTAAGGGATGCGATGAGGACCTACGAGGATCAGCTCGATGGTCTATGCAAGAGGACATACGAGCTTGGGTGTAGAGCGGCATTGAAAGAGGCGGGGATCCCCGAAGATCACCTTGTGTTCCATGACCCGCCCAAGTTCATCCGTCGTGCGCTTGCCCCCGTCCCTCCCCCTGAGGATCCTCCTAGCTCAAGCATTCGGTCTTCCTCCTCGAACGCCCCTCCCGCTTCGACGTTTGATGGGGACAGCGACGCCAAGGCCGGGGCGGAGCAGAAAAATTGTTGATGTATCTTCTTTTTATTTCATTGTGTTGGGGGGAAAATGTATTTTTCTTTTTCTTTATACATGTAAACCCCTTTGAGATAAATGAAAATCTTTCTTCAATCTCTATGTATCTGGGTCTTGAATGTTACTTTTATTCCATTCTCTGTACAATGTGTGATGAATGTCTTCTTCCTTTCCTGTCTTTTTTCTGTGTTTGGTTTTGTAACCAAGATAATAAGTAACAGGAAATAAGACAAAGTAGCTGAGCTCAGTTCTACAACCGAAGTCAATAATAAGATAGGTCCTTTACCAAGTTCAAGTGACTAAGCTAGGTTCTGCAACCGTCACAAGTCAATGAGTTGGGTAGGACGAAAGGAGCTTGGTCCTGTGACCAGGGCTAGAGGGCTAACCGTAGCGAAGTTTGGTTCTGTAATCAGTGGCTGGTTCTTGACCGAGCCGAAGTAGCTGATTTTATAACCGAACTGATGTGGCTGGTCCTGTCAAGATAGCTGGTTCCGCAACCGAGCTAAGGGGTGGCTGGTCCCGTGACCGCGTCAAATGCAAACTGGTTTCTTAACCGAGCTGTGTGCATATGCCGAGTTCCGTAACTTGGCGAAATTTCGAAAGTAACAAAACACATTCTTCCATAAGAACTGATTTTATTGACTTTCAGAATTAAGTACAACCTAAAAGTAGTACTTCTTGAGGTGCGTGGCATTCTACGGGTGGGGTAGCTCTCTACCCTCCATGTCCTCAAGTTTGTATACAGACTGCCCAGCTGCCGAAGTCACCTTGAATGGCCCATGCCAGTTCGGTGCAAGCTTTCCTTTACTGGGATTTTTGTCTGCTGGAAGTGTCTTCCTCAAGACCAGTTCTCCAGGTAAGAACTTCCTTTCTTTGACCTTCTGATTGTACCCTCTGGGCAGTTGCTGCTGGTAGGAAGCGAGGCGGATGGCTGCTGCATCCCTTCGTTCCTCAGCCAGGTCAAGCTCTTTGGCGAGGTTTACATCATTCTGGCCTTTATCAAATAGTTCCGACCTGAGGGTTGGGAGGCCGACCTCAAGCGGAATCACAGCTTCCATCCCATAGGCCAGGGAGAAAGGTGTAGCCGAGGTCGAGCGCCTTGGGGTAGTCCTGTACGCCCAAAGGACACTCAGAAGTTCCTCTGCCCATCGCCCTTTGGCTCGGTCCAGTCTCTTCTTGAGTCCGTCGAGCACCACCTTGTTAGATATTTCAGCCTGACCATTGCTCTGGGGGTATGCTGGAGTGGAATAGCAGTTCCTGATGCCAAGTTCTTGACAGAAGTTTTTGAAGAAGTTGGAGTCGAACTGAGTCCCGTTTTCCGAGATCAAAGCTCGAGGCGCCCCAAATCTTGTCACGATGTTCCTCCATACGAAGTTTTTAGTATCATTATTGGTGATAGAGGACAACGCTTCAGCTTCTATCCACTTTGTAAAATAGTCGGTGGCTACTATTAGCCACCTCTTATTCCCTGGAGCTCGGTGGAGAGGCCCCACCAAGTCCAGCCCCCATTGGGCGAAAGGCCAAGGACTGGAAAGAGGACTTAGGTCGTGTGCTGGCTGATGGAGAGAGTGGGAGAACTTCTGACACTTCTCACATTTCCTGGCATAGACCTGGGTGTCCTTCTGCATGTAAGGCCACCAGTAGCCTTGGCTGATAGCTTGGTAGGCTAGTGACCGACCTCCAATGTGACTGTCGCAGATCCCTTCATGGATTTTATAAAGGAAGTCTTCGACTTTGCTTGGGTGAACGCACTGGAGGTAGGGGCCATTGTAGGACTTTTTATAGAGCTTGCCATCTGGAGAGAGCCAAAACCGAGTTGCTTTCAGCCTGATTTTGTGGGCCCGATTTTTGTCCTCGGGGAGCTAGTCGTCCTTGAGGTAGGAGATGAATTCGTCCATCCAACTGGGACTGAGATCGGCACACAGGATCTGCCGAGGTGGGTGGAGCTCTATACTTGGTCTGTCCAGTGCTTCCACTTCGACAATTCTTTTTCTCCCGGCTTCGACAGCAGAGGTCAAGTTGGCAAGAGCATCGGCGTGAGAATTAGAATCTCTGCCGATCTGCCTGACCTCAGCCTTTTGGAACTGAGAAAGGAGTTGCTTGGCGTGGGCTAGGTAGGCCGCCATCCTATCGTCATGGGCTTGGTAGTCTCCATTCAGTTGGTTTGTCACCAGCTGTGAATCATTTAAGACCACCAGTTGCTGTGCCCCCAGAATTTTTGCGTTGCCAAGCCCTGCGATCAACGCTTCGTACTCAGCTTCGTTGTTTGATGCCTTGAAGTCAAGAGTCAGGGCTTGCTCGACGACAAGGCCCTCCGGAGATTGGAGGACTATGCCTGCGCCAGCCTTCTTGGAGGTTGAGGACCCATCGACGAAGACCTCCCAGGATGGATCGAGGAACTGTTTCCAGGACCGATCCTGTTCCATTTCGGTCTCGGTGGTTGCCCCCACCTCCTTGCCCCCCAGTTCGGTGTCGAGGTGGCTCGGTGCTGAACTAGGAGAGGTGAACTCCACGATGAAGTCTGCTAGCACCTGGGCTTTGATTGCCGTCCTGGGCTGATATTGGATATCATATTGGTCCCAGTTCGACAGTCCATTTGGACACTCTTTCAGAGAAGTCTGCTTTTCGGAACAGAGACTTGAGTGGATGTTCTTTAACGACCATGATGGAGTACGTCTGGAAGTAGTGGGAGAGCTTTGCGGGAGGCGCTGATGAGTGCAAGTGCGAGCTTCTCTAGTGGCAGGTATCTCGTCTCGGCATCCAGCATGATCTTGCTTGCGTAGTAGATGGGCCTTTGCTGCCTATCTTCTTCTCTGATGAGCACCGAGTTTACTGCGTGATCCGAGACTGCCAGATACAAGTATAAGACCTCGCCCTGTGTCGGGGTGGACAGAAGGGGAGGTGAAGACATGTATCCCTTGAGTTCTTAGAGGGCTCTGTCGCACTCCGCAGTCCATTGAAACTTTGAGCTCTTCTTCAAGAGCTGGAAGAAGGGACGGTACTTATCTGAAGTCTGCTGATGAAGCGATTCAGTACAGCTGCCATCCCTGTTAGCCTCTGGACTTGTTTCGCCGTTGTCGGACTCTGGATGGTCTGGATCGCCGAGATCTGCTCGGGATTAGCATCTATCCCTCGTCTCGTGACCAAGCTGCCCAGGAACTTGTCGGAGCCGACACCAAACGCACACTTGGAAGCGTTTCGCTTGAGCTTGAACTCTTTGAGGACGATGAAGGTTTGACTTAGGTCGGCCAAGTGGTCCTGTGACCTTTTAGACTTGACGACCATATCGTCTATGTAGACTTCAACCGTCTTGCCGAGCTGGGCCTGAAACATCTTGGTTACCGGCCTCTGGTAAGTGGCACCGGCGTTTTTTAACCCAAAGGGCATCACTTTATAACAGTAGATGCCTCTAGGTGTTATGAACGCGGTATTTTCTTCATCAGGCCCATGCATCGGAATCTGATAGTAACCTTGGTAAGCATAGAGGAAACTCATCTTGTCGTGCTCGAGAGTAGCGTCAATCAATTGATCGATCTTTGGAAGCAGGAAGCTGTCTTTGGGACAGGCTTTGTTGAGGTCGGTGAAATCCACGCAGACCCTCCAGCTCCCATTCTTCTTCTTGACCACTATTGTATTGGCCAGCCACACAGGGTAGTGGACTTCCCTGATAGCTTCGGCCTCCAACAATTTTTTGACCTCCTCGGTCACTGCCTCTGCTTGCTCGGTCCCAGTCCTGCGAGTCTTTTGGACTACGGGCTTGTGTCCGAGATCCACATTCAGCCTGTGGCTCATGACTTCAGGGTCGATGCCGGGCATCGTAGGGGGTCCAAGCGAAGACTTCCCTGTTCTGCAACAGGAAGTCAAGCAGCTCGGACCTCTCAGCTTTTGCAAGTTGACTTCCGAGCAGGAAGTACCTCTCTGGATCGTTGGGATCGATCTTGACTTCGGTGAGGTCCTCTATGCTCTTCTGCTCGGGAGCTCGGCCAACAGCTTCGAGCTCGGCCACGTGGACTCGCTGCGGCTTTGCTTCGCCGGGGACCATGGCCATGAGGCATTCTTTGGCATCTGCCGATCGCCGCGGACTATGATCACCTTGAAGCTACCGACTCCGTTTTGCAACGGGAACTTGAGCCTCTGGTGATGGGTGGAGGGGACCGCTTCCATGTTATGCAGCCAGGTACTTCCCATGATGGCATTGTATGGGGATGGTGCATCCGCCACCAGGAAGTCTGCTGTCATGGAGGCTCCTACCACTTCGACTTTGAGGGAGATCTTCCTTTTGGGGTACACAGACTTGGAGCTGAAACCCACCAGTGGGGTGCGGGCTTCCTGCAGGTCCTCCTCTTTCAGACCCAGTTTCTTGAAACAGTCGTAATAGAGGATTTCCGAGGAGCTCCCAGGGTCCACGAGGATCCTTTTGACATTAAAATTCTCCAACCTTAGAGTCAAGAGCAGGGGATCATTGCGGGGTAGCTGGACCCTGTCCAAGTCTTCGTCAAAGAACCAAATCTTTGGTCTCTCTTTCCTTGCCTTCTTTGCTGAGGGACCGAGCTCAGCCGTCATCACTTGTTTGCCGTGCTGGGCCCTCCTGGCCTCAGTACGAGCCTGGCTGCTTCCCTTAGGAGCAAAAGTTAGGTGAATGATGTTGATGGTCCCTTCTGGCTCATCGCTGTCCCGATCATCGGGCTGGCGCTGTTGAGCGCAGTTTACTCTGTCCTCCTCCTTGACGAGGTCCTTCAGATGCCCGCCCTTCACGAGCCTTTCGAGGTGTGCCTTGAAGGAGTGGCAGTCCTTGGTTCTGTGCCCATTCTGCTTATGGTAGCCACAGAACTTGCTCTGATCTCGGGAGGAGGCATCGCCTTTCATAGGCTGGGGCCATTTGAAGAAAGGTTGCGTCTGGATCTTGCCGAGGAGCTTGTAAATAGACTCCTTGAAGATGGTATTGACGGCCTTGTAAGAGGTACCACCTAACTTCGGCTTTGCACTGCCTCCCAAAGTGGGAGCAAGGCGTGTTGCCGAGCCAGATGGTTCTCTGTTTCGGTCCGCCTCCCTCTTGGCTAACTTTTTGTCCTTTTTGGAGGGCCGGTCCTCCTGCCAGAAGTTATGGCTCTCCCGAGCTCGGACCTCGTCTTCTTCTTGCTCGACGAACTGATTCACCCGGGCCATCAGTGCTTTCACCGAGACCACGGGGAACCACACCAGGTCCCTCCGAAACTCGTTGCCTGGCAACAGAGCTTGTTGGAAGGACTTGATGGTGACCTCGTCGTTAGCATCTTTGATTTGACCGTAAATGGTCCAGAACCTCTTGACGAACCGAGTGATATTTTTGGCTGGCCTCATTCTGATGGCCATCAGGTCGGAGTCTATTTCCGGGATGACCTGGTGCGCTTGGAACTTCTCGACGAAGGAGTTTCGGAGCTGCTGCCAGTTCGAAATCGATCCCTCGGAGAGCGCACAGAACCACCGAAGTGGGAGGTCACCCAGACTAGAGGAGAAGACCTTGCAGTCCAGGTTGCGGTCGCCGCCACACACCGTCATCCTCTGGGTGAAGTGTCGGAGATGCGCTTCTGGGCCTGAGGTCCCGTCATAAAGATTGAACCTCGGAACGCTGAACTTATCAAGGAGGGCGTGATCCCTAATCTCCCGAGAGAACGGAGACGTGCCGTGATTGTCACTGTCTTTGGTAGCCAGCCGACCTCGGGTGAGGCCAGCAAACTCCATATTCTACTGCATAGTCTGCTTGATTTGCTGATTGATCCAATCCGTCATGTCGAGGTCGGCTTCTTGTCTCCTCGGCCTCTGGCGCTGCTGCTGGTGGTCAGCGCTGGCGTGGGTGCTGCTCAAGCCTTCGTCACTGGCTCGGTCATGCCTCTTATTGTCTAGGACTTGCCTCAAGTCCACACGAGCTTTAGGAACCTTCCGGGCTCGCTGCTGTGCTGGAGGCATGAGTGAAGTCCCGGCCGAGGCCTTCTCTCTCCCTCCGAGCTGCCATTGGAGCTGGAGGATCTAGGCTCTTTGCTCTTCAATGATGAGGTTTTGAGCCCTTATTGCTTCAACGTGTGCTTCGTTGTCCTCCTCCAGGACCATGTCGTCGTCGCCCTCGTCGTCAAGGTGCACGTGGTCCTCCTCCACGTGGTCCTGGTGACGAGGCTGTCATGATCTGGATAGCGCTGGAGTCATGCCTTGTCGGGAATGTCCCTGAGGGGGGAATTCCCGGAGGGGCTGCTCCAGTAAGGCAATGTCCTGGCGAGGACGCTATGCTAGAGAGGTAGTTGGCCGAACTCGTTCCGGAACGGGGCCGTGACGAGGAGATGCTGTAGCACCTCTCGACGAGGAATGTGTCTGGGTGACAGGCGATCCCACGATTCTCATGCCGGGTTCTTCGCCGACCATCCTTTGTCGAGGGACCGACGGTGTCTGCCTTGCTGCTTCCACCTGGTTCGTCATAAATGGAGGCAGCATGATGGGCATGAATGATTTTGGCGGTATGGACTTGGATGGTCCAACGCCCTTTCCCTTCCTAGTCTTTGGAGGCATGGCTTTTCAAGGTGAAAATATGGGTGAAAATATGGTTTTTTCAAATCGCTTCCCACAGACGGCGCCAAATTGTACGTGCCTAAAGATTACGGACTTGGTTTAGATGATAATGGAGCTTATGAAGATGGTGTTTAGCTGATTAAGAACATCGTCGATGGCCTGAAACCTGAAAGGGAGAAGAAACAGAGGTCAGGGCCCCAGGCTGCTGTTAGCTAAAGGCACTTCGATGCCTGAGTTAGTGCAGTCACTGAACTAGGGTGAAGTGGGGAAGAAGGTTCAAGCAAGATAGCACAGTATATATTGTATATTGCGTACCTATTCATGGTCTTTACCATGCGTAGATATAGGAGAACGTGGAAGGTTCCATAGTGGTGGTAGGTGAGAGACCTTGTCCCATCAAGCCATACCCAGGACCCTTAGTGGGGGTAGGTGAGGGTATTGTCCCGTTGGATCTCTCCTCAAATCCCTCACATAAATGTGGATGTGATCAGCTGATAGGAAAGAGCCCTTATCGATGGCCGGAGGCCACCCTATTTGTCAGGGCGCTCTGCAATGTAGCTGTCCCATCTCATTATGGATTGGACGTTTAGTGTTCACCTTGGCAAGTGGCCGAACTGAGGATGTCATCGAAGCCAAGAGTGCAAGCTCGGGAACTACCGCCGAGATGCGAGATGCCGAACTCAAAGGAGTGTGCTCGGTACTCTTACTGAGGTGGGTCTGGACTCGGTGCCAACTGGCGCTGTCGCCGAGCTGACCGAGGCCGGGCCCGAAGCAAGCCCAATTGGTACTCTTACCGAACTGGGAGTAATTTCTGGATCACGGAAATAACCCGCACAGTGTGTGCATTAATGATTGCTGATGGAGCTTCATTGTCAACAAAGACATACTAGCATGCAAGAAATGGTCTAATGATTCTTAAAAAAGAATGTCGCGAGATAAATGAATTAGAAGTTAAGGATTGAAGAAAACGAAAGAGTTATTTATTTATTTTTTATTTACTTTTTTTTTTATTTTTTATACAATCCAATATCATCCACCACCGCAAGCACATACAATTGGTCGTGCAAAGGGGCTCAAACGCACTAAGGAGAAAGTACAATTAAAAGAATGACATTGTCGTGGATGTAACAAATGTGGCGTTTCCCACAATAAGCGCAATTGTCCTGCCTTATTAAAGAGGTATTTAATAAAGAGTTTTTTTTTTAATATATATTTTTCCTAATGCTTTCTTTAATTAATAATTATTACATGTTTAAATTTCAGCTGCACTTTACAAAGTTATGCAAATGCTCCAAGCGGATCGGATGTCAACTCTGATTTGCATGGTGAAGGCGACATTTCAGACCAGTCTATTTCTGATGCGGAGTCATAATTGGTCATTATAGGTATGCATTTCTACTAGTTTGTGACCCAACATCACCAAACACATCCTCACTTCATGTAAATTTCTACATAAGATCCTAGTTTCTCTAAATTCTAACAGGTGGTTTTACAATCATGAATTTTGTAGGGAAGGAGCCATGGGCATGGAGTGGTGGGTTTTGTTTCTGAATGGGAGTGGTGTTATCATTGCATTGGCTCACGGGTTGATTTTGCATGGAAGCAAAAAGAGATGTGGTTTTGAATCTTGTAGTTGGTATGTATTTTTATTGTCCAAATATTGCTGGAATGTAGCCCATTTAGATGCTGGAGTTGGAGTGTAACCCATTGTTTTGTGATTGTGAGTTGCAATGTAACCCGTTTTTTGCAACTGGAAGTTGGGAAGTGGTCCAATGCCTTTTATGAATGATATATATTTCTGAATGATACATGGTTTGAAGCTCATCACAGGTTTGATTATATACAATTTCTGAAAACTCTAGAATGATATAGGCTTCAATGTACAAGCTTGAATGATATAGGCTTCAACTGTAGCTCTGTTCTATTTATAGAAGAAGCTGATGTAAACAGGGTATTCACGAGCAGAGAAATAGAGTATGGTTGGTGCTTTGACTTCCCTATTTCACTGTTCTTTTTATAGCACAGCCTAGCATTTCTCAACTGAGGTAATCTTCTGAGAGTGAGTCGATCTTCATTTCTGCAGCTGTGTGGATGGGTTACATAAATGGTTTTAGGATTTTCATTTGTTGCAATTTGATTGGATGCATTCATTTTAATTATAGCTTGATCTCTCACGCACTCATACCTTTAATCTTGAAATCTTCATGCATTTTTATTTAAGTTTTCATGTTGGCATCAAGGAACTTAAGAATTGATCATTATGCATGATTTAATCTTTTCAATTTAGTTTCGAAAATTTTATAAAATAAAATTTTAAAATTCATGTATAAACATGTTTTGTATCACATTTTGCAACTCCACCTTAAACATGTCAGTATCTATTCAAGTCAAGTTTTTCATGGCCAGAATTCCCTCTTAGAAAAACCATTTTCAAATTAGAATAACCCTAGAAGTCGGTTGACCAACCAATGGGCAGTCACTAGTCGGTCACAAAACCAGCAAGCATGAAATTTGAGTTTTTGTTGAGAAACAGGGGGCGGTCACAGTAGGCAGCCACCTGTCAACCGACTGTCAGAACATTTCAAAATTATGACTGTTGGTGATCGGCTAGCCGACCTGTCAAGTCGGCTAGCTTCCTAGAGAGCCGTTGGAACCTTTTTTTACTATAAATTTGAGCCCATTCCTTGGGATTTGAGCCATTACTTTTGAGACTTTTGAGTGCCAAGGAAGGTGGGGCATCCATGCTAGGCTAGAGGAAGGCTAGGAGGGCAAATATATAAATTCAACCTTTGACTCTTCAAATGGGTTTGCTCCCTTTATCTCAAAATTAATTCATGCTTGTCTTTAAAACTTTTTTTTCATTAAATGACGTGATTTAGTGTTCACTTAACTTGTTCAAAAGTTGGTTTCTTAACATGCTTTGATTTTAAACATGATTAGTGAATATACTTCAACATTTGAATAGATTTACATATGTTATTAAATTTATGTTTTGAGCAAACATGCTAGAATTAGGTTGAGTTTTCTAAAATTATTTTGTTCATCATTTCAAAACATGTGTGCATCATTTAACCTCTCTATCTCTCATTTATGATTTTCACCTTTGCATCATTTATGGGCATTTAATTTCAAAAAGAGTTACAAGGCCTCAAGCATATACATCTTTTATAGATCTTTGCATTCATCATGCATATGTCTTAGATTGAGTTTTCACTTTTAATATCAGCCTATGTCAAGAGGCATCAATATGTACTCAATTGCATCTCTCTTAGTGCATTCTTAGGCATTGAAATGAGAAATAAAAACATCTTTTTGTAAAGGTTATTGCTAAGCCTTAAAAAAACATAAGTGGTTGTAAAGGTCAATGCTAAGCCTTTGAAAAGCATATGTGGTTGTAAGGTTAGAGGTGAGCCTAAATCTCAAGTCGAAATAGTGGAAAATCCGGTAGGAAAACCGGGAGTGGATGTAGGCCCATGATTGGCCGAACCACTATAAATTTGGTTGTTGTGGTGGTTGATCTTTTACTTTGTGGATGATGCTCATATGCTTAGTTTATTAATGTTTCTTATTAATGCCAATGTTGAATGACTACTTAGTTTCTTTACTTATTCATGTATGACTTAGGCCTTGTTTGGATCGTCTTAATGTTTTGACGTTTTAATCTGTCTGAAAAATATTTGTGAGTTTAAGATCTTATTAGAGCTGCGAGTTTAAGATCTGATTAGCTGTTCTGTAATAAGATCGTTTGGTAACACCTGAACGTGATGAGATCTGAATTGAATAAAACTGTTTGGTAATGCATCTTATCCATGTCTTAAGCTAAGGGTAATTTCTTTCATTTAAAAAAAAAATGGTTTTAAGCCTGAAAAACATCTGTAACATAAATTTGTTTCTTTTTGGAGCATACAAACAAAAGCTTCTACTCATTGGTCTCATTGTCCCATTTAAATGCTCCTTTTATGGTTCTGCCAAAATGAAAAACAAGTAGTTTAGAGTAATATTAATCATTAAAAAATTAGTATGAAATTTACCACAAAATTTGGAGCAATGAAAGAGATAGAGAGATTAGGGCTCCAATCGTTGATATTGGTGAGGGTTATTACGGGAATTTTAAAATTATTTTAAACTCCCGAAATGTCTTACTGCTTAAGATGTTGGGGTCTTAATTCTAGGAGCTGGATTTTGAGCTCCTAGAATTAAGATAATCTCGTTTATAAATAACAAGTCGTCTTAGCGCTTAAGACATGTTGTTATTGCGTACCAAACAATCTTATTTAGTTTTTTTGTCTTAGCGCTTAAGACATTAAGACCCAAACTTAAGACGATCTAAACATTACCTTAGAAACTTCACTTGCAGTCATCTTAATTAATTTCCAAAGTATAATTGACATTAGAAAATTAAAATTGGTATACGTCTTTGAGCTCACCCTATTCAACGCCCGCCTCCCCCCCCCCCCCGCCAAGGTTACTGATCCTGGACTGTCATATGGGAGATGCTCCTTTAAGAGTTACCTGCACGGTATTATGAAAGTAAGGGGTGGGGGCCCTCAAATTTAGGCGGTTAGCATTGGATATGGATGTGAGGGCCCCCACCCTTACTCTCACAGTATCGTGAGAGTTACTCTCATATGAGCTTCTTCTCCTATCTCAAAAGGGGAGTTTTTGTCGCTATCCAATATCCAATGATTTAAGAGAATCTATAAAAGATCCATATTCGTAGGAGAATATTTATGAGATAATGGATAAGTGAATCATTGATGACACGTGTCACACTTTTATTGGCTAAAAGAGGAGCTTTTTTTTTTTTTTTTTTTGCGCGAAATCGTCCTTAGAGTTTTGTAGTGTATCTCATACCTATATATATACATATAGGGACACCACCGTTGTGAGAAGTCTCCCCTGACCATTGATTTTCGGCAATAATCCAATGGCTGCCCAAAAATTTCACCCCCCAAATCTTCTCTCTCTCTCTCCCAACCTCCCCCAACCGGTTTTCTTCTTCGTGCATCTTTATTGCCCTAGCGACCGATCATTGATTTTCTTCTTCAAGCACATCTATCTCCTATTACGCATCTCTCTCTCGCCACAGGGTTAGATTGGCTCTCCCGCCGCTAATCTCTCCCTCTAGTCTCCCTCTCCTCTTCCTAGCTTTTCATTCATCTCTCCTATCTCTCAACAACGGAAGAAATAAATCCCCCAAATCATATTGCAAAAAGATCAATTGGTGCCCAACCTCCAATCTCGTCTCTCGAGGAAAAGTCAAAGTCCAGTCATCTCTCCCGTTGCTCCACTCTCTTCACACCAAATCTATTCCTCTCTCGAAACCCTACCTTGCCCTTTCTACAAAAGATCGCTCCCCTCATCTCCACTGGCCAGGGGCGAAGAAACAATCTAGGAATCCCAGATCTACTTGGTGCAATGGACTCTGACCTTTCTGAGTGCATCCCAAATTCGATCAGGTTTGCCTAACCCTCTTCTTTCTTCCTTTCCCTTCCTTCTGTTCTCTCTGCTCTCTTGCTCGTGTCCTAGATCTACTCGATCAAGTTTGCTTAACCCTCCTCTTTAATTTTTTTTATTTTTTATGCTTCTCTCTGTTTTCTTCCCTTCCATTCTTCTCTTTGGTCGCGTGCGATGGAATTTTCATGGGTGAAACGGCAATGTGAGAGCATTATAATGTATTTGTGTTTTCTTGTACCTAACTACCAAATATATTTCTTGGTTTTTTACTATCTTTTTCTATTTTCAATTTTTGTTGTCTATAGACTTGTATCTTAGTAACTGTTTCTTCTCCATTTATGTGGTTTTTGGATCAAGTTGATTGATGACTTTCCCCCCTTGAAAATGATAAGGTTTGAAACCATTTTGATCTGAGAGCTATGTTGGGTTTCATTAATATGCATTTTCTTTTTCTTTTTGTTATCCCCCTTGAAGTCTTGGAAAGAACTGTAGAAGAAGCAATATCTTAATTTGGGTACTCAGAATTTTTTGATTTCTTTGATCTTGGATAGTAAGTCTCTTCTTATCACTGTTAATTGATTTTCGTTTTTTTCCAAGTTTTGTAATGTCATGATATTGTGTTTTATCATTGCAGCACTCGCTTGGATTTGGGAAGGGTTATGAGAATACCGGGTTTTGGTCTACTTAGCCTCTACAGGTATCCATTTTGCTTATCTTCCTTCTATGAGGAACTATTTAGAGTGCTTATGCCTAGTTATGGCTTCACATCCTAGAATTGCATCATGCATGCGTTCGTGTATGTATAGTGTTGTCTTTAGACTTGTTTAGTGCAATGGGTGAATAGATGCATAGTCTGCGCAAGTAGCAGTGGTTTTAGTGTATTGGGCCATGGAGGGTAGTGTTTATTTGGATTATTTGGATTTGTATCTTGCTCGTGCTTGAATTGACACGTTGAAATTTGGCCTGTCTTTGGTTTAAGCTTGGGGTCTGGATACTAGGCTTTATCTGTTTACGGATGTGTATGTGTTTTGGTATTAGTGTTTTTTCTGGTTTTGGTTCTCTCTCTCTAGTAGCAACGTTCATATTGTTCATTCTTTCCTACACATTTGTCTTCAGATAACTAAATCTTCTTTTTTTTTTCTTTCCTGAATGGAGATTCTGTTAGTGCCACATTCCAATGATCACTTGTTTTGTATTGTCAATCCCGTGTGAAAGAGTCCAAGACCTTGCCTCTCAGAGTTTCACAAGGAAGATGAAGTTTGAAGGAAGAAGATCAAGTCTTGGAAGGCCTAGATTCATCGAGGAAGAACTCCATGTGTGTGCCAACCTATTCAGTTAAAATGGGACCCAAACCAACCAAGTAGTGGACCCTAAAAACCCTTAGTTTAATGGCTTATTTAATGGGGTTTTAGAAATTGTTTTTGAGCCTTTTCAAGACTCAAAACTGGTCCCAGAGGTCGGCTAACCGCCATGGTTTTCGGTCAGCCCCGCGGTCACCTCGCGGTTAACCGCCGAGACCCTTCACGGCTAACCGCCAGGTAACCGAAGTCTTGCGGTCACTTTTCCAGAGGCTTAATGTACAAGTTTCTGTGAAAATTCGGTTACCTTGGGGTTACCTCGCGGCTAGCCGCTTTGAGAAGGGGTTACCTTACGGTTACCTCGCGGCTAGCCCCCTACTCAGCACAACTTTACAAAAACTAGCCGTTTATGACCGTTGGAGTGGCGGCTAACCGCGGATTTGAAGGGGGCTAGCCGCCAAAAGACGTTAGAGAGCCGTTGGAGGGTGTTTTATAAATAGAAAAGGCCCCAAATCATCCAAAGGGTCTTGAAGATCATGAGAGCTCATGTCCTAACCATGGTCCATCATATTTGACCTCTCATAGATCATTCCACACACACTTTGAGCTTCTATTGGAAATCTAAGAGCTTCATTAGCTTAAGGAAAGTGTGATGTGTGGAAACAATATTGCCCACACACACTATGAGCTTGTATTGGCAAATCTAAGAGCTTCATTAGCTTAAGGAAAGTGTGATGTGTGGAAACAATATTACCTAGGGAAGAACTTGAGCCATCATAGGTTAAAATCCAAATCCCTAGACCAAAGACCTCTTCCCTTGATTGAGCACAACATTGGAGCATCATCATCAACATCAAGGAAGCATTGCAAGAGGCATCAAAGCTTGGAGCTGCGGTGACAAGCTTGGAAGAGCATCCTCCGGACTTCGTCAAAGAGGCAAGTGGCAACCTCCAGACTTTGTCAAAAGAGGCAAGTGTTCTTCCCCCTCACTTCATTAAATTCAGAGCATTGTAAGAGTGGCTTATGTCTTTGTGATTTAACCACTATAAAAAATATAGAGAGGAGTAGATCTTTGTGATCGAACCTCGTAAACAAAATTGATGTAGAATCAGTACTTGTGTAGTTTGATTCTTCATAGTGGAACCAGGGGACTGTGTGACCCTTGAGAGTGGATGTAGGTCTGTGTGACTGAACCACTATAAATCCCGTGTGTCAATTTCTCTTTCTCTATCTCTTATGCTTGATTTGCATATCTATATGTTGTGGAGATTGATATGAATGATATTTCTTCTTTGAGTTTAAATTGACACACATCCACTTGTGCGAGAACAACACTTGAACATATTGGTAAATCTTGTCTTGTTTAGCACACACTCTTTAAACACATATTCAAATGAGCACATTGATATAAATCATAAGTGAATTTGTGAAGAGTGTTGTACACACACTTGTGCTTATTAATATGAAATTAATTGTCATATCTTTGATTGCTTAAGCACTCACACATTGAACACATATTCCGTATAAGTTGTATTCTTATTTGTGTTCATTGTGTTCTTGGTCCTAGTTGAGATTAAAATTGGACTAGATAATTTTTTATTGGGAAAAGAATTCCATTAGTCCTATTCACCCCCCCTCTAGGACACTTTCACTGGCTCTAGCTGCACTTTCATTTGGTATCAGAGCGAGGTTCCTCCATAAAGGCTTAACAACCCGGAGTTGATCTTCTATCATTACTAGTGCCAATTCCTTGAGTGACCTCATGTATTGGAGGGACCTAAAGGACAAACCTACCAAGACCTTAGGATGATTTTCAAAGGAAGATCGTTAGAGAGATCTTAGGTCTTGAACCCCTTTGGACCAACCTATTTATTTTCAGGTGTTTCATATTGTTGGCCCTTGTACTTTTGCAAAAGTATTTGTTGTCAATTGATTTTGTTTTCATAAACTTTTATAGTTATATCTTTTGGTTCACAAAATCACTTGATTGCATCATATTGATGTGCATTTTGTTCTCATATTGTTATTTCTATAAAAATGCAAGTTGAAAGTTATGAGAATTGAATTTGTTTCTCCTTTTATGTTTCAAATCTTGTATAAGAAATTCAATTCTTGTAATATACTTGAAACTCAATTGGTTATTTATCTATAGTTATAATTGTCAAAATAAATGTGTTTTTGAATAAACGCATTTTCCAATTGATATCAAGTCATGTTTTAAATCAATTTGTATAAGTCCTTGTAGTTGTTTTCTTTAAAATACAAATTGAAAAACGATTATGTGTTATCTTCTAAATCATTTTCTTTATGCTCATTGATGGATTTTGTGTATTGAAATGATTTGAAGATTGTATGAATGGAAATGCTCTAAAACATCATTAGTTATAATCATCAAAGCATGTTCCATGTTCTCATTTCCTTGTGCATATGGTTATATCATCTTAGAAATGGAAATAAATTTGTTACAAGCAATTTGCATCTTTACTCATTTGGTTACATTCTTTTTATATGCAAATTAAATTGTTTGTTTTGTGGATCATGAAATAGATTTGCATTCTTCGCATAGTCTTGTGCATCTTTCCAATGCATTTAGTGATAATGTTTCATGATTCTCTTAGTACATTTGCTAGAGTGGATTTTTGTATGGACCATGTTAGATGAATCGATGTTAAACTCTTTTTGCATGCTCTTTATAGTTAAACTCACATATATGTAAGAGAGTTATTTTCATTCCTATGTAATTCATGGCTCCTTTCTAACTTCATATCTACATGTGCACACATAGTTATATTCTTCATTAATGATATGGTATTAGTTAGATCTTGATTTTAATTGATACTCTCTATGCAAATGTCAAATCGTTCCTTGTATGGTTGCATTATTAGTTACATTTGAAGATACCATACTAGAACTCACAAATCCATCCTTTATGCTTTCTAGTCATTTTTTTAAATGGATGGTTATGATGTTGATTCATGTATATTTTTTAAATGATGTCTTCCTTACATGTTTCAACTTCATATTAGTGATCTTGATCATATGAACCTCTTTGAAATTCATTTCTTGTATTTCATAGTTATATGTATTGTTTGATGAATTTCTTAGACGTTGAATTCATATGGTTTTGACACTTTGAAAAATTGCATGCTTTACAAAGCTATATCCTTTCATGCAATTTAGATTGTTCATCACTATACTCAATTGTTATATCATTAAAAGTGATGAATATTCATTTATGATGCTTAATGAAATTTTGTGTTTATCACATCCTTGCTCTTAAATCATGTTTCAAATTCAATTAGTTTTAATTAGTATCATTTTCAATTGATGTCATATCTTGAGAATGTGATAGACCTTGTGTACATTGGATTGAACTTGATAGTAAATATATTTTTATTCCATGTCACATTCAATTAGCATCATAATTTTCATGTTTGCCACCTCTCTTGCACCTATAGGTAAATCTCATGACCACCATGTTTATATATTCATAATCTTGGTTGGTTAATAGTTAAGGTAGGCTTCATGTTTGAACTTCATTTCTTTCATCTTGCACATGATAGTTATATTTAATGATTGAATGAAATGATTTCAAAATATTCATAGCATATGATTTTCTTAGTTATATTGATTAATGCTATGTTTGGTAAACCCCATAACCTCATGGATAGCTCTAATTTGGATTAATCCTAGTAGCTATATTCTTTTTAACTCCATTTTAGAGTGATTGAGTTAATTGTCTTATCCTTGAATCTCAATTGGTTTTCTTTATTCCAATTGGTATCCATGATTGCTTTTCTACATGGTCTTGAACACTTAGAGACTACTACCACACATGATATCCTGTTATGTATTTCATTTTTTTATTTCTTTTGTTAACAGGTGCTTCTAAAAAGGCATTTTTCTTATTTCATGTGTACGTACATTTGCAAGGGTAAATGACCCTCTATATGCAAATGCTAAATTGTTCTATGTATGGTTGTGTTGTTTCATTTGTTGACACCATAGTAGAACTTTAAAATCCATCCTTATGCTTGATAGTCTTTATTTATGGTGGATGGTTATGTTAATTGACCCATGTATATGATTTCATTCTTGTACATGTTTCAATTTTCATAAATATGTTCTTGCTCATGTGAATCTCTTCAAATCCATTCCTTGTACACTATGGTCATAACTATTGTTTAATGGATATTATATTTGTTGAGTTCATATGTTTTTACACCTTGGAAAATTGCACACACCACACAATCATATTTTTATGCAATTTCCTATATTCATCATTATGCCTTCTAGTTATATTTTTTTTATGATGAATATTTATGGTGCTTAGTGAATTTTGTGTTTGTCACATCCATGTTCTATTCATGGTTTCCTATTTGTTTGGTATACCTTAAAATGTGACAAATCTTGTGAACATTGATTTGAAATGTCACTTTAGCATCATATCTCTCATGTTTGCCTCCTCTAATACGTGATTATGGTTGTTTTCTTGAAGAGGTTCGCTTCATGATAGTTGAACTTCATTTCATAATACCTGTTCTCTATAGTTATATTTTATAAAATGATGATAATTCACATAGCATAAGATTTTCAAGTTTTAAACATGCTTATGCTATGATTAATATCACTGTTCTCATGGATTTCTCTGTTTTGGAACATATCTATTAGTCACATGATTTCAAAACCAGTTCAGAGTTTTTGTATTTAAAATATATATATATATATATTTTACAATCCTTGATTTTAAAATGATTGATTGTATCCTTAACATGTTCATATTTCCGGAATTGATTTAATGCTTTGGATACTCCACCTTGATTCATTCCAAGTTGCACTCATATTGGTATATCTATTTGAATCATTCAAACATTAATGTTTAAGGTAGGATGGCTAGGAGAGTGGGAGGAGACCCCTCTCGTGTTGGGTTCGCCAAGCGTAAATCCTTAGGGGGTAGCTTTGGGACAGACCTGTAATTCAGTGTGATCACGTAAAACACTGCTCTGATGCTTTTATCATCACCACATGAAGCATGATTCATATACTTGGTTGAATCACAAGTTGTTGTCCTCCATTACACTTAAATCTCTTTCGATCTTGTCTATGTTTTGGAATCAACAATTCATTTATTTCAAAAGAATTTGTTGTAATTTTTTTTTCTCTAGAAACCCACATTGACCACTCTTTATTGGTATATTAGTACGATAGTCAAGTTGTGTGGAAATTCATTTTGCATATGTTCTTGATAGGTATATATTTTGAAATGCAAAATTGAATGAGATGTGATGAGCTAAAAAGGTTTTTCAATTAATGTTCCATCTCATATTTTTCAAATTAAGTACTTTGTCATTTTGAAAATAAATATGATTTGAAAAATGAAGTTTCCATGGATTTTAAGTTTTTACTTCATTGGAAAATTATGCAATTGATTTTCATTTTGGGCTTTGTTAAGTTAAATGCTTTTAAAAATGAAATTCACAATTGGTACTCATCTATTCATCGTCATGTCTTTCCATGATTAGCAACATCTTAAGAAATTTGATCAATGTGAACTTTAATAAGTTATATTTGAGAACTCCCTAGTTTCATGCCTTACATCTTCTTCTTGCATTACATAGGTATATTCATTGTCATCATCATATTGACAAAAGAGGAGAATGATGTTGAGAGGGAGTGTAGACATCTCTAAAATGATCAAATGTGAGTTTATATTTGAGGATCATGGAGATACATATATGGATAGGATGAATATTTTTTTTAAGTATTTTGAAAACAAAACAATTTTTACTTGAGAATACATTAACTTTTATAGGTGCATCTTTATGTATTTCTCATATTGCCACATCCATGTGCTTTTAGTTATGGTATTTTTTTCTAAGATATGGATGTTTTTACTTTTGATCATCACTATGCTTTTTAATGCGATTTTTTTTTTTGTGATGATTTGGCAAGTCATATGCTTTTTCTATTTGTAAAATTCCTATCTTGATGACTTGTTTGGAATGCAATGTACTCAATTCATCATTTTGGATTATAATCACTTTGTTTGATGATTGAATACATTTGGTGATTACATTCATTCTCATAACATTCATTATGCCTTTGTAAGTTAATTTTTTTTCTAAAGATTGAATGTTATGGCTTTGGATTTTATTTCCATTGGTATCATTTTGAGTTTTAAACTTGAGCTTTAAAAGTCTAAAATATTTTGTTCTTAATGCATGTTCCTATTATATGCTTTTGAATGGATTGATTTTCCATTTGGAACTTCATGCATTTCTCATAATCATTGTCCGTGCTTCATAGTTATATCAGTATGTTAAACTAATGATTATGCAGGTTCATCACTTTGCTTAAGTGGTGAAAATGATCAATGAAATAAAATTTCATGTGATCTTTATTGAGTCCTTGCTCTTCAATCAGTTTGTATCTTTGGAAGGACTTAGAGAATCCTAATTAAATGGATTTATGGAATTGATATGGACTTACTTAGTTGATTTATATAGTTCAATTCCAACTTAGCATGATTGCATCTCTTTATAGTCAAATCCTTTGATATCATGCTTGCTAACTTCCCTTCATGCATATAGGTAAATCTTTTTATGTCCTTGGTATCATAATGTGCAGAATATTGATATCTCTCTAACATCTCTTTGTCAACTTGTGTCAAAAGAGGGGGAGAATAAATGGATTGAATTCTGAAAAATGGAGAGATTAAATTAAGAGGGAGAGTGTAGAACAAAAGGTGAGAACACTCTATCTATGATATTTTTTGACTAACAATTAAGGGGGAGTAGCAATCCCACCAAAGAATGTATTTCTCAATGTTCTATGCAGGTGCATCTTTAAGAGACAAAGCACATTCTCTGGGGGAGCTTCTAGGGTCATGAGTCTTTGAGTTGTAATTGTTGTATCCTGTGTAAAGATCATGTACTCCTATAATCTTGATTGTATTTAAGTCCATTTATTGTAATTCAATCAGGAATAGGTGTTTTGCCACGAAATTGACAAAGGGGGAGATTGTTAGTGCCACATTTCAATGATCACTTGTTTTGTATTGTCAATCCCGTGTCAAAGAGTCCAAGACCTTGCCTCTCAGAGTTTCACAAGGAAGACCAAGTTTGAAGGAAGAAGATCAAGTCTTGGAAGGCCTAGATTCATCGAGGAAGAACTCCATGTGTGTGCCAACCTATTCAGGTAAAATGGGACCCAAACCAACCAAGTAGTGGACCTTAAAAACCCTTAGTTTAATGGCTTATTTAATGGGGTTTTAGAAATTGTTTTTGAGCATTTTCAAGACTCAAAACTGGTCCCAGAGGTCGGCTAACCGCCATGGTTTTCGGTCAGCCCCGCGGTCTCCTCACGGTTAACCGCCGAGACCCTTCACGGCTAACCGCCAGGTAACCGAAGTCTTGCGGTCACTTTTCCAGAGGCTTAATGTACAAGTTTCTGTGAAAATTCGGTTACCTTGGGGTTACCTCGCGGCTAGCCGCTTTGAGAAGGGGTTACCTTACGGTTACCTCGCGGCTAGCCCCCTACTCAGCACAACTTTACAAAAACTAGCCGTTTATGACCGTTGGAGTGGTGGCTAACCGCGGTTTTGAAGGGGGCTAGCCGCCAAAAGACGTTAGAGAGCCGTTGGAGGGTGTTTTATAAATAGAAAAGGCTCCAAATCATCCAAAGGGTCTTGAAGATCATGAGAGCTCATGTCCTAACCATGGTCCATCATATTTGACCTCTCATAGATCATTTCACACACACTTTGAGCTTCTATTGGAAATCTAAGAGCTTCATTAGCTTAAGGAAAGTGTGATGTGTGGAAACAATATTGCCCACACACACTATGAGCTTGTATTGGCAAATCTAAGAGCTTCATTAGCTTAAGGAAAGTGTGATGTGTGGAAACAATATTACCTAGGGAAGAACTTGAGCCATCATAGGTTAAAATCCAAATCCCTAGACCAAAGACCTCTTCCCTTGATTGAGCACAACATTGGAGCATCATCATCAACATCAAGGAAGCATTGCAAGAGGCATCAAAGCTTGGAGCTGCGGTGACAAGCTTGGAAGAGCATCCTCCGGACTTCGTCAAAGAGGCAAGTGGCAACCTCCAGACTTTGTCAAAAGAGGCAAGTGTTCTTCCCCCTCACTTCATTAAATTCAGAGCATTGTAAGAGTGGCTTATGTCTTTGTGATTTAACCACTATAAAAAATATAGAGGGGAGTAGATCTTTGTGATCGAACCTCGTAAACAAAATTGATGTAGAATCAGTACTTGTGTAGTTTGATTCTTCATAGTGGAACCAGGGGACTGTGTGACCCTTGAGAGTGGATGTAGGTCTGTGTGACTGAATCACTATAAATCCCGTGTGTCAATTTCTCTTTCTCTATCTCTTATGCTTGATTTGCATATCTATATGTTGTGGAGATTGATATGAATGATATTTCTTCTTTGAGTTTAAATTGACACACATCCACTTGTGCGAGAACAACACTTGAACATATTGGTAAATCTTGTCTTGTTTCGCACACACTCTTTAAACACATATTCAAATGAGCACATTGATATAAATCATAAGTGAATTTGTGAAGAGTGTTGTACACACACTTGTGCTTATTAATATGAAATTAATTGTCATATCTTTGATTGCTTAAGCACTCACACATTGAACACATATTCCATTTAAGTTGTATTCTTATTTGTGTTCATTGTGTTCTTTGTCCTAGTTGAGATTAAAATTGGACTAAATAATTTTTTATTGGGAAAAGAATTCCATTAGTCCTATTCACCCCCCCTCTAGGACACTTTCACTGGCTCTAGCTGCACTTTCAGATTCTTCAGCTTACTATGAACTCTAGCTTGTACACATTTTGAATGCTAACTATTCAAGACATGATGTCATCGTCCAATTCTTATTCCACCAAATATGAGTTAAAATGATCATGTGGAGAGATGATTTGTCTGACCTCTCGTACAAGGTCTAATCAAAATAGAAAGTTTTGGAGATAAATTGGAAAGTAGGTACTTTATATTTTTGTGTTCAGCAACATGTTATAATGTGGCGATTAGAAATAATCTTAAATGAACAATATGTTATTCTTTTTGTAGGATGGAAAAGGTTGTGGTAGATTCATATGGAAAGATGAAGTGGACAATGGAAAGAATTTAGCCAAGCTTATCGAAGATTTGAGGAATACAATGGAGAAGAAGAATGAAATTTTATGGGCAGCAGTTCAAGAGATGAAATATGCATATGAAGATGGAAAAGAATCAAATGAATTTCATTGTATAGTGATGTTTTTCTGTTCTCTTTTAAGTGTAATATGCATCATGAAAACAATATGTTAAAATGTATGTTTTTGATAAATCAATCTTGGGATGTCTAATCATGACTAGATGTTGTATATGTTGATGAACCCAATGAATGGATATTGTATATGTTGTTAAATTATAGAGTTTTGTCTCAGCCTTTCAATGTAATATTAGTAGTTGGTGGCTTGCTACTTGAGTGGAATGAGTCCATCTCTACAGGTGGCATTATCCTTGATTGGTCAAATTAAGATTTCTAGATACCACAAGGTGTTCTCATTATCATTATAGGTAGGACCTAATTTGGAGATTCCATTGGCATGCACATGTTTGCTGTTCTTTGCTTCTAAAATTAAATAAGGTTTAGGGTGGCAAAAGCCATCCAGGAGCCACGCTTCCCCACAATAACAAAAGCTATTGAAACAAATGCAGCACAAGTGCTTAGACAGGCTGCCCATATGAGCTTGTTTACCGCTGAAATAACCAGCTTCTGAGCACTCGTTTCCCACATAGATAGTGTGATTTGACCACAACAACTACAAGAGCTATAAAAAGAGCAGTTGCATTCAAGATGTAGAACACCATCAACCCAATCTTATATGCTATATTGCCTTCACCAGACAGTCGTAAGTCTAAACATATAAATTTAATCAATAGGGTCCATGTCCACCAAGAACACAATCCCTTACATTCATTACGCTTTTCAAGTGGTGATTAACAGGCTCTGCTATTGTTAAAAAGCATAAGAGGAGATGAAGGGGTGTTTTCAAATGACTAACTGCATCAATTTGATGCCATAATCTTTTCAGAAACATTCAGAAACGTTGAGGCTGTCTGTGTCAATTCACGACAATAGAAGTGCCACAGTCAGAAGACCATAGTAGAAGCAATATTCCACCAAAATACCGATAGCTTCATTAGAAGAAAAAAAAATCCGAACTGCTATGTCAGACAACTTAAGCATTTGTACAGAAGGCCACAGTCCATTCACGAGCAACTATGTTAAAAGTGCTAGAAGTTTAAGGAGAAGGGACATGCCAATTAAAACCAAATAATATCATAATAAAATTGAAATCCAAATACGAAAAATGTTCCACCACACTATCTTTTCATAACCAAATAACATCATAATAACATTTGAATCCAAATACAGAAAATGAAATGAACATCCTTGGCCATTTACATCATACAGACTTAAGCCCAAGCCAAATAACTTTTCAACATCAACAATTGAGAGCCCTATAAAAAAAAAAAAACAAGTTTGTGTCAATGGGACGGGTCGGGCCAGGCCTGGGCTTTGGTTGTCCAATCTCATCCCGAAAATAGGACGGGCCTGCCAGGTGTTGCCCAATCCTGGCCCTAAATTGAACGGGCCTACATCTAATCCCGTCCCGTATGGGCCGGGGCTGGGACAGGGCCGGGCCTGGGCTTATCCCGATCCTGGAGATAAGCAAAACATTCTCTAATTATTCCTACTATCACCAGACACCCGGTGTGAACCGGACTTTAAACCCTCCTCCTTTTTCTGGGCTGGGGACCGGCAATGCAATGTAAAAAGCAACATGGCGGAGTTAAAAACTTTTTTTTTTTTTTTTGCTAGTGACAGTAGAAAATCAGAAAATTAATAGAACTGAATGAGTATCCTATAGGCGATATAGGTCAAGTAATGTAGGAACGATTAAAACCTTTTTTTTCTAGTAAAAGTAAAAAATTAGAAAATCAATAGAAATGAATGAGAATGAGTATCCTATATGAGTCGAGTTAAAGTAATGCAGGATCGGTTAAAAACTTCTTTCTTTTTTTTTTTTTTAAAGTAGAAAATCAGAAAATCAATAAAATGAATGAGAATGAGTATTCTATATGGGTCAAGTTATATAAAAAAGAAATCAACAGAAATTATTTTTCTTTTAATATGTCTAAAACACCAGTTAGTGCATTCCCATCATTGTCTAAATCACCATCACTAGTTGGGTCATGACTAAACCAATCTTGGGCACAAACTAATGCTTCTACCGTATCTGGTTTCAAAGAAGTCCTATGTGGGTCAAGTACCCTACCTCCTGTGCTAAATGCTGATTCTGAAGTAACGGTAGAAACTGGAATAGCGAAAATATCACGAGCCATTCGAGATAAAATAGGATACTTATTTGAATTTAATTTCCACCATTGTAATATATCTATCGTGTTATCTTCTTCTGCAGACTTGTCATCAAAATAACAATCTAATTCTGTTTTTTCTTCCATAATTGCCTTACTGGTGATTTCATTTCGATACTTCAAAAAAAAAAAAAAAGACAAGCCTTTCCATGTTTATCATCACCGGCCTTTCTTCTAAATGGCCTACTAGTTGCATCATTTTTATCTACTATCTGATCACCAATTCTCACACGATACTCCTCATAAATCTTTTTAAATAGATTACGAGCTTCAATCATACGATTATTTTTATATTCTGTTGTTTCATACAATATCTTAAAAACCCATTCCAAATACACTATCTTAGAGGAGGGATCAAGTAATATGGCTATTTCAAACATTTGATTATAATTCTTCCAATATTTATCAAAATTTTCCATCATCACTTTAGCCATTCCTGCAGAAACAAAATCAAATCACCTAATTTTTGTACCAACTCATTATGTATTGTACAAACTTCAGGTAAAAAGGTTTGTATAGTTGGATACTTTCTAGCAGCGAATCTATTTGTAGCTTCATAGAACCTTTCCAAAAAATCATTAAGAGTAGCAACCTTGTCCCATTCCTCATCCGAAGGAATCAAAATCTTATAGTGTAAGTCATCTGTTAGAGATAGATAAGAAAAAACATCTCGAAAATACAATGCTGAAGATACCATAAAATATGTGGAATTCCATCTAGTTTGAACATCAAGAGGCAATCCCCTTGTAGAACTTAGCCCTTTCCCACTTACAATATCACGAAACTAATGTATATGATTCGATCTATTCTTAATGTATTTAACTACCTCCCTGATGTTATCAATAATTGGGCCAATATCTTTAAGTCCATCTTTCACTATAAGGTTAAGAATATGTGCAGCACAACACATATGAAAAAATTTACCATTTAAGATGAGAGCATTGGTTTTCATAAGTTGATTTCCAAGTGTCCTTACAATACAATCATTTGTAAAACAATTATCTAATGTCAAACAAGATAATTTATTCTCAATATTCCAATTAAGAATACTTAGAGTAATATTGTCAGCTAGCATTTGGCCAGTGTGGGGAGGATCAACATTATGAAAGTTAATAAACGCGATCTAAGAACCCAATCAGAGTCAATATAATGGGCTGTAATAGCCATATAACCTAAATGCTGGTTGGATGTCCACATATCTGCTGTGAGAGCAATCCTGCTAGTGAGATCCTTGAATTCTTTAAAGATCTCATTCTTTTTTCCATTGTACATTTCCATACAATCTGCCTTCACAGTGTTACGTGATACAATTTTGAATTCGGGTCGTAGAGTTGCACAAAACTCTGTTAAACCTCATAGTCCAACAACATTAAAAGGAAGATCATGTAGTATCAACATTTTTGCAAGGACATCTCGACTCTTTTTTTGTTCAAATTTAAAAACACCAACATCGGTTTTTGTTTGAGCATCAATCCTTAAAAGTTGTTGTTTTTTTGACTTATCAGTGCTTGGTTTCAAAAGACATGATTTCAAGTGTCTATGAAGGTGTGAAGTTCCATCCTCAAGTCTACTAACTAAAGATTTTTTGCAATATTTGCTCACGGCTTTAACTTTAGGTACATCCTTCCCATTAACTTTCACAAACATTTCCGTTTTTTGAAAGTGTTCCCAAACCACTGATTTGAGCCTTATTACATTAGTCTCATTTGAAATTACTTCATCATTGGGAGGGAGGATGGGAGGCACTTGCTCATTACCACCACTACCCATCTCATCATCAATGGGGATAGGGACATGTGTAGGAATGAGAATGCTACCAACACTACTAGAAGGCGTACCAGAAGATATATTTAACTATTCAAACAAAAAAATAAGCTACTAAACAAGTAAAGCAGTTATCCACAACTAAACAAGTAAAGCAGTGTCTACTATCCACAATTAAGTAGTTATCAATTAGCTACAATCCACAACTAAGTAGTTATCAATTAGTTACAATCCACAACTAAACAAGTAAAGCAGTGTCTACTATCCAACTAAACAAGTAAAGCAGTATCTACTATCCACAACTAAGCAGTTATCAATCAGCTACAATCCACAACTAAATAGGTAAAGCAGTGTCTACTATCCACAACCAAGCAGTTATCAATCAGATACAATCCACAACTAAATAAGTAAAGCAGTGTCTACTATCAATAACTAAACAAGTTTCTACTATCTACAACTAAATAAGTAAACAAATTTAAAAGAGGAATAGTCAAGAGACGTATCTTAGTATCCCGCAATCACGAATTTATGGATGCCTGCCACTCCATTGACTCTAAGATTTCCTTAAGAATAAAAAACCTAACAAAAGAGCATATATAATTAAGGTGCTGCAGAAATAAAAAAAATTAATAGAAAAAATATAAGTCAAATGGTATATTGATTCAAGAAATCAGAAAATAATCATGGTGTTGCAGGAAATCAGAAAATAATATACTCATACTCATATACTCATAATCATGCAATCAGAAAAAATATAAGTCATATACACATACTCATACTCAACATTAATTAGTTGCAGGAAATTAGTTTGTCATTGATATATTGATTCAAGAATTCACTGCTAAATCATGCAATAAAAAATTAACAGCAGTAAAAATATCAAATCAAAACCAAGATTCTAAAACAAACATTTCAGACTTTTACTTCTACAACAATCACGTTTATCAAACATGGAACAAATGCCCTCACTGGAACAAAAGCTAGTTATTTGTGGAACAATTCAAATGTTGCAGAAAAGCACGGACCATTACACAAAAAAAAAAAAAAAAATTACAAAATGACTCACAAAACAATCATACAGATATTGTATTATTCTTTTCATTGAATGGAATACATGTAACAAATTGAATTGACACTCCTAAAAAAAATGCTCCCACCAGTCAGAAATGTTCTTCACCAAACCAGCAGTGCCTATGTCTTGTTCCTTTACACCCAAAATTTAATTCTCTTAAACCTTAAACCTCCAAACACACTACTCAGAAATCAAATAGAGAAACCTTGGAAACACTTCAAAAATTAGTGCTTTGTGACAAGGCCATTGTGATTGTGTGTCGTTTTCCCTAAAACCAAAACCTCTGAAAATCTCTTACAATTCAAACCCTGAAAACACTAATTGCTATAAATAAGCAGACCTTACTTTGTAACAAATAATTCAAAACACAGCTCAAGAAATCACAAATAATGCAATCAGCAAAAATATAAGTCATATAAATAAAAAAATAAAATCACTGCTCAACAAATCACAAACTAACAAAGAAACAGAAGCAGAGAATAACTTGATTTACCTTGAGTTGTTGAACAGTAACTCTGAGTCGTGAGCACTAAGCAGTATCTCTGAGTATAGACTGAGAGATAGAGAGAGGAAGAAAGGGATTACAAATAGAGAAGGATAGAGAAGATGGGAGATGGAGAGAAGGCGAGGGTGAGAGAGGGCAGAGGGCGAGGGAGGAAGAGTGAAAGAGGGTTAGGGCAAGAGAGAAAGAGGGTGAGAGAGGGAGACTGGGCAAGGCAAGGGAGTTGGGGAGAGAGGGCTAGGGAAAAGAAGGAGAAGGGCAGCGTCACTATGCTGCATGCATGCCTCGATGCGATGGTGCGAGAGGCGTTCTGCATGCGATTGTGCAAGAGCAAAAAATTGAGCGAGAGTAGAGAGCTGAGAGCTGAGCAAATCGATGGATGATTCAGAGGAAGAGCGCTAAGAGCCGTGCTGCGTGCGTCGGTGCAATGGCTCGTCGTGACAGTGAGAACAGAGTGAGAGCTTGATGATTCAGATGAGCACTGAGAGCCTGGGAGAGTGGGAGCTGTGGACGAGAGGAGAGCAGATGAGAACGAGAAGAGGCAAGGAAGAAAAGGAGAAGAGGCAGAGGAGAGGCAGAGATAAGAATGATTTTATTTGAGCTAGGGTTTTTTGTTCTGGCGTTGGAGACTTTGACTTGGCTTATTAAAGACTAGAGAGGGAGGGCTTAAGTTACAAAACTGCCCCTCCTAATTAGCCATTTTTGGCTGTTAGTGAGGGGCAGTTCGGTAATATATATAATTATTGTTAAAGGACTTTTCAGTGGGCCGGGTCGGGCCTGAACGAGCTGGGTTGTTTCTGCCCAGTCCCAGTCCCAGTCCCATTTTGGTCAAGCTTTAAAATGTATTGTCCAAACCCAGCCCACTGGTACGAGGTTTAGTATGTACATCGAGTATCCAAGGCGTATCCCCAAAAGGATATAGGTAATCCTAAAAAACTCAACATAGACCTGATCATATCTAAAAGTGTCTGGTTCCTTCTTTCTGCTACTCCATTCTGTTGAGGCATACCCGGAGCAGACAATTGGGACAAAGTCCCATTTTCTGATAAGTATCAGCAGAGAGATAGTCCCCTCCTGGATCTGATCGAAGAGTCTTGATACTCTTACCTAATTACTTTTCTGCTTCCGCTCGAAACTCTTTGAACTTTTCAAAAGCTTCGGACTTGCGGTGCATAAGGTATATGTATCCATATCTTTAGTAATCATTTATGAAAGTGATGAAATACTCATATCCTCCTTTGGCTCTGACATTAATGGGTTCACACATATCAGTAAGCACTAATTTTAATAAATCTTTGGCCCTATTGCCCTTAGATGAAAATGGTCTTTTGGTCATTTTGCATTCTAGATAGGACTCACAGACATGCATTGGTTCTACCACCAATGAAGGCAAGATACCATCTTTTACTTGCATCTCAATCCTGTTTAGGTTTATATGACCTAGCCTCAGGTGCCAAAGTTTTGTTGGATTAGATGAAGGTGATTTCCTTTTTAATGATGGTCTATTAATTGTTTTAGTATCATGTAACTCATACATTGTGGGAGTTAACAAATAAAACCCATTGGTTACCTTACCAGAACATATAAAAGTACCATTCCTCTTTTTGACAACTTCAGTACCAAAAGTAATAGAATAACTTTTATTCACCAAACTAGAAACTGAAATTAAATTCCGCCGTAAAGACGATACATATAATGTGTCTGACAAAAATAATTTATTATTTGAAAAACATAAAGTAATGACTCCCACTGAAATAACCTCCACCTTAGCGTCAGATCCTAGGTTGACAATGATTTCTCTGTCACTAAGCCTTCTGGTTTCCTTGAACCTCTGCAATGTATTACATATGTGATTAGTTGCCCCAGAGTCCACACACCAAGATTCTGAATTACCAGTTGCAAAACTTGCTTAAGAAATAAGTAACTCAATCATACCTGAGGTTTTCTTCTTAGACATATATTTTGGACAATTCTTTTTCCAATGTCCCGTCTTACTGCAATGAAAGCACTTTCCTTTTTTCCCTGAACCCTTAGCTTTGGCCACGCCACCATTAGGACCATCCTCCACCTTAGGATCCTTCGGAACTGATTTCTTTTTGCCTTTCCACCCTTTGCCTTTCGGCTTGGACTTGGCATCTGACTTTTCTGTCATCAGGGTAGTTGGTTTCTTCTTCATAATCCCTTCAGTCACTACCAGCTGACTAGACAGCTTAGCCAGAGTCAGATTCATCTTATTCACATTATAATTAACCTTGAAATTGTTGAATGACTCTGGCAGTGACTCAAGGATTATGTCAATCTATGATTCTACATCAATCGCAGCCCCCAGTACATCTAACTCATTCAATGAGTCCATCATTTTCAGCATGTGTTCTTGTACTAATGTACCTTCAGCCATCTTGGTGTTAATGAGCACGCTCATAGCTGCCTGCCTAGCAGATCTGTCATGTTCCGCAAACATCTCCTTTAAGCTTGATATAATATCATATGCAGTCTTATAGGATTGATGTTGGTGTTGCAAAACACTAGACATGGATGCCTGAATGTAACATCTGGCCATCTCATCGTCTTTGGCCCATATGGTGTAAAGTTCCTTTTCTTCTTCTAATGCATTTGGGCCAGGCTCATCAAGGGGGGGTTTGGTAAGGACATATTTATATCCTGAAGCAGTTATGATAATATCCAGGTTCTGTTTCCAGTCTACATAATTGGATCCTACCAACTTATTATAGTTGAGGATGGTCGCAAGTGGATTGAAAGTATTCGAATTCATGCTTGAAATACTGTAGCACATAACCATACATTCAATTAATGAATTTAAATGACATTAGGGTTTAGTATTCTACCAAATTTATGTGGGAATCCTCATAACCACTAAATTCAGAATATATCAGAATCCCAATCCCTTGGGGTATGCCTCCTTAGGGAGGGCAAATACCACCTAGATTGGTACGGATCACAGTTAGTCAAAATTAGAATTAAGACTAACTATCCATGATCCCTATCATTCATTATCATCTAGGTATCTCATACCAAATAATGTATGACTACCGATTATCTTTGGTCTCTAAAATACATGAGGCAAATCCTTGGGGATACTACATCATTATTTTAGTTAATTATGACCCACCAACTAGTATTGCATGACAACCGTTGCGAGCAGCTCCTTCTTGGGGAGTGGGCCTCCGCCCCATCTCACCAACACTAGGAGATCCATATCTAGTAACCAGGCAAATAAAAGCCCTCCGTGGGGAATGGCCATTTTCAAGAAGGCACGAAGCTAATACTTTTCTTACAATGGACCTATGGTGGAAAACCATGGGGGTTTCTAAATATAATGCCCCGCTCCCACTTAATATTTTAGAATTGAGGATTTCCTTATGGGTATATGGGCCCACATATATAGATATCAAATCATCTCATGATATGACCAATGATTGGTTCCAAGTCAAGTTATTTTAAGGAAAGTCTAGTTTCTAAGATTAATGTTACTAATAGATCCATCTTATGGGCCCACCAACTCTAATTAGAACTCTTTCCAAAAATTATTTTGATTTGACCAATTTTGGAAATTGCTATATTTGGATCAGATTTGGAAACTTTCTAAAGCAAGCATTCATCCATAAATAGAAAGTGCTAAAATTAGAAACTAGTCCTCTCCTCCACACGGCCCAAACAGAATATACTTCTTGGACTTCTAGACTTTCCAAAGCTTTGGGATTCCTTAAACTCTTTGGGCATCTCCACAATGCCTTTTTGTAATCTTCAAACTCTTTGATTAGGAGTCCAACTTCACTTTCCTTCTTCGTCTTGGACATCTCCAGAATTTACAAATTTAGAAAATTTACATAAATTCTCATGCCTCGATAATGAGACTTACATGGTCATCTAAACATGGAAATAAGAAGGACTGTAGGGCAAGTCACTATGCCTTGCCCTTTCATGGGAAACCAAGGAAACCATGATGCCCTTTACAACTTGCCCAAAATAAACCAATAACCATAAAAAGAAAGTAAAAGATTTGTGGGCCATATGGAGAGGACAAGAACATCTGAAAGTTAACATTTCATACACAATAGGGACTTGGGTTAAGAAGCCATCCATCATCTCATAATGAACAAACCCGAATAGCCACATAAAAAGGAAACTGCCTATAGCGGGGGTCGGGGCCGCCGGTAAAAGTTTGGCCGCCGGTAAAGGTATGGCCGCGGGTAAAAGTGTGGCCACCAGTAAAAGCGTATTATGTCCGCCGGTAAAAGTTCAGAACCCAACTAGAGGTTTTTGCAGAAAACCTCGATTTTGCCCGAACTTGTCCCTTCTTTTGCATTCAGAGAAAATAATAAATGCAAAAAAATACCAGAAATGATCCTTACATAGCCCTAGGTCTATCTTCTTCACATCTCATGCAAAGATTAGATCTAGATTGCTGATCTAACATGATTAGAGATGATGTATGGCTCTGATACCAATTGTTGGAACTAGGTGGGCCTTGTGGACAGATTTTTAAAACTTTTGACCCATTGGACTCAGGGATCAAGTACCCATAAAACCATAAACCATATCCAGCATGCAATCCCTCCGTCTCATCAATCATGTACAGCAATAAAACCTATCTATAAGATAGAAATCAGCAACACCATGCATCCAAACAATCCACAACAAATAGAGAAGTAGATTATACCTTTGGAGCCCGATAGTGCTCTAATGGAGAAGAAGACAATTAGCTTTGACAAGAACTCTTCTTGAAGCAATTTAGGATCTCTAAGACCTTGTTGTCTTCCACGCTATGACCCACTATCAGATCTCTTTTCTCAAGAAGATTGGCGGAAACTTCAAGAGAAAACCTAACTAGAACTCCAAGGAACTAGAAGAGAAAGAAAGAGGAGAAAATTGTGCAACACTTGCACAATGAGGAGGGCTGGGCGTGTTCTCTATGTTGGACGTCCAAGAGGGGATTTGTTCCCTATTTATAGCCCTTCATTCCTCCTCTTTTCCTATTTGAAATAGAAGTCCAACTCCTATTACAAATTAGCAACTTTCTCCTATGTAATTATTATAGATGTCTCACTTTCATAACAACAAGCAACTTACTATTAGAAGTCCAACTTCAAATAGAAATAGTAACTTTCTAATTCCTTCCTTTTAAAGTTCAAGTAGGATTAGTATCTTTCTAACTAACTTGGGCTAGCGTGGGGACCACTAGGGATTCTATAAAAAGTTGGCTCCAACTGGGACACCACGACCACACATCTCATGTGCAATCCGAGCCCACAGTTAATTGCAAATAACACCACTATATAAATGCAATTGCACTCCAGTCTTAGGAATAAATTACAAAGAAGACCCTAAGCTTCCCAATTACCACAAGTAGGCCCTTCTATCAATATCCATGGATCAATTGGAATAAATCTGTTGCTTCCAATTTTAGTTCCACATCTTATTATACTTGAGCCCTAATTAATCACAGTGATTATTAGTGCTATCCAATTAACTCTTAATCAATATGGGTGCCCACTTACTAATGACAAATCCATTAATTGGCGCAAGGGAATAATATAGATAGATTCCATCTTGACCATTGGATGTTTCTACAGTCCTACTACTACGTACCCAAGACACCGAGGTGTTGACCTACAGTTGGCCTCACTCATTGGTGACTCAAAGCAAATAAATAGATAGAAACTTGAATTCATCAATGTCTCAGGATTAAAAGCCTATTGCTAGGGAATTCTGAGAGCAGACCTTAAACTTAAGATAGTATTCGATAAGGTGCTTCTCATGGTCCTTCAATACATCTAATGCACTAGCACCGTGATCCAGAATTTTACATTCTGATGATCGAGACAAATCACACTATTTCATAGTGATCAAAGTGCTGCAACCTTATCAGATGAGATGCCCAGTCTCATCACTGGTTGTGAAGATATTTAAGTATAAGATTCGTGACACATGTCTCCCGTATATGGATCTCATCCATACACATATATCACATCTAATATACTAATGGGACCTGGTTCAACTCATGAACCATTGTGTCACATGTATTGGTCATGTGCATTAAGTAATAAAAACATCATTCATCTCATAAAAAGGAAAGCATGATTTTATTGATAAATAAATAAATTAATCAATTTATTACATCAACTGATGGATTGAGTCCATACAATCTAACAATATGGACTACATAAGTACTGATAGGAATAGATGCAATCATTAGTAACATAAAATTAGCATTATAGCAACGAATAATAAAAAAAAAAAGCTCGTATATAGCAACATATATTTGGAATAATATCTCTTAACAAATGCAGGATAAGTGCGGCTGTCATGTGCAACACCATGCTTGCCACATCCATGGCAAAGCTGTTCTTTTTTCTTTTTGCCTTTTTTGTAGAGGACTTCAATCTCTTTGGACGACCCTTTGTAATAGTGTTCTTTGGCACAAGATACTTTTCTTGAGAACATGCATCCTTATCTTTTCTTTTATTGTTACGTTCCGTCCTAACTTCGTTTTCATTTATCTCATGAATACTCGTTTTAAGATCTTGCAAAACCCTTTTTGCATGGTGGTATGCTTCTCTACACAATGCCGCTTCATCAACAACAATTGCAGCGTCATATGATAAATCTCCATGTTGCGCAAGCAACAGACCATCAAATGAAGAGAACATATTTATATCAGAATCATCATCTACTCTTGCATGCCTTGTCCATCTTCTTAGAATAAACTGTTGAGACAGTGTATATATTTTTTCTTATTTCAAAACAAAAATGACATGTCCACATGGAATCCCTTGAAATTCAAATAAATGACAAGAACAATTTGCATCTTTGCCTTCCTTTTTGAAAATGATAGTTTGTTGGATTTCTTTATCATTTTTGAATGATGAAACAATATAAATCCATTGGTCAACATCATCTTTTGCTAACTTAGCAATCCTAGATGTTATATACATGAACTGATCTTGGAACTTGTAGAACATTTTCTTTGTATATATTTCTGACATTTGCTGCTCCATTGGCAAATCTGTCATCAGTTTTGGCCTTCTATTTTGAGTATCATGATTTTCCTTCAACTGGCGATATTTTTGAGTTGCAATGCCTTGTTCAAACCGAAAGATAAAATCACACAAACCATTCTTTTGTGTCACGTATTGCTTGAAGAAGGCATTGATACTTTCCGATCTTGCAGTTGTAGACATCCTTCCAAAAAATAAGTGTCTCATATATATTGGTACCCACATGTGACAGATATCGCACAGCTCATTTAGCCAATCATTGTTTGCAACATCATTTTCTTCCAACGTATTCTTCCAATCCAATTCAAATTCTTCAATTGTGATGGAGTTGTATGTGATTTCTTAATGGTTGGGATCAAGCAGTCTTTATGTATTGCAACTCCACTTAAATTCTTCTGTAAATTTTTTGTTATGTGCCATAAACAGTTGTAGTGGCTTATTGTGGAGAAAACAGACTTGATCGCTTTTGTTATTGCGGGATCTTGGTCTATCAAAAATGATTTTGGCGGGTCTCCAGGCATAGCTTCACGCCATTTTTTGAAAACGAAAAAAAGAAGTGTTAAAAGCTTCATTTGATATCAAGCAACATCCAAATAGTATTGACTGATTGTGGTGATTAACTCTAGTACACGAACCACAAATGAGACCATATATATTCGTATTGTATATTGTATCGAACAAAACAACATCACCAAATCCCTCATATGATTTATGAAAGTAATAATCAGCCAAAACCACATGTCTTATGTAATCTTTATCATCTTTCTCAATAGGGAAAAAAGTTTCTCGGATCTTTCTCTTTCATTTGACTGAAGTAGCCATAAAACTTGCGACCGTCATTATCCTTTATTTCTTCCCTTTTTGTCTCTAATATGATTTCAAAAATCTCTTTTAGTGAAACCAACTTTGTCTCTCCCACATGCTTGGACCACTAACAGTCCCTTTTGTTTATTTGGCCTTATATTAGCAACCCCATAAGTATCTATCAATTTTTTTAGTACTAATTCTATGATGTGATTGTAGCATGAGTCTTTTTAGGGATACTTAATATGTGGGAATGTTCCACAACAACTTTAAATACTATCCACTGCCCCTCTTTAGTTTTTTTTATTTGAAGAAAAGCCCAGCAATTCTCTCGCGTATCCGAGGTCTGTCTTTGATTTACACTTTCATAACCAATCTTTTCTTTCCTACAACCCTCTTTAGAGCACAAAGATTTTTTCCTTACTACTTTGTTATTGACCCTTGTCTCCGAGCTTCATCTAATGCTAAAAGCCACCACTTTCGCGTAAGTGTTATAAGCATTATAAGCATCCTCTATATTTTCGAAAGCTAGTCATACTGTTGGTAATTTCTCCTCATCAACTTGTGGTACAAATGTCTTAATTGGTAAAGATGGACCAACGTCGTTCTTTAGATGATTTAAGCACGATAAAAGCACCACACCGGAACAATACATGCAAAAAGAGATTTTAAAATATAATAAGAAATTACTAATTAAATACAAGAATTAGGAAAATATACCAAGACCACGACATTGATAATTTCAACCAAATGAAGAAGCAATGTATCATCAAGAAAATATTTGCTCTAATCAAAATTATGCTCATGTAATTAGAATAAAAACCATAACAAACTAAAAGAGGAGGTTATAACTGAGAATTCTAAGGGAATGGTTTGGCTGATCTCTCACTTGATTGAGATAATTTCCCAAGTGTCTAAGAATATCCTATGGATAACACAAACTAAAATACGAGGTTATAAATTAGACGGTGCCAAAGATCACCTTCATATGATTTTTTTAGAAGTCTACCGAGAGGAAAAAATTTTGTGCAATTCACTTTCATTTTTTTCTTATCGACTTCAATTCAACTACAAGAAAACTAGTGTTATTAGTTTATACATATGAGAATTTCAAGAAAACAAATCACACACTTCTATTTTATAATGTCTTGTGCTAGAATCCCAGGCCAACATGTCTCAAATCTACTACAGGTCTCTACTCCCGATACAATGTTCCATGGTCCTTTTGTGAAATGCTCCATCTTTTTTTTTTTCCTTCACAAGTCGTACTCAAGTTATATGAGATTTACACAAGCACCGAAATTCTAACTCTAGAGAAACATATCAAATGATTATAAACCTTTACTTAAAACATCATGAAATTCAGGACAATCTATCTTCCTTATAGTTACATCTTATATCTTCATCCATCGATCTGTCTGTTTATTTATATATATATTTCAATTTTGATTCCTTTAGAAGAAAACAAAGTGATCTTAAGATACATTAATACAGATAAAAAGAAGAAGAAAATGTTTACATATTTTTCATAAAAGAAGGGTTATTATATGGTGCCCATCTGCCATTTTCGCAATCAATGCCATCTCATTTCTCAAGTTAGGCCTTATATTTTTTAGAGATATTTTTTGACAGAGTGAGAGAAAAACTTGGAATGAGGAGCTGGGGATAAAAGTCGTTGATTGCGATGAGTTCGACAACTTAGAGGGGACCAAGAGTTGCGAGTCCATCGGAAGCTGTACGAATGTTCTGGAAGCTAGAGCTACAAATCTAGTTGTATGCCGTCAAATGCGTCTTCGCCATCCATCTGGTACAATATTGGTAACTGGTCGGAGGAAGAGATTAGGGGCGGGAGAGTTGATCGGTCCCAGTGATGAGAAAGAGACGTGTGACGGGAGAGAGATGGATGCGTGACGAGCGAGAGAGATGCGCGATGGGAGAGAGATGCGCACAAAGAAGAAAATCGATTATAGGTAGTTGTGGCCAAAGAGATGTGCGAAGAAGAAAATTGATTGGGGGAGGGAGAGAGATGGAGGAAATGGGAGAGCTAGGAAGGAGAGGATTTGGGGGGAAATGAAATTTCGGGGTAGGCAAGGTGATTGTTTTCTCTTATATATAACCCATGGGCTCCAGCCGTTGGATTATTTCCAGAAATCAATGTCCACGATGAGACTTCTCGTAACTGTGGTGAGAACTGTTCACCTGAATAAAGCCCATATGTATGTATATATATATATATATATATAGAGTTATGCTACAAAACTCGTTGGGCGTTTTTCCAAAAACAAAGGCTCATCTTTTAGCCAATGAAAGTGTAACGCGTGTCATCAATCATACACTTATCCATTCTCTCTCCTATGCATTCTCCTATAAAGGTGGATCTTTTTAGATTCTCTTAAGATACTAACAAAACCTTGGCTATTAGATTGGGACAGAAACTTCCCTTTTGAGATATGGGAGTTTTTGAGAATTCCCCATATATATATCGGGAATTCTAAAAGACTCCCTATTTTAAAAACTCCCTGTTTTACTCCCCGATGTTTTAAGCGCATGGAGCCCACCTTAAGCCAATCCAGTCATTTCACACATACTACTCCCCATGAATTGGTATAAAGAGCAAATTTGAAAATCATCCAACTTTTACTCACCATTGTACTAAATCATAAGAAAGCAATGCCTCTAAAACCATTAAACTTTGGGGCCATGGATCAAGGGTTAGGATTATCTAACGAAGTTGAAAATTTTCACATAGGTAGATCTCATCTAGATTATTCTATCCAGTGGCATTCCATTGTTGACCCCATAAAAGTCACTTTGCCTCTTCATACACTTTCAACATCAAAGAAGTTACAAGATGCTGCATCAGGTCACGAAAGGCAAAGCTGCTTCAAGCATTAGATTTTGTCGAAACCATCTGAAAACTTCATGATCCTTCAAAACAGTCATGAGAAGTGTACACATGAAGTTTTGGGTCATTTCAACATTATTTGGTCTAACTTCACTCTTCCAGCAGCTAAATAGGAGTCTCGGCGGTGGTAAAGCTTGAGATCTTGTTTCACAAAATGGAGCACACATTTGGTCTCAAAACACCACTAAAAGGCTCCACCTCAGCTTCTGGGTTATTCTAACATCATTTGGCCCAAAAGGTAAAAGTCGCATTTTCCATCCGGCAAAGTCGCCCTTCCGGTGACAACAACCTCGGAGACATCAGATTTTCAATCAGAGCCTGTGGATGGCCTTAAAATACTTCCAAGAGGCACTATGTCAAATTTTAGGTCAATCCGACAATGTTTGACCTAACATCAACACTCAAGCAACAAAACGAAACCTCCTGGTGGGAGAGACTGTCGAAGCCATCACTCATCAAAGAAAGCACATGGATGATCTCAAAATGCTTCCAAGGGGCTACTTCATTTGACCCAACTTTGACCCCCTATAAGCTAAACCAAGTATCCCAGCGATGAAGCCCCTCAGGACTATAATTTGCAAATCAGAGCTGATGGATCATCTTAAAATGGTCCCATGAGGCTCTCTATCAAATTTCAGGTCAATCAAACATCGTTTGACCGCACATCAAAGCGTGGCAATTTCCCCGCGATACAATCAAGTCTATTGGTGACAAGACCCCTAACGGCTTTGAAATCCAAACCAAAATCCTATGATTGGTCCTATTTATTGTCCATGAAGCTTTGCTTTAAATTTCAGTTCATTCCGACATCGTTTGGTCCAGTTTTGGCTTCTGACGGCAAATCAGCACCCTTGCACGACAAAGTTTTCGGCTTTTCTAGAAAATCAGAAACTTTGCCCTCTGTTTTACAACGCTTCTCGTCAAGTTTCCTTTAGAAAATCATGTCAAAAATTGTACAAAAATACCAATAAAAAAGATGGAAAGAAGAAAAATCAAATTAAACTAGAAGAACAAAAAAGGGAACCAAATGGGTGAAACTGGCCCATGGTCACCGGCGACCATGCACACTGGGTTGTGCATTTTCGCCGGTGACTCTGGAAATCTAGGGTCGTCGGATTTTCGCGAAACGCCATTTTTTTGGGTTATTTTCATGTTTTGAGCCATTTGGCCTGTGTCATTTTCTGAAAAAGTCTGATCTTCGGGGTACGAAATCTGTAGATCTTTGACAACATCACAGATTTTCCGTAGAAATCATGTCGCCATTGGACACCTCGAAATCATCAGCCAGCCAACCGAGAAAGTACACTTTCTGCCCGACTGATCAAGAAATCAACAGGACAGATGGTATCGACTCACCGGCGACAATCAATGTCTGAAATTGGATGATCATCCGACAACAATTGATATGAGAAATCCATTGGCGATATAGACTCCCTACGTCGTGGGTAGAATTTCAAAAGACGCGGCGTGGCCCGCGGCTTTTTAAGCACTTCGGTAACCATTTAAAGCGGCTAATGACACATTTTTATGACAAATTAATGTGGTTAATTGCCCATTATAATGGATGGTCCAATCAAAACCCAAGGAATGAGGGTTACAAGTCAACACAATTATGGCATTAAACCATGTAACTCCTCTTATCAGAAGCTCAAATGAAGTAATGACCCATTATTCTCCAACGACCCAATAAAAAATCAAGAAAACGATGTTACAAAAGGAGTTATAAAAACATAAATTCAAAATGTGTAACTCTTCCCATCATGGAGCATTAACGCAATTAATGCATTTAAAACCTATAAACTCTCCCCATGCCCACCAAAAGCCAATAAAATGATGCCATTTCCACCATTCAATGTTATGTTCTTCCAACCGAGAATGTATTTTTGACCATCACACACAAACTCTCCTTCGTTGCTACAACGGTCTCTCCTCCGTTGGATAAGTTCTGTAGTGACCACTACTACAAGGTGATTGAAGACCCTTGGGGGGCCACTGTTATCATTAGAAGGATGACAGCGAAGTCCAAACATGACTTGCGACCGTCAATTTGAGCGAGACCCTGCAATCTTTTGAGAAGTTAGATTCTCTTTTCTTTCTTCTTATTGTATTTGTATTTTTAAAGAGACAATATCACAAATCTTATCTGTTTTTTTTTATGAGAATTGTGAATTGCCTTTCACAGCACCAAAAAAGCGCCTTTCACGGCAAATACAAAATCGCCTGTCATGGTAAAACATTGCCTTTCATGGGAATCAAATGAGATTCGCCTTTCACGGTATCCAAGATTTAAATTATATATCTTTTTTAACACATGTGCAAAAAAAGTTAGAATTTTTTTTTTATTTTCTTCTCTACATGAAAAAGTTGATCTACAGATCACCGCTTGTTGTTTTCAAGTAGATTAGAAAATTAGCATACCCGTACACAAAAGAAAAAGAGGCATTTCCCTCGTCTCCGGTCACGAAAGGGTTGGACCCCACGGATTCTCACATCCGCTGACCCTGGTAATCCATAAACGACCCACAAACATCCATGGTTGTGTCATACACCATAGTGGACCCAATTGGGAGGGGCGTTTTTTGAAAAAGAGAAAACTCCTCGAGAGTTTTCTAGCACTCCCTTACATATATGGACTTTGTTATAGTGAGACCTGTTCTCACAGAGTCACTATGAGAACTTTTTATAGGTCCCATTTGTGAGTCTCATCTAAGGATGGGACCATAGGGGATGGAAAAATCTATGTTGAACCACGCCAAGCTTCAAGTTTGATCCCAATCCCATCCCTCTAACCCCTTCATCCGTGGCCCATGAGTTTAATGGCTTCATATTTTAAAAAACATTAACCCTTCATCCAATGGTCCAATCCAATTTGATGGTGCAAAACCTCGGGATTAGTGACTATCAAGGGGATCCTTGATTGTGGACGGATTGGATTGGTTGCTAGGCGGGACCCACCAATAGTTCTCATAGAAGCATGGTGAGAATTAGTTCTCACTTGAACATTTTCCTATATACATAAGAGAAATTCTCAAAAACTCCCTTATCTCAAAATAGGAGTTTCTGCCCCTATCTAATAGCTAATGATTTGTTAGTATTTTAAGAGAATCTACAAAAGATCCACCTTTGTGGGAGAATATTTAGGAGAGAGAATAGATAGGTGTATCATTTACATATGTCACACTTTCATTGGCTAAAAGAGGGGCGTTTTTCAAAAACACTTGTGCTATATATATATATATATATATATATATATATATGGAATTTGCTGCTATAAGCACCTCTCACTATATATGTAATGAAAGGTAGGTGGATGACGGGCCCCTTAATCATGGGACAACGGGGATGGTTGGTATGCCCCAGACATAAAATTTAGGATCAATTTGATGCCTCTACCACCTCGATCCATGGTCCACAAGTTTAATGACTCGTTGTGTAATTTGTATAGCCTACGTATTTACTTTATAATCTCTTGTGGGAATGGGTATATCTAAACTGGTTGTTTAAATGCAGCAAAGATGCCGACAAGACCCATCTAAGAGAGAAGATCACATTGGAGAAATGCTGAGAAGAGGTTCTCGTGCTTTCTTCTCTCTTTTTCTTTTTTGAAGTTTAAGTGTTTGAAGTTTCTTATGACCCATGGTGCATTCGTGCAATTAAAGGAATTCGTAGTTAAGAGGAAAATTGTCCTGATTTTCCTTTCTGCCTGATTTTCAATCCTTTAGTGCGACAAATCTTCTTCTTGGAAAAGGAAAAGGTGAAATGATTTTCTTCAATATAGAAGACTTTAAATTTCCATGTGAGAGGTAGGATTGTAAGAATGCATTATTGACCTCTCACACATAAATGGAAATCTATGGAAGGCAAAATCCTCTTGCTACATAAACATGCACTTAAAGACCTTTTATTTCAGTGGAATTGAATTCTTAGAAAACTTAAAATTATATTCCTATTAAAGTAGCTAAAATTGGTCTTGGCTGTAACATAGCTAGTTAGGGGCATAGGCGTGTAGGACAACAAATTTAGTCCATCTAGTGGCAAAAAGAAAAAAGAATAAGTATCTAAAATTGAAGAGACAAAGTGAAGGTATTCAAATGGATGTCAAATAATCTCCATTTTGGATGAAAGAAAAAACCAATTCATCATCCTACTAAGTCGAATTCTAGAAAAGCTAAGGTTCCACTTTCAACTCCATCTCATATCCTTCACCCCTTATTATTATTTTTTTTTTCTACTTATATTGTTTTTCACCAGCGAAGAGAATTGGAGTTCGGATCCTTCAAAAGACTCAATTGATACGGGAGTGAATCCTACCAAACGTTTGAGGAGAAGACCCCGTACAGTATTGAAAAAGTCCTTTTCTTATTCCCTTTCCCATCTCCTCTCTCTCTCTCTCTCTCGTTCATTTATTTCCTCGCATGTTCATTTATTTCCACTCATTTATTTCCTCGCATGTTCATTTATTTCCATTGGCCAAAAGCAGCATTTGCTGGGGAAACCCCTACCCAACACGCTATTTAGGTTAGCCGGGTTACATGAGTAAACCAAAACCCAACTATTTTTATAGTGGGTCAAATTCATTTGACCTAGACCAACCCTTATAAGAGATGGATCAAGTTATGCAGGTCAAGTTCGGGTTGAATATGGGTTGGGGTTGGCAAGTGGAGTCAGATTTTACCACCCCGAATTCACAGAGATACTGTTTTCTGTTGTTTTACAACAAAATCCACATAATGATCATTTATAAACAAACCGACATCATAAAATACAAAAATTCCATCACGACACAAAAAGAACACAGCTTATGTTAAAAAATATAAAAATATATGTAGAAGAGAGACATCCCTTTCAGCATAAAATTCTACAAGTGATGTCCTTCACTTTCTACTGATCACATCAATTGATGGTGAGACGACGAGGACCTTGACTTCCGCACCTGTCGTTTTGAAATATTGGATTCTCCATGTTTCTTAACAAAGGAGGAAAAAAAAAAAAAAAAATTCTCCATGTGACCAAAGCCACACCCAGACAAGCAAAAGCAATCGTAGGTGCGACCTGTTTGTTTCACGGTATTTCTGACAGGTAATTTGGCTTGTTGGATTTTCGTCTGGCTTGTTAGAATTTATTATTATTTTTATATATTTTAAATATTTTGTTTGATATAAGAAATCAAAAATATTGCAAGCCACACATGAAAAGGCACATTTAGTCTTATAAATTTGTAAGATTCCAACATTTCAAATGTTGGAGTGGAGTTATTCATTTGCAATTCTACTTTTTTTGAGTAGTATTTGGAATTTTTAGAATTTTCTGAGAAAAATATTCTCACAATTCTTACAAATAAACAGCCCTTATATTGAGGGTGAAGAATTCGAGCAAAAGTAAATGATTGTGTTTTATCTTGTGAAAAAATTATTAAATAATCAAGATAGAATTCACATATGGGAACAGAACTTCTAAAACAATAAAATAGAACTTTTAACATCCTTTGATCAGAATTTCATTATTTTTCCACGAAATATGTGTTGAATGATGTTCTATGAAAATAACAGTACCAATCATGGTTATAGGATGAAATGTGTAGAAGTCAGATAAAAACTCGCTCAACAGTTGCATAGTTATTATCCATACCTTTGTAATTCTAGTGGGACCCTCTGAACAGTGAGAATGTGGTCGTGTCTAGACACCCAGCGAAAATATTTGACTAACATCCTAAATTTTGGAGTGCAATCATTCACATGGGTGACGTCCCCATTGGTACCTTTGATAAAATACACAGCAGAAACAACCACCTAACACACGGTTTCGCCAAAATGATCGGAATTTTTTGGTTTGTCGCAATGATTAGATTTTTTTTTTTTTTTTTTTTCATTCAAGTGACTGGAAGCGAATTTTGCATAAGACTTTTCAATTTAAATTTTGGAGAATTTGGGCTGAAATTTTGGATTTCGTGCAATTAGGATTTCGGCCGATATTATATTTTATCTAATTAATTATTACTTCTATTTTTTTAATTATATATACACACACACACTTCATGTTTCTTATGTTTTCTGAAAATTCAATTCCAAGAAATTTTACTATAATGGATTAAATTCATATTTATTGTTTTCTTTTTATTTTTCTATAGATATATTATTTTTATATTTTCTCAAAAAGTAATTCCTAAAAGCTTGGCCAAAATTTTGAGTTGGCCAAAACCTTTCATTTCGGAGGCCGGACCAAAATGGGGCCCGAAATAATATTGACAATTATTGGGCTACATTTTCTACCTTCATATATTTTTTTAATTTGCTTTTGTTGTTTTTGTCTTCTTTGACTTTAATCATAGTCATAGTCATTGCCAAAATGAATAATAAGGGGAAATTCAATGTGGGTGACAAGAAGAAATCAAAAGACAATAATTATCATATTTTAGGGTCTGAAATAAAAAAAAAAATCTATGGGGAGAGTGATTTTTCGAAATGCATGCATGGGCCCATAGGCCAACACAAAATGTAGAATCCACCGCCAACTTCCTCCGATTGCCACAAATTCCAAATGTTACCAATCAAATACCCCTTGATATCAAAATCTCCTTATTTCTGATGTTCCTCAATTAATCTGAGAGTTTCTACTAGAAAAGAAAATGATAATTGAAAAAAAAAAAAAATATAGTCATCTTCTGCTATGCAATGGTTGTTTATCAGAAACCTAAAGCCCTTATAATCGTGGCTTTGCTTTTCATACGATTTGAAGGACTAGGGAAGTAGAAGAAATTCAGGAAAAAGTATTAGTGCGTTTTGGCTGGGGAGAAATAGGAAATAAGAATATAGCATTTCTACATAGAAATGAAACTTCTAAAACAATGAGATAAAAACTTCCTGGTATGAAAACTAACAACTAAAAAGAAATTCAAGGAATTAAAAACACAATTAAAAGTAGAAAATAAAAACCTTCTTAAGATTGAAGAGATAAAGTAATAGAAAGAATTAATGGCACCCACTTGACATTGGACACTCCTCTGATTGGAAACTACTTTTAGTTTAGCTTTAATTTTCACATCCGCATCACAACGGCAATGAATGAAGCATCTACTATCAATTCCTACAGCACTGAAAACCCAAAACCCTAAAATACCAATCAGTGTCATCTTGGGCAATCCTAGTCTTCCTGCAACCAAAACACTCCCAAATCCACAAAGAAGAATCACAGGCGTACCCGTGTCAGGGAAAAGAAAAGAAATCCCTTAAACTTCTCATATTCTATTTTCCATGTACATCCAAAACAAGCGTACCCGGTACCCGTGTCAGGGAAAAGAAAAGAAATCCCTTAAAATTCTTTTATTTTTTTTTCCATGTACATCCAAAGCCCCAAAAAACTACCCACAAAAAGGAAAAGGATTCTGATGCAGTGTCAATTGAAGAAGATTTAGAGCATCAGGACTCGCACCCGAAACAGCGAGTCCTGATACTCTTAATCTTCTTCAATTGACACTGCATCAGATTCTTACTAAAATCTTGTAAAATCTACAGAAACCAAGAAAGCCTTATTCTCTCTTGATTGGAGGCGCTTTAAGGGGTTGCGCCCTTGAGAGATCCAACCGGTGTGGGAGAAAAGTCCAATGAAGATATTGATCTAGTTGTGCATCGCGAGGCATGCACCCAGGAATATTGGAACTGGAAAGAGGACTAAAGCAACCCACATAAGAAACCTCACCACCGATGTGGGTATGTGCAGCTCCCAACTCATAAGAGAAATCACAAGCAATAGGTAGGCAGCGATGAAAGTGATGAGACCTGAAAGAAAATAGTAATCGCTCGGCCCCTTGTGCTTTCGCTCAGTATCTGGGCAGTTTGTGATTACTGCAGCACAAATTGCAGATATAAGTAATGCGACTTTGAATGCTTGCTTGAGAAACTCCTTGTCTTTTGCCTCTTTTGACAGAAGATGAAGAGATGGAGCAGCTGGTGATCTGAGCCGATTAAGAGATGGAGATGCAGGTGATCTGAGCCGATAAAGAGATGGAGCTGCTGGTGATCTCATGTGTGATGGCTGGGTGTCATCGGCCGGGTGAAAAGATTCATCTGCCCGAGGTTCACGATCTGCTGTAGCTGGTCCGTTTAGTGGTGGGATGTGGTCCGAAGTGGGAGGAGGATCATTTGCTGCGGCTGCTTCTGGTTCAGATGAAGCTACGACGGCCACAGGCTCAGCCATCTCTTGGGGTATATTCAAGTGTTGTTCTTCGCGGTGGAAAGAGGGTTCCGGTCACCGACTTTATCATGTCGGAGTCAGAGGACAAATTTCCTGGTAAATTGCCAAGAAATTGCATCGAAGTTGCTGGGAAGGTTACTTTTTTGTTTTCTTTCTTTCTTCTTCTTCCACTTGATCAGTTTGACAATCATTCTCCAGTCTTCTTTGAACACCGGAATTAAGCTGCCCTCCTCCAAAATGACTCTCTCCTCCCTTTCCTTTGTGCCATCTCTCTCTCTCTCTCTCTCTCTCTCTCTCTCTCTCTCTCTCTCTCTACAAGACGCGAAAAAAGCGTCGCGGATAACATAAAAAGCGTAAGCGTCACAAAGGGGTCGCAAATAATGGGGTCGCAGAAAGATTAGCAACACTAAAGACTACAGCGTGGCAATTGAGAAGAGTATTTGTGACGGTTTCAAAGCGTTGCTAATTACGTATCAATTGCGACGTATTATAAGCGTCGCAGATAATGATTTATTTACGACGGAAAAATTGCGTCACCAATAGTTTATATTTACGATGATTCAAAAAAGTCATTAATAAATTATTAAGGGTGACGCTCTTATATGGTTGCAAATAAATTTTTTTTTTGCAACGCTTTTGTGGTGTCGTAAATAATCTTCATCTTGTTATATTTGATTATTTGCTACACAATAAAAGCGCCGCAAATAATAATTTTTAAGAAAAAAATAATTTCTAATATTTAAAAAAATATATTTTTTTCCCTGTTTTGATACCCAATCAATACAATTATAATCTCATCATCCATTCACAATCCATCCATTCACAAATCTTTAATGCAAAGTCATCCTTAGATCATCACAATCATATATCTCTAAGTAGTAATTCAGGTATGAAAATAACACTCCATCGATGTAAAAATATAAACTAAATTAATTCATTGAATTTGAGTGCAGTGAAACAGTTGTTCTCATCACAAATTATTACTGAAGATATTGATAAAATTATGTTAAACATAAATCTATATAATAGTTGGTCTCAATATAACATAGAAACAATAGCTGAAAGGCGGTCTTCGATATGTATCATGGAGAGACAATGAACAATTTCCACGATAAAATATAGCATCCTCAAATTGATCTGCGCCATCCAAACCGGTCCAAAAAATGTTGCTTGTTCTTATTTTCTCTTCATCTCTCATTTCAATATGTAATAAATCAAACAAGATAGATGTTAAAATCTATAAAACAAAATAGATGTTAAAACTAAAATTTGAGATCTCAAGTTGAAATCTTGTTTGTTCATGTTGATTGTAGCCTAGGAACCAAATTACATCCCCAATGAATAATAAGAAACATTTAAGACAAGAACATATCAACTGAGCAATGAAAATTACTAGTGCTGCCCATGGACTAACCTTCAGTTCCAACTTCCAATCCTATCATATCCAACATTTACTACTTCTGCAGTCCAAAGATCCTTATTAATTTGCTGCTTATCTGCCACCTCGAGATCCTTCCCCTTGCTAAGTTGCACTTCCATCTGCAAAACAAGGCAAATAGGCATTCAGGGATGTTTCATCTCTAAGAAGTTGCAAATAAAGAGCTTTGAATGCAGTTTATTTGCTTTTCAACGAGACTACAAGATTTCTACAAATGGCAATTAACACATTTTAAATTTGCATAATTGCATAAACTCAACAAAGAAATTACAACCATGAGCAAAGCACTGTTCTGCAATTCCAAAGGCACTATAATAGTTGATCCTTCTGTAGAATGAAAATTGAATAATCACTTTAGGGTGAGAAACAGAAAAAGGAACCCCAATTTTCCATGCACTTGGCAAGTTCTTGAAAATTAGAAACCAGTAGCTTGCACTTGTCTCTAACAACAGTCTCTTCACAGTTCACACCCATTCTAAAATGTAGAGCACTTCCATTCTATAGCATCGCAACCCAAATATACCACATGAACACTCTGTACTTTCTCTAGTTCCTGTTAAATATAACTCTTAACTCAACACAATAACAGTCTTCACCATTGTTATCATGCCTACTTCAGTCTAGTGTGCATAAGTATTCAAATATATCACAGCACACGCTTGCAGGTCTTCCAATGCCAGGGGAGAGAGAAATATACCTTGGTCCGGCTGTCATTGTAGGACAGCTCACTGGAGTGCAGAATTCTGTAATAGTTCCATAAAGAAGATTCAGCTGATTGAAGAAATCCATTTTTATTGGAAACAGAAAAGAGTAGATATTATCATAATGAAAGTACACTTTCATGCAGGTCTACAAGAGAGGAAAATAGGAAAGTAAAAAAAAAAAACTAAGTAGGTGTGGCTAGTATATATGCTAATGGTTGCAATTACTAATTACTACTTTCATGCAGGTCTTAAATAAATACCTGTAATGGGATTTTCGAAACTCTTTAAGACCTTTAGGAATTTGTTTGATGAATTTATAGTACATAAATTTAAGAGAGACATGAATTTTGTATAACATATTTTCACAAATACATTTAATTGTTTTTTATGATTATAAATCACTTTCCAACGAATGGGTTTCTCTAAATTAAATCTTGAAAGCATGACTAGCTAGGAAAAGGGAGGGACATATTTTGAGAGGGACTCCCAATCACGTATAACTTCTTCAGTCAGAGGCCGCTTTCGCTTTATACCACAGCCAGATTCTCCAGATTCAGAGACTTGGCTCCGAACAAGATCAACAATTTTCTGAAATGCATGCAATAGTTTCTTCCAATACTTCTTCATCGCATATACTTCAAGACGACAAAGATATTCATCATTGCCCTGAGATTTACCATGCCAAGGTAAAGCATAATTAATAAGGATAGGTAAAACCCAAATCTGCACTGTCCCCCAGTTGCTGCTCAGCTTATCAGGGATATGGGTGTTTTTGAAGTGCAAGTTCAAGTCCTCCATGTAGCAGAAAAGAAATAAAAATAAAAATAAAAAATCCACTCCACATTGGAATCAGGCTGAGCCTAAAGGCCTGGCAGTGTTTGGGCTTAATTTTCAGAACAATTTAGTGTAAGGCAGGTATTGGGGTGCATTGCATTCAAGCTTGAACATAAATGCCAGGCTTAGTCTAAACCAGGTCTGAATCTCAAGGACATGTAAATAGAAATACTTACCTTGAAAGACTCCTAACACGGGTTCAGTGAAAAACGTTTAACATTGTCAGGGCCTTAGGCTATGGTAGTGGGCCTAGCAAGGCAACTTAGTTCATTTTCAAGTGGGCCACACCTACTCTTAAGTGTTTAACAATCTGCCTAGGAAAATATTGCCTTCAGCCTGTCCAGATCATTCTGAGAACAACAACTAGAAAAATAAAACTAAAAATAGAAAATTAAGCATATACTATCTTTCAAGAAGGCATTACCTTCACAGAAAATGTCTTGCAGAACAGGTCTTTGAACTCTTCATGAAGAGGAATGAATACCATGCACACATTAGTAGGCTTAAATCCACCTAATGGATCGGCAACATCATTTTGCTGGCTCAAATTCTGAAATATAAAAAGAGAACCAGACTAGAATGTGACCCCCACACCCCAGATGGTGGCTCATGCAGAGAAGCAATCACAAGAAAATCACACAAAATCCCCTTCTCCATACCAAGACCGTAAGCGGTTGTCCAAGCCTAGCAGCCAGATTCTGTACAAAAGTCGTCTTTCCAGTACCAGTTTCACCAACCAAAAGAACATGCTCATTATATTTAACAGAGCATGCTATCCTCTCAAGAACACATAGTGAACTACGAATATCCACAAAAACTCGCATTTGGTTACAGTTCTGCAAAGAAAATGCCAGGAAACATCAAAATATGAGAGGCAGAAACAACAAACTATAATCAGTAGAAGCAGATTCTAAATCATTAGACAAACCATTTTATGAGTCCGTTCCAGTGCTACTCGCCCAACCTGTAAATCGAAGGAAAATTCTGCGATAGAGGAGTGTCAGTGAAGAAACAACTAATTTCAAACAACCATAAAAGCACACTTTGCAGAGGAATCAATGACCTGGATTATTGGCTTACTGGGGGGATATGAACTATCTACTTGCGATACTGGTATATTCCACATACTTGCAATTTCTTTCATCAAAGAAAGACGGGTAACAGAAGAAGCTGAGGACGCAGCAAAAATATCCACAGCCTGACAAATGCCAACAAACTAGTTAATTACCACAATTGAAGGTCCCCAGCATGGCAAACTGAAGATGGACACAAGAGAGGGAGGGTTAACAGGGAATCATGTTTGGACCTTGTTGACCTTCCCTTAAGAAGAGAGAGGGACATATTTTAATTTTGAGAAAACATTATACATATATATATATATACTGTTTTTAATGGTTATTTCAGTTTTCTTCGTTTATTGAGCCCAAAAGGCTATAAAAAACAAATAAATAAATAATGTTGTGACTACAGTTATCTTAAATAAGCCCTATTAACTCATTAATAGCTTTAAAAAAGCTAGAGCATGACTTTCAATTTATCTTAATGTACTTTATATTTTATTTAATTATTTATTCATTAGAAAAGGTATGCTTGTGAGGCTTATGCTTCATACCTCAGCATTCTAAAACATTGGACATAGATCAACTTTCTATCATAACAAAAATCCCTAGCGGCAATATGTGTGTGTGTGATGGAATAAAATACCATCACGTTTGAGTTTTTTTTTTTTTTTTTTTACATGTTTCAATAGTGAGAACAACAATTGACTTGCATTTTGTAAAGAGAGAATGTGGGCAAAGCACACACTCAGAAGCCACATGAACGTAATGCAAACACATATCAAAACCCCCTATTAAAAGAACGGATCCATGTGCTATCCAAACACATGACTGTAGACGCAATTGGTTTCGGGTCTAGAAATGAATTAACTCATCAATTATGTTAAGTTTCTTTTTGACACTATTTAAGTAGTCTCAAGACTCTCAACTACATGATCCACTGATAAGGAATCAGTAGACTCCATCCATAATCCCTATCCCACTCATTTGAGATAACTCTTCTTTTTGTATTTCAATAAAACAAAATTGGAACAAAGGGCAACCACTAGTGATAGAGATTAATGAGACTCTGTTTCCTTCAACTTTTGATGCCATTTCAAGTTGACAGTGGCTTCAAAAAAAGAAAAAAAATTCGTTTACCCAAGAGAACACCACCCATTTGACAACCTTCACCATCTGCTTTTCCATCCAGACATCTTGAGGTCCATCATTATTACATAAACTAAACCATTATTATCCAGTCACTTTGAGACATTTTCCTTATCACTAATAGTTAGCCCAACATGGACTTACACAAACATTCTCTTTAAAAATTGGAGGAGTATAACAAAACCCATAGATGGATGGAATGGAGATATAATTTATCTTATTCTCTATTCTAATGGATGACCACTAGTACATCATAAATCTAACCCTAAAACGGAATCAATTCCAATGAATACATGAGCGCTTCCAAGAAGACCATGAGATCTTCTCTCGGAGTTATATGAAAAAATCAGAACTTGTAGATCAAAAATCTAACCCTAAAACGGAATCATTTCCTTAAAACATTAACTTCCAAGAAGACCATGAGATCTTCTCTCAGAACTAAAAGACAGAATCTAGAGGAAGAATCCAAACATTAACTTCAATGAAAATCATAATAAGACGAAGCATATCAAAACGAGAATTTGAGAGCAAAATTAGAAATAGAAATGAAAGCTAGGGTTGGAGATTCCAATCAACAAAAGACCCCAAATCAATTAAGAATAACTATGAAGACAAACATCTGTCATCATCAAAACCTAAATAGAAACAACAAAAATCAAAGCAGAAATAGCAGATTCCAATCAAAAGGCAATAATAGATTCACCTGCAGAGGGGCTTCGTTAGGCCTGGGATTAGCTTTGTCCTTGTTGTTCGTTTTGTTGCCGAGAGCCAAAGAAAGGAGCAGGGTTTCGGGTTGCAGACTAAACCAGAGAAAAGGATCAGGTTGCCAGAGAAGACGCGGACAAGATCGGAAAAGCAGCAGGGTCTCTGGTTTCTTGAAACAGAGAAACGAAGAAGCGATCAGGTTTGCCTCTGATGAAAGTTCAAGAAGAGAGGGGCTATTGGTTTCTGTTTCGTCGGTGCCAGAGAAGACGAAGTTGCTTGCAATGTTGCAGAAGCAGAGATCGGGAGAGAGATAAGACCGGGTTGATTTTTCGGTTGGGATCCCACCACTGCTAACAAACGAGAAAGAGAGATCTGGCTCCGAATCGTTGCCGGAGAAGAGGGCTGCTCTGAGATCTCATGCAGAAGAGAGGGCGAGAGTCTTTCTTCGGTGGGGCTTTCATTTGAGAGGGAAGAGAGGGAAATAAGGTAAAGCGCATAAGATTTTTTTTTTTTCCCGAAGTTATACATAACTTCTAGCGGGTTCACTAAAAGCGTCGCAATAAATAACTTTTAGCACTTTTACCCTATAAAATACTTTTTTTTTGTAACACTATAAAATAATGTTACTAATAAAACTATTATCTACGACACATTTAAATTCACGTTGCAAAAAAACCCATTAACTACGTCGCAGCAAGTATACTGTCACAACTAAATATTATTTGTGACGTCAAAATTGTGTCCCAAATGAATATTTATTTTTTTAGCTTAAAATTTTTATAACACCATATGATGGAGGTCGCTAATAATAATTATCTGAGACGCAAAGACATCAGCGTCGCGAATAAGATATTATGTGCAACACAAAAAGGGAACTGTTGTAAAAAACCTTAAATTTTCTACGACATAGCTTAGACTAAAAATTATTTGTGACGCGGGAATTGCGTCGCAAATAGAGACACTTATTTACGATAGATGATTGTGTTGCAAATGTGTATCTAGCGTTGCAAATAATTTTACCGCCATTTGGCGCCAATGATTTTTTGACGCATTTATTTGCGACGCACTATATTCATTGCTGAAAGTATCTATTTGCGACGCATGGAGTCTTGCGTCGCAAATACATAACTTGTTGCGACGCGTCTAGTTTTATGTTACAAAAATATTATTTTCTACAACACTTTGGATTGCGTCGCAAATATTTTCGTCGCTGAAAACCCAATTTGTTGTAGTGACACCCGGACCAGACCTAAGTGTGATTAACACCTAAGTTAACTTGATTAGGCGTCTAATATTTATTTTGGATGGTTTTGTGATGGATTGGGTAGATTAGTGAGGATTTGAGTCAACTCAGGTACCACTATGACCTTTTGAATAATTTTGGGTCATGCATGTGTTTATAGTTTTTGCAGGTTTTCATGTACATTGCATAAAGTATAATGTCACCTTCGATTGTCGTGTTGGGACCCAGGCCAATCATACTCACCTTAACCCATCTGCAGGCTCTATTCAACCAAAAGCCCTTTTCCCAAATTCCCTTTGACTAAAGGGACTTGCATGCAAAGTCTAAAATCATTCAACTTATCCTCATTTCAAATGGCCATTTTCAAATGAGGTTCTCTTTTCTCCTCTCCGTCATCTCCTCCTTCTCAATTCCTACCAAAACAAGAACAGGAGGCTTTGGATGTGGGCTTGGGTGATTCCATCTTCATCTTCTTCATCAACTTCATCTTCCTCAAGTTCTCATTCCAATCATCTCCTCAATTCATCAATGATCTCTTCTTGTGCTAAGATCCCTTCTTCCTAATGTTATTCTAATTACATTGCATGAATGCTCATTTAATTCACCTTTTACATTTCACCATTGTAGGGATTGGTATGAGATAGAAATTTAGGGCTTTTGCTTGTAATTGAGTCTAGAGAAGGATTAGAATTAAAAAGTACCAAATTAAGGCAAGTATGAGCAATTATTAGTCTATGCATGTTGATTATTCTTAATTGAACAAAGAAACTATATTTGGTGCTTCAGTTTCAACCCTTATCCCTTTCAATTTATAGGTTGGTAATGATAAGAATTTGATTAGTTGTGATGGTTTGAAGGGAAAAGGGAATGTTGGTGGAAATTGTGTTTAAGCATGATTTAGTTGCAGAAATATAGTTTAGTTATGTTGGTAAGAGGTTCCATTACAGGGTTCAAATGAGTGTGTGTAAGGTCCCCGACCTTACTAGGTCAATTAAGCCCATTAACAGTCCCGTTCACCGTTTATTTTGCAAATATTATAATTAATTATATTGTTAGATATTTAGGTGGGTTTAGATCATGAGCGAGTTTCTTTATTTATTAGAATAGTATCTGCGAAGTTTCGTATGACTATGAGTGCGTTTGACCCTAGCAGGGGGTAGTTCGCAATTTAGAGAAAATCAAGTATTTTTCAAAAATTCCAATCTCCATGATTTTTGTGCTCGTTGGAAAGATCTCATCATGTAGATCATTTTTGTCTCTTGGCTCATCGCGATCCAAGGAACAGAAACCCCTCAAATAATCCATTTCTTCCCGAACCCACATATTAAGGGGTAAACTTGTCATTTTCCATTTCCCTTCTTCTTTAACCTACGAGTACCCTAATCTCTTCGTACTTTCATCTCTGCAACCAAAAGAAGCCAGCAACATTCTCGCCTTTCTTCATCTTCTGAAGCCCGGATATTAGTCAAAGGGAGCCCAACCCAACAATCCAAACCACCCATCTTCTTCCTTTGGATCGTCTCTCTCCATTGATCTAAGTTTGGTAAGCTTTTCCTATCTATTAGGGATTTTGTGTATTGCAATTTGATGGATGCATTATCATGTTCTCATCATTTGAATTTTCACATGAGCATTTTGAAAAACTCGAAATCTTGATTTTCACATGCATTGTTTTTAAAACTTTTAAAAATCATGTTATGTGCATGTTTTGGATTTTAAACTTGGATGCATTACGTTTGAAAAGAAGAATTTTGAATCATGCAAGCCTATGGATTTAAAACTTTCAAATCGACTTAGACTATTTATGTTTATATTTTAAAACATCTTAGATTGATTTAAACATGTATCCTGGCATGATCCCATGGCCCTGGTTCCCCACAAGTGAAATCTTTGAAAAATGCAATTTTCGGGAAAATCAGACTTTAACCGGCGGCCAATATATCACTTTTACCGATGGCCACGGCCCTCGCTAAAAGAAAATTTTCAAAAAATATGATCGATGAACTAGCCGTTGGAAAAAGAAGGTAGCTGAATTAGCCAAATGCTGGCCGAACTGAGAGCCATTGGAACTCCCTTTTTCTATAAAATGAGCTCCTTCTTGGGCCATTGAAGCAACTTTTGAGGCACTCCTTGAGGGAATTAAGTCTAAGCAAAAGGAAATGAGCTAAGGGAGGCTAGGGGGTCATTTGGAAAGCTAAAGCTTGGTTCCATTGAGTTAAATCACTAAGTAAGCTTTACTTTTACTAATCATAAGTTACATGCTTTGTTTAAATTATTAGTAGATGAATTTAGCATGATAGCTATGATGTGTTGAATCTATTACATACATTTTTTTCATTGATCTAAGTTGTATTCGATTCTTCACCTTGATTTAGACCTAGGTTGTTTTGAATTTCATAAATCATGCTTTGCCAATATCTTTGATTTCTTTTAAAGCATGAATCATTTACTTGGTTGAATCTACATATGTTGTTTCCAATCACATAAGAACAATAGTTAAATTAGTTGTTTTTGAAAACAACATTATTCATGCATCACACGTTTAATCTTAAATAGTTTCATACAATTTGTGAGACTTTGATTTTCATATCATCAACAAGTTAGTTTTTATACATGTGATTTGGATTTCACTTCAACCAAATCTATTTGTATGCTTTAAACTTTAAATGCTTTGAACATATATTCATTGAGCTTACTTTTTAAAACATGATTGAAGTTTTCGCACAAACACCATGAGCATTCATCTTTGCATTACATAAAGTGTTGTGTGAGTTTGTTTTTCAATTTTATATCCGCCTAGTTAAGAGGCATTGTAATTAAAGTTTTAATTATATCTCTTTGAGTGTTTCCTAGGTACAATTGAGAGATCAAAACTTTAGACTTATAAAAGTTATTGCTTAGCCTAGAAAATCACATTGTAAGGTTACTGCTTAGCCTAAAAAAACATATTGTGAGATTATTACTTAGCTTTAGAAAAGCATATTGTAGAGGTTATTGCTTAGCCTATTAAAAAGCATAGATAGTGGAAATCTAGTGGGGTGTAGGATCACAAGCCGGTAGTGGGTGTAGGCATTGAGGCTGAACCATTATAAATCTTTGTGTTATGATGTGTGCTTTTGTGATGATTGTGTTTGTAAGCTTCTACACTTAGTTTCTTAATTATCACTTGTGACTAGTTAATTTAAAGAAGTTAAAATTGGCCATAATTGGTTACTAAAATCTAGCTCACCTTATTCACTCCCCCTCTAGGATTCGGATCCCGGACTTTCACTATCATCATCTTTCACAATCTTTCTTCCTTCTGCTATATTTAGGCTTATACATGATTTCCCATATAATTTCCCCCCCTTCCTCTTTCTTTTCCTATGTGTTCTAGGTTTTGTTTGGAAATTTTTGTGGGAAGATTGGTAGATGGTTATTCTCCTCCATTTCTTCCCCAATTTCATCTTCTTCTTTTTTGAGGCATGTAGATATGCATTGTATGATTAATTATGGATGTATGGTTTTGTTTGATGATGATTATATACTAGAATACCCAAACTTCAAGCTTTTTTCTAATATTGATTGGAATTAACCTGTTAGATTAGGATTTGGTTGGTTTGGCCTAATTGTTTAATTGGTAAATTGAATTAGTTTAATTGTTAAATAATATGTTACTGTGATGAATGCAATTGATTGGGGAGCAAGGAGGCTCAATTGTGCCGGTTTAGCCATTGGAATGGCCGGAGGAAGAAGATGGCATAAACCCAAATCAGGGTTACTGTTCACTGTTCGATTGATCGGATGGTGTACTGTGACAGAATTTGACAACTTCGTATACTTGTAACTTTTAATCCGGCCGTTTGATTTCTATGTTCAATATATCATTGGAAAGCCCTTGAGACGTAAAATCCTATGGCTCAGGTTTCATAATGATTAGAGATGGAAAAGTAAGGAAGATACTTGGATTAATGATTCAGACCATGTCCTTTTGAAAAAGAGACCGTTAACCTAGGTTTGGGCGTTAAATGTTGGATCCCTTGAACCTACACTCACATGACCATTAATGGGGATAAAATCGAAGCACATGGCTTGGTGTGCTTCAATGGTTGTCTAGGTATTCATGTATTACGCATGGTTTAACCACATGCATATGGAATTTATTTGATTGATGCCTAACATGATTGTACACCAATGATTTTTTTGTAGAAGCATCATTAACCCAATTTCCACACGCACCCCATTAGAACATGTGTGGTACATAGATGACACCAATTGCCTAGGTTTGGATTGTAACTTCCTCCCTGACTTGTGAATCATATTCGTTGATTTTGTTTCCTTGTACACTCACTTGGCATAAAAGACTTAATTAATTATGAAATATAAATCCTTATAGAATTAGAACTTGGACCACACTTCGAGTGTGCCTTAGGACCCTGTGTCATGTACTTGATAAACATGTGTGGCTAGTGATGGGTTGGTGAAGCCTGATCTAGACTTTATTTATTATAGGGGTTTATCTGTAATTTGTCGGTTTAAGCAGGTCCATTTGTTATAAGGCCAGATCCGACGGTTGTGGGTGTCTAGAGGTTTAGGATTTCATATATTTATAGTGGATGGTGAGAACATTGTAATTAAGAGGGTGATATTGAGAGAGAACAAGAGAGACAGTGAGTGCTTGTACTCTTGTGGGAATCTCCAATAATAGTGAACGGCGTGAATCTCCCGTGGACGTAGGCAATCTTGCCGAACCACGTAAATCCGTGTCTCGTGGATTGATTGTGTGATTGTGTCTCGTAGATCATGAGTGTATTTACAATCATAACAACTGGTATTAGAGATAGAGCCAAGGACTTTCCTAAGGCTTGGCGTTGCGCGCGATCACGATCGAGATTGGGTTTAATCCTGGAGAAGATATCATCTAGATCTCTTGATTTCCACGTCATCAACGGTGAAGATTGTTGCGGGTTGCAGAGAAGAGAACATAAGGTTCTCGGTTTGAAATCAAACCTAGTGCACGTTACAGAGTAAAAAAAAAGGTGGTTTCTTGTTTGACGTCTTACAGAAATAGAAGGCTGCTGTGGTTTGGTTTCCAAAAGACAAAAGGAATCTTAGTCTTATTTTGACAAGTGGGGAGATTAAGATTAAATAAAAAAAATTGGAAAGTTGCAGAACCCATTCAGGTTACGATCGCCGTCGTCATTGGATTGCCGGTTTCTCATTGCAGCCGTCACCGGAGGCTACTGTCATCGACGATGGAGACTTCGTCCGCCGTCGACGTCGCCTTGCCGCCCGACGTCCATCGTTGCCGCGGAAGACTAGGAAGGAGGCAGTGCTGCCCCCTTTTTGTCTCTCTGTTGCGAATTTCTTGAGGAAGAAGAAGAACCCATTGCGGGTCAGTTCCGGGTCAGGTCTGACCCGTCCGCTCCAGGGAAGCCCAGCAGCATTCGGCCAGCTCTACTGCAAGTCAGGTTCGGCCCACCCGCTCCATAAGCCCAGCAGTAATTGCAATCATGTTGGTTCAGTTCAGGTCAGGTCCAGCCCAACCTGTTTCACAAAAGCCCAGAAGCATCTAGATGCTGACGTCATCCGTATGGTCAAGGAGTTTGACTAGAATCAACGGCCAGATTTTTTTTGTTGGATTCGTATTGACGAGATCTACAAGGTAGATGGAACAGATTGATAGTTTGACAGGCAAAGAAATTCGTCAACTAGATTGAGATTGATTTGAGTGGGAGCAATGACGGACGACACAAAGCTCACAATTGAGAAGTTTAATGGCACAAACTTTGCATACTGGAAGATGCAGATTGAAGATCTCCTCTACCAAAAGAATTTCTACTTGCCACTTGGGGTAAAAGCCAAGAAACCTGAAACAATGTCAGATGCAGAATGGGAGCTACTCAACAGGAAAGCCCTAAGTACGGTTTGTCTCTCTCTATTAAAGTCTGTTACATCTAATATATCAAAGGAGAAAACCACTAAAGATGTCATGGATGCCCTCTCACGAATGTATGAAAAACCTTCCGCCGCAAATAAAGTTTTCTTGATGAGAAAGTTGTTTAACATGAAGATGGTTGAAGGTGGGGTTGTTGCTGAATACCTGAACGAGTTTAACTCGGTCATGAGCCAGTTATCCTCGGCTAACGTACAATTTGAAGATGAAATTTGGGCTTTGTTGGTTTTATCTTCTTTACCAGACAGCTGGAATGGTTTGGTTACATCACTGAGTAATTCTTCAGGATCAACCACACTGAAATTTGATGATGTCGTGGTGCTATCCTCGATGAGGAAATTTGCAATTAACCTTCAGGTGAATCATCAGGAAGTGCATTGATGTGGAAAACAAAGGAAGATTATTTGAGAGAGAGCAAAACCGTGGAAAATCAAAATCAAGGAGCAAGTCAAGATCGTCAAAAGGCAAGATCGAGTGCTGGAATTGTGGTAAGAAAGGACACTTAAAAAATGACTGCAGAGCTCCACTAAAGAAAAACAAGCAAAAGAACGATAATAAGGACAATGAAGCTTCTGCAAATGTCGTAGGTGATGTTGTTCGAGATGCTTAATTCTTGCTTTTGATTATAAATCTGAATCTTGGATTATAGATTCTGGTGCATCCTTTCATGCTACTGTACATAGAGAATATCTCAAAACTTATGTACAAGGTGACTTTGGAAAAGTTTATCTTGGTGATGATGAATCTTGTGACATAATTGGTAAGGGATATGTTCAGGCTAAATTGCCAAATTGCGGTATATGGCAATTGAATGATGTCAGGCATGTACAAAGCCTGAAAAAAAACCTCATATCAGTTGGTAGCTTGCTATCTCTGGTCATGTAACTGTTTTTGTAGATGATTTTTGGAAAGTTACAAATGGGAGTATGATTGTTTCTCACGGTAAGAAAGAGGGAATTCTTTACTTGACTAACAGCTCTACAAATTCACTTGCAGTTGCAGATAAAGGCATTGATTCAAACACATGGCACTATAGACTCGGACACATGAGTGAGAAATGGATGAAGATTATTCATTCTAAAGGTAAGCTAGAAGGACTCAAGTCCTTGCACTTAGAATTTTGTGAAGACTATGTTTTTGGAAAGCAGAAGAAAGTTACTTTCTCTAAAGTAGGCAGGCCACCGAAGCCAGAAAGGTTGGAACTAGTACACACGAATGTGTGGGGACAAACTTAGGTACCTTCTCTTGGTGGATCTTCTAACTTTGTTACATTCATTAATGATGCTACCAGAAAATTGTGGGTATATCCTATGAAACACAAGTCTGACGTGTTTGATGTTTTCAAGAAGTGGAAAGATTTGGTTGAAAATGAAACACGTTTAAAAAAAATGCCTAAGGTGTAATAATGGGGGAGAATACTGCAGCAAAGAATTTGAGGAGTATTGTGCCAAAAATGACATTAAGCGAGAGAAGACCATTCCCAATACACCACAGGAAAATGGTGTAGCAGAGCATATGAACAGGACAATTGTTGAGCGTGTCAGAAGTATGAGGATACATGCTGGATTGCCCAAGCAATTTTGGGCGGAAGAAGTGAATACTGCTGCATACTTAATCAATCGGGGGCCTTCAGTACCTTTGAATGGAGGACTACCAGAGGAAGCTTGGACCGGAAAAGAGGTAAACCTTTTACACTTAAAAGTATTTGGTTGTATCTCTTATGTTCATATTGATGCTGAAAAAAGAGACAAACTAGATCCTGAATCTAGGAAATGCACTTTCATTGGATATGGTTTTGATGAGTTTAGTTACTGCTTCTGGGATGATGAAAATAGAAAAACCAATAGAAGCAAAAATGTAATATTCAATGAGAAAGTGATGCATAAAAACAAGGACAAGGTGCAGGAGGACAGTAATGAATATTTAGAACTGGATGACACTTCTGAAAATAATGTACCTGAAGTGCATGAAAATGAAAACCCATAGGTGGACCCTCAAACACCTGCCTCTGTAAGAAGGTCATATAGGACTCGTAAGCCTACCCAGTGTTATTCACCTTTTTTGTTTTACTTGTTGTTAACTGATGGTGGTGAGCCAGAATGTTATGAAGACGCATTGCAGGTTGAAACTCGGGCTAGGTGGGAACAAGCCATGGAAGATGAGATGCAATCTTTGTAATTAAATCAGACATGGGACTTAGTTCCGTTGCTTGATGGAAAGAAAGCATTGCACAACAAGTGGGTATACAAATTGAAAGATAAACATGACGGTAGCAAGCGATACAAAGCCAGATTGGTTGCAAAATGCTTCCAGTAGAAGGCAGGTATTGATTACTCTGAGTTATTTTCTCCTATAGTTAAATTGAATACAATCAGAAGTGTTTTGAGTATTGTGGCGGTAGAAGATTTTCATCTTGAGCAATTAGATGTGAAAACTGTAATTCTCCATGGTGATTTGGAAGAAGACATCTATATACATCAGCCACAGGGATATGTTGTACTACGAAAGGAGGAAATGGTGTGTAAGCTCAAAAAGAGTTTATACGGTTTAAAGCAAGCCCCAAGACAATGGTATATTAAATTTGACAGGTTTATATGCAACACAGGTTACAAACGATATCATTCAGACCATTGTTGTTATTTCAAAAGTTTTGATGACTGTTATATTATTCTACTCTCGTACGTAGATGATATACTTGTTGCAAGTTCAAATATGCATGAAATAAACAATTTGAAGAAACAATTGTCACAAGAATTTGAAATGAAGGATTTGGGTGCAGCAAATCAAATTCTCGGCATGAGAATTAGCAGAGACAGGAAAAATCGAACAATGAAGTTGTCTCAGGCAGAATATGTTGAAAAGGTTCTAAACAGGTTCAACATGCATAATGCTAAGCCAGTTAGCACTCCACTAGCCAGCCACTTCAAACTTTCAAAAGAGTTGTATCCTAAGACAGAACAGGAGAAGGAGAACATGTCCAAAGTCCCATATGCTTCAGCTGTTTGCAGCTTGATGTATGCTATGGTTTGCATTATACCAGACATTGCTCATGCAGTGGGAGTTGTAAACAGATTTATGAGTAATCCCGGAAAAACGCATTGGGAGGCAGTCAAGTGGATTCTTAGATATTTGAAAGGCACTACTAATGCATCATTGTGCTTTGGAGGATCAGAGATCAAATTGCATGGCTATGTTGATTCGGACTTGGCAGGTGATCATGATAAAAGCAGAAGCATTACATAATATGTCTTCACATTGGGTAGTGCAGCAATCAGTTGGAAGTCATAGCTACAGGACGTCGTTGCACTTTCAACAATAGAAGCAGAGTATGTTGCCGCTACAGAAGCTAGTAAGGAAATGATTTTGTTACAGGAGTTAATGGAAGAGTTGGGTAAGAAGCAATAGTCCAGCAGACTTTACAGTGACAGTAACAGTGCAATTCATCTTGCACAGAATTCAACCTTTCATCCGAAAACCAAACACATTCGGATCAGATATCACTTCATACGGTGGCTTCTGGAAGAGAAAATGTTGAAACTGGAGAATATTTTATCAAATGAGAATCCTGCATACATGTTCACAAAGGTGGTGACTACAGAAAAACTGAAGCAGTGCTCGGCTTCAGTTAGTCTTCAAGCATGAAGATGAAGAATCGAGATTCTTAGACGTGTTTTGTTATTGTCAAAGCCATTCAGTATGTTCAGTCTTCAAGTGGGAGATTGATGGGTTGGTGAAGCTTGATCTAGACTTTATTTATTACAGGGGTTTATTTGTAATTTGTCGGTTTAATTTGGTCCATTTGTTATAAGGTCAGATCCGATGGTTGTAGGTATCTAGAGGTTTAGGGTTTCATATATTTATACTGGGTGGTGAGAACATAGTAATTAAGAGGGTGATATTGAGAGATAATAAGAGAGACAGTGAGTGCTTGTACTCTTGTGGGAATCTCCAATAATAGTGAACGGCATGAATCTCCCATGGACATAGGCAATTTTGGCAAACCACGTAAATCCGTGTCTCGTGGATTGATTGTGTGATTGCGTCTCGTAGATCATGCGTGTGTTTAACAGCTAGAATGTAAGAGATTATCATGTGGTTTGGACTTGTCTTGTATTTGGCTCGAATGTGATAATCCCTATAAGTACGATCTTATATATTGAACTAGCCAAATGTGCTTGTCTTGAGTCTCATGTCAAACACCACTTCACTACTTTTACCCCCACCACAGTGGGATTCACTGTGGGAAGGTTTGCATGTCATGATTAGTTGCAGTTTGGGGTTTTATAAATGGGCTGGTTAATCGGACATCTAGATGGGCAGTCGACTTGGACGGCGTCCATGGCATAGAACAGTTTGGAGTGGGCTTGGACCGTGCTGCTATTCCTAAGACCGGGAGCTTGGATACCCCTAGAGCCAGACTTTGGTATTAGTGGTCTGGATAGGATTGTTACTGGTACCCCGGGAGGTAGCTTGGACACCCTCAGAGTCTCCCTGTTGATTCTTGCATTTGCATTGCGTGGATGGTGGTTATTTCTATTTAATGCTAGGATTTCCTGTCAATGTTTCCAATTATTATTGTTCATACTTTTACGCCTAGCTTCGTTTCCTTACATTCACATGATTATACACTTGTCTTTATTTTGATACTTGAGACATATCATATTTATTTATATCTTACATATCTATTGCTCAGCATGTTGTTGACTCTGTTCCTTGGTGTACAGACACCCCATGTGAGTACTACTAGGAGTAGGCAGGTGAGGAGATCTTCAACCGGCAGAGGAGGAGCGAGAGTGGCATGCTGATGAAGTAGAGTAGTGTCATCTTACTCGGCACTAGAGAGCTTCATGGGACTTCCTTTAGATTTGTCTTTATTCATTTGTTATTCCTCGTTGGACCATTCTCATTATTGACTTTATGGTTTTTTTTTTTTAAATGGTCTAGGATATTGGGATGGCCATTTATTAATAATCTAATTGTCTTTGTATAGTTTTACTCGTTCTTTGATGCAACTTTAATTATTAATGGGAACGAGTTTTCCTTTGCTTTGGTATTAAATATGTACTTGATTTATGATAGGTTACGCAGTTCTTATATTTAATGAGGTTCCAAATGCAATGTCCTCACAATAGACTTACGATCCATGGGCTAAAAGGGCGAAAAATTTAATTAGCCCTAAATTTCACTCCCCGGACCCAATTTATTCTCTAATCGGGTTCGGGGACATAACAGAGTGGAGAAGAGAATCTCCAGATTACGGATATAGATTTTTAAACGGTTCACTCGAGCGCACATGCTCTCGGGATAATATCCACTCGAGCGGATATGGGCCTGATCGAGCGAACTTGACACTTTCATGGACCAGGGCTACTTCAAATAGCCATAACTTTTGATCCGTCCGTTGGATTTGGGAGGTTCACACGCCATCGGAAAACTCTCAAAAGACGTAGAATCCAATGGTCCACATATCCTCCTCATTAGAGGTTCGAAGAGAAAGTGAAAATGTGGATCAATGAACCAGGCCCCGTCTCTTTTTAAAAAGGGACTTTAAACCTAATTAGACCCCTAGGATGGAACCCATAGACCAGTAATGGAGCTAATTCCACTTCAAAAGGTCTAAACCTTCCATAATCAATCCCTGAGGACGATTGTGATACAAAGACTAAACCAATGAGGTTCTTAGGGTGTGGAAAGATTGACCTTGGAGGCTCATAGACATGGAACCCACAACCAATTAACATGGTCCAATGAAAATTATAACACATGAGAATCTAGGGCCAATATTATCTCATGTGCTTATCCGTTTTGTCTAGCACTTCGTCATGGATGTTGGTTTAGAGATTTTGGTGTACCTCGCACGCACACAAAGTGACACCAATGAAATGTATCACGTGTATCGAATTACCTAAAACTACATCATAATTGATGGTTAGAGATGGCGGCTAATTAGATTAGGTTTGACCAGTGAATAATCTTCATTCTATAAATCAAATTTCTATTTGCATAATGAGATTGACTTTATTATTGCCCTCAAATGCTCAAATAATTATTTATAAATTATTTGTATTATTTCTCAATTTGTTATTGCAATTGTCTTACAAATGTTATCGTACACTAATAGGATACTTCGGACTAAGTAAGCATGTGATTAGATTGATGGAAATGATTTGGAGTGAATTGAAATGAATAGAATGGATTCGCGTAGAATCAAAATGAATTCTATTGAATACTTTTACTCAAGTTCCCTTAATTTATTTGAATGGCTCGGCACTACTTATCTTCGACTGTACGGTACTCAATGGGGTTGACGGTCAGTTTAGTGTATGTGAATGCCACTGCGCAAAAGGTAGTCTGGAGCACCGGAACTCCAGTACAGGGTAGCCAAGAAAACCTTTGGCCAAGCTCCTGGTGACATCCCAACATGTGTGCTCTCTATTTAGGGAGGATGAGCGAAGGTAGTAGCAAACTTGAAACGTAAGTATTCGATCTATGATTCGAAAAGCATGATTTATTCATAACGCACAATGTACCTAGTGGACTATTGTTTGATCTCTTTAATTTATTCGTCTTTAAATCTGAACTAGAACAACATTTGTTAACTCATAATTGTTCATACATTATTGAATCGTCGTATTCATGGTGCTAAACTTAGGGCCTTTTTGGATGTTTACAGAATAAAATATTTACAGATTTAAATATTACAAGAATAAGATAATATAGAATAGAATAATGTAATATTATAATATTACAATATTTTTGCTGTTTGGTAATTTTTGAAGAATTTCACAAATTTTAAATTGAGTTGTTTGGAAGGTGCTATGATTAAATTAAATTACATTATTAGAATAATTTTTTATTAAATATTTTAATTTCTATTTAATTTACCAAATCTGGATAAAAAAAGTAGTGTGGTAAACTAAAGTTCAACTGCAATGTTTTTACCTTAAGTTACTTTTCTTTTATCACATAAAACCATGGTAAAGTATAGTAAAATCAAGTCAAAACAAAAAACAACTACTTTACAACTCTCTTTCCCACTTTGCTTTACCACATACTTCATCTCACCTTACTTTGCCTCACATTTACTATGACATGACCTCAATCTTTATTTTACTTTACCACACCTATAAATAAATCACTTTTTATTAACCATATAAAACTATGATAAAATGTGATAAAGTAAAGTCAAATAGAAAGAAATGACTTTACCATTCCTTCATACTTTACTTTTCCAAATATTTTATCCCACCTTTACTTTACCCCAACTTTACCGTGCTGTGACATTTACTTTTAGTTTACTTTATCATATATGTAAACAAACACATCATGATGGATTTGGTGAACTAAAGTCTTTACTTTACTTTACCACTTTTTAATTGTCATTTTGAAAGATTCTTATCTTGTAGAATATTTTCTACAAGGGGGAGCTGTAGGAGAAAATATTGAGCATTTTGAAAGAAAAGATTATTTTCTTTAAATTTTTCTTGGATTACCAAACGCACAAGATTCTTTTCTTTAGAAAATGAAAGATTATATTCTATAAAATATTATTTTCTTGTGTTTTCTTGTGCATCCAAACAGGCCCTTAGTGTCACAAAAATCCAAGATACCGAAGAGGATAACTAATAGTTTTTCAAGATTAGAGGAATGGGTCACTAAGGATATTGGCTAGCTTTGACTGTCAGATAACGTACATTAGTTGTAACACTGTGTTTGGGATTAAACAATGCATTATGTTATCTTGCAATAGTTTATGGTTATGCATATGATTAGTATGACTGCATTTGCCTTAGGATCATATATGTTTCCAATGAGGTAAAGCATCTAGTAGTTTTCATCATTAGAGTACTTTTGTACAATGCATTTTGAGGGATTTAAGTTTATTAATCTTGTTAAATGATAATTGTAAGGTTTATTAAATGGGAACCCTAATGGACTGTTCATGCTTTGATATTGATGAGGTACAAGCTTCTGTAATAAATGTATATTGACAAGTGTTAGTGTGTATGATTCTCACACGTGGAAGTGAGATTTTCTCCTTCGTGGATTTGGACCTTGTCCAGAACAAGTGCAAATTCATGGGAGTACGCGTGTCATAAATTGGGGATCACGCTAATCGGGGAATTCTTAGGCACGGGATGTGACATACATAAGTATGGTATCAGAGCATGAAAAAGTCTTTTGTAAAAGACTTGGAAACCTTAGGAGACATGGTGAGGACACGATAGGACATTGGGGATTTTGTTTCGAAGGCTTTGTCTGGGATTGTTTATTGAATTGTGTAATGATTTAAATCAAGTTTTAGAAAATGCCACCTCGACAAACCTCTCAAATCAACTTATGGCCGCTAGAGTTAGTCCGATTTCAACCTCTGCCAATCAGGCATGACTTGCCTTCAGTGCAAAAAGAACAAAGACCAATTCAAGTCAGCAGGAAACCGCACAACAGAGATACCAATTCAGTTCAGCAGAAAATCGCACAACAGAGATACCAATTCAGGTCAGCAGGAAACCGCACAACAGAGATTGGTTCAATAGACAACGAGGCGCGTTTACACTATGGCTCAGGAAGAGGCCGGCACAACAGGTGTTGCGGAAGAAGGTAAGTCCATAGTTATGATCAAGGGATTAGAATTTTGTTTGATCGTTGACTTAACACACTTCATTATTACACTACACCATGTTGTTTCCAAGGTAAACCGTGCGGCTGGAGGTTGTCCACAGTGACGACTTTAATAAGCTAGAAGATAGTGTGGAAGTTGTTTCCTTAGATTGTAAGTCCGGGATATAGAGTTTGTGATGACTACAGATTTGACAATTGCACGAAGCATGGATTTGGTGAATGTTTTAAGAATGGGTTGGTGAGTGAAACATAATGCTTGAATGGATAGTTTCTACAAGATAGTAGTTTCCAGATAAATGAGGATAGTACAAGTGTGAAATTAAGGACCTAAGGAAGAGCTCAAATACAAGATTAGTTTAGCTGCTAATGCCGGAGAAATTAGTTCACAACGGTTTTGAGTGTTTCGTAGCATATTCTAGAAATTGAGTAACCTTACTAGATAGAACAATATTAGTAAATGATAGGCTCACTTTTTTGCTCGTGGGACTACCAGGGTCAGCAGACGTGAGAGTTAATTGGGTCCAACCCTTTCGTGACCGGAAACAAAGTGAACATCAACTTTTTGTGTACGGATATGCCAGATTTTCTACTCTACTTAGAATTAACAAGTGGTGGTCCATAGATCCACCTTCGCAAGTAAAAAAGGAAAGCAACTTTTTTCTAATCTTTCATTACATATATATTTAAGAAAAGAGACATAGTTTGTTTTGAATGCCATGAAAGGCGATGTTTGCTGTGAAAGGCGATTTTTTCCGTAAAATGTAATTTTTGCTGTGAAAGGCGATTTACAATTCTTTTAAAAAGTGAAAGACAAGAGTTGTTGATAAGTACCTAATTGTTAAGCAATTAGAGACTTAATTTCCTTTCCATCACCTTCATTCGTATTTAATTCCTTTGATTTCATATAATTTTGCACGAATATTGGTCTTTGGTCAGTTGCAGGAAACTAGTGAAGAAAATGGGATGATGAATAGATCAAGTGCAGATTCAAGGAGCAAGTGAATTTGAAGATTTGAACAACAAAAAGCAGGAAATCCTCAGTTCTATCGGAAGTTCTACCGGTAGAACTGCTTCAACCGCAAGTTCTACCGGTAGAAAAGGCTGAAAAGATGGTAGAGACTTTGGGCATCAGAAGTTCGCCTGTTCTACCGGAATTTCTACCGGTAGAACTACTTCTACCGGTAGTTCTACCGGTAGAACACTCGGATTTGGATACAATTTTACTTTTTGGGGCACTTTTGTAATTAAAGTTTTGGGGACCTATATAAAGCATTGTAACTCGACAATTAGGGTTATCTGGGAATTGTCTTCGTTTCCCAGCCCCCTTTTCTTTCCTTCTTTGATAGATGAGTGTATAGGGAGTTTTCAATTGAAGATCAATGTTCGATTTTGCTAAATTCTTGTATTAAGACGGAATCCTTAATTTTAATTCAAGTTTTCAATAGCGGTAATCTTTCAATTATGTTCTTGCTGTTCTCTTGCTTTCATTTAATCTGTATGAAGACTTCTCCATTAATGGAGGGGTAAAATCTCAGATGGTTTGACCTAAGGGGAATTCACCCTGGGTTTTACATAGTTTCTTCTTCCTTATCATGCTTTACTGATGAAAGATAATTTCCATTGATGTTCTGTTTTCAGAAATCATGATTGAGATGTTAAGCCTTTGACTAATTGTGTTCATCTATGATGATACAATTAGTGCTTAGGTCGATGACTCTCAAGTTATTGAATAGAATGTCCTAGAATATCCTTGGAAGTTATTCAATTAGACTAAGATTTGATTTCCATGAAGGAATTTTCCAGGTTAGAATTTGATTGCTCCAAATCTAACCTGTGTAATGGAAAGGAAGATGAAAACCATGAAAATCCAGGTGAATTAATCCTTAGGTTGAACCATCTCTTTAGTTTAACAATTTCAATTAGTAGTCATCAGATTAGAATTAATTCAATCCTTTGAACAAAAGTTGGTCACTCTCGACCAAAAGAAGTTCTCCATAGCCTGAAAACCCTAGCCCGTTCTCTGTGGATTCGACCTCTTCATGATTGAAGTGCTACTCAACGATGAATTTGTCCTCCGCTTAGGACACACACACACAATCCAGCTAAGCATTTTTGGCGCCGTTGCCGGGGAACGACAATTGAGGTAAAAACAGCTTTGTGAGTATTTCTTCTTGTTCTTTTCTTTTTAGTTTTCCTTTAGAATTAGTTGATTATTTTGATAATTGGGGTTGTTGTTTTATATGTCCTCTCATTACCATAGGAACATACACAATAGATTGGTCAGAGTCGATCTTGCAGAAATTCCGATATTTGATTGGCCAGGAATCGACATTTTTGTTGAGCTTCCCTTGCTCGATCCTGCTTTCAAACCAATGGCAGATCGACAGAATAACAATGAACCCCATAATAAACATAATCAAGCTGTACCACCTAAGACAATGGATGATTACTTGACCCCTAGGTGGACTGATGCTCCATCTTGTATTGTAGATGAAGCTCAGGGTGCAAATGCATATCAGGTCAAACCAAATATTTTGACTCATCTCCCTACTTTTCATGGAATAACATCTGAAATGCCTTATTTGCACGTTAAAGAGTTTAATGCCATAATTGAAACCATGTGTCCTGCAGCTCAAAGAGAATCAGCCAAACTTAGGCTGTTTCCTTTCTCTTTGAAGGGGAATGCCAAAAATTGATTGAACAATCTGAGATCAGTACGAATCACCACATGGGATCAATTGCAAAGAGAGTTTTATAAAAAAATATTTTCCTCATCAGAAAACAATTGCTTTGAAGAAAAATATCCAGAGTTTTGCTGAAAAAGGGGGAGAGTCTTTTCATCAATGTTGGGATCGGTTTCATGAGACGTTGAACTTGGTCCCTCATCATGGTTTTACTATTCCTGAGTTGGTTACTGTAAGGGGTGAACACCCCCCACAGGGAGATAGGCGGGGCCCAGAGCCCCGGGCCTATTGTATACACTTCAGGCGTCAGGGAGTAGCCCCTAGCCCTATTCATGCATTTGTCCCTGGCTCGTCACCAGGGGGCCTCCCCGGGTTTCGATCCCGTGACCTCTTGTTTAAGAGGATTTTAGGGAGAAGTGGTACCAGGGGCCCAAGTGGTACCGGGTTTCTCCCTAAAATCCTCTTAAACAAGAGGTCACGGGATCGAAACCCGGGGAGGCCCCCTGGTGACGAGCCAGGGACAAATGCATGAATAGGGCTAGGGGCTACTCCCTGACGCCTGAAGTGTATACAATAGGCCCGGGGCTCTGGGCCCCGCCTATCTCCCTGTGGGGGGTGTTCACCCCTTACAAAAAGGCTTGTTTAAGAGGATTTTAGGGAGAAACCCGGTACCACTTGAGCTACTAGCCCAAGTGGTACCGGGTTTCTCCCTAAAATCCTCTTAAACAAGAGGTCACGGGATCGAAACCCGGGGAGGCCCCTTGGTGACGAGCCAGGGACAAATGCATGAATAGGGCTAGGGGCTACTCCCTGACGCCTGAAGTGTATACAATAGGCCGGGGGCTCTGGGCCCCGCCTATCTCCCTGTGGGGGGTGTTCACCCCTTACAGTTACGATATTTTATTAGGGATTGAGTTCAACAAACAAACAATTCATTGATATGATGTGCAATGGTACTTTCCGTGCAAAGGAACCTCATGAAGCTTATGCATATTTATAGAGTTTGGCTGAGCAATATTAGGTTTGGGACACCACCAATCCCAATGATAGAACAACTCCAAATGTGTTTCCCAGTGTTCCCAGTGCAGGAAAGTTTACTTTGAGTGAGAATGAGGATTTGAGTGCTAGGATAGCTCAACTTACCCATCAGATAGAAGGTTTAGAGCTGAAAAGAGTTAGTGAGATTATTCGTACATCAGTTGCCCAAGTGGATAAATTGTGTGCAATTTTAGAATGATCATGGTACAGACAATTGTCCTACCATTCCTTCCATCAAGGAGTTGCTCCATGGTAACCCTCCATCTGATGTCAATGCTGTGAATCCCCAGCAGAAATCTTCTTTTCAATCTAACCAATATCAGAATTTTAATCTTAGGTACAATGATCATCCCAATTTTCGGTGGAGGGACAACCCACCCCAAGCCCACAATCAGAATTCTTCAAATTTTCAGTCTCAGCCCTTTCAGAATCAAGGGCAATTTCCTCAGTCTAATCAGGGTCAAGGGCAATTCTTCCAATCCGCCCCACAGTATCAGCAGCAGAGATTTCCATCTCAGCAGCAGTTTCCACCCCAGTCTTATCAGCAGTTTCAGCAACAAGGACCCCCACAGGGTCATGCTCCATATCAGCCTCCCTATAAGAGAAGTCTAGAGGATACCTTCCAAGCCTTTTTGAGTAGTCAGACTTCCATCAATGAGCAGAACAACCGAACCCTAGAGAACATCAAATCTCAATTAACTAAACTTACTAATGCGGTGAGTGCTAGTCAAACTACTAAGGGTGCCTTACCTACCCAAGCTATTCCCAATGTTCAAGGCCAGCATTTTGTAGAAGATTCCGGTGGGTCGGATGCTCAAGTGGAACATCTTAAGGCTGTCACCATTTTGAGGAGTGGTAAGATCATTGATAAGACCATCCCTCCCAAGCCATCTACACCTGATGTTTCTACTTCCATGGCACCTCCTACTTCGCATGAAGTGGAGGAGCCTAAGAATTCTGAGTCTAAAGATAACTCTTCCACTTCTACCATTCAAGATCCTAAAGTCCAAGCCTTCCAACCCCCAGCTCCTTTCCCTCAAAGGTTGAGAGGGAAGTCCAAACTAGATCTTGCAGAATCTCTTAGGGAGCTTTTCTCTCAAGTTAAGTTCAACATTCCTCTCTTGGATGCTATCCAACACATTCCTGTCTATGCGAAGTATCTTAAGGACTTGTGCACTTACTAGCGCAAGTTCTTGCATCAAAACAAGGTCCTCCTAGCAGCCAATGTCAGTACCACCATCTCTGGTTCTCTTCCTCCCAAATTCAAGGATCCTGGTTGTCCGTGCATTTCATTAGAGATAGGGGGAAAGAAGATAGAGAGAGCTTTGTGTGATTTAGGGGCAAGTGTCAATCTTTTACCTTATTCAGTCTACCTACAACTCGGGTTGGAGGAACTTCAGCCCACCTCAGTTACACTTCAGCTGGCAGATAGGAGTGTTAGTGTCCCTAAGGGGATTTTGAAGGATGTGTTAGTTCAAATAGGGAGTTTCGTATATCCCGCAGATTTCATTGTGTTAGACACATGTCCAAATCTAGGGGTTAGTGATCAAGCCCCTATCATTCTAGGTCGTCCTTTCCTAGCTACCATAGATTCAGTCATCAAGGTTAGGAATGGGAACATGTCCATCACATTCGGAAACATGACCCTTGATTTGAACATCTACAATGTCGCCTCCCAATTGGGAGATGATGAGGACATACATGAGGTGAGTTTGGTAGAGAGCTTGGTTCAAGAACATGTGAACACACACTTATATTCAGATCCATTAAAGACATTTTTGACCCAAGAGGAGAGGGAGTTTCTTGAATCTCTTGAGGTAGAGTATCTGTATTCTCTATTAGATGAGGTTGAAGAGGTGAAGGGTGCTGCGTTTTGGGCACCAAAATTTGAGGAACTTCTGAAGTCGGAAGCTAAGTCTATGCCTAGTAGTGAGGAGGCCCCTACGCTTGAGTTGAAGCCTTTACCTTCTTCGGTAAAATTTGCTTTTCTTGGTGTCGATGAGTCATATCCTGTGGTGATTTCCTCTTCTCTTGAGGAACACCAAGAGACCCAGCTGTTAGAGGTCTTAGGTAGGCACAAGAGAGCGATTAGGTGGACCTTAGCTGATGTACAAGGGATCAGTCCCTTAATCTGCACCCATAGGATTCATTTAGAGGATGATGTCAAACCTTCCCGCCAACCCCAGCGTAGATTAAACCCTGTTCTGAAAGATGTGGTTAGGAAGGAGGTTCTGAAATTGCTGGATGCTGGGATTATATATCCTGTAGCTGATAGTAAATTGGTGAGCCCTATTCAGGTAGTGCCTAAGAAGTTAGGGGTAACTGTTGTGGCTAATGAAGAAGGAGAATTGATCCCTGCTAGAGTTGCCACAGGGTCGAGAGTTTGTATTGATTACCGCAAGCTTAATGCCAGTACGAAGAAGGACCACTTCCCTCTTCCCTTCATTGATCAAGTCCTTGAGAGAGTGGCCAGTCATACCTTCTATTGCTTCTTGGATGGCTATTCAGGATATAATCAGATTGAGGTGTCTTTAGAAGATCAAGAGAAGACTGTGTTCACTTGTCCCTTTGAGACCTTCGCTTATAGGCACATGCCCTTTGGGTTGTGCAATGCCCCTGGCACCTTTCAGAGGTGCATGATGGGTATTTTTGATGATATGGTCGGGGACTTCTTGGAGGTATTCATGGATGATTTTTCTGTTTTAGGAGATAGCTTTGCGGGGTGTTTAGAAAATTTAGAGAAAGTCCTAGAGAGGTGTGAGGAGAATAAGTTAGTCCTGAATTGGGAGAAGTGTCACTTCATGGTGACACAAGGGATTGTATTAGGCCATATAGTTTCTCCTAGAGGTATTGAAGTGGACAAGACTAAGGTGGAATTGATCTCCCAATTACCTTCACCCAAATGTGTCAAGGATATTCGATCCTTCTTAGGTCACTGTGGTTTCTATAGGCGCTTCATTCGTGCTTTCAGCGCTATTGCACGCCCCTTGTGCAGTTTTTTGACCAAAGATGCACCATTTGTTTGGACCGAGGCTTGCGAGAAAGCCTTCAGCGCTTTGAAAGCGTGCCTCACTTCTCCACCTATTATGCAAGCCCCGGATTGGAGTCTTCCGTTTGAGTTGATGTGTGACGCTAGTGACTATGCCATTGGTGCCGTTTTGGGTCAAAGAAGAGATAAAGTCCCTTATGCCATTGTTTATGCCAGCAAAACCTTGAATGATGCTCAACTTAATTACACCACCACAGAGAAAGAGTTGCCTGCTGTGGTCTTTGCTCTTGATAAGTTTAGATCCTATATCATAGTTTCTCCTATAGTTGTTTTTACTGATCACGCAGCGCTCAAGTATCTGATGAGCAAGCAAGACGCGAAAGCGCATCTCGTTCAGTGGGTCCTGCTGCTCCAAGAGTTTAATATCACTATCAAGGATAAGAAGGGGGTTGAGAATGTCGTTGCGGATCATCTTTTGCGACTTGAGTTTGAGGATAAGTCATCCCATCTTCCGATCCTTGATTCTTTTCCCGATGAGCAGTTGTATTCAGTGTCGACGTGTCCGTGGTATGCGGATATCATCAATTATCTCGTGACAGGGCAGTTTCCTACTGACTGGACTTCTCAAGTGAGAAGGAGGTTCTTAGTGGAGGTTAGAAAGTACGCTTTCGATGATCCTTATCTTTACAAGTATTGTGCTGATCAGATTATTAGGAGGTGTGTTCCGGAGTCGGAGCAACAGAGTATTTTGTCATTTTGCCAGATTGAGGCTTGTGGGGGTCACTTCTCTTCTAAGAAGACCACTGCAAAGATTTTGCAATGTGGTTTCTTCTGGCTCACTCTTTTCAGAGATGCCCATGAATTCTGTCGATCTTGTCCCCAATGTCAGCGATTAGGTGCTATTTCCAAGAGGAATGCCATGCCCCTTCAGCCCATGCTTATCATCGAGATCTTCGATTGTTGGGGTATAGATTTTATGGGGCCTTTCCCTAGTTCTTATGGGTTCTTCTACATTCTTTTGGCTGTCGATTATGTGTCTAAATGGGTAGAGGCTATTCCCACTAGGACCAATGACCACAAGGTTGTGGTCAAATTCATGAAAGAGAATATCTTGTCTCGGTTTGGAATGCCGAAGGCCATGATTAGTGATCAGGGCACTCACTTCTGCAATCGTCCCTTCGCGGCCTTGATGGCCAAGTATGGGATCACCCATAAGGTGTCCACTACCTATCATCTGCAAACCAATGGGCAAGCTGAGTTAGCCAATAAGGAAGTCAAGCACATCTTAGAGAAAACTGTGAACCCTAATAGGAAGGATTGGTCAACTCGGTTGACTGATGCCTTATGGGCCTATCGAACGGCCTACAAGACAGTTTTAGGGATGTCTCCATATAGGCTTGTGTATGGCAAGACTTGTCACCTTCCAGTCGAAGTAGAGCATAGGCATTTTGGGCTCTTAAGACTCTGAATTTCTCTTTACCCAAGGCGGGTGTGCTTAGGAAGTTCCAAATGAATGAGTTAGAAGAGATGAGGAGGAATGCTAGCATCTACAAGTCCAAAGTCAAAGCTTTTCATGATAAAAACATTGTGAAGAAAGACTTTGAGGTGGGGCAAAAGGTCCTTTTATATAATTCAAAACTTCATCTCCACCCGGGAAAGTTGCGTTCAAGATGGGCTGGACCTTACTTTGTGCACAAAATCTACCCCCATGGTGCTGTTGAGGTTTTTAATAAAAATGATGGTAAGATTTTCAAAGTTAATGGGCAAAGGCTTAAGCCATTCCTGGAGAATTTTGCAAAAGAGGAAATTGTGGAAAAGTTAGTGGATCCGGTTTATCCGGAACCCACTAGTGCTTAATCTTTCTTGACTTTGTTTGTGCCAACTTGCATACATTCTGTTTTCCTCTGTTTTATGTCTATTTCCCATCTGTGTGCATGATTGGCCTAATTGCATCTTCAAATAAGTAGCGGATGATGCTACTTCGTTTCACATCGTTCTTTCGTGTGATGTCTTGGAATCTGACTAAAAAAGACCAATGAAAAGTGGAAATTTTTTTGGGTGCACCATCTGTGCTTACCCCATTTTTTTGTTTCTAACCAATGGTTGGTGTCTAAGTCTTAGCAGGTTATTCGTTCTACAACAACAACCTTGGTAAATTGGTAACTTCGTTCCTCTCCTTTCTCTTTGTTCTTGGTTCTTTTAATCATTGAGGACAATGTTTCGTTTAAGTTGGGGGGAGAGGCATGAAATTCATTTATGCATATAGTTAATTTTTCATACATGCATATAGTTCATTTTTCGCTATTTAGAATTTGTTAATCCAAATCTTGCATTCATTTCATTGAAATTCTCATTTGGAGCTTCAACTTTCGTGAAATACATGATTCATGCCTTCTTTGATTACGATGTGTCTCTGAATGATTGTGTGAGTTAATCATCACATTGAATTGAATTCGTACCATATCCCCTGTTTTTTAGAGTGCTTTGAGTGATAGAGTAGATTCCACACACTTGCAAGTTCATACTTTTGTAGCATTGAATTGCATTCATTTTACATCTTTTGGAAGTGGTGGCACAAATTGTTAATACAAGGAAATTTTGTTGTCTATGAAACCAGAAAAGAGTTACCCTTGTACCCTTTGTTTGAGCCATGTTTTATATTCCCTTATTCTTGTGCTAAACCTTAGGGAACCGGTGTAAAGGAGGCACGGAGGAATGGGGGGCTTCCGGGTGATTTCTACAGGTGGAAGATGGTTGTAATGAAAATTGAGCTTGGTGATGATGAGTTTAAGGATGACTTAAAAAGTGGAGATGATCTTCTGTGTTTTGGTAGTGCGGTTTTCGAGTGACTGAGATGAAGGTATCTTATGAAGATGGATTCATTGAGACTTCTTCTTTTTCAGTATTCCATTGCATAGTTTGAGAAATTCGCTATTGAGTCACTTCGATGGACTATAAATGAGGCTCACGACTGAAGCTACTCGTTGAATAAAAGTTTTGAAAATCAAAGGAAAGAGGTGTTGGATTCATAGCCAAGTCATTCATTCATTCAAAATTTTTTTTTTTTTTGATGAATGAATGGCATTACAGGTAGAAATACCGGGTCAAAAAGAGAAATCTGAGGCAGAGAGATGAAGTTTCAGAAAAAGAAAGAAGAGCAGTTCTACCGGTAGTTCTACAGGTAGAAAAGTAAGAATGGATGGCAGTACCGGTAGAAACACTGGTTTAAAGATGGAAAATTGAGGCAGAGAAGTGATGTTCAGGAAAAAGAAGTTCTACCGGTAGAACATACAGAATGAAAGGCTGTACCGGTAGAAACACCGGTTCAAAAACTGAAAATTGAGGCAGAGAGGTTGAACTTTTGGTTACTAAATCAGAACCGGTAATTCTACCGGTAGAACATTCTCTACCGGTAGAAAATGCGGGCCCAAGCAGTCTATTTGTATTTCTTGCCCTCATTTTGTTTTCATTTCACTTTCTTCCTTCACCTTTCTCTCAAGCCGATACACCTTCCTTCTCAAACCCTAGCCCCAAACTTCCAAATCCTCCATTAATCCACCCAATCTTCAGCCAAACTCGCCCAAACATCTTCTCCCATCTCCATTCCTCTCTCATTCATCGGATTAAAACCTTCCAAAAACCCTAAGAAAACCCACTTTGGCCGAAAATTCCAACTATTCCCCTTTAGCCATCCATTCCTCAACCCCAATCAACTCTTCTCAACAACCCCTTTCTTCATTCTATATTCCACCCTCCTTATTCTCCAAAACCCTAAACCATGCCAAGAACAAAGAATCCGAGTGTGGGGGGCGCACCAAAGAAAGGAGCAGTTGCCAAAGGAAAAAAAATCCAAGGGAAGCACTTCCGGGGGAAGTGAGAGAAGAGCAGAAAAAAGACCAAGGGAGTCTTTTCCTCCTCCTCCTCAGAAAACTGCGGGTCAGATCAAATGGGAGAAGAAAGTAGACAAGAAGGCTTTGTAATCGAACGTAGAGTTGATGTGGGAAAACTTGGGAATGGGGAGTGCTTCGGAGCAGTGATCAACAGCAAGCTAGAGTATATGGACACTGCCTTCACGGGGTATATTCCTAACCTTGTTCGTCAATTTTACAAGTCTATGGAGCTTGTTATAGCAGGGGGTGAGCAAATTGCTGCCATGTTGAATGGAACACAAATTAAGTTTGATCAATATATCATTGCAAAAGCCTTAGGATACACCCCTGTGGCTAGGGAGAGGATCACCTACGCTAAACCTCAAAATGTTTCCTTGGAAATTCCATATGCCCAATTGGTGTTGAGAGAAGAGGCTGTGGTAAAAGGGACAACCACGGTTGGGAATTTGAATGGGGAAGCAGGGATGTTGAACAAAATAATGCATTACAACATTTTCCCTCGAGGTGATGAGAAGATGCTGGGAAAGAAGGAGATGGAATTGCTATGGGTGATCTGGAGCCCAAATGAAGGGCTGAATGTAGCTCAATTCATATACAATCAGATGAGGAGATACCCTGAAGAGTCCACAGCCAAGGCAGCCCTACCCTACCCTTGTCTCATCACCAAAATATGCTTGGATCAGAAAGTGGAGAAAGGTCCAGATGATTGGCTTTTGCCTAGTGATAGAGGGGCAATCACTGTTAAAACTATGGCAAAAGCCCGATCACAAAAGAGGGACCCTCCAGCAGCAGCTCAGCCTTCTTCTTCTCTTCCAAAGCAAGTGAAGGGTTCATCTTTTCAGACCTATATGAAGGATTTATTGAAGTGGATTGGCTGCAAAGTAGATGATTGCATTGAGGGGCAGAAAGTGATTAAGCAAGAATTGGAGAGACAAAGATCCCGGCAAGAGTATTTGATGAAATTCGCTGTGTCATAAGGAGCTGAACCATATGTGTCACCCCAGAGAGAGGCAGAGGCAGGCCCGAGCCAGCCAAAGGGTGATGGTGATGCTGCAGCAGAAGGAGAGACAGAGAGAGAAGAAGATGATGAAGAAGATGAGGATGAAGGGGAGGATGATACAGAAGAATTAGTCAGTGAATGAGCTGTCCAGTTGGTGGTTGGTCATAGTTTTTGTTTATGGGTGATGATGTATTTGTCTCATTTTGTTAAGAGAATTGTTGATGGGCATGGCCATGGGGTAGTTGACCCAAGCCATGTAAGGCCATGCCCCATTTTGTCTAATAACTTTCATTAATAACCCTTTCAATTCAATCCTAAAGTCCTTAATTAATCTTTTGGTGTCATTACTTCCATTAGCATACATGTTTGAATTATATGTTACTTTTGTGTTGTTCTGTATGTGTGTGAGGTTAGAATAAGCATCGTGAGATTAGTTTTCACTGGATATGTTCGTTCAAATGTGTGACATTTACTTGAGTCAGGTGCTCTTGTGAGTTTTGGAATCAAATTTGATGTGATGGCTAATTGATTTTAATCTGAACATCTTGATTGAATGTTTGATTCTATGAGATGTAGATATTGATGTTTTCATGGTCTTAGACATTTGCATCAATTTGGCATAAGTCATGTATTTCCATGTGGAAATGAGAATTATCTGTACAGGGTAGATAGCTTCTTTTTAATTTGCTAGGGACTAGCAAAGTCCAAGTTGGGGGGTGTGATAAGTACCTAATTGTTAAGCAATTAGAGACTTAATTTCCTTTCCATCACCTTCATTCGTGTTTAATTCCTTTCATTTCATATAATTTTGCACAAATATTGGTGTTTGGTCAGTTGCAGGAAATTAGTGAAGAATGAAGCTTTTGGGATGATGAATAGATCAAGTGCAGATTGAAGGAGCAAGTGAATTTGAAGATTTGAGCAACAAAACGCAGGAAATTCTCAGTTCTACCGGTAGAACTGCTTCAACCGCAAGTTCTACCGGTAGAAAAGGCTGAAAAGATGGCAGAGACTTTGGGCATCAGAAGTTCGCCTGTTCTACTGGAATTTCTACCGGTAGAACTACTTCTACCGATATTTCTACCAGTAGAACACACGGATTTGGATACAATTTTACTTTTTGGGGCACTTTTGTAATTAAAGTTTTGGGGACCTATATAAAGCATTTGTTGACACAAAAAAAAAGTCACTATGTCTCCTCCACATCACGAAGCCTCGTGAAGCTGTATCCTGCTACAAAACAGGCAAAACTACTTCAAGCATCAGATCTTGTCAGAATCAGATAAAAACTGAAAGATCTTTCAAGGCAGCCAAAATAGGGGTACACCTAAGGTTTCGGGCAATTCCGACAGCGTTTGGCCTAACTTCACTGCTCCGACAGCTAAACAAGCGCTCCTGGCGGCGACATCATCAAAGACGCCAAAACTTTGATCAGAGCCTACAGATAACTCTAGAATGTCTCCAAAGGGCTCCATGCCAAATTTCAAGTCAAACCGACAACGTTTGACCCTCCATCAATGCTCGAGCAGCAAAATCAAGCCTCCCGGCGGCGGGAACCACCGAAGCCATCACTCATCAAACAAAATACATGAGTGGCTTCAACATGCTTCCAAAAGGCTGCACGTCGAATTTCAGGTCATTCCGACAACGTTTGACCAGGTTTCGATGCTCCGAGAGAAAATCAAGCCTACCGGCGGCGGAGCAACCCGGGACCATGACATCTAAAACGGAGCCCATGGAACGTCTCAAAATAGATTCCAATATGCTCCTCGTCAAATTTCAGATCAATCGGACATCGTTTGACCACATATCAAAGCTTGGCATTTTCCCCGCAGCAAAATCAAGTCAAGCATCGATGGGACCCCAAACGGCTTCAAAACTCAAATAAAAGCTCATGGTTGGTTTATCCACTGCTCAAGAAGCTTCACCTCAATTTTCAGGTCATTCCGACATCGTTTGACCTAGTTTCGACTCTTGACGGAAAATCGGCTATAAAGTCTTCGGCTTTCCCGAAAAATGGGAAACTTTGTGCTCCGATTTCGTGCTGGTTCTCGTCAAGATTTCTCCAAGAAAATCAAGTCAATAATTGAGGAAAAATGTCAAGAAAAATACAGAAGAAAGAAGGAACGAAAAAGACGGAAAAACGGCCGAAAACGACGCTCGGCAACCAAACGGGCCAAAGGCCTATGGTCGTCGGCGACCTGGCCCAGGGTCTCCAGCGACCCTGGGTACATGGTCGCCCGGCGACCCTGCAAATCCGGGTCGCTGATTTCGCACCAAAATGTCCGATTTTCGATCCTTTTCGCGTTTCGGGTGTTCCTGCCTCTGTGATTTTCTCAAAAACCAATGTTTGATGCTTGAAAACGACTGATCTTCGTCGACATCTTGCATCCGCCGTCAAAAGCATGAAATCATCACCGATCGTTCCAAGATCGCCAACCGGCTGACCAAGAAAGTGCACTTTCTGTCTGACCGATCGTGAAATCGACAAGACAGATGTCACCGGCCCACCAACATCAACTAATGTCTGAAATTGCATAGCAATCCGACATCAAACAATGCGTGGATCCACCTGTGATGATCGCAAGAAGAATCTCAAAAGACGCGGCGCGGCCCGCGACTTTTCACATGCCTTGGCGACCACTTAATGTCGTTAATTGACCCGTTTATGACAATTTAATGCGGTCATTAACTCATTATTTTGGACGGCCCAATCAGATTCAAGCATTTGGGAGTTACAAATCCAAGCAATCATGGCATTAAACCCATGAAACTCCCATCATCATGAAGCATAAAGGCAATTAAAAGCCCACTACCTTCATCGGCCAATCACAAGCCATGAAAAAGGAGTTACAAAATCAACTTGTAACTCATCATCAATGCTCTCATCATGGCTATCAAAGCCCATAACCACCCCATGGCTACCAAAAGCCTATAAAAGGAGATCCATTTCCAAGAGAGAGGGGATCATCATCGACATCTATCGACTTGAAATTTTGCACTTCTCCCAAAGAAATCCAGATGAAGTCCTGTTGCTCTGCTGCAAAGAACACCACAGGGTGATCAACATCCCTTGGGGGGCCACCCCCACAAGGTCACCTCCTTCTCCAACATGGCTTAAACGCGGCTTTTCAGCCCGTTTACTCGGTTTTTCATTGGATATAGGACCTTCTCTTGGTCCTTGCCCTTTAAAAAACTTAGGTTAGGAGCCAAGCCAAAGAATCAAAGCATCACATGTTCTCATTTGAAGGACGATGGCGAAGTCCATACATGACTTGCGACGGTCGATCTCAACATGTCCCCACAATCTCCTGAGAAGTTAGATCCCTTTTCTTACTTTTCTATTGTAGTTTGTATTTTTTAAAGAGACAAAAAGACATCACAATTCTTGTCTTTCACATTTGATGACTTTTGTAAAATCGTTTTTCACGGCAAAATCGCCTTTTACGGCAAACAAATAAAAACGCCTTGTTGACACCAAAAAAGTCACTATGTCTCCTCAACATCAAGAAGCCTCATGAAGCTGCATCCTGCTATAAAACAGGCAAGGCTACTTCAAGCATCAGATCTTATCAGAATCAGACAGAAACTGAGAGATCCTTCAAGACAGCTAAAAGAGAGGTACACCTGAGGTTTCGGGCCATTCTGACTTCGTTTCGCCCCATTTCACTGCTCCGACAGCTAAACAAGCGTTCCCGGCGGCGACATCGTCAAAGACACCAAAATTTTGATCAGAGCGTACGGATGACTCCAGAATGTCTCAAAGGGTTCCATGCCAAATTTCAAGTCAAACCGACAACGTTTGACCCTCTATCAATGCTCGACCAGCAAAATCAAGCCTCCCGGCGGCGGAAACCACAGAAGTCATCACTCATGAAACAAAGTACAAGGGTGGCTTCAACATGCCTCCAAAGGGCTGCACGTCGAATCTCAGGTCATTCCGACAACGTTTGATCAGGTTTCGATGTTCCGAGAGAAAATCAAGCCTACCGGCGGCGGAGGAACCCGGGACCATGACATCCAAAACGGAGCCCATGGAACGTCTCAAAATGACTCCAATAGGCTCTCTGTCAAATTTCAGATCAATCGGACATCGTTTGACCACATATCAAAGCTCGGCATTTTCCCCGCAGCAAAATCAAGTGAAGCATCGATGGGACCCCAAACGGCTTCAAAACTCAAATAAAAGCCCATGGTTGGTCCTATCCACCGCTCAAGAAGCTTCACCTCAATTTTCAAGTCATTCCGACATCGTTTGACCTAGTTTCGACTCTTGATGGAAAATCGGCTACAAAGTCTTCGGCTTTATCGAAAAATGGGAAACTTTGTGCTCCAATTTCGTGCAGGTTCTCATCAAGTTTTCTCCAAGAAAATGAAGTCAATAATTGAGGAAAAATGTCAAAAAAAATACAGAAGAAAAAAGGAACGAAAAAGATGCAAAATCGGTTGAAAACGAAGCTCGGCGACCAAAGGGCAAAAGACCCTAAGGCCGCCGGCGACCCTGCAAATTCAGGTCTCCGGATTTTGCACCAAAACGTCCGTTTTTCAATCCTTTTCGCGTTCCGGGTGTTCCTGCCTCTGTGATTTTCTGAATATCCAATGTTTGATGCTTGAAAACGATTGATCTTCGTCGACATCTCGGATCCGCCGTCAAAAGCATGAAATCATCACCGATCGCCTCAAGATCGCTAACCGGCTGACCAAAAAAGAGCACTTTCTGTCCGACCGATCGCGAAATCGACAAGACAGATGTCACCGGCCCGCCAACATCAACTAATGTCTGAAATTGCATCGCAATCCGACATCAAACAATGCGTGGATCCTCCTGTGATGATTGCAAGAAGAATATCAAAAGGCGCTGCACGGCCCGCGACTCTTCATATGCCTTGGCGACCACTTAATGACGTTAATTGACCCGTTTATGACAACTTAATGCGGTCATTAACTCATTATTTTGGACGGCACAATCAGATTCAAGCATGTGGGAGTTACAAATCCAAGTAATCATGGCATTAAACCCATGAAACTCTCATCATCATGAAGCATAAAGGTGATTAAATGCCCACTACCTTCATCGGCCAATCACAAGCCATGAAAAAGGAGTTACAAAATCAACTTGTAACTCCTCATCAATTCTTTCATCATGGCCATCAATGCCAATAAACACCTCATGTCTACCAAAAGCCTATAAAAGGAGGTTCATTCCAAGAAAAATGCATGATGAAAATAGATCCCAAGTGCAAGCTCTGAAAATCCAGAAAATCCAAGAGAGAGACGAAGTTCTGCTACTTTGCTCCCGGAAGCACCACAAGGTGATCAACGTCCCTTGGGGGGCCACCGCCCCCAAGGTCACCTCCTTCTCCAACATGGCCTAAACGTGGCTTTTCAGCCCGTTTACTTGGTTTTTTATTAGATATAGGACCTCCTCTTGGTCCTTGTCCTTTAAAAAACAAAGGTTAGGAGCCAAGCCAAAGAATCAAAGCATCACATGCTCTCATTTGAAGGACGATGGCGAAGCCCATACATGACTTGCGACCGTCGATCTCAATGTGTCCCCACAATTTCCTGAGAAGTTAGATCCCTTTTCTTACTTTTCTATTGTAGTTTGTATTTCTTAAAGAGCCAAAAACAAATCACAATTCTTGTCTTTCACATTTGATGAGTTTTGTAAAATCGCCTTTCACGGCAAAATTGTCTTTTACGGCAAATAAACAAAAACGCCTCCTACGGCATTCTAAAAAAAACAAACTTGTCTCTTTTCTTAATATTAATGCAATTTGAAAAGTTAGAAAAAAGGATTGATTTCCTTTCTACTTGTGAAGGTGAATCTCCGGATTATCACCATTCCAAATTCCAAGTAGAAAGTAAATTTGGCATACCCGTACAAAAATATTGATACCCGAGATTTTCCCTCCTCCGCTGAGACCCAGGTCAGCCCTCGGGGTGCGGAAGGAGAGGACGGAAGATTCCTTTAGGGTCCATCAAGTTGGCATACCCGGTGGGACGCATTGACTTGAGAACGTGATGCTTTGATCACTTGACTCCTTTCTAGTTGGTGGCCTATGTTGCATTTTGCATCTAAAAAATATGAGATTGGATTTCAATTGTTCTTTCTCACTTCAAAATAAAAAGAAAAAAAAAACCAAATCTGATTTCTTTTCTTAGATTCAACTATGAGAAACTTTTGACCCTTCCCTCTTCGAACTTGATAGCTCACAGAAATGTTCGCAGCTATCGTTCATATCGGGGATTGGGCCATCTTTTTTCTTTGATGAGTCCAATTGGGATTTCAACAAAAAAAAAAAAAAAAAAAACACCTTCATTTCAAACTCTTTAAAAAAAAAATGATCTCTTTCTCAAGATTCAACTTTGAGAAATTTTGATCCTCTCCTCTTTGAACTTGATAGCTCACAGAAATGTTCGCAGCTATCGTTCATATCGGGAATTGGGCCATCTTTTCTCTTTGATGAGTCCAATTGGGATTTAAAAAAAAACTATAATTTCAAAAAAAAATTATTTTTCTCTCTTTTGCATTCAAATTTGAGAAACCTTGGTTCCTTCCCTTTCGGATTTAGGGCTCGCAGAAATGTTGAGCCTTTGTTCCACCATTCGCTCTCTTTGATGGGTTCATTAAAAACCTTTCAAAAAAAAAGATTAAAAAAAAAAAAACACACTAAGGTTCCACCAGTTGCGTTCTTTGACCAAAGTGGATTTAAGAAAAGCCTTGTCCAGAGTGTGGAGACAGCTAGACTGTTCGAGGCGAAGGTCATCCAAACGGGTTCATTAAGTAATCCTACCCTTACCTGGGGGCTGATCTATCTACTAAGGTTTCATAAGATCGAATTGGAAACCTATGTGCATCATTCAAAAAAAAAAGTCATCTAAAAAAAATCTTTAAAAAAAAAAAAAAAAACTTCTGTCACTTTGAGTTCAGAGTTGAGAAATCTTGGTTCTTTCCCTTTCGAATTTAGCGCTCGCAGAAATGTTGAGCCTTGTTCGGAATGGAGCACCATTTGCTTTCTTCGATGAATTCAATCTTGACCTTTCAAAAAAAAAAAAAACTTCCGTCACTTTTGAGTTCAAATTTGAGAAACCTTGGTTCCCTCCCTTTCAGATTTAGCGCTCGCAGAAATGTTGAGCCTTTGTTCGAAACGGAACACCATTTGCTCTCTTCGATGAGTTCAATCTTGACCCTTCAAAAAAAAACTTCCGTCATTACTGGATTCACATCCGAGAAATTCTGGTTCCTTCCCTTCTAAATTTAGCGCTCGCAGAAATGTTGAGCCTTTGTTCGGATTGGAACGCCATTTGCTCTCTTTTATGAATCCAAATTTTGACCTTTCAAAAAAATCTCATCTCGTGTCATTCCCAAGGATGCGATTTGCAACATTTGTGCCTAGCGATGCTAGTACGCCCTTTCGGGTCTACTGTATTCGCGACCGACACATTTGTATCTCCAACCTTATATCATATTACCTCAAGTGAGCCTTGCTTCTCGGTAATTTGAATTAAGGTCCACAATTGCTTCTAGCAGTCACTGGAACGCTCACTCTAAGCCTACCATACTCGCATTTTAGAACAATTGGGTCCTCTATGGCTTTTTGCCTTCTTCATCGTCCTTGGGTTGGGCCATGTCCCCTCAAGTGATTTGAAAAGACAAAACCATAGTTGTTCTCCATTTACGATCACCATATTCTTGTGATTACTAATGGATTTGGTCTTGTTTCAGAAGTTTTCCAAAACTAACAATGGCAGCTTCATTAACCATCACTTTCGATGAGAACAAGTACTAGCTTATGCTTCAAGACAAGCAAAACAAGCATAAGCGCCCTGCCAGTTGCCGAAGCGTCATCTCCCTCGACAACTCTCCAAACACCGGGTCAACTTCAACTCTTCGGACCATCGTCTTCGGATCGCTAGGACCATTCCCACTCCCTGCTGAAGACACTGTACCTGCCAAGAAGCAAAAAACCGCCCCGCAACGTGTCACTAAAATGGCACCAAGGGCGAACACCAAGAAGCTTGAAGCCCGTGGCGTTCCCACGAAGCCTCAATCCACAAGAAACCAGGTTTACCCCAAAACTTGGTCCCCAAGATCTTCACCAAAGCAAAGGAGGTCCCAAACATCTGCAAAGCCAGCATACCTGGCCCCTCTCAAGGAGAATCAATTCTACCCTCTCTCTTACATGAAAGAGGAGAAACCTACCCTCCGCCCAAAAAACAAACAAAATCATCATGAGCCGGCTTGCTCCTACAAGCCAAAAATTAAATCCTGCATCGTTAGGCCTCCGTAAAAATATGCTGAAGCCTGTACTCCCGTGAGTCGACCCTTCATCTCAACAGGGGCCGAGCTCACAAAATTCAAACCTTCACTTCGACAGGCAAAGGACCGCGTCCAGATTCTGTCCTTGCCAAGCTTCAAAGAAGACAGACTCGGCTGCTGCACACAAGGGACTACATCCTTCATCGCTAGAGCCCAGCCATAGCTGACTGAAGCTCAAATTGCTCGTCGTATGCGTCGCCACACTGCATATCGACAAAAGAGACTCGAGAAACAAAGAACCCAGCGTTCTACTCTCCATGTCTCAAACAAATGGGTTGAAAAAGAAAGACCCAACCAATTCATTGCTGTCCATATGGTTGGCAAAACCAGAAAACGCCAGAAGTCAGCAACCAAAATCAGTGTTAGACGTCCAGTGACTCGCAGCGTCTCTCGGACAAGAACACATCCGGAAGAATCTTCCACTCCTCCAAGCCAAGAACACCGGAGTAACTACTCCTCAGATTCTTCATCTAGAAGAATAAGCCCCAGCTCAGTCACCAAGACTATTTCTTCGTTCGAATCCCGAGGGATGAACGTCTTGGCTACAAGTTCTGAGCCGCCTCCACAGCATGACGATGTAACCGCACGCATCTAGCAGCTGGAGCAAGGACAACAGAGAATTGAGGCTTTGATGGAAAACCTCATTTTCACTTTACAGCGTCCGCCACCTAACAATGAAACCCCTCCGAATCATGAAGATGATGAGGGCAATGCAGAAAACAATGAGTCACGCGCCCTTACCAAAAAGGACATGGACAATATCCTCGCAAAAGCAAAAGAAGAGGATACATTGAAGGAACATGGGATCAAGCCACCCTACCCCCTATGGATGGACTCGGTTCTGTTCCCTGCAAAATTCAAACAACCTACTCTCCAGACAGTCATCCATTTCAAGATCCTGAAGGGAGCTATTGCGGATCAAGATGCCCTCAAGATTCGCCTCTTTGCAAGTACCCTAAAAGGTACGAGCTTTGATTGGTACTCCACTCTGCCGAAGAACTCCATTCAGAACTGGGCTATGCTGGAGACATGTTTCCTGACCCACTTCGAAGGTGAGGATCACCCTGTTACTATGGCTCAACTCTGCAGCCTAAAACAGGGAGAGAATGAGTCAACATACGACTTCATTCACAAATGGAAGGCAATGACGTAATAATGCTCAGATGTACTGCCACAATCGTCGCTAGTCGACATCTGCCATAACAATATGAGACCAAAAATTCGCTCCATGATCATCGACAACAAATCAAAGAACCTGGGAGAACTCCTCGAAGCTTCCATGGAAGCTGAAATGGTGATTAAAGACCTCAACAATCAGAAATCATCAATGAAAGAGTTAACTGTTTATTACAACCTCAAAACCAAAGAAAAAGGAGGTTCTCAATGTGCAGACTAAATCAGCTCCTCAGCAATCAAAGAAACCTGAAAACAAAACTGCAGGTAAAAGACCTGAACTCTCTGATGCCTTCAAAGAACGTGTAGAAAAGAAATATCCGTTCGATGAAGATGTTGAAGAAATCTTTGAGGCTCTCCTAGCAAATGGCAAACTCATTTTGCCAGAGCCCAAAAGACCGGGAGATGTTGGCAAAACCAATGATCCCCGATACTATCCATACCATCAGATGATCTCACATCCTCTCAATCAATGCTTCGTTGTGAGAGAGAAGATCAATGAGATCTGGAAAAATAGAGTCATAACCTTTGATAAAAACTATGGCCCCGCCTCTGTCAACATGGTGTCGTGTCGGCAAACTTCAAAGTCACCAAAGGAGAAGATCACTACTTCATTCAAGGTGATAAAAATGGCTCAAGCGTCCCAAGAATTGGTTCCCTATCCAACATCAAATGGACAGCCTATATGGGTGCATCCTGACCTCCTAGATGATGAAAATTGGGAGATCGTCAAAACAAAGCCGACCGCTCAGCAGCGAAGGCAAGCCAAGAGACAACTCCGCAAGCTCAGACAGCAGCAGAAGTCTCAACCAAAACAAGAAGTCCTTGAAAAAGCATAAACTTCTTCCACTGCTTCACTAGGGACGACGGAAGAATCTCTTCCCAAAACCTCCAAGGCGGTAAGAAAATTCACTCTTGATGATTTCATGCCACCTCTATACAAAAATGGAAATGTGCAGGGGGCATCAATCTCTTGCAACTCGGTAGTTGGATTCTCCATGAATGGATACGAGTCCAGTGATACTGCCAGTGATATCGATGAGTGGGAAGAATCCCTTGAAACAGGAGAATACCTCTTCGACGAGGAATGGATTCCCGAGTCTCATCTTATGCCAGTAATCTGGTATAACCCATTGCAGCCATAAGGATCTTAGTCTAATGATGAAGAAGACCAGGGCCATGTTCAAGAAAACGCTATTGATCCAACACCAGCAAATGCTTCAGTGGAACTCAACATGGGCGAACCACAAGGAGCAAATGACGAAGAAGATTTGGCTCCCATGCCTGATCTTGAAGAATATGCAAGAATCTTGCAACATCTTGCCATAGAGCAGGAGCAGGATCGCATCAATCTTCATCATGATCCAGAACCGGAAGTCCCTGAAAATCAACGGGAACTTTCTCCCTCAACTCCTGAAAATGGAGAAAACAGTTGGATCGATGATCCTCTCACATCTGAGGATGAGTCCGATTCCCAACAGTCTACAATGGGGGCATCTCCTGTCAGGATAACCTGCAATACAATAGCTCAGGACGACAGTGCCTCTGAAGCTTCCGAAGATACGTACTCCCCAACCGGTAGCGTATCTTCCGGAGCTACATCCTCTCAGGTGACTTCCACTGAGATAACATCCACTCAGCCCTCGTCTCCTGAAGCTGTGACATCAGAGCTCAAGCCTCTCCCGATTGATCATCTTGAAGAAACTTTTGCCAATGAAATCTTCTTCAATGAAAACTCAGTCAATTGGTTCCAGATACCCGATCTCACGGGCGATGTCTGGGCTAATAATGAAAAGTTGTCGGCTGCTGTTCAGGACTTGTTCCCGGAAATTGCTCCGTGCAACACAATCACTGAAGACGCCAATGCTGTTACAGAGACGTCTTCAGCAAATGATCAACCTCTTGATCCTGAGAACGATCTTCCAAAAGAATGAGGCTTTCAAGTATGACTTGATTGAGCACTTCAAACACATACCTGCACGTCTGCACATCATTGACTTATTACGAATGTCTCCACAAACTCGTGATAGTCTCATTTCAGAATTACAAAGGCTGAATGCGGATGTCGACAAACATGCCCCACAAGTCCTACAAATTGAAATGGACTATAGGGTCAAAAAATCAAATACTCCCTCAAAGGGAGAAAAGAAGAAAACTGAGGGATCAAGCAATGAATGCGTCTCGGTATAAAAAGCAGCAAGTACAACAATTGCCTTCGACAAGGATGACCTCCTGCTAGGCGAAATAAAGCACAACTGACCCTTGTACTTTACAGGGTACGTCAAAGAAATGCCAGTACACAAAGTTCAGATCAATCCAGGTTCTGCGCTCAATCTCATTTCTACTTCGGCACTCGAAGAGCTGGGCATCCCACCTAGCAAACTGAGTCACACGTCCATATCCATCTTCGGATATGACGCAAGCGCTCAAAGGCCTAGCGAACCACCGTTCGAGGACCAACCCATAGTATACCATTCTCCTTGGTCTATGGATGCGAAGCTGTTGTCCCTTTGGAAGTACAAATTCCTTCCTTAAGGGTATCTTTGCAAAATGACATGACGCAAGAAAGCAATGTCAAATTGAGACTCCAAGAGCTGGATAATCTCGATGAAAGACGACTTGAAGCTCTACAAAGCATTGAGTTGTACCAAGCACGCATGGCAGGATCTTTCGACAATAAGGTCAGGCAATGCACCTACAAAAAGGGTGACTTGGTTCTTGCAGTAAAAAGACCCATAGTCTTTGCCCACAAATCCAAAGGCAAATTTGAACCAAAATGGGAGGGACCCTTCGTTATCGACAAAGTCTTTTCCAATGGCGCATATGCTCTTCTAAACATGGAAGGAGACAGATGTATGCTACCCATCAATGGCAAGTTCTTAAAGCGGTACTACCCTTGAAGACTTCCTCAAACGGGTCAGAACGATATCTACACCGCCAAAGCCTATTTCCAAGGTACTTGCTCGTCAAACCCACCCATTTTGAAATTTTCATCTTTATTTTGAAGTTTACAAAAAAAAAAAAAATCTCTCAAAACAATGCTTACTTTCATCGTTTCATTGTTCAAAAAAAAAAAAATCAAAATCCAAAAATCCAAGTTTAGGAGCCTCTTCCCAGACTTGACCAAAAATTTTGATCCTTGAACCCAAAATTCATGGTTTGAAACAAAAATCGGGACTTAGGAATTTTCACCCCGGACCGCCTCGGCTTTTACAACCAAAATGGTTTTAAGTAAAAATTTATGACCTTCGAGTCTTTAAACAAAAAAAATTGGTTTTTAGAAACCGTGGGGAAGCAACACTTAGTCGATACTCGCAAAACCCAAAAACCGGAAGGATGCGAACCTCATTTGATACTTCCAAAACTCAAAAATCGCAAGGAAGCGAACCCCATTCGATACTTCCAAAACTCAAAAATCGCAAGGAAGCGAACCCCATTCGATACTTGTAAAATTTCAAAAATCGTGGAGAAGCAACAAACCAGTTGATATCCACAACCAAAATTTCAAAAGTCGTGGAGAAGCAACATACCAGTTGATACCCACAACCCAAATTTCAAAAATCGTGGAGAAGCAACATACCAGTTGATATCCACAACCAAAATTTCTAATGGTTCGAGAAAACCTCAAATTTCAAAAATCGCTGGGAAACGACACCAAGATAGTACCCATGAAAACCAAAAGTTTTGGGAAAAGCAAGGAAGCGACGCTTAGTCGATACTTGCACCCCAATTCGTGAGAAAGCGACATTCCATCGATACTCGCAAAACCCAGCTCGCGAGGAAGTGACATTTCATCAATACTCGCAAACCGAATGAGCAAGGAAGTGACATTCCATCGATACTTGCAAGACTAATCAGCAGGGAGGCGACATTTAGTTGATACCTGCATGTTGAAAACCAAATCCGGCAATATAAACGCCAAAAATCGGCTATAAATGCCAAAACCAAAAAAAAAAAACCCGGCTACAAACGCCAAAATCCGGCTATATATGCCAAAACAAAAAAAAAATTCAGCTATAAACGCCAAAATCGTCTTTCATGCCAACAAAACAAAACTTGGTTTTCAAGAAACTCGGCTATAAATGCCAAAATCCGGCTATAAAACGCCAAAATCAGGCTATAAACGCCAAAAATCGGCTATAAACGCCAAAAAAAAATTGGCTATAAACGCCAAAATCGGCTTTCATGCCATACAAAAACTTTGGCTCTCATGCCACAAACAAAAATTTTGGCTCTCATGCCACAAACAAAATTTGGCTTCCATGCGAGAAAAAAAAATTCAGCTTCTATGCCACTCCAAAATTCTGCTTTCATGCCATCCAAAAATTTTGGCTCCCATGCCGCTAAAGAAATTTTGGCTTTTATGCCACAAAATTAGGCTTTCATGCCATCCAAAATTTGGTTTTCAAGCCATAAAAAACCAGGCTTTTCGCCACAAAATTGGCTTTCATGCCCAAAACAACCCTTTGACAAAAGATTTTCACAAAATGACAACCTTTTGATCAAATTCGTAAACAAACATTCCCATCAACTTTTGCTCAAAATTGTTTTCATCAATGATTTAAGTGAAAGGAAGGGGATACAAAATATAGTACCAAAACTGTTTATACATGGAGGTACCCAAAAAAAGAAGAAGGAGAAAGAGTTTGTTACAACTCAGGAGCTCAATCCGACATGGTCTTCAACCAAAGGTTTAACTCCTCAAGCAGACCCTTGGCCTTAACTTCCAAAGTTTTTAGGCCACGCTTCTTCAAAATGTCCCCATAAAAAGCGGCTGAATGCCGTGACCCATCTATAGCACGAGGAAGTTCTTCCCAGAGGACCTGCCACTGCTCATGCTCCTGAGTCTTCTTCCGGACATTACCTTCAGCTTCCTCAACCTGGCGAATGAGAGTCCCCTCCTTGTCACGAGCCTCCACAATGGCGGTCCATTTGGCAGTAACTTCTTCCTTTAAAAGATCAAGACGCTACCTAACCTCGACGACCTCCTTATCAAGGCGGTCCAAGTCTTGCTTTTGCCCCATGATGGATAACTAGGTAACGTTCTTCTCCCGAACGATCTGCCTCCGAGTCTTCGTGATCTCAATCAGCTCAGCTTTGACTTTGCTGGAAGGTTTTATGAACATCTCATCAAAGAAGTCACCATCTAGGAAATTCTTGGTCTCAGTCCACTTGTTCCCCAAGGTGATGATCTCCTCAACAAAATCCTTGGCGCTTGCGATGTCCAGACCGACTTCTTTGCTATCAGCAAGGATGTCTTGCACATGCCTGATCATGCCAAAACCAGCTTCCAGATGACCTTAAGAAAGAGTCTCAATCCATGAGCTCAAGACAGTCTTCAACACCTTCCTCGCATACTGAAGGGCGGTGCTCTGGTGCCCGACTGCCCACATCATGCTCCATTGGAAGAGTAATCAATAAACTCTTTCCAACGGAAGAAGCTGACTCATTGAAAGAAGGAGAAGCCCCTACTCCTGGATCGGCCGTATGTATCCCCTGTTCTGGCTCTGAGGAAGACGGGGGAACCTCTCCTGCTGCTTCACAATCTGTCAAGGAAAAAGACAAAAGGGTATGAATATAATCTTGTCCTTGTCAAAATATATCAAGATTATTATTGCAAAAAATACCTGCTTCGACAATCGGCGGAGTACTCTCTGCCTCTTTGAGCTGATCCGAAGCATCGTCAAAAGTTGCGTCCATGGATGGCTCGAAATCGTCAGACTCTTCTGGCAAGTCAAGAAAACAAAAGCTACATGTTAGCAAATGGCAGCACCAAAAAAAAAAAAAGAAAAAAGCCAAAGCAAATCATAACAGGTGAAGGTTCTGGAACCACTCCAGAGTCCCTGGGCTCTTCCTTAGATGCCACGACTGTATCCGTCATCGCCTCATCGGCAGGAACCTCAGGTATCACCAGGTCATCGTCCTCTGCCAAAAGAAAGAAAGCAGCGGATCAAAACAAAATCTTTCACAAGAAAAAAAAGAGAGAAGAAACAAAGGAAAGAAAGGGGATCATACCAGCTATCTCCTCTTCTTTACTCTTCTTCTCCGGAGGCTCGTCAGCATCCTCAGACACCTCCTCAGTAATGGTGAGAGGAACTTCAATATCAGAAGGACTATCGTGCCGTCTCATGTTACGGCGTTGTCCTCTCCTCCTCTTGCCTCGGCGGGTCAATCTGCTCGACGGTCTTGCCCCACTATCAACATCAGGCCTCTCACAAGAGTCCTCACTGGATGGTCTACTCTTCTCAGTAGACTCCATGGAAGCCTTCGTATGCTCTGCCTGTATCATAGCATCAATCTCGACCTCCTCCTCCTCCAGCTGTCTCAAGACCTCACCAGGAATTCCTTGTGCAGCTCCTGATCTGATGATGTCCTACCCGTTGAGAAAGCCTATCTTGTGCTTCTCTCCAGAAAGGAAGGCCAAAACTTCCTCCGGACGGACACCATCCGATTTCCTAAGACCTTTCCCAGGAGATTGCTTAATATCGAGCTCTTTCTTGAAAAGCCCCCGGTACACTGAGAAGCTCTCCACGAACCACTTCGTGAAGCCAGCAGTCCGGAAGGTGGGCAGCTCAGGATAGGAAATCATGGCGGTAGTGTCCTCGGCGCTATAAAAAGCCCATGCATTTCTCCCATCCTGCAGACCTCCAAAACGCTTCACCATGCTCGAAGGCGCTCCAACAACGCCTTGAGAGAAGCCAAGCTGCAATGCAAAACGCGAAGGGACATACGGTTGGATATCGACGAAAAGATGTCTGCGGTACACCATCGTACCAACTCATATGTTGAAGAGCCATCTCTTCTCTGCGTCTGTCAAAGTATAGTGTCTTCCTGACCCTGCCCTGGTCGAATCACGGGAGACACCAAAGTCAAAAGCCTTCTTCCGCAAGCCCGGAGAAAGCTTCACCGAAGACTGCCCAATCTCGACGTCCCTAAATCGTCAGATCCTCAAACGGGCAAATAAAAGTGATTCGGGAACGGCTGTCCCTCTAGCCAAACGAATCATAAAGGGATCTTCGTCCTGTGCAACTCTCAAACGATGGAAGCTAGGACAGTGGTATACATACCACGAATAGAAAATATGGGATGAAAATACCCTATTCATGGGAAGCCCAAGCCGAACTAGGAAAGCAGCAGCCTGCAGTTCGGTACACAAATAGGAGTAAAGAGCAGGTACCAAAGCCAGCCGCTCTGCAAACGCCATCAGACAAGCCGGAAAAATACAGTGCGGCCTGATGTGCGTTCCATCTCCTCCAGCAAAAACAGCCTCACCTAGCCAGTAAGTGAGGTAAACAGCGAGATCTCTCCGCAACGCAATGTCGGAACAAACAGCATCCGTGCTTGCGAAGAACTTCTTCAAATCTTCTGCATAGCAGCGATCTTCTTCAAACTTGATGTTTTAGCCCTAGCATCCTGGGCCATGCCATCAGAAGAATCCCCTCTATCAAAAAAGTTGGAGCTGCAACTTCTCCAACTGCTGCATCTAACTTTCGAGCCCTCCTTCTCCTTCAAAAAATCATAGAAGGCGACGAGCTGAAAGTATACAAGCCTAAACCCCTCAGATTGCTCCTCAAGGACGCTGTCAATAGGCACAAACTCCTCATAGAGTTTGCCGAGGATAGGCAATCCGGTGATGGCGCTCAGTTCCTTCAAAGAAAAACCAATCTCACCATTCGTCACAATGAAGATGTTGGTTTGTGGAAGGAATGACTCCAGCATGGCCATGAAAGCCTCATCGGAGAAAACAACGATTTTCCGAAAAGCGCGAACCGCATAAAAAATCTCGGCCTCCCGAAGAACGGCCTCACCAATCCTCAGGGTGTGATCAGCCCATGACACCCAGCTTGAGTCAGCACTGAAACGGCCACGAAGTCGAAAAGGCTTCACCCAATTGCTGCCGTCACCCCGAAAAACGCCAAGGCCCACCGGTCTCAAATCGACCGATGAATGATCCGAACCTTGGTAGCCACTGGCTGGCATCAACATGTCCATACGGATAGGTGGCTTCTCTGCAAAACCGGAAGGTCCACCAACAAAAATCTCGGTCTTGATCACACTGGTCCTCTTCACCCAGCTCGGAGGATCTTCCCTCTTAGGGCATGTGGAAGAAAGGTTCAGGATCGAGATGGTCCGATCAAAAGACGACTGGGTGGAAGTAGTTCTCTCCTCACCATCTGCTGTGTAAGAGAACTGAAAACATCTCCTTTGGTATGTCAAGTCGTCGGGGACTGCATTACCAAAGAAGAAGGTAGGCTTGAGCACAACGCTCTGATCGTCTGTAACCCAAGGACGGCTGCTTACCATGATCTTATAGAACTCCTCATCTTTGAGAGCGATCAATCACTGTCTCATCTCATCACGATTGAGGGAATCACACTCTTCCAAGTTCTTCTCAACAAACTGGACCTTCTCCCAAGCCTGCTGAACGGCCGCATTGGAAGATCTAGCATACCGACGAGGTGCGTCAGTAACAGGACCTTTACCCTTGTTCATTCTAGAAGAACTACCTGCAAAAGATGGAAGAGAAAAGATCAATCAACATCAAAATGACAGAATTCTGCTACAAAAAATTCTAGCAAAATTTTGACATGGTTCCGAGGCAATTCCAAAGAAAAGGAAAATACTCCAAAAAAGACAGGAAGCCTGAAGATGAGCTCAACATCGCTGCGAGCTCATAGTTAGTGGAGAATTCTCAAAGAAGGCTCGAACTCAACATCACTGCGAGAACAAGCCAATCTCATCAAACTTCCGTAAAATCTAGAAAAGAGCTCAACATTGCTGCGAGCTTCAGAATCCAAAAATTGCAAACTTCCTCAAAATCCAGCAAGACAGAGAAAGAGCTCAACATCGCTGCGAGCTTAAAATCCTGATACTTGCAAAAGATTTTTAGGTATGCATCATCATACCTCCAAATCCATTTACCAAAACTCATGCATAAAAAATATATCATCATGCATTAAATGCTAGGAAATCCTTGACCAAAGTTTGACCAATTCCAACCCAATTTGGTCAAAACCAATCAAACTTTGTCCAGGTCAAAAATCATATTGGCTTGATCTAGAGACTCTAGCCTTCTATCTTGATGCATCAAACAAAAAAAATGCATACATATTGAAATTGCATAACCTCATTATCATGGTGAGCAAACAAGGAAAAACAAAAAGAAAGGGAGAGAGAAAAAAATCTCAGCAAAAAAAAAAAAAAATTCTGGCCCACAGGCCGTGGCCCACTGCCACGTGGCAGGCCGTTCGTACAGCCAAGAGAAAAAAAAACAAACAGAAAAAGAAAAAAAAGAAGAGAAAAATGCTGGAAAAAAAATCAGCGTGGGAAAAAAAAACAGAAAGAAAAAAAAAAGTTCACGGAAAAAAAAAGAAAAGAAAACCGTGAGAAAAGAAAAAAAAAAGAAGAGAAGCACGAAAAAAAAGAAAGAAAAGAAAAAACGTGCTTAAAGAAAAAAAAGAAAAGAAAAAAAAAGAGAAAAAAAAGAAAGGAGAAGAAGCACGAAAAAAAAAAGAAAGAAAAGAAAAACGTGCTTAAAGAAAAAAAAGAAAGAAGAGAAAAAGAAAAGAAAAAGAAGAAGAGAAGAAAAGAAAAAAATGAAGAAGCTACTTCTACAATGGAGATTCTTGAGGAGGAAGAAAACTTACTTGGAGCCATTGATGGAGAAGAAGAAGAAAAGCTTGGAGATCCTTGAAGAAAATAAAACACTTCTTATCTTGGAGAGCACTCTTGAAGATTTCCTGCAAAAAGAAAGCAATGGAGCAAAAGCACCAACCATCTTGCTTTTATAGAAGAGAGCAAGCCAAAAGAGGAAACAAGGAGAAAGAAAGGAGATAAGTGCTAAAATTTAGCTACCTTCCCAAAAGGAAAGATATTTTGAGAGAATCTTTCCACGAAAAGGAAACTTGAGAAATTCTCTCCAAATAAGGATGTTTTTAGATATTACCAACACAAAAGAGATATTTTTAGATATTCTTTACAAATATGACACCATATGAGATCTAGGTCATCTCCAAAGCCTAAGGTCCCATGGGTTAGCCCATACGAGCCAGGTTTGACCACCTAGGCACTAAAAGTGGCTTTTAGTCAAAATATTCCTCTTACCAAGAGCATAAAAAAAAAAAGTCAAATGCCTCTTTTGAGTTGATGGGACCATTCAAAAATAAAAAGAAAACAAAGTCTCATGAGTTTCCAAAAACCAAACCATCCAACCTCATGAACCAAATTGAGCCAAAATCTTGAAATTGACATTTCAAAAAACCAAATTCCGGTCCCCTAGCTCGCCACATACAGCTTGTCAGGTCACAAGACCAAAACCAAAATCAAAATCCAAAACCAACAAACCAAATCTGACCCCCCAACCTGCCACATACAGCTTGTTGGGTCACAAGGTCAAAATCAAAATCAAACCCCGACCCCCTAACCTGCCACATACAGCTTGTTAGGTCACAAGGTAAAAAACCAAAATCCAAAACCCAAAATCCAAATACCCCATGTCATTTTTCAAAACTTTGCCTTCAAGACAGAAGGCTATTCAAAAAAAAAAAAATGCTCAAGACTCTTGGTCAAGTTGGAATCTCTCCTCCAAGTTTCTCTTCGAGGCACATCGACTCCAAAAACCTACTCGTCGCTGTACCTCGAGGGGGCGTTTGTTGACACCAAAAAAGTCACTATAAAACAGGCATCAACATCAAGAAGCCTCGTGAAGCTGCATCCTGCTATAAAACAGGCAAGGCTACTTCAAGCATCAGATCTTATCAGAATCAGATAGAAACTGAGAGATCCTTCAAGACAGCTAAAAGAGGGGTACACCTGAGGTTTCGGGCCATTCCGACATCGTTTGGCCCCATTTCACTGCTCCGACAGCTAAACAAGCGCTCCCGGCGGCAACATCATCAAAGACACCAAAATTTTGATAAGAGCATACGGATGACTCCAGAATGTCTCCAAAGGGCTCCATGCCAAATTTCAAGTCAAACCGACAACGTTTGACCCTCCATCAATGCTCGAACAGCAAAATCAAGCCTCCCGGCGGCGGGAACCACAGAAGTTATCACTCATGAAACAAAGTACATGGGTGGCTTCAACATGCTTCCAAAGGGCTGAACGTCGAATCTCAGGTCATTCCGACAACGTTTGACCAGATTTCGATGCTTCGAGAGAAAATCAAGCCTACCGGCGGCGGAGCACCCCGGGACCATGACATCCAAAACGGAGCTCATGGAACGTCTCAAAATGACTCCAATAGGCTCCCCGTCAAATTTCAGGTCAATCGGACATCATTTGACCACATATCAAAGCTTGGTATTTTCCCCACAGGAAAATCAAGTGAAGCATCGATGGGACCCCAAACGGCTTCAAAACTAAAATAAAAACCCATGGTTGGTCCTATCCACTGCTCAAAAAGCTTCACCTCAATTTTCAGGTCATTCCGACATCGTTTGACCTAGTTTCGACTCCTGATGGAAAATCGGCTGCAAAGTCTTCGGCTTTCCCGAAAAATGGGAAACTTTGTGCTCCAATTTCGTGCCGGTTCTCGTCAAGTTTTCTCCAAGAAAATGAAGTCAATAATTGAGGAAAAATGTCAAGAAAAATTCAGAAGAAAAAAGGAACGAAAAAGACGCAAAATCGGCCGAAAACGAAGCTCGGCGACCAAAGGGCAAAAAACCCTAAGGTCGCCGGCGCCTTGGCCCAAGGTCGCCGGCGACCCTGGGTGCTGTTGACACCAAAAATGTCACTTTGCCTCTTCAACATCAAGAAAGCTACATGAAGTCGCAACCTGCCATAAATAGGCAATGCAACTTCTCCAAAAAATCAAATCTTGTCAGAATCAAACAAAAACTGCAAGATCCTTCAAGATAGCCAAGAGAAGAGTACACATGAAGTTTCGGGCCATTTCAGAATCATTTGGCCTAACTTCGCTTCTCCGACAGCTAAAATGGCGCTCCCGGCGGCGACATCATCGGAGACGTCAAAACTTCGATCAGAGCCTACAGATGACTCCAGCATGTCCCAAAAGGGCTCCATGCCAAATTTCAAGTCAAACCGACAACATTTGACCCTCCATCAATGCTCGAGCAGCAAAATCAAGCCTCCCGGCGGCGGGAACCACCGAAGCCTTCGCTCATCAAACCAAGTGCATGAGTGGCTTCAACATGCTTCCAAAAGGCTGCACGTCAAATTTCAGGTCATTCTGACAACGTTTGACCAGGTTTCGATGCTCCGAGAGAAAATCAAGCCTACCGGCGGCGGAGCAACCCGGGACCATGACATCCAAAATGGAGCCCATGGAACGTCTCAAAATGACTCCAATAGGCTCCCCGTCAAATTTCAGGTCAATCGGACATCGTTTGGCCACATATCAAAGCTCGGCATTTTCCCCACAGCAAAATCAAGTGAAGCATCGATGGGACCCCAAACGGCTTCAAAACTCAAACAAAAGCCTATGGTTGGTCTTATTTATTGCTCAGGAGGCTTCACCTCAAATTTCAGGTCATTCCGACATCGTTTGACCAAGTTTCAGCTTCTGGCGGAAAATCAGCAGCTTTACGCGACAAAGTCTTCGGCTTTCCCGGAAAATTGGAAACTTTGCACTCTAAAAATGCAAGGATTCTCATCAGGTTTTCTATAGGGAAATCAAGCCAATAAATGAGAAGAAATGTCAGGAAAAATACAGAAGAAAATGGCGACGAAAAAGACCTCAAAACGACCGCAAAACGTGCTCCGAAGGGGAAAATTCCCCCAGGGTCGCAGGCCCTTGCGACCATGGCCCATGGTCGCAAGCCCCTGCGACCATGGCCCATGGTCGCCGGTGACCATGGAAGTCCGGGTCACCGGATTTTCCGCCGGTGACCCGTTTTTCAGTCTTTTTTCGCGTTTCGCGCACTTTGGCCCCTGTGGTTTCCTGAAAATGTGATTTTTAGTGCTTGAAATTGACTCATATCCTCCGACATCCATCAAAATCACGGGTCAACCTCCAAAAGCATAAAATCATCATTGATCGCTCCAAGATCGCCAACCGGTCGACCAAAAAAAGTGTTCTTTCTGTCCAACCGATCGAGAAATCGACAAGACAGATGTCACCGGCCCGCTCTTAGCTATCAATGTCTGAAGTTACATGTTCATCCGATGTCGATCAGCATGAAGATCCATCGATGATCATCGCCAGAAGAATTCCAGAAGACACGGCACGGCCCGCGACTCTTCGACTGCTCGGCGACCAATTAATGTGGTTAATTGACTAGCTTTATTGCAGTCATTAATTCATTTCTTTGGACGGCCCAATCAGAAGCAAGCATTTGGGAGTTACAAGTCAATTGATTTATGGCATTTAAACCATGAAACTCCTCCCATTATGGTAATTAAGGTGATTAAAAGCCCTTAATCTCCATCGGCCAATCAGATTCAAGGAAAAAGGAGTTACAAAATCAAGAAATAAATCTTGTAACTCCTCCCATTAAAGCCATTAAGGCTCATAAACCCTCCTAAATGGCTACCAAAAGCCTATAAATAGGAGAGCATTCCATTGAAAAAAGGATGAGAAAATCGAGATCGATCGATCGGAAAGAATCCAGAGCTCGTATCCAGAGAAAGAAAAAAGAGAGAAAAAACTCTGCTGAAGTTCTGCATCGGCCACCACTACAAGGTGACAAAAGTCCCTTGGGGGGGCACCCCCCCAAGGTCCTTGCCTTCTCCTGCTGCCTCCAATGGCTTAGACGTGGCTTTTCAGCCCGTCTACTTAGCTTTTTATTGGACATAGGACCTTCTCTTGGTCTTTGTCCTCTAAAAATCTGAGGTTATAGCCAAGCCAAGCGAATCAAGAGCATCCTCTGTTCTCATCTGCATGGATGACGGCGAAGCCCACACATGGCTTGCGACCGTCAATCTGAACGAGTCCCCCACAATCTCCTGAAAAGTTAGATCTTCCTTTTCTTGCTTTTCATTGTAGTTTGTATTTTTCTAAAAGAGACAAAAATCACAACTCTTGTCTTTCATTATTGATGAGAATTGTAAATCGGCTATAAACGCCAAAATCGGCTATAAATGCCAAACAAAATCGCCTTTCACGGCAAACCAAGAAAATGTCTCTTTTCTTAAATATTTGTGCAATGGAAAACTTGAAAGAAGTTGATTTCCTTTTTACTTGCGAAGGTTGATCTTCGGATTACCACTTGCAATTCCAAGTAAAATAGAAAATCTGGCACACCCACACAAAGAAATGTTGAGGCACGCTTCAGGCCCGCCAGGGCACGAAAGGGCCGGACCAGACGGACTCCCACGTTCCGCTGACCCCGGTAGCCGCCCCACGGCGCCTCGGAGCGCGTTCCATCAGGTGCATGGTCGCCCGGCGACCTTGCAAATTTGGGTCACCAGATTTTGCACCAAAACGTCCGTTTTTCGATCCTTTTCGCGTTCCTGGTGTTCCTGCCTCTGTGATTTTCTGAAAATCCAATGTTTGATGCTTGAAAACGACTGATCTTCGTCGACATCTCGGATGAGCCGTCGAAAGCATGAAATCATCACCGATCGCCTCAAGATCGCTAACCGGCTGACCAAGAAAGAGCACTTTCTGTCCGACCGATCGTGAAATCGACAAGACAGATGTCACCGGCCTACCAACATCAACTAATGTCTGAAATTGCATTGCAATCCGACATCAAACAATGCGTGGATCCTCCTGTGATGATCGCAAGAAGAATCTCAAAAGGCGCAGCGCGGCCCGCGACTCTTCACATGCCTTGGCGACCACTTAATGACGTTAATTGACCCGTTTATGACAACTTAATGCGGTCATTAACTCATTATTTTGGACGGCCCAATCAGATTCAAGCATTTTGGAGTTTCAAATCCAAGCAATCATGGCATTAAACCCATGAAACTCTCATCATCATGAAGCATAAAGGTGATTAAAACTGAGGGATCAAGCAATGAATGCCTCTCGATACAAAAAGCAGCAAGTGCAACAATTGCCTTCAACAAGGATGACCTCCTCCTAGGCGAAACAAAGCACAACCGACCCTTGTACTTTACCGGGTACGTCAAAGAAATACCAGTACACAGAGTTCAGATCGATCCAGGTTCTGCACTCAACCTCATCTCTACTTCGGCACTCGAAGAGCTGGGCATCCCATCTAGCAAAATGAGTCACACGTCCGTATCCATCTTCGGATATGACGGGAGCGCTCAAAGGCCTATCGGCAAAATCAGGTTCAAATTGCAAATCGGTGATCTTATTTCTGAAGTCACCATGTATGCAATAAAGACCCCTTCATGCTACAATATACTCCTTAGACGCCCCTGGATACATGAGAATGGTGTCGTCCCTTCAACTCTACATCAGTGCATCAAGTTCGTTGCCGACGATGGCTTGATACATCGAGTATTCGCAGACAAAAAACCCTTCAAAGGCAAGGATGTCCATTTTGCAGATGCTCAGATGTATAAAGATAGAAAAGAAGAACAGGAGGAAAAAACAATTCACTTTGCCGACAGTCTCCAGAAAGATAAAGGCAAGGTTCCTCAGCAATCATCGAAGGTAAACAAACCCTCCACCAAACTCGAGTAAGCGGCCAAGCTCCCTTCGTCGTCTCCTTCAAATCTCCAAAGCCTTTGGTAATCACTACCAAAGCAAAGAAGTCAAAACAAAAGGCTGGGGGCAAGTTCACTGTCTCCTTTGTATCTATTATGCATGACACAGACTAAGTGTCAGAGCCAGAAGATGACACGGAATCGAGCCAAGATGATACTCAACGAGATCAGCCCGCTCTCAATCCATTAGAGACACTTGCAGACATAGAAGACCCTACGTTTGCTTCCTTTGTTATTCCGGCAACTTCGCCAGAAGAAAAAGCAATCTTCTTCCACAGATTGGGAGCATCTCCACTGAACTCTCTGCTTGAACCTTTCCAAAACGAAGGTATGCCTTAGCTATCCCTGTATAGTCCAATGGCACAAGCTATCATGAAGAAAATGGGCAACGACGCTCAAAATCCGACTGGTTTGGGAGGTGGCCATGGTATTCTCACACCATTGGAACCCACCCTGATCAAAAGTCAACCAGAAGATTGGAAAATCCACATTCAAAAAGGCAAGTCTTCATATGGGTTGGGGTATGATCCTACCGCTCCTACGAGACAGTTGACACCATGGCTACAAAGTCGCTTTACCCACCAAGCCTCAACATCTCATGAAGACATCGATATCCCTGGATATCTCTTTGAGGAGTTACTCGTCAAAAATCCTGAAAGCTCCTCCAATTGGTATAAATTCTTTGATAATAAAGAGGAATTGCCCGATGACATAGACGAGCGGTTCTCTATCCCAGAAGAATCATCGTCTCCAAAAGAAGTACCCTACTTCAACCCAATTCCAACAAATGATTGGGACCATCTCATTGCAAGCCTTGAGAAGGATACTGATCAAGAAGATTCATGGACAGAAACAAAGCCTCAGTCTGAAAATGCCTCTGGCACTCCAGAAGGTCTTGTTGAGTTGGAAGCCTCCGAAAACATTGTGGAGGAACCACCTTCAAACCTTCCGACAGAAGACCCTGTTCAAAAGATAGACTTGGGAACACCTAATAACCCACGTCCTGTATTCATAAGCAAGAATATAAAGGGTGATGAGTTACCCGAGTATATCTCTTTTCTTCGTGAGCTCATTGATTGCTTTGTGTGGTCTTATGCCGAAATGCCTGGCTTGGATCCCAAAATAGCTATCCACAAGCTCAACTTGGAAAAAGAAATCAAGCCTGTCAAGCAAGGCCAAAGAAGATTCCGTCCCGACGTGATGGACAAAATTGAAGAAGAAGTTCAGAAACTCAAAAACGTTGGCTTCATCCGTGAGGAACAGCATCCTGAATGGTTGGCCAACATTGTCCGCGTGACAAAGAAAAATGGGCAGATAAGGGTCTGTATTGACTACAGAGACCTGAATAGTACATGTCCTAAAGATGAATTCCCGCTCCCCATACCAGAGGTGATGATTGACAACACCTATGGGTTCGAGCGAATGACATTCGTGGATGGATTCTCTGGCTATAATCAGATAAAGATGCATCCTGAAGATGAAAGGCATACATCTTTTCGGACATCATTCGGCATGTATTACTACACTGTTATGCCGTTTGGTCTGAAAAATGCAGGTGCAATATATCAGAGGGCTATGATGAAAATATTCCAAGATATGCAGCACAAGACGGTCGAATGCTATGTTGACGACCTCGCCATAAAACGCAGAAGAAAAGAAGACCATCTCAATGATCTTCGAGAAGTCTTCCTCCGACTTCGCAAACACAAATTGCGGATGAATCCACTAAAGTACTTCTTCGGTGTCTCATCGGGTAAGTTTCTCGGATTCATAGTACGGAAATCTGAAATAGAACTTGACCCCACCAAAGTCAAGGCTATCCTGGAAATGCCATCTCCCAGAACCCTAAGAGAATTAAAAGGGCTTCAAGGAAGGTTGGCCTACATTCGACGGTTCATCTCCAATCTATCAGGGAAATGCCGTCCATTCTCTCGCCTGATGAAGAAAGGCGTCAACTTTGTCTGGGATGCTGAATGTCTAAATGCATTTCAAGACATCAAAGCATACCTCACCAAACCTCCAGTGCTGGCTGCCCCCACAACTGGAAAACCATTTATCTTGTACACAAGAGCCCTCGACTACTCTTTGGGTGCTCTGCTCGCACAAGAAAACGACGACGGAAAAGAAGCTGCTTTATATTACCTTAGCCGCATGATGGTAGGTGCAGAGCATCGCTACTCCCCAGTCGAAAAAGAATGCCTTGCAGTAATGTTCGCCGTACAAAAGCTGCATCACTATCTGCTGTCGAACACAGTCTACCTAATTTCGAGGATCAACCTCCTAAAAGTCCTTGTCACAAAAGCAGGTTCTCTCAATGCCCGACTGGCAAAATGGTCTATTCTTCTATCACAGTTTGATATTAGGTATGTACAACAAAAAGTAATCAAAGGACAAGCTCTAGCAGACTTTCTCGCAGAGCATCCATTGCCTAAAGATTCCCCACTCAGGGATGACCTCCCAGACGAATTTGTCTACAATGTGGAAACTTCCTTGTCAAATGCTTCCTGGGACATGTACTTTGACGGTGCAACCAGGACAAATGAAAACGGAAAGCAAATATCGGGAATCGGCATCCTCTTTGTCAACCCCGACAAATACATGATTCCACACGCCTTCTCGCTACTGGAACCATGTTCAAACAATGCAACTGAGTACCAAGCCCTGATTGTAGGATTGGAACTCGCCCTCGAATCCGGCATCACCATGCTGGAAGCTTTTGGAGACTCTCAACTGATCGTCAACCAGATGAATCAGAAATATGAAGTCAGGAAACCTGATTTGCTACCTTACTACAATAAGGCGCAGTAACTTCGACAAAAATTCAACATCTGCCATATCACCCACATCCTCAGAGGTGAAAACATCCGTGTAGATGCCCTGGCCGGACTCGCCGCATCCATGGCAATCCAAGAAGGGAAAAATATGCAAGTCACGGTGTGCCAAAGAAGGATTCTCCCTCCTCTCAACACACACCAAGCAGTTGCTGAATGCCACCAAGTGGTTGGAAGTCGGATGTCCATCCTCAAACCTCCGATTAGCGACTGGAGAGATCCGTTCATTGATTACATCATGTTCGGAATCGTACTTGAAGATCCAAAAGAGCGGGTAAGCATCCAAAGACGAGCCCCAAACTTTCATTTGGATATACCTTCAAAAGCACTTTACAGAAAATCCTTCAACGGAGTACTCCTACGCTGCTTGTCACAACAAGAGGCTGAGGAAACTCTCAAAGAAGTTCATGCTGGTCTTTGTGGAGCCCATCAGGCTGGCCTAAGCTCTACAACCAGATAAAAATGCTAGGTTATTATTGGCCTACCATGGTAGCTGATGCAATACAATTTGCTAAGCACTGCCAAAAATGCCAGATTCACGGAGATTATGTCCACATGCCTCCAGAATGGCTACATCCAACAGCGATCTCATGGCCTTTCGAAGCCTGGGGTATGGACATCGTACGATCTTTCGACAAGAAGGTCAGGCAACGCGCCTACAAAAAGGGTGACTTGGTTCTTGCAGTAAAAAGACCCATAGTCTTCGCCCATAAATCTAAAGGCAAATTTGAACCAAAATGGGAGGGACCCTTCGTCATCGACAAAGTCTTCTCTAACGGTGCATACGCTCTTCTAAACATGGAAGGAGACAGATGTATGCAACCCATCAACGGTAAGTTCTTGAAGCGGTACTACCCTTGAAGACTTCCTCAAAAGGGTCAGAGCGATATCTACATGGCCAAAGCCTATTTTCAGGTACTTGCTCGAAAAAATCTTTCAAAACAATGCTTACTTTCATCGTTTCATTGTTCAAAAAAAATCATCAAATCCAAAAATCCAAGCTTAGGAGCCTCTTCCAGGACTTGACCAAAATTTTCGATCCTTGAACCCAAAATTCATGGTTTGAAACAAAAATCGGGACTTAGGAATTTTCACCCTAGACCGCCTCGGCTTTTGCAACCAAAATAGTTTTAAGTCAAAATTTATGACCTTCGTGTCTTTAAACAAAAAAAAAAATTGGTTTTTAGAAACCGTGGGGAAGCGACACTTAGTCGATACTCGCAAAACCCAAAAACCGGAATGATGCGAACCCCATTCGATACTTCCAAAACCCAAAAATCGCAAGGAAGCGAACTTCATTCGATACTTGCAAAATTTCAAAAATCGTGGAGAAGCAACATACCAGTTGATATCCACAACCCAAATTTCAAAAAAGGTGGAGAAGCAACATACCGGTTGATATCCACAACCCAAATTTCAAAAATCGTGGAGACACAATATTCCAGTTGCTATCCACAACCCAAATTTCAAATGGTTCGAAAAAACCTCAAATTTCAAAAAATCGCGAGGAAACGACACCAAGTCAGTACCCACAAAACCAAAAGTTTTGGGAAAATCAAGGAAGCGACGCTTAGTCGATATTTGCACCCCAATTCGCGAGGAATCGACATTCCATCGATACTCGCAAAACCAGCCCACGAGGAAGTGACATTCAATCAATACTCGCAAAACCGAATGAGCAAGAAAGCGACATCCCATCGATACTTGCAAGACCATTCAACGGGGAGGCGACATTTAGTCGATACCTGCATTTTGAAAACCAAAATTCGGCTATAAATGCCAAAACTCTGCTATAAACGCCAAAATCCGGCTATAAATGCCAAAATCTGGCTATAAATGCCAAAATTCGGCTATAAATGCCAAAACAAACAAAAAAAAAATTTCGGCTATAAACGCCAAAATCGGCTTTCATGCCAACAAAACAAAACTTGATTTTCAAAAATCTGGCTCTTATGCCAAAAACAAAACAAAACAAAACAAAATTCGGCTATAAACGCCAAAAGTCTGCTATAAATGCCAAAACGAAAAAAAAATTTCGGCTATAAACGCCTAAATCGGCTTTCACGCCATCCAAAAACTTTGGCTCTCATGCCACAAACAAAATTTAGCTCCCATGCCACAAAATGAAATTCGGCTTCTATGCCATTCCAAAATTCGGCTATAAACGCCAAAAATTGGCTATAAATGCCAAAATTCGGCTATGAATGCCAAAAAAAATAAAAAACAAACTTTGGATTTCACGCCATCCAAAAACTTTGGCTCTCGTGCCACAAACAAAAATTTTGGCTCTCATGCCACAAACAAAATTTAGCTCCCATGCCACAAAATGAAATTCGGCTTCTATGCCATTCCAAAATTCGGCTTTGACGCCATCCAAAAAACTTTGGCTCTCATGCCACAAAAAAAATTTGGCTCCCATGCCACGGACAAAATTAGGCTTTCATGCCATTCAAAATTTCGATTTTTAAACCATCAAAAACCAGGCATTCCGCCACAAAATTGGCTTTCATGCCCAAAACAACCCTTTGACAAAAGTTTTTTACAAAATGACAACCTTTTGATCAAATTCTTAAACAAACATTCCCATCAACTTTTGCTAAAATTTGTTTTAAAAAAAATGATTTAAGTGAAAGGAAGGGGATACAAAAATATAGTACCAAAACTGTTTATACATGGAGGTACCAAAAAAAAAAGAAGGAAAAAGAGTTTGTTACAACTCAGGAGCTCAATCCGACATGGTCTTCAACCAAAGGTTCAACTCCTCAAGCAAACCCTTGGCCTTAACTTCCAAAGTTTTTAGGCCACGCTTCTTCAAAATGTCCCCATAAAACGCGGCCAAATGCCGTGACCCATCTGCAGCACGAGGAAGTTCTTCCTAGAGGACCTGCCACTGCTCATGCTCCTGAGTCTTCCTCCGGACATTACCTTCAGCTTCCTCAACCTGGCGAATGAGAGTCCCCTCCTTGTCACGAGCCTCCACAATGGCGGTCCATTTGGCAGCAACTTCTTCCTCCAAAAGCTCAAGACGCTGCCTAACCTCGACGACCTCCTTATCAAGGCGGTCCAAGTCTTGCTTCAGCCCCATGATGGATAACTCGATAACGTTCTTCTCCCGAACGATCTGCCTCCGAGTCTTCGTGACCTCAGTCAGCTCAGCTTTGACTTTGCTGGAAGGTTTTTTTTGCAAAAGATGGAAGAGAAAAGATCAATCAACATCAAAATGACAGAATTCTACTACAAAAATTCTAGCAAAGTTTTGACATGGTTTCGGGGCAATTCCAAAGAAAAGGAAAATACTCCGAAAAAGACAATAAACCTGAAGATGAGCTCAACATCGCTGCGAGCTCATATTCAGTGGAGAATTCTCAAAGAAGGTTCGAACTCAACATCGCTGCGAGAACGAGCCAATCTCATCAAACTTCCGCAAAATCTGGAAAAGAGCTCAACATTGCTACGAGCTTCAAAATCCAAAAATTGCAAACTTCTTCAAAATCCAGCAAGATCGAGAAAGAGCTCAACATCGCTGCGAGCTCAAAATCCCGATACTTGCAAAAGATTTTCAGGTATGCATCATCATACTTCCAAATCCATTTACCAAAACTCATGCATCAAAAATATATCATCATGCATTAAATGCTAGGAAAACCTTGACTAAATTTTGACCAATTCCAACCCAATTTGGTCAAAACCAATCAAACTTTGTCCAAGTCAAAAATCATGTTGGCTTGACCTAGAATCTCTAGCCTTCTATCTTGATGCATCAAACAAAAAAAATGCATACATATTGAAATTGCATAACCTCATTATCATGGAGAGCAAACAAGGAAAAAGAAAAAGAAAGGGAGAGAAAAAAATCTAAGCAAAAAAAAAAAAAAAAGAAGAAAAAAAAAATTTCTGGCCCACTACCACATGGCAGGCCGTTCGTACAGCCAAGAGAAAAAAAAAAAAAAACAAACAGCAAAAAAAAAAAAGAAGAAGAGAAAAACGCTGAAAAAAGAAAAAAAAAATCAGCGTGAAAAAAAAACAGAAAGAAAAAAAGTTCACGGAAAAAAAAAAGAGAGAAAACCGTGAGAAAAGAAAAAAAAAGAAGAGAAGCACGAAAAAAAAAAGAAAGAAAAGAAAAACGTGCTTAAAGAAAAAAATAGAAAAGAAAAAAAAGAGAGAAAAAAAGAAAGGAGAAGAAGCACGAAAAAAAAAAAGAAAAGAAAAACGTGCTTAAAGAAAAATAAAAGAAAGAAGAGAAAAAGAAAAGAAAAAGAAGAAGAAAAAAAAATGAAGAAGCTACTTCTACAATGGAGATTCTTGAGGAGGAAGAAAACTTACTTGAAGCCATTGATGGAGAAGAAGAAGAAAAGGTTCGAGATCCTTGAAGAAGAGAAAGCACTTCTTATCTTGGAGAGCACTCTTGAAGATTTCTTGCAAAGAGAAAGCAATGGAGCAAAAGCACCAACCCTCTTGCTTTTATAGAAGAGAGCAAGCCAAAAGAGGAAACAAGGAAAAAGAAAGGAGGTAAGTGCTAAAATTTAGCTACTTTCCCAAAGAGAAAGATGTTTTGAGAGAATCTTTCCACAAAAAGAAAACTTGAGAAATTCTCTCCAAGTAAGAATATTTTTAGTTATTCTCTGCACAAAAGAGATATTTTTAGATATTCTTTACAAATATGACACCATATGAGATCTAGGCCATCTCCAAAGCCTAAGGTCCCATGGGTTAGCCCATATGAGCCAGGTTTGACCACCTAGGCACTAAAAGTGGCTTTTAGTCAAAATATTCCTCTTACCAAGAGCAAAAAAAAAAAAAAAAAGGGGTCCCATGCCTCTTTTGAGTTGATGGGACCATTCAGAAAAAAAGAGAAAAGAAAGTCTCATGAGTTTCCAAAAACCAAACCATCCAACCTCATGAACCAAATTGAGCCAAAATCTTGAAATTGACATTTCACAAAACCAAATTCCGATCCCCTAGCTCGCCACATACAGCTTGATAGGTCACAAGACCAAAACCAAAATCAAAATCCAAACCGAACCAAATTTGACCCCCCAACCTACCACATACAGCTTGTTGGGTCATAAGGTCAAAATCAAAAATCAAACCCCGACCCCCTAACTTGCCACATACAGCTTGTTAGGTCACAAGGTCAAAAATCAAAATCCAAAACCCAAAATCCAAATACCCCATGTCATTTTCAAAACTTTGCCTTGAGACGGTACGTGATCCCTCTCACTACCATAAAATTCCCCTGGAAACTCGGAAGGCTATTAAAAAAAAAATTGCTCAAGACTCTTGGTCAAGTTGGAACCTCTCCTCCAAGTTTCTCTTCGAGGCACATCGACTCCAAAAAGCTACTAGTCGCTGTACCTCGACGGGGCATTTGTTGACACCAAAAAAGTCACTATGTCTCCTCAACATAAGAAGCCTCGTGAAGCCGCATCCTGCTACAAAACAGGCAAGGCTACTTCAAGAATCAGATTTTTTTAGAATCAGACAAAAACTAAAAGATCCTTCAAGATAGCTAAAAGAGGGGTACACCTGAGGTTTCGGGGCATTCCGACATCGTTTGGCCTAACTTCACTGCTCCGATAGCTAAACAAGTGCTCCCTGCGGCGACATCATCAAAGACACCAAAACTTTGATCTGAGCCTACGGATGACTCCAGAATGTCTCCAATGGGCTCCATGCCAAATTTCAAGTCAAACCTGCAACGTTTGACCCTCCATCAATGCTCGAAAACCAAAATCAAGCCTCTCGGCGGCGGGAACCACCGAAGCCATCACTCATCAAACAAAATACATGAGTGGCTTCAACATGCTTCTAAAAGGCTGCACGTCGAATCTCAGGTCATTCCGACAACGTTTGACCAGGTTTCGATGCTCCGAGAGAAAATCAAGCCTACCGGCGGCGGAGCAACCCGGGACCATGACATCCAAAAAGGAGCCCATGGAACCTCTCAAAAAGACTCCAATAGGCTCCCCGTCAAATTTTAGGTCAATCGGACATCGTTTGACCACATATCAAAGCTCGGCATTTTCCCCGCAGCAAAATCAAGTGAAGCATCGATGGGACCCCAAACGGCTTCAAAACTCAAATAAAAGCCTATGGTTGGTCCTATCCACTGCTCAAGAAGCTTCACCTCAATTTTCAGGTCATTCCGACATCGTTTGACCTAGTTTCAACTCTTAACGGAAAATCGGCTACAATGTCTTCGGCTTTCCCTAAAAATGGGAAACTTTGTGCTCCGATTTCGCGCGGGTTCTCGTCAAGTTTTCCCCAAGAAAATGAAGTCAATAATTGAGGAAAAATTTCAAGAAAAATACAGAAAAAAAAAAGGAACGAAAAAGGCGCAAAATCGGCCGAAAACGAAGCTCGGCGACCAAAGGGCAAAAAACCCTAAGGTCGCCGACGACCCTGGGTGCATGGTCGCCCGACGACCCTGTAAATCCGGGTCGCCGGATTTTGCACCAAATTGATCGTTTTTCGATGGTTTTCGAGTTTCGGGTGTTCCGACCTCTGTGATTTTCTGAAAATCCAATGTTTGATGCTTGAAAACGACTGATCTTCGTCGACATCTCGGATCCGTCGTCAAAAGCATGAAATCATCACCGATCGCCTCAAGATCGCCAACCGGCTGACCAAGAAAGTGCACTTTCTGTCCGACCGATCGGTAACGTTCTTCTTCCGAACGATCTGCCTCCGAGTCTTCGTGACCTCAGTCAGCTCAGCTTTGACTTTGCTGGATGGTTTTATAAACATCTCATCAAAGAAGTCACCATCTGGGAAACTCTTGGTCTCAATCCATTTGTTCCCCAAGACGATGATTTCCTCAACAAAGTCTTTGGCACTTGCGATGTCCAGACCGACTTCTTTGCTATCAGCGACGATGTCCTGCACATGCTTGATCATGCCAAAACCAGCTTCCAAATGACCTGAAGAAAAAGTCTCAACCCATGAGCTCAAGACAGTCTTCAACACCTTCCTTGCATACTGAAGGTGCGGTGCAGATAAGGATTCGCCATGCTCTGGTGCCCGACTGCCCACGTCATGCTCCATTGGAAGAGTAATCAATAAACTCTTTCCAACGGAAGAAGCTGACTCATTCAAAGTAGAAGAAGCCCCTACTTCTGCATCAGCCGCAGGTATCCCCTAATCCGGCTCTAAAGAAGACGGAGGAATCTCTCATGCTGCTCCACAATCTTTCAAGGAAAAAGACAAAAAGGTATGAATATAATCTTGCCAAAAATATATCAAGATTATTATTGCAAAAATACCTGCTTCGACAACCGGCGGAGTACTCTCTGCCTCTTTGAGCTCATCCGAAGCATCGTCAAAAGTTGCGTCCATGGATGGCTCGAAATCGTCGGATTCCTCTGGCAAGTCAGCTAACAAGAAAACAAAAGCTACATGTCAGCAAATGATGGCAATCGCAAAAAAAAAAAAAGAAAAAAAAAAGCACACGAAAAAAAAAGGACAAAACCGTGAAAAAAAAGGGGGAAAAGTACACGGTGAAAAAAAAAAAGAAAACCGTGAAAAGAAAGAAAAAAAAAACAAAAAAAGAAAGAGAAGAAGCACGAAAAAAAAAAAGGGGAAAACGTGCTTGGAAAAAAAAGGAAAGAAAGAAAAGAAAAAGAAGAAGAGAAGAAAAAAATGAAGAAGCTATTTTCTACAATGGATATTCTTGTAGAGGAAGAAAACTTACTCGAAGCCATTGATGGAGAAGAAGAAGAAAAGCTTGGAGATCCTTGAAGAAGAAAATCATTTTCCCCGCAGCAAAATCAAGTCAAGCATCGATGGGACCCCAAACGGCTTCAAAACTCAACTAAAAGCTCATGGTTGGTCCTATCCACTGCTCAAGAAGCTTCACCTCAATTTTCAGGTCATTCCGACATCGTTTGACCTAATTTCGACTCTTGACGGAAAATCGGCTACAAAGTCTTCGGCTTTCCCGAAAAATGGGAAACTTTGTGCTCCGATTTCGCGCAGGTTCTCGTCAAGATTTCTCCAAGAAAATCAAGTCAATAATTGAGGAAAAATTTCAAGAAAAATACAGAAGAAAGAAGGAACGAAAAAGACGGAAAAACGGCAGAAAACGACGCTCGGCAACCAAACGGGCCAAAGCCCTATGGTCGCCGGCGACCCTGGCCCAGGGTCGCAACGGGCCAAAGTCTTATGGGCCAGGGTCGCCGGCGACCCTGGGTAGATGGTCGCCCGGCGACCCTGCAAATCCGGGTCGCTGATTTTGCTCCAAAATCCCCAATTTTCGATCCTTTTCGCGTTTCGGGTGTTCCTGCCTCTGTGATTTTTTGAAAATCCAATGTTTGATGCTTAAAAATGACTGATCTTCGTCGACATCTTGGATCCGCCGTCAAAAGCATGAAATCATCACCGATCATTCCAAGATCGCCAGCATTGGCGACCACTTAATGTCGTTAATTGACCCGTTTATGACAACTTAATGCGGTCATTAACTCATTATTTTGGACAGCCCAATCAGATTCAAGCATTTGGGAGTTACAAATCCAAGCAATCATGGCATTAAACCCATGAAACTCCCATCATCATGAAGCATAAAGGCAATTAAAAGCCCACTACCTTCATCGGCCAATCACAAGCCATGAAAAAGGAGTTACAAAATCAACTTGTAACTCCTCATCAATGCTCTCATCATGACTATCAATGCTCATAACCACCCCATGGCTACCAAAAGCCTATAAAATGAGATCCATTTCCAAGAGAGAGGGGATCATCATCGACATCTATCGACTTGAAATTCTGCACTTCTCCTAAAGAAATCCAGACGAAGTCCTACTGCTCTGCTGCAAAGAACACCACAAGGTGGTCAACGTCCCTTGGGGGGCCACCCCCCCAAGGTCACCTCATTCTCCAACATGGCCTAAACGCGGCTTTTCATCCGTTTACTCGGTTTTTCATTGGATATAGGACCTTCTCTTGGTCCTTGTCCTTTAAAAAACTGAGGTTAGGAGCCAAGCCAAAGAATCAAAGCATCACATGTTCTCATTTGAAGGACGATGGCGAAGTCCATACATGACTTGCGACCGTCGATCTCAACGTGTCCCCACAATCTCCTGAGAAGTTAGATCCATTTTCTTACTTTTCTATTGTAGTTTCTATTTCTTAAAGAGACAAAAACAAATCACAATTCTTATCTTTCACATTTGATGAGTTTTGTAAAATCGCCTTTCACGATAAAATCGCCTTTTACGGCAAACAAACAAAAACGCCTCCTATGGCATTCTAAAAAAACAAACTTGTCTATTTTCTTAATATTAATGCAATTTGAAAAGTTAGAAAAAATGATTGATTTCCTTTCCACTTGTGAAGGTGAATCTCCGGATTATCACCATTCCAAATTCCAAGTAGAAAGTAAATCTGGCATACCCATATAAAAATGTTGATGCCCGAGATTCTCCCTCCTCCGCAGAGACCCAGGTCAGCCCCCGGGGCGCAGAAGGAGAGGATGGAAGATTTCTTGCGGGTCCATCAGCATTGTAACTCGACAATTAGGGTTATCTGGGAATTGTCTTCGTTTCCCAGCCCCCTTTTCTTTCCTTCTTTGATAGATGAGTGTATAGGGAGTTTTCAATTGAAGATCAATGTTCAATTTTGCTAAATTCTTGTATTAAGACGGAATCCTTCATTTTAATTCAAGTTTTCAATAGAGGTAATCTTTCAATTATGTTCTTGCTGTTCTCTTGCTTTCATTTAATCTATATGAAGACTACTCCATTAATGGAGGGGTAAAATCTCAGATGGTTTGACCTGAGGGGAATTCACCCTGGGTTTTACATAGTTTCTTCTTCCTGATCATGCTTTACTGATGAAAGATAATTTCCATTGATGTTCTGTTTTCAGAAATCATGATTGAGATGTTAAGCCTTTGACTAATTGTGTTCATCTATGATGATACAATTAGTGCTTAGGTCGATGACTCTCAAGTTATTGAATAGAATGTCGTAGAATCTCCTTGGAAGTTATTCAATTAGACTGAGATTTGATTTCCATGAAGGAATTTTCCAGGTTAGAATTTGATTGCTCCAAATCTAACCTGTGTAATGGAAAGGAAGATGAAAACCATGAAAATCCAGGTGAATTAATCCTTAGGTTGAACCATCTCTTTAGTTTAACAATTTCAATTAGTTTTTTGCAGTGTTAATCAGTCATCAGATTAGAATTAATTCAATCCTTTAAACAAAAGTTGGTCACTCTCAACCAAAAGAAGTTCTCCATAGCCTGAAAACCCTAGCCCGTTCTCTGTGGATTCGACCTCTTCATGAGTGAAGTGCTACTCAACGATGAATTTGTCCTCCGCTTAGGACACACACACAATCCAGCTAAGCAGTTGTGATTTCTTTTATATATCTTTAAATAATACAAAATACAATGAAAAGCAAAAAAAGGGGATTTAACTTCTCAGGAGATTGTGAGGACTCATTCAGATTGACAGTCGCAAGTCAGGTGTGGACTTCTCCATCATCCTTCAGATGAGAACAGAGGATGCTTTTGATTTGCTCGGCTCGGCTTAAACCTCAGATTTTTAAAGGATAAAGACCAAGAGGAAGTCCTATATCAATAAAAACCTAAGTAGACGGGCTGAAAAGCCACGTCTAGGCCATGGAGACGGAGAGAGAAGGCCTTGGGACTTTTGGTCACCTTGTAGTGGTGGTCGGTGCCAGACTTCTTCAATAGAGGAGAGTTTGTTGCTGGAGTGTCGTAGCAATGTTGTAGAGTTTTTTATTTTTCAATTGATTTTTCGGATGCTTGAGATGGTGAAAATGGCCTCCTTTTATAGGCTTTTGGTGGCCATGAGGGGAGGTTTATGAGCCTTAAATGCGTTAAATGCATTAACGCTCCATGATGGAAGGAGTTACAAGTTTTTAATCCATTTATTTTGTAATTCTTTTTCCTTGGCTTTTGATTGATTGTTGGAGAATAATGGGCTTTTAATTGCCTTTAAACTCCAAAGGAGGAGTTAAATGGTTTAATGCCATGATTATGGTTGACTTGTAACTCCCGTTTCCTGGCTTCTGATTGGGCCGTTCAAAATAATGAGTAAATGACCGCATTAACTTGTTATAAAATGGGCCATTAACTATATTAAGTCGTCGCTGAGGCATTTGAAGAGTCTTAGGCCGCGCCGCGTCTTTTTCAATTCTTCTTGCGATGGTCGCCGATGGATCTTCATGCTAATTGATGTCGGATGACCGTGGAACTTGATACATTAATTGCTACCAGTGGGTCGGTACCATTAGTCCTGTCAATTTCTATATCGATCAGGCAAAAAGTGTGCTTTCTCGGTCGGTCGGTTGGCGATTTCGAAGCGCCCGGTGACAATCGGATGATTTCGGCGGTGGATCCGTGATGTTGACGAAGATCAACGAATTTCGTGCCCCGAAAATCAAATTTTTGGAAACCCGCAAAGGGCAAATATCTTGGAACACGAAAAGGACCCAAGAAATGTGTTTTCGGCGAAAATCCGGCGACCCAAATTTCTAGGGTCGCCGATGACCATGGGGGTTTTTACCCCTTTTGGTCTTCGGTTTTCGGCCGTTTTCTGATTTTTTTCTTTTTCCAGCTCTTTCTTCTTTGGTATTTTTCTTGACATTTTTGTACATGTTTTAGCCTAATTTCCATGCATATCAGAGGGCAAAGTTTCTGATATTCCGGGAAAGCCGAAGACTTTGTCGCACAAAGTTGTCGACTCACCTTCAGAAGCCAAAACCAGGTCAAACAATGCTGAAATGACCTAAAATTTGAGGTGAAGCCTCCTGAGCAATAAATAAGACCAACCATAGGTTTTTGTTTGAGTTTTGAAGCCGTGTGGGGTCCTGTCACTAGTAGACTTGATTTTATCACGATAAAGATGCCACGCTTTGATGTACGGTCAACCGATGTCCGATTGGCCTGAAATTTGATAGGAAGCCTATTCGAGTCATTTTAAGATGATACATTAGCTCTGATTTGGGAACCATGGTTTCGAAGGACTCCGCCGCAGGGAGGCCTGATTTAGCTTCCAGGAGTCAAAGTCTGGTCAAATCTTGTCAAAATGATGTGAAACTTGACGTGTAGCCTTTTGGAAGTATTTTGAAATCATCCATATGGTCTGTTTGATGAGTGATGGCCTCAGTGGTTCTCGCCGCCCGAAGGCTTGATTTTGATGTTTGAGGGTTGATGTAAGGTCAAACGTTGTTGGTTCGACTTGAGATTTGACATAAAACCTTTTAGAGGCATTTTGAAACCATCCATAGGCCCTGATCAAAGATCTGATGTTTCTAATGCTGTCACGGCGGGAGGGCTGACTTTGCTGCAGCTGTTTCCTTTTTGGGCTAAACGATGTCGGAATGGTTTGAAATTTGATGTAGAGCCTTCTAGTGGCGTTTTGAGTCCAGCTGTGTGCTTTATTTTGTGAATCAGGGACTCCAGCTTCACTGCCGCCGGAAGCTCATATTGAACTGCTGGAAGAGTGAAGTTAGACCAAATAATGTCGGAATGGCCCGAAATTTCATGTCTACTCTTCTTTTGGTTGTTTTGAAGGATCTTGCAATTCTTATGTGCTTCTAACAAGATTTGATGCTTGAAGTAGCATTGCCTGCTTGTGGTGGGATGCGGCTTCGTGTAGCTTGTTGCTGTTGAAAGTGTACAAATAGGCAATGTGTGAGGATTGTCAAATGGTATTTCGTAGAAGGATCTAGAATTTTCACCTATTTGGAAAATAGACTTTACCGCCAAGTTAATGTTAAAGATGACCCCGGTATTGACACCTCGACAAATGGTAAAGAACTTTGATTACGCTCGGTTCTAAGAAAACGTTATTGGGTTATATTTGATGTAAATGGAAGATGGTGATTTTGAGACAAATGGGATTAGTGCACGTGTGAAATTTAAGGATTCTAAAAAGAGTTAGGAATACTTCTACTAGAGAGATAAACTTTACCATTAGATTAATGCCAAAGATAGCCTTAGAGTTGACCCTTACCAAATAAGAAAGATAGGCTGGAAGCTAGATCGGTACCTAAAGGTTATGGCTTGAGTTTAGGAGCAATTAATGTCCAAGAGATTGATTAGGATATGTTCGATGCAAATGAGAAGGTAATGACCTATAGGTCTACACAATTAAGAAACATGAGTAGAATTATGACACATGACTTGGAATTCGCTATAGTAACTTTCAGTCTTGGAACTTTGCAAACAACACCTTATGGAAAAACATTTGAGCTTCATTTGACCATAGAATTTAGCAATGTCATTCTCTCGCAATCCGACAGGAATATGCGACAAAGTAGTGAGATTAGTAGACAATTTCTTAGTTAGCATGTGTAGTGGATTAGGGGTGAATATCGGGTCGGGTTCCGGGTTATCGGACCGGGTCTGACCCGACCCGGTATTTTTTAAGGGCCTTGGACCCGGTCTGGTAACCCCGTTAATGAATACCGGGTTACCGGGTTACTGGGTTCGGGTTCCGGGTAACCCGATAACCCGGTTACAAAAGCCCAAATGTTAGCTCTAACTTGACCTGAATGGGACTGTTAAATGAGCCAAATATCATCTCAAAATAGGATTTTAATTTAAGCCCATGGGGATTGTAAAATGGGTATAGAACGGAGCTCAATGATAGGTGCCATAAGCCTATAAAATAACACAATGGCTGCTTGTAAATAAGCTCATAACATAGCCCAATGATGGTTGTCAATGGGCCTAAATGATAACCCAAAGGTCCCAAACTGAGGCTATAATTGGACTTGGAAATGACTACCAAACAGTCCATACTGGGCTCTAGAATGGGTCCAAACAACATAAGAACCCATTTCAGGAAGTCAACCCATCCCCTTAAACCCATTCAGAAAACAATATCAGTAAATGGATCTGACTCCCAAACAGTAAATGTATGGGTTGTAAAATGGGTCTGAACAACGTATGAAGTATGAACCCATTTCAGAAAATGAACCATGTCTGGACCCACCAGTTTAATAAACAATACCGGCCAATGGGCCATATTGCCAAACAGTTCGTACATATGGGCTGTAAAATGGGCCCATGTCTGAATCTATTTTAGGAAATGAACCCATGTCTGAACCCATTTAAGGAAATAAATATTAATAAATAGATTGAGAATGTCTGCCAAACATTCCATATATAGGTTGTCGATAGGCCCAAAAAATTATTTATTTGTTATCGGGTTATCGGGTGACCCGATAACCCGATAAACAATAAAACAAAGACCCGAAACCCGGACCTGCTAACAGAGGTCCAGGTCGGGTTTGGCCCGGCCCGATAAAAAGGTTATCGGGTTAGCCCGATAACCTCCGGGTCGGACCGGGTCACCGGGTCTGACCGGGTTTTCCGACCCGGTGAACACCCTATAGTGGATCGACTAGTCAAGGAGTTCAATTATTAGGAGATAGGATCAAGTTTATCAGAGACAGGAAATGTTGACTGTATATTAGAGTTGGACCATTGTCGATATAGTAGATTTAAGACAATCAATCTCAAGACCTTACACTTAGAATTAGTAATAAGGTTACGAACAAGTTAGATTTTTGAAGTATTGATAGTGTTCCAACGTTTATAGTACCACGCAAGATTGGTTGTTTATTTCTTAATTTGAGGCATCAAAATCACTGTTGACCTTTAGTATTGCGTACCATCCGCAATCCGATAGTTAGCCAAGGAAAGCGATCCATATGCTTAAGGACATGGTTAGACCGTGAGTATTAGATTTAACGCACAATGGGATCGAGATTGGCTCAGTGCAAGTTTGAGGACAACAATGATTTTCACGTGATTAATGGCACAACACTGTTGAAAATTCTAAGGGGTACAAGACTTCAGTGTGTACAAAGGAAATTGGCATCAAAAGTGTTCGTGGACTGACGATTATTGGTGAGACCGGTGTTAAAGCTAATTATTGTTAAAATCAAGGTTGCATAGGAGAGATTCGACATAAACAGAATAAGCAGAGGAGTTTACAGAGAACAACGAACTTGTATCGAAGTTGACCAGTGAAGAGATGTAAAGCATCGTCCGGTTAGGATAGGGGAACAACCTATCACCTTGGGATATCGAATTATTTAAGGTTCATAGCCAGTCAAAGATTTAGCTCACTAATCAAGGTTGTCGTTAGAACTTATGTCAAGTTGCAAATGATGTACCACGTGTTGACGACAAGTTAGGTTTAGTGTGTGTGAATGCCATTACGCGGTAAGTAGTCTGGAACATAGGAACTCTAGAACCGAATAGTCAGGAGAACCTTTCGCCGTGTCACTGGTGACATCCCAACATGTGTGCTCTCTATTTAGGGAGGATGAGCGAAGGTAGTAGCCAACTTGAAAAATAAGTATTTGATCTATGATTCAAAAAGCATAATTTATTCATAATGCACAATGTGCCTAGTGGACTATTGTTTGATTTCTTTAAATTATTCGTCTTTGAATTCGAACTAGAACAGTATGTGTTAATTCATAGTTGTTCATATATTTTTGAATCATCGTGTTCATAGTTCTACACTTTGTGTCACAGGAATCCGGGATACCGAAGAGGATAACTAATAGTTCTCCAAGATTAGAGGAATATGGATCACTATGAATATCAGCTAGCTGTGACTGTCGGAGAGCATACAAGAGTTGTAACACTGGGTTTGGGATTAGACAATGCATTATGTTATCTTGCACTAGTTTTATGGTTATGCATATGATTAGTATGTATGCATTTGCCTTAGCATCATGTTTCCAATGAGGTAAAGCATCTAGTAGTTTTCACCATTAGAATACTTTTGTACAATGCATTTTGAGGGATTTTAGTTTATTAATCTTGTTAAATGATAATTGTAAGGTGTATTATTGGAACTCTAATGGACTGTTCAGGCTTTGATATTGATGAGGTACAAGCTTCCATATTGACAAGTGTTAGTGTGTGATCCTCACACGTGGAAGTAAGATTTTCTCCTTCGTGGATTTGGACTTAGTCCGGAATAGCTGCGAATTTACGGGAGTACGGGTGTCACACCTCAGGTATTGCTCTAATCAGAGGATTCTCATGCCCGCAATGTGACATTGACAAAAAAAACTAAGCACGGGAAATGGAGATAGTAGCACAGACTTTTCTACTCCCACTAATCTGAGACAAAAGGAGAACGCCTCTTTCTCTCACCTGATGTAGCCAGCCACTGACCTTCTCTCTCCCCTTTGATTTATTTGTTTATTTAATTACTTTTAAAGGTGAAATTATTTCTTCATTTATTATTTTTCTCAAAGGCATATATGTTTGGATTAGAATGCATAGCAGCATGAATTGAATACATAGCAATTCATAATGAAATGGTGAAAGAAACAAGGCACATGTGTTTTTCTTACTCAAAATCATTATCATTTGGAAATGAGGAATCACCCATTAATGTTAGCTCACCTATCCTGTTGGCTGCCATCATTTGTTCTATTTTGAAGTGTCGGGATAGGATTAGGTGCTAAAATCAGTTAAAATCCATTAAACAATTAGCTAAAATTCAATTGGAATTCAACTTCAAATGCATAATTTGAGGAAGAAAAGTTTATACGGTACATGTATAATTGTGGAAACTCTATGAGAATTTATATAATTGATGTTTTATATTTTTTTAATGAGAACATTAATTCAACGTGATGTTATATTACCATTTGCCAAACAAGTTCAGCACAACCTATTTTAAAAGTAGAATCCTTCTTAGTAAAACCCATTCACAAAGAAAAGATATATCCTCATACACAAAAGTTGACAACGTGACTGTTGGTTAGTCATACCAATAATTCTTTTGACCACAAGTTCAACTGAAAAAAAAAAAAAAAAAAAAAGGGGCAATGCTTGCTTTATCGGCTGAATAGCATTGAATATTTATTTAATAAGATTAGAAAAAATGTTAAGGATGAGTTTATCACAGATTAAGAATACCTTAGATTTAAGATTGTAATGTACTCTATAAAATAGTCGCTGGCTATTCTCAACTCTAGTCATGGCCATAAGAGAATGGATACAAGCATCCTAAAAAGAGTTATTTGTGGCTATATGGGAATGAATGCAATCTTTTCGAAATGAATGACCCTCTTCAACTTCCTGCCCAACCGCTAGCTTTTCTCATGCAACCAGATCTTCCCCCGCCGGCAGAGGAAGATATTTCCCCTTCAGCTCCTCTCCGGCATGACGCTGCAAGCAATTCTATTGTCTATGAGATTCCCTCCGCTAACCATTCCTACTAAAATCTTGAGGCATTATGTGGGATAATATGGTCAGCGCACACTACGTCAAAAGGAGCAAATAAGTATTCGGAGCTACCATTAAAATGGAAAAATGACAGTTCAAACTGTTATTTGGACCATTGTAATATTGGTGTAGCTTATGGGAAACAAGTGTCCACAATTGTCGCATTTTCAAATATCAATAGCTCTCGTTTTTTATTATAAAAACCGTCGTTTTTTAATATAAAAACCGTCGTTTTTTAATAGATTATTAACGGAAAAATTTTTCCTAAGAATATCAAGTTTCAAAAGCCATTGTTTACGAAGCGCCTAGAGCGTTCTTCAGATTATCAAGTTTCAGTAGCTATCGTTTTGTGCTTTTTTTTTTTTTTTTTTTTTGTAATAAGAAAGTACCTAATATAAAATTCATATAGTCATCCATTCAATAAACATAAATAATCATCCATCCATTAGATACAAACAATAATCCATTAGATATGAACAATCATCAATTGCCATAATTAAATTCACTATAGTTAAAACTCAATCCAATATATAAAATCAAATCATTTAAACTAATAAAATCGAAAGTATAACAAAGTGAAATGAAACTAATCTACAGTCTTATACACGAGCCAATCAATGATATCACCCAAAATTAGATCTCAAAAAGGCTTACGTCCGCTGACTGACTGGATGGAATAATTGATCATCCCATCCACAACAAATCTATAGCATATTGGATACTCAAACGATGATCAAATCGATGTCCCGTAAGCAGCACAAACATCCTTTTACACCAAATGGATCAACCGACGCTGAGTCATTCATGTCGGTGCATTTGCTTGGTATGTCCATGTCTCTTGATGTGGTGGATCATTACAATCCTACAACATTATTAGGTATAAATGGTGTTAGTACTTCATCAATCCAAATATTTATTTAACCTTAGGAATCTAGAATGTATAAAAAGTTAATAATGTACCTGGAAATAACTCCCATTATGGTGGATGAACGCATCAATGTCCCATCTTAGGATAGAGTTTTTTTTTTTTTTTTTAGCTCATCCATTTCCTTCTGTGAGCCACCAGTCTCCTCTATCAACTGTATCATTTATTTCTCAATGTTTTCCTATGATAACTACTCTTCTACTAAAGCTTTCGTATAAGGAGTAGAATGATAGATAAAAGTCTTACTAACACTCATGCCTGGCAGCCTGGCCGCATACATGTCCCTGAGATTCATGACAGATGATCTGTGCAAAAATAAAAGAAAATGGACAAATACAAAATTGATACCTGTAATATTATATAATCAACGAGAAAACTAAATGAATAATGCATAGCAAACCAAATCATTGTCTATATCATTTTGTGCAAGGGATTTATTAGCCTCATGAAGACTTCTAATGGCATCCTACAAAACGGATGATAAATAACAAGAAAAAGAAAGTTTTCGATTCATAAATTTTTTTTAGATGTTTTGGTATAGTCTCCCCTTGAAAGGAGAGTTTTTAGATTTTTTTCTACAAACTTGTTGGGTACAGATACATAAATATATATATATATATATATATATATATCATATAAACACCCCGTTGCCCCTCTAAACTACAAATTAATGTATTTTACACTCAACAATAACACTTCTATAACTCAACTTCATACATGATACGAAAAATAAAAAAATGAGCGTAACATAAGACATCCATACCTTTCATGAAAAAAATGAGTGTAACAAAAGACATCCATACCTTTTAAAAATAAAATATTGTTTAGAACATATTGAATTACTAAAATGCATTTGAATAAGAAATAAGTTCGCACCACTTTCGGGCTCAAAACCGACGAATCGGTATGAGTTCTTCAAAATAGGTCTGTACGAATGATCACTTCACCCGGGTTTTGCTGTCATTGTAAATAATTGAAGTCATATAATTTAGTTTATTTATCAAAAATGGGAAAGACGTGAGAAAGGGTGGGATCCATGGCTGAAATATGGCCCCTGAGCACATATTAAAAGATGGAAATGGTCTCTTACCTGTAGGTGGTCCAAATGAGGTGAGAATGAGAATGTGCTGGGCAGCCAAGCTCGAAAATGAAAACAAATGGGGTTTATAGATACAGGAAGACGTGAAGAATGCGATGGCGGTGTCGAATCTCATAGCGACAATGAATTGTGCTTGATTCTGGGGAGGAAGGAGCAAGAAAGGAGAGGAAGAGAGGCTCTGTTGTTGCTGTGTGAGGGGATATTTCCTCCCTCAGACTCCACTTCGGCCAAATACTTTGTCTCGGTAAAATGACCCTTGGTCTCGGCACCTTATAAAAAGCCATAACATCGGCCTCATATAACTCATGAGTGTTGCTAGGAGAGAGCTTTTTTGGGAAATATTATTAAAAAAGTCAAAAGCAGGTTCTTTCCTTTCTTTATTAAATCCTAAAACGAGTCCTATCTCGGTCCCGGCCAATACGCCAAAGTGCTGACCGACCTCGACGTCAATCTCGGCCTCTGTCACGGTGCCAAAAGCGCCAGCAGAGCTCGACATCAAGCTCGGCCTCGGTCACGCACCTCGGCAGAGTTGCTTGCGTGTCGACCAAGACGAGTACTGTTTGTCATACTTCCAAGGCATGGGCATCCGTAAAAGTACGCCATACCGCCCATCACTCCTCCTGACAGGGCCTGATGGGACTAGGCCCAGAAGTCAATAGGATAAGGCCCGATGGGACTGCAATTAGAATAGAGTAGACTATGATGGGACAACTCTCTGACAGAGCCACCCTCCTGTCTTCTCTCTTCCTCTATATAAACACAGCAACAGCTCCAGAACAAGGATGGCCAATGAACACCACATACGCTGGTATGCCATCTCCTCCCCAACGCCATCTCCAACCTTTGCTTAGTCCTGCAACTAACTTAGGCATCGGAGAGCCCTGCGCTGCCCAAGCCAGGGTCCTCTGGCCTTCTTCTCTTTTCCCTTTCATTGACAAGGCAGCGGTTCTTCTATCACTATCAAGGAGCTGCAATCTCCGTCCTCCTCCAGTGAGTCTCAAAATCACTCCCCCCAGGTCTGTGAATTTTTATACACTTACAATTGGCGCCGTCTGTGGGAAAAGATCAAAAAGCCATCTTTCCAAACACTGCCAACATAGCTGCCTTCAGTCCCCTGCGGCACGGTCCTTAGCCGTCAGCTTCGATCACATGATCCTCTATCGCCATTGGCGGCACGCTCCTCTACTGTCAGCTTTGATGGCATTATCCTTTGCCGCTGAAATACTTCATCAACTTCAGCAATAATGCCACTCTCCGGCTTGGTAGCAGGGACATCTCCAACTCGGTAGTAGTGCATCGAGGCCACCAGTTCCGGTAACAGTACCAGCTGGGCGAGCATGACTCGGTCCTCTCCAGCTCAGTAGCAATGCCGCTCTCCAGCTTGGCAGTAGGGACCTTTCCAGCTCGACAGTAGTGCATCGAGGCCACCAGTTCCGGTAACAGTACCAGCTGGGCGACCATGACTCGGTCCTCTCCAGCTCGACAGCAACGCCTCCTCCAGCTTGGCAGCAATGTCATTCGCCACCTTGGTCATGCGCATCTCAGTCCAGCACCAGATCGTTGCCCGAAAGATTACACTGGCTCTGGTAAAGGTACCAGCCAGTTACGTCCCGATCTCGACATAAGGCATCTCGGTCCAGCACCAGATCGCCGCCCGAAAATTACACTGGCTTCGGTAAAGGTACTAGCAAGTTACGTCCCGATCTCGGCATAAGGCATCTCGGTCCAGCACCAGATCGCCGCCCGAAAGATTACAATGGCTCCGATAAAGGTACCAGCCAGTTACGTACCGATCTCGGCATAAGGCATCTCGGTCCAGCACCAAATCGCCGCCCGAAAGATTACACTGGCTCCGGTAAAGGTACCAGCCAGTTACGTCCCGTTCTCGGCATAAGGCATCTCGGTCCAGCACCAGATCGCCGCCCGAAAGATTACACTGGCTCAGTAAAGGTACCAGCCAGTTACGTCCTAATCTCGACATAAGGCATCTCAGTCCAGCACCAGATCGCCGCCCGAAAATTACACTGCCTCCGGTAAAGGTACCAGCCAGTTACGTCCCGATCTCGGCATAAGGCATCTCGGTCCAGCACCAGATCGCGGCCCGAAAGATTGCACTGACTCCGGTAAAGGTACCAGTCAGTTACGCCCTAATCTCTGCATAAGGCATCTTGGTCCAGCACCAAATCGCCGCCCGAAAGATTACACTGGCTCCGGTAAAAGTACCAGTCAGTAATGTCCCGATTTAGGCCATAAGCGCATCTCAGAAATAGTGTCAGATCGCTAGCCACAAACAGTATACTGGTTCCGGTAAGAGTGCCAACTAGTCACAATATCAAGCTCGGTGATGGCACCAGCTTCAGAAAAATCAGGCTCGGTGATGCCACTAGCCTTGAAAAAAAACGACCATCAAGTTCGGTGCTGGCACTAGCTTTAAAAGACCGTCAGGCTATTTAGCTTTCAACTTCCAAGAGTTAAGAGCACTCTAAAAAGTTAAAGGCTAGGGGCCTTGTGTGGGGGGTATTTCCTCCCTCAGACTCCACTTCAGCCAAATGCTTTGTCTCTGTAAAATGACCCTTGGTTTCGGCACCTTATAAAAAGCCATGACATCGGCCTCATATAACTCATGAGTGTTGCTAGGAGAGAGCTTTTTTGGGAAATATTATTAAAAAAAGTCAAAAGCAGGTTCTTATGAATTGTTTATACATCGGTCCTGACAAATTTTCCTTTCTTTATTAATTCCTAAAACGAGTCTCATCTCGGCCCCGGCCAATGCGCCAAAGTGCTAACCGACCTCGACTCAATCTCGGCCTCGGTCACGGCGCCAAAAGCACCAGCAGAGCTCGACATCAAGCTCGGCTTCGGCACGCACCTCGGCGGAGTTGCTTGCGTGTCGACAAGGTCGAGTACTGTTTGTCATACTTCCAAGGCATGGGCATGCGTAAAAGTACACCATACCGCCCATCATTCCTCCTAACAGGGCCAGATGGGACTAGGCCCAGAAGTCAACAGGATAAGGCCCGATGGGACTGCAATTAGAATGGAGTAGACTATGATGGGACAACTCTCTGACAGAGCCACCCTCTTGTCTTCTCTCTTTCTCTATATAAACACAGCAACAACTCAAGAACAAGGATGGCCAATGAACACCACATACGCTGGTATGCCATCTCCTCCCCAACGCCATCTCCAACCTTTGCTTAGTCCTACAACTAACCTAGGCATCGGAGAGCCCTGCGCTGCCCAAGCCAGGGTCCTCTGACCTTTTTCTCTTTTCCCTTTCAGTGATAAGGCAGCGGTTATTCTATCACCATCAAGGAGCTGCAATCTCCATCCTCCTCCGGTGAGTCTCAAAATCACTCCCCCCGGATCTGTGAATTTTTATGCACTTACAGTTGCTATTTGGAATGAGTGGAGTGAGGAGAAAGAGAAAATGGAGGGAAGAGAGAAGAAGGTGGTTATAAATAAGTAACTTGTGAGGCCCAAAACTAAGCAAACGGAATCTTCAGAATAACTAGAGTTCTGGGCCTCGTGTGGATTCGGTCCAAGAAGGAAATTTTTACATAATTCCTAATTTCTAATGAGCCCCAAAAGTCCAAGTTCTAATAATTGTAGCCAACCCCCTAATTTTCCCTAAAATGACAACTAGGTCCTCCTAGGTGTCAAGCTAGATCCAACAGCTCTGAAAACTTTCCAAAGCTACTCAAACACTATTCTAGCCCTCAAACTTAGTTAATTTTCTTTACTAAAGTTGGATTTTAGTATACTCAGCCTCTCTGAAACAAAATTGGTGTCTCAGAAGATGTTTCAAAAGCAGACTAATTTTCCATGACAATGCAAAAGGGCATTTCCAAAGTGGGGACGGTTAGGAATGATAATTTTTTTATATAAAGGTGGAAGTCTATGGATTTCTATTTCTATGGATGCTATGCAATTGTTAATCATTTGTCAGAACCTATTCCATCATTTTATATTATTGAATTCCATCCAAACAAATAGGCTTTGCCTCTTTGTACAAGATGTTGGTCACTGCAGTTTTTAGGGTTACTGTCACAACGAATGTTTTGAGCCAGAGCGAAGGCAAATTTAGATTGGGTGATGTACGTGCGAGATAAATGGACATGATGATGCAAAGGCGAGCCTCACACTGATTAAATCAGGTAGTCGGTTGCCATCGGCGCCATACTAATGATCCATAAATTAAATCATTTGTCATATTAAATATTGTAAGGTACGATGAAGGAATTTTTATGAAATAATTAAATTTATAGTTTGATTAAACATTTTTATAAAGAAAAATAATAAAACTACATGTCAGTTGTTTTTAATCTCATAATGGAGCATTGGATACATTCAAAACCCATAACCTCTCATATGTTTCACCAAAAGTCTATAAAAAGAAGTCACCTCCACCATTACAAGGGATCCAGTGCTCATCACACCAAGTCTTCATCGTTGTTCTCACACTCCTAACAACCTCTCCATCGTTAAAAAAGTTTGGCAACACCCACCACCAAAATGTGACTGAAGACCCTTGCGAGGCCACCTCCAAAGCCATTTCATTCTCTCTCCATGGCTTAGACGCAGCTCCTTAGCCCGTCTACTTGAAATTCTATTGAATATAGGATCCTTCTTCGGTCCTTCTTCTCTAGAAATTCGAAGATAAAACCACGCTTAAGAATCAAAAGCACTCTATGTTATCATCCAAGGAACGTCGGAGGAGCCCAAACATGACTTGCATCCGTCTATCCGAACGAGTCCCTACAATCTTCTATGAAGTCCGGTCTCCTTTTGTTTCTTTTTATTGTATTTGTAAGATACAAAAGACACCAAATCACAAGTCTTGTTTTTTTTTTTTTTTTAAGAGTTGTAAAATCGCCTTTTACGGCACTAAAATTTGCTTCTACCGTAAACACAAATTCGCCTTTCACAGCAAATAAATGAGATTCGCCTTTCGCGGCGTTCAAAAATTAAAAAAATCAAAATCATGTCTCTTTTCAACACGTGCAATGAAAAGTTAAAAAGTAGTTTATTTTCCGTGAAAAGTTGGTCTATAGATCATTTCTTTTCCTTTTCATGTAGAATATAAAATTTGGCATATCCATACACAAATCAAAAGAAAATCCAACTGTCCGTTCGCTTTGGGTTACGAAAGGATTGGATCCACAGATCTTCGCATCTGCCGATTCCGATAGTTTCCGGACACGCAACAAACAATAATATTGCATACATAATTACATGTAACTTACTATTAACCCATTTCAATCATGGACCATTAATTTAGGTAACGAGGATGACGCGGACCATTTAGTCAATGTAGTTGAGGAGGTCAATAAGGAGGGCGATAAGGATCCCATTGCGGATAATGTTCTGGATAACCAGCTACCGCAAAAATAATTCATTAGTTCTAAAATTAAGTAGTTTATTTAATTCAATATATTTTGAAGATTATATTAAGACCATTATTGCCTGATTTTAGAACTTATTATTATGCTTTATTACATTATAATTATCTAATTAATGATGTTGAGGTTTTAATTATGCTTGTGCTGCCAATCATAATTATACGATTGTTTGTTTATGATATTTTTTGTACATTGACCAATCTCACATTTGACCAATCTCGCATGATTGATAGTCGTTCATCGCTTGAATGTTGAAGCTCGTATTTGATAGATTGATATTTGAAATAAAAAAAGTTTGAAATTCCAGTCGTGACAAGAAAGAACCTTTTACAAGGTAGCACCCTACATGGAAATTTTGTAGGTCTGCCCTTGCCTATCTTGCATTCACATTGTCGAAAAGGATTGCTGGCTTTCTACAAGTGGGTCGTCCATGCCTAGGTTGGTAGGTAGAATCTGATTAGAATTTGACCCATTGGTTTGGCATTAAAAAAAAAAGGCTCCTGATCCATATTGAATCCAAGCCCTATATTCTTCGACTGGTTGTTCGTAAATATTTGACTAAACATAAAATCTCAAGTTGATCTGAAATGAGTTGTTCCCTCTTTAAAAAAAAGAAAAGAAAAGAAAAGAAGAGAAGAGGGCATGTGATGTTTTTCTTTTCCCATGACCCCCACAAGTAGTCAAAGTAGTGTTTTCTGAGTGGGCACTTGCTCTATGGTGAAAGGAGAAAGAGGAAGAAAAAAAAACAAGGGAGAAGGAGAAGATGTGTTTTTAAGTATTTTAAGGTGGACTAATACCAAAGACAAAAGTGAGCTCTATAATTGTACTTCTTTCTCCTATTCAGATAGTGAAAACCCTGTTTTTGCTTTGTTTGGATGTTTTCTCAATTTGGAAATTTTACCACGTTAAAAGCTCAAGTGCAATTGATGTGTAATTGTGGTTATACTTGCATCCACATAATATTACTGCTTGTCCTTGACATACAAATATGTTTGGTCTGTATCAGAAAGCATCCAATCAAACCAAAAGTGAAGGTTTGCTTTTTTTTACCTAGTTTAGAAATAAAATAACCATTTCCTTCCGAGCAGGAAGTGGGCCCTACCGAGTTGTGCAGCTGTGCACAGATAACTGTTTTACAATCAGCTTCTCCCAACTCTACGAAATTTTATGCCAGCTAATATACTCATCAATCAGTTAACAAAATACGAGGCACGCACTTATCAATAGACCATTGACTGAGTCAACAAACAATCAATCCAGATTGGCTGGTTAGTTCTGTCAAAAGGGTCAAAATTCTGCTCCTGGGAATATCTCTCTCTAGCCAACGGCCCACCTGTTATTAAAAATTGATTGGCTAGATCAATTTTTGGCGTGGGCCTGCAAACCAGTACTTAAATCAGATTTTTATACACAGCCGGAAAAGAAATACTATAAACTATCACTTCCCAAAAACCCAAATGTCAATCAGATATTTATTTATTATGGGCGTTGATATCCACACCCCTCTTTTTAGTATGGGCACCACTCCATTGACCAACATGTTGATGTGAACTGATATGAGAGAGGAAGATGGGATACGGACGTTGATATGATTTGATGTGATGCATCAAAATCGATGGGTCTCGTGCACTGTTGCGTGCATCAAAATCGATGGTGATGGAGGGACGGATGGACCCATGCATGATGATGGAAACAAATCAAGATCTTAACCGATGATTGTGTTAATAAGGTCCATAACTGCTACGTCCTAAAATTTCATCCGTTGATTCATCCTAGATCATCAGATATTAAAAAAAAAAAATGATAGTAACGATAATAACACTAACGGTAATATGGCCTAATACGTTTTTGCTCTGGGAATGTACCTTTTAGATTCCCTAATCAAGATCTAAACCGTTAGTCACCTTTAAAAACCCCAAAACGGCCACCTCACCAAATATCAGCCGTTAATTCATCTTATACAAAAAGATGTGTGCCAAAAGCCATTCTTGTTCACCGTTAATCACAGTAATGTATACCGGTGCAAATAAACAGTCCGTATTTTGCAATTTTTTATTTCGGTGGGGTCCACAATCAAAATCGGAACCGTTCATTATTTAGACAAGGTCAGACACGGCTACCTCACCTAATCTCAGCCGTTGATTCATCTTATATCTCGAGATATGTGCCAAAACGTGATTACTAATAACAGTACATGCATACTGGGTGCCAAAACAGTCCATTTTTTCCAATTTTTTGGTTTCTGTGGGGTTCACAATCAAGATCGGAACCGTTCATTATTTAGGGAAGGTCAGACACGGCAAGGTGATCAAATTTCAGCCGTTGATTTATCTTATATCTTGAGATATGTGCCAGAACGTCATTAATTTTTAAAGAAAATGCATACCGGTGCCAAATCTGTCCAAACATGGAGTTCTAAAACATTTTAGGTTCCCTTTTTTTTTTTTTCTCTTGATAAATAAGTTCCAAGGTTCAAGTTAGAGAGTTTGGCATTGGTTAAAATCATGATCAGTATAGTGATGATTGAGTTGCTGTATGATGCAGTGCATCTATGGTTAGGTTTTGCCAAAAACGTCTGTTGTAGATTGGCTAAGTAAGTTGTGTTGAGAGTTGGGTCTGGATTGCCTGTGCCACTGAAATCGTAGAGTCCATTGATGAATGTTTAAAGGGAAAGACCACTATAAAAAATAATTCTTGAAATTCAAAGTAATTTGAAGTTTAAAGTATTATTTGTCGTTAGATTGATTGAAAGTCTAGATGCAATGTAGTTAATTTGGTGTTTTCTTATTGCAAGATTGAGCGTAATTAAGTTTGGCGTTTTAATCTAAAAAAATTCGCAAAAATATCAAAAAAATCCAGAATATTAGAAAATGCTGGAAAATAATATTTTTTCCATTAGTAACAAGAATAAATCTTCCACTATTAATACAAATTATGATTCATCTAATACAATGGGACTTCCATTAGTTGTGCCACTCCTATACGATGGGACTTCAATAGGCCTCATCATTAGGATATTGCACCTACTCTAAGGAAGGCTATGCCTATCTAGTGGTTGTTGCATCATACATTCAGTGTACTTGTTCTGTATTTCCTTCTGAAACCATTGTATTAGATGAATCATAATTTGTATTAATAGTGGAAGATTTGTTGTTGTTACTAATGGAAAAAATATTGTTTTCCAGCATTTTCTAATATTCTGGATTTTTTTTATATTTTTGCGAATTTTTTTAGATTAAAAGCCCAAACTTAATTACGCTCAATCCTGCAATAAGAAAACACCAAATTAACTACATTGCATCTTGACTTTCAATCAATCTAACGACAAATAATACTTTAAACTTCAAATTACTTTGAACTTCAAGAATTATTTTTTATAGTGGTCTTTCCCTTTAAACATTCATCAATGGACTCTACGATTTCAGTGGCACAGGCAATCCAGACCCAACTCTCAACACAACTTACTTAGCCAATCTACAATAGACGTTTTTGGCAAAACCTAACCACAGATGCACTGCATCATACAGCAACCCAATCATCACTATACTGATCATGATTTTAACCAATGCCAAACTTTCTAACTTGAACCCTGGAACTTATTTATCAAGAGGAAAAAAAAAAAAAAAAAAACGGAACCTAAAATGTTTTAGAACTCCATGTTTGGACAGATTTGGCACCGGTATATATTTTCTTTAAAAATTAATGACGTTCTGGCACATATCTCGAGATATAAGATAAATCAGCGGCTGAAATTTGATCGCCTTGCCGTGTCTGACCTTCCCTAAATAATGAACGGTTCCGATCTTGATTGTGAACCCCACAAAAACCAAAAATTGGAAAAAAGGGACTATTTTGGCACCCTATATGCATGTACTGTTATTAATAATCATGTTTTGGCACATATCTCAAGATATAGGATGAATCAACGGCTGAGATTTGGTGAGGTAGCCGTGTCTAACCTTGTCTAAATAATGAACGGTTCCGATCTTGATTGTGGACCCCACCGAAATAAAAAATTGCAAAATACGGACTGTTTATTTGCACTGGTATACATTACTGTGATTAACGATTTTCGTGCAACACACTAACACGTTCCCAGCCTCAAGCCTTACATGCCAAGTAAAAAGATTTTTATTTTAAAGCGCACACAATCCCATTCGTCGGAAAAAAAATTTTCTTAAATCCCAATAGAAGGCCCTTTCATCTTATCATACAAGTGAAAGGGTTTGTTTAAAAACCCAACAGAACTACACATGTAACATGTCCTTGTCTACCTCTGGGTGCGTGTGTCATTGAAGATTTTTTTTTTTTTTTTATCTCATATCAGTTCACATCAACATGTTGAGGTTGGTCAATGACACCTCACATTCATGTGGTGCACTTACTAAAAAATGGGGTGCCAAAATTGCCCCCCATTTATTATTCATCATCTGGTACTGACGTACAGTACGTATTCGACACACAATTCCCAAGTAATATCAGAGACTAGGTTTTGTCAGTGTCTGAATTTTGACGGACTTTTTCGGAAAGCACAGGCCCCTTCAATGATTGTTACAAATTTTTTATGAAGTCTAGAGTCTAGACCACATCTTTTAATTTTATTGGAAAAAAAAATATAAAGATTCGCCTCTTCCTTGCCTTGGATAGTTGGATACCGAAGCGTATGACGAAATTTCACTATGTTTTGAATGCATCATTGAATCTATAAAGTTTATCCATTTGATTAAAGCATTAAAGAAATTCATTTCTTTTATTCACAATGGGAGCCATCTTCTTAAAATACTGAACGTTAGTTCATAAAAAATAAAAAAAATTGACCTTCAATTTAGTAGTCCACTTCATTCGGATCAGTGTAAATCTACAAGATCAGTGACTATAGGGGGTTGTGTGTGGGGGGTTTCATTTAGATGAATTAGAAGTAGGGATGTAAACAAGTCCGTTTCGGTTCGAGTCCAAAAATTGAAACCGTTAATAAGAAGATTGAACCAAAATCGGAATCAATTTCGTATATAGGAGGTTTGAGTCTGAGTAGATTATGATTTGGAAAAAAAATTAGCTTTTAGGAGGAATTCTCAAAAATTGAGGTAATATGTCGAATCCACGGGCCGGAACCAAGGTGGGACCGAACCTGGACTCATTTACTTATCGAGAACTAAATAAGGACTTAGACCCGATTATTAACTGGTTGGAACCTCCGATCCGGAGGATTGGGGACCCATTTACATCCCTATTAGAAGATGGGCTCCATTAGGTGGTGTGTACCATAAGACAATAAAGACTATCCTGACAAGACCATTACTAAATGTTTGTTAAATATGGAGATATTGCATAAGTGGGATATATTACTATATCAAAATAAACTTTTTCATTTGAGTAAATGAGTACATCCCACAATTTTAGGTGTGTTTTGGATCTTTCAAATGTTTCTTTGAAATTTTCTCAAAATCTATGAAGAATTAAGTTATAAGACTATCTGTCTTGATATTTGTGAATAATTTGAGCGTGTTTTCGATCTTTCAAATGTTTTTTTAAGAAATTTCATGATACGACCCGAACCCAGGATTATGATTTATCTGAGTTAACACCAAGTCGTGTCGCATACTTACTCCCGTGAACTTCAATCACATAAAAATTCACAAGGGATATCAATTAACACATTATGCGGAATATAAACAAATATACATTGCTCATTTACATTATGCACAAAACTAATCACTTGCATAATTAAATACAATGCAATGATTAAAAGTGTGAAACATTTTTTAACCAATTTTATTTAAAAGTTTCCTTTCAAGTTTCGCTTCATTTTTGCTCAACTAGCACTCCTGGAGGAACCGAATCGGTAATCTCTGCTGGCGCTGTAGCCTCTGAAGGACCGACAGGGGTAGCTGTGCCTGTAATACCATCAATAACACTATGAATTTGACAATTAAACAATGTATAAATAATTATATGATTAAACATGATAATTATACAATTAATCCTTCTAACTCATTGTTAGACCAATACAAATTCAATTCACAAACAATAAGAGCCTTTAATATTTGGCAAAACTACGATAGCATTTCATTTCAATTCTCATCTTCCCGAAAATGAAGGGTTTCCATCTTCCATACAGAAGGATTCATATATTGTAGGATTTATCAGTTCCCGGGCCAAGGACTACTGACATCACCACAGAGCTTCGGAGTAATCCTAAATAATCTGCTGTAGTAGTTTCAGCTTTAATGAGCTTAAAGAAATCACTATATAATGCCAGACTCAAGAAACAATACAATTAACACATTAATTCCATTTAATTACAATTAACGGATACAATTCAGTACGATCAAATTCAATGCACAATCCCTTATGTATTCAATTCAAATTACAACCCAATTTGGACACAATTCAATGTACAATTCAATTAAGTATTACCAACCATTCAAGTGTAATCTTCAATTGTTTAATGTACGTGTTATTCTCGATGGACATCACAATTTATGTGAATTTGTACATTAAAGTCCCCTTAATTAACATCCATGGAGGTATACACAGTAACAAAAGCCTTGATATAATCAATAGGCTCTTTTCCTTAAAATTCAAAAATTAATTCTAGAATCTTATTAGTTCCGGTTAATGATTCAATGTCTTATCGGCTAGCTTTAAAAGCTAGCATTATTATTGAATTACAATTATCCAGCTTTGGTTAACGTTTTGATTAACACTCAATCTCTCTCGGATCCAAAACCAAGGATATTATTTTATGGAAAGGTAATTAACGTACTACTCTTTAATTAGTTTTCAAACTAATTTTTATAGACCATTTATGATCCTAAAACCAACATTGGGTTCAAACAAAACCAATTCCAGGCCTGAAATTAGGTCCCAGTTAGGACCTGTTTGTCCAATCGATCAAAGTTGGGACGAATCCCAGTTTCTAAAACTAGTTTTTCTCTCCTTCATTCTCAATCTATTCCTTTTCTCCTGAATCTGCACATAATATGGGACCTCCTGTCCCCTTCTCAATAATCAATTCATACATACACAACTTCTTCAACCCATCTAAATACCATGAAACCCATCTTCTTTTCCAATAAATCAATCACATACATACAAATCACTCAAATATAAGGCTGAAATCATATTTCACAACAAATATCAAGAGGAAAACCACATTAACTAGCATTTAACCACAGTAATTGTTTATACTTATCTTAAATTCAAATTCAAGACAACAACCCCTTTATTATCTTGAGTTTTGAGATCAAAACCTCAATTGAAACCCTCTTTGATAACCTAACACCAAGAACAATTCCAAAATAGAAATTCTTGAGTTGATTGTGTTAAATAACAACTCTAATCACTAAATAGCCTTGAAAATTCTACAAAGAACTTGAATCTACTTACATGTAGCTTAACAAGGAGAAACTACAACTCTTCTTTAATTCTTTCTCCAAAGAAAAGTGAAGAAGATGATGGAAAAGAGATGAAGATCACAAATTTCTCTTCAAATCACTTGTAATAATCCTCTTCCAAGCATTTGATGGAGAAGAAATGAAGAATAAAGAACTTAGGCTGCTTTCTTTCTCTCCCTCATTGCTGCTAGAATGAAACTCACCGAATGACTTGAGTTATGGGTTCTTCTCAGCCCTTAATAACATAATTTTGCTTTTTAACCCCATACACTTTACATATTTCTAATTTAAGTGAATTCAAGGCTCATTTGACTCATTTGAGGTCAAATTAACCTGAGTATATAATGAAAAGTTTGGTATTCGTCGAGATACACATGTTGACATCAAGTTTTACCGCATTCGCTGAAATACGTAAAAATCCATATTTACGGGAAAATCCTTAATTTCACTAATTTGGGTCTAAAATCAACTCTACTAAGTCAATCTCTTCTAAACTTGTTCATTATACTTAATTCATTTATTTGAGACTAATTCAATCCATATTAGTTGTCAATCACCATTAAGTTGATTAATCATGCTTAAATCATGTTAATCTCGATTAACTCGGGATGGGGTGTAATATTTCACAAAATCTATGACAAATTAAGATAAGAGTATACTTTTTGATATTTATTATTAATGCGACAATATTAAGTTGTTCGGATCATGAATGGGAATCTCACAAAAGTGTATAAAATTACATTTATATGTTGACAGTTTTTGCACTTTTTGGCAAATTTCTCCAATTTTATCATGAAAATCTAATATATGAAATTAAACACTTTACATTTTCCTAGCCCTATAAAGAAGATGGATGGCTAAGATCATGCATTTTGGGTCTACAAAATTAAAATATATATCATTGATGGGGTTCCAACTCATAGCCCATCTGAGTGTCCTACGGTATACCACTAAAAGCTTTGGTGAGGTGCGTAATAATCGTTAGGGGCAAGTGTAAGCCGGAGTCAATCATAAGCAGGCCCAATAAAAATGGTGGCTGGCATAAAAAAAAAAAAAAAAAAAAAGAAGGGTGTTTTTAAAGATTTTTCATCATTATCATAGGTTGTGTGGTGCATAGCTCACAGCTTGGCCCCACTCTTTTATGACCCGTCACGACACTCCATCCAATTATTTTATGAACATTATTTGAAAATCATGTGTTTACCCTCCATCCCCACCTTGCCGGCCTTTTGTATCATGATAGAGGCTCAAATAATCATCATAACCACTTGACCAATAGCAAAGAAGTTTTCATTATCCAAACGAATACACAGTTGATCTAATGGTTCAATCTGCATGGTCGAATGAGTGTCGAATTTGTGACCGGTGACATCTGGGAATCTCTTTTATGTCCATTTGGATGGGACATAAGGTGTTGCATGTGCTTAGAGAGCCCATGGATGAAAATACCCTACCTCAATCCTCACCAAAACAGGAATTTGAATATGGAATAATTGGAGGTAGGAGCATCTTTGTCATATAGGGAGGTGCTCTAACGAGAGACATTCTCACATTCCTATGAGAGATAAGGTTCGGCCCTTCACATCCATATCCAATGCCAAAAACTTAAATGTGAGGGCCCCACCTTTATCTCTCTTAGTAAGGTGAAAATGTCTCTCACAAGAGCGCTTCCCATATATATATATATATATATATATATATATATATATATATGAATGATAATATTCAAGTGCATCTACCCCTCACCATTTTTGGTGAGGGACATCCCTTTTGGGGGTGTTTCAAGTACAATGTACCCCTCACCATTTTTTATGAGGGACACCCCTTTTGGAGGTGTTTCAAGTACAATAGGGGTTATTGTACTTGAAACACCACCAAAAGGGGTATCCCTCACCAAAAATGGTGAGGGATAGATGCAGTACTTGAAGATCCCCCATATCTATATAGGGCAAGGCTCTCAAAACTTATGATAAAATTTAGTAAGCTCATACTTTGTGCGGTCCACTCTTGATTTATTAGGATAAAATTTTGTAAGCTCACACTTGTGAGGCCCACTCTTGGTCTATCTAAATAGACCAAACACACAAAGCCATAGAAAAGAAATTTAGTCCTCATATTTAGATTCCAACAAATTGGTATAGAATTTGAAAGTAAATTCTCTGACATCCCGATTTCTTCTTTTCCCCTTCATTTGGTCTCCTTTGCGTTAAATGAAAATTCATGTTAGATTTGTTGGGAACTTTTCACACGTCGTCACTGATAGTCGTAGATGCTGCGGAAGCACGAATCTAAATGAGTTGACTGCTACAAACGCGATGAGAACTACGTCGGCTTGAATCAGGCACTAGTGTGTAGATTTGTAACTGTTTATGAGAGATCAGTCACATGTGGTTCACTTTTCAAGATCCAATGGCAAAGATGGACACCCTGAATGTAGAAGATGATAACTGACAATTGTAGATCTAAAGGAAGAGGGTGATCTTGTGTTTAGGTATGATCTATTGAGAACTGTTTCAACTAATATCTCTCATGTCTATATATAGTCCTTTGGTTAATAGTTGATAAGATCTCTTATTCAAATTCGAATGGAGAGATGATAAGGATAATAGATTGGATCAAACTCTCTCAATTTGAATTTGAATGGAGACACATGATAAGGATAGAGAGTTGGATAAAACTCAAACTATTCTTATCCATATCACCATGAAATTCCTTGTGAACTTGTAAGGGGTGTCTTTTTGTGAGTAAGGTCCATCCATATATAAACACGAGTGGGCCTATCGCAAATGCCAACAATCACAAACGAAAGCCATGAAAAAGAAAAAAAAAAACAAATTGAATTTCAAATTTCAAAGAATCGTAGTTCTTAGACTTTTGGTTTCGCTGAAAATAAAGGAACAAAGATTTTCTCTGTTTCCTTTTATTTGTTGACTTTGGAGTGGCATTCTTGCCATGGTTCAAATGCCGATGCCAGTCACAGTCACCGCATCAAAACTTGTCACTGGTCAGAGTCAAGACAGCTCTTGGTCAAGTCTTGCACAAACACTAATAACAGCCTGTTCCAAAACGAAGGACTTATATATTTCAATCATATATAGAATATAAATTGACTAAACACAGTAGCTCGAGAACAGCCATATAAGTGGCAGAGGTTCTCACTTGGCTATCCAGAATTTGGATAGTATTTGTATGGACAATGCCCCTTAGAAAGAAGAAAAAAAAGAAAAAAAAAACTTAGCTGTATAATTACCTTGGATTTTCATTTTGTAGCACTTATGAAATGAATTCTTATGTATTCAAAGAAAATAAATGGGCCCAAATAGTGGTGGACCTAGGATTTTTGTTTGGGTGGGGCAAAGTTATAACTCAATTTTGCTAACTTTTTTTTCACATTGAAAATAAAAAAAAGAAAATGTATTGTATTTAAATAGACACAAAACTTTTTTCCATGCTAAAATCTCTTGCCTAATTGAAAGGCCCTCCCACTGCCTCTCCCAAATTCAGGTGATCGTCAATTCATCATCATCAAAACAACTAAGATAACATTTCCTTTAATCTTAGGTGTTTGGATGCCTTGAAACACTGATTTGGGTGAACACCCAATTACCCAATTTGAATTTCCAAAATGGAGCTCTATTTCAATCTAAAAAATTTGGATGTCTACACTTAACTAGCTCTAAAAATAATTTCCTATGGTTAGTTATAGGCTCATGAAAAAAAAGAAAAAATCTCACTTAAATGTAACTCATGTTATCAAACATATGAATCCTAAGGCCTGATTTATTTGTGAATTGAAGATTAAAATGTGCCCAATGGTGATTTGGCCATCTTTGGACTCGTAGATATGTTAGATTAGGTGATTTAGGGCTTAGCGTTTGGATTATGATTTGTGTATTAAAATTAGGATCTGGAGATTAACCGCTCAGATTTGGGTATAGAGTGAATAGAATTATACTAAATCCAATGAGGGAGGGAAATTATTTTTATTTGTGGCTATTTGGAGAGAGACTAACCACAAGAGGACCGGGCATGAGAAGCTCGATCGGCACAAAGAGGATCTCGAATTCTCAATAAAATCAAGATTTCGAAAGAGAAAGGCGTGAATACGATCCTGTACTTTCTGTCACTAAGGTTTTGTAATATGGGGCGATCACAATGTTTAGATGTGGGGCAAGATATACGTGGGACAGGTAAGACCCATTTAAACTATTGGCAATTTCAAAATAAGACCCATTTAAACTATTGGCAATTTCAAAATCAATATAGGGCACCCGCCCCACGTTGCATATGTATAGGTCTGCCACTGGGCCCAAAGGATCTATTTTTATAAACTATCTACCTTCTATTGAATTCACTGCCCCCATGTTTTATTGTAGACATTTGAGAACACTAACCCTAGTGGTAAGAGATGTGAGTTCATACTTGCCTGTTGCCTGGATCCAAACCTGGGCAAGTACCTTCCCTTGCCGAAGGGCTTGATTAAAAAGACTTAAGATCTTGAAGTTCTCACTTATAGTCTTCTATTTATATTCAATTTTCTCACGTTCTTCCAGGATTTGACTCTTTAAAAGGGGAGAGAATTCTAGCAAATCATAAGGTTATTTTTGTCTTTTCTTTTCTTTAAGAGATATAAAAGGGACTAAATTACCCTATACCCTCCTCATATGGAAAGGTAGTTTTGCTTGTTATTCTTCCTACGCTTTTAAAGTAAGCTTCTCTCACACACCCAGTTTATTCAAGTAGAGTTTTGCTAGACACTTTGGGTAGGGTCCACTTCAAAAAAATGAAAATAGACTAAAAATGTGGATCCTCTAGAGTTGTTTTCTTGAGTGGGAGCTCTTAGTAAGAATCTAAACCTAACACAAGAAATGCTCTATTTTCTTTGAATATCTCGACTCAATTCAGGCTTAGCCCAATGTCAAATTAGTTTGTAGAAATTATTTGAATTGTTTATATTATTCTATAATATGATATACCAATATGAAAGTGGATTAATTGAGTGAAATTTGGTGCGACCATATACTACATGGGGAGGCCATTTTATCAATGATTTAGATATTTCAAGGTGGCCTAGTATTTTAGAACTCTTTTGTGGTCTATTCTTTTTTAACTTGTTCCTACTGTGTAAATAATATTACGGGCCTTGAAATCATTATTCGGCCTTTTATGGATTACTTCCTCTTAAACCTAGTTTCTCCGTATTAATGACAAAACACTAAAATGCGTCACTAAAGTAGCTTGACTCGGACTAATATGATTTTTTTAATGGTCATACCCTTGAAAACCCGCGATAACTCTTGATGTCGTAGGAAATATCAATAACTTAAAAACGCAGAACCTCTAAAGTAGTAAGTCATTGTAATTTTTTTTTCTTTTACCACAAATTGATTTTTAGAAATCGAACCCATGTTTTGTAACCAGTCATTGGAATCCAGCATATCCAATTTATCTTTTCAAATTTTATTAGGAAACCCTTGATATCATGGGATAATCCTATGATATCATGTGTAATGTTCCCAAGGAGGAAGTTCTCGTTGTAAGATGATGCGGCAAGAGGGCAGTAGCTTAATCCTTTGACACTAGGGGTGGCATGGTAGCTGAAGAAATTAAGATGTCTTCCATGGAGAGGAGGCAAATAGTTGGGCAAATAGTTGGGCTCTAGGTTAGAGTTGTAGAAAACCCACCATATCTTTGTTTGAAGATGGAAATGCCTGAATCACATCACCCACGATATCATGGGTTCTCTCATGAAATCTGAAATATATATATATATATATATGAGTAGCACTCTCCTAAGTTGAAGCTTACCTTATCCTAAACTGAAATAGTGTTGGTCTTACAGATCAAAGTTGATTATATCTGTTTTTTGCATGATGGAACTGGGAAATTTAGTTGTGATTTGATTTATTTTGATTTTGGAGACGATCATCATGCAAAAAAACATGATAATCGATTTTAATTTGTGGGACCAACACTGTTTTTAGTTTAGGATAAGGTAAGCTTCTGCTTAGAGAGCTGGCCTATATATATATATATATATATATATATATATATATATATATATATATATATGGGAAACATTCATGTGCATCTATCCCTCACCACCCTTTTGGGGGTGTTTCAAGTACAAGAGTGGTACAAGAGGGGTACTTTGTACCTCCCTCTTGTACTTGAAACAACCCCAAAATGGGTGTCCCTCACCACTTTTGGTGAGGGATAGATGCATATGAAGATCCCTATATATATATATACGTAATATTCATGTGAGAACTAATTGTCACATATTATATGAGAACTTTTTCGTGGGGTCCAATTGTGGGCCCCATTTGGGGATGAGACCCTGGGGGATTAAAAGATCTATGTGAGACTACCCCATGTATCAAGTTTGACTCCAAACCCATGCCCCTACCCCTTTCATCCGTGGCCCACAAGTTTAATGGCTTCATATTCAAAAAAATATTCAACATTTGATCCAACGGTTCAATCCATTCGGATGTGTGCCAATCCTTGAGATTAGTGACTATCAGGGGGTTCCCTATTGATTGCTAGGTTTGGATGGGTTGTTAGTTGAGCCCCGCAAAAAAGTTCTCATATAATATGTGAGAACTAGTTCTCACTTGAATATTTCCCATATATACCGGTAATATTCAGGTGAGTACTAGTTGTCACATATTATATGAGAATTTTTTCGTGGGGCCCAATTGTGGGCCCCATTTGGGGATGGGACAGGGGGGATAGAAAGATCTATGTGAGACCACCTCAAGTATCAAGTTTGACTCCAAACCCATGCCCCTAACCCCTACATCCGTGGCCCACAAGTTTAAGGACTTCATATTCCAAAAAAATATTCAACCCCCGATCCAATGGTCTAGTCCATTCGGATGTGTGCCAATCCTTGGGATTAGTGACTATCAGGGCGTTCTCTATTAGTTGCTAGGTTTGGATGAGTTGCTAGTTGGGCCCCACAAAAAAGTTCTCATATAATATGTGAGAACTAGTTTTCACTTGAATATTTCCATATATATATATATATATATATATATATATATATATATAGAGTGTGCTAGATCCCAATGAATGGTTACGAAATTTTGAATTGCTATTATTCTGCTTGGTCGGTAAGCTTTGTAGTGCAACTTGGGCTAGTAGCCGGTAAGCTTTATAAGTGACCCTTCACTTCGATTCACCCATAATATCTTGTGCAGTCAATGTCTGGTAGCCGGTAAACTTTTTAGTGCAACTTGGGCTGGGCTTGACCCAAGTTTCTAATCTGAGTGGAATTCAGGTTGGGCTCGGTTTAAGGCTTGAGGTGCTAAGTTGGCCCAAGTTCCCATAGACACTCTCAGCCGGTCTCTAGCTCGAAGAATGTATTTGTTGTAAATCTAAACTAGTGTTAAAGGCCACACAGCCATCAGTGGTGCCTAACTTTGAGATTCACTCTCAGCCACAAAGATCACTTTCTCAGTTTGTTTATGGTCAAGGAAAATTTCGCACCAATTAAATATGTGTCCGTCATTATATCAGTTAGACAATTACATCTACAATGTGTAATTAGAACAAGAAAAAGTGGAGTCAAAGTACTTGTTTTATATATGATTGATATGATGGTGGAACACATTTTTATTAAAAAAAAAAAAGTGTCTCTAGTCCAAGTAAGGGTAGTGTAGGATTTTCAATATACCGTTCACAAAGTAGGACCCCCTTATCGAAAAGTGGTTAAGGGGCTCTCTTGCGTCAATGGGAATCTGTCTTGCATGCATAAAGTCTCTCATTCAGTAAATTAAAAGAAAAAAGGTCCATCTAATGTCGGTGGTAACCTCGTGATTGCATAATTGTTTCTATTGTTGTTATTGTTATTATTATTATTTTCTATAATACAAACCCGTTCTTAATTGGGTGAACATCCATTTTGCATGGCCAATGAATTTCTATAAACTCGGGTATAGCTCTATCCCTCACAAAACGAAAACCCTGAATTTCTACAGGGCGTGTTTGGATGTAAGGTGAAGTGGGGTGAGGTGAGGTAAAGTCTCCATTATCCAAACAAGAAAAGGCAATTAGTCCTATCAAAAGTACACAATTTCAAAATTCCCTCAATCTTTTTCAAAAAAAGTCAAAAAAGCAACATCCTTTCTCCACTAAAAGAAAAAAAAACTCCACTTTTTTATACAAAAAGTCAAAAAAACTCCATACCAAACAACTAAAAACAAAACACCATCATAACCCCTTATATTTTATTCTCTCTTGATTTAATGTTTCACCTCACCTCACTTCACTTCACCACACATCCAAACATGCCCTAAGCTCCTTTTCTCGTTTCTCTCCTCTCCCTCCAATCGCCAATCTCAATGCACACTTCAAGTTTTTGGTGGTTTCTCTTTGAATTTTGCTATTGGATTGCACAGGTTTTAGCCATCGTTTTAAGAACTGGACTATATAGGATGGTTGGTTGAACCAGGTTTGTCCGGAGCTGATCAATACCTTCACTGATCTGGTTAGATCAAAATTGGGACCCCGTAGAAATTGGCTGTTGAATTATTATTATTATTTTTGTTGGATTTTTAAGAAAGACATCTCTTAAACCTTGATTAATTAAATGATTTAGTTAAGAAAATCATAATGGATTGGTTTGGGGGCGGGGGGCATACTTTTTTTTTTTTTTTATGATGAAAGTGCTCCTTGCTCATATCGTTAATCTAGCCCATTGTAAACCCCCCTGATCCCCGTTTTGCCTTTCCTTGCTTTTTGTTCTCTTCCCCTTCTTTGTATTTTCTCTTCTGGAGGCCCATCAAAGCAGTCAAATCCCTTTTCAAGCTGCATTTATTGTGCTCGGCCTGTGATCCCACCATTAAATCTCCTCTGCCAAGCACTCTCCATTGCTCGTCGTCCCACTCTCCATTCCTTGTTACCCCTCTCCGAACATAACAACTAAAGGAGACTACACGAAGGTGAATCTTTTCAGAGCATCTTTTTTTGCATTAAAACACATAAGAATGATACACAAAGTTCATACCATTATTAGTTGAAAATGAAATTAAAAAGTGAAATTTTAAAAAGAGGATGAAAAAGCCTTTTCTTTTGGTAGTTCATTTCCCATCTTCTTTTTATTCTATTTTCCAAAAAAGAAATGGTTATTTAATGCCCATTTTTAAAACCCACATTTGATCTTCATTTTTAACTACTTTTTTTTTTCGAAGATTCATTTTTAACTACTTATGATATGTATTATATGAATTCAATTCCCATGTATTATGATACAAGCAAACAGGACGTTATGTTTTCACCATCTTTTTGTAGATTGTGGTCATCGTGATATGATTCGAGTTTTCCAATCATGGTTTCCTTTGTGATAGATGTAAGCATTGGTACATATGCTTTGTTCTATAGGCTGGTTTAAGTTTTGTTTTTGTTTTTCTTTTTGTTTGGATGCTCCCCCTTGCATATAGAAAATATAAGTTTCTTGCATAAGAAATGCAATGTACAAGAATTATATTATTTATCCATTTCCAAAAATCCATTTTTGTTAGGCCTTTTTTAAAAAGAATTTGCTGCAATCTGGATAATTGACATTGGAGAAGGCCAAATTCTTCAAATGTTGTCTCCTTCCAAAATTTTCACATGGTACGAAATTCCCAATATTGATCTGAAGTGGAGGTGAAAAAAGTTTCCCCTACCCTTCTGGTACACATTTTTGTTCAACTCAATCACACAGCTAAATAAATGGTAATCTACTTTGTCAAAGTACATCTTCTATCTGCAATTTGGGGAACATCTGATATTCCAAATGAACTCTGAAGTACTCTGTATATTTTTTCTTGATAGTTCTTTCTATTTCCATGTTTTCAATGTAACTTCATTGCCAATTCTTTGTACTTGAAAGGAGAAATTTTAGAGATTGGTTTTTCGTGTAATAAGGAGCATTAGTCACTGAATAAAAAGGGATGTTTTCAAATAAGGACTTGGGTTTTTACCTTATTTCAAAAAAGGGCATAAGTTTCAATAGTTAGACAAATTAGGGCCTAAATTCTCTAGTAAGTTTTCAATTATCCATTCATTTAAAAAAAAAATTTCCGGAGACTTTCTCCACCAATTATTTAAAATATCAAAATTATTCATTATTTAAAGTCATCCACTACATATCCCTGATCACCATCGGGACACTGGTTTCCATCGATTACCGTGAGGACGCCAGTAAGGAGAAGGAGATAAAGATTGAGGAAGTTAAAGAGGGTTTTATTTCAATGAAGGGTAATTTGGATATTAAAAAAAAAAGCTGAGGGCAAAAGTCACTGAAAAATATCTTTAAATGGCTAGATGTCCTTGATTGAAAATTTATTGGAAAATTTTGGCCTTAATTTGAAAACTTTCATGTGTCCTTCTTTGAAATAAGGCAAAAACTTAAGGCCTTATTTGAAAATTTCCCTAATAAAAAAAATGTAAGTTTGCCATTTAAGCAAAGAAATTCATGTGTTATTATCCCCTAATTCAGGAAATGGATTAATGAAATTTTCTTCTCTTTATCTTATGTTGTTTGAGCTTTGACTGTTTTGGTGAGTGAAACAAAGGAATTGAGTATTGTCTTGAGATTCTTGTAGCTATGTCATGAGGCATATAGGGAAATAAACGGGTCAAATCTGGGGCGTAAACATGATGAACTTGCCTTCCGATCTGCCTTTATAGATCTGGTTCTGGATCCAACACAGAACTTATATGTTATATACAGATCCATCGTCAACTTAGGGGTCCGAACTAACACGCAGAGCAATTTGAGCTATCTGTTGGCCAGTCTCTCATAAGAGCTAATTGTAAGTGTTAACCTTACATAGCAATGTAGAAGTCATTTTAAATCTTAGAATAGGAGACTAGAATTTTATATCTTCAGGCATTTTTAGTGCCCAAATGAAAGCCTTTTTGATCTACATAGGAAATGTTATCCCATTTTCTGTTCATATATCTGTCTGCTTCTCATGGGATGGGATCTCACTCCCATGTCTAATTGACTGCATTGTTTAGAAAAAACCAAGTCTACATCTTCACAATTTTCATTACTACACCCACAACCCACTTCAGACAGCGCCTTTGATAGACAGAATCAGTGAGTACTAATTCATTGTAAACAAAATTCGTTCACTGATTCCTCGTATTCATTATAGTACCTACAGTTCTATTCAATTGGTATCTGAGTAATTTGACTCATCTGCTGGCCAAGAGTCTAATAAGATCTACTTGTAAGTATTAACCTTACATAGCAATTTAGAAGTCATTGATTAAGGGGAAAAGAAAGAATAAACAAGATCCAAAAGCTATGTGGAAACTTGGGATTTTAACCATCTCCCTTCATAATAAGTTAGTTTTAGTCATTTCTTCAGTCCCTATAATGATGTAATTAAGATACATCTTCTTATATTAAAAAATCAGTACATTGTTTTAAGAAAGTTTCCTTACAATTAGTGACTAATTGTCATCATAAATAATTTATTTCCAATACTTCCAAGTCCCTTAATTCCTTATTTAGGGCCTGTTTGTTTGCATAGAATACATAGGGATTGGATTCAAGCAAAGTTTATGTTCGAAGTGATTTAAAATGAAGATCTAAGGTGAAGATACAAAAATGACTATCAAATAGCCTCCGCTTGAAGATGAGAAATTAATTCTCAGCTATCATCCTAGTAATTCAAATCATATGAAAGTTAATGTCTCATCTACATTGCTAGCTTATATCCTACACCCCTCGCCTCGTAACCTTCACACCTCACCTATTTAATAATCCTTTAGAGGACTTTATTTGATCATGAATTCTTATGTATTCTAATGCAAACAAAAGCCCCAAATTTCCAAGAGAAGAACTCCATTTAATGTCCTCATCATTGACGACTTCCAACTGCGCACAAGCCAATAGATATGGGGCATTTCAAGGTTTCATGTCATATAATTTACTTCATCACCAAAGTCGATCAGAAAGCAGGCCTTTAGTGGGGATGTAAACTTTGATTACCATCTATTCAATGGATTGAGATCTGTAGTTTTAAACATTGCAGTTAAAAAACTCATATGGGTTTTTTTGAGAAATTTATATGGCATTAAGATGAATTTAAAATAGGAAAGAAAAATGTGAAAAGAGTCTGAAAATCTTTTTAAAAAATAAATTATGTAATTTATACTTTTTATGAATCACCAACCTCATTTTGTATGCCTAGAAGTTCTTACACTATTAAATGCTAGAGTAAGGGGCGCATCAGTTCTGAATTAGTTTTAAAGACAGCATGGCACAAATCAGAGAACGACCACTTACCTCACTAGTAAGTGGCAGCAGTTCTCACCGGGCTACCCAGGGTTTGAACCCTGGGTACGCCACCTCTTCCCACTTGTATGAGTTTTCTTTCTGCTTGTGCGGGCTCCTTTCCCACTTGTGTGGACCTTCTTCCCGCTTGTGTGTGTTGTCTTCTCGTGTGTGCGGTCACTTGGATTGCTGAAAGGTTTCTCAGTTCAATCGGGTGAGTGACAAAAATTGTCTTTGAAAATTGAGAATTTGGGACAATGACAAGTCTTATTATCATTTTTTCTTTTGCTATTATATGGGAGGAGTTGTAAACCATTGTGGTCTTAAACTAGCATAATCTATCAACCCACGGGTCATCCCTGGGGTGCTACATTCCTTCGTTTTACGTTCCCAGAATTACTTCCACCATAGTGCTCCACTTGAGTACTCCGTGCTCCACCACACGACACATTCCAGATGTGCTCCACTAGTGGCAGCCGATAGGGGTCTATTTATGGCACTTAAGGTGAGTCAGGATGCCCTTTAATTACCATTTCGCTATCCTGGGTTCCTCCTTAAAGTCATTTATAACCACTCAATCTAAGAAAATAAAAATGGAAGATCAAAATTACTTGCTCTAGATTTGATGTTAGCCATAACTCTTGTTGTCATTGAGGAGTCAATTGCGATAATAAATTATAGAATGATCGAGTTGTTATATAAGTGAGAACTAGTTCTCATCGTGCTTCCATGAGAACTATTGATGGGGCCCACTTAGCAACCAAAATCCAAATCGTGCACAAATAGGGAACCCTTCGATAGTCACTAATCTCGAGGTTTGGCATCCATCCAAATGGATTGGACCAATGGATGCAGGGTTGGATTTTTGTTAAATATGAATCCATAAAATCATATGCCACGGATGAAGGGGTTAGGGGCATGGGATTGGACCAATGGATGTAGGGTTGGATTTTTGTTAAATATTAATCCATAAAATTGTATGCCACGGCTGAAGGGGTTAGGGGCATGAGATTGGGGTCAAACTTGATATTTCGGGTGCTCCCACATAGATCTTTTCATCTCCTCTTGTCCCATCCTAGATGGGACCCACAAATGGGCCCCATACAAAGTTATCACGGTGACTCCGTGAGAACATTTCTCACTAGAACAAAGGTTATATATATATATAGGAGATGCTCCTATGAGAGCATCTCTCACGTTATCATGAGAGTTAGGGTGAGGGCCCTCACATTTAAGTTGTTGGCATTGGATATATGGATGTGAGGGCCCCCACGCTCTCTCTCATACTAAGGTGAGAGATGCTCTCATAGGATATATATATATATATATTGGAGGTGTTCTTGTGAGAGACACTCTCACCTTATTATGAGAGATAAAGATGGGGCCCTCACATTTAATTTGTTGACATTCGATATGGATGTGAGGGTTCCCACCTTATCTCTCATAGTAAAGTGAGAGTGTCTCTCACAAGAGCACCTCCATATATATATATATATATATATATATATATATATATATATATGGGAGGTGCTCCTATAAGAGACACTCTCACCAAGTTTATGAGAGATGGGTGGGGGCCCTCACTTCCATATCCACTCCCACTAACTTAAATGCAAGGACCCCCAACTTAAATGTGAGGGCCCCCACCAATCTCTAACCAACTTGGTGAGAGTGTCTCTCACTAGAGCACCTCCCTATATATATGTGGAAAATACTCAAGTGCATCTATCCCTCACCATAGGATGAGAGACACTTATAAAATTGGAAATATTCATGTGCAAAAGAGGAAAAGCCATATATGTGCAGAAAAAGAATGTTCATGTGCAAAGAGGGAAAGCCATGTAAGTATCCTTCACTCTATGGTGAGGGATGGATGCAAATGAATCTCCCTCTAATATATATATATATTTTTACTTATATTTATATAGGGGGCCAACTCTCTTAAGCTGCAGCTTAGGATATGGTAAGATGAGGTAAGCACAAGTGTGTAGTGGGGCCTATTGGGGACCCACATGGGGGGGTGGTTGGGTTTCAAGGACTCCCTGAGACCCTCCTATTTGTAAGAAATCAACCCCAAACGTAATTTCTAGATTCCATCTGGGCCTCAAAAGTTTAACGGTCAACAATCCATTTAGATCGGTACACAGTCGATCCAACAGTTCAGTAAATTCGGATATGACCAAAAGTTGGTGGACATGTGCAATTTAGGGTGGTAGTGTCTTTGGTCTATTTGGATGGACCAAGGGTGGGCCCCACAAGTGTGATCTTACAGAATTTTGTTCTAAGCTTTGCTTTTATATATAAATAAATAAATATATATATATATATATATATAAAATTGATTATAAAAGAAACAAAGAGATATTGTGTATTTCTAAAAGTGGTTGAGAATTAAAAGAGTAAGGTAAGATTTAATAAACGGCCTTCAAATAATCTCTCTATGGATGAAAAACAAAATAAAGAGAGATGGAAAAATGATTACCTAGCCATCAACCTACCAAATCAAACCTAGGAAAGTTTCATTCCTATCTATATCTTCTCCTAATATTCTTCATCCCACACTTTATATTCCTTTGTTGGAAACATGTCCCACAAAACGTAACATGACCTGCCGAATTAACATGCATGACCTGCAATTAACCCTCATTTGTAATTTGTTCTTGAAATAAAGTTGGGCTTGGTTAAAGTACTCACAAATAGGTTAGAATTGCATGAATTGGTTCAATGCATAGGAAATAAAAGTGCTAATGGCCCTTGGCCCCACTTTTGACCAAAGTAAAACTAAGTAATGGGGCTCAAATGGTTGTTAAAATGAAATTGGGCTCAAGGCAAGTTTACAAGTTAGTTTGGGTCAAGTCGGGTTAAATGGTTGAGCTAGTTAACTCACTAAACTGATGCGGGTTATGCGGGTCAACCCGACCCACAATAGCTATGCTGGTTACCGCTGGTCAGGTAGGGTTAATCCACAACAGGTGCGGGTTAGGAATATCTGACACTTTAATAAATGGGCTGGCTTTTAGTTAATAGCAACTGGCCCATTTGATAAACAGGTTTGGCCCATTAACCCAACCTGACCTGTTTGCCACCTCTAGTTCAAACCCATTATACCATGAATTCCTAGGAATTTCATGAAAATAAACAGGCCCTTAAAATCATGGGCTAGGACTATTTGATCCCACTTATTTATCGGGCTAGGAAATTAAGCCCGGGTACTGTCTTGGGGCATGAAAACACATCCATTAATTAAAATTTATAAATTCAGATATCATTGTAGGTTATATAATTTTACAACAATTTCTCTTTTTGAATTAGTTGTCTTATATAGAACTCTAAGAATAATAAATACTATATTCGTTTATTTATTTTGTTTTCAACATATTTTAAAGAAAAACACAAATTTTAATACATTTTTATTTTTGGTCCCGGAATTAACATGGGCCTCCTTTTCTAGTTGTAATATATTATCGAATGAGTGCCTGGGCTTAGTCTAGTTATAATATATTATTAGTTAAGTGAAAAAAGCTAGTATGACCGCTCTATATCCACCATTTGATCTATGATCCCTTTTGGCTTTAATTAGGTCAAGAGTAGGCCTGCCAATCCTGCCCTTTGATAATGGGCCTAGCCCTCAAAAGCCCTTTAAAATGAGGGCTTTTATTTTTCTTGAAAAGTATTGGGACCAACTTGGACATTATTTTGGAGGCCTGCTGATTTTGAGGGCTGGGCTTGAATTGTAACAGGCCCGGCCGTCCTAAACCTTTTATTTTAATTTATATACAAAGCCTAAAATATCTCTATTAACAAATGAATAGCAGTAAGAAAATGGGGATAAGGGTCTAGATAGTGGTGACATATATGAATCAATAGAGGTGAAAAGTCAAAATTAGAAATAATATGAAAATACCAATAATATTGGATTGGTTTTAATTTCCATTGTTTTTATTTTCTAAATATCTAACATCTATGGAGCCAACAAATGTTGATCGATATATTATTCTTTAATATTTTTTCAACTACAGTTGATAAAGGGTTTGTTTTTTTTTTTTTTGGATATCTAAATACACCAATAGGACTATTTTAAAAGTTCACATATAATATCTATTTGCACTTTTTAAAAGTCTCAGCACCTGTCTTTGTTGGTAGGTGTACACCTTTATATTCTTTTTTTTTTTCTCTGAATTTCATGCAATATTCACTACAACTGTATGAAGAGAAATTTAAATATTAGTTTTCTTATTTTTAGGGCCTAGGCCGGGCTAGCCCTTGAGGGCAGGGTAAGGACCTAAGTAAAGAAGGAGATTTGGATAGGCCGGACCTAGCTACTTTTAGGGCCATCATGTTTCAACTAGCAAGGGCTCACTAAAACAACGGCTCAGATCACCCAGAGTCAAATTCCATAAAATACCATTTACAAAATAGAATTCCATTCATTGCAAACAAACACAATCATGCTAAATTAGGGGGCAATTTCCAACCGATGGCTTAATGCAGACCAATTGATTATTGGCCTCAGTAGTAGATGGGCCCCGGAGTTGAAAGAAAGCTCTTAACTAACCGGGCTAATGCTAATGGGCCATATGGCGAGTCGACTGACCCACTAATATCAATTGTGGAGGAGGAGCACTTTTGATTGTCCTATCTTGTCACATCTCGGTCCCGAATCACCTTGGCCTAGGATAATTTCCGAGGTGAGACATATGTACTCCCGTGATGCTGTACCTGTCTCGAGCCAAATACAACGTATGAAAGAGAGAAAAACAACTTCTTTGCACGTGATTCTAGCTCACTAGGACATATCAATAACCTTTAAATCATAGCGGAAGCTGTAATTCATACACAAAGAGTATCATTTTCCATTCAGTCCAATTAACTGTTCAAGTTTAATACAAAAAAAGTAAACATGTATATAAACATTACTTTACAAAAGAGGGTGTATAAAAGAATTCTATACAACTATACCAGAAGTATAATCAACAGAATAACTAAAACCTAAGTGTAACCCACACAAAAAGGGCTAGCCACACGAACTGCATCATCTCTAAAAAGTACAACACGCTCTCCGAGGAAAGGAGAATCTAAGCTGGCCCTAGCTCTGGCCACTCCTTTAATCTTGGAGGTACCTCCTGGGTAATCTTCTTTCCCTTCTTGGCCTCTTCAAGGCCGGGAGCTGCATCGGCAACTGTGACACCAAGAGTAGTATCTCAATACGACGATCTAGCAAGTATAGGCAATAATAAGGAAATACATAATGTGTCAAATTGAATTAAAGACGATTAAATTAATAGATGGCAATGATAGGTATTAACTAAGTAAATTGTGCGAAAATTAAATAATTTATGCTTGTGAATCAAATAGAATGGAAACATACTAATTGGCTATTACATTGAGCTCATCTTCTCAAAATAGATCGAGAATGTCACCAGCGGCCCTGCCAAAGGATAGCTGGCTACCCAGGTCTGGAGTTCCGATGCTCCAGATGACTTACTACAGTAGTCTCGAATAACTAACCAAGTTCAACCCCGTCAGGTATCACAGGTTCGAAACTAAGTAGTGCCGACTCGATCAAATCAAATAACAATCGAATAATGATTGGATTTGAGTAAGTTTGTTTTCACTTATTCATAATCGAATCGAATAATAATCACGTATCACGAATACTTACTGAATCCCACATATCTAATGAATGCTGCATCGGAAATATAATACTGAAGTTACGAATTGTATGTAAACAATCGGACCTCAATGAATATTAATAATGCAACCAATCTATTAATCAGGATGTGATATGAATAATGAAATTGTACTCCAATATGAAATGCAATAACTTAAGGGAATCAAGATAACTTTACGAACCAATACTAGACTATTGGTTTTAGTCTTTCACTGTCCAATACAAGGTAGGTTGGGAAGGTCAACGTACTACTACCTTATTAGGTGTCACCATTTATGAGAAATACGATGAATTTCCAAACTAACCCTCATGGCACAGTGTTAGACTAATGAATGTTCATTAGACCAAATAACAAAGTTAACGGTCTATTCTAGGGTCATAAGGTCTTAAATAGTCCTAAATCCTTATGGAAATAGGGGTGAGCACCATAATTATCTATTAAAGAGGATTATGGTGGGTTAGAATAGGTTAAGGGTGATAATTCATCCTAAATATTGGAACAGAAAAGACCCATGCTTCAGCTTCACGTTCGCTCGAGCGGACCCAAGTTCGCTTGAGCGAACCCCATCCAGAGGCTTAATTGCTCGCACGACCCATTTCGTTCGTTTGAGCGATGGTTTCAGAAGTATGGTCGCTCGAGCGGACCCATGTTCACTCGAGCGGACCCCATCCAAAGAGGTAAACACTCGGGCGGTCCTTTAGATCGCTCGAATAAGTGCTTCAGAAGGAGGTTCGCTCGAGCGAATGCTCCAGTTCACTCGAGCGAACACTTCAGAATTCCTGGTTCGGAATTCTCATATTTTCTTCCTCCCATTCACTTCCAACTTCCAATCACTTTAATACCTGCACAATGGAGCCTTCTTGCTCCCTTTTACATAACATACAATCATTCCAACCATTTCATCAATCAAAACAATATATACAATCCAACCCATTCATTTATTAAGAGATAGATTCATTGAAATAGAGTCTCATTTGAATCAATTGGAATTAAAAAAAATGTAAATCCAAAATTATGCTTATACTTGCCTCTAATAGAGCTTCCAAATCTTCTCTTGTCACTCTTGACCAAGGAAACCAAAAAACCCCCAAATCACCAAACCCTAATCACAATAAACATGGAAAATGGGGATGAATATGCATGTAGGGCTACCCAAGAGCCTCTAGACTCTAATGAAATTCAAAAACACAAAACAAGGAGGGTTTGGCTCTTACCCCAACAAGGAATTCAAATTTGAGAAAAGTAGGAGATGGTGGAGGTGATTTCTTGCCCACTAGAAGAGGTTGAAGAAGATGATGAGGAAATCACCCTAGCTCCCAAGTGCACATGCCACAAAACTTCTTGTAGTGATTGAAGGAAGAGAGAAGAATAGAAGTGAAGAAGAAAGTAGAGAGAAAAGAGAATGAAAAGGAAATGAAAAGGAAGGGATGATTGTATATAAATGGATAGAAATGTCCTTTTTTTTAGCAAGAAAGCCCACTAAAAATAGCATGTTTTCATTTTGGGTTAAATGGGGGTCCAAATACTCAACGATTCGTCAAATGAAGTAGGGTCCAATATGAAAATCGACGTGCTCATCAAAATACACGCGTTGACGCCAAGATGACGTGTAAATGATGCAAAATGCGAAAATAGATAATTACGAAAAAGCCCTTAACTTTACCCAACCGAGTCAATTTGGTTCCAACTCACCTCACCAAGGCTTATGACTCAACTAACTTAGTATATAGAGGTTAAAGGATACTAATTACCATAATTAGCAACTAAGCATAATTAATTTAGCTAAATTCCCATTAATTAGCACTAATCAAGGTTAAATTGGGTCGGGGTGTAACCTATCTCATCCTGGGCATGATTAATGTGAGTCCTTAAAATGCTTTACCTCAAATAAAATGGAAACGTGAACCATTAATCATATTCATTAATCACCTCACTGCGGTGGGACAAACTTTTATCAATGTATAATACGGAGACGTTCATACCTAGATAGAGAAGTCATTTCGAGAGCACCTATTTATTTTCAATAGGGGGGCTCTACTCTGGAGACCTACTCCTTCAACTCAGAGAAGGCCAAATAATTTTACATGACATTGCCAATACGCTCATTATTGAATTGAGTAGTGTTGTCTCCATAGTCTCACACCAAAGGATTAATGCTTGGGTCCTCAAATGAGAGTATCACTCTTGGACTAGTAGCCCAACATAGAGGTGTAAAAAAGTGAGATTCTTAAGAAGTGTAAAATATTTTGGCTCATTTTCAAAAATATATATTAAGATTTAAATATTTTAAAAGAGTATAAAAGTTTTTCATATTTCTTTCAATTAAGTCTTCTCCATAAAAATGAAGGGCGTTTGGTCGAAGGTCCCTCAAAGCATGACTTTATGGAAAACAGTCCACAATCTAAACTCATGCAACCAAAGGTCCCCCTCACACATTCTCGTACCTGAAATGTCTAATTTACCCTTTCTTTAAATCATATCCCATGATTGGTGGGACATCCCATTAATAATGGTTAACTACCCTTTAATTGGTCACGATTAATGGAGTCCCATTTATGAGATTTTCAAATAAATTCTATAAACACACAAATAAATTTCAAAATAAAGTAAATAAATAAAAAAAACCCAATAATTTCAAAAAATACAATAAATTTAAAAAAAAAAGCAATAAATTTTAAAATAACGCAGATAAGTTTAAAGAGATGCAAATAAATTTCAAAAGACCCAAATAAATTTTAGAAAAATTAAATAAATTTCAAAAGACTCAAATAAATTTCAAAAGATCAAAAGAAAATTAAAAAAATGAAAATAAATTTCAAAAGCCGTAAATTAATTTCAAAAGATGCAATTAAAATTCAAAAACGCAAACACATTTGCCAAAACTAAGATAAATCAATTTTTCGAAATTTTGAGAAATTTTCCAAAAGCTTAAATATTTTTCCCAAAACTCAGTTAAATTTATTTCAAAAAATACAAATAAATTTCAAAAGACACAAATAAAATCCAAATACATAAATAGATCTAAAAAAATGAAAATAAATTTGCCAAAAACTCAGAAAGATTCGTTTAAAAACTCAGTTAAAATTCTCAAAATGGTGATAAATTTTTCAGAAACTTATCTATATTTTTCAAAAACTCAAATAAATTTGTTAAAAACTCAGATAGATTTGTCCCGAACTGAGATAAATTTATTCTAGAACTCAGATAAATTAGCCCAAAACTCAGATAGATTTGTCCAAAACTCAGATAAATGTGTTTCAAAACTCTGATAAATTTGATCAAAACTCAAATAAATTTGATAAAAATAAAAAACTCAAATAAATTTGAAAGAAATTCATATAAATATGTCAAAAACTCAGATAAATTTGACAGAAACTTAGATAAATTTAACAAAAACTCAAATAAATTTCATAAACCAAAACATCAACGTGTTACTGGTAGGGCTTTCTGCTTCACATGTTAGGCTAAACTGACCCGAACCTGAACTGGCCTGGCAACCAGACCTCTTCTTCCCTTTCGTTTTTGGTTTCTATAATAGAAACAGGTAGGTAGAGGCATGGATTGATCTGATGTTCTCAAATCGAGTTTCAGACAGAGAAGAAGGTTCTGTTACGATCCTAACAAGTGGCGTTGAACTGTTATGCCCATCGTCGCCGGAACCGGGGAAGGGAATCGCCGTAGGTTTTACGCTGCCATCGTGCCACGCCGCAAGTCGCCGGAGACTCTCTTCACCATCATTGCCGCCTCTCGTCGGAAGTGGTTCAGCGTTGTCGGAGAAGACAACCGCAGGAAAAGTAGAGACAGGGAAATCCGGATCCTAATTGCAGCGAAATAGACTTGGGTTCTTGGGATCGCACAGTCTCGGAGAAGAAGACCGGAGTTGTCCCACCGCGGTTGGAGCTAATTGCCGCTGCAGCCTTTCGCAGCTCGTCGCTTGCGTTGGAGAAGGGGAGGAAAAGAAGTCCTGCAGCAGAGAACAAAAACCGAGTTGGATAAGAGGATGTCCTCTCCGGCAACCCGATCTAGTTGTTGTTCTAGATCGGACCGGAGAAGACGATCGCAGAAGGATGGTGGTGTAGAGTTCTGTGCATAAAAATAATAGAGGGAGAATACAAGCTTTGGAAATTTAAATTTCAAAGATTTATGCCTAAAACGGTTGAAAGGGCAAATTAGTCCTGAAATATGTGATCATGTGAAAATAGGGACCTCTAGCTGTAAATTGTCTAGTTGAGTGGACCAGAGCCCTTAAACAGAATTTGCGTGAACCAGAGGCTGGATACATTCCACTTTAGGGACATTTCGCTAATTTACTCTAAAAATAATTAGAAAAATGAAAAATATACTTTTCTTTTTTTCTTAAAAGCCACCTCCTTTCTTCTCCCTTTGGCCTCCGTAACCCCATACATACATACATACATACATACACGCACACACACACACAAAACATATATACTCACCTTACTATGAGAGATAAAGGTGGGGCCCTCACATTTAAATTATTGACATTGGATATGGATGTGAGGGCCCCCACCTTTATCTCTCATAGTAAGGTGAGAGTATCTCTAACAAGAGCACCTCTGATATATATATATATATTGGGTTATTCCTTAAATTCCACATAATTCATGTTGTTTTTTCTAACAATCATGTAAGTCAAATACCAAGTTACACATATTTCCTTGTAAAGAAATGTACAAAAACGTTGGCTTATGACTAGGGCTGTAAACGGGTTGGTTCCGGTTCGGGTCTATGATGGACTGGAACCATAACCGTTAAGGAGAAGGTGGAACCGGATCCGGACCCAGAATAGTTTTGGAACCGGTTTCTTGGCTTCAGAACCGGAACCATAACCATATATGGGACAGGTCTGGATCCTGGTACGGGTCTCGGTAGAGAATGATATTAAATAAACATGATTTTTAGGAGCGATTTTCGAAAATTAAGGTAATATATCGGGTCTCGGGTCCACGGGTCCCAACCAAGGTGGAACTGGACCCAGATCCATTTGCTTATTAGGGCCTAAATAAGGATCTAGACCCGGTTTTTAACGGGTCGGAAACTCCGGGTAATCGGAGAATCGGGGACCCATTTACATCCCTACTTATGATTGGCATGGTTTCAAGGTACAATAGTAGCAGCGGCAATTATGATTAAATTGCCTGGGTTGGACTCAGTGGCGGACCCATGATTTTTGTTTAGGTGGGGCTAAACTATTATTCGACTTTGCTAAATTTTTTTCACATTAACAATATCAAAAGATAAAAAAAAAAACCCATTTAAATCGACACAACTTTTTTCCATGCTTAGACCTCCTGCCCAATAGAAGGGTTTTTCCACTACTTCTCCCAAATTTAGGTGATCATCAATTCATCATCGTCAAAACAACCAAAGATAACATTTTCTTTAATCCTAGGCATTTGAATGCTCTGAAACGGTAATTTGGGTGAGCACCCATTTACCCAATTTGGATTTTAAAAGGGATTTTATTTGGATATAAGGAATTTGGTTGCCTATACTTATTTTAGCTATAAAAATAATTCCTTATAGTTGGTCATGGGCTCGCGGCAAAGAAGAAAAACATGTCAGTTAAATGTAAATCAAGTTATCCAAATATATAAACCATAAGGCCTGATTTATGTATGAATTGAAGTTTAAAGTGTACCCAATGGTGATTTGGTCATCTTTGAACTTGTAGATATTCTGTTATTTAGGGCTTAGTGTTTGGATTAAGATTTGGGGATTTAGGGTTTGAAATTAGGATTTGGGAATTAAGGGTTCATATTCGGATATAGAGTGATTCAGATTATACTACAACTGAGGAGAAAGATTATTTTATTTAGGGTTATTAGGTGAGAGAGACTTACCACAAGAGGACTGGTGATGACAAGCACGATCTGCACGAAGAGGATCTCAGACTCTCACTTGAAAGAAAATGTCAAATGAGATCAGTGTGAAGAGGATTTGTTTTCAATCTTTTCAGGTTTGTAATGTGGGGTGATTACAAAATTTAGACGTGGGGCGACCGTATTAGATATACGTGAGAAAGGTACAATGGCCATTTAAATATCATGTAATTTTAAAAATGACCTAGGGCTTTTACATCTAGGTCCGCCCTTGGTTGCACTTGATGTTATGCATAAAGTATGCTTAAGTGGGGCTCCACTAGGTTGTTTGGGTTGGATTTAATCATTTCTCTTAAAAGATTTATTTGAAAAATTATATAATGATATTTGTATCATTTTCTACGAAGAGAACTTGATTGAAAGAAATATTAAAGACTTCTACCCTCTTTTTGACATATTCGAAACTTTATGTGCTTTTTTGAAAATGAGCTAAAAGTCTCATAATTTTTTAATTACTGAAATCTTTCAATAAAAAAATCTACATGACATTCTTCTTATGGAGTCATCATAAGGTATTTGAAGGATATAAAGGGCAAGAACCTCCTCTTACCCGAGTAGTAAGGAGCGCCAGTTTTTAGTTGGCTATCCGGAATTCAAAATATGGGCCGGTATGTTACCTCTTCCTACTTGTTCGAGGTTTTCTTGCACTTGAGTGGGATGCCTTCTTGTGTATATGCAGACTCTCTCATGGGTTGTATGCAGTGGCGGACCCAAGATTTTCATTTGACGGGTGTGGGCCCTAACAGGTAGTTTGGTTTTAAGGGCAAATCGGGGATTTTTATGTAGTTTTTGAGAGTGGACCTATGACTTTTCTTGGATTTTTCTTTGAGTAGACCCAAAATTTTCATTTAAGGTGTGGAAGCATACTGTAGCTTGACAGGTGCAATGCAATTACATGCTTCTATCTGGGTCTGCCCCTGGTCCACCCTTTCTCAGTAGACTTTTTTGCGTTGCGTGTTTCTCTGAAGTCTACTGGTGTGAAGCGACACACGGCAAAAGCGACACACGGTAGGTAAAAGCCGCGTGACCGTCAAATGACGGCTAAGATGAAGAATTGGAATTTAGGAAGCATCCAGTAGGACTCAGAAATCTGGCTCAAGCTTTAATCTAGAGAAATTCTGAGTTAAAATGGTGGAACTGCAAAATGGGTGCCATCTATTAGAATTTTTCTTTAAGCCTCAAAATAAATGCTCTCTAGGTACATATGGTATCCTCAAATCTAACAGTTTTGCCTGCAATTGGATAGGCTATTTTTAATTATGCTTTTCATTAAGCTTTCAATCCAACAGTAGGGCAAATTTGGATTGAATTAAGATTTAAGGATATTCAATATAACTATATGATGTTTATTTTTATAATAATTTAGATCCCAATAAATGGGACCCACGGTTGAGTTCCACTACTTTCCAATTTTTATAATGTCAAGTAATCATGGCACGGCACGAATAGTCGTCTGTGGATCAACGTTTAATCAAAATATTTGGATGGCGGGCGTAATTACGTGGAGAGTTCAGGTTGTCATACTTATACCTAACAAAAGATGTCTTGCGCACGGACAGCTTTGATGATGTGATAAAGGAAGGTTCGTCATCCTAAATTGTAAACTCTAAATCCAACAACCTTAAATGGGAACAACCGTACCTTATCACATTCCAACAGTTAGTACCCACATCTATAAAAGCTCTTCCATTTCTATTTTCTTCTTTTCATCGCTAAACATCTTTATAGACTCTTCGAGCAACGAAAATGATTTTTCAGAATCTTCGCAGGCCAGCCATGTATGCAGTCCTAGGAGCGGCCGGCGCAATCTTTCAATATTCAGATGTGATTTCAGATGATCCCTTTGGTGAGATTCTCTATATGTTTTTGGTATTGGTGGTTCATTTGATTCTGTGCCTTGGCCTGAAGCTGATGCTGATGTCAGTTGTCTTCCCCCACGAAATCATTTCGACAACGGCCCTAAAAAGGCTGGCATTGATGGGTCTCACACTGATTGCAGCTGCTGTAGTCATTGATATTTTCCTTGAGGACAAAGAGCAGGGAATGTGTCATGGCTCATTTGACTGTCTGGATTCATTTGACCATGCTCTGTTTTATTGAAGAGAGGATTGTATGTTGTTCTGCCACAAAAATGGAAAAAGGTTGTCTTGCTTTGCTTGTTTCTCTAGTGATATGGATTCTTTCTCTTTTGTTTTTCAGTTTTTGCTTGACAGGTCATGAGTAGGCCTGTCAATCCTGCCCTTTGATAAGGGGCCTAGCCCTCAAAAGCCCTTTAAAGTGAGGGCTTTTATTTTTCTTGAAAAGTATTGGGACCAACTTGGACATTATTTTGGAGGCCCGCTGATTTTGAGGGCTGGGTTTGAATTGTAATAGGCCCGGCCGTCCTAAACCTTTTATTTTAATTTATAAACAAAGCCTAAAATATCTCTATTAACAAATGAATAGCAGTAAGAAAATGGGGATAAGGGTCTAGATAGTGGTGACATATATGAATCAATAGAGGTGAAAAGTCAGAAGATCTAAACCGTTGGGTGTCAAGTATATTTATGGTCTCGAATTTCAGCCTTTAAATTTTCATATATTTTGAGAAAATTGTAAAAAAAATATAAACGATTATATCTGCTAAATTGGACTTCTATTGTCTCCTTTTCAATGATCTGAAATGTTAATCCTCTTTAGAAGCTATCTTTTGTTAGATTTCTAATTTAAGGTTTTGATTCATCATGAATCTTGAGAAACTTGAGAAAGACGGTAAAGCCATTGGATGTTTTCAATGAAAATGTTTCGGTTTTAACATACTTTGAAGCAGTCCATTGTTTTTTTTTTTTTTTTTTTTTTTTTTTTTTCAATCCTTTACCATTGTAGGCCCTTATTGAAACCACTCATCCTCTTTAAAAGGCTCAAAACGGCTGGAAGGTCAAATTTGAGCCATTAATTCATCAGATATTATGAGATAATTACAATAAATTCTAAATTAGAAAATTTATTTATTTTTATACTCTATGGCTATGGGTCCCAAACGGCCCAAGCCGTTCATCATCTTTGAAAGGCTAAAATTAACTTAGAAGACAAGTTGGCTTAGTTGGGCCAGTGGCCACATTAGGCAATAGCGTCATCTTAAACTTAGATAAGAATTTTTTTAAAGATTATTAGGGTACCAAATCAACTTGCGACTCCACTTGACCAACCATGATAACTGAGCTAAACAAAGGCATGTTACACCACATATTAAAGCCTTCGACATTTTTGTCCAGTCTCCTCTGATCTAGAGTCCTTCATGAGTGGGCTTATTTTGGAGGGATTTTTAATAGGAAATGTGTTGGAGATTTTTAACATCAATATTGGCTGTAATTTATAGAGTATTTGAAATTCCTTATCAAATTATTAAAATCTTAAAAACAAAAGCCCTTTTAAAATGTATTTTTTTTTTTATAAAATCTTAAAATTCGAATATTGTGAATGAGAATTTGAAAAACCTGCTGCAGAGAGAAAATGAAATTCTCCTACAAAAATTTTAGGAATCCCACCCAAAAGACAGGTAGGCCTTTGGGATGGGAGACAAGCAGATACGGATTGAATTGAAATACATGTGATTGGTGCGTGGGGGAAGCGAACAACGACATGAAAAGGAGTTTGGATATCTTGTTTCGTCCAATAAAAAATAGCCAACGGCGTAAAATTTCTTCCTTGATTTTCTCATTCCAAGAAAGCAATTGAGGGGTACATTAGTTAGCATGACATTTTACACAATTGGATTTTTTTTTTTTGGACGAGTCGGTATCTCCCCGTCTCCTAGAAACAGAGGATCTAGACTCCATAAAAAGATGACAGCAAAATCCCACAAGTGAAATAAAAATATTTTGCAAGGCTTTTCTTAAATATAAAAAATTTCTCTGCAACAATGCAACTAAACCATTCTGAAGGAAACAAAAAAAAAAAAAAAAAAAAAAAAAAAAACAGAAGGATTAATTGGACTTGTTTGATTGTGTAATTATCAGCTTAATTGGAAGCTTTCACCCTCCAACCACCCCCCCGCCCCCCCTGCCCCCCCTTTTTTTGGGGCTTTATGTAAATTGATTATTACTTTTGCTATCATTTCTTTTGCATAAAGAATGGAAAAATTGAAGGGACTTGTGAAGACTTCATTTCCTGTACTTTTTAAAAAAAATTATTCTTAGATGGCAGTTTTCACTAACAAATGTGTTTTGGGAGACCTGATATACAGTTATCTACTTCTTGTGTGATGGAACTGACAAGCCAAGTATAAACCATTAAACCCTAGCCCTATAGCCCTTTTGCAAAGAGCAGAGAGAGGGGATGGACCGGAGAGGGAGATGCGTCAGTAGGGTGCGGAACTAGGATTTTGACATTGGGGGCCCATTGTGAAAAAAAATCCTTTTTTTTTTTTTTTTTTTTTTTTTGTGGGGTGGGGGGGGGGGGGGGACTACCATGGCCATTGACAGCTCCACTCTAGTTCCGCCCCTGGGGACGAGGTGGAAAGAGGCTTTGGTAGGTCTTCGTTCTTCAGGTATGAAGATGAAGATGGAGAATATAGAGGGTTTGGGTTTCAATTAGAGAGGAACAGAGGGAAATGGTTGAGTTGCATAGATAGTTTTTATATCTATAAAGACCCTCTCTCGGACGCATAAGCTTTTTTTTAAATATTTTTAAGACCCTCTGATATTTTTATTTCATGCAAATCCATTAGAATGTTTTATGAGTACTGTGACGCTAATATTAGGGGCGGACTCAGGAATTCTTCCTTGTGGGGGCCACAATTAGGAGATTCTTTTTTTTTTTTTTTGGGATGGCCACATATAAAAAAAGATTGTAGTCTTCAAAATATATAGGGGCTTTTCTAAATCTCGTGGGGCCGTATGTGAAAAATAATAAAATCTTGAAAAGTTAAGGGATGGCCCCTGCCGGGTTCCCCTTTGGTTCCTCCGGTGTTTGATTTGGCATGTACTTGCTGAAGCAGGTTTGCCTTCCCACTCATGCTTACATTGCTAAGAGGGATGATCGGACTTAACTAGATCTTTCTTGGATATTGCGCTTACAACAGCCCTTAGACCTTATGTTTTGCCCATGAAGACTTAAAGCTTAAGTATTTTATATAAAACCGTTCATGGATAGCTTAGGATCATGAAATATCACATTCATAGGACCATGCAACATCCTAGGGTTGTGCAGTAGCGCACATATTGTCTTGTGCGATATCTTAGAGCCAAATGATAGTGCACCATTATTGCATTTTTTTTTTTTTTTGGACAAATGTTACATTTAAGGGGGTTAATTGTTGAAAGTAGGTGGGCCTTCTATATGGGTTATCAAAACTTTTGACCCATTTAATGTAGGGATCAAATATCCAAAAGGCCAAGAACACAATCCTAAGAGTTAAAACCGTCATCTCATGCATTAAGATCATAGATCTATCAAAAGAAGACAGATCAAAACAAGCAAACACATCATAGCAGATCTACCAAAAGAATAGGTTATAGATCTATACCTAAGGAGCTTGGTTGTGCTCAAATCGAAAACTTGACTTCTTCATTCTCCACAAAACTCTTTCACAGATTTAATCTTCTTAGCCTTGTGTTCTTCCACGCTATGTCCTTCTTGTAGAGAACTTTTCAAAGAAAATGGTTGGATCTCAATTGATAATAAAACCCTAGACACTCAAGAAGGAAACCAGAGGAGAGAAGAGAAGGAGAGAGAATGAGAGTAGCTGGACGTCCAACCTTGGGCGTGGAATGCCTTGGATGTCCACCCTCTCCTCATATATATAGTTTTGGCAAATCTCTTCTCCGACTAAACTCAGAAGTCTTACTTCTATTTCTATTATGTGTTCTATCTACTCATCCTTTCCTTAAGAGATTCAATTAGAATACAATTTTCTCTTATTAGGACTAGCATGGGAACCACTAGGAATTCCTTAGAATTTTGCTCAAATTGAAACATCTGGACCTCACATCTCATGTAAACTATGGACTTACAGTTAATTGCTAATAACTCCACTTAATAAAAATGCAATTGCACTCTAGGCTTAAAAATATTTACAAGAAGACCCTAAACTTTTCAATTACCACAAACAACTCTGATATAATTTTTTTCATTGGTAACATGATTTGAGCAAACAGTGGTTGTATCCGAATTGATAGCTAGTGAACACCTTAGAGTTTAGATTAGCGATAAAATGGAGCTTTCCATCGAACTACTGCGAAAGTTTATTGGTTAAGTACTCTTGCCAATGTGACACTGTGTACAAGTATAGAAAAAAAATTCTAAAGAAAATAATAAAAAGAAGGCCATGAGCATATGCCTGTAAAGAAGAGTGCAAATAAAGAGGCTTAACTAGAACAACCAATTACAAGAAAAATTACAGAGAATACCTACTTTCTTTAGATCATGCCTGTATGGTACTGCAGAAAATTGGCTTCATGAAGAATCTTTCATTTTTTTTGTCTTTTGCGAAAAACCCAGTTTGACTTTTCCCTGGGCCTGTTTGGGGGCTTTACTAAGAGAGATGAATGGAGTAAAGGTTATTTTGAAGGAATAATAAAATATTAGTGAGTTATTTTGGTACTTTGTTTTTAGTTGTTTGTGATAGAATCATTTTGACTTTTTTTTTTGGAAAAATATGGTGGGAAATTTGAATTAAAGTGCTTTTGGTGGGATTTTTTTTGAAAAAGGGGCCTTTACCTTACTTCACTCTAATAGTAGAATTGCCAAACAAGCCCAAAGTTTCGTGGATTCACATAAAAACTAGTTCATTATTTTTCTTTTCCTCATTAAAAAGAGGACACACTAAGAAACTTTCAACTCCGTTGAAAAGTGTGTTCACTTTCCACGCTTTTCCACCAAAAAATGGCACTTGTATATCCATTGAAAACCATTTCTGTGATTTTCTTGACCCCAATATGGGCTTTCTACAGAATTAAGAAAAACTTATCTCATTTTTGTCTTTTCTTTTTAGAGAAGTGGTACAGCCATAAATAATTTGCCAAAGAAAATCTAAAGAAGATATAAAGAGAAAAAGGAATGTCATGGACAATATTTCTGAAGAAGAGAATAATCCAAACAAGGAGACTTGACTGGCAGAAAAATAGATTTTAGAGGAGGAAAGATTGGATAGCCCACAAGATTTGATCTTAGGGACTCCACCTCTCTCCTCTCTACCGACTTCTACGTTGGGCCCAAGGTGATGGGAGATGGCGGTTGGCTTTAGGCCAAAACCGAGACCTCGAAGGCCTTAAATTATTGTTGGTCAAAACCCCATGACTTATCGTTCTTACCTTTGGGTGTTTTTGCTTGTGATTCCTCACTAACCAGGAAGTTTCCTTTGATTTTTTAAAGGAAATATGAATGAATAAACCGCAAAGTCTCCGATCAGAATGTTACAATTTGCATATGACATTATGAATGTCAATCCTTATTTACCCAAATAGACAACCACCCCCATATTTCACCACCCATTTAACTACTGGTGATAAAAAGAACAAACTTCAGGCTATCAATAGATAAATAAAGAAGGGAAAAAGCCCCTTTAGATTTTTTATTTTTAATCTTCTTTTAAGGTTCTCAGGTTCTTAATTAGATGCTTAATTATTTTGCAACTCAACTGCTCCGTGATGAAGCAAACTACATGAAAATTTCTATACATGGTGATATCCTCTTTGTGATTGTTCTCTTGGTAACTTCTAGGAACTGGATGTTTGGTTTACTTGTAGTTATTTGGCGAAATCAGTATGTTTAATTCAGAATTTGCTATAATAGTTGTGGTGGTATCACGTTCAATCATTCAAGTTGAAAGTAAATTCTCTACCAATTCGGAAGTTAAAAAATATCTTTTGTGCATATTGATGGACACACTTAGAAAAATAATTTCGTTTGAATATATGAAATGAAGTGTACTGTAGAATGTAGCTTAACAAATGACAATTCATTTCATTAGTTGTAAAATTCATCAAATCAAGAATTTTCACACTTTACATTTATCTTTATCTCACTATGCATCATGTAGATAGTACCCCGTAGGGAGGTAGAATAATGGCCCCCCACCCTTCACCAATCAAAACTGATCACCAACAAAGACCATTCTCACGGTCACTGATCCCAGGGCTTCCTACCCATCGAAATAGATTGGATGGTTGAATAGAGCAGCAAATTTAATTTTATAGAAAGCCGTTAAAACTGCGAGCCATGGATGAAGGGTTAAAGGTATGAAAGTAACCCAAATATGATATGTCGGGCCCATCATGAGATGATATTTTCAGCTCCCCTTGTCCCGTTATCAGTGGGCCCCAGTTGGCCCTCATCTAGTTGCATAGCAATGCAGTGCAGCAAAGTCCTGTACATCCTTTGGAGCTGACGTGGGGGCCACCCTTTGAAAAGTTAGTGGATTGAAGAAAAGCATAGGCAGAGGCAGAGGAAGAGGCAGAGGCTGAGCCCTCACTCACCACGGAGTTTCCTTTCCTTTTACCACGAAGTTTCCTCTTTAATGAAGGTGTATGAAAATGTCAAATCCTCATCGAAATAGGCCAACCAACCCGTATTTCACGATTCACCAATCCATCACTAGGTCTCTTCCACATGTCTTAACAATCTATTCCCAAATCATCCCAATCAACACACCCACCAAACATCGCAAACCCATAATAATCTGTCGTGGAAAGCTCTGATGGACGACTCGTGTGTGCCTGCAAATTCCTGGAGATGAGATCTATACAAAGGCAGTGAGAAATTGGCCGTCCAATGGTTTGAAAAATTATCAGTCACCGAATACGGTCACTGGTATCTTGACTTCATTTCTGTAATATTGGATATGTCTTGTATAAACTTTTGCACGGCATGATCTCGCCAAGAGCAATATCATCAACGAAAAGAACCCTCTCATGTGGAGATATGGAATGTGTGCCTTATGTAGGGATGGTTGATCGGACTCCACGTGCAGGGCTGCGGCTGCGATGTAGTAATAATCAGGTGGAGATATGGAATGTGTGCCTTATGTGGGGACTGTTGATCGGACCCCAAGTGCAGTGCCGCGATGTAGTAATAATCTGGCGAGCACAGGATGATTCACAAGGAGCAATCCTTTTTAATAAACTTTCCTACTTTGACCTGTCCTAAATAAACACTAAATCTGGCCTAAATGGAAACTAATTAAATTACATCAACTTTGCTGAAATAAATGAAAGTAAAAATAATTTAATTACGATAATTCCCAAAAATAAAAAAATTAATCTAAATAAAGAAACCTAATCTAGATAATCCTAAATTAGCTAAAAACCTGCAAAAGAACACACAAATCAAACAAGCAATATAATATAAGAAAAACAGAAAATAAATTTTCCTAAATTAGATCATACTTACCAAAATCAATTTTTATGAAAATATAAATGTTATTTAATGCCCTAAATGCTAATAATGTAATTTTATGCAAGTTTCTAAAAATCTGATGAATGCTGAAAAATTATGAATATGGAAAAACTTGTACACATGCCTGTTTTCACTGGACTCTATGACCTATCTAAGATACTCTAAATCTAAATCTAATGGCTAGAATTAGAACCTTGATAATGCATGAATCTATCAAAAACAAAAAAAAAAAAAAAAAGAAAGACAGGAAAAATCTTTTAAAACGAGAAAGTTATGACTATTTAAAGATGCTTAGTTGAACATGTAGTGCCACTGAAATCTGATACAGGTTGTTCATGTACCCCTGTTTATGCCATTGTTTGACCCACTTCCCGAGGGCATTTTTGGCTAAAATCTTGTGGTCTCAGAGTCCTTATTACATAATTCAAATCTGATATTTTTCAAGGAAAAACAATCGTGTTTGCCTGGTATTCAACTTACGAACTTTGGGAACACAGTGAGCCCAAAACTATGCACTTCGCTCTCATTTTACTCATGTTCAGTCACATGGGTCCCCTTAAGTCCGAATTTTACTTTAATAATCAGTCATTAATCATCGAATTTCGGCGATAAAAATCATGTTAAATGAGTGTAATCTAATCCTAATGCTACACATGTGCAGTTTCCAACCATAGAAAAAAAAATTATAGAAAGAGTGATCTAAATATGGAAACTTGCAGATATGATGAAATAATTCAGAAGATTTGCCGTAAAAAAATATAAATCTGCAATAAATAACCGAAAACAAAAAGAATGATGGTGAGAAAACTAAAAAGGGGAAAAGATATATCAAAGATCTAAAAATTAGATCATTATACTAGCATTGAAAACGAGATTATGCAGTCCTTCTCCTCTCTTCTTAGAGTAGGAAAAATGTAAGTGATTATGTGATGTCTCTCAACTTTTAATTCCTTTTTTCTTATTTTGAAAAATCTAGATATAATCATGGGAAATATTGTCTCCAATCAAAACACATAAAAGAATTAGAAAGATAAAATTAAACCACTTACATGAAGAACACGCAGAATCAATTCAAGTAATGTCTTTATTCTTTGATCTTTGAGCACAAGAAATTAATGTTCTCCAAATCTTTTTCATTATCTCAACATAGCCTCTCAACCTATGCCTAAAAGAAATAGAAGAAAGAAGAAGTAAGGGACTTAAAGAGAAATGGTAGAGGGAATGGAGTGGAGAGAGAGAGAGCCCTTCTTGCTATAGAGAGAGGGCTTCCAAGGTATTGGACGTCCAGCTCCTCCCCATAGCTCCTTTTTTTGAATTATCTTGGTTAGCTAAGAAATCTCCTTGGTATTAGGGCTCTTATTTCCTTATGTGTAGAGATTCTTGCTTACAAGCTAGTTTCTTTATTGGAAAGACCTTGACTGTGTAGCAAATTCTCTTCCAAATTGAGTGTCTTGATTTGCTACTCTTTCCATGTGAGTCTCCTTTAGAATCTCCAAATATGCTCCTGATATGAATTTCCCAAAAATTCAGATTTTTGCACAAATTAAAAGATCTTCATTGGTTGGACATCCAAAGGAAATGACCCCATCATGGATGTGTAGCATTCTCCTTTAATGAAGCCCACATGGCTAGTTGGTGTGTGTAATGACTCACGCTATCTTGGATGAATGGTGGACCCCACGTGGGATTCCAATGGCATGTAGCACCATGGCTTGGACGTCCTATCATATGGGGATTCTCTTGGCTACTTTTGTTTCTTCCCTTTGTTTTTGTTTTCTTTCTTCTTGAGATTTTTGACTTTCCATTCTTATTTCTCTCTCAAATTCCATCAATGCCCGGGCCCCACTTTCTTGATTTCTCCTACAAAAATCAAAATAAACAAATCATTTGTGAGAAATTTGAACGGACTATGCATGAGACCCTACATGTCTAACGATGCACCAAAATGAAATTTTTTCCAAAAATAGCACATGGTGACAAAAATAGCAAGTGTGCATTGATGAAGCCAAAAGCTAACTTTTTTTTTTTTTGTCTTGGTAACTATTAGGAACTGGGTGTTTGGTTTACTTGTGGTTATTCATCCAAAGCAGCAAGTTCAATTCATAATTTGCAATAATAGCTGTGGTGGTCTCGCGTTCATTCATTCAACTTGACAGGAAATTCTATACCTATTCGTTAGTTAATAATATCACTTTGCGCATGTTAACGGACGTACTTAGAACCTTAATTTCATTGAAATGTTTGAAATGAATTGTACTGTAGAATCTAGCTTAATAAATAACAGTTCATTTCATCAGTTGCAAAACTCATCAAATCAAGATTTATTCCTCTTTAGATTTCTCATCTTGCTATACATCCTGTACATAGTATCTTGCAGGGAGCTTACTGTATTAGGTAGGTATAATGATGAGCCACATCTATCACCAATCCGAACTAACAAATAACCGGGGACCATCTTGATAGTCACTGATCTGGGGTCTTTGTACCTATCCAAATAAGATTGGACAGTTGAATTGGGGGGCTTTTTTATTTTTATAGAAAGCCGTTAAAGTTGTGGCCGTGAATGAAGGGGTTAAAGGCATGGAAGTAACCCCAAATATAATATGTGGGGCCATCATGAGATGATCTTTCCAGCTCCTCTTGTCCAGTCATCAGTGGGCCCTAGGTGGCCCTCCTCTACCCACATAGCAATACAGTGAAGTAGTCCTGTATATGTTCGGCGCTCATGTAGTTGGAAAAGTTGCCGATCCAAGGAGGGTGCTCTTACGTCCGATTCCTCATTCACCACGAAGTTTCCTTTCAAGTTTTGGTTTTTTTCCACGAAGTTTCCTTCCAATCACTAATTCATAGCGAGATCTCTTCCATATATGTCCGACCAATCTATTCCCAAATTAATCAACCCAATCATCACACCCACCGAACATGGCAAACCATAATAATCTGTCATGGAAGGCTTCCATGTATTTGGTATTTGTCGCCGGAGGCCTGATAATTCAATACTCAGATCTGGTTCTTGATGGTTCAGGTTCAACTGCTGACATTCTCCTCATGATCCATGTCCTGGCCGATTTTCTGATCCTCAGCTTTGGCCTTGCCTTCACTATGGTGTCAGTGGTCCTCCCCAAACTACCCATTTCGACTACTGGGTTGAAAAGGCTGGGAGTGATTGTCCTCTTACTGGTCGTAGCTGGGGAAGCCATTGATGTTTTCCTTATAGACGAAGAGAAGGGTAAGAGCATGGGTGATCCTACGGTGTCCGTCTGCAACTCATTTGACTATGCTTTGCTTTATTGAAACAGAAAGATGTAATTTTATTAATGTTTGTAAGGCTTATCCCATGTGGGTCAGAGGTGGTTATCATGTAGAAGAAGAAGCTAGTTTGTAATATATCTTTTCCCAATTTATATAAATCTGAAATGTGTACTGGTTTGCAGGCCACACCAAAAATGAACCAGAGAATGAGCTCATCTAGCCCATCAATTTTTAATACCAGGTGGGCTAGAGAGAGAGATTCCTAGGAGCAGATTTTTGAACTTTCGACAGAAAACCAGCCAAAATCTGGATCGAGTGTTTGTTGATTCGTATCTAGTCAACTGAAGTTCAGTTTGTGTTTCGTGCGGAGTTCGGAGCCTCTGTCGAGCCCCTAATAGCTGACTGCGAGTGGACTTATCATGCTGCGCCAGGTGTTCGACTATGGCACGAGGGAGTACAGTCACAAAAAAAGCACATTATTATGATCCAGAAAAGTTAATAAATTTTAACAGGAGGCCTTTTTAATACAGAAACAGCAAATGCGGCCCAGACCCTTCGTCTCCATCTTCCAATCCCGCCTTTCGGGCTCAGTACACACCAGAATCACCACCACCAGACCTCCCTCCCTCTCTCTCGACTTCACACGCACCATCACTCGGTCTTCTTCGAAGAGGAAGATCGAAGATCGAGTTCTCCTTAGACGGCCGCTCCCACGTTGCCGGCGCCGGGGCAAGAACCCGGTTGGATACTCGAGTCCATGTCCTTCCTACTAAAAAACTCACCTAGTTCGAGTTCTAGAACCAGGGGCTCGACTTCCTCCCCCAAATTCTATTGCACCGTTCATTCTGCACTTGCGGGTGGGACCATGATTTGATTATCCGGTGGACTCAGGATGGCACTTGGCATCTCTCTATCTTCAATTTTTTAACCTTTTTTGTGGTTTTAATTGATTGGCATTTCTTATAGATTAATCCTCGTCGATCCCATTTTTCTTGAGTAATCGTTGTGATGGAGGATGTAAAAGACAAAGTTTAAAGGTTTCATGAACGTCTTCCTCATCAGGGAAATTTAAGGGACAAGGAAGAATCTTAAGCTCTACTTCTTCCGGCCAATCTAATCCCCATCGCAAACCAACAGTCCCAAACAAGAACCCAATCTCAACACCACTCGGACGTCTCAAACCAAACCAACGTCAAAGCATGAATAGGAATCACCGAGATCTCCACCACCCACTACGCATCTGATCTCCACATATATCCTCTTACGATAGGTCACTGGAAAACGCGCCCCTATTTGTGTAGCTGTTTCTGTTTTTGAAAGCCCCATCTCTTTGAGTAATGGGGTTGAAAATACAGATTTTGGTGGTTGTGTATTGAGACACCTAAAGGCAGATTTGGAAGAAGAGGAAGGGGTAGGGAGAAGGGGTCTGGATCGAAGATGGAGATGAAGGCGGCTCAGCTGCTCTGGGTTGATTTTTTTCATTTTTGTAAACACGCCCCTGTTGAAATATATTATTTTTTCTGAATCGTATGAGTGGCTGTTTGGCGAGTGTTCACTGACGTGACATAGCTGTAAACGTGGCACATCATTATTAGCCCACTCATGATAAGCGTATCGTGAGTGCGACAGAGGACCCGGACTCGTGCGTGTGGACTCAAAAATGCTGTCTTCAGGATTTTCTTTTCTCCCTCTTTTTTTTTCTTTTCTTTTCTTTTTATTCTTCTTTTCTTTTTTGAGGATTTAATCGAATAAAACACTTAATGTGCACATGTTACGCAATTAAATACTTTAGCCCGTGGTGCACCAATTAGAGCAATTGGAGTCAATTTTCATTTTTCTTTTTACCTATTTGGCACATCGTCGGCGCCGACTTTATTTACACTGAATAAGGTCGGCGATGACCCTGTCCGCCAACCCTTTATAATCCCATTTCGCGCTTCATTCTTCCAACTTCTCCAAAATCGCAAAGTGGTTGTTTTCCTTCAATATGTATAGCTTCGAAACATGATGAGCAGTGTGTTTTTTCACCATTGATGTCACCATTAATTTTCTATCAATCTCCTCTTGCTATTGTTTGGGTCTATAGAAAGGAGGTAATGAAAAATTTCCTCTTCACATGATGCAACCCTAGAAATCAATTTCCTCTTTCTATTGACAACGTATAATACATATACTATTTTTTAATGCATGGATACATGTTCTTTTTCACTATATGCGGTTTATTATCTATTTCATTGAAAATGGTATATGTTGCACAGGAGCCCTATTTACTGTTTTGCACTCTTCAATGGAATACATAATACTACATTTAACTTATATGTCAACAACCAAAGTACTTTATTCATAATTAGTTTCTAATAAGGAGGAAAATGTTCACAAATATAATCTACACTCCATACATTATTGCCTGAGAAGGATGGTCTAAGTAAGTTACTTTTTTATAATGTTCTAAAAGCATGTCAGACGTTGAGCACCTAATAATCTTTCACTATGATGGTGAGTTTAAATTTGATCTCAATCGTCCTCAATACAAGGGTGGAAGGCAGCAGATGAAATATCTTTAGAGCAATGTCACGTTCAAGGAGTTGTCCAAAATTGCTTGAAAGCATCGAGTTGGGCAACAACTTCTGATGAGATAACTCTAAAGTATCTTCTATACAATGAAATTTTTTTTCGTTGATAGATATCGACAATGACAATGTTATCAATGGTTTGTTAAAATCGCCAAGAAGCAAAGCAAAATGGATATTATTATTCATTTCAAGAAGGCTATGCAATGAAGGCATTTTTCAACTCACTCGTGGCAACATGTATGTTATGAAGTTAAAACTATATTTCAACATTTTCAGCCTGGATCAAAAGAATTTTTTTTTTTTTCATAACTCTATATTGCAGGTCCATACAGGATGAAAGAAATGAAATCATTCGATACGCTCTGAGCATTGGAAAGCCTGATGTTTAACTAAAGGGCGTGCTACCATTGTCACCTCCACCTTTTAAAGAAATTTCCACGATCAATATACAGGAGGATCACGATATCAAAATCCCAACAACATTGTCCTATTTTGCATACGATGATGAGTCCATGTTTGAAGAAATCAATATAGAAATGCTTCATGTGGATGGAAGCGAAAGTGTACACAGCTTCATAGGTGCTCCAGCAACTAATGTGGATGTGAATGGAAATTCAGCAGCTGCAGAACCAATTAAATCAGGTGTTGAAAGAGATACTGCAAGCATAAATGAAAAAGAAAGCTTTTCGAAATCTCCCCTTCCTGCAAGTGTCGTGCACGAAGAAGGGACCGGTTCAGGTAGGGAGATGTGGCTAGGTATGGAGTTTCCTGATCACAAGGCTTTTAGAAGAGTTATAGCAAAGTACGCAATATACAACAAATTCACCCTGAAACACGAGAGGACTAACATGAAAATGGTTACAGCGAGTTATAAAGGTGTCGATTGTCCTTGACATATACATGCCTCCATCGTAGATTCTGGTCCACATTTCAGAGTTCGGAAGTATAATTTCAAACATTGTTGCTCTAAACCACTTATGAGAACTGCACATTAGCAAGCAACCCGAAGCTAGTAGCAGAGTTTATTAAAGAGATGGTGCGATGCAATAATGATCTTAGGCCCAAGACGATCATCAATGAATGTCAGATTAAGTTTGGGACCCGCATTACATACAGGAGAGCACATATGGCAAAAGAGCTTACATTGTGTAAAGTGCGTGGATCGTACGAGGAGTCTTTTATGATATTGCGGCTCTATTGCTACGAGCTTCATAAAACCAACCCCGGTTAGTACACTGTGTAGGACATCAGGGAGGATGACCGATTTACATGCTTTTTTTGGTCCTTCGGTCCATGCTTAAGGTCATTCCAAACCTCTCTAAGGCCATTGATAGCGGTGGATGGATCACACCTTCGTAGAAAATATCCAGGAGTGCTAATGGTGGTCGTAACACATGATGCAAATCATCAACTGTTCTCCATTGCATTTGCCTTTGCTGAAGCAGAGCGGCGTGATAGTTGGGAGTGGTTTCTTGCACATTTGTCCTTGTCGTTGGGTGAGCCAAAAAATCTGACAATTGTATCTGACCGTTAGAAAGGTCTGATTCCTGCAGTACAAGCTGTAATGCCAAGCGCAAAGCATTGTTTTTGTTGCCATATATAGCTGGAAACATAAAGGCAGCTTTCAACGATCACAGCATTATAAGAAAGTTTTGGAGTGCGGCGAGGGCATACCGACCTTGTGAGTACGATGCTTGCATGGACGACATAAAAAGTGTAGATAAGCATGCATATAATTACATCCATGCGATCGGTCGTCAGTTCTAGACAACGGCATTTGCTCATGGACGGAGGTATGACATGCTTACCAACAATGCTGCAGAATGTACAAATAGTCTCCTAAATGACACCCAAGTGCTCCCAATTACGAAACAAGTGGAAGAGATACGTGCAAAACTCATGGAAAGCTTTCAGAGACGGTCAACTCAAGTACACAGCATCACTTCACTACTAACTCCATACGCAGAGAAGTACCTAGCCATAGAGATGGAAGAATCACGAAGGCTGCTGATACGAGTAGCGGCATTGAATGAATATCAAGTGCAATCTTCAAAGTATGTTAATGTAGTTAATCTAAATCGCAGGTCATGCTCGTGCCGCAAATGGGATGTAATTGGGATCCCATGTTGCCATGCTGTTACCGCCATGAAAGCACTGAATATGAATCCATATGAGTATTGCGAGCATTGGTACCTCACAAGCACGTACCAGAAGATGTACAATGATGTCATTCATGCTACTCGTGATAAAAAGCAATCGGAATATCATTTAACCACAGGGAGAGTCCTCCCACCATTGGCTAGCAAGCAACCAGGTCGACCAAAGAAGAACAGGATCCAAGTTGAAGATCGACATCGCAAGCGAAGAGTGGTAACTTGTTCGTGCTGTAGAGAGAGGGTTCACAACCATGGGAGCTGCAAAAATCCGCCAGTTCAACAATGACGTTGGTGGATTTTTCATTTTGGGTCTGCTCGTGTAATCTTTTTGAGCAATCCGGTCAACGAAAGAAGAACAAGATCTGAGTTGAAGATCAACATCGCAAGCGAAGAGTGGTAACTTGTTCGTGCTGTAGAGAGAGAGGTCACAACTGTGGGAGCTGCAAAAATCCGCCAGTCCACCAATGACGTTGATGGATTTTGTGTTTTGGGGCCGCTCATGTAAAATTTTTGTTTTGGGGTATGTTTTTGGATAGTTTTTGTTGTATGTATGTTTTATGAGAAGTTTATTAAAATGGCAGTAAAGGTTTTTACTACATTTTTGGATGTTTGTGTATAAATTATCATTTCTTTTGAAGCGATGTTTTGCATTTTTGAATGTTTTTATATAACTTATCATTTCTTTTGAAAAGAGGTGTGGAACCCAATATTTTGTTATGGAAGATGATGTAATGCATGTATGCAACGTAACGCTTTTGTATGGAATTTTGATCTAATGCATGTGGAATATCTCATTATAGGATCGATGATGACCTTCGTAGTGTTAAATAAGGTCACCACCAACGCAGGCTAGCTATTTTCTGGCAAGAAGTTGTAACTTTTTAGGAAAGCGATGTGAAAAAATTGATTGCAGGGTCGGCGATGACCTTAGCTTTGTAAAACATGGTCACCACCGACGCGGGTTGCCAATTTTTGTACCAAAAAGTTGTAACTTTTCCAGGAGGATCGTTGCAAAATTTCTAAGTAAGGGTCAGCGATAACCTTAGCTTTGTAAAATAAGGTCACCACCGACACAAGTTGCCAATTTTTGTGTCAAAAAGTTGTTCCAGCGTGTTCGTGGTGACAAGATCTACACGTGTAGTGAAAGACTTGTAGAGTGATTGCAAAGTTTGAAATTGAGAAATTCAATGAAAACAACGACTATAGTCTATGGCGTTTTAAGATGCATGCTTTTCTAGTTCAGAATAGGTTGCATAAAATTTTGAAGGAAAAGAATGCTCTGCCTGAAAAATTCTCAGATGAAGAGAAGGATGAGTTGTTAGAAAAGGCATACGGTCAGATTCTGCTTTTTTTAGCGATGGTGTACTGCGAAAGGTTGCTCAGTAGAACTTGCTCTTGGCATATGGTAGAAGTTGGAGAACTTGTACATCACGAAATCTCTCACGAATCACATGTATTTGAAGAAGCGGTTGTTTACGTTACAAATGCAGAAGGTGCATCTGTTTCAACCCACCTTGATTCTTTTAGAAAAGTTATTATGGATCTGGAAAATATCAATATTGACATTGATGATGAGGACTGAGCTATTATGCTGTTGTGTTCGTTAACACACTCATATGACCAGTTTGTTGATACCATGATGTATGGTAAAGATACTTTGTCCAAGGAGGATACAGAGGCAAAGAGCCTTTATGATGATATTGAGTAAGAAGTTAATAGTCTCGATTGACCAGGCAACGGTGCCATGCTTGTTCTACTGTGATTAGAAATAGGTTTGTTATAGGTCTACAGTGTTTAGAAGTAGTTTGTTTTGGGTGTACCAGGGTTTTGGTGCAGATATTATAAATAAAGGCTAAGAGCCTTTATGATGTACACCTCTTCTGATTGCATACTAAATTTTCTCGTTTTCCCGTGGATGTAGGCCAAAAGCCGAACCACGTAAATCTCTGTATTCTTGTGTTTGCTTGATCTCTTCTTTTAGGCCCTAGATCACATCATCACGGAAATGAGGAATCATCGTTGCACAAAACACCAGCGGAGAAGGTGTCGGAAAATTTAGCTCACTCTCCCTTGCACAAACACAACCAATCCCTCGTGGGACCAGATCCATCCACTCCTCATGTCCCGCGGCTCTCCATATCCTAAGAGACCATACCCCATGTCTACACATAAATCCTCCCTACATGGAGGCCCCACGTAGCTAAATACTTCATAGATATGATCCGTCAACATTGTGGGCCCTGCTGACAATTATCCGTAATAAAAAAAACCACACCCATTTGTTTCGAGGACCTTTTGATCTGTGGCACTAATTCAACTGCACAGTCTCAACCGTTCACTTTCACTAGGGAAATGGGAGAAAAACTATATTATATATATAGGGAACTGGTCCTGGTCCTATAAGGACAGTCCTTACAACTTACGGTGGGCCCCACTAGGTGGTCCGCACCGTAAGTTGTAAGGACGGTCCTTATACGACCGGTTCTCATATATATATATATATATATATATATATAATTCATTGAAAGTCTAGATCACCCATTCATGAGGCTGTAACCAGTAGATCATGGTAATTTGGACTGATTTACCTTCCATAATGCCCCGGTGCAATGCCCAGACAAAGTACATGGTTGGGTGGTGTTTGCATCTCGATGTCGCACATGCCCAGGTATGATCCCTGGATTTTCAAGTTGGTAGTATCAATCTTAGCCTTAGGCCAACCCTTCAAAAAAAAAAAAAAAAAAAAAAAAACCTATTGTAAATGCACATTAGATTATTTTTTATTTATTTGGTAACCCAACCGGTGGGACTAGACCCCAAGAGAGAGTCCGCAGTACACAAATGGGAAGACAACCCATACAAGCGGGAAGAAGGCCCACACAAGTGGGACAGGAGCCCATTCAAACAGAAAGAAAGCCCACACAAGTGGGAAGAGGTGGCGTACTCAGAGTTTGAACCTTGGGTAGCTAGGTGAGAACAGCCGCCTGTTGCCAACATAAGAATGGTTAAACTGTTGAAGCAAATGTATGGCAAAATCCTTAGGCTGACATAGACATGGTGTAGAATTGGCACCTAATTAGTATCACAAACATGCCTATGGATCGATCCTAATTACTGGACCTCTAGGCCAAAGCATTATTAGAAAAAGAAACTTTTTCCTAAGAAAAACCATAGAACGATGACAAATAATAAAAAAATTTGGACTTTTAAAAATTTAAAAGAAAACATTTCTAACCTGATCGTAGGCCCCAAGTGCAAGGCCGCGACTGTAGTAATAACCGGTGAAACCGGGTCGATCCACAGGGAGTAATTAATCGTACAAAACCTGTCCTATTAAAAACTAGGTCTAGCCTATAAAAAACTAGACAAATCAAATGTCCTACTTTAATATAAAAAATTAATTACAAGTTTGAAAAATTAATTACAACCAAAGAAAAAGAAAAATAAATCCTAGTCTAGAAATCTAATCTAACTACTACATCACCATAAGAATTATTAGTCCAACCAATTGAAATAATTATTAAGATGAATAAAAATAAAAATAAATAAAATAAAATGATAGAATAAAAAATAAAAGAAAAGGATTTTAATTTTAAAATTTTGCAGCGGTTACTTTCCTAAATGCCATCAAGAAAAATCAAGACCACCACACCAAGTACGCGCTGTCACTACGCGCAAAAATTCGATGTTGACCCATTGGTGAAGACCAAGACCCCATAAACTTGATTTATTAATGAAAGACCCATTACAAGCAAATAACCATTACAAAATTATTTGAATTAAAATAAAATGCATCCAACCTTACCCTAGACACATGAAACACCAAACGGAGAAGAGGAACTCGCGGTCTCCAATGGTGATCCAACCGGCTCTTGTTTTGCGATCTGAAATCCAAGCAAGGGAAGATGATGAATGGCTGGTTCAATGGTGGAGCGACGGTAGCAACGGCGGCGGCACGGCGGCATAGAAATCCAAGTGGTGGTGTGCCTTAGGGAAGGCTTTGAATAAATATTGATGGAAGGATGGGAGATGGAGAAAAATTAATGGAAAGGGGAAGATGGCTTGCTGGTCGTCCAAGAAGGATGGGGGAATGGAATTGCACGTGAGCCTCTATTTTTGCTCCTTTTATATTCTTTTGATATCTTGGGTTGCAAGATTTTTGGTTTGGGAAGGATAAGTTATGTGGGGTCCAAGTTGGATTAGGATCAGGAGGGTTTTGGGAGAATTTCAAGGGATTTTCCAGCTTCTTGGATTTCTTGGCACACCATCCTACTAAAGGTAGGATTCTTTATGTCTCATGCAACTTTCCCGCTTGGGCCCACTTTGGCTAAGAATTAATTCAAATATGAAATTTCAGATTTGAAACAAATCTTGGATGCTCTTGGACGTGTGAAGCATATGGGATGGAGGGCTTGGACGTGCAACCACTTCTTTGGAAGAATCTTGGTTGCAAATTTCAAATCTTTGTGGCCTATCTTTTTGGAGATATATTTAACAACTTGATGCTAAAAGCTTGGATTCCTTGATTTAGTTTCCAACTTGGGTTGCTAACCAAGATCTTCCAAGTTATTTTTGAACTCTTCATGGCTGGCTGGAAAAATATCCTTAGATGGGCCCACTTTCTCCCCTTGGAATTTATGCCAAACGTAGTAGGTCCCATGGTGCATTTGCTTCATCAATTCTCCTCTACGGGCCCCAATTTCTGAAATTCCCTACAAAAATAAAAAAAAGTCAAAGAATAATCTATTCATATAGGGGAGGAATGATACAAGATGCGGGTCCAATTCACACTAAATAGATGCATAAAATTCACAATTTATCAAATTTTCAATTAAATCAATGGTGTAAAGAAAGTACATCATTTTATTTGTAAATAAAAAGTTAAGAGAAATTTATGACTTCCAATGCCAAAAATAGAGAAATTCATGATTTTATGTGAAAATGCAGTTTTTGGATGAATTTTGACTCGAATTCAAACATGAGAGTCCAAATGCATGATTTTGTGAAAATTAATTAATTCAATGCATTTTGTGCTAATTAAGTCCACAAATTCATATGAAATAATGAATTTAAAGTGCAATTTTGTAGACTTATCATAACGCTACCGACCCGGGATCCTCTGAGTGGGTCAATGCACGGTGACCATGAGTGGACCACTCAAGGTCCGCCGTGTCACTACGGGCAGCCCCTTTTAAGACACATGGTGGACTGCCCGCGTGCATGGCAGGCTGCTCACGGCATCATGACGGACCGTTAGCGGTCAAGTCACGGATAACCGTGGGGTTTTACCTTACCAGTTCCAAACCCACCGTGATAATGCTTTGGTGAGAGTGAGACGCTCAGGTCCCTGGAAGTTTCATTGCATCATTTCATCACTTGCATTAGCGTCTCGCTCTCACCAAAAACTATAAACAAATTGGATAAGGAAGTTTCCTGTAAGGTTCTTTGCATCTTTCGCAACTTTCTTAATTCATACGGTGATTCGATCTTCAGGATGTTGAAAAACAACTCTCCCCACAAAATCCCTGCATTCCTTGTTGACTTGTCTTCTAAAGAAGCAGACTTACAATCCTCACAACCACCGGCAGCACCTAAAACCTTCTCCCAGTTCCTCCGAAAAAAAGTAGATGCCGAAAGAAAATGCTCCGCATGAGCACATGCTACAAGTCCAAGAAACAGCAGCCGCGCCAATTTTCAACTAGAGGCCAAATACTTGAAGCCAGTTCAAGAGCATTTATTCTTCACAGCAGTAGCAGCTGACTCAAATCACAAGCTGAAGTGTAGTCACTAGAATACACTAGTAGATTACTGTTATTAAGTATATGCGGTATGTTTTGCTTTTTCTCTCTTTTTATCTTGTCTTTGTTTTTTTTTTCCTGGTGGGGAGTGCAAATATCTTGCAAGTGCTAAATGAATATTATGCAAGAATCTGAGCCCTAACAAATTTAAACTACATATAAAGAAAATTAGTCTTATCTACTTAAATATATAAAAAAAATGAACTACTAATGGAAAGTTCTTTTATTTGTTTTTTTTTTCCTCTGGTGGGGGTGCAAATATTTTGCTAGTGCTAATTGAATATTTTGCAAGAATCTGAACCCAGCCAAATTTCAACCTCATATAAAGAAAATTAATCTTATCTACTGAAATATCAAAAATTAACTTCTAATAGACAGTTCGAATTTAAATGAACTTAATAAAAAGCCATTTTAATAAAGAAAAGATCATTTTCTTGGTCTTGCATTCATAAAGAAAAGAATGGTTTTAAAAGTGGTCCAATAACTTTAAAAGAGGTACCATTTGATGGATCAATGAGGGTCACTGCCCCATATGGAAACACTTCTTGAACAATGTAGGGGCCTGTCCAACGAGATCTTATCTTCCTAGGGAAAAGATGAAGTTGAGAATTATAGAAGATGACTTTTTGAGGCGAATGGAATGACTTCCTTAATATCCGTTTATCATGAACGGCGTTATTCCTGTCTTCGTAAATTCTTAAGTTCATATAAGCCTCGTTTCTCAATTCTTCTAATTCATTTAAATCAAGGGCTCCTTTCTCCCCAGCCTTGTCTAAGTCAAAGTTCGGTTGTTTTATGGCCTAATAAGCTTTATGTTCCAGCTCCACCGGAAGGTGGCAAGCTTTCCCATATACAAGCCGGTATGGAGACATCCCAATTGAGGTCTTATACGCAGTTCTATAAACCCACAAAGCATCATTTAGCCGCATTGACCAATCCTTACGATTTGGTCTTACCGTGGTCTCCAAAATTCTTTTGATTTCCCTATTTGAGACCTCTACTTGCCCACTTGTTTGAGGGTGATACGGGGTAGCCACTTTATGTGTAACACTATAATTTTTAAACAAACTCTCAATGATGCGGTTACAAAAGTGATTGCCCCCATTACTAATGATGGCACGCGGAGTTCCAAAATGGGAAAAGATATTGTTCAAGATAAACTTTTTAACCGTTTTAGCATCATTGTTCCTACATGGGATTGCTTTAATCCATTTGGACACATAATCGACTGCAACGAGGATATAATGAAAACCAAAGCTCGGGGAAAAGGTCCCATAAAGTCTATACCCCAGACATCGAATAACTCAACGACCAAAATTGGGTTTAAAGGCATCATATTCCTTTTGGAAATTGAACCCAATTTTTGGCATTGCTCACATGCCTTACAGAAATTATGTGCATCTTTAAATAACGTAGGCCAGTAAAATCCAGATTGTAAAATTTTGTGAGTGGTCTTCTTAGCAGAAAAATGGCCACCACAAGCATGAGAGTGACAAAATGATACTACACTGTTTATTTCATGGTCAGGAATATATCTTCTAATAATTTGGTCTAGGCAGTATTTAAAAAAGGTATGGTTCATCCTAGAAAAACTGTTTCACCTCAGTGAAGAACTTGTTTTTATCTTGCTGCAACCATTCTTTTGGAATTTCACCCAAAGCTAGATAATTAGCAATGTCTGTATACCATGGAAAATGGGAAAATGTAGCAAACAATTGCTCATCAGGGAAAGTGTCCTGGATTGGTAAGGTATCTAAAGTTTTGTAAAGGACAAGCCTAGAAAGATGATCAGTCACTACGTTTTCTACTCCTTTCTTATCCTTGATTTCAATATCGAACTCTTGGAGTAGAAGGATCCATCTGATCAGTCTGGGTTTGGCATCTTTCTTAGAAAGAAGATACTTCAGTGCATAATGGTTAGTAAAAATCACAATTTTGGATCTAATTAAGTAGAAACGAAATTTATCCAGTGCATAGACCACAGCCAATAGTTCTTTCTTTGTTGTAGAATAATTAATATGTGCACTGTTTAAAGTCCTACTAGCATAGTAAATCACGTATGGCTTTTTGTCCCTACGTTGCCCAAGAACTGCCCCAATTGCAAAATCGCTAGCATCGCACATGATTTCGGAGGGCATGCTCCAAACTGGAGGTTGCATAATTGGAGCAGTCGTCAACATGTCCTTAAGCTTGATAAAAGCCGCTTGACATGCCTCCGTCCACTCAAATTCTGCTTCCTTTAGCAGAAGGTTGCATAATGGTCTAGAAATGACACTGAAATCTTTTATGAATCATTTGTAGAATCCGACATGCCCTAAGAAAGATCTTGCATCTCTTACGTTTTTTGGGGCGGCCAAATTGGAAATTAAATCTATTTTGGCTTGTCCACTTCCAATCCTCTAGATGATACAATGTGGCTAAGGACAATCCATTGTCATACCATAAAATGACATTTTTCCCAATTCAATACTAAGTTCTTTTCTTCACACCTAGAGAGGACCTTAGTTAAGTTGCTCAAACAATCTTGGAATGTATCTCCAAAAACTGAAAAATTGTCCATGAAGACTTCGAGAAAACGTTCCACCATATCATTAAAAATTCTCAGCATGCACCTTTGAAAGGTTGTAGGAGCATTACACAGCCCAAAGGGCATCCGTCGATAAGCAAAGGTGCCAAAAGGGCATGTGAAAGTTGTTTTCTCTTGGTCTTCCGGGGCTATCTCTAGCTGATTGTATCCAGAATATCCATCTATGAAACAATAATACTCGTGGCCAGCTACCCGTTCTAAAATTTGGTCTAAGAAGGGTAGGGGAAGTGATCCTTTTGTGTGATAGCATTTAATTTTCTATAGTCAATACAAACTCGCCAACCTGTGGGTATGCGGGTTAGGACGAGCTCATCATTAGCATTATGGACTACGGTGACGTCGGCCTTTTTAGGTACAACTTGTGCAGGGCTGACTCATGGGCTATCCGAAATTGGATAGATGATACCCACATCTAGAAGTTTCAAAACTTCAGCCCTAACCATTTCCTGCATGGTGGGGTTTAACCGGCGTTGCATCTGACGGGAGGGTTTTGCATTCTCCTCCAAATAGATATGATGTGTACACACGAGGGGATTAATTCCCTTAATGTCAGCCACGGTCCAAACAATTGCACCTTTGTGCAATTTGAGCACTTCTAAGAGTTGGACTGCTTGGTCCTCATCAAGGTGTGCAGAAATGACTACATGAAATGTTTTATTTTCTCCAAGGTATGCATATTTTAGGTGAGAGGGCAAGGGTTTCAACTCAGGTTTGGGCAGCCTCACCTGAGATGGCAAAGACGGAGTACTAGTTGGTACTAGCTCTTCAAAAGAGGGTTTGCCTATAGTGTTGACCATTTCAACAGTGCTATCAAGTGTTTCTTTGCAGAGGGTCAAGTCCTCAATTGACTTAATGGAATCGGAAATTGATTTTTCAAAAGTTTCTGTTGTAAGAACACCGATTAAATCTACTTCTTCAATGTCAATGTTATCATCCCGTAGTTGTTTACAAAGGTCAAAAACACTTAGCTCTAATGTCATGTTACCAAAAGATAGCGTCATTTTTCCATTTCGGCAATTGATCAGTGCATTGGATGTGGCTAAAAATGGTCTCCCCAAAATTACTGGAATCTAAGCATGAGAATCTGCTACAGGATTAGTGTCTAGCACAATAAAGTCTACTAGGAAGTAGAACTTGTCAACTTGCATGAGCACATCCTCTACTATCCCTCTAAGTCTTTTGATTGATCGATTTGTGAGTTGCAGAGTAACCTGGGTGGGTTTGAGTTCGCCCAGCCCCAATTTTACGTAGACTAAGTAAGGTAGTAAGTTGACACTCGCCCCAAGATCAAGCAGCGCTTGTTCAATTTGATAATTTCCAATAATGCATGAAATTGTGGGGCATCCTGGGTCTTTGAATTTAGGGGGAGTGTCGTGCTTTAGAATTGCACTAGCTTGCTCAGTGAGAAACGCTTTCTTTTGTGCATGTATCTTACGCTTCAACGTGCACAATTCCTTAAGAAACTTTGCGTAAGATGGGGCTTGTTTGATTACGTCTAACAACGGGATGTTAATTTTGACCTCTTTAAGCACATCCAAGATTTCCTGGTTCTGTATTGATGGCTTGGGAGGAGTTAATCGGTTGAGAAAAGGGGGTAAGGGCTTGAATCTCGGAGGAACTGGGCTCTTCTCCTTGATATGAGGGGCTTCATTTTCTTTCCCTTCCTGATCTGAGGGTGCAGGTTGTTTATCGTTTTTTAGATCAGGCTTTTCAATCTCTTTACCACTCGTAGAGTAGTAACAACTTGAACCTACTCCTTTGAATTTGACGGACCACCTTGTTGAACCTCGTATCGCCCTTTTGGATTGGGCTATGGTTGGGCTGGAAAAACCCATTTATTTTGTGCTTCAATCAATTTGCAGAGGTTCTACATGTTGTTCTGTAAATCCTCAAAGTTTCTATCATGTTTCTTGTTGATGCACTCTTGATTCACCATAAATTTAGCCACAAGTTCATCCTAAGGTGTCGTTTGAGTTGTAGGGGGTACCATTTGCTGTGTGTTTTGTGCATATGTACCAGAAGTACCCCCAAATTGATTTGGCATTTGGTTGAAATTGAGCGGAGTAGCATTTGGGCCATTCCTCCAACTAAAGTTAGGGTGATTCCTCCAATTAGGGTTGTACGTGTTACCCAAAGAATTGTTGAACTGCCGTTTGTATGTGTTAGTCGCATTTGCTTGCTCGTGAAACACTTCTTGGAAAGTAGGGAGTGTTGGACACTCTGAAGAAATGTGCTTATCACTAGCGCAGATACCACAAACTATAGCAGGTTCCTTATTCTTCACAAATTTCAAGGACTCAGCTTCTCTTGTAAGATAGGGAATTTTTGCTTGAAGATCATCATTTTCTTTTAATACATATAACCCTCCTCGGCCTGATTTGATTGCTTTACGGGGTCTATACCTTCAGATGTGTCCCAATTTTGAGCAATATCTGCCAAAAACTGAAGGTAGGTCCATGCTTGATTTGGGTTCTTCGCCATAAACTCTCCATTCCACATCATCTCCACAAATTGACGTGTTTCTGGACTAAGTCCATCATAGAAGTAACCAATTGTATTGTGTAATTCAAATCCATGGTGGGTACTTGCAAGGAGTAGTTCATTAAAGCGTTCCCAACACCTATAATAAGACTCCTTGTCTTTTTGTTTAAAATTCATATTATTTCTTCATAAGGTGTTGGTCTTATGTAAAGGGAAAAATTTCTTTAAAAATTCCTGAACCATGTCGGACTATAGAGCAATCGAATTGTGCTGTAAAGAGTGAAGCCATGCCTTAGCTTATTCTTTGAGGGAAAATGGAAATAAACGAAATTTAATAAGGTCTTCCCTTACATTATTAAAGTGCAGTGTTGCACACACTTCTTCAAACTCTTTTATGTGCAAATATGCACTTTCTAATTCAAGTCCATGAAATTTGGGTAGAAATAACTCCCGGTTTGATATCAAATTGACCCGCACCTGCGGGTATAACCATGCACGACAGTGTGGCTTGTCATGTAGAGTGAAGGTAATCACATAGACTCCTAAGAGGTTGATTCACCTCCCCATTATTATTGGGTCCATTCCCATTACTGTTTTCATTTCTAATTTCATCATTATCACTATGCTCATCAGCCATATTGGAAATCCTAAGAGAACTAGGAGATCTAGATTCGTAGAATTTAATCAAGTTTTTGACAGGTGATTTCTTCCTTTCCAGCCGATTTGAGGTGTCTCTCTGCCAAGAAGGTGAGGGTCTTTCTTTCTTTTTTGGAATTTTGAAAAGTGTTTTTTTTAAAGAAACCTAGAAGGAAAAACTACCTAAGGTCTGTTTTTAGATTTAAAAGAATATTCCCAAATTCTTGCAAAGTCTTAATCTTAGAGAGTTTGGTACCTCTAAGGAAAGTTCTCAAACTCAATTCTACGAAATTGGCCCGACCAGGTAAGCCCCCAGATCAGTGGTGGGGTCGGGATGCGTTGCAAGGGTCCCACTTAAAACCCACCTTCTAGAACAAGAGACTTGTCTCCCTAATTTAATGGGACAAGACTTGCCTAGACATCTAACAATCAAGAAAGGCAATTTGTACGGCTTTCCAAAGAAATAACTAACCTTTTTAGAAAAAATTCAAGCAAGTTTCTAAGAGTTCTTTTAAATTTAAAAACAACTAAAATAACTGAATTTCCAATTAAAGTTCTGAAAATTGCAGATTTTGGCAAGTTTGGTGGCCAAAAAGTCGAATGTGCACGATCTAAGACTTGCCTTTGTGAGGGAAAGTTCCATAATTTTATTGGAAACTTTAGAAACCTAAAAATATGAAAAATAATTGATTTTAACACACCTAAATTAATCCTAACCTGCAACAAAAAAAAATCGACCTAAACTAGTCCAAATTAGAACAAGTGAACTAGGCAATTTCCCAAAATTGATGTGATTTTTGCAAAAATCAGAAAAAATAATTTTTCAGATCTGAAGCAGTCCCAATTTTATCAAAAATCAGAGATTAAAAATCCACTTTTTAATGCAGTAGGGCTGGTCCAAACATTCCATGCATGCTACCCTTAGATCTAGAATGATTGCGGAATAGTAAATGCACACCCACAAAGCAATTAAAAAGATAGGTTGAAAAAATTGCCTCAAGTGAAGAAAAACTCCCTAGCAACAGCGCCAAAAACTTGATCGTAGGCCCAAAGTGCAAGGCTGCAATTGTAGTAATAATCGATGAAACCGGGTCGATCCACATGGAGTAATTAATCGTACAAAACCCGTCCTATTCAAAACTAGTTCTAGCCTAAAAAAAACTATACAAATCAAATGCTCTACTTTAATATAAAAAATTAATTACAAGTCTGAAAAATTAATTACAACCAAAGAAAAAGAAAAATAAATCCTAATATAGCAATCTAATCTAACTACTGCATCACCATAAGAATTATTAGTCCAACGAATTGCAATAATTATTAAGATGAATAAAAATGAAAATAAAATAAAATAAAATGAGAGGATTAAAAAAAAAAAGAAAAGGATTTTAATTCTAAAATTTTGTAACGGTTACTTTGCTAAATGCCATCAAGAAAAATCAAGACCACCGCACCAAGTACGCACTGTCACTATGCACAAAAATTCGATGTTGACCCATTGGTGAAGACCAAGACCCAATAAACTTGATTTATTAATGAAAGACCCATTACAAGCAAATAACCATTACAAAAGTATTTGAATTAAAATAAAGTGCATCCAACCTTACCCTAGACACATGAAACACCAAATGGAGGAGAGGAAATCGCGGTCTCCAATGGCAATCCAACCGGCTCTCGTTTTCGATCTGAAATCCAAGCAAGGGAAGACGATGAGTGGCTGGTTCAATGGTGGAGCGACGGTAGCAACGGCGGTGGCGCGGTGGTGTAGAAATCCAAGTGGTGGTGTGCCTTAGGAAAGGCTTTAGATAAATATTGATGGAAGGATGGGAGATGGAGAAAGATTAATGGAAATGGGGAAGATGGGTTGCTGGTCGTCCAAGAAGGATGGGGGAATGGAATTGCACATGAGCCCCTATTTTTGCTCCTTTTATATTATTTAGATATCTTGGGTTGCAAGGTTTTTGGTTTGGGAAGGATAAGTTATGTGGGGTCCAAGTTGGATTAGGATCATGAGGGTTTTGGGAGAATTTCAAGGGATTTTCCAGCTTCTTGGATTTCTTGGCACACCATCCTACTAAAGGTAGAATTCTTTATGTCTCATGCAACTTTCCCGCTTGGGCCCGCTTTGGCTAAGAATTAATTCAAATATGAAATTTCAGATTTGAAACAAATCTTGGATGCTCTTGGACGTGTGAAGCATATGGGATGGAGGGCTTGGACGTGCAACCACTTCTTTGGAAGAATCTTGGTTGCAAATTTCAAATCTTTGTGGCCTATCTTTTTGGAGATATATTTAACAACTTGATGCTAAAAGCTTGGATTTCTTGATTTAGTTTCCAACTTGGATTGCTAACCAAGATCTTCCAAGTTATTTTTGAATTCTTCATGGCTGGTTGGAAAAATATCCTTAGATGGGCCCACTTTCTTCCCTTGGAATTTATGCCAAACATAGATGGGTCCCATGGTGCATTTGCTTCATCAATTCTTCTCTGCGGGCCCCAATTTATGAAATTCCCTACAAAAATAAAAACAAATGTCAAAGAATAATCTATTCAAATATAGGGGAGGAATGATGCAAGATGCGGGTCCAATTCACACTAAATAGATGCATAAAATGTCACAATTTTATCAAATCTTCAATTAAATCAATGGTGTAAAGAAAGTACATCATTTTATTTGTAAATAAAAAGTTATGAGAAATTTATGACTTCCAATGCCAAAAATAGAGAAATTCATTATTTTATGTGAAAATGCAATTTTTGGATGAATTTTGACTCGAATTCAAACATGAGAGTCCAAATGCATGATTTTGTGAAAATTAATTCATTCAATGCATTTTGTGTTAATTAAGTCCACAAATTCATATCAAATAATGAATTTAAAGTGCAATTTTGTAGACTTATCATAACCCTACTACTATAGACCTGGGATCCTCTGAGTGGGTCAATGCACGGTGACCGTGAGTGGACCATTTAAAGTTTGCCGTGTCAGTACGGGCAGCCCCTGTCAAGGCACATAACAGACTGCCTGCGTGCATGGCAGACTGCTCACGGCATCATAACGGACCCTTAGTGGTCAAGTCATGGATCACTGTGGGGTTTTACCTTACCAGTTCCAAACCCACCATGATAATGCTTTGGTGAGAGCGAGACGCTCAGTTCCCTGGAAGTTTCATTGCATCAATTCGACACTTGCCGTGAGCGTCTCGCTCTCACCAAAAAATATAAACAAATTGGATTAGGAAGTTTCCGGTTAAGGTTCTTTGCATCTTTCGCAACTTTCTTAATTCATACGGTGATTCGATCTTCAGGATGTTGAAAAACAACTCTCCCCACAAAATCCCTGCATTCCTTGTTGACTTGTCTTCTAAAGAAGCAGACTTACAATCCTCACAAACACCGGCAGCACCTAAAACCTTCTCCCAGTTCCTCCGAAAAAAAGTAGATGCCGAAAGAAAATGCTCCGCATGAGCACATGCTACAAGTCCAAGAAACAGCAGCCGCGCCAATTTTCAACTAGAGGCCAAATACTTGAAGCCAGTTCAAGAGCATTTATTCATCACAGCAGCGGAAGTCATCATCTATTTTTCAGCAGCAGCTGACCCAAATCACAAGCTGAAGTGTAGTCACTAGAATACACTAGTAGATTACTGTTATTAAGTATATGCAGTATGTTTTTTTTTTTTTTTTCTCTCTTTTTTTCTTGTCTTTGTTTTTGTTCCTGGTGGGGAGTGCAAATATCTTGGAAGTGCTAAATGCATATTATGCAAGAATCTGAGCCCTACCAAATTTAAACTACATATCAAGAAAATTAGTCTTATCTACTTAAATATATAAAAATGAACTTCTAATGGAAAGTTCTTTTCTTTGTTTTTTTTTCCTCTGGTGGGGAGTGCAAAATATTTTGCTAGTGCTAATTGAATATTTTGCAAGAATCTGAACCCAGCCAAATTTCAACCACATATAAAGAAAATTAATCTTATCTTCTTAAATATCAAAAATTAACTTCTAATGGACAGATCGAATTTAAATGAACTTAATAAAAAAACCATTTTAATAAAGAAAAGATCATTTCCTTGGTCTTGCATTCATAATTAGCTGCAGCTCCCTGTTGGGCCCACACTGTCCTTGGTCCCACCTGTACTGACTCAAGATTCTTTTGGCTTTGGGCTCAACTTGATTGAGTTTGGGTCCAGGTGTGGATCTTGATTAAGACTCGTTAAGGCCGAGCTTGGCCCTGGCCTAAATCTAGGTTCAGGCGGGTTGGGCCTAACTCCACATGGATCTGCATGGATGCACAATTATTATATATGAAAGCGGTTGATTTTCAATTCGATTTTGAAGATTGGATTTTGACCATCTCCCATAATGTTTACTTGATATTAATTAATTCGTATGATTTTTTTTATTGCAACCCAAAACTTTCACATAACTTAATTACATACAATAATCATATACAGCAAATTAAGAACTGCCATATAACTTAATTACATATAGTAATCATAGCTTAAAGATAAAATTCGCAATAATAATTATACCTTAATTACATTTCAAGCCAAAATTGAACTCTCTCTTTCAAGCACTCTTAATTCCTAAACTGAATTTTACATAAAACTGTTCTTTTTCTAGTCTCACATACAGTGGGTGTGGGTGTCTAATGTTTTTTCTTAGATGAGATTTCGGCATATGGGTTGGTTTTTGGTGATAGGCAATGGGTGAGGTCATGTTTTTCATGAATTGAGATTTGCAGTTTTGATTTGTAGCAATTGTAGAGACTAGAGAGGGGTTCTGATGTATTTCTTGAAATGGGTGATGTTGGGGTGGTGAGTTTCTATTTATTATATTGGAGTTTATTTTTTGTGATTTGTAACAATGGCCGATGGGGGTTCTATGATTTTTTTAGGTAGAATTTTCCTTTTTCTTTTTAATTTTTGAGGGCTTTTTGTAGGTTGTTAGGTAGTGAAGTATGGTTTGTTGTGAGTTTTGTGGCTATAATTTGTAGTTATTCTAAAAAGGGGTTCACTGGTATGAGTTTTGGAGATCTTGAGGCCGTGAAGTTACGCCTCTTGTACATTGCATGTGATTTCTTGATTTTTAGCAGTTGCAATGAATTCTCTGATTTTTCCTTTCCAGTGCAAACCACAACTGAGGTTTGCACTTTTCAAGCTTGAAAAATAATGTATTATATGCACATCATTTTCTCCTATTTAATATTCCATACTTGAGTGCTTTAGAGAAATCACCACATAAACTTTTCTATTTAAAAGGATCCTTAATGTTAATTGAGTTCATTAAGAGATCATGGTCTTTGTAGGGGGGGAATTTGAAAACGTCCTGGGCTAGGTTTTGGTCAGGGCTGACCCAACCTGCCAACCCAAACCAGAGAGAAGAATGATTCGAATGGAGATTTGGGTTAGCTGGTGGAAGGAGAGACATTGAAGACCTAGATTTAGGGGGGGTGGGCGGGGCTGTGGAGGTGCAGTCACCACGAGGTGAGAAGTGGGAACGTGCGCTAGCTGAGGGGAGAAAATCCAGGGGGAGATCGCATAAGAAGAGAGGATTTGATGACAAGGTAAGAAAAATACTGAAGACCAATCATTATCAAAAATTTCCTAAGATCCATCATTGACTTAGGCAACGGAGAGACCTCGGTCAGACGATCCAATCGAGATTTCACTGTTCTCGTTTTTGAAACAGGATATCCATTCAGAGAAATTACACGGGAGAGAAGAAGGAGGATTGATATCGCATTGACAGGTCGGGCTGACCTACCCACACAAAAATAGACTTTACAATTGTAGCCGTTTGTGGGAAGGGAAACAAAAGACCCACTAATGCTTCTTCTAGTTAAGGAGAATGTTGAATCTAGAACAAAACCCAAATTCGTCACCCCAAGCAGGACGACCTCCATCTCAAGTGGAGGAAGTCTCGTATAAAGATCGACGTAAACAGATAGGCAAAGACCCTGTGATCGACAACTCCGATGAAGCAGACTTCGACTATGTCCCATGCACAGAAAGCAATGGAACAACTCCCTCTGCAGAAAACAAGGGATTAGTCCGATCAGAAGTTCACGCACAAGCCCCAGTCATGCGATGGTTTCACCTTCCGGGACCAAGGCACAGGGTGAGATGCACCATGGACAGAATTGCAGCTCCGTTAAGAACGTCCTGTCACGGGATACATACTCCTGACTTGAATTAGCCTGCAGAAATGCTGTACGAGATGTGGCGGAAGGAGTCATGCGGCAACATGATAAGATTGACGGCTTGCTGTCGGAGCTGGGGGCAACCAAAAGAGGACCCAGAGATCCCCAGATCCAAGGGGATACCCGTGAAGCACGAAGGGCGAACATAGGGGCGCACACTTGGGTGAAGACTTAGTTAGAAGCCGCCAAACAGAACTGAGAGCTTAGCAAACTCGAATAAGGTAAAGAGCAGGCGATGAAGGGAGCAGGACTTCAAGCTCTCAACCTCGGAGGAAAGGAGAGATAATGAAGCCCGAGCTCAGCGTGCTAAAGACTGGGAATCCCACAGAGACCTTGGAGTAAAGAAAGCGCCGACACGAGCGCTGGTAGAAGAGGACGTACAGGCCCTTATGGAGAGAGCATTGACCGATTAGAAGCTCCCACTGGAGGATCTGACCAAGGCGAGGTGCTTGAGGAATGCCCAAAACTTCGAATCTCCGTTCTCGGAGAAGATCGAAACAGTAGACCCACCTTGGCGGTTTTTCATTCCCAAGCTAAGGATCTATGATGGAACTTTGGATCCTGCCTACCACGTCCAGCATTTCCAACACTCCATGGCATTATGGATAGGGAATGAGCTCGTAATGTGAAAAGTCTTCCCCTCTAGTTTGGAAGACTCAGCCTTGAAATGGTTCTCCCGCCTGAAGCCAAGGTCGATCTGCAGCTTTCGGGAACTGGCTGGATCATTTGTGACACGTCTCGTAACAAATTCCAAGCAGCCCAAAGACATTGGGGCACTATTGTCCCTCAGGAAGCAGAGCTCGGAGGGCCTCAAGGAGTTCAACGCACGTTATTGGCGCCTCTATAATGAGGTTGAAGGCAGTAACGAGATGGTGACCATGGCGACCTTTAAGCTCAGATTACCGAGGGAAAACCAGCTTCGCCAATCTCTGACAAAGCGTTCCCCTGCTACGCAAGGAGCATTGATGGAGCGGATTGAGGAATTTATAAAGCTGGAAAGAGATTTGGGAGTGTTCGAGCCTAGGTGGACCCGCCCGACGGAAGATGGATCCAGAAGGAAGAGAAGAAGGAAGATGGGAGAAGGATCGGACAGGAGAGCAGGTCGTATCGAACCCACGAGAGCAGCCTATGAAGGGGTGCTGACAAGTTTTAAAAATCCAATCTACAAAATCCTAACCCAAATCAAAGACAAGCCATACTTCAAGAGGCCTTCCAAGATGGTGAGCGACCTCGGACGCCGGAATCCGAACTTGTGGTGTTCTTACCACCGGGAGAATGGCCATCTGACGGAGAACTGCCGGATGCTAAATCAACATCTGGAAGATCTGGTAAAAGAAGGCCACCTGAAGGAATATATGGGAGACAAATGAGATAGGAAAGGACCGGGGGCCCAGATCGAAAACAAGGTAAGAACTTGGGTGAGGATAGAGCCCCGATCGGTGTGATCGACATGGTGCATGGGGCGATAAATCCGTCTGAAGTAACGATGCAATCCGTTAGGACTCAGCAAAAGATGGCAGCACATTTGAAAGAGGTATATCTGATGGGCACTGAGCCGAGCTTTGTTAATAGGTCAAGATAAGTCAAAGGAGAGATCTCATTCTCAGACGAAGACTTGCGGGATGTGGTCTAGCCTCACTATGATGCTTTGGTGTTGACCCTACGAGTACAGGAATACGTCGTAAGGAGAATGCTGATAGACTTGGGAAGCTAGTCGGAGATTATGTACACCAAGTTGTTTGAAAAGCTTAGCTTGAAGCAATCAGACTTGAGGCCGACGTCCATACCCCTGTTCGGGTTCAGTGGGCAAGCGATGCATCCAAAGGGCCTGGTAACAATGTAGGTCGGCGTTGGTCCCATGCGCCTAGATGTGGAGTTCTTGGTAGTCGATGTGCCATCTCCCTACAATGCAGTTATGGGTCGAACTTGGATTCATCGCATGAAAGAAGTACCATCGACTTACCACCAAAAGATTCACTTTCCGACGCCAAGGGGAATTATGGAGATCAGAAGGGATCAAATGGCTTCAAGGAGTTGCTTGGTTACAACGATCAAAGGAAAGACGAAGAAGGAGAACTCGGAAGGCGTGTGCTCGGAGGCCGATCATAAATAACAACTACAGTTGCATCGGTCATAGGTCGGAGATCAAATGGCCGACCTGACCGAAGAAGCCATGGAAGACTTGAAAAAGATCTCGGTGGATGGAATGGATCGGAGCGGTACTAGATGGTTGGATCGTCCATGACTGAAGACGAGCAAAGTAGCTTGGTTCAACTGCTCAATGAAAACTCCGATGTTTTTGCTTGGACTCCACATGAGATGCCCGGGGTTGACCCCAGAGTTATCAGCCACAAGCTAGGCTTGGACCCCAAAGCAATACTCGTGATGCAGAAGTAGAGGAAGCTCGCCCCGTAGTGCCGAGCAGCAGTGAGCGAAGAGGTTGGTAAATTGCTAAATGCTAACGCAATACGAGAAGTACACTATCCTGAATGGCTGTCAAGCACAATGGTCATTCCAAAAAAGGATAAGAAATGGAGGGTATTTGTTGACTTCACCGACCCGAACAAGGTTTGTCCTAAGGATAGCTTTCCACTCCCAAAAATTGATCAAATTGTGGATTCCACAGTGAGACATGAACGGATGAGCTTCTTAGATACTTATCGAGAATACCACCAAATCGCAATGGAGGAGGCCGGTCAAGAGAAAACAACATTCATAACACCAAAAGGCACCTTTTGCTACAAAAGGATGCCCTTCGAACTTAAGAATGCGGGGGCAACATTCCTGAGGCTGTGAGGAAGATATTTTAGGATTTGATTGGAAGAATAGTGGAAGCCTATGTCAACGATATGGTGGTAAAAGAAAAAAGTAAGTTGGCCATGAGGAAGACTTAAAGTCAGTTTTCAGCATCTGGGGAGGTACAAATTAAGACTAAATGCCTCGAAATGCTAATTCGGTGTCAGCTCGGGGAAATTTCTTGGTACATTGTGACCCAAAGAGGGATAGAAGCAACTCTCGAGCAAATTCTGCAATACAAAAGGTGGAATGGCCTAGCTCAAGGAAAGAAGTACGAAAGCTCACAAGTATGCTTGCTGCCTTAAATCGCTTTATAGCAAGAAATTCGGACAAGTGCTGACCAATGTTCATTTCCCTGAAAATGAGAGCAGAGAAAGTATGGATGAAAAATGTGATGAAGCAATAGCACAGATTAAGCAGTATCTGAGTTCCCCCTTGTTCTTTCCATTCCGAACCCCGGGGAGGAACTAGTACTGTACTTGGCAATATCTCAACATGCAATCAGTGCGGCCCTTATGAGAGAGCAAGGAAAATACCATCTGCCGATCTACTTCATCAGCAAGACCTTACTAGATGCAGAAACAAGATAATTGCCACTAGATAAACTTTCTCTAGCCTTAGTATGCTCTGCTCGGAAGCTCAGGCACTACTTTCAAGCCAATACAGTGAGGGTCTTGATTGGACACCCTTTGCGAGTTGTTCTTCAAAAGGCCAACCTGTCCGTAAGGTTGGTGAAGTGGGCAATAGAGCTTAGTGAGCACGACATCAAGATAGCTCCTAGGAGAGTGATTAAAGGGCAGGTGGTGGCCGATTTCATAGCCGAGTTCACGCACAAGGAAGCGCTAGAGCAGTAAGAGCTTGGCAAACAATGGAATTTATATGTCGTCGATGCAGCGTCCAATTCAAGAGGCTTGGGTGCCGGCATGGTCCTCATAACACCAGATGGAGCAGCTATAGAGCGGGTTGTGACGTTAGGATTCAATGCATCGAACAATGAAGCAGAGTATGAAGCATTACTGTCAGGACTCATGATGGCCAGGGAGCTTGGGGTTACGCAACTGATAGTCTACTGCGATTCACAGTCGGTTGCTAATCAACTAACTAGAGAATACGCAGCTCGGGATGATCGAATGGTCACATATGTCCTTGAAGCAAAGCGCTTGATCGAAGAAATCGATGATGTTAAGGTAAATCAGGTTGGCCGAGAAGAAAATCCACATGCTAATAGCTTGGCTGGCTTGGCTACTGCCATCAAATCGGAATTACGAAGAGTGATCTTGGTTGACTACCAGTCAAAGCCAAGCTTAGCAAGTCAACAGGTCATGTGTGCTGATCAGGTTGAAGAAGTACCGAGCTAGATGACACCAATAGTAGAATACTTAAAGAACAGCACACTCCTAGAGGATTCCAAGGAGAATTGGAAAGTCAGAAGAAAGTCGGCCAGATTTTGGCTATCACTAGCAAACAAAACTTTACAGACGGTCCTACTTGGGACCATACCTATAGTGTGTCGACCCCGTAACGTAGAAAAACTCCTATGGAAAATCCATGAGGGGTGTTGCAGGGGGCACATTGGAGGACAGAGCTTAGCCCACTGAGTTATGTCGCAGGGTTACTGGTGGCCATACATGCAAAAGGACGCCTTGCATTTTGTTCAGAAGTGTGATAGATGTCAACGTTTCAGCAAAGACATCCATCAGCCTGCTGAGCTTCTGAACTCAATAGTGAGTCCTTGGCCGTTCGATAAATGGGGGATTGATATCATCAAACCCATGCCGAGGTCGGTAGGTAATTTCAAGTTTCTCATCGGGGCTACTGATTACTTTACTAAGTGGGTGGAAGCAGAGCTGCTAATCCACATCAGGGAAAGTGATGCCGAGAGCTTCATGTGGAAAAATATTATAACAAGATTTGGAATACCTCAGGCATTGGTTATAGACAATGGAAAACAGTTCCAGGGAAAAGTTTTCAGACACTTATGTGAACGATATGGCATCAGGCATCACTTTTCAAGTCATGTCTACCCTCAAAGTAATGGCCAAGCTGAAAGCTCTAACAAGACCTTGCTAAATGGCAAAAAGAGATGGTTGAACGAGGCAAAGGGAGGATGGGTGATCGAACTCCCTACTGTCCTATGGGCCTACAGGACAACCTCATGAAGATCTACTGGAGAACTCCTTTCTCTCTAGCAGACGGCATGGAAGTAGATATCCCTTTAGAGATTGGACTACCCACGACAAGGACAGAGGCTTACAGCCACGAGAAAAACAAGGAGAGGATTTCCGAGCAGCTCGACATGGTAGAAGAACGAAGGGAGCAGGCCTTAATCAAATTAGCCGCCAACCAGCAACAACTAGCTTGGAACTTCTAGAAGAAGGTACGAAAGTGGGTGTTCAAGGTAGGAGATCTGGTCCTGAGAAAAATGCTCCCCAACACCAAGGACCCAACTCACAGGAAGCTAGGACCATACCGAGTGACTTTAGTTAGGGGAACAAGAGCCTATCACTTAGAGACGCTCGAAGGAAAGGCACTGCCAGGGCCATGGAATATAGCGAGTTTAAAAAAAAATTCTATTTCTGATCTTCGTACCAAAGGAATCGTTACTCTTGTATCTTCCATTCCATTTATAAAAAATATCTTGTTAATGTTCTTGTACCAAGGATAGATTTCTCTAAAAAAAAAAAAAAATAGTGTGCATGGTTGGGGACCTGCACCAGGGGCACACCTTGTCGGGACGACCACGCAAATATAAGGCCAAGGCTTGAAAATTATGGGTAGCAATGAACCCACTACTTCGTGCCGAACGAGAAAAATCCTAACTGGGAAGAACCCAAACTAGGTTTACTATACTAATCTCCTGTTCAACTAGTTGGCTAGGCATGACGATGCGAGTATTAGACTAAAAAAAGAGTTTGGAAAGAACCGATAGTGGAAGTAGAAACATGAAACAAACAATTTCATTCACAAAAGGGAAACAAATGTGCCACCACAAAAGAATTCCATTAAAAAAAAAAGAAAAGGGGGGAAGAAATTAAATACTACGCCCACAGCACGGACAAATAGGCCAACTGCCACACAGCAACAAAACAGTAAAAGGTTTTTTGGTTTTTCCTCTCCACACCATCAAACATCACCAGAAACAACAGGGACATGCGGAGTAGAGTCGGTAGCAGGGGTAGTACCTCCATCCCCAACCACGGGTGGGCCGGCCTCTCCTTCCGGAACCAACGCAGGGACCTCGGAAGGTAGTGGTTGGGCATCCTCAGGGTGAGTTCCGTGTCTGGCCCAGAGGGGGGAATCTTCCGGCACACCAACATATCCGAGGCTTGCATCATAACCCCGTTTGAACACAAGGGTCTTGACTTGCTCGACTTGCTCAAGGTAAATTGCCTCAACCTCCTCATAAACCGCGTCTTTCGACTTCTCCACGACGTCCCACATTTCCACCTCCATCTTAGCTACCTTGGAACGAAGGACCTCGAGCTCCATCTCTCTGGCAGTTAGGCGACTCAAAGCAGCGACCGCCTTGGCTTCTGTAACCTTCGTAGCTTTGGAGTAATTAGCAAGGTTGGACTCTGCCAAGCGCCGAGTAGCCAAAGACGCGACTAGCTCCTTCTCGAGAGCTTCCACCCTCTTCTGGTACTTCTCCATATGATTCGAGGCAGAGAACCATTTCTGGAGTCCCTGAGATTAAAAAAAATTAAAGATTTTACACTTAATTGAGGGGTGACCTAAAAGACAAGGTAAGGAGAGAAAGACGACCTACTAGGAGGCACTGTTGAACTCCCGCGGATACGAGATCGTGGTCAGACATGGCTCCTTGCAGATTCATATTGGAGGGGAGAAGAACTGACTTGCCCAGCTGCAATGCCAAAGATAGAGACCTTGCTATGTCCTCACCCAGAGGAGAGTGTGGCTCGCGTAAGGGACCAGATGAACCCTTACGTCCCAAGGAAGGGTTGGGCTGAGGAGGCAGAGGAGGCGGGTAGTCCTCCAACCACATGGAGAGCAAGTCAGAGTCATCAAAAGGCTTACCCGAAGACTCCTCCTTAGCCCTCTTCAGGGCGGGGTCATGAGCAGGATCAGGAGGGCCCTTTTTGCCGAGAACAGATGGAGCATTTGAATGAGTGGCCTTGTTGGTCCTCGAGGAGGGGAAGTCGCCGAGATTCTTGAGGAGATTCTTCGCCTTGTGTCTAGGCATCACAGGAGAAGACCTTTCTTGATCCGAGGAAGAAGAGTCGTTAGATATGTTAAAGACCGGGGTCGGCTTCGAATTGGAAGAGGAGGAACTACTGGAGGGGACAACCAGTCGTGAAGACCTCCTAGCGCCTCGTCTTCGACTAGGGGCAGATTGTTCGGCAGGAGGAGAAAGGTGGGAGGAATGCTGGGAGGCTAAAGATTGGGTGCTAAATGCACTCCCTCGACCAGAAGGCTTGGGAGTCTTGACTGTCAGAACCTTCCTCCGAGTCAAGCGTTAGACCGGCTCCTGCGGATTGTGCCAATGAAGGAGAGCCAAGAAGTTTTCATATGTGTGGTCATAGCCGAACATGATATGAGCAGCTCGGCCCCAGCTTTTGAGCTCGGTAGGCCCCCAGAAGTCAAGCACCCTCTACAAAGCCTCAGCCCGGAGAAGGGAATGTGGGACTTGGTTGATCATCGAGTCTACAAGCATAGGCAAAGTGGAGATCTGAGAAAAAAATATGGAGACAACAAAAATGAAAATAAACCTGAAAACACTAGATAGAAAGAGGCCGACCTGGGTAGCCTGGGACTCGGGGAACTTCCTGCCTGATCCCACCCCAAGTGGTCGGCGTTTCCTAGTTTTCACTTACAATAACAAAATCTCCTTTGCTAGGCTTGTTTGAATCCAGGAGATAGTGAACGAGAACCCTATTCGGGTCCCGGGATTTCATATAGAAGACTATCTTTTTGTTGTTTAAAGGAATAAGGAGATAGCAGGTCAGGATGTCAAAAACACCAAGGCTCGTTCCAAACAATCTGTTCAGTGCTGCAAGCCCCATGACAATGTGGAATAGGTTGGGAGCACACTGAAGAGGAAAGAGGTTTATGAAAGAAAGGAAGCGGACAACAGGAGGATCTAAAGGAAAGCGAACACCACCCTCCACAATGGCTATAGTAGGGAAGGGCATAGCCTCTCGGGACCCTTCATCGAGGGACTCCCCGGGCAGTGGCGCTCGGATCTGGACATCCAGGGGGATGCTGTACTTGCTCATGAACTCGGAGACTCCCCCCGAAGTACTGAGAAGGCCTTTCAGATTACCCATTTACAAAAAGGGAGGGGGGGGGGGGGGGGGGGGGGGGGGCGTGGTGGGTAGAGAAGAGAACTTACCGTCTGAAAAATGAGAATGAAGAATGAGGAAGAATTAGGGAGATCAAGGCTCTTAAAGAGGAGAGGGCATCAATTCGAAGAGGGAGGACTGATACTGCATCAACAAGACGGGACGACCTACCCACACAAAAATAGAATTTATTACAGTCTTATTTAATTGAACAATTAGGTTATTGTATTTCAATTGTTTGTTTACAATTTACGATTTTCTTTAGTGTGATCATCATTAAGAATATTGACAATTTTTCAAACACCCTCAATATTATCATAAATGATAATTTGCCAAGGCTATCATAAAAGAAAACACTAGAAATAGGGCAGGACGAGTTAAGTAAACTAAAAAATTATTATAAATTGTATATTTAAATTATATATATTATTTATATTGACCGTGTTAAGCACGCATGAGCATGTTTTGCAAGTTATATATAATAAAGTCGACTGATTTCAATTGCTGAAATCAACCGATTACATCCAATTAATCTTGACCAATGTGTTTTGACTCTTACCATACCTCTCCACTCTCCCCAACCCCTCTAGCACAGTCCCATGTCTCCTCCCTCTTTCTCCCTCTTCCTGTTCGGTGCATACCCCGGCTCCCACCTCCGCCCGTCGTCTCCCTCTCCCTCCCTCCTTGTCTCCCCTTCTCCTTCTCCGGTCTCTCTCCCTCCCTCTCCCTCATTCTATCTCCCTCTCCTTCTCCTATCTCTCTCCCTATCTCTCTGTAATACCCCGACCCCTAATTTTCGTGATTAGTGTGTTTTTAGCTGTGGGTTAGTTCTCTAAGAGGGATTTGTGTGTAATCGAGTTAGTTTGTAGATTAAAATAGTTTTTTCATAGCTTTGGGGAATTTTGAGAGCCGTCAGACCCAGTCTGGTAGCCTAGGGATGCCTTGGGTAGCATGTGTCAGCGTGGGGAGATTGTTCTTGATTTTGAAAAATTCCAAATTTTATTTCTTTTGATAGGTCAAATTAGCCCCAATAACTTTTGTGTTCACTCCGATCCCATTCGAAGCCTAAAAAATCAGTTTTTTAGCCCTAGGGACAAAACAACGTTTTCACATTGACATCTGAGCCCAAATTTCAAAATTCTAGAACCATGCCAAAATTATACTTTTTGAAAACTAGATTTTATGTGGATCATTTCAGTCTTCTTCTTCGAGTCCATCTGAGGCCCAAAAGGCCTAGTTCCAAGCCCATGAAGTGCTATTAGTTGTGGGCCCCACTCATGACTTTGTTTATAAGGAAGCCACCTCCTTTCTCCTTCATTTCCATCGTCCTTTCCCAGCTGGTTTCTGCAATTACAGAGCTGAACCTTGCTCTCCTTCCTCTTGCCTATTTCTCTCTCAAAACTTCACCAAACTCTACCAAAATGAAGAGTGACCACCAACATTCTCCTCCATGCTTTGAGAGTTTCCTATTGGTGCTATCCTCTTGTCGTTTCGTCGCCATCAACCTCTCCATCAGCCATTAGAGCTGCTGAGGGCTATCTTAGAGTAAGCCTCTTGCTCCCATCTTTTAACATGTTGATCTGGGTCATAGGTGAGCCACTCATTCCAACATGCACAATGTAATTCCATGTCTTTGTTAGTTTTCTATATTTTGAGCCATTTTGGATGTGTTTTGGGGGTTTTGTTTATTAGGTGTGCTTATGTCTAATTGGTGAGATTCATGGATAATCTTGGAATGCTAGAGACCAAGGCAAGTGACTAACATAGCTTATACTTGTGTATGTTACTTATTTTGGTTATTTTATTTATAAATCGTGTTTTTCCATCTAGTACATGTTTGATCTATCTTGTTTATTAGCCAATCTTGTTATTAGCATCAAATATGTACATTGCATGTTACATTTTAAATGTTATTTTATGGATTCTTATCTCAGCTTTTATGAAGTTCTTGTTCAATTCTTCATTCTACTTTTTGAAAATGATTTTTATGGAATGGATGGAATATGACTATTTTATTTAAGAATGATGGGTTTTGGATTTGAAAATGTTGAAGGATGAATTATGGAGAGCATGTAGCCACTGGAAATGGTTTGATTTGAAATGGTTAAGTTTTGGCTATGTATGTTTATATTAGTGTCTTTTATAGAAACATAGATCTTTCTCTTAAACTATGGTCTCTAAGTATTGGAAATGCATCACAGAATTTGTATATTTCTCTGGTCATTTATGTTTTTTTGAATTTGGATGGTGGTTGGAATGAATGGTGATGGTTGGGGGTTGAATGGAGTTTGGTTAGAGTTAATGGAAGCTCAGTTTGTGTATGAAGGATGGAGGAAGCGAATGAAGGAAAAATAAAGGCTTGAATGCATGAAAAAGAGCAGAGGTTTTTGCAGAAATTGAGCCCAGGCAGCAGCTTAGCCTGCTCCAGCGAGCCAAGTGCTATTTGGCGAGGGAGCAGGCAGAAGCTTTGCCCGCTCGAGCAAGCTTCTGTGTGGATCCACTCGAGCGGATGAACCCCCGCTCGAGTGGACCGGGGTTCTATCCTAGGGTGGTTTCCTGCACCCTGTTTGCTCCTATTTGGGTGCGTAGGTCCTCAATGGATTCATGGAAGCTTGGGAATATGGATTTTGAATCTGAAACACTTGTATTATGGGCATCCAAGGGGAAATAGAAGGAAGGTTCAATAATTGAATTACCGGGAATTTACTACAAGCCTCGATGTACACTTTAGAGGCACCAAAATCCTTCGTTCATAGGCTGACATTGAGGAACTAAGTGTATAACGAGATGACCCTAGGTAAGCCAATCAACCATTACGCATTACCTCGTTCCAAGTTAGAAGATTTATATGTTTTCTTATAAATCAATTTGAAATAACTTTGAGTGCTTCACCACGTTTGAAAAATTTCATTAAGGCTACTCATTTGATTTGCTCCGTATTTGTCCTTTTGTACATTGTTCAGAGTAGTCTTTTTGTTGATTTGAAATGTATTTCGATGATTTACTTTGTATCGATTCAAATTTTGGTCGGCACCACTAAGCTTGGGCTACCTAGTCGGGCTAATCACCCGACTTGGGATCCTCAAATATTTCGCCAACTATTGCTTGGACACTTTGTTTGATTGCTATCCGTTCCGTAGCGAACTTTGATTGTTACCCCATATATATTGGGCTATTATTGTATCATCTGTTTGTTCTGGCCATTTTATATGGCAATGATTATTGATTGCTCTTGTTACTTTGATAATAGGAGAATATAGCTCAATGTGGGTTGCCATCGTTTTGTTCTGTTTGTATCACTCTTTCACATGTTCTCATTATAAATGATTGAATTTGGTATTTGTCTTCTTTATTTCATCATTACTTATGCTTAGATTTTCCACTTTACCATTATGATTTTTAATGTTTTAGCAAACACTTGTCATTTTGCCATTTGTTTATCCGATTTGTCTGTTTTGTCAGTTTGATTTAGCATGTTTTCTATTTCGCACAAATGATTTCGATATTAACTCTTACTACTTATATTTAGATTTTCAAAGGCGCTTTGGTATTGAAAAATGGATTTTTATACGCTATCATCATGTTATTATCTGTATCAGTCACCTGCCAGACCGTCGTGTCTGATATACTATTATTTGGTGCTCTAGGTAGCAGGGTCTCGTCTTGAGATTGTACGTGTGTAGTTGGTGGTAGACCCATGAGTTTTGCAGGTTCGTCTTGTCAGTTTCGCCATGTAGATGTCATGCTTGACTCCGGAGTTACGCCACACCTAGGTAGTGTTTGCTCTTAGTTAGTTATTTTGTACAACTCTTGTCACCCATTTTCTTTGGGATGCTAACTAATGCACTTGTATAATTTGTAACTTGAATATGTTTGGGTAATGATCAGCATGTTATTGTCAGCTCTGTATATTTTGATATCTTTATTTGTTCTAGTCTGAGTATGAATATTTCTATGACAGCATTATGCTGATAGGTTGAGTGCGACACGGAACCTGATGGCCACAGGCTCCAGGTCGCAACGCCAAGTAAGCTTCTGCGAAATGTTATTGTTGTGTTTGGAAATTTTGTCTTCCTCACACACGTGGATCCTCGGAAAGGTAAAAATTTTAATTATTCCCAAAATTCATCTCCTCGAGGTCGGACCTCTGCAGGAATCCGGTTTTGGGGCGTGACACCCTCGTTCTCTCTCTCTCTCTCGCTTCTTCTCCCTACTCGCCGGTCAACTTCGCCCGGTGCCCACCTCTGCCCTCTCCCCTCTCCATTTGCTTCTCCATGTCTCCGTGTCTATATCCCTCTCCCTCTCTCTCTCTACTTCTCCATGATCTCGTCCCTCTCCCGTTCGGCCACATAGGGCCAAGCAAATGAGTATATTGTTCAGCCATGGGTGGCCGAACAAGACGACTCTTGGTAGGCCATCCATGGCCGAAGAATATACTCATTTGCTAGGCCTTGCGTGGCCAAACGGGAGAGGGATGGCCATCAGGGAGAAGGAGAGAGAGGAAAAGGGAGAGTGAGAGGGAGATAGACAGGGAGACTGGAGAAGCAAACAGAGAGGGTAGAGGGCGGAGGTGGGCACCGGGCGAAGTTGGCCGGCGAGCAGGGAGAAGAAGCAGGAGAGAGGAGGGATATGGAGAGAGACAGGAGAAGGAAAGGGAGATAGAATGAGGGAGAGGGAGGGTGAGAGGCCAGAGAAGGAGAGGGAGAGAGAAGGAAGGAGAGGGACACGGTGGGCGGAGGTGGGAGCCGGGGTGTGCGCCGAGCAGGGATAGGGAGAGATATTTAATCAAATAGGTAGTTTGCAACTCATCACACTCAGAAACTGACTCTAAAAAACCACACTTTGTCACACTTATAAAACCTTTGTACCAAGTCAATGTGGAAATTCCAACCTAATCACTTCTAAAATTAATTTGAAAAGAGGGGAACAGGTGGACAGTGCCACTTGATGACTTACAACCGTGAAGTTCTTTGTAGACTAACACTATTCTTCTAGTGGTATCATTAATCTAAATTATTGTAAAAAAAATCCCAAACTCCAGAAGTCATTGTGTTTTCTTTTTGCCTAAAGAATGTGGGCCACCAGATTCAAGAGTTTTTTCTATTTCTACCTCTTGATCTTGGACCAAATTTGTAAGATCTTCTTCATTTAGAGAAAAGTCAAACTTGAACGGTTTGTAATTGTCCAGCCATATTTTAAAAACAAATTTTTAAAAAATAAAAAATAAATAAATAATTGTATATATAGTTGTTGTGATTATTTATATAAAAAAAGAGAGAAGATGAGACTTACTTTTTAATATTATTATATATATATATATACAAAATAAAATTTAAAATATTAATTAATAAATACCTTGCACACAGAGAGAGAGAGAGAGAGAGAGAGAGAGAGAGAGAGAGAGAGAGAGAGGGTTATAGCCTATAGAGAAGTTTTGAGAGAGTGAGTGAGAGAGCTCCTTCAGTAGTCTTTGTCAACCACAAACTTCTTAGCCTTTGAGAGCTTGAAAAGAGTTCTTGGTGCCTTAGAAAACTTAGGGAGAAAAAGAGAGGTTGAAGAGAGTGTGACGGAGCTTAGAGAGGGCTTAGAGAGCATAGAGAGTGTGTAGATGAGTGTTGAGAAATGAGAGGAGAGGCGGTATTTATAAACCTTCAAAGTGTTCAAATGACACAAAATACCCCTCATATGACCCTTTTTTGGGAGTAGAGTGGGTTAAATTGTCAAAAGTATTGAAATGACACAAAAGCCCACATATTTGATCGTTTTTAGTTGCTAGGGGGGTTAGGGTCTGGTGAATATGATCTTTGGATACGTGCCGGGCCTGTTCATGCCTCGTGTAGTGGCCTAGGCACCTTGGCCCAGCACGGCACGACTAAGGCCCAAGGTCATGTGGTGCCATTCCATTACCCAGGGCCCCCTTGGCCTAGCACGGTCAACACAGCCAGGCCATACCTGGGAGGGCCGGCCCAGTTTACACCTCTAGATATATCACATTTCTAGTATAATAATTAATAACCCTTTTAGTTTTAACTAGGCATGGGAAAACTTTGACGCCCCAAAACCGGGGCACCAATTAGGAAATTGATGGGGTGATTCGCACACTTCCAACCCCGGGATCCAAATGTGTGATTTAAAATACCCCATCGCAATCATGAAGGCTTTGCAGAAGCTTACATGGACTTGTGACCCAAAATTCGTGCCCCCACGAATTTTGTGTCGTAACCCAATGCTTATCTCATATTCAATATGACACATTAACTCTCCAAACTGGAAAACCAGAAACGATAAAATACAGAGCAAGACAGGGTCAGAAGGTTTCATTGTCCAATATTAAAGTTATAATAAAACAATGTGCATTAATTACAACCCGGGATATAAAAAGGCCCACAGGGGCCAGTACAAGTGAAATACTAAAGCATGTACAATTCCCCAATGTTATGGTCACTCAATGCAACACCCAATGTCTAAGTGACGCCGTCAGCACCACTCTTACCTATGCACTACAACTTTACAGCCGCCTTTGTAAGCACACCTTACAAACTTAGGGTAAACCTAACCAAGTGTTGACACAAAAAATGTCACTTAGTCTCTTCGTACACTTTCAACATCAAGAAGCTTGACAATGCTACTTTAAACATCAAATCTTGTCAGAATCAAGCAAAAACTACAAGATCATTCAAAACAATCAAAAGAAGAGTACGCACGAACTTTTGAGCCATTTTAACATTATTTGGTCTAACTTCACTCTTCCAATAGCTGAATAGGACCTCCTGGCCGCGATAGCGTGAAAAACATCAGATCTTCGATTAGAGCCTATGGATGGTCTTAAAATACTTTCAAAAGGCTCTATGTCAAGTTTCAGGTCGAATCGACAGCATTTGGCCCTACATCAACCCTCAAGCAAAAAAAATTAAACCTCTTGCCGGCGAGAACCATCGACGTCATCACTCATCAAACAAAGTACATGGGTAATTTTAAAATACTTCCAAAGGGCTACATGTCAAGTTTCAAGTCATTTCGACAACATTTAACTCGACTTTGACTCCTAATAACCAAATCAGGCCTCCTGGCAGCGGAGCCTCTCGGGACCATGATTTCCAAATCGGAGCTAATAGATCATCTCAAAATGACTCCAATAGACTCCCTGTCAAATTTTAGGCCAATCGGACATCGGTTGACCGTACATCAAAGCGCGGTATCTTCCTCGTGACAAAATCAAGTCCACTGGCGACAGGACCCCACACGGCTTCAAAACTCAAACAAAAGCCTATGGTTGGCCTTATTTATTACCCAGGAGACTTCACCTCAAATTTTAGGTCATTCCAACATCGTTTGACCTAGTTTTGGCTTCTCGGTAACTTTACGTGACAAAGTCTTCGGCTTTCCCAAAAAATCGAAAACTTTGTGCTCTGATATGTAAGGCTTCTCGTCAGGTTTTTTACAAGGAAATCAGGCCAATATATGTGCAAAAATGTACAGAAAAATATCAAAGAAGAAATAATTAGAAAAAACGCAAAACGACCGAAAACCGGCGACCAAAAGGGGTAAAAACCCTCATTGTCGTTGGAGTCCATGGGTGTATGGTTCCCGGCGATCCTGGAGATCCGGATCGCCGGATTTTTGCCAAAAGCCCATGTTTTGGGTCCTTTTTGCGTTTTGAGATGTTTGGCCCCTTTGGTTTCCAAAAATCTAACTTTTGAGATACGGAATTCGTCGATCTTTGTCAACGTCATGGATCCACCGTCAAAAGCATGGGATCGTCATCAGACACTTCGAAATCACCAACCAATCAACCAAGAAAGCACACTCTGCCCGATCGATTGAGAAATCGATAGGACAGATGGTACCGGCCCACTAGTAGCAATTAATGTTTGAAGTTACATGGTCATCCAACATCAATCAGCATGAAGATCCATCAGCAATCATCGTAAGAAGAATTTCAAAAGACGCGGCACGGCCTGCGACTCTTCAAATGCTCCGGCAACCACTTAATGCAGCTGATGACCCATATTATGACAAGTTAATGCGGTCATTTAGCCGCTATTTTGGATGGCCCAATCAGAAGCCAGGAAACTGGAGTTATAAGTCAACCATAATCATGCAATTAAACAATGTAATCCTCCCATCATGGAGCTTAAAAGGCAATTAAAAGTTATTTATTCTCCAACGGCCAATGAAAAACCAATAAAAAGGAGTTACAAAATAATGAAATGAAAACTTGTAGCTCCTCCCATCATGTAGCTTTAATACATTTAAGGCTCATAAACCCCCCTTATGGCCACCAAAAGTCTATAAAAGGAGGCCATTTCAACCATTTCAAGGATGAACAAAAATCCAGAAAATCAACCAAAAAATGCACAAGAAATAACTCTGTCAAAGTTGCTATGACGACCTCTCCTCTGTTGAAGAAGTCTTGCACCGACCCAGGCTCGGACGGATAAGTTCGGGCTAAAAATGGGGCTTCATCCATCAATTTCAATTCTTAAGAATTTTGGAGTTATCGGAGAAAAGGGAGGGTTTAAAACATTAATTTTTATTGATCAAAAGTCCATAATGAAAGGGGGTTAAATGGGGTCAAGATTAGACAAAGGGTTTGTTGAATCACATGATCACTAAGAGGGGGGTGGATTAGTGATGTCTTAAAACAAAACTTCCTCTCTAAGTAAACAGGTCCAATTGCACACCACAAATAGATAAAGCAGTAAACCACCACACACACAACCACAGCCACAAGAACACCAATATAACGTGGTTCACCCGAAGGCTACGTCCACGGTGCAAACAACTACCCGGACACCGATCCGAGGCTTGTCAACAATGTTATTGCATGTAACAAGTTCTGTAGCACCAACTACAAGGAGCACCAACCCCTGTTTAGATAGCACCCACTATCTAGGAAGCAACAACTCCCTTTACTATTCGTCTGCACCAACAGACGAGATTAAATCAAACCCCAACACCAAGCACCCACTCAGTGTGTTACAATGATAAAGGAAAACCCGTTACATATTTATCCTCACTACAGTCTCTCTCTCTCAACCCTTACAGTATGAATTGAATAAAAAAAAACTGAGAGACCACTTATCTTTTTAGAAGAACCAAACTGAGGAAGAAACCATCTTCTCTTGATGATCTTGCTCTTCTAAAATTGCTGAAGAACAACCTCTGCAGCACCTTCACTTCCTTGGACACGCCCTCACAAATCTCTCTCTGAATAATGTGTGTTTTTTTAAAATCACCCTAGCATGTGTTTATATAGGTTTTGACAACCCTAATTCGTGATTACATGCACTAGGAGAGGTTTAGGAAACTCCCACAAGGATTGGGATTGATTCCCCTGTTTTCTCGCAGGTTTCTAATTTGAAACTGTCGTGGCACCTGTGAACCAGTCTGATGTCATCGGCGAGTCGGTGGGGGCGGAAGGGCGTCGGCAAGGTGTCGGATGATCTGGGCCTGAAGCTTTGTAGCTTCTGTCTCGCGTCGGCGTGCCGAGATGACGTCACCGGCGTGCCAGTTGAGGTACTGTCTTGCGCCGAAAGGGTTCCGGAAGGGGGCGGTAGACCGGTCTGTCTGCAGGAACTGTTATCAGTAAGTTCCCAGTTTCTTCTGTGCTTGCCCAGTTGTCCGGTCCTGGTCCGGCTTGCCGGTCCAACTGCAGCTTCTTCTATTTTTTCTTGTTTTTCATCGTTTTGAGCTCTTTCTTCTTCGTTTCTTTTGCCGTTCTTCACCATGCTTGTTTACACTGTGTGTGACAACATGTTGACAATAATTCCAATACATAATCACTTTTCAAAACTCTTCAAAGCATCTCAAATTCAAATAGGGTTCAAGATAGGGTCACATCAGTCACAACGGGGTCGAAATTGGTCAACGTGGGCCCCAGAACAGGGTCCCACATGTTACAATGGGTCCCATAGCTAGGACCCACCAGTTGTGCACAACAATGCCTAGGCCAGTGGGCGCTATGCACTGCAGTGCATAGCTTGGCACCGACCATTTTACTGTAGTGCACAGCGGCTTGATGACCGCTATGCGTTGGGTGCAATGGCCGGCCGGCTAGGCACAGCAGTGCTCGGCCGGCTAGGCACAGCAGTGCTCGGCCAGCTGTGCATTGTTGCGCACTGGCTGGTCAACTGGCAGCCAAGGAGAGTGAAACACAAGGGGTTTTTGATGGGGTTCAGTAGGGTTTTTCTAAGGGAATTCAAGGGGAGTATTAGGGGCATTAAAGCACCAATTTTTTATAATCTAAACACAATTAAACAATAAGAAGTTGTATGAAAACACATTAACATACATTAAAGTATAAATGGATTTTCAAAAGAATGGGCTTGCGTGCCTAATTAATCAAATTAGACACTTGCCTTGGGTCCACAAGCTCTCAAATCAACCTCTAACAGTCCTCAAATGACTTCAAAACGCCTAAGACAAAAGTCTCAAAAATCAACCTTAAAATCACTCAAAAATGACAAACTAAGTCCATGTTTGGCATCTCTATTTCCGGCCTCTACTTGTCTAAATGTCTAAAGCGGATAGAGGTTTTGAAAATAAGAGCGTTTGGCACAGATTTCTATTGTCTACCCACTTTAGAGAAATAGAAGCTTTACCTCTTAAAATGAAGTGGCCCAATTCTGGGCATGTGAAAATAAGAGGATCTGGCTTTACAAAAAAAAAAGAGGCGGAGGTTACTTTTTGAGACAAAATTACCCTTAGACGGTGATTTATTGTCAACGAAAATCCTCCCACGAAAACCTATCCTCTCGACTCTCTCGTTGGACCTTTCTCTGCGAAAACCCTAGCTGCTCTCCTCCTCTATCAAAATCACAGCACCTGCAGCCTCCTCTATTTGTCAAAGTACGAACCCTTGGGTTCCCTCACCGCTAGGTTTCTCTCTCCGTACCGCACCTTAATCCCTTTTCGTTTGGCCAAGGCATGATCATGTTACATTCATCTTTTTCTCCGTCCCAAACGTTTATCTTCTTTACCTCTTTGTATTTCAGATTTATAGGAAATCAAAGACTTTTTTCCCAATTTTATTCATTCTAAAGCCATGGGTTATCCTGTTAAATAGATTTGGTGAAATGGGTTTGTGCCGATGTCCTTTGTGGAACTAAATTCTAAATTATTTTCATTTTGTTTTCTGTGTGGAGGTTGTTTTATTTGACTTGATGATGATCCTTGCTTTGAGCAATTGGGGACTCTTTCTGCAGTAACGAAATTAGAGATTCTCATTTTTTTTTTCTGGTTTACCATGTGGGTTTGTGAGTTTGGGCATCAGAATTGGAGACCTTCTTCTGTTGCTACATTGCTGAATTGGGGTGTTTGCAGATGTGGGTTTAATCCCAAATTGCCGAACATCAAAGAATGAGGCATCAAATTCCTTATCAAATGTGCATGAACAATGTGTATTTGACTGTGGGTTCAAACCCAATAGGCAAAAAATCATGTTTCAGATATCTTTTTGGATAAGTATGGGATTGGTATTTTTAGCAGTGAGTTAAACCCCAATAAACAAAACTACTATAACGACACTTGTTTGGTGAGTTATTGTATTTGCTAGCAAGTTCTCAACCTCATTTCGAAATAACTAAGGGGTAAAGTCCAACACAAAAAATTGCAAATGATTAGAAATGGCCTTTATAGAGGGCAAAATCAGAACCAGTCATGCATCCTACCAGATGTAGGAATTTTATTGTGAAATCAAAGATGAGTGGGAATTGGAAAAAGAAGTTGTTCTTAAGTGATGGACATGTTGTTTTTTCATTGGATAGATATTTCTATTGGCAAATTTTGTGAAATTATTAGATAATGACATAAATACCCTTTTAATAAGGCAAATCCCTCTAAAAAGAGGCAAATAAATGGCATACCAAATGGTTCATTTAAAATAGATTTGTACATTACCAAACATGTTTTTTATTTATTTTTGCCTTTTCTTTGTATGGCTCTTTATTCAATGGCTCTATTTTGACTGGGTCTGTCAGAAGAAGAGTAGAGATACCAAACATGGCCTAAGAGAGACTTGATGAAATCACTTGCATGTTCGTATTTGGCATGCTCCAAGGATGAAAAATCAAAATATGGAAGAGAGGGAAGGATCCCATACCTATTGATGGGATGAAAATTGAAATGGGAATAGGAGATGGGGCTGCTCATAGTGAGATCCCTCGAAAATGGTGTCAAATGGAAGAGGAGATGATGGAGAAGAAGTTGCTGGAGGTTTCTTGTCGATTGGATGGCTCACCTGTGTGATTTAAACAAGGAAAATGGAAGAGAAATAGGAAGAAGGAGAACTCCTACAGTGCTGGGATTGATTTCAGTCGATGGTGGAGAGGGAATGAGGGGAAGGAGATAAGGTAGGTAAGATATTTATAAAGAAAGGGGGAGCGGGGTCCACTTTTGATGGCACTTGTTCGCGGATCGTCTCGAGACTACCGGGTTCAGCGGATGTGGGAATCCGTGGGGTCCAACCTTTTCGTGACTAGAGACGAGCAAACCACATCTCTTTTTGTTATGTACGGGTATGCCAAATTTTCTATTCTACTTAGAAATAACATGCGGTGGTCTGTAAATCCACCTTTTCAAGTAGAAAAGAAAAGAAACTTTTTTTCTAACTTCTATTGCATATGTGTTAAGAAAAGAGAAATTATTTAGAATTTGGATGCTGTGAAAGGGGATGTTTTTTCCGTGAAAGGTAATTTTGTCTTTGATAGTGAAAGGCGATTACAATTCTCATCGAAAGATTGACGGTTGCAAGTCATGTTTGGGCTTCGCCGTCATCCTTCAGATGATAACAGATGATGCTTTTGATTCTCTTGTCTCGGCTTGAACCTTAAATTTTTAAAGAATAAGGATCAAGAAGAGATCTTATATCCAATAAAAATCTATATAGACGGCTAAAAAGTCGCGTCTAAGCCATGGAGATAGAACGAGAGGGCCTTAGGGGGTGGGGTGGCAACCCCCCAAGGGTCTTCAATCACCTTGTAGTGGTGGTCGCTGCAGAACTTTTTCAACGAAGGAGAGACCGTCGTTGGAGCGTCATAGCATTGATGTAGAATGTTTGTGAGATTTTTTACATGCCTTGGAATGGTGGAATTCACCTCCTTTTATAGGCTTTTGGAATGGTGGAATTCACCTCGAGGTTTATGGGCTTAAAATGCGTTAATGCCTCATGATGGGAGGAGTTATATGTTTTTAATTTATGTTTTTGTAAGTCCTTTTTCTTGAGTTTTGATTAGCTATTGGAGAATAATGGGCTTTTATTTGATTTAATCTTCATGATGGGAGGAGTTACATGGTTTAATAGCATAATTTTTTTTATTTGTAACTTCTCCGTCTTGGATTCTAATTGGGCCTTCAATGATAATGGGTAATTAACCACATTCATTTGTCATAAAAATGGGTCATTAACCACATTAATTACCCGCGATGTAGGGAGCCTTGATCTCCAGTGGATTTCTCATACCGATTGTTGTCGAATGATCATGCAATTTTAGACATTGATTGTTAGCAGTAGGTTGATACCATCTGTCCTGTCTCTTTCTCGATCGATCGTGCTGAAAGTATGCTTTCTTGGTTGGCTAGTTGATGATCTTGAGGTGTCCGATGACGAACCCTATGATTTTGATAGCCAATCCGTGATGATGTCCAAGATTGATGGGTTTCAAGCCCCGAAAATTAGATTTTCATAAAATCATCGAGGCCAAACGACTCGAAATGTATAAAAGACCCAAAAATGGGTTTTTGGCGAAATCCGGCGATCCTAGATTTCCATGGTCTCCGGCGACCATCACCCATGGTCCCAGTGACATGGGGCAAGTTTACCTCTTTTGTTCGCTTTTTCGGCATTTTTCTAATTTTCTTTCTGATTTTTCTTAAAAATTCGAGGCTCGCCTTTGAACACTTACCCGTTCTTTTGGATCTTCAGGTAGGATTCCTAACATGATATAATCAATGAATGGGTCTCTCTAGTTGCCGATTGGAGTTTTAAGGAAACAAATCCGACTTCCAACCACTCGGTGCCATTCATCAACTGCTTGGTGCATGTTAAGAGGAGGAATGATCCTTTTTTGACACACTGTAATTTGCATATTTTCTCCTTCTTGGACCACCATGGATGCAGTTAGTCCAACTAAAGCATCTGCACGAATATTCTCACCTCTGAGGATGTGGCTGATGTGATAGACGTTGAATTTTGGCTGGAGAGATTGTGCTTTGCTGTAGTAAGGCAACAGATCAAGCTTTCTGACTTATTATTTTTTATTCATCTTGCTGACAATCAGTTGAGAGTCTCCGAGGACTTCCAGCATGGTGATGCCTTTTGACACCAAAAAAGTCACTATGTCTCCTCAACATCAAGAAGCCACATGAAGCAGCATCCTACTACAAACAGGCAAAGCTACTTCAAGCATTAGATCTTGTCAGAATCAAACAAAAACTGCAAGATCCTTCAAGACAGCCAAAAGAAGGGCACAAATGAAGTTTTGGGCCATTCCAACATCATTTGGCCTAACTTCACTTCTCCGACAGCATTTGACCAGATTTCGATGCTCCGAAAGAAAATCAAGCCTACCGGCGTCGGAGCCTCCCGGGACCACGACATCCGAATCGGAGCTAATGGGTCGGCTCAAAATGACTCCAATAGGCTCCCTGGGTGCATGGTCGCTGGCAACCCTGGAAATCCGGGTCGCCGGAATTTCCGCCGAATGGCCCGTTTTCCGATCTTTTCTGCGTTTCGAGAGTTCCTGCCTCTGTGATTTTCTGAAAATCCAATTTTTGATGCTTGAAAACGACTGATCTCCTCCAACATCTCGGATCTGCCGTCAAGAGCATGAAATCATCACTGATCGCTCCAAGATCGCCAACCGACTGACCAAGAAATTACACTTTCTATCCGACGGATCGAGAAATCGACAAGACAGATGTCACCGGCCCACCAACATCAATCAATGTCTGAAATTGCATCGCAATCCGACATCAAACAACGTGTGGATCCATCGGCGATCATCACAAGAAGAATCCAAAAGGACGCAGCGCGGCCCGCGACTCTTCAAATGCCCTGGCGACCACTTAATGTCGTTAATTGACCCGTTTTATGACAACTTAATACGGTCATTAACCCATTATTTTGGATAGCCCAATCAGATTCAAGCAAATGGGAGTTACAAGTCCAATCAATCATGGCATTAAAATCATGAAACTCCCCTCATCATGGAGATTAAAGGCAATTAAATACCCATCATTCTCCATCGGCCAATCACAAGCCAAGAAAAAGGAGTTACAAAATCAAAAAATAAAAACTTGTAACTCCTCCCATCATGAAGCATCAATGCCATCAATTCTCTCATCGTGGCCATCAATGCCCATAAACCACCTCATGGCTACCAAGAGCCAATAAAAGGAGGTCCATTCCAAAGAGAGAGACGACTTGCACACTTGGAACTTTTACAACTTTGAATCCTTGCATTTGCACATCCACACCAACACCCATCCGGAGTCTGGAAAATCCCAGAGAAAATCCGACGAAGTCCTGCTGCTCTGCTGCAAGAGACACTACAAGGTGGCCCCCTAAGGTTCCCTTCTGCTATCCAACATGGCCTAAACGCGGCTTTTCAGCCCGTTTACTTGGTTTTTCATTGGATATAGGACCTCCCCTTGGTCTTTATCCTCTAAAAAACTGAGGTTGGAGCCAAGCCGAAGAATCGAAGCATCAAGCGTTCTCATTTAAAGGACGATGGCGAAGTCCACACATGACTTGCGACAGTCAATCTGAACAAGTCCTCGCAATTTCCTGAGAAGTTAGATCCCTTTTCTTTCTTTTCTATTGTACTTTGTATTTTTTAAAGAGACAACAAAAGTCACAATTCTTGTCTTTCATTTTGATGAGATTTGTAAGTCGCCTTTCATGACACCAAATCGCCTTTCACGGCAAACAAACAAAAAATCGCCTCTTACGACATTCAAAACAAAAATTGTCTCTTTTCTTAAATATTTATGCAATTTGAAAAGTTAGAAAGATGGATTGATTTCCTTTCTACTTGTGAAAGTGAATCTCCGGATCATCACCATTCCAAGTTCCAAGTAGAATAGAAAATCTGGCATACCCGTACAAAAATGTTGATACCCGCTTTTCCTCCTCCGCCGGACCCCGGCAACCCTCGGGGCGGAAGGAGAGGACGGAAATCGAGGGTCCATCAAGTTGGCACACCCGGTGGGACTCGTTCACTTGAGTACATGATGCTTCGATCCCTTGGCTCCTTTCTAGTTGGTGAACTATGTTGCATCTTGCATCAAAAAAAAAAAAAAAAAAAAACATGAGATGGGGTTTCAGTCATTCTTTCTCATTTCAAAAAAAAAAAATCTGATTTCTCTTTCTTGGATTCAATTTCGAGAAATTTTGATGCTCTCCTTTTTGAACTTGATAGCTCACAGAAATGTTTGCAGTTATTGTTCGTATCGGGGATTGGGCCATCTTTTCTCTTCGATAAGTCCGATGAGGTTTTCCAAAAAAAAAAAAAATCTTATTTAAAAAAAAATCAGTTTTCTCTCTTTTGAACTCAAATTTGAGAAACTTTGGTTTTTCCCTTTTGGATCTAGCACTTGCAGAAATGTTGAGCCTTTGTTCGGATTGGAACACCATTCGCTCTCTTTGATGAGTTCATTAAAAATCTTTCAAAAAGAGTTAAAAAAGAATCACTAAGGTTGCACCAATTGCGTTCTTTGACCAAAGTGGATTTAAGAAAGGCCTTGTCCAGAGTGTGGAGACAGCTAGACTATTTGAGGCAAGGGTCTTCCAAACGGGTTCATTAAGTAACCCTAGCCTTACCTGGGGGCTGATCTATCTACTAAGGTTTCAAAAGATCGAATTGGAAATCTATGTGCACCTTTCAAAAAAAAAAAAAAAAAAGAAATCTTCAAAAAAAAACTTCGATCATTTTTTAGTTCAAAATTGAGAAATCTTGGTTCTTTCACTTTCGGATTCAGCGCTCGCAGAAATGTTGAGCCTTTGTTCGGATTGGAACATCATTCGCTCTCTTTGATGAATTCAATCTTGACCTTTGGAAAAAAAAAAAAAAAGAAATCCCATCTCGTGTCCTTTCCAAAGATGCGATTTGCAACATTTGTGCCTAGCGGTGCGAGTACGCCCTTTCGGGTCTACTATATTCGCGACCGACACATTTGTATCTCTAACCTTATATCATTTTACCTCGAGTGAGCTTTGCTTCTCTGTAATTTGAATTAAGGTCTATAATTGCTTCTAGCAGTCACTGGTACGCCCACCTTGAGCCTACCATACTTGCATTTTAGAACAATTGTATCCTCTACGGCTTTTTGCCTTCTTCATCTTGCTTGGGCTGGGCCATGTCCCCTTCAGCGATTTGAAAAGACAAAACCATAGTTGTTCTCCATTTATGATCACTATATTCTTGTGATTACTAATGAATGTGGTCTTGTTTCAGAAGTTTTCCAAAAACTAACAATGGCAGCTTCATTGACCATCACTTTTGATGAGAACAAGTACCAACTTATGCTTCAAGACAAGTAAAACAAGCGCACTCATAAGCGCCCTGCCAGTTGCCGAAGTGTCATCTCCCTCGACAACTCTCAAAACACTGGGTCAACCTCAACTCCCCGGACCATCGTCTACGGGTCGCTGGGACCATTCCCACTTCCCGTAGAAGAAATTGTACATGCCAAGAAGCAGAAAATCGCCTCGCAACGTGTCACTAATATGGCACCAAGGGCGAACACAAAGAAGCCTGAAGCCTGTGGCGCTCCCACGAAGCCTCAACCCACAAGAAACCAGGTTTGCCCCAAAACCTGGTCCCCGAGATTTTCACAGAACCAACGAAGATCCCAAACATCTACAAAGCCAGCATACTTGGCCCCTCTCAAGGAGAACCGATTCTACCATCTCTTACATGAAAGAGGAGAAACCTACCCTCCGCCCAAAGAACAAACAAATCCAGCATGAGCAGGCTTGCTCCTACAAGCCCAAAATCAAATCTTGCATCGTTAGGCCTCCGCAAAAATCCGTTGAAGCCTGCACTCCTGCGAGTCGACCCTTCATCTCAACAGGGGCCGAACTCGTAAAATTCAAAGCCTCACTGCAACAGGCTAAGGATCGCGTTCAAATCCTGTCCATGCCTAGCTTCAAAGAAGACAAGCTCGGCTGCTACGCACGGGGGACTACATCCTTCATTGCCAGAGCACAGCCATAGTTGACTGAAGCTCAAATTGCTCGTCGTATGTGTCACCGCGCGGCATATCGACAGAAGAGACTTGAGAAGCAAAGAACCCAGCATTCTACTCTCCATGTCTCTAACAAATGGGTCGAAAAAGAAAGACCCGACCAAGTCGTTACTGTCCATATCGTTGGCAAAACCAGAAGACGGCAGAAGTCAGCAACCAAAATTCGTGTTAGACGTTCAGTGACTCACAGCATCTCTCAGACACGAACACATCTAGAAGAATCCTCCACTCCTTCAAGCCAAGGACACCAGAGTAACCACTCCTCGGACTCTTCATCCAAAAGAATGAGCCCCAGCTCAGTCACCAGGACGATTTCTTCGTTCAAATCCCGAAGGATGAACGTCCTGGCTACAAGTTTTGAGCAACCTCCACCGCAGGATGACGAAACCGCACGCATCCAACAATTAGAGCAAGGACAACAAGAATCGAGGCTTTGATGGAAAACCTCCCTCTCACTTTACAGCGTCCACCTAATAATCAAGCCCCTCTGAATCCTCAAGATGACGAGGCCAATGCAAAAAATAATAAGTCACGCGCCCTAATAAAAAAGGACGTTGACGATATCCTCGCAATAGCAAAAGAAGAGGATACATTGAAGGAACATGGGATCAAGCCACCCTATCCCCTATGGATGGACTCGGTTTCGTTCCCTCCAAAATTCAAACAACCAACTCTCCAAACATATACGGGGAAAGGTTCTGCCAGACAGCATGTCATCCACTTCAAGATCTTGACGGGAACTATCGCGGATCAAGATGCCCTCAAGATTCGCCTCTTTACAAGTACCCTAAAAGGTACGGCCTTTGATTGGTACTCCAGTCTGCCGGAGAACTCCATCCAAAACTGGGCTATGCTGGAGACATGCTTCCTGACCCACTTCCAAGGTGAAGACCATCCTGTTACTATGGCTCAGCTCTGTAGCCTAAAATAGGGAGAGAATGAGTCAACATACGACTTCATTCACAAATGGAAGGCAATGGCATACAAATGCTCAGATGTATTGCCACAAGCGTCGCTAATCGACATCTGCCGTAACAACATGAGAGCAATGATCCGCTCCATGATCATCGGCAACAAATCAAAGAACCTGGAGAACTCCTAGAAGCTTCCACGGAGGCTGAAATGGTGATCAAAGACCTCAACAGTCAGAAATCATCAAAGAAAGAGCCAACTGCCATTACGACCTCAAAACCAAAGAAAAAGGAGGTTCTCAATGTGCAAACCAAGTCAGCTCCTCAGCAGCCGAAGAAAGCTGAAAACAAAACAACAGGTAAAAGACCTAAACTCTCTGATGCCTTCAAAGAACGTATAGAAAAGAAATACCCGTTCGATGAAGACGTTAAAGAAATCTTTGAGGCTCTCTTAGCAAACGGCAAACTCACTTTGCCCGAGCCCAAAAGACCGGGAGATGTTGGCAAAACCAATGATCCCCGATATTGTCCATACCATTAGATGATCTCGCATCCTCTCAATCAATGCTTCGTTGTGAGAGAAAAGATCAACGAGATGTGGAAAAACGGAGTCATCACCTTTGACAAAAACTATGGCTCTGCCTCCGTCAACATGGTGTCATGTGGGCAAACTTCAAATTCAACAAGGGAGAAGATGACTACTTCATTCAAAGTGATAAAAATGGCTCAAGCATCCCAGAAGTTGGTTCCTTATCCAACACCAGATGGACAACCCATATGGGTGCATCCCGATCTCCTAGAAGATGAAAATTAGGAGATCGTCAAAACAAAGCCGACCACTCAGCAGCGCAGGCAAACCAAGAGACAACTCCGCAAGGTTAAACAAAAGCAGAAGTCTCAACCAAAATAAGAAGTCCCTGAGAAGGCAGAAACCTCTTCCACTACTTCACTAGGGGCAACAGAAGATTCCCTTCCCAAAGCTTCAAAGGTGGTAAAAAAATTCACCCTTGATGATTCCATGCCACCTCAATACAAAAATGAAACTGCGCAGGGGGCATCATACTCCTGCAACTCGGTAGTTGGGTTCTCCATGGATGGATACGAGTCCAGTGATACTGCCAGTGATATCGATGAATGGGAAGAATCCCTTGAAACAGGAGAATACCTCTCCGATGAGGAATGGATTCCCGAGTCTCATCCTATGCCAGTAATCTGGTATAACCCATTACAACCACAAGGATCCTGGTCTGATGATGAAGAAGATCAAGAGGCTGTTCAAGAAAATGCTGTTGATCCAGCATTGGTCAATGCCCTATTGGAACCCAACATTGGTGAACCATAAGGATCAAATGACGAAGAAGATTTGGCTCATATGCCTGATCTTGAAGAACATGCAAGAATCTTGCAATATCTTTCCATAGAGCAGGAGTAGGATCGCGTTAACAATCTTCGTCATGATCCAGAACCAGAAATCCCTGAAAATCAACGGGAACTTTCTCCTTCAACTCTTGAAAATGGAGAAAACTGCAGGATCCATGATCCTCTTACATCCGAGGATGAGTCCGATCCCCAACAGTCTACACTGGGGGCATCCTGCAATGCGATAGCTCAGGATGATAGTGCCTCTGAAGCTTCCGAAGACACGTACTCCCCAACTGGTAGTATATCTTCCGGAGCTATATCTTCTCAGGTGACTTCCACTGAGATAGCATCTTCTCAGCATTCGTCTCCTGAAACTGTGACATCGGAACTCAAGCCTCTTCCGATTGATCATCCTGGAGAAACTCCTGTTAATGAAGTCTTCTTCAATGAAAATCCAGTCGATTGGTCCCAGATACCCGATCTCATAGACGATGTCTAGACCGATAAATTACTCGATAAAGAAGAAAAGTTACTGGACGCTGTTTAGGACTTGTTCCCGGAAAATGCTCCATACAACACGATCACTGAAGATGGCAATGCTGCTACAGAGACATCTTCAGCAAATGACAAGGATCAACCCCTCGATCCTGAGAGTGATCTTCTAAAAGAAGACCCTTCTCTAGAAGCCCTTGAAGTTGGTAGAGGTACCCACTTTGACCGGGATTACCACAAAAATTACAACCAACCTTCTTGTTCTTATGTAAATCCATCGGGAAAGCAAGTTGTAAATTCCCTAAGTAACAACAATAATGAAAATGCAGGCCTGAGGGAGGCTTTCAAGTACGACTTGATTGAGCACTTCAGGACTGCACATCCTTGGCTTATTACGAATGTCTCCACAAACTCGTGATAGTCTCATTTCAAAATTACAGAGGCTGAATGTGGATGTCGACAAACATGCCCCACAAGTCCTACAAATTGAAATGGACTATAGGGTCAAAAAATCAAGTATTCCCTCAAAGGGAGAAAAGAAGAAAACTGAGGGATCAAGCAATGAATGCCTCTTGGTTCAAAAAGCAGCAAGTGCAACAATCTCCTTCGACAAGGATGACCTCCTGCTAGGCGAGACAAAGCACAACCGACCCTTGTACTTCACGAGGTACGTCAAAGAAATGCCAGTACACAGAGTCCAGATTGACCCGGGTTTTGCACTCAACCTCATATTTACTTCGGCACTCGAAGAGCTGGGCATCCCACCTAGCAAGCTGAGTCACACGTCTGTATCCATCTTCGGATATGATGGTAGCGCTCAAAGGCCTATCGACAAAATTAGGTTCAAATTTCAAATCGGTGATCTTATTTATGAAGTCACTGTATATGCAATAAGGACCCCTTCATGCTACAATATCCTCCTTGGACGCCCCTGGATACATGAGAATGGTGTCGTCCCTTCAACTTTACATCAGTGCATCAAGTTCGTTGGCAATAACGGCTTGATACGTCGAGTGTTTGCAGACAAAAAGCCCTTCAAAGGCAGGGACGTCCATTTCGCAGACGCTTAAATGTATAAAGAAGGAAAAGAAGAACAGGAGGAAGAAACAACACATTTTGCCGAAAATCTCGAGAAAGATAAGGGCAATGCTCCTCAGTAATCATCGGAAGCAAACAAACCTTCCAGCAAATTTGAAGTAAGCAGTCAAGCTCCCTTCGTGATCTCTCTCGAGACATCAAAACCTTTGGTAATCACCACCAAAGCAAAGAAGACAAAACAAAAGGCTGGGGGCAAGTTCACTGTCTCTTTTGTGTCTATTATGCACGACACAGATTCGGGCTCAGAACCAGAAGACGACACAGCGTCAAGCCAAGCTGATACTTAGCAAGATTGGTCTGCTCTCACTCTATTGGAGACACCTGCTTACATAGAAGATCCTACATCTGCTTCCTTTGTTATTCCGGCAACTTCACCAGAAGAAAAAACAATCTTCTTCCACAGATCTGGAGCATCTCCACTAAATTCTCTGCTTGAACCTTTCCAAAACGAAGGTATGCCTCAACTATCCCTGTATAGTCCAATGGCACAAGCTATCATGAAGAAAATGGACTACGACGCTTAGAATTCGATTGGTTTGGGAGGTGGCCGTGGTATTCTCACACCATTGGAACCTACCTTGACCAAAAGTCAACAGGAAGATTGGAAACTCCACCCTCATAAAGGCAATTCTTCATACAGGTTGGGGTATGACCCTACCACTCCCATGAGACAATTGATATAAAGGCTGCATAGTCGTTTTGTCGACGAAGCCTCAACATCTCGTGTCCATGAAGAGATTGATCTCCCTGGATGTCTCTTCGAGAAGTCACCCGTCAAGGATCCATGAAGCTCCTCCAATTGGTACGATTTCTCTTACAATGAGGAGGAATTGTCTGATGATACAGACACGCGGTTCTCTGACCCAGAAGAACCATCGTCTCCAAAAGAAGTGTCCTACTTCAACCCACTTCCAACAGGCGATGGGGATCATTTCATCATAAATCTTGAGAAGAGTACCGATCAAGAAGACCCATGGACAGAAGCAGAACCTCGGTTTGTATATGCCTTCGGAACTTCAGAAGGTCTTGTTGGGTTGGAAGCCTCCGAAAACATTGTGGAGGAACCACCTTCAAACCTTCCGACAAAAGATCCTGTTCAAAAGATAGACTTGGGAACACCTGATAACCCACATCCTGTATTCATAAGCAAGAATATAAAGGATGATGAGTTACCCGAGTATCTCTCTTTTTTTCGTGAGTTCATTGATTGCTTTGCATGGTCTTATGCTGAAATGCCTGGCTTAGATCCCAAAATAGCAGTCCACAAGCTCAACTTGCAAAAAGAACTCAAGCACAATTTTGCGACACCAACATTATTTGTTGCTTCGGCATACCTAAAAGATTCGTCCATGATAACGGACCACAATATTGGGATCACAGATTCTACAGGTTCTGCGACAAGTACAAAATCCAAAGTTGTCATTCGACTCCATATAATCTTGCAGCGAATGGACTAGCAGAAGCCTTTAACAAGACACTCTGCAAAATTCTCAAGAAAATGGTCTCTAGTCACAAAAGAGACTGGGGCGACAAACTACCAAAATCTTTGGATGCGACCAACCCATAGCACACCATTCTCCTTGGTCTATGGATGCGAAACTGTTGTCCCTTTGGAGTACAAATTCCTTCCTTAAGGGTATCTCCGCAAAATGACATGACGCAAGAAAGCAATGTCAAATTGAGACTCCAAGAGTTGGATAATCTCGATGAGAGACGGCTCGAAGCTCTACAAAGCATTGAGCTGTACTAAGCATGCATGGCAGGATCTTTCGACAACAAGGTCAGGCAACGCGCCTACAAAAAGGGCGACTTGGTTCTTGCAGTAAAAAGACCCATAGACTTTGCCCACAATTCCAAAGGCAAATTCAAACCAAAATGGGAGGGACCTTTCGTCATCGACAAAGTCTTCTCCAGCGGTGTATACGCTCTTCTAAACATGGAAGGAGACAGATGTATGCTGCCCATCAACGGCAAGTTCTTGAAGCGGTACTACCCTTGAAGACTTCCTCAAACGGATCAGAGCGATATCTACACAGCCAAACCCTATTCCCAGGTATTTGCTCGTCAAACCCACCCCTTTTGAAATTTTCATCTTTATGTTGAAATTTCTAAAAAAAAAAACTTTCAAAACAATGCTTACTTTCATCGTTTCATTGTTCAAAAGAAATAAAATCCAAAAAACCAAGTTTAGGAGCCTCTTCCCGAACTTGACCAAAATTTTCAATCCTTGAACCTAAAATTCATAGTTTGAAACAAAAATCAGGACTCAGGAATTTCCACCCTAGGCTGCCTCGGCTTTTACAACCAAAATGGTTTTAAGTCAAAACTTACGACCCTTGCGTCTTTAAACAAAAAATGGTTTTTAGAAATCGCGGGGAAGCGACATTCAGTCGATACTCGCAAAACCCAAAAACCGCGGGGAAATGATGCTCAGTTGATACTAACAAAACCCAAAAATCGGGAGGATGCGAATCCCATTCGATACTTCCAAAACCCAAAGTCGGAAGGATGCGAACCCCATTCGATACTTCCAAAACCAAAAACCGGAAGGATGCGAACCCTATTCGATACTTCCAAAACCAAAACTCGCATGGAAGCGAATCCCATTGGATACTTGCAAAATCTCAAATTTCAAAAATCGTGGAGACGCAACATTCCAGTTGATATCCACAACCCAAATTTCAAATAGTTCGAGAAAACCTCAAATTTCAAAAAATCAAAAAACCTCAAATTTCAAAAAATCATGGGGAAGCGACATTCAGTCGATACCCACAAAACAAATTTTTTTGAAAAAAGCAGGGAAGCGACGCTTAGTCGATACTTGCACCCCAATCTCGCGAGGAAGCGACATTTCATCGATACTCGCAAATCTAGCCCGCGAGGAAGCGACATTCCATCGATACTCGCAAACCGAATGAGCAAGGAAGCGACATTCCATCGATACTCGCAAACCGAATGAGCAAGGAAGCGACATTCCATCGATACTTGCAAGACCATTCAGTGGGGAGGCGACGTTTGGTCGATACCTGCATTTTGAAAACCAAAAGCCGGCTATAAACGCCAAATCTGGCTATAAATGCCAAAATCCGGCGATAAACGCCAAATTCGGCTATAAACGCCAAAAAATCGGCTATAAACACCAAAAATCGGCTTTCATGCCAACAAAACAAAACTTGGTTTTAAAAAAAAATCTGGCTCTCATGCCAAAAACAACAAGCAAAACAAAATTCGGCTTCCATGCCATCTTAGAAAAAAAAATTCGGCTTTCATGCCAACTCAAAAAAAAAATTCAGCTTTCATGCCATTTCAAAAAAAAAAATTCGACTTTCATGCCAACTCAAAAATTCGGCTTTCGTGCCATCTCAAAATTCGGTTTTCATGCCATCACAAAATTTCGGCTCTAATGCCAACTAAAAAAAGAACTTTGGCTTTCATGCCACACACAAAATTTTTTTGGCTTTCATACCATAACAAAACCTGGCTTTCATGCCATTTCAAAATTTCGGCTTTCATGCCATCTCAAAATTCCGGCTCTCATGCCAATTCAAAAAAAATTCGGCTCTTATGCCATTTGGCTCTCATGCCATTTCAAAAACTTTGGCTTCCGTGCCACAAAAAAACTTTGGTTTCCATGCCATAAACAAAAAAAAAAAACTTTGGCTTCCATGCCACAAACAAAAAATTTTTGGCTCCCCTGCCACAAACAAAAAACTTTGGCTCCATGCCGCAAACAAATTTTGGCTCTTACGCCACAAAATTCGGCTTTCATAAAAATAAAAAAAAATAAAAAAAAAAAAAAAAACCTTCGGCTTCCATGCCATCCCAAAATTTGACTTTCAAGTCATCAAAAACCAGGCTTTCGCCACAAAATTGGCTTTCATGCTCAAAACATCCATTTGACAAAAGGTTTTCACAAAATGACAACCTTTTGATCAAATTCTCGAACAAACATTCCCATTCAACTCTTGCTTTTATCAAAAATGGTTTAAGTGAAAGGAGGGAATACAAAAATAGTATAGTACCAAAAATGTTTATACATAGAGGTACCGAAAAAAAAGAAGAAAAGGAGTTTGTTACAACTCAGGAGCTCAATCCAACATGGTCTTCAACCAAAGATTCAACTCCTCACGCAGACCCTTGGCCTTAGCCTCTAAAGTTTTCAGGCCATGCTTCTTCAAAACAGTCTTATAAAATGCGGCCGAACGCCGCGACCCATCTGCAGCACGAGGAAGTTCTTCCCAGAGAACCTGCTGAAAGTTCACTCTAGGGTCAATGACTAAGTCCTAGAGGGGGGGGGGGGGGGGGGGTGAATAGGACTGAGGCTAAACAATTGCCATTTTTAATTTTCTAATCCTGTTTTTAATCAAAATAGAATAAAGAACAAGACAAGCATAGCAAGAGTATAACTGAAACAGAAACTGTAGAACATTCAGAAGAGATATGGACACAGAGGTTTATAGTGGTTCAGTCACACAGACCTACATCCACTCTCAAGGGTCACACAGACCCTTGGTTCCACTATCATGAATCAAACTACACAAGTTCTGATTCTACCTCATATTTGATACAGAGGTTCAATCACACAGATCTACTCCTCCTTACAGCAATGTGGTGAGTTTAATCACACAGATCTACACACCTACCACATTATACACATATTGTAGAAATTTGAAGAATGGTGAACACTTGCCTTGATGATGGTTGAAGTGTTCTGTGGAGCTCTGACCGCAGTCGAAGCTTGCACTTCTTGTTGACCTCTTGGTGTTGAGAAGAATGCCTCCAATGTGTTGCACAACCAGGGTTAAGAGGATTTGGTTTCTAGGGTTACACAAATGAGTCTCTCATGGTGTAAACTACCCTAGATGATGCACTCCCTAACAAGACACTTATCATAGAGCTAATAGAGCTCTAGAGTTTACCTAAATCAAGCACGTAAGTGTTTTGGAAGTGATTTGGGAGCCTACAATAGATATGAAGAAAGTGGGAAGCAAGGCTATACCCTAAAGTCCATGAGCTGCATAGTGAAACAAGCTACAGCTTTATAGAAAAATCCCAACGGATACATTTTACGGTTAGCCTCCAAAACTGGCGGCTAGCCCCTTTTCAAAATCCCTGAGCCAACGGATATATTTTTGAAAACGGTCAGCTCACAGTTAGCCGCGGGTGGCCTCGGCGGTTAGCCGTGAGGTGACCGTAAAGGTGACCGCAAGAATGACAGGAGAAAATAGCTCTCGGGAAAACAAACCGTAAGACTTACGGTTTCTTGCGGTCAGCCGTAAAGCTCCATGCGGTTAGCCGTAGGGTAACCGAACGGGTGACCGCAGATCCTGACAGAGAAAAATTTGCTCTCTGGAAAGGTGACCGCAGGACTTCGGTTACCTGGCGGTTAGCCGCAAAGGGTCTCTGCGGTTAACCGCGAGGTAACCGTGGAGCTGGCCGAAATCCATGACAGGAAAAACAGCTTGCTGGAAAGGTAACCGTGGGTTTTTCGGTTACCTGGCGGTTAGCCGTAATGTATAAAGAGGCTAGCCGCCAGGTGACCGTAAGGTCACCGAACCCTTTGAATTTCAGGAAAAGATTTAACTGATTAGTCACAAGGTATTTTCCAAGGGATCTACAGGATGGTCCGGGTTTGAAATACCTGAGTGAGGGTTGGTTAGCACACATGGAGTTCTTCCTTGATAAATCCAGGCCTTTCAAGAGTAGAACTTCTGCCTTCAAACTTGATCTTCCTTGTGGAACTAGAGAGGCAATGTCTTGGATTCTTTGACACAGAATTGACAATACAAAAACCAGTGCACATTGGAATGTGGCACTAACACCTGCCATTGCTCATATTCCTGAGTCTTCTTCCGGAACTTACTCTCAGCCTCCTCAACTTGGTGAATGAGAGTCCCCTCCTTGTCACGAGCTTCCACAATGGCGGTCCATTTGGTAGCTACTTTTTCCTCCAAAAGCTCAAGACGCTGCCTAGCCTCGACAACCTCCTTATCGAGGCGGTTCATGTCTTGCTTTAGCCCCATGATAGCCAACTCGGTAACGTTCCTCTCCTGAACGAACTGCTTCCGAGTTTGCGAGATCTCAGTCAGCTCAGCTTTGACCTCGCTGGAAGGCTTTACAAACATCTCATTAAAGAAGTCATCATCTGGGAAAATCTTGGTCTCAGTCCAGTTGTTCCCCAAAGCGATGACTTCATCAACAAAATCCTTGGCGTTTGCAATGTCCAGACCGACTTCTTCGCTATCAGCAAAGATGTCCTGCACATGCCTGATCATGCCAAAACCAGCTTCCAAGTGACCTGAAGAGAGAGTCTCAACCCATGAGCTCAAAACACTCTTCAACACCTTCTTTGCATACTGAAGGTGCGGCCCATATGAGGATTCGCCATGCTCTGGCGCCCAACTACCCATGTCACGCCTCATTGGAGGAGTAATCAATAAACTATTTCCAATCAAAGAAGCTAACTCGTTGAAAGCAGAAGAAGCCCCTACTTCGGGATCGGCTGCAGGAATCCCCTGTTCTGGCCCTGAGGAAGAAGGAGGAACCTCTCCTGTTGCTTCACAATCTATCAAAGAAAAGACAAAAAAGGTATGAATATGATCTTGTCAAAAAAAAAATATATCGAGATTATTATTACAAAATACCTTCTTCGACGACCGGCGGAGTACTCTCTGCCTCTCTAAGCTCATCCGAAGCATCGTCAAAGGTTGCATCCATGGATGGCTTGAAGTCGTCAGAATCATTTGTCACGTCAGCTAACAAAAAGAAAACAAAGAAACATGTTGGCAAATGATAGCACAAACAAAAAGGGAGGAAAAACAAAAGAAATCATACCAGGTGAAGGTTCTGGAACCACTCCAGAGTCCCTGGGCTCTTCCTCAGATGCCGCAACCGGATCCGTCATCGCCTCATTGGCAGGAACTTCGGTCATCATCAAATCATCATCCTCTGCCAAAAGAAAGAAAGCAGCGAATCAAAAAAAAAATCTCTCATAAGAGAAATGAAGAGGCAAAAGAAAGAAGAAGGATCATACCAGTCTCCTCTTCTCGGCTCCTCTTCTTTGGAGGCTCGTCAGCATCCCCAGACACCTCCTTAGCAATGGTGAGAGGAACTTCCAAATCAGGAGAACTTTCTTGCCGTCTCACATTACGGCGTTGTCCCCTCTTCCACTTACTTCTGTGGGACGGTCTGCTTGAAGAACCTGTCCCATTATCAAAATCAGGTCTCTCACCAGAGTCCTCATTAAATGGTCTGCTTTTCTCAGTAGACTCCATGGAAGCCTTTGTGCACTCTGCTTGCATCCAAGCATCGATCTCAGCCTCCTCCTCTTCCAGCTGTCTCAAGACCTCACCAGGGATCCCTTGTGCAGCTCCTGATCTGATGACGTCCTGCTCATTAAGAAAGCCTATCTTTTGTTTCTCTCCAGAAAGGAAAGCCAAAACTTCCTCTCGACAACACCATCTGATCTACCAAGACCTTTCTCAGGAGATTGCTTGACATCAAGCTCCATCTTGGAAAGCCCACGGTACACTAAGAAGCTCTCCACGAACCACTTCGTGAAGCCAGAAGTCCGGAAAGTGGGTAGTTCAGGATAGGAAATCATGGCAGTAGTGTCCTCTGCACTGTAAAAAGCCCATGCATTCCTCCCATCCTGCAGACCTCTAAAACGCTTCACCATGCTCGAAGGCTCTCCAACAACGCCTTGAGAGAAGCCAAGCTGCAATGTAAAACGTGAAGGAACATACGGCTGGATATCGACAAAAATATGTCTACGGTACAACATCGTACCAACCCGTATGTTGAAAAGCCATTTCTTCTCTGTGTTTGTCAAAGCATAATGTCTTCCCGATCTTGCCCCAGTCGAATCACGGGAGAGACCAAAGTCAAAAGCCTTCTTCCACAGACCCAGAGAAAGTTTCACTGAAGACTGCCCAATCTCGACATCCCTGAATCGTCGAACTCTCAATTAGGCAGACAAAAGAGATTCGGAAAAGGCTGTCCCTCTAGCCAAACGAATCATAAAAGGATCTCGTCCTGTGCAACTCCCAACCGATGGAAGCTAGGACAATGGTATACGTACCACGAATAGAAGATGTGGGCTGAAAATACCCTATTCATAGGGAGCCCAAGCCGAACCAGAAAAGCAGCAGCCTGCAATTCGGTACACAAATAAGAGTAAAGAGCAAGCACCAAAGCTAGCAGCTCTCCGAATGCCATCTGACAAGCCGGAAAAATACAATGCGGCTTGATGTGCGTTCCATCTCCTCCAGCAAAAACAGCCTCACCCAGCCAATAAGTGAGGTAAACAGCGAGGTCTCTCCGCAACGCAATGTCAGAACAAATAGCATATGTGCTTACGAAGAACTTCCTCAAATCTTCTCGCATAGTGGAGATCTTCGAACTTGGGTTTTTAGCCCTAGCATCCCGAGCCATGCTATCAGAAGACTCCCCGCTGTCAAAAAAGTTGGAGACGCAACTCTTCCAACTGCTGCACCAGACTTTCGAGCCCTCCTTCTCCTTCAAGAAATCATAGAAGGTGACGAGCTGAAAGTACACAGGCCTGAGCTCCTCAGACTGCTCCTCAAGGACACTGTCAATAGGCATGAACTCCTCATAGAGTTTGCCGAGGATAGGCAGCCCGGTGATGGCGCTCAGTTCCTTCAAAGAAAAACCAATCTCACCATTCGTAACAATGAAGGTGTTGGTTTGTGGAAGGAATGACTCCAGCATGGCCATGAAAGCCTCATCAGAGAAAACCACGGTTTGCCGAAAAGCGCGAACCGCGTCAAAAATCTTGGCCTCCCGCAGAATGGCCTCACCAATCTTCAGGGTGTGATCAGTCCATGATTCCCAGCTCGAGTCAGCACTGAAACGGCCATGAAGTCGAAAAGGTTTCACCCAATTGCCGTCACCCTGAAATATGCCAAGGCCCACCAGTCTCAAGTCGACCGACGGATGATCAGAACCTTGGTAGCCATTGGCTGGCATCAACATGTCCATACGGACAGGCGACTTCTTTACAAAATCGGAAAGGCCGCCAACAAAAACCCCGGTCTTAATCACACTGGTCCTCTTCACCCAGCTCGGAGGATCCTCCCTCTTAGGGCACGTGGGAGAAAGGCTCATGATCGAGATGGTTCGATCGAAGGTCGACCGGGTAGAAATAGTTCTCTCCTTACCATCTGCTGTGTAAGAGAACTGAAAACATCTCCTTTGGTATGTCAAGTCGTCAGGGACTGCATCACCGAAGAAGAATGTAGGCTTGGGAACAACGCTCTGATCGTCCATAACCCAAGGACGGCTGCTTACCAGGATCTTGTAGAATTCCTCATCTTTGAGAGCGATCAATCGCTGTCTCATCTCACCACGATTGAGGGAGTCACATTCTTCCAAGTTCTTCTCAACAAACTGGACCTTCTCCCAGGCCTGCTGAAAGGCCGCATTAGAAGATCTAGCAGACCGACAAGGTGCGTCAATAACAGGCCCCCTACCCTTGTTCGTTCTGGAAGAACTATCTGCAAAGGATGAAAAAGAAAAAGATCAATCATCAAAATGACGAAGTTTTGCTACAAAAAAATTCTAGCGAAATTTTGACATGGTTCCGGGGCAATTCCGAAGAAAAGGGAAACACCCCGAAAAAGATAGGAAGCCTGAAGATGAGCTCAACATCGCTGCAAGCTCATAGTCAGTCGAAGATTCTCAAAGAAGGTTCGAACTCAAACATTGCTGCGAGAACGAGCCAATCTCATCAAATCTCCGCAAAATTGGAGATGGGCTCAACATTACTGCGAGCTTCAAAATCTAAAAATTGCAAAGTTCCTCAAAATCCCGCAAGACCAAGAAAGGGCTCAATATCGTTGCGAGCTC